>OX344804.1:9085517-10550017 GCA_947034925.1 Eudemis profundana | reverse complement strand
TCGCGCGCTCCTAAACGGCGAAGACGAACTACTTGGTTGTCTTTATACTTTGCCTCCGGAGGCAAAGTTTGGTATTAGTAGCCGCCTACGGTGTAGTGGCCACCTTTACACATGTCACATTTGCCATTTTAATAAGACAAGATTAAACACGCCATCAGTAAACCTCCGTTCGTTCAACACAAAGGGTGGTCTTGGCATGTGTAAAATGCACGAGTTGCTAGACATTAAAGCCTAGCATATGAACGTAGGGGTCATAAGGAAACCTGAGCCGCAGCCAATCAAAGACGTAAAACGGGATTTTATTGTGTGCACTGTTCCGTGGCAAGTTTATTGTACGGACTTGTGACGGTGGCAATTACTCAACTCTCGTATAAACGCGGCTTTTGCTTTACAAAATAGTGGCGTACTTTGGTTTATGTCGGGTTCATATATTGCGGCGTTGGATTCCTTTTAATCTCACGAACAACAATGCAATATGTTTAAAATAGCATCAAACGTAGGCTTCATTTATCCACGTTTTACAGCTTTGGTATGCTATTTTTTTCGTATCCAACAATTGCAATAAAAAGGTATTATAGTTTGAATCTTGCCAGGTGAATTTTTCGCTTCGAGCCCTAATCTTTTAAACAAAGGCCATTGTATCTATTATGGTAGCTTTGCTATAATAGATACAATGGCCTAGCGCCAGGCGCTACAAGCTAGTTACAATAGATACAATAGCCTTTGTTTGGCGCTAGCTAGCTTGTAGCGCCTGGCGCTAGGCCATTGTATCTATTATAGCAAAGCTACCATAATGGATACAACGGCCTTTGTTTGAAAGATTAGGGCTCGAAGCGAAAAATTCACCTGGCAAGATTCAAACTATAATACAAATTTTCAACAAATGGGTCCAGAAACATCGATCTGAAACCGACAGTATTAGGAAATAATATTTATAGATAACAAAAGCTACCAATATTAATGTATTCCACTTAAACATGTTGAATTAACATAGATAATGCTTGCGTGTAATTTTAAAATAATTTCATTAATTGAAATGAATAGGCATTTGCCAATAATATCGCTATTGGCCAATAACACAATGGACCAACGTATTTTGATCTCCAACTATGAACTGTTATAACTAGTTCACTGCTCAAATTATAACCAGATTGACAGTGAAATTGTGTATTAAACACACAGGGTATGAAATATTCAAAGGAGAAAGAAATATGTCAATCTCTAAAGGAGTAATGTAGGCGAGGAGTGAAATTAACTTAGCCAAAGGCACTATCGGTTTACGAGCACTAGTACGCTCTTAATTTACTGACGAAGCCTTGCGCGCCGTCAGTAATCTACCAAAAGCGACAACCCCAACCCCTTCCTTTGGCAAAACTTCTAAAAGGGTGCAAAGAGTAAGATTACAAGATAATCGCTACATAAAGAAATTCGTCAAGGAATGTACAGGGAGCTAAAAGTTAACACTTTTCATTTAAAGTTTCCCGTTTCCCTTGCGCCACAACGTTTAATTTCCGGCTGAGAAATTATCAGGAAGAACTAAGTCAGAAGGCTTTGAAAAGTGAACGACAGTAGCCGCCTGCCCTTAACTACCTGTCAACTATAACTTGTGAAACTCTAGTTTTATTAAACTGAGCGGTATTACATGGGCAGTTGTTTTGCAGTTTTTAAATGCTACGGTTTGCTGTAATGGTCTAAAGCGGGAGTTTATTATTTAGTGTACAGCTTCATAGCTTGTGGCGGTGCAATTTTAGTTTGACGCACGAGTGCGCTAAGTTTATTTTTTTTAGTTGTAAGTTAAGATGCACATTACATATTGTGTTGTAGAAACTTTGTGGATACCTATTGTATATTGTATTCCAGGTGTATTGCATGTTATATGCTTTGTATCTTACAGAAATACATAAGTTAATTTTCTCAAACATGGCATGAAATGTTGTCATTACGTGCCTAAAAATAGGCCACAAAGTACCTCGTTTCCTATGCGGCTTGACACTTGGCACGGAATGGAATTTCATACTTACATTGCCGGCCTAGGCCGGTAATGTATTTTTTTTTTAATTTCCATTCCACATTTATTTGGGCCCCAGCATCACGGCATTCAGCCATTAAAAAAACAAAAAACGATTTTTGCTATATTTTGCAGTTTTACTTATTTAAAATTGACATGAACATAACAAATAACACATTATAAACAATTTCCAATTATTATAAATTGCAAACTAAACCACAAGATTACACATTTAAAATATTTCATCTAAATATTCGCGGTAAAAATGTGAACTGAAACAGCTTTTGCGAATTTGCATTGTCTATGGATATAATGTCACTAATGTCACTTTCTGACAGCCAGTTTGTTTGTGTTATAAAATATTAAGTAAGGTTATTATAGTAAGTTATTTATTTCATTGCATGTTTGAGAAAAGCACTATACATACCTCGGCGGGAAATGGGGTTGCCGGCCTCGTAACTATCTGGCCTCGCTTCGCTCGGCCAGCTATATGTACTCGGCCGGCAATTCCTTACTTCCCGGCCTCTGCAGTAATGTACTATTCTATTATTTATACTTCATAAAACTCTCAAGATACTTGTATAAAACAGTTCCGTGATTAAGGTACTGATATAGATAACGTCCAGCCTAAACACTGCAGGTAGTGCGATTAAATTTGAAACACGTATTTGGCGGCATTTAATTTATAGTAAATTGCTGTATATTATGCAGACACCAAAAAAGACCCAAACACAATAGGGTAGACGACTAAAAAAAACTGTTTAGTCCGTCATAGTTAGATTATTAAAAAATATTGTAGGTACACGTATTTTTCTTTTGTTTGACAAACAAAAACTGACGAGGATACAGTGCTTAGAAGTTACGAGTGATGTCACTCTTTGGTATAATTTTCACCTAGGTAGGAGTGACGTCACAAGCCCCCACTCCGGAAGTTTGATGATCTAAATCTTTGTCGATTTTTAATAATTTTATAAACTAAAAAATACGTGTCGCATATTTTTCCATAATCGAACTGATGGACTAAATAGAATGATATATTTTTAATCCAGTTGCAGTCCCTTTTATAAGATACACACCACACCACATCGTATTGTGGCACGATGCAACGTCGTTGACGATGCGAGGCCGTGTCGAAACCAACCAATCTAAAAACCATTAAATTTAATCTAATAAGCCAGCCAGCATTTAAAAGATCTTTTGAGCCACGCATGCGGTGAAGCCGGTGACTCTCTCCTAAAAGAGCTCACGGGACTGACTAACCTTATGCTGTCAGGTGACGTTAACCCGGAGATAATCAGCATTTTGTACGGTGCCAACCTCTGTGCACTTACAAAGAAAGACGGCGGGATCAGGCCAATAGCGGTAGGAACTACCTACCGCCGCTTGGCTGCTAAATGCAGCTGTAGCGCTGTTTCAAACGACCTTTCTAAATATTTCCAACCTGTTCAATTAGGTTTCGGCTTTAAGGGTGGCAGCGAAGCAGCGGTACACGCTCTACGTACTTTTATCACGAGAAAGGAATGTGTGAGGTTTTACTGAAAGTGGACGTTAAAAATGCGTTTAACTCCGTCGACCGAGGTACCCTATTGGCACAGGTTAAAGAAAAGGTACCGGAACTTTTTAACTTTGTCTGGCAATGTTACAGTACCCCATCAAAATTACTCTACAAAAATAACCCTCTACTGTCCGCAGTGGGGTGTCAACAGGGCGATCCACTAGGCCCTGCCCTATTCAGTTTAGCCATTCACCCCATAATAAAAAATCTAAATTCGAAATTTAACGTCTGGTATCTGGACGATGGTAGCTTGGGCGGCGATGTTGACACGGTTATCGAAGATCTACAAACCCTTTCTGAAAAATTCGCAAAGATAGGACTCGACCTTAATTTCTCCAAATGTGAGATATTTTTTTCGGATACCAGCCATCAAAGAGGTCGATAACACCTCTCTCCAGCTCCTAGGTTCACCAATTCTCGATGAATCTTTTCCGGGCTTCATTGACGAAAAATATAAAATTTTCAGCACATTTTCGGACCGCTTGCTCAAAATTAACGCCCACATGGCTTATACAATCATCAAATACTGCCTCTTCGTGCCCAAATTCACCTACGCACTCAGATGCAGTCACCTCTGGAAGTACCCCACTCTTTTAGGAAAACTCGACGAAATTATAAAATCCATAATTTCATCGGTCATTAACATTCATCTGGACAACGGCCAGTGGACCCAAGCCACCTTGCCTATCAGGCATGGAAGTACTGGGATCCGCAAAGTTACCAGCATCTCTCTACCCGCATTCCTTTCTTCTGTTAACAGTACTCAAAATTTAATCCTTAAAATTCTAAAAGATAACCCCACTAATTTGGAGATCCCTTTTTTGTCAGACGCCGTTATTTCTTGGAGGACCAACTGCCCCATTAGTGACCTGCCTTCGATCCCCCATTCACAGCGACATTGGGACGAGCCACTCTGCGTGCTGGTACGAGATAATTTATACGAAACGTCTACCAGCCCCGTGGAGCGAGCTCGTCTCCTTGCCAGTTCTAAATGGGAGTCCGGCGCGTGGCTACAGGCTCTTCCCTCCAAAAATATTGGCACGCTCCTCAGCAATGAGACCTTCAGGCTTGCACTATCGCTGCGCCTGGGAGCGGCATGTGTTGCCCCGCATCGGTGCCAATGTGGTACCAACGTCGCTCAAACCGGACTCCATGGCCTGTCCTGCACAAGGAGCGCTGGGCGCATCGCGCGGCATGCCAGCCTTAACGGAATTCTGCGCCGAGCGCTTGCCAGTGCAGGAACACCAGCCGTCCTAGAACCAACAGGCCTGGCGAGGGACGATGGAAAGAGGCCGGATGGTATGACCCTCGTCCCCTAGAAGTTGGGACGGCCGTTGGTCTGGGATGCCACGTGCGTGGATACATTAGCGCCGTCCCACCTTCCAGCGACCTCCACCAAAGCCGGAGCCGCCGCCGACGCAGCCGAACACCTCAAGCGGCGCAAATATGCAGCCATAGACACTGGCTACATGTTTGAGCCGTTTGGGGTAGAAACGCTCGGGCCCTGGGGACAAAGTGCCCTAAAAACCTACAAAGAGATAGCAAAGCGGCTAATTGACGCGAAGGGTGGCTGGCTCATACCTATGCCAAAGGATAGCTTTAGCTATTCAGCGAGGTAATGCGGCCAGCCTCCTGGGCACCCTCCCTCTGGGCACCGATCTGGAGCCCGTACATTATTTATAGATTCATTTATTTCTACCTTTCTATCAACTTTCTATTCTTTCTATTAATCTAGTTTTAGTTTTTACTATATTTTTAGTTTTAATTTAGGTTTATTTTCTTACGTTTAGTGCAATACGATTGTTATAATTAACATCACCTATCCCCATGTAATAAGATATAAAATGATTATGCTTTATAGGAATATGTTCACAGGTTTTATTGAAAAGTATACCTATAATTTTTTTAGATTTATAAGTAAAAAAAAACATGGTTTTGCAACAAAGAAAAATTTAGATTAATATTTTTGATCCCTTCACACGAAGAAGAAGAAGAACGGCATTGTATTATGACACAACGCAACGTCCCATCGTGCCACGATATCACATCGTACCATGTAAATGTTGGTCGAAAATCGTGATAAAATCCTAACAAAGCTGCCTAAGTCGTACACAATTAATGGATGCAGTGAAGGTTTTATTACCGATCATTACAGACGCGCTACAAGTGCGAAGATACTCATATAGCAATATGGCGTGCAAAATGGCTCACAGGAACTAGATGACTGGATTCAAATAAGCAATTTTCTGCACTATCATGGATAAGCACCTCTCACTCGTGAGCCATAAACCGCGGCAGAATCCCAAAGTTACCATGAGATCTATTCAGATTTGTGTTCGTGAGAAAAAAAAAGAAATTACAGTGAATTTGTTGCTATATCCTTATGGAGAGGCAATCCTCTTACGTGTATCGTTCGGGCGGGCCCAGATATGGAGCGAATTTATCACGAATGCAAAAAACTATAACATGTGTAACTTACCTATGTTATGCGTCCCCAGTACGAACACTTAGGTACATACTGCACTTGTGAGTTGATTCTATGTAATATTTTATTAAAAACATATTATTTATTTGGCATTTTCAGAGTTCTCATCTCATTTTGCGCAAGTATAAAACAAGGCACATTTGGAACGCAATTGGTGCCGTAGAAGCAAGCGATGAACCTCTCCATGTTTGTATGGAAAGAAAATTTGCGGACAACGTTGCGGGTATCGTCTAGGCTATGTTTTAGCTCCATTCAAATAAGGTGTATATTACATTTTCAACTCATCATTATTTTTTATTTGGGGTTTTAATTGGTTAAGGTTACTAAGTACCGATCCTATATAAAATTTTGCAATAAAGAAACACCTAAATATACGGAATATCTATGCGCGAGTGTGAGAGCGGCATAACGGGAAGATTGGAGAGCGCTCGCGAGCAGGCATTACGAAGGAACCTAATGACTATCTTAGATAGAGCAAAAGTTTTTCGCTTTGCTGGGACTTGTCTGAGGTTTGGTCTAAATAAGGTCATTACGGACGATATAGAAAGCGGAGGTTTTGACTTTATGTCGAATTTGTGGGATTTAGAAAAGGTTAGGTTTATTTTATTGCAGTTTAACTTTCGCATCGCGGGAGTATCTTATTGGAAACGAACATTTTTAGTTTAGGAAGCAGGCATTTTTCTTCTTTAAGCAACTCCTAGCAATACTTGAAGTGTAACAACTTAGATTCAAGCATTGCATTAGTGAGAAGGACCGAGAAAAAGTCAAGCAAACAATGAGACCTTATTGTAAGGTAATCGAAATCGAATCTTGATTTGCACACGGTGGTCGGTCACTCACCGACCTTAAAGGCAATAGAATTCAATAATGGTTATGTAATTATGGAATAAGGATAAATAATACATGACTGCATATCAGCGTCTTTTGATTCAAAAGTCGACAAAGTAGAACTTTAAACCGACTTCTGCACCGTGTCTTATCAATCTGCTGAACTACCAAGCTCCGAGAGCAACTGCAATCCAAACACAACTTTAAAGGCTCTGAAACTGGATTAAGTCAGGCATAAAGCGTAGTACACGAATGCGGGTAACGCGAGACACTAGCAGACAATGCTGGCTCCCTTATTGTACGCTCTTAAATTGTGGTGCGGTTTCAATGCAAGTGCCAGTGACGTTAAATTATTGTCGCCGTGCAACGTTACACCGCCTATGTCGGTGTACACGTGTGCACTAGGCTTAGGTCCTGTTTGCCGGAGCCTGCATAGGTCTATTAAGGCTATTAACGGAGAGTTACGAAACTTATTAGACTAAGCGGCTATTTCTACGGACGCATATAGAAAATCCAATAAATAGGATCGATTAATCAAGTTACCGCTAGCTCAAGAGTCAAAGTATATAGCTATCTACTATCCAAGCGCAAATCAAGCCCATAGCATTGCTTTGAATATGTTCGCAGGCACAGTTGTAACCTTCTTTTAACCCATGCAAATGCATGGGGGTTACAGCCCATTTTTTTCTCATCCAAGAGCAGGCCTGATGAGCCTAGCAGTGGGACGCATATATTCTGATGATGATGATCTCCTGAAAATAATGACAATGATACAAACATTTCTGCATCTCATTGCAACAGAGTATGGTGAAAAAAATATCTACGTTGCTTTACCTATCGTTCCTTTTCTAACCCATTTCAGCTATACATTATTATCACTTGCTTTATAAAGTGAATAAAGTTCTACGCAGCCTCATCATTATAAGAACAATAGTTTAAAAACAATGATGCAGCTAAACGTATTCTAAGCAACTTTGTAAACCATTTCAAATTTCATAGCTCGTTGTATCAAACCACACATACGTTACACATTAAATATGGCGGCACATATACATTGTTAGACTACAATATATCGCCAGTAATCGGGTAATTGAAATTTATATTTATTGATCATTAAGTTATATGCCCTGGGCTCTATTAACTTGTATCGACATTAATTACTATTGATGCTTGTTATATTTTACATGACTATGTTTCAGATAATTACTTCTATTAGGTTATGTTAGGGTGGGGTGCTAGACAGGAAACCTCCCAGAGTGTCTGGATTCTTCTCATTCCTCCTGATCCGGTTGATCCGCAGGAAAGGGAAGCGTCTTGGCCGGTGCACCCCGGGAGCAACGGCAAGTGATTTCTTAGGGGCCCCTAATTGATCACTTGCCGATGCTGCGAATGAGCCTGTCAGGGGGGGTTGGGGGGTCCCGCACCGGGTTTCCTCTGTTAGAGGACTCTCCAGGTGCGGCACGCGAGGGCGGAGCGTCGGGCACGGGCAGCATCCCTCCGACGTCTCCTTTTGGGGGGCACTGCGGGCAGGCACCAGACGGGTGACCTGTGCCGCTGCGTGGTGGCGGTGGACTAGTCCTCTGCGTCCCGAGAACTCAGCCTTGCAGGCTGCCGCTACCTCATGTGCTGGGGGCGGGAGGCGGAGGACTGGCCCACCGCGGTCCGTCAGGACAGGCGGGAGTGTCTGCGGGGTAGGGGCGTTTGTCCTCCCGTAGACGGCTGCGGGGCAGGGGCGTTTGTCCTCCCGTGGCGGTGAGGGAGGGACTGACACCGGATACACATGCGGACCCTGTGTGTCTGGTGTTGGTTCCTGGCTTCCCTGGGGGACGGCCCGGTTGGCCGGAGGGAAGCAGGTGGGGAAGGCACACTGGCCATGCTACAGTGTGCCTTTTACGGAGAGGGTCCGCCCTAGGGCGGAGGTGCTGGTGATGTCGTGGTGGCTTGATAGCGATCCCACGGCATCACCGTGAAGGCACAGGTTGGTAGCATCCCTGGGTTTTAGTGGGTAGGCCAATCCCTTCAGGAGCGGAGAGCCCCACATAACCAATACGTAACATCTGGCTGTCACCCCCGATGGCCTTAGGTTACGTAGTGGTATGCAGTTTTATGCATTTCCCGGGGTCAAAAAAAAAAAAAAAAAAGGTTATGTTAGGGTGTATGAATGTTGATGAATGAAGGGTTTAATAAATGATAGTTCATTTTGATTACACGTTGTACATATTGCTAATTTAGTGATATAGGTATGTAATAATGGTTAGATAATAGTATTTTATGCAACAGTTGTATAAGAAGGTTCAAAAAATGCGAATTGCGTGAGTTGCGATAAGAGCCGCGAATGCGGCGAGTATCGCAAATAGAGACGCAATGAGCGTTTTTTGACTTAATTATACAACGTTGCATACAATACTTTTTCTACGATTAGGTTTTTTAAAATATAAAATACAAACAAGGCAAATATGACGTATGACTGACAGTATGTGTCTATGGTAAACTTTTTTTTTAAATTTTAAATTGACACGCAGTGAATATTTTAAAAATACTTTTTTTTATGTTGGCATCAATGAACTTAGTTCGGAAAGTTTTGTTTTTCTTAAAAGCCATAGGAATTTAATTGTTTGTTAAGTTGGTAGTTGTGCATTTTTATCGTCAAGTTAGAATTGAGCGCTTAATCCTTGACCTAAGTTTAACCTAGATTTACAAGTCTGTGGCTGCTAGCAATAACGTAAAGTGACTATAACGACACTAGTGCTGTTATGGGGAATAGAGTATAGACTTCTCTGAACTCATATTATGTATGTTCTTATATTAGTGTTCGTGACCAAGTAAAACACAGATAAAAGTACAGGAGTAGAAAAATATTTTTAAACCCAACTAACTTCAGTTTCAAGAGTTTATATGTATAATAATTGTGTATAATTTGATAATTTAATTATAAAATATAAAAACCAACGAAGTGCAGTCTGCGTTTCGCGCATCGAGGGTTCCGTACCATTACAACGTAATAGAAATATTGTTGTTATGTGATTAACCAAGTCGGTTATCTACGGCATCGCGAGGTACAAATATTATAATGAAATTACATAATGCGACATCTCAAAGACCAGTTACATTTTAAAAATGTTCAGTGTGCTTAATGTTCATACCATATAATTTTGTAAATTAGGTACCCATCAAAATAATTGCATAAGTACTCATTATTTGCAATAAAACGTGAAAACAGACTTATTTTCTTAACCTTACACAAGTACATTATGTACACAAATTTGACTTTCACACAAAAGATACGGGTTACCGAAGGTCAAAGGTGTGGAGTGTTTCTAGAACACTTTTTGTACAAACTCATGGGTTACTTGACTTGCTCTATTATTATGTCTATTATTCGGCTCCGCACGAGAACAAGTGCATACATAGTCATTACATTTCGTCGATATAAAACAAGAATGTATATCAACTAATTACTAGTATCACTGACTCTTGTGTCTATTAAAAAACAGTATAAATTTGAAAGGCTTTCTGTTTATGAAGTGCAAAAATATGTTTGTATTTATCATAACTAATACGCGATCGTGAATTATACGAACATTTGCATGTTATCTTTAAATATCATTATTTTTGTTGCGCAAAGCTTTGTTAATAACACTTTCTATTTTTAGTTAATTTTTTCCCTGGATATTGTGAAATGGAATCGTGCGAGTGTTTTGTTTGTTATTTTATGCCACACCTGGCCAAAAAGTGGCTTTTTCCGCACGCTGCGCGTACGGAAAAAACCGCTTGCTGGCCAAGTGTTTACATAAAATGATGTGTTGCTTGCGGTATTGTGACACGGGAGGTAATAAAGAAAGCTCTCGACCGCATATTTACGTCCCTCGCTTGCAGCTCGGGCCGCAAACTTCTGCGATCTCGGCTTTTCTTTGTATTACCACCCTAGTTGCGTAATGTACTGTTGATTAGGTACAGTAGTTTTGTTGATTTTATAATGGCCTTGTATGTAAAAAAGGACAGACAGTATTTTTTTCTTGTTATATTTATTTATTTAAACTTTATTGCACAGTACAAGAAAGTACAAATGGCGGACTTAATGCCGTAATTTCAAAAATGTTGAGATGATAAAAATGGAACACCCCTTAAAATATTTTGAAGTTTAAAAACCAACAATGAAAAAGTGTCAGATAATTTTTATAAGAACGCACGGACGTTTTATATGTAAGGTAAACGACTAAACGTCCTAGTGCTCGAATGTCCAATAGTTAACACCCCGCTGTCATCTCTATTGCTAATGACTAAGGCCCAAGGTCCTACCTGTAGGACTAATTAATATTGTTATTAAGACCCAGCTCCTTCAACTGTTGGGTAGTCATAGCGTACGAGTACCATGGTCCTATCCTATCATTAGGACTTTTATTATAGTACTACGGGCAGGACCATGGTTCACAGTCACTATGAGCGTTTTTTTTTTTGAAACTGACAAACTCGCGACCCATACATGGGCGTAGCGATTGTCGGACCGGGTGGTCGGCCGTGGCGTTCCCTGGGGTCGAACCAGGTCGCTAGCCAGACCACCCTGAGTTTGGTCGGACTGGGTGGGGTGCCAGGGGTGCCTGGGGTCGAACCAGGTCACCTTGTCCCGGTCCACCTCGATAGAATCGGGCTAGGTGGGGGCCTGAACGCCTGGAGTCGAACCAGGTCGTTTGGCCAGGGCCACCTTGACTTTGCGCTGATTGCTCACAGTGAGCAGCGGACCAGCGAGAAGGATGACACGGGTCATCCTGTCCTTATGTGACTATGAGCGTTATTTTGCTTTGGGCCTTAGGACGCCTAACATTCAAAATGGTGTCAACTGGGACAGTGTCGAGCACTCGGACATCTACCTCAGCATGACTAATATTCGCTCGTGCCTAAAATACCGCATTCCTAGAACACCAGATTTTTCAAAATATCAGATTGTCAATTTAACAGATTCCTGTCTTACCACATTCATGTTACACTAGATTATAAAATCGTAGGTTACTCAAAAAACTAAATGATTTTGTCGAATTTATTATTTTGGGAATCTGGTATACGGAGAATTTGATATATCGAATAATCTGATATATTTTGAAAAATCTGGTATACTGGGAATGCGATATTTTATGCACGAGGGAGTATATTTAAAGCAAGTAGCACACAAGCTGTATAAAAGCTTATACAGCTATTATACCTCCAGTTTGGGCGCTATAAGAGCTGTATAAGCTTTTATACAGCTTGTGTGCTACTTGGGTATCACCTGGCTGAAGATTTAAGACAACGCTAAATAAATAATTATAATGGCGTTAGTCAATTTAAAAATGCATTACAAGCGCGATGCCGATGTAGCAAATAAAATAAAGTGTCAATATTATTCACTTTCGTAAATAGCCACTTCTGTACATGCCAAAATGCCAAAAAAACAGAATTAGAATAATGAGAAATGAAATTCTTAACCCGACTACACTAAGAGCGAATAGATATTGAGGTAAAGTCCATCAATATCGACACTGGAAATTTCAAATGTCGTAAGGGACATTTTGTCGTAAGTACACTAAATATACCATTGGAATCAGTATTTTTTTCTCTATCGATCTGTTCGATTGAAATTTTGATAACCCGTCAAATAAAAAAGTTATGAGAAGATTAAATTTTGTCGTAACTTCCTAAAATTTAAATTTGCCCCATACAACATAGTGCCATATAAATTTAGTATACAAATTTATATTTTCATACATTTTATGGTTACTTACTTCATTAACCTGGAAACCATAAATATAACTTACAACAGAAATTCGCAATGTACAAATACGCTTTTGGTAGTTACGACAATATGATAATATTTTTAAGAAAAAAACGGGTTATTTCAGATTCGTAACGGACATTTTCGTCTTAAATTCACTGCGTAAGGGACACTATTTCCTAAACTATTAAGGTTATAGATTTCCAATAATTAGTTCGGTGTAGATAAAGTTATTTGAAAATTATAAATCTGAGAATCATCCTAATCGGTTAAGAAACGACCGAGTTACGATTTTTTTTAAATTGAATTTTGTTTTTTGGCTCTCCTGAAAAGTCGACCTTTGTCCCTTACGACATTTGAAATTTCCAGTGTCGATATGTTCCAGAAGCAATTTGATTTAACGGGTCTAATATCAAGATTTGTCATTTTTTCAAACCTTCCTATCAATCGTAAATATCTTACTCGTACATATTTTACTACTATGTAGTAGCTTTGTGAGCTGTAAAGGGTTATTCTTCAGAAATATGTCTGCGACTTATTCCTCTGTCTCCATACATTTAGTATGAAAAAGGGCCCCAGAGGAATAAGGTGACCGCAGACATATTTCTGAAGAGGAACCCTAAACCTCATGTGTCTGTCAATGTCTCCGCTATTTTAAAAAAATTCAATCATTGAGTCGCCAACAAATCCTACTAATTATGTATTATAAAAATGCGCAAGTTTGTGAAAATGTTTGGATGTTTACATGTTTGGACGTTTGGATGTTTGTTACTAAATAACGAGGTAACAAGTGAATGGATTGAGACGAAATTTGGTATACAAATAGACCAAGTCCCTATGTACATAAGAACTTGGTCTATACTTACTTTTACTTACTTTTTATCCCAGTAGGAAGCTCCCTTGGGATAATAACGGGAAGGACACAGGCGAAGCGCAGGGTGAAAGTTACTGCACAAAATTTCATGAGAATCGGTTGAGAAGCGCGACTTGTAGAGCACAACAGCCGGACAACCAGACAGACATACGAAAATAAATTTACCCAAGCTGAAACGGAGGCGCTTCGCGCTCGCTCGGTCAAATACATTAAATAAATAAAAATAAAATAAAATAATTTATTTCTGTAAGTAGGCCCTCAAGGTCTCTTTTACATGTCTCATCTCTAATTCTTTTCTTTTGGCGCTTCGGGTAATTGACCTTCTGGTGAGAAGAAGCGCCGTAAGAAACTCACCAGTTTCTCTTTTCGACCATTTAAAAACAGCAAATTTTACCGCAGTACCACAGCTCCATATGTTGATGTACACCCGCCATCCTGACACTCACCCTCTGCTACAATCAAAGTTCCGTATAGCGCCCGCAAACGAATTAAACAATCGATTTAATCGTTCACTTAATTACGAAATTAATGTCAGTGCGCAGTCTGGTAATACCTCTGCATTTGCCGCATGCACACTGCCTAAATAAAAAGGTATTAAGTACATATAAGACTGATACAAGGGCACTCTTTTTGCTATGGAGGCGTAGTACGGACATACAACATGCACTCGTACGCGTTAAGACCACGCAAAAAAGTAATTGAGGCTAAAGACGCAACGTGCAACGTGAGAAATTGTATTATAAGATCAATATTTTCTTCTTCCAGTGTTCTACTTCGATTTCTTTTATTTATGGTAGGTACCGCAACTTTTTCTGTGCTTTATAAAGTCACGCATAGTTGAAGCAGTAGCCGAAATGGGTCGATTTTAGAGCGTTTCGACAGCGGCGGTTTTTTCATTCGTGTTCCAGCAAGGGGTGGTGATTACTAGGGTAACTTTTATTATAAACGGTAGACGGTATCGAGGCTACACATGATTTAATCAAAAGTTGTCGTCACTCGACAGTCCTCCGCGGTAAAAGTCGAGTGACACTAATGAAATAAAAAAAACGCCAGAAAAACGCCTGAAATCGACCCAAATACAGTAATATAATACTTAAAAATTTATGAGATATGACACTTTCAGGCAAAAGTTGTCCTTTGTCAATAGAAACGATTTATATCGTTATAACAGTTTAATAACGACTAGTCGTTATTATCTAAAGTCCTAGAATTTAGGTCATTTTAACGACTAGTCGTTATTAAAGTCCTGGCATTTAGGCTACCTAGGTAATTGATATCGTTTTCCTGAGAACAACAATATTTATTTTAGTACCTAGGTGTTACGCGTGCTAGGACATGACTACCCTTTTAATATATGTATTACGCAAATAGAACAAAAGCACCCATCAACTACGTGATCCCCTGAACTTGAAAGGTACCTATTAAATATTCCAACCGTAATAGCATTTAATTATTAGTAAAACTTTGATAGAAACTGACATGCGGCACCTTTACCCTAAGCAGATAATCTCAGTTTCCAAATTGGGTCGTGAATAGGCCCCATAAGTCGCGGACGGATTTGAACCAAAGGTTGGATATCTGCGTAAATAATTTAGGTAACGTTACTTGACCCCTGCTTGTAGATAAGCTGTGATCGACAGGGCGGATAGGGATGGAATGGTGTAGGGAGAAACATGAGATTCGAACATGAGGTTAGGTCGCTAAGGAGAGTTAGGTACACCTATAATAAAAATGAGTATAATACATGTTGAGTCAATGAACGATAGCAGATAGGTAACACAGTTTAGGTAGGTAAGTTTCCTTTTTTTAACTCTGCACCACTACTTTTCTAGTTTATTTTTGTGTCAATTCCGCTACACAAATGTTGTCCGCAAGAGATCGCTTTTAAGCGATAAGATCGCCTGTTGTGTAATGTGTTTTTCTTGTTTGCAATAAAGTATATCTGTATTGTATTATAAGTCGCAATTTTAGTGTGCCTTGTTAATTTTGATTATGTATAAAACAGTAGGTAATTGAAAGTCATTCGTAATTACTATAACTACGAATTAAATAATTAAAATCATTCTGTAAAATACAATATAAATCCAGAAAAAGCTTATTAAGAAACCGTATTTGAGAAATGTAAAGGCGGTTTTATAATTAAGTTTAGGTAATTAACTGCAGTTTGAGGCATAATATTTATGAAAAATAATGATTCTATTAAGCAAAATGCCCATTCGAATTAAAATCTCTTTCAATTTTCGCTGTTTTGTTTTATTAAGATCATATGTCACTGACATAAGCAACAAACTGACGTAAATGTTCATATAAAGTAACTTTTTACGTTACATTTATATCAAGTGCTTATTCTTTATTAAGTTGCTGAGACAAAGCCATGTTCATTCAACAAATTACGTCATTCTATGAGAAAATTTGAAATTAATGAAAACGCATTCTTGCTAACAGTTCGTGTAACATGGCGTTGCCACAGTAATAGATTGTAACAGTATGATAATCAATTCATAAAACTTTTTTTTTACTATTTTGTACCTATCTCAAAAAAAATAAACATTTCAAAGTGACTGTTCATTTTTTCAAAGGCGGCGCGACATATATTTATAATATGATATTAGACATAGCTCGTCAATGAGTACAACAGGTGGGTGCCTGTCCCAGCTCTTCAAAATGAAGGTTCATTATTGTCACGTTCGATATTTTATTATAGTGAAAATCATCGAATATGTATCAGCCCTAAGTAATTTGAGTTCGCATACTTATTGGACCTATTCATATAAATGTTAAAAATACAGTCAAGCACAGTGTAATTCTAAATATTATTGTATAGTTAAATGAAACTAAAGTAAATATTACTATCACTGCGTATATTATTCTTTTGAAATTTGCAATAAATTGTAATGTACAAAAATAAGAAATTTAGTCATAAAGCAATAAAAACGATTATTTTTAACGTAGATAATATAACCGTGACTGTAAAGGATACTTATTGTTTATGTTACAGTAAAAGCGAATCAAGGCTGCCTTACTGTTTAAATTCATTTAACATGGTACGAGCGTGGAGTCTCGAAACGAACTTAGATACAAATTAAGGCTGACATTTCAATTACATTCTTGTGAAACTATTGTCGTAAGGAAACGGCGCAAAGTTGCTGTTACTTTACTGCATTTTACGACTTAATCGATATTGTGTACTAACACACTTTAAAAAATCTTGAATTGCTTGTTGTCAGGACTTTTTGTTCTAATATATTGATTATGAAATGGGATGATGACAAACATTTGTATGAAGACAGGTGTTTTCATTATACTTGTGTTTGAAGAAGTAATCGAAATTTTGAAGAATGTTAAGCATTCTTTGTTTTAGTCGATCATGGATATTACAATTTCAACTAAGAAAAGTTATTGTTAAACTTAGGTCTCCCTCAAAGGTTTCCACAATGAACCTTGCTACTTGCTTTTTGTTTCCAACGATTTCATTTTATGTACTTCAAATAAAATCTAATTATTCTCATTAAATTTGTGTAATTTTAGAACAATAAGTTAAATTCTGTATAAATTATATCGACTACTGTTAAATTTTCGAACAAAAAAACTACCCTATTCCCGTTTAATGAGCACACGTCGATGACAAATTAACAAAATAAAGTGTTTTACCGATTCTTAAATGTCACGTCCATTCACCAATTACGATCGACTCCGTCCAAGCTAGTCCAATAAAGGTTTTCAGCATTAAATGCAAGCTTCGGCCGAGCTCGTAACTCGGACAATTAAGCCGAATTAAAAATAAAGTCTAAAGACGGTTCTGATGTGTGTACAGATACGAGCAATTGCTAGGAATATTTTCAAAGTTTTATGAAAATGTATCACTTTAAGCTTAAAAGCTAGTTTGTATTGATTATGTAATAAATGCAGAAAACAAATTATTTGGAAGCAAGCTAGGTAAGTAATCTTCTTGAGCCAACTTGATATTATTTTTTCCTAATGTTGCATTAAAAAAGTTAGTGCCGATCATTATTGTTCCCTGCCAAGATATAAGGATGAATTATACTTTTATTGATTATGTATTTTGTCTTAATGTAGTTAGTTAAAACTTTAATGTAGTTAGTTCGTTCAGTTGAAAGAAGGCCATTCGCGGGGGCTCACTGATTATAGTAAAAAACAAACATAAATGTAAGGAAATGAAAGACATAGTGAAACTTTCTATTGAGCGAACTATTGAAATATCTTGTGTAGAAATTGAAAGTCACATTATAATTTGCTTATACAGGCCACCGTCATCTGACTTTAGCCAGTTTGAGGCCGTAATGGAAGATGCTTTGAAGCAAGTCTTTGTTAGTAGTAAATTAATAAAAGTATGTGGGGATTTTAATGTCAGCATGCTAGACCTTGCACACCCTCATACGGTTAGGATATTAAGCCTATTTAAATCGTTTGGCTTGTATCCTTTATACAATGAACCCACTAGGGTTACGGCCAGCACGGCGACACGTCTAGATAACATATTTTGTAATTGTGAAGCTACTAATAAAACGATTCTTAATTGCTTTAACTCTGATCACCGCGGACAGAAAGCCTTTTTCAAAGTAAATGTTCATACCGAACAGCAAATTATTACATATAGGCCCATCACGGAGAGTCGCATGGAACGATTTAACGATAACATACTTTGTCGAGTTCCTGCGCTCCCGACTAACAGTAGTAATCCTAACGTACTCTTTAAAGAGTTATCAGAGGTGATTCATGACGTGCACAAAGACATATTCAAATGTAAAACTTTCAAGCGAGGCACAAAAATAAGGTTTAGTGACTGGGCCACATCAGGTATACATAAGAGTAGGAACAGATTGTATGAATTGTACGAAATGAAGAGCTACATACAAGATGATAATTTCACAGAATATGTTAGAAATTATTCGAAGATGTTTAAGAAAGTTTGTGCCGCCGCCAAGTCTTTATACTTAGGAAATAAAGTTAAGTCAGCGGAAAATAAAGTAAAGGCAGTCTGGAACATAATAAACACAGAGACTGGCAAAACAAAACCCCGTGAAGGCCATTACCGACTTAAAGTCGAGGAACAAATCCTGACCGCAGACTTGGACGTACGTAGCTGGCGCCTTTCAAAACTTCTTCACAAACATTGCTGTGAATACTACGGTAAACCTGAATTCTTCTGTAGCGAAGGCTAGCTCTTTTCTAGATCCTATTAGTACCAGATATGATAGGGAATTTCACTTCCAACATACAGATCCCTATGAAATAATAAAAACGTTTAAATCCCTGAAGCTGAAAAACACCGAGGACCTTTGGGGTATTTCTGTCAGAGTCATGCAATCTGTCATCGATATTGTGGCGCCATCTCTAGCCATTGTGTTTAATGCTTGTGTAGATAAGTGTATTTTCCCCGATCTGATGAAATATAGTAAAGTCATTCCTTTGTTCAAATCGGGCAGCAGGGATGATCTTGGGAATTTTAGACCGATTTCTATATTACCAGTTCTTAGTAAAGTCTTTGAAAAAGTCATACTAAACCAATTGCTTCGTCATTTTAACAAGTATGAACTACTGCACGACCAGCAATTTGGTTTTACAAAAGGCCGCTCGACGACGGACGCCGCGACGGTGCTTATTAAACACATCTATGATGCGTGGGAAGTGTCACAAGATGCGATAGGAATCTTTTGCGATCTTTCCAAGGCGTTCGACTGTGTGGAACATGAGACACTGGTTCACAAACTAAAGCATTACGGCCTGTCGACCGAGGCCTTAAACCTTGTCATGTCTTACCTTAGCCAAAGAATTCAGAAAGTGGTTGTTAACCGAATTGAGTCTAGTGGTTCGACTGTAAAGCTCGGAGTACCGCAGGGCTCGATTTTAGGTCCGTTTCTCTTTCTTGTGTATATAAATGACCTTCCTTACCACATAGAACAAAATTGTAAAATAGTTTTATTTGCTGATGACACCTCATTGATTTTCAAAGTTGATAGACAACTAGATGACTATAGTCACATCAATGAGACCTTAAAATTAGTGCTACAGTGGTTCACAGCAAATAACCTGGTTCTGAATGCAAAGAAGACAAAGTGCGTGAAATTCTCTTTGCCAAATGTAAGAGAGGTTGACACGTCTATATCTTTAAAACGGTGAGAAACTTGATCTTGTTAACAATACACTCTTTCTTGGGCTTACCCTGGATCACAACTTGCAATGGGCGCCTCATATATCTACTTTGGCTAACCGGCTGAGCTCTGCCGCTTTTGCTATAAGACGGATAAGGCAATTCACTAACGTGGAAACCGCTCGCCTTGTTTATTTCAGTTACTTCCATAGTATTATGTCTTATGGCATACTGATCTGGGGTAAAGCAGCAGACATAGATACCATCTTTGTTCTACAAAAAAGAGCGATTCGATCCATATATAACTTAGGATCTAGAGATTCGCTAAAAGAACGTTTTAAGGAAATAGAAATCCTCACAGTGGCTTCACAGTACATATTAGACGTGATAATGTATACGCACAAGAATATCAGCTCCTTCAAAAAGCAGTCTGATGTCCACAGTTTAAATACGCGGAACAAACATAAGCTGTTTGTCCCAAAAATCCGTCTACAGAAAGTAAGAAAATCTTTCGTGGGCAAATGTGTTAGATTCTACAATAAGGTACCCCTAGATGCATGGGAACTACCTTATAGTTCGTTTAAAAATTACATTAAATCTGCGCTTTTGAAGAGAGCTTATTATAAAGTCCAAGATTACTTGGATGACAAAGAACCATGGCCAAAGCATCAGTCGCAGCAGTCGTCGAAATAGGGCAGTGTCCCGGAGAGGTTTAGGTACATGATGCCTACAGATGGCGTCGCTGCTACGGGCTGTATCGTTCCATTGTTACATTTATTTTTATTTTTATTGTAATTTTATTTCATTATTTGCATTTTGACATACTGAATACATACCTGTTATGTATACTGTAGCTAGTTGTAATGACTGTTAGCTTAATAGTCTATTTCTCGACGTGAAACATACGTTTCCCATTTTGTATTTCGACGTTTGGAGTTCCTTTACACCTCCAAAACATAATGTTTTGACAACGGAGACTCCTTACATCTCCATAAATTTCAGTCTATGTTTGCCTATTTTCTATATTTTTTTATCGTGTTTTGACGCCTAGAGACCCTTTACATCTCTAAAAATGTAGTTTTAAGTTTTGTAATGTAATGGATCCGGAGATTATATACGTCTCTCGGTAAAATGTAAAAAAAAACTGTGCCCAGTTATTTGCTTGTTGCATTTTATAAATATTGTCATCTTATGTAATAATGTCACAATTGTTGTAATGTTGTTTTGTTGTTATGTTGTTTTTAAAAGAGAAACTGGTGAGTTTCTTCAGGCGCTTCTTCTCACCAGAAGGTCATCTACCGAAGCGCCAAAAGAAAAGAATCAGACATGTAAAAGAGCCCTTGAGGCCTACTTACAGAAATAAATGAGTTTGAGTTTGAGTTTGTCAAAAAATTGAGCATGTATACTTTTCTCTTTACTGCAGTATAAGTACGTTGTTCAAACATACGGAAGGTGTAGCAACATACATACAATACCCTAATGAACATGTACCGTTCAGGTTTGTCCAGAGGCTAGGGACCTCCTGTATTATAACAAGTACGACATAATAGTCTTCATGGAAACATGCAAATATTCCCAAACATATATCTAGGACAGGCTTAAAAGAACTCTGTACCTACTGGGTACAGGCTGTTGATTAAACGCCATCTAGCGGAACCCCATCAATAACAGCGTTTAATTAAACACTTTTATTCGCGCCTGAATGGCCGGGACGCCAGTCTCGGCTTTTTATTTGCTTTTTTATTTGTTTAATTTTTTGCTTAATAGAGTCGAGCGCGGGCAGCTAAATGTGGCCAAGAACAAAGCCGTGAACTGATTAAAAGTTTCTTAAAAAACAAAAATATTTTTAAAACGATGGTTTTGAAAGATGGTAGGTATATTATAATTTTAATTGTGGAATATGTAAGAAGTTTTATTGAATGTAACTACGGGACAGTAAACAAGTGTTAGGCATATAAAACCTTTTAAAAAAGTCACTAGTCAAGTATTCTCGCAAAAATATCTATCTGTTGATATCTGTTGAATCATAATCGTCTAGAAAGTTATACTAGAAAAAAATGTTTATCCTTTTCAACCTCGATCGTATTTTCTATCCTTATTGCTAAATTTTTATCATATTTAGGTAAATAAATATGATAAAAATATGATAAGCAGGTGCTTACCATTTTGAATTACTATTGATTAATAAAGAAATTAACACCGATTCCTATTTGAAGTTGGTACTTACAACTTAGTATATACTACTACTCTGCCGATATAAAAATCCATCAGAACAGCAGAGCTAATAGATAAACCGTTGATATGTATGAAGTCAATAAAATCTACATCAACTTAGACTAATTTACTAAAAGAATAATAAATGCCGTAGTACTGATAAAAAGACAATTTATATGACTCTTCTTCTTTAATGTTTCGAGGAGAACATGCTAATGGCCGTGGAATGAATTAAATTACAAATTGCATTATTAAATAACCCCTCGCTTCAACAAATTTGTATTTATTTACATAAAATACGGAAATGAGTCGATAAGCGACTGAGGTAAAATAGTATACCTACAGGATACATGAATTAGTCTAATAGGTAGCATTTAAAAACTGCTTTGACTAGTGTATACGAGTAATTATTGTTCTAATACAAACACCACTTGAGATTTTAAAAAGTTTACGAATAAATTTTCTTCAAAATAAACAGCTAAAGTGATTTGTGTACCTAAGTTAAATGAGAAAATTTATATAAACAAAAGAACAAATAAGATTGCTAGAAGATTAAAAAAGTATATGTACCTACAAAGTTCATTAAGTACTATAAAGCAGTCGTCCGAATATCGTTCAAATATCTCAGATAACAAATAATGACATCATTTTTACTTGAATACAGCTTACAATAATGATTTAAGATACTATCATTAAACGCCATCTTCTCAACAGAATTTGAACGCTTACTTTCAGATAAAACCTGGGTTTATTTTATTGTTATTGATATGGAACAGATAAAGTATCCCAATACGTCGTAGAAAAACAATGTCGCCAACATATAAAATTGATAAGGGCCATTTTTATAGTGGGGCCGGCGTGTGAATAAAGATGTTAGAGTCCCAGTGCGATTTTCGTAATGTTGCCATAAAGTGATGTTTATACAGTGTTGCTGTACAAGTTACATGCGACGGAAATGCGACTAGAGAAGTTGTTGGTGGGATCAATATTTACGACTTATTAACCACATTGATAGTGGTAGCGTATATGTACTTAATATATATTAAAAATAACGCCTGATCCAGAATTTGTAGGCATATTTAATTAGTATATTTTTTGTAAATGTTAGTGATTATATCAAATCAGTGATTAACGCCGTAACAATGTACTTGTTTTATTTGAAGGCTAGATTGGCTGTCTTTTGTAACTGGCTAAAAAATTAAATATCTAATTGTGTCGGTAATTTGCCATTAACGATAGCAAACCTAAGTAAGTAAACTTTATTTCCAGAATAAAATGTATTTAGTCGAATAAAGGCTATTGAAAAGTTATTAAAAAGTACAGCAAATATTTGATAAATAAGTAACAATAAACTTTTAAAAATTTCTTTCAGTTACCCTTTTATGTATTTAGTCATTATAAAACTTCTTACATTTAGATCCAACCAGCTACAACTGAGCCAACAGTTCAGTGGTTAATACAGATTTTTTTATTGCTTCTGGCAATAACAGAAATACAAAAGAAAGAAAAAAATACAGAAGTAGATACATGCAAAAGACGTTTAAGGAGAATGAGTGTTGAAAATAACAATATAAACTTTAACCATATCTTAGCACCGCGCCTCTGCTGCTGTGAAATGGTGTTCATCATGCTCGCAAGCGCAGTTAGCTTTTGGCCCGTGCTAGCCCGGGTGATGTGTTTCGCAACCTGTCTCAATGTTCAGGTATTCGCGGTGCATTCTGTCTTCAGCTAGGCGATCCCACTTGCACCTAAACAATTTTATAGAACTAAGTGATAAACCTGCATTTCCTTTTGGATAAACTGCTGAGACTACAGTTTTACAACACGCCCTTTTAAACAAAAAGTTGCGAATGCTTCGTCACTCAGCCTAATTTAAAGTAATATGTAACACTTTTAGCAATGATTCGAGAGACCAAAATATTATGGTTTTATTACGTGTGGAGTCGTGTCGTGAGCCCTCGTGACACATTATTATTTAAAAAAAAACATAAATTTAAATTATCTTTAAATTTATTATGATTGAACTGAAACATGCAAAAAATATATTCACTCAAATTCAAGCGGTGTCACGATGATCTGTTTTCTTCGAATTGAAGTAAGCACAGTGTTCGACTATTGGAAAACGGGCCTTATATCCAGAGAGCTAGACACAGTTCTTCTCACGTAATCATTTTATGAATGTTATGAGTTTCACGTGCAAGAGAAACGACGTGCAACGACCGTCCGCGATAGTTAACTTGTTATTTATGCGTTTGCGCTTCACGTTGGCGTTAATGTGGATGGGGTGGTTCAAATTTGGAATTCTGTATGTGTATGAACAAGACTTTCACATTCGTGATGGATGCGAGGAATTCCGATCCAGATGTGCATACTGCTATGCTATATATTGGCTACCAAGAGTTGTAAATATTTGCTAAATATATATCAAACATAAAATAGCTTAAATATTACTGAAAATATTGTTTCAACATCAAAAGATTGCAAAACTTACGCAATAAGCAGACATTTTTCAGGAACGAATTATGTAGATGATTTCGAACTTTTTGTATCATTGTGATTTTTTTTAATTTACACTTTGTATTACAATCATTATCTATACAATCCCTAGTTATAACAAGCGCCAGATTGTAAAATTTAAATATGTTTCTGTAAGCTTGTATTCGTGGGATGTTTAGTGACATATTTTTATTTTGAAACAATAATAACATTTTAGAATAAAACTAAATATAAGTATACTAGGTACCTACCTAATATACATAAAAACTTTTTACGCCTAAGATTAAAATTACGTTATGCTCTCTATAAGTAAATTAGTATGGAGTATATCCACATTATGCCCTTTTTCTACAGGATAACACGTCCGCAAAACTCGGAGACCGCACTTGGACTAGTTTTTAAAAGTGGCTTTCCCGCTCGTAAACGTTTACGTTTCAAGATTTTCCACGTGATTTTGCATTTCAAATTGCGTTCCTAGAGCACTGCTGGGAGTATTTTGAATCGAAGTAGTTAACTGGCTTCATAGCGAAGGTAATCACCATGCTAATTATTATTGTTTATACGTAAGCCCAATTTGAACTCGAATTAAAAATATGGTTACTCATTACTCGTTTAGCGAATACAGGACGCTCACCGCAACTCGTCTCTCGATAACAGCCTTTGCACTTGGTGCCTATGTCGGCGCATATAAACCAAGTGCAAACTTACCTTAACCGGGTTATAAGGTAGTAATTTGATTCGTGTTCTAAAACGGCAGAATTATGTCATGTCATGTAATATAAAAACTAGTAATGAGCAAAGCTTTATATGGAAACAACTTCATATGATTCCGTTTCTTTAAAAACCCTTTACCATTTTAAATATTGTATTAATTTTACAATGTTTGTATTACTGTAGGATGCTGGCATAGGATTTGTGTATTCAAGCTATGTTTGCATAGCTCACAGTTCATGCATTTATAAATATTATGTATTAATCCAGAGCAAGTGAATTCCAGTTTGCCTACAGCTGGATAAAACGTGCAAAAAACACTTTTTTATTTTTTATTTTAAAACATCCGTCGAACTCAGTGACTATGACAGATTTATACCATCATGCCTACAAAACAAGCTGCCTAATAATTATACCGGATCAATCATCATGACTTATAATTCTATCCAAAGCAATCATATCAAAATAAAGCATAGTGATTTAAAATCATGATTGACATGTTGTTATTACATACGCCGTTATGTTTTTTAGCAATTAAAAATGATTTGGCTATATATATTACAAATTGGCAGTCCATATTTCTGCTAATCATTTTGATAGCTGAGTAATGAATTCAAGTTTATGGTACGCCTACACTTTCGTACTATCTCGTTAACTATGTATTACTTATAATGAGAGTTACTCTTTTTACAGCACATAATGTAGGAGTTGTTATTCGTTCGTTTGAAATGTGAGCCAATTATACTTGTCTGATTGTTTATGGAAGATTGTAACTAATTTGTTTTTTGTTTAAGTTTATTATACACATAATTCAGAAATCATAAATGTTTATTGTATATACTGTTTACATAGGATAAAATCATTTATAAGGTAGGTATCAACAATTGCCTATTACAGGCGCACTACAAAAGTGTATTGGCTACTACTAATTGCAGTACCTAAAATTATTCATTAAGTGCTCTACATAAATTAGATGCATGTATGTATTAACTTTATAGTATCTACTTACTACTTTGCTGAGTGCTTATGTTGGCAACTTTACTCGCCTATAGGCAAAGTATGTTTAGGTTTATTTTATACAAAGGAGGATTATAGATAGGTAGTTGTTGTTAAATACAGGCATGCCAATACTAGTCAAAATATTTTGAATCGGTCCCAACGAAAACTCCATAATAATTACTTTTCTTAATAATTCTCAGAATTCACTTTGACCTTTAAGTTAAAGTTATTACGCATGAACTCTTACTTAGTTTATTAATCTGTGACTTATCTGGCCAACATTAACTTTAGCTTCACAGAGATAAAGAGCCACGCCCATTTTTACGATTTATGATAATAACCGGCACCTATACTGTCTCTGTGCAAGGGTACAGTCGGCAGGGAAATAACACCTGTGAAAATGTATCGCGCAACGTTATGTTATGTATCGTTAATAACTAGTGGTTTTTTGATCTGTAGACCTCGTGTGTCTGTCAACCTCAGCTATTAAAACAAAAACTGAATTGACAAAAATAACCTATGTAATAATCGAACATGCTCACAAAATTTCACGAGAATCGGTTAAGAAATGCGTCCTGCAGAAGAGAACAGACAGACAGCTAGATACAGAACAGATAGATAGACATATGAAAGCATTTTTGCCAAGCTGAGTTGAAGACGTTTGGCACTTGCTCAGTCAAAAATAAAAATAATAATTTATTATACATTAAAGGCTTGCTTATTAGAATTTTTTTTTTTCATATGAGGTACCGTAGCATTTAAGATTTCATATTACAAAATGATTTTAGACGTTGCCGTTGAGTCAGGAGTGGGTCACATCGCGATTTCGCCCTGTGGCTACTAGTAGGTACCAAATTTTGCCCCCGTGAAGGAGCTTAGCCAGCAACTAGAAAGAGCACGCGTTATGCGATGGAGAGAGTCCGGTGCGTTCCGTCCGGTGGTCGGATCCGAACGTCAGTCATGTTAGAGAGAGACTTCTGTACATAGTACAATAGTACTACTTATTCTTTGTTGAGTGCTTGTTTTTTTTTTCGTATAAAAATGAAAATCCTTATGTTATATTTGTATTGTAGCACACGAATTGCCCCTTTATTTTATGATAGTGTTTTATAGTACATTACACAACTAGGGTGGTAATACAAAGAAAGGCCGAGATCGCAGAAGTTTGCGGCCCGAGCTGCAAGCGAGGGACGTAAATATGCGATCGAGGGCTTTCTTTATTACCTCCCGTGTTGTGTACATCATTTTATGTCTACACTTGGCCAGAAAGCGGCTTTTTTCCGTACGCGCAGCGTCCGTACTTTGATAAACTCATCTCCAGCTTTTTGTGTGAACTGTACAGGTAGTGTTAATAATTAAACTGAACAGTTACATAAAGGAACGTGAATCTGTTTAATGAGTCTGATCATTTTATCAGTAGGTAATTTGTAAATTATTAAATACTGATTTCATTCGTTTCACTCTTTTGAATTATTGCGACCTCTGCGAAATGGACCGCATAGTTAATAATTATGATTTTTGTACTTAATTGGATATCATTGACTTTTACACTTTAAGTGACCCAATAAACTGCATAATACGGGTTTTTTATTCATGAAAATAAACCACAACTGTGAATAGAAAATATTGGTATAAGTATGTCGATACAATTTTTTGTTTATGAAATCTTCATGCGATACCTACCAAATTTGAACTGTTTTAGTGTCGATTATGTAATTCCGTGTTTTGTTGATTAATTTACACACTAGGCATTCTTTTCTTTTATTATTTACTGTTTCAAGATATGTAAATGTGTATGATATATGTATGTGCTAGTAAACACTTCATGCGCATACAATGAAACAAAAATACAAACCAATGAATATGTAAAAAGGGCAAAATAATAGCCTCTGTAAAAATAAACAGGAATAATGTCATCGACAAATAAATGGTTCAGTTTTTAATTTTGTAAAATGTTCCTATGCGAAATAGTAGAGTCATAACATTAAATACCTATTCTGGTCGTGCGCCGCGTCCGCTACCGCATCAAGCGGTAAGCGACTTGATGTTATTTAACTATGTATGAAATCCGTGCAATCTCTTCACACTAGCGCGGCTATCAAATTGTTCAACCAGAGGCGGATACGCAAGTGTGTCCACACACGACAATATATTGGTAAAGCACTAGCGACACATCGTCGCTAAGTGTGTGGTGTGGTGATGTCGAAAAGCGATGAATATATTAATAAAGTAAAAAGACAGATAAGTAGTCAAACTTCGACCGTTTAGGAGCGTGCGATACGTATTCAAGGTCAAGGCGCAGACAGTGCGATCGATACTGGGGCATTCTTACGCATTCGTAAAACTTTGCTTATAGTTTGTTCGTTCACGGCGCGCACACGTAGAAGTCGCACGATACGTTTGTAGGAAGAAAAATAACAGCTATTATGCTGTGATATTGGTCTCGTGACAAAGAGTCACGAGGCCACTAGAGTCAGGCCTCCAGATGGACTCTTGGTGCTAGAGCACTCTCACGATCATCTATTACGGATAACAGATCTACCAAATTAACAGTTCAAGACTATTAACTTGAACTCGCCCTGTTCACTAATTCCGAGTAACGTCTTAAACAACATGATCTATGTGTGAACGCCCATCAAAGTACACCTATCAACACAATGAAGACTTATTCCTATTTTCATAAAGACTATTTTAAATTTAAACCTTTGTGGGTGGGTGAGTGTACGTACGTGGTAATTATCAACTGGCGCGCTAATGTGATAATCTTTAAGTTTTTCTTTGATGAGTTCATCGAATGAAAGCTGAGGTTTTTAGGTCATTTGATGGTTTTGGTAATCAGTATTAATCATTGGAGCGGACGTCGAAATGTTTCTTTAAATGAATGGGAATTAGAATAATCAGTAGGTATGGAGGTGTAAAACATACCTACACATTAGGAGATTACTCGTACATGGTAGGGACATAATAATATATAATTTATTAATATTAGGTACCTATCAAAATATTAAAAACTTAGAGCTTTTTTAGAATGGTTACCTAATCGTAAACTCGTACTCGTAGTCATGGCTAAAACCAAAAAATATGTTTTGCTCAACAAACCAGTTGTGCATCTAAATCGCGCTTTTGTAGCGCATGCAGCATATTTTTTATGAAATTAGTAAATTTTACCGGAATAATTATTTGTATAAAATCACTCCGGTTGTTATCTCTCTGCCTCTTTTTCTTATTTCTGATCCAATTGTTTATTTTAGTTCTAAGTAAAAAACATAAAAATATATGTATATGACTGGTATCTACATATGTAGGTAAAGTATCTGATCTGACGTAAGTGACCTGAAAACGTATCAAGTTTGTCAAGGTAGCGTCTATCTACTTTCAATTTAAAAATATCAAAGGTATCTTATAGTCGCGGTATGAAAAAATTCGTCACTTTCTAACCTTAACTCATTGACATACAGTCGAAAAGAGACGAAGCTTTTCATTACGCGACTGTACCCTGCAGGGAAAACGTATACGGAATAGAGTTCCACACTTTGCCCCTCCAGACCAAAAATGGGTGTGAATAGGCTTTTATTAAGTTGCATTGCAACATTCTAATTGTAATCATACAATTGACCAATACCCCCGAAACACAATGAATTACCAAAAGCCAAGGGGCCGCCAAGGGCATATTAGTACACAACGTAATTACACCTTTTGAATTATATCGCGCCTCGGCTGATGCGCCTGCGCCGGTAACGAGACAGTATAATGATACGAAACGCCTTTGTCTGTGTGTTTCGCCACCTGCCCAAACAACGCGTGATGGGGTGACTTTATATCGATAAAGAAGATTTTTTAATGAGCTGTGCCTTATTGCAACGAAGGCCTCTCTCTAGGATTTCCACAGATCCCTTTTTGATGCCTCCGCCAGCCATGTTGTTGCTAAAAAATTATGGGAGAAAAAAGAAACATCAATAACTATATATCATATTTACCTAGCTTTAGTTTATGGGCGGCATTTGCCATAACGCAAATAATCAAAACGGTCGTACATACTTGTCTTAATTGAATGATAGTGGCACAGAACCGGCATTCATGTTTGTTCATGGTTTTAGATGGGGCATATACACATTGTACTTCGCATGTTGGTCTAAATTATGTACTGCAAGTTCTGATATCATAATAGCAATAGGTATAAGCTACTAAAAAGTGCGTTAACACTTGTGTGCCAATACCTACAGAACAATCGACAAGGTCCGTAACAATAACTTTTAAAGTCATTGTTTCCGTAGGTAATATTGTCATGTTTTATAAACTGTAACAAAATATTAAAAATTCAATCCAAATGAAGCACCGCCGTGTCACACGAATTTGCAAATAGCCTTTTCGCCGTAATAGTAACAAAAAGCAAAAAGCTTAATCTTTAATGCTGATGTTGCCATACGTAATAAGACACGACAAAAACATCGATAAAGTGAGGTCGACATCCTTATAATGATACCTTGTTAGCTGTTAGTCATTCCGGCGACGGCGAGAGGTAACGAAAAGGACTCTTGACTTGAGGCTTACAGTGATTCGAGCAGCCCGGCTTTTAATACAAACGATAAGAGGGTTAACAATCCGTTTTAACGACATCAGTTTTAGTTGAAATGTGTTTTACTTTTATTTCATAACTTGTCAGCGCAAAACAGCAAAAGAAGTCCAAAAAAAACATAAAAACATGCAATCGTTCATTGATATGTCAATAGGATCTATCGATACAACATTTTTAATACTCATTGTTTTTTTTTTTACTTTTCTCGACTTCTCATGTTGTTTTAGGTAGACAAAGAATCAAGCTATGAAATTTCTACCAAAATTTATGTCATTAAAGTAACTTATGTACCCTCTTTTTGTGTGTATGGAGAACCAGGAGACTGGAATCATTTTAAAGGTGTGATTTTTGGTACGTCAGGAAGTGTTAAGTAATTATTAAAATCGGTCCTCGATAAACGCCACCGATTATGTGTTTCGGCGAGCCCTATTAGGTTTTCGGAGTTTTGTATAATCTTGGCTCGTTATAAATTGACATCCGTCGTAACTTGCACCAATTTATGCGTAAATTGAGTAAATTTTGCTTTAAAAGCGACATTCATTTTGCATTTCATTATATCAAAAATGAAGAAAGTAATTTGCAAGAGGATTCTGAATTTACCTTAACACAAATGTCCATTTGACTTAGACATGATTTACTTTTACGAAAATTATATTAGCCTCATTAGTCATAAACAAACTGCGATTTTATGACCAATTTATTTCTAAATTAGACACGTTGTCTTTTGTTTTGTCGTTGAACAATTAATCACGCAAATATAACTGGACACTTTTTGTTTGAGGAGAGGTTATAAATATTGTCAGCGCACGGTCATAAACACCTATAACTCTTGCGCACACGGGACGTCACTAAAAGCCCCTTTAACCCGGACAGTATCGCCTTTCTTTGTAAGTCAATTTATAGCTATTTCATGAGCTTTATTTAGTTTTATATACGCTAGAAGTCTGAGCTATAAATTACTTGCGGGCTATACCAAGGCCGGACATACTAGCTTATACTGCGTGAATAACTCTCCTCTTATTATGTTTTCGGATATAAATTAGAGAGATTTATGCCTTTTCCTCGTTGTAAACAGTATACCGCCACTTTCGTTTAACAATCAGGACAGCGTGGTCGAGGCCCGATTGTGCGTGATTTAAACGAGATAGTTATCTACGGAATACAGAGTTGAAATAGTAGCTGTATAATTTATTGTTGGCCAAATGTAAATACAGATGGGGATCCTAAATTTGCGGGGTGATGCAGGGGCTACTACACTGTCATTTTACATACGGCATCATATTGTTGAGAGTGGTAACTTCAACTATAAGTCTGTTGGAACTTTTTCTTCCTTCACGGTCCGATCAGAGAAAAATAGGGTTTTGGTTAGGATCCAAATAAAATAAGCAGTAATTTTAGATACTATTTAAATATTATATTTTAATTTTATATCACTTGGAAGCTAATACGTCCGACACCTAGCACAGTCTATTAATTTTTGCATTTAACAAATTAAATAATTCAACAAGAAAACTATAGATCATTTTGTTTACTAGCGGGATGCAAGCTAAGAAGAAAATCTAATATAATTGCTCGATCGTAGGATCGATGAGTAAGAAACAGTAAAGAGAAAAGAAATATGTGTTTGCGCGTGTATGAAAACGTCAAACGAACGTCTTTTTTTTACCCTCCCAACATTTTTTTTACTATACAGCGTGGGAGGGACTATACCGACAAACTTTAACTATAGATTCTAACAACTATTAGGAGTAAAAAATGTTATGTGATGTATAGTCGAAAAACGCTTACTTTCCGAGATATTCATTATTTTGTAAATGAAAAATCCCAAGTGTGTAACAAGCCCTAATAAATGTGACTAAGATACCTTTACTATTTTTTTTTAATCCTTTAACTAAACAGGAATTAACCTTCGCAGTATTTGATGGTAAGCGACTACGAGGCCAAAAAATTGACCTTTCGTTTCCATTTTAGCTTTTTTTTTTCTTTTTGATAACTTTTCAGCCAGTAAGGACATGTTTATAACGAGGGGCTTAATTTACTGATTTATTTTGTTCCATAAGACTATTAATGTAAAATGACAATATTCGACCCATGTTGATATAACATTTTTTACTCGTTACACCACCAGGAATTCATGGCTAAAGTATGTCGGTATAGTCCCTCCCACCCTGTATAGTAAAACAACTTGAGAAGCACATCCCTCTATTATACACTCACGGACAATGAATTCCGGTAATTTTCTATATAAGTCTTCATAGAAAATGACCCGAATTCATTGTCGGTGAGTGTAGTTTCATCATTTCGCGTACGAATGTCAATGAGAATGTGCGTACATAGCGATGCGTTGCCGATACGCGTTCCTTCACGCGGGCTGTTACATTCTAAATCGCGCATGAGATATGTCGCGGCCTTCTTCTGCTAGCCATGCAGGAGCCTAGGCTCCAGTCTAAACTGGTAGCACCAGAATCTTAACTGGAGTTGAAACTTTGACTTTAGAAGCAAATAAAGTGACCAGTTCCAGCCAATACTATTAAAGTAATTCATTAGAATTGGCTTCAAAGTGAACTTTATTTTAAACGGACATTGACACTGAACTATAATTTATATAAATGTAATATATTGTGGAAAGTGTACTAAATGAGTTCTTCGAATTAATTATTGTGAACTAAACAATATCGTATATCTGTGTACTATACTACGGCCATATTCTCACGAAGTATGACTGCGTCTAATTACCGCGTCTCCATACATTTAGTATGAAAACAGCGTCGCGGTAATTAGGTGACCGCAGACATACTTCGTGAGAATAGCCGACTAGTTAAAAATTAACTGAATAGCAGAAAAAAATATGTTTATATGCAAGCAAATTCCACTACTCAATTTTGTATAAGAGGCTCTAAACAAGTTTTGAACCGAAACTGGTATATAAGGCTATTCACTAAGACGGCTTGCCCTTTGTCCCCTTTGCTCCAAAAAGCCATAAGTCGTAATTAATAAGGCCTGTTGTCGAAAGCCATTGGATTTATTGTTTTACGGCGCATTTTGACTATAAATTCCTTAATTGGCCTCCACTTTACGCTCAGCGGCCTTAATTTACAAGGGTGAGCACGGAGTGTATCAAGTTATTTTTTTATAAATAGGCCCCGTGCGTATTCGAACGACCGGCGCCATTCGAGTCGACGCTGACCATATAATTTGGGTGGAAAATACTCCAACATTGTTAGGGAGCTAGCTTCGCGGGGTTGCGAGATAATAATTTTCACATTCAAAATAACAGTGTATAAAGATATTTTACGAGGGATTATTTAAACTTTATTGGGTCAGAATTAAACGCTGGCTAACAAGCCACTCAGATAAATGAGGTATAGCCGACTCTGATATGACCGTAATTTGTAAATTAAGATCCGGCCCGGCGGTGAGTAAATGTTTTGAAATGGACCCTTCATTAGCTTTTATTAAATGTAGTGCATTTTTAAGTATTTCAAAGCGCCGACTGGTCAAGCTGGTTTTATAAAGGGTGAGTCTCTTTTAAACATCTCTCATAATTACTGATTTCAGCAGAGATAATAAACTCATTTCTTCTTTGGACTGTCTCAATCATGAGCTTATATCAACGTCCAAAAATAATATAAATGAAGGGATGTTTACAAAAACAACATAACTCTCTAGTCAGTTAACATCCCTAGACCATTTGATACTTACAGAGAAACATTTTTAGTGATACTAGGTGTCACCTAGCTCAGTTCCCTATATTGTTTTTGTAACCATCTTTTCTAATGTTCTGATTTTTTTTAATAGTATTTCCCTTGTCTAATCCAAAAGCATAAAGAAATTAGGTTTGAACATTAGTGAGTAAGTAAACTCTAAAATTAAAATGAAGAAATCGACGGTGGCGTAAGTTTTTTCTAAACTAATCTAAAGTTGCGCCCAGAAGTTAAATCCACAGTTTTTGAATCCTGCTGTAGGAAAGCGTTGTTGAGTTCTCATAAGTTTTATTTATGGGTGCTTCTCAGTGTCTTTGATAACTGCTAATTAGACTTAAGCAGTTAAACGTTAATGAAATATTTTTAATTATTCTAATATTTATTCATTTCCTGGGCCTTCAAATTAGTATGGGAATTCTTAATAAGCCAACTATTCAATGCTACTATAAGTAGCATCTATTAAATTTAACATGAAGTACTATGCTACAGAATGATTTGATTTACAAAATACAATGTTGGAACTTTTAGTCATATTTTGTGTTTGCAATTCCGTACATGTGCGCCACTCAGTAAAGATGGCGCCTAGAGGCTTACCAAGTTAAATATTCAGGGCAAAAGTCAGTCACGAAACGAAATGCGATGCTCTTGCAACTTCTGAAGCCTCCTTGGTACTTGATTGTGTAAAGGCATGTTAGAGAATTACCCCCGTCGTGGCGAACATAAAAATCTGGGTGAGGTCGCAAATAATCGCACAACGCTGAATATGTTGGGTAGTTGTTAGGATACATATAAGTAGTGTAAACTCGATTTTGCAGTTTCGAAAAAGTTGTGCTAAATGTATGGTGCTCGAAAAACACCGAAATTTTCGGTTATTTTTCAGATTTTGGTCTGTACCTTCTAAAACCCGGATTTTTGGATAAAATTGTCTATGACACTATTAAAGTAGATAAAATTCCCTACAATATGAGTGTAACATCAACTCTACATGTTGAGAAAATTTTGAGATATAGCACTTCAAAAAATTGAAAATTTTCCTGAAAAGTTCGAAATTGCACTTTCAGCTACCTCTCAAGCTGAATAGCAGCTAAAATACTAATCTTACAATGACAATTAGATGTATGAAGTTATAGAGCAATTATTGAGCTTTATTTTAAGTATAATTTGAACCCTGTACTAGCGATAATTCTCTTGTTATCGGAAAAAAACCAAATCAATAGAGAACTCAGATTTCTGAGGAAAAAGTGCTCCTAAAGCAAACTGTTAGTATATTGCGCAGTTATTCATAGGAAGTTTTAAAAATGACTTTATATTTCTAAACAGCATTCATTTAAAAAGTCCTGCGGGGCCATGATGATCGCGTACATCGCATATTATGTAAATGACAAAGGTTCGTCACATTTACATACGTGCGTAAATTCGAGAGTGTTGAATACTTTATTATTTATTTATACCGTGATATGCGCAACCATCATATGCCCGCTAAATTAGTCTTAGATACACATCGTAAGATCTTACTCATAAAATGTGAAAATCAACGTAAATTGATGGCGAGTCCTCGGCTGACTCCAGTGATAGAATTGCACGACGCAATGTAAATTAGTATTTATCGCAATAACTTACACTAAAGAGTGGCTATGTAGTTACCCTTCAATTGCTGACATTTTACAGAATCCGGGAAAAAGATATCTTCGATGACATAAAACATTAGATTCAAGGTTTGTCAACGAAACGTCACGCAACCGATAGGTATGTGTAGTTATACGTGGTTATACGTTTACACTTACCAGTTTTCCGCGTCTAATAATGCTCCTATTTTGTGTAAGTACTTATAATACCTTGCCTGCCTTGCTTGGCTTGCCTTTACGCAATTGGCTAAATGGTTGTATTCTTCTGAATTACACCTAGAAAAGTGTCGTCAAAATCATGTTCATGGCTAAGTAGTCAAGCAGGGGCTTATTGCATAACAAAGTACGACATAATATTATAAGTAAGTTAAGTGATGGGTAGGATGTAGCCAACAGTTGTGTAAAATACGTAAATTATATGCTAGATAAGCTAACAATATGCGTAACAAGATGAACAACCTAATGTTACGAAATACGTGTACGATCTTCTAACAGTGCCAAAGTCCATCACCCTGGTTTAACCCCAATGGAAGACGTTGCTGCCCGATATTCCTACATGGTGACCACTGGGTGCATAATCAGTCGTAGAAGATAGGCATACATTACACAACTAGTGTTGTAATACAAAGAAAGGCCGAGATCGCAGAAGTTTGCGGCCCGAGCTGCAAGCGAGGGACGTAAATATGCGATCGAGGGTTTTCTTTATTACCTCCCGTGTTGTGTACATCATTTTATGTCTACACTTGGCCAGAAAGCGGCTTTTTCCGTAGGCGCAGCGTGCGGAAAAAATCACTTTATGGCCAGGTGTGGCATAAAAATACAAATTTGGGTAGACAAGGAGCCCGGCATGAGATCCTTATGAATGCGGTAATAGTTAAGAAACGGGAAGCCGAGTCAAAGTTTTCCTCGGCTCAAAAAGGGTAGAGGTGTTATCTCAAACACAGTAGGAGCATTTCACGGAAACGTTACGTCAGCGACACTACCTTTTTAATACTTTTTACAAGTAGAATTAAAATCTGAATATCGGTATGGTAATATCATAACTTGGCTTTAAGATTGGTAGTGTTTCTTAGTAACTAAAATAAATATTAGGGTTTGCTACCATAGCATTACGTAAGCGAAAAAAAATATGTTTTCATGGAATGTTCCAGTAGGAACTACATACTCACTTCTAAGTTATAACTTATTGCAATAAATACGAATTTACATGGTGTCCTGTTCACGTTGATTTTCACATTTTACGACCAAGATCATAGAATGTGTATTTAAGACTAATTCAGCGGGCATATGATGGTTGCGCATATCACAGTATAAATAAATAATAAAGTATTCAACACTCTCGAATTTACGCACGTATGTAAATGTGACGATGCTTTTGTCATTTACATAATGTGCGATGTACGCGATCATCATGGCCCCGCAGGACTTTTTAAATGAATGATGTTTAGAAATATAGTCATTTTTAAAACTTCCTATGAATAACTGCGCAATATACTAACAGTTTGCTTTAGGAGCACTTTTTCCTGAGAAATCTGAGTTCTCTATTAATTTGGTTTTTTTCCGATAACAAGAGAATTATCGCTAGTACAGGGTTCAAATTATACTTAAAATAAAGCTCAATAATTGCTCTATAACTTCATACATCTAATTGTCATTGTAAGATCAGTATTTCAGCTGCTATTCAGCTTGAGAGGTAGCTGAAAGTGCAATTTCGAACTATTCAGGAAAATTTTCAATTTTTTGAAGTGCTATATCTCTTAAAATTTTCTCAACATGTAGAGTTGATGTTACACTCATATTGTAGGGAATTTTATCTACTTTAATAGAGTCATAGACAATTTTATCCAAAAATCCGGGTTTTAGAAGGTACAGACCAAAATCTGAAAAATGACCGAAAATTTCGGTGCTTTTCGAGCACCATACATTTAGCACAACTTTTTCGAAACTGCAAAATTGAGTTTATACTACTTATATGTATCCTAACAACATCCCAACATATTCAGCGTTGTGCGATTTTTTGCGACCTCGAATGTTCGAAATGACTGGGTCAAATTGCAGCAAACCAGCTCAGGATACAAACAAACAATGATTCATCAAACAATTCTGTGAATTTTGGGTTACTATTTCAATAAAAGTGAAAATGTCGCTAAACATTCGTCAGTTGTAAACGAGAGCAAAAGTTTTGTTTGTGACAAATTACCCCTAATAGACAACACAATATAGTAACGAAAGCGAAATCTCAGTAGGTGAGTCATAAGCTCATAAACCAAACAAAAAACCGACCCATATTTTCAATGGAACTGCGAAAGCAAGTACTATCAAGTTATTGTTGTAAACATTGTTTAAATAAAACAATTCAGTAGACCGAGAGACAAACAAAAGTTTTCGTAGAAATTCCATGCCACCCTTTTGGCTTCCTTAAATTGTTATAGCGGTAATAAAGCCGGGGCGAACATGTGACTTTTATGGCCACCAGCTCTAGAGAGTTTCGGGATAACACAGTTTGTCACTGGCACAATTACTGGCAGTGTACAACACAGCCGTTGGACAATGACCGCTATTTTTTTATCATAACGTGCGAAGGAACTTTTGCTGCCAAAAATGTTTGAGCAAATATCCCAATTCCGTAAAAGTTCTACGTTTCACATGAAGATATAATTCTCGAAAGCGAAATGGAAGTTTCTAAATATTTAATACGTGTCTTTACGAAACAAAGTACGAGAAGAGTGTCTTCAAATTGTCGTTAAGCCTTGTAACGTGTAATTAATTACTGCCGTTGTCGAAGACTCCGCTCCCGCTCCGGGGACAATAAAACGTTTTCAGATTATGATATGAAACGCTGAAAGGTAATTCAACTGGTAATAAATCTACGTTTGTTAATTACCTTAGAAGAGGCTCCCGGCGGAGGGAGTCGTAAAGGCGTTTTGCTTTTGTTTTAGTCGCAATTCGGCGCCAACTTCAAAAGATTTTCATTGTTATTGAGTTAGCCGTAATAAACAGACTGTCCCTAGAGGCGAGTCCGCGCCGTGTCTCGTGTAAACAAATTTTACTCCTCAAAACTGCAGAAGTTGCCATCTCCGTCTTGAATATAAAGTGCTAATAAAAATTCTAGACTGACCCCGCCCGGTCCGCTTTCTTTATTAGAGGACACTCAAAGGGAAATATGACAATTCCGCTAAGCGAATTAAAAAGTTACCTGCTCTAAGATTAACGTGCTAACAAGTTTAATTTTGTTCTGCTTTTGTTCGGCATTAGATACGCCGCAAAATGTTGCAATTTCCTTTGTGTACATTTTGTCATGATGAATCCATTCCCAAGTTTTGGTAATTTTACTTTGAGTTTTAATTAAATTTTTTAAGTGATTTAATCGCGAGCCTGCTCCGTTTGTATTTGCATGGTTTCCTCGAGGTATTATTGTAACCGGCAAGCTTCTCGTAAGCATTGCTCGTTAGTCTTTACGCCTCGTAACGTTAAGCAAAGATTAACTGACCGTGCGACCAAGACGTTGTATATTACAGCCTTTATGTATCTTTAAATAGGCGTAGTCTTACAAGGTGGGGGCCGCGGCTAGCGAACCATAACCTCCGCCGTTTTTATTTTATAACGAGAGTTCGAACTATTATTATGGCGTCACCGCGTCAGGCCCACATCACTTCTACATCCGCCCCATATCCAACATTTCTTGCTCATAATCAGATATCGCTTGTTTATCATTCTGAATACGAAAAGGTTCCATTTTAAATCGTATCGTCCCACATTTGTATACTAAAACAACTTTGTCGGTTTCAACTAATTCGAATCAGTAAACAGCATTATAAATCGTTCCTAAATGATTTCTTGACAATTTAATACTGATGTAGATTATCAAATTCGTTAATAACAATTACAAAAGAATGGAGAATATAAGTGCTCAGGGAAGAATATTTTTGTTTAAGCACCTGTTTAGCCGGACAGTTTGTTTTAGGCAGTCGGTTAATGCGTTTTTAAGTAGATATCCTTGTCTTGATTGATGAATGGCTGTCCCGTGCTTTGTTACTGGAGATACTGGATCTGTTCTTAAACAAAGTGATTAATTTGTTTAACTTAATTGAGATTAATACGGGAAAACGATAGATGTTCGGTGATTGTACACGTAAACAACTGTAACGATACTTCCGTTTTTATAGTAGGTAACATAGTGTATAAGGTTTAGTGTATACGGGCTTTTTTATTTAAAATGTCATCTTAACTGGCAGTTAACATGTCGTCACAAAACTGACGATTAGTGTCAAACTCCATATATTTCGTCACCAACTGACGTTAGACGATATTTGAACATAGCTTAAGTTTCGCCTAACCGTACGTTTTAAAATAAAACCGGCCAAGTGCAAATCGGGTTCGCACACGAAGGGTTCCGTACGGAACCACCGTCGAGCAAAAAGATGTCAAAATACACGTTTATTTTATGGGGACCCGTTTTTATTTTTAACTTTAATTTGTTTTTATTATATGTTGCAATAGTAGAAATAAAAAAAATAGAAATACACATTCTGTAAACATATCAGGCATCTACCTATTTTAAACATATCAAGCATCTACCTATTATTAAATAAAAAAAAACGGGCAAGTGCGAGTCGGACTCGCGCGCCGAGGGTTCCGTACAAACTCATAAGTAGATACGCGAATAGTACAAGAAAAACTGTATGTCGATTAGTTTAGTAGGAGCAAATAAGTATGTGTTATGATTTTTGCAAATTTGTAAAAACAGTGCACGTTAGGAAATCAATTATATTTTTCCTGTAATGCTTAGAACCTGACGAGTAATGATTCTATTTAATAGCAAGGACCATTAAATCAAGAGGACTGTCATTCTCCACACAAAAAGCTGTTCCCCGAATTTACAACGCCATCTACGTATAAGCTTGGTAAAATAATTATTTACAATTATTCAACTTTGCAAACGTGACACAGTATTTAAATGTTAGAATTTATTTATTATTAGCTGTTTACGAACGAATTGTTACTATACTATGTTTCTTTGTTCAATTATAACATCGTTAAATGTTTAGTGTTTTAGCGCCATCTAGTTTTTGACCGGAAATCCCCTAGCGTGAAACAGGGCATCGCTTAGTTTTGCTACTCGCCGCTAGGGATTTTAAGTTTTTGTAAATTTCTAAAAAAAATATTAAATTGAGCAAGACCGTTCCTTTTTTTCCTGTAATATTCAGGTTGATATTTGTAATTAGTAATTATGACACATTTTTCTGATTAGTAACTTCGGAGATAATAGGGGGGGAATGGTACGTTTGCACTTATAAATCAAAATCTACTTATTTAAGAAAAAAATAAAAATGGTGTTTTAATCTACAAATTAAGCCTTTTCATTTGATACCCCACTCAATATAATATCCCTACTTTCAATTTTCAAAGTCATAAAGTGACTTTATGGCCAAGTGTAGACATAAAATTATGTACACAACATGGGAGGTAATAAAGAAAGCCCTCGATCACATATTTACGTCCCTCGCTTGCAGCTCGTGCCGCAAACTTCTGCGATCTGGGCCTTTCTTTATGTTACCACCCTAGTTGTGTAATGCACTATTCTTGTATGGGGATTGGGAACCCCCTTTTATTTTTCATTTTATTTCGTTTTTATTATTTGTTGTTCTAACGGCATAGTATAGATATAGATATAGAAATACATATTCTGTGAAAATTTCAAGTCTATACCTATTACGGTTCCAAAGCTAGAGCCCTGTGACTCACGGACAGACGGACAGACAGCGGAGGCTTAGTAAAATAGAGTTCCGTTGGCACCCTTTGGGTACGGCTCTCTAATAAAAATGCCCCTACACAAACATTCATACACATAAAAAACATAATATATTTATGTGTATATCGATGGCAAACAGCGGAAACGTAGTAAACACCAAAGGAAACAGGTGGCGGTTACTACTTTTCCTCTTTATGCCATCGATATATAAATATATAAGCATTCATAATATTGTTTATTTTTTTAATGTATCGCTATGTCCTAAGATAGGAGCTGTGCTGGTTAACCACATTTTGATGGATGCATAATATGTTTCTTTTGCATCTCTTACCGAGGTCAACCTCTAAACCAAAATCTAGATTAGATTGTTCGACAGAGAAGAATCGAAGAAGTTGTAACGCGTACGGCGAGTCGTTTCCGTTCTATGAGGGAGGTAAACGACTTAAATTCATTCCATGACCACCAATATAATTTTCCTGAATATTTAAAGGAGGTCCTAGCTTACTCACTGACTGGGTCCTAAACACCCAGTTCGAGCTCCAAAGGGTGTCCTTGGAGCCACTACTAAATTGAAATCTGCCATAGAGACTTCCTTTGTGATATAAGCAAGGAATAAAACCCAATTCAGGTTACTATAAATTAAATAAACAAACAGTATATATTGAAAAATAAAAACTCATGAAACGAGATCCTTTTCGCGCACTTAAAAGTGTTAGTATACCTACTTACCGACACACCAAGTAGGTACCTACTGACAATAATAACTCCAGCAAAAACAGTAGTAATGTAAATGCAACTATAACATCCATTGTTTCATGTTAGTTTTCCAGACAATGGTACTTAGTTGAAGCCGAACAATAATGCGAGTGCCCGCAACGCAATCCCGAAACTAATCTGTTTCGTTTGCATTTTGTACGAGAGCCAAATCCATCCAAAACGTAACTGGTTTAGCTCTCCCAATTTCGAAATTCGAATTTCGTATCGTGCGTTCTCGCTCAGCCAAATATTGTTTTCAGGAGTGCAAAAGAGAGACGGCATGATACGAACTTATTTAGAGTTTTGGAGTAGCCCCGCTGGTATCAAGCAAGATGAACTAAACTGCTAATCAGAAAGGACGTATGAGTAGATACGATGCGAATGTTCGTACGGCGTTTTTAATAAGTATGACTACTGACTACGTAGTCATTGTGGTACAATGATATAGTATTAGGAGTGTGCTCATGTGCTGTTTCGGTGAAGCTACTTAGTCATTCCAGTAGCCATAATATGTCTCATAAGCATTGTCGGTAGGAAAGAAGGAAAACAGTATTTTCCGCTGTATCAATATTAATGTTCAAAAGCAGTTTTAATACTTTTATTATTCAAATCTTGCAAAGCCGTTTCGTTCATTTACAGTGGCTAAATTTACCTGTAATTTTGTATACAAAAAATACAATCCAATAACGAAATACAAGGTGGATTCGTTACCTTATCAGAGCACACTGGGATACGGCCGGCTTTGGATCAATCATTGGTGGCGTTATTCCGGGGGGGTGGGGGTCATAGCGTGTATCGGCTGATGATGACTACAGTACTGCAAACAAGAACAATTATATATATTGCTTTCAGTAAATTCTTTAACACAGAACATTTATCAAAACTGGCAGAACTAATATGAGCAGATAAATGCCCCGTTTTAAATTTGTTCACTTACATTCAACTCTCAACGCGTCGGATGTCGTACCCTTAAAGGTAAATTAGGCAGCGGCCGACCACGACGCTAACCATTCCTCTATTCGCCATTGAATTGCTGTGAGTAGCGAACATGCTAAAGGTCCAGCAAAATGTGTAGGGTTTACCTTTCTTAGCTTACGTGGGAGCTCGTTTAGTTTGTCAGGATAAAAAGAACTTTGGATTTTCTAAATAGCCGTTGGCTTATTATGGTCCTCAGTTAGGCTAAGCTTACTTAAATACTTACTTAATTGTAGTCTTTAGTTGAGTTAGAATTTGGTCGCTGCTTTGGGCCTCTCATTCTCATTTCGTGTGGCGATTATACCGATTATACCGTGATTGAAATGAGAATTAATAAACTAATTAATTATTATATAATTTTTTGCGTGTCAAAATAGAACTGTGACTGCCTAATTATTCCTTTAAATATATTGCCCTGAACTAAGATATTACTATTTTTACGGAAGCTAAAATCAAATTGTGATCAGTCCACTTAGTTCGATTCTATTAGTACCTACTTAAATATCAAGTCAGAATAAAGTACAAACGATGACATTATAAGCCCTAAACGGATAAACAAATCAACGCGTCAACAAAAAAGGAAATAAAAAAACAACGCTATTTTTACGATCCCGAGTTTCTAGCAACACCGAAGCGCGGTATTTAGTTAAAAGAGCCCAACATTTGCATAATCGACGTTTCCACAGGTGCACTGGCGACGCATTGGCAGCTGATTTAAGTTCCCGACTAAGTGACAAGGGGACCCGCTGGGCGTATAAGGCAATATGCTACATCGGCCATTTTTATTTATCGACGGTACAAGACAAGCGGTCGGTGTTTTACGCGCGTTTGCGAGGATACGGCAGTGAGTGTGATTTTGTTTTTGTTTTTACAACCGACGTTGCTGTAAAGTACACTAGCTATAAAGTTGTCTCGGCTGTTCTGTGGATAAACTAGGGGTAAATTAAATTTTGTACGTAAAATAAATTAAATAGTGCGGCTTTGGTGCGGCTATAAAAGTACTCATGTGTAAATTTTAGTCACCATAAAATAATGACTAATAAATACCGCATAAAATGACTTAGTTTCATATAGTATGTATATAGGAAAATGGGATAATTTCCATTAAAAGAAGACTATAATAAGCATTATTGTAAAACGGTCTTATATGACGAAGTGATTATTTATAAAACTGGCCGTTCAGAATTATTGCCATGTGTCGTATCGTGTCCCTAAGAAACGGCCGAAACCAAAGCAGGTGTAAGCGAACCTGTGATGACTATTTACCTAGTAAATAATCTATCTACACTGCCTGTTGAAATACGGAATCTTTTTTACAACTTCAAAATTAAATGTGGCTGTCCATCAGAAAAGGGACCTTACGCCAACGCCATAAGGACTTTTTTGATGAACTGCCACAAATAGGTACACCATTTTGTATGAACGCATTAACTGTCACTAAAGTTGTTAATTTTCCTATCTTGTTACCATTCTTTAATGATAAACAATACTATAATTAAGATTCAAACGGGAATATTTTTCCCTTATTATCCAAATGAATCAACAAAACATCAACCAATAATAAACAATCATCAATCAACATATTGGTTAGGAAATACGAATCATACTTTTTTAGAAATGTTCAAATATGTTTTACTAACTTTCTTTGACAACTGATACTGAAATATCCTCACTATTTCTCATATAAATCAAAAATCTATATAAGTACCACCCTGCGAGACAGAGAGCGACACCTGCGAACCCCGGAGCCCCACGTAACAAAATCCAATTAAATACATCTTGATATTCCTACTGATCATTAAAGTACATTGTTAGGGCCCTGTTTATACGGAGGTGTTGGCTCTGTGTGAGGCAGTCATGATTTCTGGTGACTTATTTCTGTAACAGATCTCTTTTGAGAATCAATGCTAATGGTACTAGGCATAAAAGGGAAGCTTCGGGATTGTGAGTTTAAATAAAGCTGGTGAATGTCGAACAAGGTTTGTGAATTCTTGTTGAAATAGGGACCAGGTCTTATAATGAACCAATAAATGCCAATAGTTAAACTGTTGGAAGTTCTTTACCTCGCGGTGCTTTTGCATGTTAGTTGTTCGATTTAAAGTGAAATATGTAGTAAAGCTGATGATAATGGAAATGCGAAGCACGATTTTGTGGATATAAATTAGTTAATTATTTTTCGTTTTTCTCTTTTATAATAATGAATATTAAAAAAAACAAAAACGCTACAAATACTCACGTGTTCGAATGAGCACCAATTTGGTATACTTGCGTATCTTTTGTTGACAACTCAATAGAATGATACAGTGGAGCTGGTCTGATGATGGAGCCGAAAAGTGGTCATAGGATCATCTAAATTACATAAGATGATTGAGTTCATATGATTAATAGGTATTGTCTTCGGTTTCCGCGATTATCACTAATAGTAATAAAACAACTTAAACGGATTAAATCGCGTTTATTACTACATTTTAAGTCCCGACATTTCGTAACCATTTTCAGCGTTCGTGGTCGCGTGTAGGTTCATATTATTAGTTTTGACATGCAGCTTGCCAGTTTGTGATCATACAAAAAGGTACAGTAGGCAATAAAAGCCTGCCTTTAAAATATGTTTTTTGACAGAAATTACTTTAGTTTTAATTAAATTAAGTGTTGTTTTGAAGCCAGTTTAATATTTTTTATTATTTTTCGTTTGTTAGTATTTTATCTCAAAAAAATCTTGTGGTATTTCATCTTATAGTATTCCATCTCAATCGCATATTTAATTTTCGCCTTGTGTCTCAATCGTTTATTTTTTTGGTAAAACACTAACAAATGAATTTAAGCAATCAAATGACAAAATGGAACAATTTACCATGAATCTAAATCAAAAGAGACAACCGAATGAATGAAAAATGTTAAATAACAACATTTTTCATTCATTCTGTTGTCTCGTTATCTTTTTGAACTGCTGTTTGATCGTCTATTAGTAAAGTTAGTATAGACAAATTTATCTATTCTGTGTAGCAGTATATTTGACACGGTGCCTACTTTATTTAAGCAGCCACATTGGACTCTATATTTATGAAGGTAAAAACATGTTATATAGTGGGCTAGTTTTTCGCTACTCCACGTATGCTATGCGCTTAATGTGTGTGTTAAATATTATATAGCTTTAATCTGTGTCTGCTTTTGATGAAATTAATCTCAAAATCGCAATTTCCTCACTATTCATTACTGTATATCAAAACTAACATAATAAACTAGTGCTAGTGTTCATTAATTAAACGTTCGCCCTCGTTATTATCAACACCTGCTCTTGAAAACCGTTTAATAATGACGTCAAGTAACAGCTGTGTGCGGCCGACGGCAGAACGGTAGTTTTCAGTGAAAATTAAAATCATATTAATTTATTGTGGTTAAGCTAAGTTATTAATCTTCCCAGAGTTGAAGGTAATTTTGAGTTAATGCTCAGGCCTCAACGCTGAGGCATAAATTCGTCGTATAACTTACTAGTTATATTTAAATTGGCATTTGGTTCATATTTGCCAGGCTAGACTATTTATATGGGAAATGGTAAAAGAGAAAGCACTGTCAGGCAGCAAGAAATATAGCTAACGTTTGCTTGGCTGATAAGGGACTAATGGCCAATGTCAGAAACGATGATTAAATCTAATATCGCATTAAGTCGCATGTTGTCACTTTTTGGCTTGTTGAATGAGAAAGTCACCGCTAGTGATCTAATCCTTCCCCAATTATGAATGCATACGTTTATTTCCTGGTTGAATGTATTTTATTGCAAATAGAATATTGAAGAGAAAATCACGGTTTCGGAATGTTAACAAAATCTTTATACCTGACCGAAACTTAGAACGTAACACTATTGTAGGATTATGATAGGTGGGCATTGTCATTTAAAGTGTCCGTTTAACTAGCAGTTAACAGGTTGTCACAAAACTGACGATTAGTATCAAACTTCATATATTTCGTTACCAATTGACAGGTTAGAACTTAGACGGTATATAAACATAGGTTATGTTTCGCCTAATCGTACATTGATAATAATAAAAATGCCCAGGTACAACTGAAGAAGTTCTGAGTAACAAGAAAGAACCTAAACATTTAATGGCAAAAATTACATGTAAAACGCCGTCTCGGGTAGAGTTTGATGAAATGGTAGTTTTAGGTACAAACATATGCATTTTGAGGCTTGAAATGTAGTTACTAACTAAATACAGTTTAATTTGACCATTCGTTTATTTATTTCTATTATTTAATGTAATAAAATATTTTATCATCAGTTTAATTCAAACAAAATGTAGATACTACTCACGGACAATGAATTCGGGTAATTTTCTATACCGGGTGTGGCCTGTAATACGAGCAAAAAATTAAACCGTAGGTTCTACTCCTCAAACTAGACGACTTTTATTCAGCGACTTTTAAAAATAACTTGTGGTTTGATTTTTAGCACACTTTAAAGTTTATCCGAACACGCAATGTATTGCGAAATTGATTACGTCTGTAGGGTGACAAGATTGACAAGCAATGTCAATTAGACAGATTTTGATGTACATTGAAAATACTAATTATTTTGTATGAAAAAGAGACAATCTAAGGACTACATATTTTTAAAGAGTGGTTGAACAAAAGTTTTATTATTTGAGGAATAGAATCTACGGTTTAATTTTTTGCTCGTATTACAGGCCACACCCAGTATAACTGTTCATCGAAAATGACCCGAGTTTATTGTGCTTGAGTGTATATTCGAAGCATTGAGGACGATAACGATATCTGTCTCAAGAAAAATCTGGTCCTGAAAAAGTTATAAAAACATGTGATCAGAATCATATCTATAGCATTTATTCCATACACAAAGCAATAGAGATAATAATACCGCGATCCAAATGATCTGATTGCTCCACTGGCGGAGCATCGAATTCTCAATTACGAGTCCGACGTATCACCTTTCTCAGTTACTGGGTAGCACAGGTAACAACAAACAGTTCATTACCGTAATAAAAATGCTAGCAATGACATTAGTATTAGACATTTATAATTGCAGGACTCAATAAAGCTATTTGTAGAAGTAGCTTTGTTAAGTTCCGTCGCGCCTACTGATTTTTGGTGGTAACTTATTACCCGACATATAAAAAAAATGGTAGAACGGTATTTAATTATTACAGTGTTTTTCAAACTATTTCATGGCACGACCACCTTTGTATGTGAAAATATTTGGTATCCTCCACGATTTCTAACCTGAATTTTATCCCGTTACATTTTTGAGCTTTTTTCTTTTTTGCCGGAGGTTTCTCGACCGTCGCGACCGCCTTCTAGAGGCCCTGTGATCCCCCAGTGGGTCGCGACCTACACTTTGAAAAACACTGCATTATTACACGAAGGTAACGAAATTAAAACGAGTGCCATTTGTTTATTGTTTTTTTTTTATTGGTCTTCTCTCCCGTATGGCCATCCCCCTCAGAATTACCCTACTGCACTAACCAAAGTTAGCTGCGTATCTCGGAGCTACTTCTCCGAACGATTGGCCGATTCTTTAATTAGTAGCTTATCAAGATCGACACGTGGAGTACTCGATGCGTTGCGATGGAATCGAATGCTAATGTATCGTAACCTTTATCTCGATTTGTAATTGAAGAAATGGAATCGAGATATACCATAAAATATTTATTGAATGTTGCCGCTACTTCTGAGTTATTTATTACTAAGTACAACGATATATTGGCGTATCAACATAAAAATGCTGATTCAAAATTACATACTTTCGTAGAACTATGAAAATTAGGTCACTTGTGGTTATTACGTTTATAAGCCAAAATAGCCATCCTTTGATTAGGTAAGCATGTTTTCTTAAATACACACATTATTATGTATAATGTACATCAATATTTGTAATGTGTTATTCTGGTGTACAATAATAGTATATTATATAACTAGGGTGGTAATACAAAGATAGGCCGAAATCGCAGCATTGCGGCCCGAGCTGCAGGCGAGGGCTTTCTTTATTACCTCCAGTGTTGTGTACATCATTTTATGTCTACACTTGGCCAGAAAGCGGCTTTTTCCGTACGCGCAGCGTGCGGAAAAAGTCACTTTATGGCCACGACATGGCACCATGGCTAACATGGCACTGTCGGGTAAAAGATGTCTACGAAGTATTAAGACGTGTTATTCAGCATACTTATACAAATACCTTGCATTGACTATCTCAATCTACTGTTTAGTGTAGCGAAAGGGCCATCCAATTAAGTGATATATTAAATCAAACTAAATGTAACGTTTTTCGAAATAGCATTTAAAGTACTTGTCCCTCTGTTTCCATTCCAATAACACCAAGTCTCATTACCGGTGGCGAACGATAACATCTGAATGCCCGCAGCGTTGCTCCCGCCATATCAAAATATATATCATTAATCTTAAACTAGCCTATCAAACCGTCTCCAACACAAGCAAATTTGAATTATAACGTAAAGGAAATAAGGTTTAAAGTTGATTAGGGTTAATATACAAAGTTAACGCATGGGAGCCTTAAAAATGTGGTTTTGTTGATTGTCAGAAATCCGAATATCATTGCACATGAGTTAACAATTACGAATGTGAATAGTGACAATGTTAATAATGGTTTGTAAAAAATGTAGTAAAAGCGATTGCAGGCCATTGGCTCTGAGCACCGTACCGTCAAATGCCCCAACTATACCCACCGTCCAATCTTTGCCCTATAATATTACAGAAATATTTCAAGAGAATATTCCTGAAGTATTTCCTTCTTGGGAATAGATTGAAATACTTCTGTAATATTGTTGGCTAAAGATTGGACGGTGGGCTTGGGGCATTTGACGGTACTGGGATAGCTCAAGGCAAAAGTAAGCATCGCCAATCGCCATATTAATCTGTGCCACCGGCATATGCATTTGTGGCACATCCACCGTTTTAAGACCGATGCTAGACTGCTCGTTTTCGATGACAGAGCTATCACGGATAGACTAAACTTTTCCGTGTGATGAGCATAACGCCTAACAGCGAGTCAGAAGGAAAGATTCGACTTGGCGCCGGGCCCCCAGATACTTTATTAAGTTACTGTGACCAATAAATTTTGGGTTATCTTAAAAAAATTAATAAGGGTTTTAGCCGGCACTAGCTCATCAGAGGTGATGCTGATGCGCAAGTTATTTGCTAAAGAATAAATAAAACCGGTCAAGTGCGAGTCAGACTCGCGCACCGAGGGTTCCGTACAAACTCGTAAGTAGATACGCGTGAATAGTTGAAAATAAACTGTACGGTGGGACAAACTTAACTTTGTTATTGGAAACCTGTGGTCCCCATACATCGACATAGGTTTTAGTTTAGTAGCAGCAAATAAGTTAGTTTACGATTTTTGCGAATTAAAAAAAAAAAAGATACAAGTTAGGAAAACCATTATATTTTTCCTGTAATATTTAGGATGATATAATAATCGTTAATTATTACAGATTTTTCTGTTCAGTATTTTCGAAGATAGAAAAGAGAGAGGGGGAATGGTATTTTTTGAACGTTTTTTGTCCATAATCAAAAAGTACATGATTAAGAAAAAAAAATGGTTTTGGAATCAACAAATTAAGCCCTTTTATTTAAAACCCATTCATATAATAGCCTAACTTTAAATTTTCGACCTCCCGGTTTGACCCCCTTTAAAAAAAGTTATAAGATTTTTATTATATCCAATAGAGTCGGGTTAGCGATTTTTAAAACTATTCCAAATTTAAAATCGATAGCAGTAGTAGGTAGTTCCTGAGATATCTGGCTGTGACAGACGGACAGGCAGACATAGGTGCACCATAAGGGTTTCTTTTTTTTGCCATTTTGTTACGGAACCCTAAAGATGGATTTAGTCCATAGCAAAAACCCGGATTTAATATAACATTATTTAAATTATCTATAATTATTAATTAAAAACGTAAACCTATCTACCTTTACCAAGTTCGCATAACTATACCTAAATTTACTTGGCTCAATTTTGTATAATAATATTCAGCGTTGGTTAGTTATACGTAAACCCAATACTTACCAAATTTTATGTTGATCCTTGAAGATTGATGACAGCCTACCTATTGATTGATAAATAACTATAGATATTCCCTGTATAAAATGTTATTCTTTGCTTTTACTTTTATTGGAAATTCAATGTGCTCAATACTCATTTGCACAGTTGAATTTAACATTGTAAAGACATTGTATTGTCCCGTCAAGAAGCACGCAAAGGCGGAAATAACAGTCACGCATTGCGTAGGGCAGCTAGGGTATGAAACAATAAAATAAATGATTCAGGCGATTTATATCAGAGTGAAGGAAATCATAAAGTCTAGGGTGTTGAAAAGGGTCCAGTAAATAGATTCACACCTTTGTGCTATCGCACAATCGCATTTCAATCAACACAACACTTGCAGAATGATTTATTTCATAAATAAACAGTAAACACGCATTCATAAAATATGCGAGAAAGTTCGATACACAATGATATAATTGGTGTTTCCCCATTTATTGGTGTCTTCAATATCTTGTTGTTATTTTTCTAGTTATAATTTTGGGATTCAGTCGAAGTCACTAGCAGTCATTTCTTTGTTTAACAAACGTTAACCTTCATTTCAGACAGAAAAAACTAATAAGTAATAAAAAAAACAAGTACCTACAGCATAAATATGACATTAAAGAAACAATGGAAATAATCGTATAGTGACATAAAATTGCTAGACTCATAAAAATGTGTTCCTTACAACCAAAATTCCTCTAAAAATCACAGTTCAAACATTATTTTGTAATGTTCTTGTCCACGTTGTCCAGGAATATCAGTTTTCATTCAAATTGCGCTTTGTGCGGAGGCCTAATAGAATTGTTTCGAGTAAAAACAGCAATTAAACCGGTGCGCGGGCTCAAAACAATGTCAAAGTAAATCTATCGTAAAACTGTTCCAACGCTTTAAACTGTTACCAATCAATACAAACATTACGACGCTCCGGTCGTTAAACTTGGCGATAAATTAAGTTAAGACTTAGGACATTCCTTCAGTGTTTCCAGAACCATCCTAAAAAACGAAGATACAATAAATACCTACATTTATGCTGGAAGAGATCCCTTACAGAGATAATTTCGCCTTTTTACATAACCATTGTTCTTTGTACTGTTTCTGTATGATTTTATGTGCAATAAAATGTTTACATGCATATATTTATCGCAAATTACATGGAACAATACTTTGCTGTGAACCAATTCATAGCAAATAATAGAGCAAAATATTTCTGTTTACTAACTCATTACGACTAATTTTGAATTTTGACGGGACACATGGAGAGAGTTGCGTACTGCCTTAGTTACAATGACGAAAGTATAAAATATTTATAACTCTTTAATTGAAAAGAAAACAAAAGAATCCATAGTTCAAGCACAATCTAAGCCACGCAGAGTCCAAATAATTTTTCCATCCATAACATACTTGTGTTACGGAAGACTCACTAATGTTGATTATTCACATAATAACAATAGAAATGAGTGCCAAATGTCTTTGTATTTATATTGCTGGTAAATTACCTTGTTTGCTCGACATAGCGGGATTATTTACTGCCGAGCCCCTAAATTCTATAAAAAGTTTTGAGACTAAGTACATGAAATTCACTGTGAGTTTTATTGTATCGTAAAATTATCACAAACAAGAAGTACCGTATTCTCATACACTAAAATAAACCACCCACGCTTTAGAAATCGGCACATGTCCTTTGAGCATATGTCATTTACAAGAATTCCACATTACCCATAGTCTTAAATCAACCGAACATCTGTCAATCTTGCACGATAAAGATAAATTCGAGATACGATGGTACCGCCACTACACTTTATCAAAAGAACCGACCGCAATCATGGCTTATTGATTTAATTAGTTATAAATATGACCTTCTAATCTTTATTATGTTTAATGAGCATTAAATACCCTGTGTGGGCTGAGGAACTATTTATTTTATAGTACTTTAAAGATAAACTGCTTTAATTCATTGAATACGATTCTCATTTAAATGTGTATAGAAATGCCAGCTGCAGATCTTAATTTTATAATGGAGAAAATAGTACTCGTGTCAAAAGGTTTGTTTTGAGTTGAGGCGTAGCTAATACGTAATTAATGTGAATTAAGTTATAAACTCCGAAATTAATATTCGTGGTTGATTATATTAGACATATTTTGACGACCGCTTTAGCTTAGTTGGTAGTGACCCTGCCTACGAAGCTGGAGGTCCTGGGCTCGAATCCCGGTAAGGGCATGTATTTGTGTGATGAGCACGAATATTTGTTCCTGAGTCATGGATGTTTTCTATGTATTTAAGTATTTGTATCTATTAAATATATCGTCGTCTTGTATCCATAACACAAGCCTTATTGAGCTTACTATGGGGCTAGTTCGATTTGTGTACGATTGTCCCCTAATATTTATTTATTATTTATTTATTTATATATGAGATTTCGATAGAATTAAATAATATTAAGTCATTCATTCGATATGATTTATGTACAGGAAAGTACTTAAGTAGGAAATTACACATAGGCAAATAAATATATTAACATAAATAGTATTTTAGTCTTTAACTAAAACATAATGTAAGCTGTTGAAGTAAATAACTACGAGTATTTATTGTAAGTAAATATAAACTACAATATAAAGGATTGCAAATGAACTTGCTATTAAATTCATAAATCTTTAAGGTTTTTGAAAGGCTATATTTATTATTCGTCTAATCTAAAGCTCGCTCGCGCTTTATTTGCTAGACATAAATGTTTTAAGATGTTTATTTTATTTTTGCCGTCCTTTTCAATCCATATTTTTTCCGATTTTATAACTCCCGTTGTATATTTGATGTTGTATATTTTTATTCAATGAAATATAAAAGAACATAATAACATGAAATTGTAATAAAACAACTTAAACGGATTACTTAATTTTTTAAGTCTCCCGTTTAAGTTGTTTGATTACAATGAGTGATAATCGCGGAAACCGAAGACAATATTATATAACATTTAACACAATATATTAAGTTTTTATGATTGAAAGCAAATATAAAACTAAAACCCTAAATTTTACATTGAGAATAAATATAAAGGATTTAAAAGGAAATGCAAAACTCGCTCCTGTATTGTTGATATGTGAATATTTTTGTGGAAGCGTAAAGTATTCTCAGCGGGTAACTCACGGTGCAATATTTCAAGCTCACCTTGCTTCTTGCCCTCTGCTGTATCGTGTTGCATTATTACTGGCAATAACGTGGATAAACTCCTTCCACGGAGATTTACCTTTTATTTTGAAAACTGAAACTTCGGTTTTGCCGGTAGTATAAAAGTTTATGTGCGCTATCAAGTTTTATTGACTTCGGTTACAATTGTCATTACAGCGCGGTTGAAAATATATAGCGACATTTTTTTTTTCTTAATAAGCGCAATAGTATTCTTCACTTTTAATATTTAAATAAGCTATTATTATTAACAATTCGGTAAAAAAGAAAAAGATTTCCCGTTAAAAACCTGGATGTCCCTACGTAGTTTGTACTTATTTTGTAAGTACATAATATGGATCATTATTTGAGCGTTTCACCCGCCTCACTTTCGTGGACACATTATTGTCGAAGTTCCCTCAGATTTTAGTCTCATATCGACCTATTTGGTATATATCTGGGACTACTAACAAATACCTTAAAATTACATTAAAATCTGCCGGAATCTAGATAAAAATGTGTCCACGAAAGTGACGCGCGTGAAACGCTCAAATAATGGCCGTTTTGTTCAAGAGACTAAAGCTATTTTCGATTTAAAAAAATCCTATTATTTTTTTGAAATATTATTTGGGTAATGCAGTTTTGCTTAAAAAGTTTACGATTAACTGTATTATAATATATTTACTAGTAATTTTACTATAACGAATGTTTGAATGAATATTTTGAAATAGATACATTCATACCTATATAATTTTTCATATAATGACGAATGTTGATAGCATTTTAAGCCCTATTCATATTGTTTTTACAGCTTTTGTTCAATTGAAAAGAAAAATTGACAACAAATAAACACATAGCAATAGCAAATATTGCCAGTACTAGATTCAATCATAACTTTACTGTCTGCAAAGTTTTTGGATTTATTTGAATATGATATTTCAAAACAATTGACTTTCTAAACCACAAGCGAGCAAATAAAACAAATGAAAATTTATGAGATTCTCAGATCTACTACAGATGAAACTGGATGAAGTATTCTTAAATTTAAGACTTTGAAACGTATAATAGCAAAAGAAATATGGAATATGAAATTTAATACGTCATAGTAATAAATTCGTCAAAGTAATACGTCATAGTATAATTTATATGGCTAATGACTTAATGACCATTTTAAGGCGTATCATAATTATAATCTTAGAACTCAGTGTTACGTACCTAACCTTTATCTGGTGGCTGATTTATTGAAACCACATACCTAAATGTGAAAGTACTTTACTGTTTTCAAAACAAAATTCCCTTTAACATTTACGCCAGAGAAATAAAGGACAACTGACGTAGAATTGTTTGACGTAACCATGACAACTAATTCAAAAGTATTGGTCAAATAATAAGATAGTTTCTATGGGTAAGAATATCAGTAAGTATATGTTTATATTTACAAGCTTTTATTTAGTTTCACCTGTCCCGATGTCTGTGTGCCTGTAATCAAATCTTGCAAATTAAATTTGACCCACTTCCTGGTTTCCGATTGAGCTAAAATTTTGCAAGGACATGTAAGTCAGATGACAATGCAATTATTATTATGACATGAAGTTAATCTGTTGATGGAGCCGGATGGTATAATATATAGGTATAATATATATTATAGCCATAGGATCGTCTAAATTATACAAGATAAATTCGTCGTGTTTGGGCTCATTTGATTAGTTTGACGCAAGTTTGACGTTTATATAAAGTATAGTCAGTCGGCAATAAAAGCTTGTCTCAAAAAACATTTCTTGACAGAAACTTATTTTTATTACGAATACGGTAGGTACAAATTGATGACATGATTACATTTGCTCAAATCATCATAATTATTAACCATCGTTTAAAAAGCATCGTTTCTGATACAAACCCCAATTTTCATATCACGAATGTCCCATGAACCCTAAGATACAGAGTTAGTATGCAAGGACGTGTCTATAAGCACCCAATGTGCTTACCAGCAAGCCGGTATTCAGTTTCGTACTCACTCATCAACCGGGACTCGCCTCAATCTAGCGAACTTCCTCTTTGCAACATATTTGCTCCTCGGAATTCCAAAACTTGTGAAACTACGCTCATAATCGCATAGCACTTTGGATTTGTACCCTAAGTGCTTTTATGAATTTCACTATTTGATTTAGAATATAAGATGATAATACTATAGATATAGTAAAGTTTGGTGGCTGTTTCTGAACCTTCTCAATAAATGATCATGACTGATAAAGTATACCGATTATATCGTACGTATATTTATAAAACCGTACTCTATAGATTTTAAGATGCTTTTTCTATATTCATAGAACATTAAATTTGTATGTGAAAATATTTTATTTATTTATTACTTGAGTGGAATTTAGAGTGACTAATAATAACTTTTGTGATGTTTTTTCAGTCTTCTGGTAATCACGACGTATATCGTACAAACGAAGCCACAGTTAACTGACCACCCATATAGACTTAAACACGTTGCAATAAAGTTGACATTCGTTTAAAAATCTATAGTTAACAGTGTGTTCGATTGTACCTATGTGTTCGGCGTTGCAGATGACAGTATCACCACGGAGACTAGATATATAAGGAGCGATTTCTTATATGGAGGATCAGTAAGAAAAGTGTCCATCCGAATGAAATAAATAAGAGTTCGAAAATACATAGTTCGAAATTCCTCCACAGTAGCGCTGGCGTAGCCACCGGTATACACTGAATTTAGCAGTTGTAGACGGAGTGAAGTGCGCTGATATGGAGCGTAGAGGCAAGGTTTAACATTTTTGGTAATTAATGTAGGTATTCAGCAAAGCGGCAATATACCAAGTGTATTAAAATCTCAACTATTTACGTTAGCACATTTCTTTTCTACGGACACTTAGATTTTTACATGATTATCCTTATCCTTACTTATGTAACTATATCTTATGTATAAGACTGCAGTTTCAGCTTTCTATCAGATGGGCCGGATTCGTGTTTGTCAATGTCAATATTATACTAATTTAGAAGGATTGTGCTTAGATTAAAACCTAACAAATGATTCTTTAATTTCATCGTGTAAGTACGTTCCATATAAAAAACAATAAATACTACTTTGATCCCAATTAAAATTAATTTTACTACTGCAAAAGGGTTAACATTTCCGAGTTCCCATTAAAAGCGACCATTACTATGGGCCATTGGAGCCTGTTTATAATCCGTATGTAATATTAGACGAAAACTGTAATGAAGGCCGAGGGATTCCCGCAAGACGGTAGATAACAAGCTCCGGAGGCTAAATAGGGCTTGCCGCAAGTGATAATCTCAAGCGTAACATTTTATAACCATATAACCTGTTTTATAAGATTCCCAAAAAGTGGGGAACTTACAATCTGGAAGCAGGCTTGCCAGCCGCGACTAAAGGTGGTTTTCCACCGGCAAGGCGAGACGAGACGAGGATTGAATTGAAATTTGTATAAAGTTTTCAATCCTCTCCTCGCGCATCGCCGCTCGCGCTTCGCGCAACTTGATAGAAATTTCAATTCAATCCTCATCTCGTCTCGTCTCGCCCTGCCGGTGGAAAACCACCTTAATACAGATTGTTTGCTGCCCGCTTAAAGTGAGCGTACGGACCAGCGGTTTTCGTTCAATCTTACCTTATTGTGAGTGACTGATCGAGTTACTAGCTAGACAACCACAATACATACTAGTAAACCGAACAGTAACAAAATGAAGGAGGAAACTCCTTCATCCTCATCCCATTATTTGAGGTTAGTCTGATGGTTTCATTTAGACCTGCGTTGTGCTGTTTTGACATCTTGATCCTTTAGGTGACCGTTGTTAACCAGACAGCCATGACGTCTTCCATGCCCGTCTTTCGCTCTGGATAGGTATATCAAGGATTAATTTAACCAAAGCGTCTGGCGACATGGCTGTACCATCTTAGCCGTTGTTCCTCGAACAAAGCGCACTGGTTTTCTTTTGAGTTTTCAACTTCACGGACTCTGATCCGTCTCGTTGATGGTCTTGTGGAAATATAATAAATAAATGATCGCCCTAAACTTACCCCCTTAGGCCTTTGGTCGTGGTCTTCTTTTCGTTTTCCTTTTATATTGAATATATTATTCGCCCGCACGCGATCTTTTTCCGATGACAAATCCGAAGTGACATATCTCTTCTTTTTTCCGTACTCTCATCCATGGCGCACAGAGACCGCAAAGAGACCGTATATGCCAATCCCACCCCAAGGCGAAATATATATAATAATAATGAATGAAATAAAATAAACAGCCGTACAATGAATACCAATAATGGGCTAAAAATCAGAACATGTATTTGATGACTTTAAAATTTGTAGCGACTTTGCCATGAAATTTGCATCTAACTTCGACACTTTTCTGAAAAACTGTCACTGTTGTATAACAGGAAAGTAGCTCTCAGAAAAGTAGCCCTCAAAAATGGCGACTTGTCGTAAAGCGTGCCACTAACACCTGAAATTACGATCACGAGTACTGTACCAAAAGTGTTACCGGCAAATAAAGTGCTAGTTCTCTTTAAACCGCTTAACTCTTGCGCCTTAAACCTGAGTTTAAACACACCACGCGGAGTTGATTTATGCCCACAGAGGTTCATACGTTCCACGAGCGCCGTATAACTGTTTCTGACCTCAGAGTCTCATCAGCATGCGTTAATCCTATGGGATACCACTTCTGTGGTTTAATCTAGGGGCAAAAAATAGGTCGTTATCCTTTTACTGGGGATTTTTGAGAGGGATTAAACTTTGTTTGCTTTCCAGAATGAGTGTTTTTGTATTTGAATGTAAGCGTTGGTAAAAGGGTAGGCAGATTGATTGGCTTAATAACAGTTGGTGTTTTTACTATACGGAGCTACGGACGCTTTCTAAGCAAGACCTAATAAGTTACTACACTCAATTTAAATAATTTTAAGTAGACATTATGTTATGGTGCACTGAGAGAATATTTTGTGACATAAAGCAATACACAGACTGCACCAGGTGCTAAAAGTACCAGCCAACCGTTATTTTTACGTCCACAATATTATCGACTGGTGTAAAACTTCACACCAATTACCTCGCGTCAGAGACTCGGCTAAATCACAACCAGTATTTCAAAATCTGAACGTAAATATCCCACTTCAGTTACGCACTGTATTTAGCATTCAAGTGTACTAAACTCAGGTGATCAATCAGAAAATAAACACATAACGAGTGCTGGCGCGGACGTCGACGGGCAAATGGGGCTGGGGTAATCTTATCTTCATTTATAGAGCAGTAAAATAACGCTCCTCCTGCGAAACATAAAGGGCCGTTTATCATCCATTCTGACACAGTAAGGATATTGGAATCAGTCCCTGGACTACCGCCCAGTAGCTTTTTCGAGGTCAAACTAGAAAGAATTTTGCATGATTTTTAACCGACTTTTAAAGGAAGATCATACAGACATACAAAAACGAATACAGACGAATTGAGAACGGTCTCAATTCGACTGTATGTTTTTTTTATGTTTGTTACACAATCAGTCGAAGACGGCTGGACCGATTTAATTTTTTTTTGTTTGTAAGGGTCGTACACCTCCGAGGTGGTCTCATTACAACCAAAACACGATCTGATGATGGGAGCATGCATCTGCAGTCAGAGTACTTCCTACCATACTTTTACTGTGTTGTAGGTAGTTTAGGAAGCAATGTATTGAAGATTGATATCCCGGCGGCCGTGATAGGTTTTTGTTTAAAAATAATTTTGTATAAGATTTTTGCCTAAGAATGTAGCCTGTAATAACATTAATGCCAGGCCATAAAACCGGTTCTAGAGCTTTATCTTGCATAAACTTGAGTTCAGGACTCTTGCTGGACAAAAATCAGTAATGTGTTCTAAAAGTTAGTCAAACTACCAGCATAATGTTAAAAAAAAAATCTCGCTTTATGGTTTAATCGACACTTTGGTTTCTGATTCGTTCCTATTTGAAAACAGTCAAACCTGTATCACAGAAGATCGAATTTATTTAATTTACAAATAATTCTCGTTCCAGGTTCTTTAAAAAAGCCATAGGTATTTTCCAATAATCAAAATTAATTATGTACCTAACGCTAATGAACCATCAAATTAATGTTTCCAAAACTACTCCAAAACACTCATTTCCGTGGTATCAACAATTACAAATTGTTAAAAACTAAAAGGAGTTAATTTGACCATGTTGAGCAGTGACGTCAGAAGTCAATTTATCTTGTAAACTGCGTACTATCTGAACGTTTTGACACTTCATACAAGCAAGGTGATTTTTAGCAAACATCAAATGGACCATTCTTATTTAGATTTGTAACTTGCCGCAGCCATGTGCAGAAAGTTAACGTTGCTAATACTTATTTTTTCTTTTTTTTATATCCGTGACTATTTTGTTAGCACATTTATATACGAACTGAAAGCTTGATAACGGGGCTAATTTAAGTATAAGTATTAGAATATTTAACTTACTAGAAACCCTTAACTTTTGCACATGGTTGTAATTGTAACACATCATCTGTCAAACTATATGAGAATGACCCAAATAGCCTATTAGTTCTCGGGTCATGACTATCTAGAATAAGATGCTTGGCATGCAAAAACGCTAAATATGTAGGACAAAAAACTGATGGGCGGAGTTAAGCATTATAAAGAATACCCGTAATGCCAATTGAGAATCAATCGAAAACAAAATTGCGAGGAATTCGATACGGTTTTAACAAGCAGGCATTATAGTGTTGTATCTTTAGCGTATAGAAGATGAATATGAATATTAAATAATAAACATAAAAATAAACTTAAGTAGATTAACACACTGAGTCTTTTTACAGACTAAAGTTAAATCCTGTAAGAAATAGTTCCCTTTGTCATTGTTATAGTACCTTGGGGAACCGAAAAAAATGACACAGTAGGTGATGTTGCATGAATCTGTAAGCAATACCTGATAATTGAACAAGAGTCATTTTCAAAAATATTGTACATAGTTAAGGGCCTAATAAAAACAAACTCACGATCGCTTCCTCTGTGTTACGAAAGTTAGGCATAAAAACTATATGGGTAACTTTCGTAACACAGAGGAATAAATTAAGTTTTGTTTTAATTAAATCCCTTAATGGTGTACAATTTTTTTGAAAATGACTTAAATTTCAATGTGTTTGGCTTGTGTATAAACTGGTTCATTGTAGTTGATCTGATTTATATTATGTTATCCTCGAAATCGTGATTTTATTACTACTTGCGCGTACTTATTTATGTGTATGGATAAGAAATGATTACATTGCACGAAATGCTAATCATGAGAAAAATACATTGCAACGAAAAGTTATTCATTTACTTATTCAAATGTTAAAGATGCGAGCAGGTACAAGTAACATCGATGTCGACAATAGCTAATAGATTGTATTGTAACAAACGTTCTAAGTCGGGAACTAAACGAGGTTAAAAGCTAGCGAGGAGCGATGTTTTGTGAGCAAATCGATCATTGTGTCAATCACGACCGTGGAGCTACGATACAGCGTGCCGTACTGAATGCTTTTAAACTAACATACTAGTTTATACAACGCATACAACATAACGAGAGGCTTTAAAACACGAGTGTGGCTTTATGAAGCGAGCCAAAGGCAAGTTTCATAAAAAGATCACACAACATTCGTGTGATCTTATTATGAAACTCGTCTTCGGCTCTTAAGGCTTAATTATGTAAGTATACCTAGTTACATATAAGGCTTTATTATTACTTAAATCCTCAATTATGTGTTCCGGAACCAGGAAGAATGTCCGCCATTGCACCGCCATGGCCGACTAGGTGTCAAATCATGACCAACTAGATATGCGGGCATTTTTATTATTACAAGCTTTTATTCAGTGTCACCTGTCCCGATGTCTGTGTGTCCGTTGGGTGGGCCTGTGTGTCTGTAATGAAATCTTGCAAGTTAAATTTGACCCACCCGGTTTCCGATTGGTCTGAAATTTTGCAAGGAATATGTAAATCAGATGACAATGCATTATTATTATGACATGAAGCTGATGATGATGATGGACCCCGATGGTAGCCATTTCCAACTTGGTTCCATAGCTTAAATTGTGAGAACTTAATTAACATGACAGAGGTAAAGCTTTGATATGCGTAAAAGCGGAGTCGTAATAATCCTGAAACAGGAGGTGCGTGTTCCCAGTGCCGAGGATATTTTACGAGATTCGAACCAGTTCATCAAGTGAGGTGGGAATATGGACTCAGAGATAGATAGATAGATGGATCTTTATCATAACATAATAAATGTGGATGTATTTCCTGTAAAAACGAAAATAAGTGTAATTTCAATGTCAAAAACTATTGTGCAATAGAATTCAGTCTCATTTGAGCTCATGAATTATTCTCGAAAATTTAAGTATAATCTAATTAAAGTAGGTAGTTAACAAGTAGGTAAGTGCGAAAGATGAATACTTTATTTTTTATTTTATTTATAGCATGACCAAAGCCTAGGTCGTCAACTGGTCACATAATAAATAATAGTACTTACTACGTAAAATAGGCGCAGGTTTGTCGTCGAGTTGCGGAAAACAAGCCCGCGTAAACCTATAACCTATAACCTAGTACTACGTAAAAAAAAATGTTGGTACTTACATAAAAAATTGTTTACGGATTTGTTTATTGTTCAATTTATATGAATTAATTAGGATGTATGTACATGTAATTTTTTTTCATTACCAATACATAAAACACGAAATTGCCTTAAATGTAAGTCTATTTTGTTTCACTGCCAGACAAAAGCCTCTTAAGGTCTATAAAATAAAATCACTCTGACCAACTTAATGTGAAGTCCGAGTACACTTGTACTAAAATACATACATAAGTATACAACGTGTCCCAAAACTCAACGATAAGCCTGCACCAGAGGATGGAGCTACTTATGATTAGTCGAGAAAAAATAATTGAGATATATATTTTTTTCCTTATTTTTCCTCGACTAATCATAAGTAGCTCCATCCTCTGGTGCCGGCTTATCGTTGAGTTTTGGGACAGTATGTATATATGCTTACCGATAAATAAACGGCGTGCCACTTTATATAATCTTTTCTAGCTCTCGGTAAATTTTTCACTGTAATTTAACGTTCGAACCTACATCAGTTCCCCGGAAAGATTTAACGAGGAACGTTACGTGGACTTTTAAAATTTATGTTGTTTGAAGTAAATTTGTAGTCAAATATCTTCAAAAGCAACCTATATTCTGAAACTGGGTTTCAAAACCAAGGTCGTTATGTTAATACGTAAATCTCGTGTATTTATTACATTTTAATGTCAGCTATAAAACTGATGAACGATTATACAATTATAAAAGAGAATTAGTTACATTTAAAGTAACAAATATTACTTTTTAGGGTTCCGTACCTCAAAAGGAACAAACGGAACCCTTATAGGATCACTCGTGTGTCTGTCTGTCTGTCTGTCACAGCCAATTTGCTCCGAAAGTACTGGTCCGATTGAGATGAAATTTGGTACATATATTAAGGTTAATGACCCAAACACGGACATATGTCATGAAAATATATGAACTTTAATCATGGGGCTACTCTGGGGTTTGTCAACTAAAAAATTAAAAAAAAAATGATATCGCTCTTATTATCTATGCTATCGCTCGCTGTAGTTTACATAGCATATTATATTGATTGCCTTGTTTCTCCGTCTAAATAAATCCCCATGAAATTTGTACAAAATCTTAAACGTAGTTAAATAAATACAACAAGGAAGTCATACGACACTTTAACAGCTTACTTCACACCAACAACCACAAATGGGACGCAAGATCTGATAACTGTTATGTCGATATGGCGTCAAAATCAATGGTTTTACCCTATCACGTAGGCACCATTACGCTTTCGTCATGAGAGGGCGAGGCATTTTGAAGTTCGCCGGATAAACATGGCGTCGTGAGCGAATGTGGCTGTTAACACGTAACGAGGTGTGGAGTATAAGCCCACCAGTCATGATCATGTCTTACCGAGTTATTCCTCGACCACTGACCCCGTGGCGAAAGCAAAAGCCTTTAACTGCACCATCTCACCTTTCTAACTATGAAATCTACCGCTTTCACGATAAGGTTCATTTTAATAAGCCCGCGAATTCAAATTTGGTATTTCTGATTTAAAACACCGAGTCGGCGCAAGCGATAATTTGTATGCCTCATTGTAGTAGGTATTATTTGTACGTGAGTTTCGTACGAGTGTAAAAGAAGGTATAAATAAGGAAATTAATGATTTTGAATTACAATGCCGCGTATGGCAAGGAATCAAATGTCAGTTATTTGTACGATTTCAAGAACAACAGAAAAAATGCCGATAAATATATTTCATTACGATGGAATAAATAAAACCTATTTGAGAGTGGGATAAATACATGAAACAATTATGCCCAAATTATTTGTCAGTCCATCTACGCCTACGAGTATATTTATTTATCGAGAAAAAAAACTGTCTACCCCCAAGAGGGATTTCCTTACCGAAAATGGCAAGCCTGGGTACTTTTATAGGTTCTTCGATCAAAAGAGAATACTGGTTTGAAGTAAAAAAGCTGCATTTTGAGGTTACAGAGTTGTTCGTACGCTATTTACCTCCATCGCCTTCTGGCGACCTTAAAAAGGCCGTCATACCATTGTGGAGGGTCAATCCACACTACGTCTTCCGGTTCGTGATTTAAGAACCTTTACGCCCTGTCGGCCATCGGTTCTTCCGTGGAAGTGCCCTATTTTCAGCAGTGTAGGTTTAAATGATGATGATGAATGATGATGGTGAATAGAAAGTTGTTCACTAATAAAAGACAAAATAGGTTTTTTTAATTACTGAGGTACTATATAGTACGTATTATGCTTAAAGCATTGGATTGTTCTAATGAGCGTTTATATTTATAATATCCTCTTTAACAGGCAGTTAACAGGTCGTCACAAAACTGACGACTAGTGTTAAACTGCATATATTTCGTCACCAATTGACAGGTTAGATGGTATTAAACATAGCTTAGGTTTCGCCTTACCGTTCATTTTAAAATAAAAAATAACTTGGAACTCTTTAAGGTGAGAGATAATAAGCACTATCTAGATAAGCGTCTCTTACCTGTTGGTAAGTGACAATGAAGGTGAGATTGAAGTCAAATGCTTACCTATCCAAGATAAAAATCTTACCCCACAACGTGACCTACGTAGGTTATTGAGTAATATAGCAAGTACAGTAAAACTATTACTACAATTACTGTCTACGAGTGTCTAGGTACTAAGGAGTATGTTTATTGTTCTTTATACTTGATTTCCCGTAGTAGAATACATGTAACATCTTCGGTGTAACTATGTCGGGTTTTACTTAGAACCACCACTTCAACATTCAACTGCGACCATTCCTCAAGTTATATCATAGGTTACTTCACTGTACCGTAAGCATTGAACTTACTGAATGGAGCAAGCACAAGTGTTTGCTTATCGCTTAGTTTGTCTAACAATAACCACGGCTATAATTTGTCATTGTGATAGATCGTGGATTAGTTTACACACACCGGCGGTACATTGTCTAACGTAGTACACTCAGTCAGTAGCCCTCAGTTACTCAAGTGCCGATACGGCTTAAGGTGATTCAGTGGGTTGGTTTCCAATACAAACATAAAGAGGGTCATTATTTTTTTCCACGGCATCAATTATGTTTAAAATAAGTTTTATTTTATAGCTTGATACATTTTGTTTGCACGAAACGACATGAGAAGTCTCAAAAAAACAGAATTGAAGTGCAATTGGGCCTGTAAGGTTAGCTCTATCTATCAGCATCATAATAGAACTGAAAGTTTTATGCGAAAAATATTCTTTTGGCATTATGAGAGTCCTCGTGTCGTGTTAAATGTATCAGATGATCATTGTATGCCGTAGAAGCAAACAATGACCCTCTTTTGGTTTGTATGGAAAAGCGATCGAGTCGAATCACCTTAAACGAGGGCTAGCAATCGTTAGCTCACTAGATGGCGCTTTGATAAATGGGACTGTCTATCTTGTCTTTGATTTCAATATTCATTTCGAATTTTACTTCGCATAACGATCTGTCAGAACTATCAAAGTGTTTTTTTTCTAATAACTATATACAAATTAGATTCTTTCTCCAGGCGTAGACGTAGGCCTTATTGCTCTACCTCCGTAGTGTATTTTTTAAAATTAACTGTTTTTGCAAGGTAGGTGCCTCATACCTTGTTATGGTTCGAAATTGTGCCCAGCATACACTAAAACATGCTAGCTTTAAGTACCTTGTTACTAACGTAATATGGGTAGTGTCCTGAAATAAATATCTTACATTTCATTTCATTTCCATACTCTCAGATGAGAGTGAAATCATAATGACGATGAGGTGCCTCATGTAGGAGTATACCGATCAACACAAGCCCGGGGTAAGTTTATTAAGTTGAAGCACCAAAACACAAGTTTCAGTATCTTCCGTGGAATTCGCGTTGGGGATTGTAAAATTGAATGGCAGCGGAAACCAGCCGAGCTAGCACAAACTGGCAGCGACTTCGGTTGTCGCGCGACAGAGCAAACCTGTCACTGACACAATAGGTATATTGAATGGAAAAAGATCGCTAGTATTTATCGCGCGGCAAAGAGTCGCGCGTCAAAGTTGTGCTAAAGGTACAGGCATCGACGAAAATTACATTTTTGAGAAATTTAAAATAAATCTTACTTTATGAAAAACTGTCTGGATTTAAATATATTGCTAAAAATACATAACAATATCGTATTGTACCTAACTCTTTGTTGGAATACGTCTGTTTTTGTTCAAATTAAATTGCGTTCTAAAAGCTCTAAAAATACAGTGCTAAAAACACTTAAATTGGATAGGAGTAAGCTCAAACGGCTTTACAACTTGTATAAATCACATTGTGGTGTTATTCACTTACTTACATTTCTCATCTATAAGCTCGCTAATGATCATAATTTATCGAAATAAATCAGTAAAATTTTGCTGTCGACGACTTTTAAAAACAAGCATAAAAACAATCAACCTCTAATCACAAAATTTTGGAGTGAATATAATAGGGATCACAGGGGCACATAAGTATTTTTTGTAGAGGTGCAACTCTACATTCATATCAATAATTTTCTTTCATTGGTTATTTTGTACCTACGGTAAGTAGACCAAATCTTTGGTAACATGATTCAGCAAGGTGAGAAACATTCTACATTAAAAAATGTTGAACTTAGCGCACTCTTAGTCACCTAGATAGTTGCTGAATAACACAGTCATTGAATTTCAGCTGGAACATTAAAATAACCTTAAAATAGTCGCAGCAAGTTAACTATTTTCTTAGGCAACAATATAAACAGCTGCAAAAGCTAGTAAGTACATTCAAAATGAACATAGTAATTCAAAAGCTTCTAAAACAAGTCCAATGCAAACACGGTGTAAAGTCGACAAAGCGTATTCTAACGCTCGGCGTATCCTCTAACACAGCCTTTGTTGAGAAGCTCCGAGTGTTGATAGAACATTTCGCCGTTGGTTAGTGGATTCAGTTACAGGCGAAAGCGAATGAGTTGAGCAACAACACGATGACAATAGGCTAGATGACAAAAAAAAACTGTTTAGTCCGTCTGTTACATTATGAAAAAATATTGTACACGTATTTTTTGTTTTGTTTGACAAACAAAAACTGACGAGGATAGAGTGCTTAGAAGTTTCGAGTGACGTCACTCTTGAGTACAAATTGTACTCAAGAGTGACGTCACAAGCCCTCACTCCAGAAGTTTGATGATCTATAACTTTGTCGATTTTTAATATTTTGATAAACCAAAAAATACGTGTACCATATTTTTCCATAATCTAACTGACGGACTAAATAGAATTACATATTTTTAACCCAGTCATCATCCCTATTACACTACCACTACGTATTGTATTTCGAGTTATGGAGGTTTTGAGACTTGAACGAAACGGAACGAAATTTGTGTTCGAACAATGAAAATTTTATCAATTGTAAATCTCTTCAAAGTTCGACTTATGGAGGTTTCATCATCATCAGCCTATCCTCTAGCCTGCCTATACATATACGTCGCACTGTTGAACACAAGCTTACTCTCATAGATGTGCTATGACGGTTTGAATTTACTTTTATCGCTGCCGTTTAAGGAAAAGTTTTTGCCACACAATAAGTCTTAAATGAATTTTGATCAATAGGATTTAACATATAACACACACAATTTGAAATCGACTACTAATATTGTGACTGAGGCTTTTCAAACCCATATTTTGTTTTTCTGACGGTAAATAAAATCCTTAATCGTTGTTAATTACAAGCGTTTTATCATCCATGCTAAGGAATCCCATGCCGAATTTAAATCAATCTAAATCTAACGAAAAAACCGCTCTCGCTTGTGAATTGCGGCATGTCTTGTCGGTTTACATAACATAAGGCCGCTTGTGCCCTTCTATAGCTGCAGTGTTGCTTTCCATAAAACGAGTTAACTAAGTCCCACGAAATATGCACTAGAGATGCACCGGAGTTAACAAGTGGTTAGATGTGGCACTGCTTGCCTATAACGAGGACATAAGTTAAGTTTAATTAATAGTTACCTATTTTGATGCTACCCACAGCCCAAAAAAAATGTAGTCCTGAATGAGAAAAGGGACAGACTGAAAACCAGCGCTGCGCAGTCGCAAGGCTGTCGCAGCACACGCTGAGTCCGTTCTTTTTGTCACACGGAATTAGTATTACATAGTTATTAGATATTTTATTGTAAAGTTGTATTTGTTTCTCTTTGTTATTCTGTACTGTGTAAGTTCTGTAACGTTCTGTGTTCAGTGTGGCAATAAATGTTTCTTATTCTTATAAGGATATAACGCGTATATTGTTATAGCTAATTACTTGATTGAAAATGTGTAACAATGAACTTGAAACCAACTTATTTATTGAAAAAGTACAATAGGATTGGACAGAAACCACCCTTGAGAAAAAATAAACATTGGTTTATTAATTGTTGGCCAAGTTACTGCGTAAACTAATTAGCTATATTTATTAAAATACTGTTGATTTAAGGATTTGTTCCGTTTTTTAAAACTGTTTGGATTTTGGACTGATCACTGTAGACTTCAGCCATACAAACAATGTAGCGGTGACAAAATTGTTACGAATCTGTAGAAAGTTGCTGATAATTTCACCGTTGATTACATGACTAACGGTCAGAAATTTTCTAACATAATTTGGAATGTGCTGGGAGATGACGCTTACTCGGGTTTTATTTCTTATTGATGATATCGGACCACTAAAAATAATTTTTAATGACCAGTGCTGTAGCTTTTTGAACTTTCTGGCCCGAATTTTCATATTAATATAGCCAAAACATCAATGGTTTATTTAAATGTGTATCCTTTACTATATCCCGGGTATGGGTATGCACTCCGACCTTTCCTAGCGATGCCTGACTTAAGCGGTAGATATAGGTACCTACCTTCTTACTTATGTTTAAATAATAGCCTGTTAGACCCGTGAGCTTCCTTTCCCTGCGCCGTAATCATAGTTTGCTATTTCACTCGTACTTAACATTTAGTACTGAATGCACAGGTAAAGCAGTTAATTTTTACGATAATCTCCGCATGCAGTAGGCGGCATGAACAAACCGACTTATAACTACTTTAAGTTACAGTAGCTGCCTTATAATCAGAACTTAGACTTCATACATGTGTACTGTTCAAAAAGGGAGCATACGTATACATGCATAATCCTGTGTTGTCTGAGAAACATCAGTTGTTTATTAAATAAAGTGCCATGTTAGTATTGCTTATAGGATGTTAGATGTGTGAGTATTTTGGAAAACCTATACGCTGAGTAATGATTAACCAAAAAACAAATGATGGTCTGAGTGCTAAAAGCAAAAAGTGCTAGGCAAGAAAGAAGTCCTAGTATTACGATTATCAGACAGCAGACTATATAAGGGCTCTTACACATAAACATGACACGACATCGCGTCGTGCTCCGACGCGACATCGATTCCCGATGCGACGTCCTGTCGTGGAAAACTTTCAATCAAAAACCAACTTTATGTCAGTGTTAAAGGATTAAATATTAAAATATAGTCTTCCATGACACGACGTCGCATCGTGAAACGATGTCGCGTCGGAGCACGACGCGATGTCGTATCGTGATTATCTGTAAGAGCCCTAATTCAAACTCATTAGATCATTAATGTATCTAATCGTCCAAATCAGTATAATTTGAGTAAGTTTATGTATTTAAAAACTTCACGACACTTACCTACATAATAACTGGTTATAAATGCAATCAAAGCAGATGAAACAAGTGCGAAAGCAAGATGTTCCCTGTAATAATATGAATATGGTTTAGTATTACGAAAGTCTGAGTACCTGCATCAAAATTACTCTCACGAGCTATACCCGTTTGTGCACAAACATTTCCGATACTTGAAGGCAGTCGGACTTCTGTTCAACATTTTTCTGCACTACTACTGTAAGCCAGCAATATTCCGCAACATAATGAAATCGCCTGTTAGCACGCGGGCAACTTGTGAATATGAAGGCTCGGATTATGGCTCTGATAACACGTAAACAAGGCTCTGCTGTGATTTATGTTCTTCTGTGAACATGTTTACTGTGGTAGGCATTACTTTTTAAGGTTGCTGATAAAGTTGTTAGTTATTTTTGTTACGTGGGTGGGAAACAAAAATACAACCTGTGCATACAGTGTGTAATTCTAATACGGGCGAATCTCTTAACGGTGGTTAGTATAGGACAAAGTGAAGGTAATTAGATAACATTTACTTAAAGTTGCAACAATAATTTTGTCCATACAAAATAATTCAGCCCGCAATGTAACTCACGTTAAACGCTCGTTGAATGTTACGTTGAAATTTCGGTACCGCCGTACCGCAACCATGTTTACAGTACATTACTGCTGAAAAATTAAAAAAAAAAATTATGGGGTCGTAATGAACTGCAACTTAAAAAACCTTTTACTTCATGATTACACTAATGAATACTATGTCCGATTTAATTTATCGCCCGTATTAGACTTACACGCTGTATAATAAAGTACCGCTTCTACTACATATATTAACAACACTTTTATAGTCTATCTATCTGGTGGTGAGGTATCTTACCAAAAAAACAACTTTTTTCTAAAATCAATATTTTTTCAAGAATATAGCAATAAAAAAAAATGGGCTAAGCGGTATTTAAAATGGTTGGTTCAGGTATTAAGTGGGACAACTAAAGATATACGGACTCCAATACACTATTAAGAGATGTATGTAAATTTAATATTTCTTAAACCAGAGTCCAATATAATTTATTTCCCTGTATAAGAGCTACACATACCTACCTACCAATTAAATGTTCTCATATGTTTACTGCGACACCTTTCAGAAAACAAATATATGGTAAATTCCTAGGAACTTATCGTAAATATGAATAAGTACGACAATTGAAATGCCACTAATGATATGCGCGCTAATGCCTAAACCGGAACTATAAACAATTATGCAAAACCAATCAATTCGGACGTCCTTTTCATTAATTAATCACGCATGCAGCTGATGGGAACGCCAATTCGCACGGCAACAGATGCTTGGCATCGTTTCCAACTCAGCGTATGAAATCGATGTGCACTATTTAGGACATGAAAAGAGGAGAATTGTGTTGATATATATACTGTTTACACACAGAGTAGGGAGCCAAGTAGTTTGAATATACGCCGCCAAGAAATTCAAAAGTGTATGTGAAATCCCCAATCCGCACCGGGCTAGCGTGGGGACTACGTACGGTGCATTCACTCTCAGCTATAACAGGGCCTGTTCCCGGCAGTAGGACGTCTATATGCTGATGATGATACACACTGTGCGTGACAAATGAAGACACGTTCAGCCTTTTAAGAGCGACCCCGCTTATAAAGCTAGAAGCCAGGGTTAAAAAGTAACAGTTACGATATTTCGTACGTATAATATTTGAAGGTATACTTAACTTATCCGCACTTGTTCATCCGTGTGTGTGAGTATGGTCGAATTCAATTGAAATTTGGTTTACCTCAAAAAATTCGACGACAGTTGGTGGGTATTAAAATAAAATTCCAACAATAAAAAAAAAACCGGCCAAGTGCGAGTCGGACTCGCGCACCGAGGGTTCCGTACAAACTCATAAGTAGATACATGAATAGTTCAAGAAAAACTATATGGCGATTAGTTTAGTAGGAGCAAATAAGTATGTGTTAAGATTTTTGCAAATTTCTCAAAAACAGTGCAAGTTAGGAAAACCGTTATATTTTTCCTGTAATATATAGGATGACATTAATAATTGGTAATTATTACAGATTTTTCTGTTCAGTAACTTCGAAGATAATAGGGGGGGAACGGTATTTTTTTTAACGTTTTTCGCCATAAATCAAAAACTAATTATTAAAAAAAAAATACAAAAATACTGTTTTAATCTACAAAGTAAGCCCTTTCATTTGATACCTCACTCGATATAATAGCCCTACTTTCAATTTGCAAAGTCTCATTACGGACCCCTTTAAAAAAAAAGTAAAAAAGTTACAAGAATTTTTTTACATCCTATAAGCTCGGGTTAGCAGTTCTTAACACTATTCCAAATTTCAAGTCGATAGCATCAGTAGATCCTGAGATATCTTGCTGTGACAGACGGACAGACAGACAGACAGACAGACAGACAGACAGACAGACAGACAGAGTCGCACCATAAGGGTTCCTTTTTTACCATTTTGGTACGGAACCCTAATAGCATAAATCAAATTCTTTTGAAAAACATTATTTTGCCGATGCAAAAGTCCAAGGCGAAAATGTGTAACAAATATTTATTCCACAAATTTTCCCGGTTTAATACCAAATTAGTTCGCTTGTTCTCACAATAATCACATAATTATGGTTACATTGGAAGTGTACTCGTAATTCGCTACGTGATTTCGGTAAACCGGGCGAGAACGCTTTGTGGCGAACTTCATAGAGGGCTTTAATTAATTTTTGTCTGCGGTTCAATTAGCGGAGGGACGTGTTAATGATAATGTGCTAGAAAGTCGTAAGACTCGTAAACGTAAATGACGAATGAAACGTAACTATTGTGGCTAGACCTTAGTGGTCTGTGGGCTAGACTTTTATAACACTTCAACACCATTGATGCGATCCCAATAAAACAGTGCGATCACAAAATAAATAAAAAACTTGACAAATGTGAGTCGGACTCGCTCACCGAGGGTTTCGAACGTATACTTTAAATAAAGACTATATTTTTTATAATTTAATTACAAAATGTATAGTTCAGAGTTTAGTATAAGATTTTTCCCCTATACTTGTAGTATAAGACGGTATTACTTGCCAAATTTCATGGTTCTAGGTCAACGGAAAGTAGCCTATAAGTTTTGGTTTCCTTAGAGAGTCGAAATATACGTTTTTTTGCGGCTTAATCGGCCATATCTTTTTTTACATTAACTTAGAAGCTTGTTTTTTTTCACAGTTTTGATTCATGTCCGTCCACTGAATAAATTACAATTTAGTGCATATCGGGTGACCAGAGGGCTGGCTTCATTCTTGCATAAAGTATCAGCCTTGACATTCAACATGGCAATACCACCAGCCTTCTGGGTACCCTACCTCCAGAGAGAGATTTGGCGGAATTATTTTATGTTTAGATACCCCTTTTTGCTATACAATTTATTTTGTTGTAATCAATGATTTCAAAAGTAATCCTTAATTTTGAAATCATTGATTACAACAAAAAGGCCCATCCCAACAGTTTGGAACTAATTTCCCTGTAAAAAATAATGCAGCTATAAAGACCAGCTGCGCAGTGCAGGCGCCGCGTGTCGCACTGCCGACTGGCACTGATTTGGCGGTATTTTTACCGCCAAAGCGTTGAAACCGTCTGCGCGCTCGCTTAGCCTTGTCCTTTGTATACGTCAATGGTTGTAACCAATAAAATTACTTCATCACTCGTGTAAAACAAGTTTAGTGCATTTTACATATTCATATTATTGATGAATAGTTATCAATAATAAATCTGCTATCTACTTAGATATACTTACCATTTTAAAGAAAACGTATTTCCCGAAACTATGTACTGTGATCATTTGTGAAATTTGTACGAAAGCTTTTCCAAATTTATTTTCACAATTTCGAAATTAGAAATCATACCAATTGAATTTTGTATTGTCAAATTATAAAATATAGAACTCAATAATATTACCTGTGTTCATGGAGTACGACCGACGGAGGCTGCCTCCGGAGGCCCCCGTTCGTGTTGGCGGTAATTTGTGTAAGTAGTTACGGCTGCACAGAACAAAAAGCACACAGGTGAGTGTCACCAACGAAGTTGCCAAGCTATAGTACATTTTCCGGCGATACCGTGACGTCACCAGTCTTACTTATGGATCTAGTCAAAAGACATAAGTTGCATATTACTTGTATGAGAATTATACCTCTTTTCAGTATAGCCACAGATGCAAAGCCTAAGCAAAGCAACACACTTGATATTATAGACAATGTTTATTGTTCAAGCACGCCTCAATGATTCAATTACAGTCTATCACTAATTACAATGTATATAACTAAGGGTGCGTATGTATACCGTATACAGTCATTAACTGATTGGCAATTCCGTTCGGTTAGCGTACTGTTAATTGCATGGGTCCAATCTAAGACAATTAGTAAGGCAGTCTGTGATTATCTGTCTAACAAACCAATTGAAACGGTCATTTGAAGTAACTTCAGTAACTATTGATTTCATAAGGACTTGGGATGTTTTAGACGGGATCTGTTTGATTGGCGCTGTAGAAGTCTGCCTTGGCATTGACTTGTTCTGCAATCAATTGATCGTTTCATGGATTGGAACCCAGTGTATAGGTCTCAATTGTTCCCCGTTATACAGAATGAAATAGTGTCCGTCAAGATAGCGTACACCGTAAAGATATTCAGAATCTGATGCAGCCAATAAATAGTACCCAAATAGTACCGACGAAATACCTAGGTGAAAAAAATAGTACCCTTAAACTTTTCGAAATATAAGGCCTGTTCACGGTGTACGCTACCGGGCGTCAAGCTGGCGTACACCGTTTGTATCTCTGGAACGGCTTTGTTTTTGGAAACGCTTTATATCTCAAAAAATAGTACCCAAATAGTACCCTAGGGCCCTAAAATTTCATTTCTCTAGCTATCGTAGAAGCCGAGATATTCCATGACTTAACGGTGTAAAAAATTTCACACCTTCAAGCTGGCGTACCCGGGAATTTCTTATAGAAAGAGCTCACTATATCTCGGCTTCTACGATAGCTAGAGAAATGAAATTGTAGGGCCCTAGGGTACTATTTGGGTACTATTTTTGAGATATAAAGCATTTCCAAAAACAAAGCCGTTCCCGAGATACAAACGGTGTACGCCAGCTTGACGCCCGGTAGCGTACACCGTGAACCGGCCTTATATTTCAGAAAGTTTAAGGGTACTATTTTTTTCACCTAGGTATTTCGTCGGTACTATTTGGGTACTATTTATTGGCTGCATCAGATTATGTATATCTTTACGGTGTACGCTATCTTGACGGACACAATGAAATATTATTGATCCTCCAAAATTTTCCTAGGTATTATTAGGTATCAATGAAATATGCCATTTCTGAAAAAAATGTAGGTAAAAATTTCGCAAAATAATGTGCTGTTCGAAAAAAATATTAGTAACTTGAGGATTACGCGTGTCGAGGCGTAAATTTGTCTCGGCGACTCAACGCGGGGGCGGGGTCGAGGTCGCAGGGAGGGGATCGTTGCCGTCTCCCGCGCAGTGAGCTACCGCAGTATCCACAAAAGCATGTTTTTTAGGATATCTTTCAGCTGCTGTTTCTCAATATTTTAGTACTGAAAAAACACGTATTTTTTATTTAAATAATCCACTGTAAAAATTTAAAGGGCCAAAAAATTTCACCCTGTATGTAGTACACGTAATTTCGAACTGGAAGCATACACTAAACAATTTTTTCCCAGCCATAGATTATGTAATATTTAGTACTATTACATAATCTGTGACTGGGGAACGTACAGACGTTTCTCTTTGTAACAAAATTGACGTTCGGGTCCGACCACCGGACGGAACGCCCCGCATCCAACCATCTCTCTCTATCGCATAACGTGTGCTATTTCTGGTCACCGGTCTGCTCTCCGGAAGGGCAAAATTTGGTACTAATATTAAGATACTACTTTTTTTTTTAAGCTATATGACTAGCAAATTAGCACCTTAAATTGCTAAAGGATTGACCACCCTGCAGCTCAAAATGTATGCTGACGGTGCGATTACGCCACCAAATGTGTAGGTATAGGTATGTAAAAAAAACGTGACGCCTTTGATGCGTCACAACGTATACGCAGCGTCAAGCGTCTGTTTGGTCAAACCTTAAATTTAGCAGCATGTCGACAAATTTGAATTTTTTAGAAATTTCGTCATTTCAAAATATACTGACTTACTAACACTTTTCTATGAAAGTTGCACAGATCGTGGTCGCGATCGGGGTCGCTCTTGGTATTACGGTCTTCTGTATTGTGTATGAATCTTATTTTATCTTTCTGTAAGGTTTATTTTCTGCATCTCGAAAGCCTGGGAACCGTCTGGCGAGCACTGGACTGTAGACGCTGACCACGACGCTATCGGGTTACAGCAGCCAATTGTGGTAAAAAACATCATGAAACGAATCCAAGGCTTCCTTACAAGTGTCAATATTTCTTAACGAGGCTGATGAACCGTGAGGAAAGTGCTTGGAACTAAAATATTCTAAAGTATAACTTTAGTACAGTCAAGGGCAAAGATAAATCCACACAAAGTTCCAAAATACGTATACATAAACCTTACTGCCTTAATAATAAGACTTGTATACATATTTCTTAAACTTTGTGGTGTATAACATATTGGTGCCCTTGAGTATACATATAAAACAGTTCCGTAACTAAGAACAGGCAACTTGCAACCTAAACTAGGTACTGAAGATAGCGAGATGAAATTTGAAACGCATGTTTTTTAGGGAACATAAAGGTAGGTAAGGCAGGTAGGTACACAAAGAAAGAATATTTCAAAATGTAAACCCCTAGAGAGTTGAAGCCGTCAGGGATGAAAAATTTAGTATTTAGCAGACGACAAACTTGACTCGAAATTTGACGGCAATTTTTAACTAAATGACAGCGCCAGTACTTTCTTTATATGAATGTGAATGACATCTGTTATATTAATGTTTTTTAAATACCCACTACTTAATTCAGAACATATAGGTATCAGCCTATCTAAGAAGATTTAATAACTTCGATAAAAGGTTATTTAAGAGTGCTTCTGGATACTTTTAGGTAGGAATAGGCTAGTATCTTGTAAAGGGGTGTCCCTTATTAGGCATAATTTAAAACTCCTATTAAGTATAAAATCGCATAACAGTGTAGGCATACGATGATTGAGCATACCGCTTAAATGGCATAATAATAACAACGCATACAAGTTAATTAGCATACCGATTGATTTGCATACCTGAAATTCGCATAATATTGTTAGGTATACTGATCGCATAAAATTATGCGTTCGGTATAATATGAGCGTTTTTGAAAACCAATTCCAAGTTTATATCCGTTGTTCTCAGAATCCCAAAGTTTTTTGGGTTTTTCTTACTACTAGGTAGTATGCTGGCCAAATCGACCTTTTTTTTTTTTTTTGACCCAGGGAAATGCATGAAATTGCATACCAATACGTAACCTAAGGCCATCGGGGGTGACAGCCAGAGGTTACGTATTGGTTATGTGGGGCTCTCCGCTCCAGAAGGGATTGGCCTACCCACTAAAACCCTGGGATGCTTCCAACCTGTGCCTTCACGGCGATGGCCTGGGAATCGTACTGCTATCCAGGCCATCACCAGCACCTTCGCCCTACAGCGAACCCTCCCCAACAAGGCACACTGTAGCATGGCCAGTGTGCCTTTCCCGCCCGCTTCCCTCCGGTCAATCGAACCGTCCCCCAGGGAAGTCGGGAACTAACACCAGACACACAGGCTCGAATGTGTATCTGGTGTCAGTTCCTCCCTCGCCGCCACGGGAGGACAAAAGCAAAGCAAAAGCCCTGTCCCGCAGCCGTCTACGGGAGGACAAACGCCCCTACCCCGCATACCCTCTCGCCTGTCCTTTCGGACCGCGGTGGGCCAGTCCTCCGCCACCCGCACCCAACACGGAATGCGGATGACCAGTCCACCACCACCACGCAGCGGCTCGAAACACCCGTCTGGCGTCCGCCCACAGTGCCCCCCAGCCAGAGACGTCGGAGGGACGAACCCGTACCCGGCGCCTCACCCACCACGCAACGACCCAGGACACTCGTTGACCTGTCCGCAGTGCCCCCCAGCCAGAAACGTCGGAGGAACAAACCCGTACCCGACGCCTCACCCACCACGCAACGACCCAGGACACTCGTTGACCTGTCCGCAGTGCCCCCCAGCCAGAAACGTCGAAGGGACGAACCCGTGCCCGACGCCTCACCCACCACGCAACGGCCCAGGACACTCGTTGACCTGTCCGCAGTGCCCCCCAGCCAGAAACGTCGGAGGGACGAACCCGTACCCGACGTCTCACCCACCACGCAACGACCCAGGACACTCGTTGACCTGTCCGCAGTGCCCCCCAGCCAGAAACGTCGGAGGGACGCACCCCGACGCCTCACCCACCACGCAACGGCCCAGGACACTCGTTGACCTGTCCGCAGTGCCCCCCAGCCAGAAACGTCGGAGGGACGAACCCGTGCCCGACGTCTCACCCACCACGCAACGACCCAGGACACTCGTTGACCTGTCCGCAGTGCCCCCCAGCCAGAAACGTCGGAGGGACGAACCCGTGCCCGACGCCTCACCCACCACGCAACGGCCCAGGACACTCGTTGACCTGTCCGCAGTGCCCCCCAGCCAGAAACGTCGGAGGGACGGACCCGTACCCGACGCCTCACCCACCACGCAACGGCCCAGGACACTCGTTGACCTGTCCGCAGTGCCCCCCAGCCAGAAACGTCGGAGGGACGGACCCGTACCCGACGCCTCACCCACCACGCAACGGCCCAGGACACTCGTTGACCTGTCCGCAGTGCCCCCCAGCCAGAAACGTCGGAGGGACGGACCCGTACCCGACGCCTCACCCACCACGCAACGGCCCAGGACACTCGTTGACCTGTCCGCAGTGCCCCCCAGCCAGAAACGTCGGAGGGACGGACCCGTACCCGACGCCTCACCCACCACGCAACGGCCCAGGACTCACGTTAACCTGTCCGCAGTGCCCCCCAAAGGAGACGCCGAAGCGCTCCGCCCTCGCCTGCAACACCACACGTGCCGCACCGGGAATCTTCTGTTTAAGACAGAAGCCCGGTCCCTCCCCTCTGCTCATCCACAGCGCCCTCTGCTAGACAGAGGGACGCGCGGAGAGCCGTCATGTGCCGCTCTTTGTCTGGTCTCTCACCTCAGGCCTGTCCGGTATGGGTAGCCCTGTCCGGCGTAGCCCCAAGGATCATTAAGACACGCAAGCCCCCCCACCACGGCAAGGTGGCAGCACTTCGGGGGGGTGGCCAAATCGACCTGCTAAGAACCGCGACCTTTACAGAAATGAATTGCTTCCAGAAAAGTAGGTTAAGTAAGGTTTGAACTGCGACCCCAACAGACACGAACTGCTAACGGAAATGTAGGTTAGGTTAGGTTTGAATTGCGACCCCAACATAAACGAACTGCGACTAGAAATATAGGTTAGGTTAAGTTTGAACTGCAACCCCAACAGAAAAGAAAATTCGGACCTCCGATTAGGCCTATTAAAATTATACTTCTTAAATATTTATAAAAAACTAATGTTATACTAAATAATCGTTATGCGTATTGATAGTAAGCGAATTAAATATGCGTTTTAAAAAATATACATATACATTCATCGGCATGCGTTGTCAAAATAGAAAGATTTACTGAATGCATTTTAAATAACATAGGCCCCTTGTAAAGGTTAGTACTAACGATGAAAACTTCTTTATGGTTCGAATACTTGGTGGGTTAAATAAGTTGAACCACAGCAGAAACCTTATTAAAGGTTTTGTGGGACACTGTTCATAAATGTATGTTAAACTAGGTTTTAATAAATAAATAAATCAAAAAATACGCGAGGGCCGCCGTATTTCGCAAAAGCGATCATTTCACTGTCAAGAATGTGCATGAACTTTTACTTAACACGTTCGCGGACAGTAAGTCACACCTGTTTGACACAAACATTTTGTATGGAATTTTTGGAACTGTTACAGCAGGTTCGTCACAGTTGTGCAATTGTGTACTGTTTATATGTGACAGTGAATGCTATGTAAGTCGAATGCTATAACAGCGACGTCAAATATGATACATTGTTATACCACGTTATGTGACAGCAAATGCACTAGCATATAACTGCTATAGCAGTTCTGTCACATGGTTTAGTTAGCTTGTGATATATTATGGCAACGAATGCTATAAGTTGCCTGCTATAGCAGCTCCGTCTGATTTGTCGTACAATAGTATGTAACAATGTGACACGGATGCTATATTTTATCACCTTTTTTTTCATGTTTTAATCAAAAAATATGTTATTTTTAAAAATATGTCATCATAATATCGGGATTGGTGATGACAGCGGTTGAGACGCTCTAAAATCCACCCAGTCTCTTCCCATGGAGTTTCATTTATGGATAGAATTGGACCTATCAAGCTTGATAGGTGAAGCTGCTCGTTCGCTTTGTACTGATTGCGGCAACAATGCTGACAGGTTTGGAGATGAAGGGAAAAAGTCGGTGGCAAATCAACTGGCACAGCTAAGTGAAAGTCAGGATCGGCTTGTGGCGCAGTAGCTGGCTCAATTGGTGGCAAAAGGGAAGGCTTCGTTTGCGGCGAAAAAGTTAGCGCATTTTGTGCTGAATTAACTTGCTCGCTTTGAGGTGAAGAGGGTGATAATAAGGCTGATTCGTTTCGCAGCACATGAACGGGCTCTCGTCACGACGAGGAATGTCTTAAGGCGAAGTAAATCTAAACCAAATTGAAAACACTTTTATTACACAGTGCTATGCAATCCATACACCCATTACGATGCAAGCAGTAGAACAGAGAACAAACAATTATATAATTCAAAGATTATTACCTAAAATTATTATTACTGTATTAGTTTATCAAAAAATAGGTATCAACATTCATGCCTGCGTTTTAAATCCTTGTCATCATTAACACTAGTTATAGGGCAATAAACAGTTAGTAAATAAGCCTAGTCATTGCAACACATCATATTATGCTAGAAAACCATAGAATAAATGTTACTTATGATGATGGAAATAATGCACTAATCACTAATTCACCAACATCACCATAGCCTACTCAGCGGCGCACTCGCCGGTTGACTAAGCAAACTTTCATACAACCGCGACTGCTATAGCATCTGTGTGCATGAGAGGGGGGTACGGTAGCCGGCAATACATGTTTAGCTTGTTTGTGTGCGAAAAGCATGTAATATGACAGTAAGTGCATCTGGACTAGAGAAAAAGTGACAGTAAAGATAGATCTACTAGTATTTACTATGGCAAAGCGCATTCTTTAGCATTTGCGCTCAGGAAAGAACCTTAAATCAAGACTGCTATAGAATGCGTGTCACAAAAGTTACTCAAAATTCGAATGCTATAGAATGTCTGTCCGCGAACGTGTTAATACCTTTTGACGTAGGAACCTTCCATGTGGCTCCGATTAACCGCAGAACCAAGTCACGGTAATGCAGCCGTCATTATAAAAAGGGTCGTAAGTGTATATGGTTTTTCTGTTCAAATATGTCGTTTTATTCTATGAGGGCTGAATGTAACCCTATCAAGCATGAGACGGTGGCCAGTGTGGTGACGTAATACATCGGAATTCGGTGACGTAAGAGACTAATCACATAATTAATAGTAGATATTAGTTACAGATACGAGGGGTTGCTATACGGGTTTTTATGTAACGTTTTTATTTCGAAAGCAAACAAAGATATTCGAATAAATGACTAGAATGTATAAGAGATGCGTCACGATTTCACAAGCACAGAAAGTGTTAAACTTGGAATTACTTTTGTAACGTGTTGATTTCTTCTTAGATGTATATTTATCAATTTCAAGAGGTTAATAGTTAATATCATACTGGTTAGATTTTATCAATGAAACATCAATAACCAAATGAAAAACACTTCTCCGCATTCATAGTGTGTTTTAATTATAGTGGTAAAACCCAAATTGAAGCGAGGTCAATCGCGGGTCAGTACGAGTAATAGAATTTAAAAAAGCAAACACCTATGTAAAATGTTAGGAAATGGGCACAGTTTCTGTAATACGTTTGAAGGTATATTTTATGGCATGACTTAAATTAGAAATATTAATCGCCCTTCAAAACTTATTGGCTCATGCAAATCAACCAATTGTCGAAGGCTATTAATTAATAATCTTAATTACACCATGTTGCAATAATGCATATTCAGTTCTCGATATAATTACACTTTGAAACACAAGCATCTCTAATAACGTTGTTATTAGAAAATCAGTAATTTGAGCAGTGCTGCAAACCCCTACCTCTAAGAAAAAAGGAGATTGCCAAGTAAAAAATCAGGAGACTGCAAAAAAAATCAGGAGAAAGCCGATTTGCCTTTTTTGTGCAAGAAATATAAGTATGCGTGTATGTATGTTAGTAAAGCTGTACAAATGCGCGTCCTATTTATATTTATTTAAGAGTAGGTATGCATTTCAACAGTGGGACCAGTAATTTTTTTGTATTCCACCCGCCAAATCTGCACAATTTTCGAAAACTCGAGATCAGCATACAAACAGTATAGAAAATAAACAAAAACAAAAATAGGTTTCAACGTATCTATCTAAGAAACATTATTTTTCTAGGTTGCACTATCCCAAACTTATTAGTGGTATTTTTAACCTAATTTTATTTATTATACATGGATGTTCAGGATACGACGAGGACATAATGATTCTCCCAATTGTACAATTTTTGTAGCCAATTATACACTGGCAACCTTGTATTTCAAGCCTATAACTTCCACAGACTATACAAAAAATACCTACTCAATACAAACTTAGAAAAACACACCTTGGGACCCTCGGGTTCTGTTCGACAATTAAAAAAAATCCTAAAAACCAGTAGATTTTCTCTATTTATGAAAAATAAACCAGTAGACCAGGAGACTAGGCCTAAAATCATGTAATCTCCTGGTAAATCAGGAGACTTTGCAGCACTGAATTTGAGGTAGTATGATAATAATTATACTAGTTAGGGTTCATCCACAAAGTACGTCACACGATTTTTCAACTTTTAGACCCCCCCCCCCCCCCTAACATATTTCATATTTTTAATATAGTCTGTCAAAGTTAACTAGACGCCCCCATGGGTGTGACGTACTATATATATACATGACCCCTTATAGAGTAAACCAATCAAAATTAAGATGTTATGTTGGTACAAGTCGATCAAATTTCTAATTATAAAAATGCTCTTTTATCAATAAAGATGCATTAGCAATTGTTTTCCGTACAGTTTTCAAATTTAAATGCATGTTTCCTGTACTATTTAATTGACAACATTTCAAATTATATGAAGTGGGCTAAATCAAAAACCATTTCGGCAAATATGCTTCCCGTATGTAACGAGGCAGTTATTTTATTTTTTTACCCGTTAATTTCCAAGATAATCGCGAAAAACTGTAAACCGGAAATGTGACGTAGATAGTACGTACATAGACAATAGACCAAAGACAAAACTAAATCTATCATATGCACACTGCAAGAATTTGTAAGTGCAAGTGCCAATAACTATTTAAGAAAGTCCTATATAAACAAGGTTATATTAGCTAGTTAAGTTAAATATCACAACACATGAGTACGTACAGTAAACTTTATCAGTAAATAGTCCACTACCAATCTAATACAAAGGTGGGCTAGGTTAAGTATATTATTCGGTTGTACTTACATCGAGATGATCTTCACAGATGAATAACTTCCTTTTAGGAACACGATCTAGCCCCGCCGCTCGACACCATGCCTCATTTTGCCCAGCAGGGACACAAAAAAACTTTTTTTGTGGTGTCAGTCTTGTGTTATTACTACACGTTCTTATAAAACAGTTTTTAGTTTCTTTTGATGCCATGTTTTCGTTTTTACTTGTAATTTTATTGAAGAAAATTTGTGTTGACAATTATATGACAATGACGTAAACCTCAAATCAATCAACCGTCACGACCCATTTTTTTTTAAAGCAAGGGGCAAAGGAAAATCCGTACTCGTGACGTCATATGTCGTTTACGACCTTTCAAACATTCGCTATTTTTTCACTTAATATTTTTGAATGAAAAATTGCTTTTCTGGGAAAATAAAAAACCACGTATACCTTATGTTTATTTTATTTCATTCATTATTATTATATATATTTCGCCTCGGGGTGGGATTGGCATATACGGTCTCTTTGCGGTCTCTGTGCGCTATGGATGAGAGTACGGAAAAAAGAAGAGATGTCAGTTCGGATTTGTCATCGGGAAAAGTTCGCGTGCGGGCGAATAATATTTTCAATATAAAAGGAAAACGAAAAGCAGACCACGACCAAAGGCCTAAGGGGGTAAGTTTAGGGCGATCATTTATTTATTATATTTCCACAAGACCATCAACGAGACGGATCAGAGTCCGTGAAGTTGAAAACTCAAAAGAAAACCAGTGCGCTTTGTTCGAGGAACATTTGGTCGTCTTCGAATCGGATTTACTTTCGGACTCATACGTTTTCAACTCCACGGTACTCTGATCCTATCTTTCCAACACTTTTCGAGCGGTCGAAATTTAGTGTTTGTTCAAAATTTTACCTTGGGGAAAATATCGATTTTTTTAGTTTCAAAATTACGCTAATATAGTTTTATTAATCGCGGTTGCTATTTGTTGGCATAATATCCGGGTCATTCAAGGCAATTGATTCATCGGTAAATGTTATTTCAATTCGGCAATTTGCATATTTTATTGACATTTTGAATGAAACTGTTTGTTGCTAGGTAACCAGATTGCGGGTTAGTACATAGCGGTATTTCGTCATGCTTGTTACCTGTATACGTGGCGTAGTTGTACAGTACCTACACTACTGAGTTTGAGGTCGTGGGTTCGTGACCGGTCACGAGTGGTCTTTGTGTATTTTTATAGGGGTTTTATTTCTTGTGTAAGCGGTGCGGAATATTAATTACTGGAAATTTATGGTTTATTTAGATATTTAACATTTTTTTTTTTTTTTTTTTTTTTTTTTTAAATAAATTTTGCGGAAAATTTACAAATATACAATAGTATAGCGGGAAATACTTTATTTAAAGAATAGTGCGGGTTATTGTTATTTATGCGGCGCAGTGAACTACGAGCAATGCGTATTAGGAATCTATAATTTTCATGTTGTGGTGTTTATTGCTAGGGTTTTGTTTGATATTTTTGATTTGGATTCTGCAATTTTTGCAGTCAAACAAAACAATGACGGCAGCTAGGCGGTTACAGTTGTCTCAAATGAAATATTTTACGGCTATCCAAAATATTGATTTTTTGGAAGGTTTAGCTCGTAATGCGGATCTGTCTTCAGAACAGGAATGCGATTTTATGGTGCGGTTCCAAGATTTGGAAAAGGTGTTTGAGGCATTTACGGAAATGCATTACGAACTTCAACTTTCGGCCAAGGAGATCGAGAACTTCGATCTAGACGATCACAAACGGATGTACGAGACGTACAATAAAAAATATTATTTTATAAAGCAACGTCATGTGGGACTGGCGAGTTCAAATTCGGAAACTGGTAGTGTTTGCGGTAATAACAATGCCAGGAGCGCGGGCAATCGAGCGGTCTTGCCACGCTTGCAAATTCCTACCTTTTCAGGAAGGATGGAAGAGTTTGCTTCCTTCATGGAATTGTTTCGGTCTCTGGTGCTAAATGACACATCTTTATCGGATACTGAAAAGATGTATTACTTAGCGGGGTCATTGTTAGGTGAACCGAAAACCTTAATCCAGCATCTGTCAGTCACTGGAGATAATTATTCGGTAGCAATGGACTTGTTAAATGCGCGGTATAACAATAAAAGGTTATTGGCGGACCGGTTGTTATACAACCTGCTAAATACACCTCATGTGCACAGTAGAGGGTTAAATAGTTTGAAAACGTTTTTAAATACCCTACTGGAAAACACAAAGGCACTGGAAAAGATGAATTTCCCTGTAGAATCGTGGTGTTATTTGTTGTTTTATATTAACTTCCAAAAGTTAGACAATAACTTAAAGAAGCACTTTGAAGACAAGCATGCTGACAAGGAGTTGCCTACATTCTCAGATCTATTAAAGTTTTTGGAAACTGAAATACGGATTTTGGAATCTAGCGCGGAGCCACAGCCCGGTGCGTCATCCGCGGCTAGACGTAGTGGAGGTGGACAGAGTCTAGCGGTAAAGACTCACGCGGTCTTCCAGAATGCGGGATCAACTTCATGCAGATTATGCGGGAAAAGCGGACACTTCATCGCCAAGTGTGAGAAGTTCTTGGCAATGAAACCTACAGCTAGGAAACGTCAGGTGGTATCGCTGAGATTGTGTTTCCGATGTTTAAATGGTCACAATATTGACCAATGTAACTACAATGTGAATTGCTATAAATGCAATTCGCCTAAGCATCATTACTTATTGCACTTTGATCTTCCAACTGCAGTGCCGGAACAACGTTTGATGTCAAACAATGTATCAACGAATGGGCGGTTGTACAACCCCACAACGCCCTCGGCAAATGCTCCAAACGTGAGCGCGCCTTTAGGTAGCGAACTCCCGGGAAGTGCGGCCCCTGGAATCACTGGACTGTTGGCGTCACACGTCAACGAGCCGAGTATGTACCAGCGGACGGTGCTACTTGCAACGGCAGTCGTACGGGTACTCGACAGTAGCGGCTGTTACCAGGAGGCAAGGGCTTTGCTTGACGGTGGTAGTCAGAGCACCTTTGTGTCAGAAGCATGCGTGCAGAGGTTGGGTTTGAAGCGGTTTAAATCCAACATGGTCTCAGTCACGGGTCTGAGTGGTGCCCCTGTGAGCGGTTGCAGAGGGGCTGTTAATTTGACTCTCACACCAAGGCTATCGGAGAGGCCTACGCTTGTGACAACAGCTACTGTTTTGAGCAAAATCACAAACAACCTACCTGGATTTTCACTTCCGGCTCAGTTAGCGGATAATTATCGAGGACTGTATCTCGCGGACGAACAGTTCTACATTAGTCGGGAGATCGAAATTTTAATCGGTGCGGATTTACTTTGTGACATTGTGCTCGGCGGCGGATGCCTGAAGCTCAATGATCACTTACCTCGGGCTATGAATACTGTGTTCGGTCACGTGTTGACAGGTCCGGTCACCTTTGCGGCATACAACCCATATCCTCAGGCGACTTATTTCTCTCAAACCTTCTTCTGTGACACGACTACAGACCAGATTTTGGAGCGATTCTGGGAAGTGGAGGATATTCCGGAAAAAATTGAGAGCCCGAAGGATTTGGAATGCGAAATGATTTTTAAAAATAATCATCAAAGGGTTGAAGGCGGCAGATACCAGGCGCGGTTACCTTTTTTATCGGACGCCCCTGATCTCGGAAACTCGGTGCCAATTGCCATGAAGCGGTTCTTGGCAATGGAAAGGAAGCTATCCACGAACGAAATATTTCGTGCGAAATATGTAGGGTTTATGCGGGAATATTTAGAGACAGGGCACATGTCTCTCTGTGATGGAGACCCACAAGATTATACAAGCGGAAGTTATCTGATACCACATCACGGTATATTTAAATCGGGTTCCGACAAAATTCGTGTGGTTTTTGATGCTAGCTGTGCTTCAAGCAATGGAGTGGCTCTGAATGACTGTCTGCACGCCGGCCCGAAGTTACAGCGGGACATTGCGGAAATAATATGCAGATTTCGGTTAAACCCTTATGTTTTTACAACAGACATCAGAATGATGTTCAGGCAGATTTTGATTGCGGAAGAAGACCGGCGGTTCCAGCGCATCTTCTGGAGGGAATCTCCAGACTTACCCTTGCAGATCTTCCAGCTCAATACGGTAACGTATGGCATGAAGTCTAGCCCATACCTCGCGATTCGGGCGCTGAGGCAGTTGGCAGATGACGAAGAAGAAAAATTTCCTGCGGCGGCGCGGCTTCTTCGTTCGTCTGTATACATGGACGACATTTTGGGTGGAGCAGACACCATAGAAAACGTGTCTAGATTGAAGCAGGAGTTGACGGACCTACTACGCTCTGGCGGTTTCGAGCTAAGTAAGTGGACTTCTAACAGCAAGGAGGTTTTACGGGACGTAGCGGAAGAGCACTTGGAAAAGCCTAAGAAAATATTTGATGATGCGGACGGGCCTAGCTTCTTTAAAATCCTAGGCATTCAATGGGACTCCAACAGCGATTCCTTCTCATATCGAACAAAGCTGGATGATACTAGTGGATGTACTAAGCGGTTAATATTGTCGATATTGGCTAGGACTTTTGATCCTTTAGGGTGGATCTGTCCAATAGTCTTTCAAGGCAAAGTGCTTATGCAGCAGCTCTGGTTAAGAAATTTATCTTGGGATGCGGAAGCTCCTGCAGACGTGATTTCAGAATGGCAAGGCATCCTAAAGGATCTGCCTTTAATATCCCGTCTTCGATTGGAGCGCTTTGTGTTGTCGGGCGTTAAGTCTTGTTCTCTACACGGGTTCTCGGATGCGTCAGAGCTCGGATACGGCGCAGCGGTTTATCTGAGGACAGTAGGACAAGACGGGAAGGTCAAGGTTAGTTTGATGATGGCCAAGTCTCGGGTGGCGCCAATAAAGTCGAAACTAACCATACCCAAATTGGAGCTCAGCGGTGCTACATTGTTGGTTCGCCTTCTCAAGTACGTCGTCGCTGCTATCAGTGATGATACGACGATAGAGAGTATCGTTGGATGGTCCGACAGCACCATAATTCTTTCATGGTTGCGGGTTTCGCCCCATTTGTTGCAGACATTTGAGGGTAATCGGGTTGCCCAGATTATCAATTGCGGTCTAGATATAACTTGGAGACATTTACCTTCTGAAATGAACCCTGCCGATGTTGCAAGTCGCGGTTGTCGCGCATCGGTATTACTCGAACACCCTCTCTGGTGGGGACCTGATTGGTTGACAGGTGATGCGGACACCTGGCCCAAGAATATAATGGATAAAGCGGAAGATCCATTGCCTGGATTGCGGAAAGGGAAAGTAAATGCTCTGGTGGGGATTGTTGGCAAGGATAATATATTTACTCGGTTTAGCAGTTTGAATATGTTACTGGCGGTCGTAGCATATTCTTTTCGGTTTGTCAACAATGCAAAATCTTCTTCTCAGAAACTTGTAGGGGCGTTAACAGTAGCAGAGCGACAGTTTGCTTTGCAGCGGTTGATTAAATTGGTGCAGGAAGCGGAGTTCGCTGATGACATTCATTGTCTTATGCAAAATAAGCAGTGTTCCACACGGTTACGTCGGCTTAGGCCTCTTATTGGGGATGATGGCCTACTGCGCGTTGGAGGCCGTTTGGAGCATTCCAGCTTCGCTTTTGAGCGGAAACATCCAATGATATTGCCGAAGTCACATGCGCTCACAGTTTTGATCGTCGATCACTTCCATGTACTGCATTGCCACGCGGGCGCTACAGTTTTGATGGCAGTATTACAGCGGCAATTTTGGATTCTTTCTGCTGCGCAAGTGATTCGTACCCGTATCTTTAAGTGTATGAGATGTTTTAGGACGAAGGCTAGGCCTACGGCGCCATTGATGGCAGCGTTGCCCTGGGATCGGGTTAACGCGACTGGTGTGTTCCACACCGTGCAAACTGATTTTGCGGGTCCTTTTATGATAAAACATTCTCGTTTGCGGAATGCAAAGATATTGAAGGCATACCTTTGTGTTTTCATTTGCTCTGCCTCTAAAGGGGTTCATTTGGAGTGCGTCACAGACCTTTCGACTGAAGGTTTTCTTGCGGCACTGACGCGCTTCACATCTCGACGCGGTATTCCGAGTGTGATACGTTCAGATTGCGGAACTAATTATGTGGGCGCAAATAGATATTTGGATGAGGTGTATAAATACTTAGCTTCTCAGGAAGCCCAACAGAGACTTAGTGATGGCGCAGCCAAACAGTCTATTACATGGCGGTTTAATTCCCCGGCAGCTCCACATTTTGGTGGTCTGTTTGAGGCAACAGTAAAATCTGCTAAGACCTTATTGCGGCGGGTAATAGGTGATCAGGTTTTGACATTCGATGAATTGGTAACGGTTTTTACCAAAGTAGAAGCGGTGCTTAACTGTCGTCCATTATGTCCCTTGACGCAGGACCCTCAAGAAATAGAGGTGCTTACACCTGCTCATCTGCTCATAGGTAGACCTTTACTTTCCGTTCCGGAATATAATTATGAGGACGTTCCAAGTTCACGGTTAAGGCGGTTTAACTTAGTTCAGGCTATATCTCAACATTTTTGGAGAAAATGGAGTGACCAGTATCTCCACTTTCTCCAAATGCGTAGGAAATGGACATCTCCAACGGACCCACCAAAGTTGGGTGATTTAGTCCTAATAAAAGAGGAAAATTTACCTCCCCTGAAGTGGAGATTAGGCAGAATAGAGGGATTGTTACCTGGCAAAGACGGTATTGTTCGGGTTGTGCAACTTACAACCACGTCGGGTACACTCATGCGGCCTGTTGTTAAAATATGTAGACTCCCCCTGGATGATTAAGTTGGTAACAAACAGTTTCTTACTTTAGTTGTACATTTGCGGAATCAGTGTTTTAATATTGCGGTTCATTTATTGATAAAGGCTGCGGCCTTTCTCGGGCGGGGAATGTTTATTTTATTTCATTCATTATTATTATATATATTTCGCCTCGGGGTGGGATTGGCATATACGGTCTCTTTGCGGTCTCTGTGCGCTATGGATGAGAGTACGGAAAAAAGAAGAGATGTCAGTTCGGATTTGTCATCGGGAAAAGTTCGCGTGCGGGCGAATAATATTTTCAATATAAAAGGAAAACGAAAAGCAGACCACGACCAAAGGCCTAAGGGGGTAAGTTTAGGGCGATCATTTATTTATTATATTTCCACAAGACCATCAACGAGACGGATCAGAGTCCGTGAAGTTGAAAACTCAAAAGAAAACCAGTGCGCTTTGTTCGAGGAACACCTTAGAATTTGATTTTTTTTCAATACATAACATAAAACAGCCCACTTGAAAAAATGAAATGTTGTCAATTGTTTTGTGTATATAATGAAAATTTATATGCAAGCATAAATCCTAGTAATATTATAAATGTGAAAGTTTGTGAAGATGTTTAGAACTTTAGATGTTTGTTATTAAATAAGCATAAGGGCAACAGCTGAATTGATTGCGATGAAATTTCGCATGCAAGTAAATCAAGTCCTTGAATCATTAGGATACTTTATATCCCGGTAAAGAGTTCCCTTGGGACATTAGTGGGAATACCGCGGGCAAAGCCGCGAGTACATGCTTGTTTAACCTTTAGACATTGGCCCCAGCCACTTTGCTAAACCCTGCACACTTAGCAATCGGTGGAACTGTGACTGCGTCGAATCGCTTCGATACGTCGCCACTCCTAGGCAGTAGATAAATCATAATACTTTGAATTATCCCTGCTTGTCACTGCTTCTAGTATATACTCAATATATACCTTAGTTTTCTTACACAAATGCCTAATGACAACCATGGTACAATAAAACAAGATATGTACTTCCCGAGAGGGAGCTTGCCTACGTCACGAGAATGTTGTAAAGCTTCAATATGCTGTCAAAGTAAAAGGAAAGAAGAGTTGGCTTACTAAGGCCCTTTAGTAGCGCGCGATAACTATTCAAGGTCGAGGTGCAGGGCTGCCATCCGTTGGTTATTTTATTTCGCATCCGAACACACTGCAGTATGTATGTATACACGTTTGGGATACATTTTCCGGGAGCGAACGCACGCGGCGAAGTGCAATCCTGATTGCTACGCATTTCTAAAAGTTTGCTTGTAGTGTGTCCGTACGCGGCACGTACACATTCAAGCGGCTCCATGTACGTTTTGTCAGAAGTAAAATTACTGCTTTTATACCATGATGATGTTAATAGTCAAGTTGAAGGACCAGAACATACCTTGTTTTATAACACCGTGGTCACAATTAACGAATAATAAGCAGTTAATGTCAAAAATTCAAAAAATTCAAATATAGTTTATTTGCAATAAAAAAATTTTCACAAGCTACGGACCCGAATACTCATGATTAAGAGTGCCGGATGCACTAGAAACATGTGTAGGAATTATCGGCTATCCACAACGTGAATGATCCTTATATCCTTATCAATATGGTTCTAATTAATTGATAGAGAGAGCTATACCTACTCGGCGTCTCTTTACGCGATCGAATCAGAAATGAGGAAATTCGTAGAAGATCTATGTTCAGCAGTCGACGTATCAAGGTTGAAATGATGATGATGATGATGAAATTGATATTTGGTATGTAGATATTTTTATGCCACACGTGGCCGCTTTCTGGCCAAGTGTTGACATAACATGATGTACACAACACGGGATGTAATAAAGAAAACCCTCGATCGCATATTTACGTCCCTCGCTAGCAGCTCGGGCCGCAATCTTCTGCGATCTCGGCCTTTCTTTGTATTACCACCCTAGTTGTGTAATGTACTGTTACATTCTGAAATTTCTACATCGACTTTGGCAGGTCTCATACCCGAAGCGCTAACGACGCGAAGCTCGCTCGCCCTGGGGCTTTGCTAGTAAATATGCCAATAGAACGTTATCAGTTTAGAAAATGTAATCTTCCAATACAAATAGAAAACCCACGATTATTTTTTGCAAAAACTCAACTAGAGCGTGCTCTTAAATACTGTATCTCGCTTCCCTAGAGGAGGCTACCGGAACATTTGTATATCCTATGTTTTTGCTCGCCGAACGCCTCCCTCGGGAAGAGATAGGAACTGGATTTTCTCTAGGGCTAAAACTAGTCATGCATATGGTTTTTTTTCCTTTATACTAGCATTAACCTTATTTAAATACTGTCTAAGTCAACCTAAGTCTTTTATAAGTACGATTTCGGTACTCACATTTTATTTAATAAACGTGACAGCTATAGAGCGTCTACGTTAAGTCTGCAGAGGTAGAAAAGAAAGAAAGAAAGAAAAGAAAAGAAATAAAATACATTTATTCATGACAGCACAAGATAAAAAACAAATAGGTATTACGAATTAAATTAAAAATACGCTGCCACAATCATATATACACGGTGAAATTTTAGTGGTTGTTTTCCGTTTAAGGGCATGTTCAGTATCGTGTTCTGATTAGGAAAAAGAAGAAAAAAATAATTCTGACGTAAAAAAAATAGGGTACTTTCCTGACAGATCAAATCAGTTACTTTTTATGAATTGTCAAAACGCTCGGATAGTATGAAGTTTCTATGAGAAAAAGCATAATGACGTCATTGTGCTCAAACATCAAATCATCTCCTCATTTATAGCTTTTGGTCTTTTAAAAATCGTTTAAAACGTTAAATAGGTGAATTTTAGTTGATTTTTGCAAATTTTCGTAAGCAGATTTCAAGGCTAGCGTGAAGTAATTTATATTGACTACAGGCAAGTACCCTATTGTCTTTTGTATGGTGGGTCGGCTAATTTGAACGACCTGCTCCATAGAAATTATTTTTTTTCGCGTTAAAAAAAATCTTCCACTTTTTTCTAATCAGAACACGATACTAAACATGCCCTTAAACGGAAAACAACCACCAAAATGTCACCTTGTATATACTTTTAAAAAAGGTTTTATTAAAAATATATATACGGCAACATGGGAAACCACAGTACTCGTAATTTTAATACTTGACAATAATTCCTCCGTTTATTATAATATGTGTCTACCTAGTGAAATAAATGTCCGGGTCAGTCTTGCAGAAGTAGATCTACTTTCAACGAAAATAGGAAAGAAAGAAAGAAAATACATTTATTTATGACAGCAGAAAATTACAAAAAATAGAAAAAATATACAAGAAAACACAATGAAAATAAAAATCTTGCTGGCACAAAAAGGTCCCACCTCAGCATAATACCAACTCCAGAGCTGGCGCTGGTCTTCCAGTGGAACCAGACAGGGGCGATTCGACCGTTCCAGAGAGTGAGATATTTATATTTAATTACAATTGATATTGTCTGGTTCAATCGGTTCGCCCCACTTAAAGTGAACGCGTCCATTAGGGACATACAGCGTCACCGGACAGTAGTATAGTGCCAACCAACCAAACCATGCCATTATCTCTGGTAACTGCCTGACATTGAAAACGTCAACAGCATAACGTCAACAATACATGCTTGTCTCGTTAACTTGCAAATTTTACACGAAAATATTCAATCAAAAATAACTATGAAAACAAAAAGTGATTTGTAACAACTAACTACGAACGTTAGACATAATTAATTTCTACAACAGTGAAAGGACAAAACAATACAAAAGGCAACATGAACGGAAAGTGCACTGTTTCTTAATATGATCTATGACTGGATCACACTGTTACAAACTTAGATGCGTTAGGTACTAGATCTCGTCACACAACTTCAAAAATAAAAAAAATAGGCGATTTGTTTCAGGGTCTTGGATAATTTCTACGAGTATGTAGGTATTTAAGTATTATATTTATACATGTACGTGTTAGATTGGTTGGGGCTAGATCGATTTGTGCAAGACTGTCCTGAATGTTTAGTTCTGTAGACACATTATTTACTTAATAAACGGAAAGTATTTGCCAATATCAAGACTATTTCTGTTGCTTCTGATGTTGCCATATGTATTTTTTTAAATAAAACCTTTATTTGATCTCTGCAGACTTATCGTAGACGCTCTATAAAACAATGAAATTAACATTTACTTACGTAAATAACATAAGCACTCTTTCGTCATTTAACTATGTTTTATGAAACAACTCAAGTATTACTTTCTTGCGCCTTTGCTTGGCACACTTAAAGGTTTTTAGGTCGCATTTCAAAGGATATTAAGCCTCGTGTACGTAAGCCCTAACAACGTTATGTAACGATATTGCTGTCAGGCCCTGTCTAATTTCCATAAATTATGATAGGTATTTAACGGGTAATGTAGAACGTTAGTAACGCTACGGTCAAACGGAATTAATTACCTTTGTACAGGCCCTATTAAGGCCAACTCAGATAATTACCTAGTAATTATTGCGACCATAAGCTTATTGTGTCCTACTTCTGAGCAAAGTCCTCGCCTCTTTTTTATTAGTTCCAGGTTTGAGCAACATCTGGCCTCTCTTGTAGAAACAGGTCCAAATTGTCCTGCTGGCACTGAGGACCCATACGTCTATGTTTTTGACGGGCATGGCTTCAGTTTTATGGCCATTTTGACACATGACTCGGCTCGAGCTCACATTCAATTAGTTTTAAACATATAAATACTTGTCTTGCTAAACTTGTGAAATTCTATACTCACGGACAATGAGTTCAGGTCACTTTCTATATAATTTTTCATAGAAAACGACCCGAATTCACTGTCTGTGAGTGTAGTTTATATTAAACTACATTTTTATGATCTGGCAATCGCCACACTTACAATAAAATTACTTCTTATTTAACGCTGAACTTAACGCCATATATACTTAAATATTTGTCGTTTTAAATTTATACATTCTTTTTTAATTTCCATGAAAATCTGATGAATTACAGAGAAAAAGACATGAGTATTCATTTCGTACCACAATCACGTTTTGAATCTTGCTCGGACTGCATTTCACGTAGCAACTATACTAAAAACATGCGGGAATTCAGTTTTAAAATAAAAACGTGGCTACTTCATTACAGTAGGCTTAATTTCTAAGCCAGCAGCGTGAAAGAGGATTTACATTTTTAACCTCCGGACAAAATGGGGGTTGTTCGAAAAATGTAGCAAGGATAACAAAAACAGAATGAAATTTGAGCGCAGTAACCATTATGAAAATTACATAGGTACGCTGCGTATTTTCGAGTCTCTATGAAAAAATATTCCTACTTTAGAAAATATCTGCATGTTATTAAATTTAAAAAATGTTTTAATAATCGAATTTAAATAATAACACAAAAAGTATTTAAAGGTCCCATACAACTAAACAGATTGTCCATATCCGTACTATTTAAATAATAACCATTAATACATTACAGATAATTTTTACACAGTACCTAATATTAATATTGTCTTCGGTTTCCGCGACTGTGTTTTATTATAGTAATATTAATTTTAATCCTCATTCTTTTGCTCCCACTCACTCAATTCACTCTCTTCTCCCTGTTTCAAGACAAATAGAAAAGAAGCTACATTATTAAAAAACTTGTAATACCACGACTATTTCTAGAGCATTATTAATATTTTTGCCACACCTGGCCATAAAGTGGAAAAAGCCGCTTTCTGGCCAAGTGTAGAGATAAAATGATGTACACACCACGGGAGGTAATAAAGAAAGCCCTCGATCGCATATTTATGTCCCTCGCTTGCAGCTCGGGCCACAGACTTCTTGCGATCTCGCCTTTCTTTGTATTAACACCCTAGTTGTGTAATGTACTTTTACGACCTGCAATAAAACGGCTGCAGATACCCATGACTGCAAATACCAGAAGGCAAAATTGACGAAAAATAGCACATCATAAAATACTTATAAACAGTCTGCATTTATTACACTATATTATACTATAATAAAAACTATAAAATTTTGCTCAATTACTTTTCTGACAACCCAAACAACCAGCAAAAGTTTTATCACAATTTTATTCTGTAGGCACCTATTATTTCATAACAATAAAAATTCACCATAATGCAACACATAGGCACGAATATAAAAATGCTATAAAGTGCTTTTTTTGCATAAAACGAAACCATAAACTGCAGGTTTCATACCTACTGTCCATGGTGTTTCAGTTAATATAAAATTACAGGTAATAAAAACTGCCGCGGTTAAAAGCTTGCCAAGATGAAATTAGTTTCTGTTAAAGGGGTTCCTTACTTTTATTTCAAGGTTTGTTGTGACTGGTAATAAAAGTTTATTTTGTAAAAAAAAAACCTTGATAAATAGGATAGGATACGTTTAAAAACTTAATTTGTGTGTTATTTGTAATACCGTGAACCTTGATAACTCGAACTTATAAGACGAAATCCTCCATTACACGAAATATAAAACGTGTTTAAATCAAAGTTTTCAATGATTCCTTCCAAAATATTTCAGTACATTATTTTACCCCAGAAACTTTAATTTGATATACATATTTTACGTGTATTTACTGTAGTTCGTGGTTTGTGAATATGTCGGACTTATGGAAAGCTGCGAAAATTAAAAACCTCCATAAATCGAGAAAACATCGTTATATCGAACTTTTCCTTGAGTTTTGGCTTATCGATCTTAGACTTACGTAATAGCTCCTGAAACTCGAAAGAGGACCATTTACACCTAAATCGATATTTATTTATGCAATTTTATGGCGGTGCAATTTAAATTGTAGGAAAATTACAGATCACAGGCAGTCAAAATCCTCCAGCGTTATGACTACGACACATGCTACATTTAAAGCAGGCTCAAATAAATGTCAATTTAAAACAGCTTGCCAATAACTTTCGCATCAAAAACGAGTAGGTAGAAACTGCTACAAACTCCGCAGTATTTCACTATCAAGCGAAAAAAGTTGATTAATGACATTCAGTCACTTTTAACTGACCCCTAAAAAATGCGCGCGTCGGGAACATGGGGGGATGCACGCTCTCGTGAACTGACCAGTGATTTTATGCGACATTAAATTACGGATGAGGATTTATGCAAAGCCTTACTTGGCGTACCAGCGGCATGTGAAGGGTTAAATTTTGAAAAATACGCTCTTTAAAATCATTTTACCGTATGGATATCGCCGGTCGCTTTAGATTACACCGCTTGCAGCGAAATTATTATACTTTTGTTTTCGATACTGATGGCAAAATTATTATGCACCCCAATGTTTGGACACAATAACAAAGCTTAAGTCCGTTTGATCTGAGATATTTTGCTACCTTTTTGTTACATTTTTTCATTATTTTAAGAAATCAGGATAAAACTTAAATGTGTTCTAGACAAAGACTGACTGACTTGTTTGATTATTTTTTCAATGAAAAATTAAATTTTTGAGAGATAGCATTCAAATCACGCAAATACCTATTTGTATAGAATAGAATACATCTTTAAATTTCATTCAATTTTTGCAAAATAATGAAGAAGATTATAAAAAAATGACGACTTGGCCGAATACCTCAGAATAAACTCTGTTAAGTCAAAATGGACAAAATTACTTTTGCTGCGAAGTTTAGAAGATACTTATACCTACTGCACAAAAATATTAAAAAGGTCGTGTTTGTGCTTGAAACGTAATTAAATTTACCTGCTAACTAATTAATATTTTGTGTACTTAATTAATTTAACAAAACGTTAGCGAACATTTTACATTGCAGATTCCCAAATTAGACTAAATTATACCTTCGAAGACAGATTCCCGTGAACTTTCAGGGTTCCTCGGGTAGTAATAAATCGTTCAAAAGGAACAAATAACTTGACTTAAGAAATTAGCTCCAACCTAATTGTTGAGAAGGGACCGGAGTTACGAAACTAAGAAAAGATGAGACGAACGCACCCTGTATACAGATTAGAGTTTGTAAAGGTCTCAAAATGCTTATAAAGTAAAAACAGGCTCATGAAATTCTACCTTCAGAAACGTGACGGGCATAAATTAAAGTTATTCATAGAGCTCATTAGTGATCATTTTGTTTTTGAGTGTTTGCTTTAATTAATACTACCTGCCAACACCCTTAAGCCAATAGGAATAGAGTTGAACGGAAAATAGCAAGCAAGTGAGTGGGTAGTTATTTTGCTGCGGTCCTCACCACAGCGAAATAACTAATTGAAGGAATGTTTACAAAAACAACATAACCGACTAAACTGGTTGACACCTACTGTCATTAAAAATGTTTCTCTATAAGTATCAACCAGTCTAATCAGTAATATTGTTTTTGTAAAGATCCCTTGTGTTGTTCGAGTGTATGAGGTATGTAATATCCCGTCATAAACTTAAATGTAAAAAACGGGCCAAGTTCGCAAACCAACAAAACAGGTCATACCAAAAAAGGTGCCAAGTCTGGCTCAAGGTTGTGGCTCAAAGACACAAAAACCAATCTATAACCACTTAACTGTTCACTGAGCATTTTCTCAAACACTCAATTTCATTAGTACATTGTGTATCAAGGGCGGTAAGTAAGGAATTACAAACGAGTGTTTGTTACAAGGCCGAGGCGAAGCCGAGGGCTTTAATAACACGAGTTTGTAATTCCTTTACCGCCCGTGGCACACACAATGTTTTTCATCACACTTGTGAGGAAATCTGATTAAAATAACCTTACTTAACCTAAATAAAATTGTAAAACTGACAGTGACATTATCCATAGACAATGCGAATTCACGTCACGTTCGGAAACCATAGCGGTAAAGACTTAAAATGGTTGATTTTATTTTTGCAAAATACTGAAATGCACTATTTAAAAATTTAACTAATGTTACAGAAATATTTGTTTACATGTATTTGCAATAACAGTTCTCTTTAAATAAATATTTCAGTAATAAAAGTTAAAAAAGTACGTTGGCGTTTCCTTTGATGACAAATAAGAGTAAAACAGAACCAGTGTTTCAAATTTAAAAAGAAAACCATTACGCCCTAGGGCGTAATAGGTCATTTACGGCCCGCAAAACCTACGTGTAATGACACCATTTTCGAGCAAGTGTGATGAAATAGTACATTGTGTATCTAGGGCGGTAAGTAAGGAATTGCAAACGAGTGTTTGTTATGAGCCCGAGGTGAAACCGAGGGCTTTAATAACACGAGTTTGTAATTCCTTTACCGCCCGTGGCACACACAATGTTTTTCATCACACTTGTGAGGAAATCTTAATAATATAACCTTACTAATCGCCCCAGTATGACAAGAAAATATTAAAACAGACAGTGACATTAGTGACATTTAAGTCCATAGACAATGCGAAGTCAAGTCACGTTCGGAAACCATAGCGGTAAGCGGCATTTTATATTTGCAAAATAAAGAAATACATTATTTAAACATTTAATTAATGTTACCGAAATATGTGTTTACATGTATTTGCAATAACAGTTATCTTTAAATAAATATTTCAGTGATAAAAGTTAAAAAAGTAAGTTGGCGTTTCCTTTGAACATGACAAATAAGAGTGAAACAGAACCAGCGTTTCAAATTTAAAAAGAAAACCATTACGCCCTAGGGCGTAATAAGCCATTTACGGCCCGCAGAACCTACGTGTAATGACACCATTTTCGAGCAAGTGTGATGAAAAAATACTTGTTATCGTTCTATTTATATTTATCTACTAAATACTGCTAACTTAAAACTATGTATCTACTTCCAAGGTTAATATAATTTCAACCATAAATACGCACTTCCTGAGTCCTTTAATAATCACCTTTTAATAAAATGCCTTGATAAAAAAGACATGGCCGCCCACAAATTAAACACTAAGATAAGTATCGATAGTTCCATTTGACAGATGCCCGTCGATAGTGTTTAAGCCTATTTTTGTTTTATCGTAACTACCTCCAATTACCCGGGAATGGCGAGTAATGCTTCTATAAACCCAAACTTAATCATGGTGATAAAAACTGAATGACACGCTTTAATAGGGCTGGGAAAAGTTGCGATATTGTTTAACATCGCGACTTATTCGCGATATTGTTTGACGACCGGTTTAGCGTAGTGGTTAGTGACTCTGCCTACGAAGCTGACGGTCCTGGATTCGAATCCCGGTAAGAGCAAATATTATTTGTGAGATGATATTTGTTTCTGAGTCTTGGATGTTTTCTATGTATTTAAGTATTTGTATTTATTAAATATATCGTCGTCTAGTATCCATAACCACAAGCCTTATTGAGCTTTCTACCTATGGGACTAGTTCGATTTGTGTAAGATTGTCCCCTAATATTTATGTATTGTTTAACATATTTTTAAATACCTAATTTGTGCTATGTTCCCTGTTTTGCCCATTGCAATTTAAAATAAGAACGTACACACCATCGCGAAGTTTAATTTATACACAGTAAATTTAGTTTAAAATATATTTATGCCACACCTGGCCATAAAGTGGCGTTTTCCGCACGCTGCGCGTACGGAAAAAGCCGCTTTCTGGCCATGTGTAGACATAAAATGATGTACACAACACGGGAGGTAATAAAGAAAGCCCTCGATCGCATATTTACGTCCCTCGCTTGCAGCTCGGGCCGCAAACTTCTGCGATCTTCGACTTTCTTTATATTACCACCCTAGTTGTGTAATGTACTATTTCTCTAATGGCTGGAGATAATTTTCGGTAAACTATAATGTTAGTAAGGCAAGAGCAAGCAAGATACTAGGCAAGAGTGAATAGGCTGCCACAACAAACACACCACAAGCCCACAAGTGGATTTATTACCATCCGGTGATGTAATTAACTGGGGTCCATAGCTGTAAAATTTACAATATAATTACAATTCTATTTATATATTTTATCAGTTCCTTACCCATTTGAAATGCTTATCGATACATTTCCAATACAATTTAAACGCAACACTAAAGTCTGCCCGCGGTCATCTTGCAAATTATTCAAGTACATCGCTCACTCGCACAGTTTGCACCTCTCGCTCGTTTTGCAAATTTATATGAATCATTATTGGGTTGAATTATAGTAGGGTCATTGTGCCGGTAGCGCGGACAGTGCCAGTTCGCGGACAAATGGCCGGCAACATTTCTTAAAATCAAGAAAATAGGATTCCCAAGTGATTAGTTGAATAAAAATACGTCTTATGCGGATCTTAGGTAGTGGGGCAATAAGACTGCATTGTATTTAAAACAAGGGATGGAACCCTAATGCAGGGATTGGCCGGTCAATTTATGCTATTACCGTGTGATGAGTGAACGTACGGTAAGTTACAAGAAAAATTGCCGCGGCGCTCGGGGCTTGACTGTAAGTTTATTAATTAGTATTAATGTTGCATTGCTATTAGATGTTTAGTTAGGTTAATTATGAGACTTTTAACTTGATGTTATGGAATTTTTTTTATTTATTGACTCAATTTAATAAAAATTAAGTGTCCGCAGAACCGGTATGCGGGTTTGTTAGGTACACCGGTTGGCGGACACGTGGTCGCCAACCGAGATACCTTATCGAATTTTGATTTTCACTTTGTGTTAAAAGTAATGCTAAAAACTCTCTCAACATTCAAGATATGTTAAGATTAATGGATTTACAAGTTATTATTTAGATTGCGACCACTTTTTTCTTTTAAGAATCATAGTAAAATTGATTTGAAATTAATCACTAAACAGGTGTCCGGTGAACCAAAACAACGAAAATATGCTTTCAGTATGCGGACACATGTGATTATTGGGACACTAAATATATTAATATGGTTTAAAAAAACGCTTTGTAGGTAAAACCTTTTAATTATGTGGCCTATGTTGATATTTTGTACAATTAACTGAAAAATTTGTTAAAAAACTGGTGTCTGGTGGACCGAAACAACGTAAATATGCTTTCAGTATGCGAACAGCCGTGATTATTATAGCCATTTATAACCCCCGACACAAAAAGAGGGGTATTATAAGTTAGAACGCTATGTGTGTGTGTCTGTCTACCTGTGTGTTTATCTATGGCGCCGTAGCTCTTAAACGGGTGAACCGATTAAGATGTGTTTTTTTTATTTGAAAGCAGGTTTTCTAGTGATGGTTCTTGAAAAAACATGTGTCATCAAAATGGCTTTAGCCGTTCATGAGATATCCGAATTTGAAATAAAAAGGTCGAAGTTTTTAAGTCGGGGTGTTTTTTAATGCTATTAATTTATATTTTAGATGCCACCTCCAAAATATAGAGATAAAACTAAAACAAAAGTAAAACATCCTGATAAAGATTTGAAGAAGGCACTTAATGCAATTTAGACACACGGCAAAGGTTTAAGCCTTAAACATGTTTCCCTTAAACTTTAAGCGAAATCGTTAAGGCATTTAGCATCCCCCATTCAACGCTCCACGACCGTCTTACTGGAAAGCGTCATGATACTCTGCAGCCAAAAGAACCAGAACCTATATGGGAGCTGAAATGAAGTCAGATGGAGAATGGACTCTAAGAGAGTGCGAGAAACGCAAGATAGATACGCTTGAAATGTGGCACTGGAGAAGAATGCTTGGCATATGCTGGACAGAATTTCGCACTAACCAGTCCATTCTTCAAGAGCTAAACAGACAGAACAAGACAGCCCCTATCCTCCATAGTAAAGTCCTCACTTTTTTCGGACACGCGTCAAGGCCTGAAGCTTTGCTCATGGCAAAGTAGACGGTGCTAACCGTACAGTATAGGTCTCCCATGAGGTGGACCAACCAAGTCAAGTCTGCCACAAACTGCCCTTTGCACGAGAGCACCAGGCGCGCATCTGTTAGAGAAGAATGGCACCGTGTGGTTAAGCTTGCCACTCAAGCCATGAAAGCCACGACCACTGTACCAAGACTGTAACGACAAAGAAGAGAACTGACTGCCGGCTGCAACTTCTGTTTCAGCCGGCAGTCAGTCGCCAGATGGCAGTGTCTTCGGTCCTTTTTTTTTAAGCCTGACAAACTTGCAAGCCTTACTGGCTGTTGCAAGAATCGAACCCAGTGGGGGCCGTGGCTTTCCCTGAGGTCAAACCAGGTCGCTGGCCGTACTACCTTGAGTGGATCAGACTAGGTGGGAGCCGGGGGTGCACCTTGAAGTTACGCTGATTGCTCAAAGTGAGCAGCGGACCAGCGGGAAGGTTGAAGCGGATCAACCTGCCCTTATGTGAGTGTGTGAATCGAACGAATAGGAGTTTTGGTTGCCGGTTTGCCAAACCTAGCCCAGCTAAGAAGACACCGCCAAGAAACTTAGCTGGGCCCGACGCCCGAGCAAGGTCGGAGACTCCGACCTGGCGGCGCGGCATTGCGGCTTTTGGCGGGGCTTTGCGGTCCCGACTCGGAGTGAAGTTAATCCAGGACATTCTGGTTCTGGGGCAAGTCGGGACGCGGCCCTTGTGTGCTGTTGTCGTGAAGAGGTCGACCCCGCCGACGGGGACGATGCTGCGTGCGTCGGACTCCGTCGACGACATCGCAGCGATGAGTCTTTCGAATCCTGCTGAGATGTCGTCGTCCGGGTCAGTGAGGAAGCTCCTAGGGCGCCGAGTGAAGCGACCTCTGGTGAGGCTGGACCGGCTGAGCTCGTGTCTTTGGTCCACTAAACTCGTCTTGGAAGACAATTGTGAGAAAAATGTTGTCCAAGCGCGAAAACTTGAACTCATGTGTGACCAAAATAAACTTTTGCAAGTTATTTAAGGAAACATTAAAAATTGCCTATTTTTTATTATCTAAGTGCTACTAAGTACTTATGATATTAGTAGGATAATATATATATATATACAATATAAAAATATATATCATGTTCTATGTTGTATTATTTTATTTGCGATTTTATTTGCATAAAACTCAGTGTCCGCTAACTGGCAACCATTGTCCGCACACTGAAAAAAGTGTACGCCAACTGAAATTTCGGCTATTTTTCAATTTTTTCCCATTTTATTCGTATTCACATGCTGCATAGGATAGTACCATTACTTTTTCACAAAAAGACTATATTCTTGACATATTTAAATACTTATCACCATTATTTTTCGTATAAAACATATATTTTAAAGAGGTTGAAGTCAGCAACTCCGTTAACTGTCCGCCAACCGGCACAACCACCCTACCGGCCGTCGGCTCAAAGGCCGATGCATAAGTATGTCATGAGTGTAGCAAAGGTCGTAAGTGACTCAGATTTTCTTGAAGATAGCCATTTTAAAATAGAACAACAGCTAGCCTTCAGAGTAGGTACAAGCACCCGATCAGTCAAAGACAGCACAGTCAGAAAGGTTTGAACAAGACTTTGTTGTCTGGGCCGTAAAGACGTCTTCAGATCTTTTGTCATTTTACATATTTTTAGACTTTCTGTATTAGGACGTACGTAAGAAGGACTATACAATTACAATCGATATGGGACGTCTTTGAAAAATAGCGGCCAATAATTTTGAATACGACGATCAATCGTTTAAAAAGAGTGTACAAATTTGAGCTAGCTATTAACTAGGGAATCCAAGTCGAATTGAAACAGAGGTGAACTGAAATGACAACGATTTCGAGAAACTTAAATGAGTTGCTCTCTATAATCTGAAATAGCTGATTTGTCTCATTGGCGGCTCGCGATTCGTTTTGAGTTTTGAAAAATCAGTGCTGTTTCAACTCATTTTCTAATAATAACAAATACTAAACGTGGATTTAACTACAATGCAAACGAATCTCTCACCAACGCTTAAGCTATACGCTTGTAAAGTTTAACACTCGTAATTTACTTCACACTCCGCATAATTCCTTAGAGAAAACCGTACGCGCAACTAACAAAGCAACTAATATGCAATAAAATTGCCTCCTTCCATATTTCATAGCTGCGCCTTTCCCGGCGCATCAATAACGTACGGATAGATGTTATCAAGTCTCGTTTAGCTCTGGTTCGGCCGTTTTTTACTCGCAGTGTTTAATGCAGAGCCTATGCTAGTTATTTATACAGAGTTTATGATTACGATTTAGACACAGTCAGTAGGTGTCGACTTGTAATTGATTTAACATGCGCCGTAGCGCCTTTTAAGCTGGCTTTTTGATATTGAATGCATATTTTAATGGTATTTATTGCTATGGCTAGGGTTTGCTAGCTGGGTGGGTTGTTAGCGTGTCTAAATGTTAATACTGGTTCCTAATGCATAGATGGGCTACTTTAATAAAATAGATTAAAATGTTTTTCAAAGGAAAACTGTAGCAAAAAATATTGTATCGATTATTGTGTAAGTCAGTTATTTCTAATTACGGTACATATTAAAAATAATGTTTCTGTAGTTACTTGTATTGAACTATAATGTCGTGACACTTGTGCGTGTGACGAACTTTCATCGTTTAAGTTAGATTAGCAAAAAATGTATGTATATATGTCAGTGGCGTGGCGTTCAAACAACTCGATTCCTACCGGCTTGTCTAATATCAGGCTTTTGACCAACTTATTCTAGAGCTCTTAAGGAAAATGTACACCAAATCTGCACCGGCTTGCCCTAGGATAAGTATAATATATACATGTGGTGTGCCTAACTAATGCTTAGATTAAGACCAAATGAAACTTTTCATCTCAACATCTCTTTAATAGGTATTTCTTAGACAGATTGGTCTACGAGTAGTATATCAGATAGGTTTGCTCAGGTCGGTTAACAATGGTCGTCTTAATCTAGTATCTCGTTTGGAATATCCGTGTGTACTTTGTTTAGTCAGGTTTATTTGTACTAAAATATTTGACACATTCCTACTGATATCTTTTAAGAAACTTATGACTAGTCTAACCAAGTTCTCTAGCAGAACCTACGCGACATTGTCGTGCGGCCAATGTTGCCTAACTTAACTATTCCTTTCCATTTATAGTCGGACTACGCTAAGTTTGCACTTGCAGAGGTCGAAAAAAGGTTTTATTAAAAAAATATATGTATGGCAACATGCGGAAACTACAGCAAAAGGATTATTTAATCTTGGTACTTGGCAATAATTCTTCCCTTTATTACAAAATGTGTCTACATACCTACTGAAATAAATATCTGGGTCAGTCTTGCACTCATCGATCTAGTTTCAACCAATCTAAGCAATTTGTTCCAGGGTCTTGGCTAATTTCTATGTATTTAAGTATGATATCTAAATATGTACATATATATACAATACAAGCATTGCTTAGTTTGGTTGGAACAAGACCAATTTGTGCAAGACTGTCCTGAATATTTATTTCAGTACCTAGGTACTTACGTATACACGGAAATATATTCGTGAAGTATCAAGACTAATTAAATATATTTCTTACGATGTTGCCATATGAATTTTTTTAAATAAAACCATTTTTGATCTCTGCAAACTTAGCGTAGTCGCACTCTAATACATTTGCGAAGTAAGTGAAATGTAATGCAAGCAAAGTCGCGATCAGTTATGGAAAGCGCACAACGAAGGAGCTGCCAACCAGAATCTTGTTCTCTATCATGTTGGGGCTAGGTACAGTAACGGGAAACGCCATTATTATCGTGATGAAAGACGATTAACGTGATACTTGACATTTATAACCAGTATGTTATTTTTTCAGGCCTTTGATAAGCTAAGTTTTCACCTTTAAGTTCCTGTACGTAATTCATGACCCGACGGTTAACAGTTACGTCGTATATGTCTTTAGTTCTATACGTCGGAAACTTACTTTATGCTAAGTATTATCGTCGGGACCCATCTTTTTATCGCCCGATTTAGTAAAATAACTATCTTGGATTAAATTACACATATAGTAGTCGAAAATGTAGTCAAGTACGTACCTCGTAATTGGTATTGATCAATAATTTGTGGTCAAGTTATCCCATTGTGATGATATATTTGGCACCTCAGCGTATTATTATATCTTGAGAAACACATACTTATGGCTTAACGTAACACTAGGCACACGAATTCTCATATTTTTCATATTTGCTATCTATCGAGCGCACTTATGACATTAGAAAACTGACAACAGACATAATTTGCTTTTCATGCTATAGATAAACAACTTTTGCGATCCGATATCCGCGTCATGTCAGAAAAAGGCAGAAGTTCATTCTAAAAGGGCATACATACATCCACTCATGTGGGATTATTTTAATAATTATTACACGTTTCTTTGTCGGTATTTTTTGTGCAAAAATAATTCCGACGCTGTAGGTAAAGTTTTGGTAATTTACTTAATACTCTACTCCTGTTTATTGTTTTATGAGCCTCAACATACAACATGTAATTTTCCTCGTGCAAATTTAGGACTCATTCATTTCAAAAAAGCGTTTCCTTGTAACGCCGTTTTATCGCTTCCTTTCTGTATATTAGCATCATTTATGTATGAATAAATTCATATAATCTGAATAATTTGGTACATCCCACATGTATGAATAGGCAGATGAGTAAAAATTGAGGTAATTCATAATTTTTGGATGTTTTTCGAAAATAATTGAGGATTTAACATTTTTACACTTAATTTAAAAGGAATCAATCATTCATTGCAATAAAATAACTCTAACGGATTAAATCAGGTATATTATTACTTCATTTTTACGTCACGATCTTTCGTAAGGCCCTTTTCGTAACCAAGATGGAGTATCAATGCGTTGAAGTTCTTTTATTCCAATTAATTTATTGTTGTTTACGAAACTAATACATTAACACGAAAGCAATTTCGGTTGCGTCTTACTAAATAAATCTTGAACTATGTTTAGAAGTAAAACTTAGCCAAGTTTTGCCACAGAATAGATATTTGTCGGTAACTAAATAATCTGTACTCGCGCCAAAGAGACAGACGTCAAATTATGAATCTTCTAAACAATTTTGTAAAATTTTCATTTAGATTTGCCAAATAAATTCCAAAATGAATGCAAGCGTGCTAAATCTTTTGCATTGTCTTATTTTCTTTTCATTGTTTCGAGGGATCAAGGGAGACTTTGTTGATAATGAAGAACAGGGAAATATTGCATCAAGTCCTGAAACATTTTGGCCAGAATACAATTTTGGTGAAAGTACGGATGATAATGTAATTACAGACGAGACCGAGGACGATGAAGATTTCGATGATAATAGACTTGGAAAAATTTCAGTAGAAAATTTAAAATTATATAAAGAAATTTTGGAGGCGCAGAGAAAAAGAAATGAGTCCAGTGAGATAGCATTACTGAGGAAAGCGAGGGAAAAACAATTTAAGTCTATGGAATGTCTTTCTTGTTTAGGCTCCGGCCGTAGACAGAATACTGGTCTTGCTAGTGAAAACTGTTATAGAGGTGTTAAGTAAGTTTATATCGTTTTCGGTTTTTGCGATTATCACTGATTGTAATTAAACTGCTGTAACTGATTACATCACGTATAAGTATTACTTCATTTTTACTTCCCATGATCACGATAGCTGAAAAGTATCGCACGGTAGCTGAATAGTAAGTAAGTAAGTAGTAGTCGGGACATAAAAATGAAGTAATGTACGGGGTTTAATCCGTTAAAGCTGTTTTATGTATTAAGTAAGTTGTTAAATACTACTCATATACCAATCCCTTGAGCAAGTAGGCTGTAGGATGTTTATGTGTATAGAGCATTTTTATTCAAATTCGTGATACAAGTAAATAAAAGTTTCTTTTCCAGTGTTTCACGTCTAAAATGCGATTTTGACACTAAGGAATGCTATACTGAGTTGCACCCTTTTTATATTAAAAGAGGTTGTTACGAGCCAAAGAAACTGAATATAACATTTTACTGCAAATGTACACTGTGTAACGATAAGCCGGCTGACGAACGAAAACACTTCGTCTATGATAACGTAAAGGACTGGCTTTTCGACAACAAAAGATTGCAACTGCCATGTCCGCCAGGTAAAATGATTAATATTTGAATCTTTAGTTTACTTAAATATAAGTATGGTTATGCAGGTCGGAAATCCCACAATGTTTGAAAACTAAAGTCTGACCAGTGAGTAGTGCGAGTGATGAGATACGGACTAGAAGCGTGACCTTTCATTATAGGCCTTATGAACTAGGTCAGAGTCGCTCAACGTGCTACGGTGCTGAGAGCTATACTTGGAGTCTCTGAACGTTATCGAATCAGAAATAAGGAAATCCGTAGAAGAATTAAGGCAACCGACATGTAACTGGCTGCCAGAGTTAGCAAATGAAAGTGACAATGGGCTTTCGAATAGAGACCACGAACCGGAAGACGCAGTGTAGGTTGACCCCCCACAAGATGGTCCGACTACCAGGGTCACCGGAAGTCAATGGAGACAAAAAGCGTGCAACCGTTTGTTTTGGAAGTGCCTGCGGGAGACCCTTGTTCATCAATGGACATCTCCTAATTGAAGTTATGACGATTTTCACTATTTGTCGGGCTGAAATTCATAATGTTGATTTTCTAGGTGTGACTCCAGCGTGTAAATATTGCAACAGTGCTGAAACTGGTCTTATCCAAACTTGCCTTGATGGTACTAAGTAAGTATCTAGATAACGATCACGGATTTATATAACGATTATACAATGATGATTTATATAATGATGATACAAAGCTTAAATACATAGCAAAAATCAAACGTAACCCAAAGCGGGATTCGAACCCGCATCTCTGTCCTACCGGGACAACTCGCTAACCGCTACACCACCTATCTACTGGGTTACGTTTATTTTTTTCTATGTATTTAAAATATAATCGTAATAAAAAGATTTTGGTGTTTCCACATGAAAAAAATTAAAAGACAAGTATCTAGATAAGGTCAAGAAAAAGGAACTGTCGACGCATTAGTATTTCTCAACCAATGTGCACTATCCATTGCGTCACCAGTGCGTGTAGCACAACTCCGCTGTGTGAATCTTTGTCGTGCGACAATGAGGGTGTTCAGATATCATAAACCCACCAGCTTGCAGCAGGGTGGAGAAAGGTCTTTTTGACAGTAGGCGTCAAGATCCTAATATAGACCTTTCGCCACCCTGCTGCCAGCTGGTGGATTTCTGATTCCTAAATACCCTCACTATTGCCTGTGGGCGTTTTCCAAAATAAATACCGGGGGTAGCTACTGTCTCAAAATATGGACTTTTGAGGTTTTTCTGGCTCAGAATCGTTAGTACTTTCGAACCTTATACGTAAAAAAAGTGTCCCAAAATTTGTATGGATTATTTTTTTCCACAACGTCACGTTCATACAAATACAGTACAAAATGGTGACGTAATGGGAAAATAAATATGGGACACTTTTTTTACGTATAAGGTTCGAAATTACTAACGATTCTGAGCCAGAAAAACCTCAAAAGTTCATATTTTGCGAAAGTAGCTACCTCGGTATTTATTTTGGAAAACGCCCCTGTCCTATTCCGTTCAATACAGTGCAAGACAGTCGGTAGATAATAAGTAGCAGGACAAGCGATGTCTCGGAGAGTTATGCGAGTTAAACTGAAGGGGCTCTGACTTTTGTTTCTCTTTTATTATAATTATTTACAAAAAGATGCATTAGTACATGCATTTTAATGGCTGTAAGTAAAATATTGCATATATATTATATTATCTATATATGTAAAATAAGACAAGTTATTAATGTAATCTTCGATAGGTACATGATTATTAATAATCATCCGTTTTTACAGCCTTTTCTCTGTTTTCTAATCATTTTCAATTAGCAACATACATTTACACTTTTTTACAGTAGCGAGTACACAATTTGCAATGAAACACAGGTATGTTATACAACCATTGACAAATATCGGGGGTATGTGGCGCGTGGATGCTCAAAGAGGCCAGCATACAACGCTTATTTCAAATATTGCAATGACAATAACTGTAACCATGAAAACCATTGGAATTCACATACAGCGCGTCTAATTTATGGAAACAGAACAAAGCTAACTGCTCTAACTGGATCAAATACTATGCATAAAATTGACACAATGCTGCTTTTTATTTCGTTAATAAACCTGCATAGTGTAAATACACCGTATCTCTGGTGACGACGTTCTTGACGCGTTATAATGTCAAAATATTTGTTATATTATCATTCAGACTTGAGAGAATAATTATGGGAAAAATAACCGGTCTGCTGGCAGTTTTTAGTTTATTGATTATAATTAGATGTGTCAGTTCCAACACAACAATATCAAGTATAAATATGCCTTTATCTGGAATTAAATTTGAAGGAGTTGATGATGCCACTACCTTGAAAGCAGAGGATGATGATGATGGTGACGATGATGATGCTAAAAGTGATTTGGTGTCGGATTTTTTTGATCATATCAAAGAAATTTTTGAGTCTGAGGGACCCAACGTGACGTATAATATTAAACATGACTTTACTCTAAATAAAACTCCATCCTCAAGCCCTAAATTAATGAGATTTCTCGATACGACTCTCACGACAAAGCAATCTACTAAATTCTCGTCACTATTTGAAAATGCAACATTTATTTCTTCAACATATAGAACTTCTTTTACGGACAGTTCTAAAATTATAATGACGTACAAGCTAGAGCAAAGTACGAGATCATCGGCTACAGATCCCGTTATACAGCAAAGATTTTACAAAAAATATCAAAACAATACTACTAAGCCAGTCACAATGCCTGATTTTGAAGAAGATGGTCTAAAGGATAGTGAGACAAGTATTGGACCAATTTCTGAAGACAGTGAACAAAACTTGAAATTGATACATAAAACCAGCAAGGCAAATTTATCATGCATATTATGTGACAATGTTATTAACAAGGATTGCAATGACCCTAAAAATAAATTGTGAGTAACCGTTTTAAAACATAATTTTAAATTTAAGGTGAAAACTTGTTATAAAGCTTGAAATACGAAGACGGCGCCGGTTGGTAGTGCGTCGTATCAGAAGGATGTGGCGCCGAAAGACTGGCAGGACTCTGAGTAAAAATGATGTAGAGGCAGTATATTGTCTAAAATGAGAGAAAAGTTGTAGGTACATGCATCACATCACTTTTGTCAAATCTGCATGGAAAACTTCATGAGAAAACCTACAGTTTATATCTAACCAGTCTAGTTTCCCTAGGGGTTTTGGAGTCAAATGATAGTAGTCCCAACCTGTTCTGCCAAAGGGGCATTCCAAGAAAACGTCTACTTTGTCGGGAACGTGACGGCTATGGCAGCTACCTTAAAAACAAATAAAAAGTCCTAAATGACATTATCAAATCAGAAACCAAGTTATGAAATATTGACGTACCAAAAATGTACTTCCTAACTTTGTTGGAAGTATGAAAAAAATGGCGTCACGAGCCCGACATTATTTTGGAATGCCTCCAAATCTGGGACAATAGCCAATAGCGTGCCCCAAAAGAGAAGACAACAAGCAACCTATATTATTTATGCCACACCTGGTCATAAAGTGGCTTTTTCCGCACGCTACGCATATTTACGTCCCTCGCTTGCAGCTCGGGCCGCAAACATCTGCCATCTCGGCCTTTCTTTATTTTACCACCCTAGTTGTGTAATGTACTATTTGTATTTCAGACTTCCTTTAATAAGCTGCGAACGTACTGGCGACATGTGCTATTCAATGCAGACCCCCTTCGGAATCATAGACCGTGGCTGTTACAACCCACTTTCAAATCACTCGACATACGTGTGCTCCTGCAATCTCTGCAATTCCATACCAATTCACGATCTGCCGCATACATACACGAATAAGAAAGAATGGCTACGCAACGTACAAGAGTTGAGTCATGAGCGAAGACTAAGAAAGTCTATTCATAGCCAAATGTCTTGCTTACATTGCGAAGTTAACCAAACCATTGATGATGTACCGGATATTAACTGCTTGGAAGGAAAATAGTGAGTACTTGAAACAATTATTTGTGACATTTTCAGGTGAAAGGTACCACTGTGTAGTTTGAAAATGAGGAAGATTTTTTGAAGATCGCATTTGATTGCCCGAGCGTAAAAGTCAAACGACTAAAATGTGGGCTGATTTTACCTCATAAGTACCTACTACATACATAAATAATAAATAATGAGAATTAATTTAATAACATTTATTAACTAATTCTGCGATCTTCCTGATGTCAGTCTCAAATTCAGGTTTTTTCACCATAGTGAGAAAATGATGTTTGTTTGCAGTCGCGTCCTGCCCAGTCGGCCCTGTGAAACTGATGAGATCTGTGGCATCAGGTCCATCAGAAGTGAAGGTTACATTTGGCGCGGCTGCATCAAATATCCTCGATACAATTACTTGTGGAACTTCTGCAATTATGATCTGTGTAATTTTGATCCACCCACGTCATTATTTGATATTGACTGATGTTATTTACTTTTTGTATTGGCATGTTATAATTATATGTTGCGATTTGTATCAGTGGTTTTCTTATTTTGGGATACAACGCTAGATGAGAACACCTTTCGCGCTACTCGTCATCGGCAGGCTGTTCATTTCCATTTCCTTGAACACTCAACAACGCGCCTATTCTCTAGAACCTTTGTGGCCCGTACAATAGGGATCTGGAATGAACTTTCTATTAAGATTTTTCCTCTGTGCTACAACATGGGATTTTTAAAAAGTGTGTCATCAAATTTCGTCTAGACTGGCAGCGCACTGGTAATGCATCTAGTGTTGCGTGTGCAAATGCACCACATGCTTTACCAGTCTAAGGCAATAAAAAAACCTTTTATGCCACACTTGGCCATAAAGCGCCTTTTTCCGCACGCTACGCGTACGGAAAAAGCCGCTTTCTGGCCAAATGTACACATAAAATGCTGTACACAACACGGGAGGTAATAAAGAAAGCCCTTGATAGCATATTTACGTCCCTCGACTGCGGCTCGGGCCGCAAACATCTGCGATCTCGGCCTTTCTTTGTATTACTACCCTAGTTGTGTAATATACTATACTCTCTGCCATGTCTATTAACCAGGGAGCGTATTTTTGGTGCCTATGACAGGCAAATGACGTCAATCTACATAGCTGATTAAGTTAAGGTGTAACATTGATTACCGTAAATATTATATTTTTTACTTTCATTGAATGGTAGAAGACATTTCGTCAGTAAAAATGTATACGTCTGTTTTTTTTTAATTTATTTTAACGGAAAATTGGAAATATTAATCGGATATGCGATTTGACATATACTTATCCGAATGTATTTTTTTTGTGTGTATTATATTCATGCAGTCCCTTCTATATCAAAATGCGTTTATGATTTATTTTTCAATTTCCCGTTTTAATAAATAAGACAGCACAGGCAGACACATCTTGATTTATAAAAGGCTTCTACCATTAACACTAACTAATGAAAGTAGTGATAAAATTAGCTTTTACGATACCGGTAATTTCCGGTAACGATAAATCAATCTAAAACCTGAAGTGAAACATGCTGTACGTAGCCTGACGTCATTTTGACGTCATCGGCACCAAAAGTGCGCTCCCTGCTAATAACCAATAATATTTAAGGTTGCCCAGCTCTGCTATTGTGAGGTATGCGACTCAAAACACACCAAATTACATATAGACCTTAAAAAAAGCACATTAGGGACCGTCAAATAGCATTTTCAATAATGTTTGACATTATGGTCATACACGTTCAGGAAAACGGGCGTTTTTTCTGTGGACATTACAAAAGTTAACGACTTGGGTACATTTTACTTATCCTTTTATCATACAGTTTTAAGAAAAAAACGGTTTGTGTAAGTCTAGGAGGATCCAGTAAGAAAATTAGGCTTTAAAGCCTAACAATTTTATAATATTCACAGGAAAGACGTATAATCTTAACTCATACTAAAAATATTTTTGACCCTTATTGTATTGGTGAGTAATTTTTACAAGTTAAACATTTAGGTACCGATATTTTCATGAAAGCTCAGATCAGTTCGTCTCAGTTGCAGCCAGTTACTTAAAAATTCACTCTCCATAATCTTTTCACAGATTTTCTTATCAGAGCTAAAAGCATACGCTGGTTTGTCAGGCGAACACGTAGAGAAAAGTGGTCGGGTCCAACCATGCGAGACTTAGACTTGCCCGTAATCTAAATGAATTTTACGGTCGTGGATACTTTGAAGGGTATCTGGTGGAAACGGCATGAGCCGCTGATCTGGAATCTGGGATCTATCGGCCGGGTTAGGAGTGAGGATTTGAAAGCAACTGTTATGAGTCGTAGTCTTATACGCTTGTGGAATATATTCGCAAAGGGTATAAGGTTGCAGTAGCGTGGCGTCCAAGGTACTCGATTCCTACTGACTTGCCTAATATCAGCTGGCCCGCGCCGACCCCCAGCAGCGCCTGTGTGCAAACCTATGAAGCAACCTATTTATTGTCGTCGTGTTTCGAATTCCGGCGCCCCTATTGCCTAGGCGCCTGTGTGCGTTGCACACTTCGCACATAGGGGCGGCGCGGCCCTGAATATCAGGCATTTGAACACCTTATTCTACAGCACTTAAGGAAAATATACACCAAATCTGTACCGGCTTGCCCGAGGATATCTTTTACGCCACGCCACTGTAAGGTTGGTAAGGTAGGTGTTTATTACACAGTGTACATTTGCCATCACATACATCTGTTCTGTACACTTCAGGGTGCTAAAAAATATCTGAACATGCACTCTAACGCCTTGACAATAGAGTCGTGTTCAGATGTTTGTGAGCACCCTGTTTATTCCGTTGTATCTGATGCCGACTGTACCATACAAATTTTATTTTAATTTAGTTTTATCTCCTAGTTACTGTTTTTATATTTTACCTTTTTGTTCACCATACAAATATTTATGTATGTAGGTATGTATGAATGTAAATACTCTTGCATATGACGACACGTTTAGCCTAGTGGAAGTGGTACTGCCTACGAAGCTTGAGGTACCAGGTTCAAATCCCTGTAAAGAGCAAATATTTCTCTGCTGAACGCGATTGTTCCTGATTCATAGTATTTTTTGAAGATGCAAGTCTCGCAATGCAGTTCTCCTACAACAGAAAAATGTTGATATGTACCTATCCGTGGAGGATTATTTATTTGAGAACTATAAAATATGTTCCTCCACGGTTAAATAATAGGCAAGTCGGTGGAAATCGAGTTCTGTTGACATCCCCTCGATACTGACTTGGTTTAACATTACATATCAAAACTTTTTTGTTGTAGGAGAACTGGCTGCGTTGCGAGACTTGCATCTTTTTACATGTACCTAATGTTTTTGATAGGATCTCATTTCTTTTTGTAAGTGGTCTTCCTTTATTTATTACATTCCAATCCATTCTATTTCCAATTTGATGTACAATAATAACTTTGTAATTGCATGTATTTGTATAGGATTACAAACTTACTTTTGCGGTTTGTATTGAAATTGCAATATTTTCAGGTTTTGCATTACATGGCTAACAGCTAATTATGTTTAAAATTTAGAGCTTGTGGGTCTGCTAGATAGAATGATGATGATCATCAGTCAGTCAGTGAGTCAGTCAGTGACAAAATTAAGGAACTTAAACTACATGTTTAAATTGAAATTAAACTACATATCCCTAAAAATTCAGGGTTCTAGCTTTAGCCAGCACAAAATTACGGAAGGCTGAAAATGGCCTGAATGGCTTCGAGAAAAGGATGGTACGGCCGTGCCTTTGTTTTGCTAGACTTGGCGGGGGCACTACCGTGCCCCCAGATACAAAAATCAATGGCTTTGTACAAATACGAACTTATATCTATATCTATCTACCAGTGGCGTGGCGTAAAAGATATCCTTCGGCAAGCCGGTGCAGATTTGGCGTACATTTTCCTATAGAGCTGTTAGTGTATAAGGTGCTCAAATTCCTGATATTAGGCAAGCCGGTAGGAATCGAGTTCTTTGGACACGACACTACTGCTATCTACATAATATTATAATATGAACTGGGTGTGCCTGAAACCCATTTCGTCGAATCTTATAGGTAAATAAAACAAGAGTTTTGTCTGTGATTGCCAACTATAATAATAATGAATAGGTCTGTCCGCACGACGACTTCCACTATAAAAATATGATGGAAATGTTAAAATGCTAGAAATATATTTTATTTTATTTATTCCAAATGAGCAACAATTCATTTATTAATTGGCAATACAAAGAATAACAAGATCATAGAAAACGTAAAATGACTTAAAATGTTAAAATTGGGAACACCCAAATACTCCGAATTATTTTATTCCGAATTTACTTATTCCGAATTTCAAAACACCGACTTTCATAAATCCTAAAAAATAAAATTCCGATTATTGAAAAACACGATATTTATTATACTGAATTTCAAAAATCAGATTTTTCTATATTCCGACATTTATTTCTCCGAAAAATTAAAAGCTCGATGTACCCTTTGTCCGTAAAACGGAATTCCGATTTTCATTTGTCCGAAATTTCGTTACTAATTCGGAATTTTGTCATTCGGAGTTTTGAAATTTTGTAAACTCTTAATATTATTGAAATATGAGGCGCAGGTTTTAAAGTCTGAAGAAAGTCAAGACTTTTTTGACAAAATTTGATAATTATTTTTATAGTTTTGCCTTAAAAAATACACTACGTTCAAATAATAATAATGGCTGAGATAATATTGTATTTTATACGCATTGGAGAATATGTAACAAAACCCGAATCGGAGCACCCCACTATCCACGTGGTCTTGTCTGCTCTACCCCTAGAGTGTATATAGAAAGCCGGAGGCGTGGAGGGGGAGCAGCCCTCGCCCGCTGTAGCAAAGCACAGGCACAATGTGAGCCGTGGCGGCTGAGGCTGGTCGCCGAAGGCGACCAACAAGCCGAAGCTGCGAAGGCGAGCATTAGGGCCTGTGCTTTGATACGCAAGGGCGAAGGGGCTGCTCTTCCCGCAGCGGCGGAGCAGTTGCGGAGTCCGACCGACTGTTTTTAAGTCCTGTATCTACGTTTATCATTATTTAGTCGAAATTTTTATTTTTCGATATTTTGGAATTCGGAGTTTTGATAATCGGAATTCGTACTTTTGATGTATCGGATTATTATAGATTCGGACTTTTCATTGTTCGGTGTATGGAATCTCGGACTTTTGAAAATCGTAATTCTTACAGTTAGACGTTTTGTAATTTCGGAATTTTAAAAATCGGGATTTTAATATTCGTGATTGTGAATATCGGAATTAAGTTTTTCGTATTTATGTAGTGTACCCGTTAAAATTGATATGTACTTATTATATTTTTCGGTAGAATTATTAGTACGGCTCGGCCACGAGATCGGCAGCGAGCGGCAGCGGTGTATGGTAGCATGTTTACTGCCTTAGGTGTAATAAAGCCAACCCCTCACGTCCACTTCAAAATATGTCTCTGGTAAATGCCAATATTGGTGTATCCTTTAAGATTAATAAAATATGGTCTTTTGGGAAAATGATAACTTTCGTAACGTGGGCAGTAAACGGTTAAACATTAACTCAAGGCGACGTCAGAAAATTGAGACTGCAAACGTGTTTTCGAGACATTACTCCAATTTTATTCTCACATAATTTGCCCGTGCAAAGATAAAATTTCCTAAATCCGGAAAATCCTTTTAGAATAACGTTGCAGTAACGCAGCGCGAAATCTCGAGTGGCTCTCGGTTCTTTCCATGTTATACACTTGGAGGAGAAATTTCCACTCGTTACTTTCCTGACACCATACTACTTCATAACATAAGTTTCAAACCAAAGACAGCTTTATTCAAAACACATTAAAGTTTATATTTGAAATGAACGTATTGAGTTATAGGAATTTCAAAAAGTTGTCGGGAGATTTTCGTTACAGACATTGCAAGTCTGCTCAAGGGCCCACAATACTATTAATTTATAATACGGGCAGTGAAATAAACACGACTTGGAGTTTCACGGATGAAAAACATTATTTATCCTTCAGTGAGTCTGCTAGCAGTGCCACTATTTGATGTTACATAAAGCAATCGTAATTCTGACAGCGATTAACTATGAGTTTCCCATTTGTCATTACCTATGGGAGGTATGGAGGGATAGAAACATCGGGTTGAAATTTATAGTATTTTATGCAACAGTTGTATAAGAAGGTTCAAAAAATGCGAATTGCGTGAGTTGCGATACGAGCCGCGAATGCGGCGAGTATCGCAAATAGAGACGCAATGAGCGTTTTTTGACTTAATTATACAACGTTGCATACAATACTTTTTCTACGACAGGTTTTAAAATTATAAAATACAAACAAGGCATAACCTGCAAAGAAGGCAAATATGACGTATGACTGTCAGTATGTGTCTATGGTAAACTTTTTATTTTTTAAATGAAGTTGACACGCAGTGAATATATTAAAAATACTTTTGTTTTTATGTTGGCATCAATGAATTTAGTTCAGAAAGTTTTGTTTTTCTTAAAAGCCGTAGGATTTTAATTGTTTGTTAAGTTGGTAGTTGTGCATTTTTACCGTAAAGTTAAAATTGAGCGCTTAATCCTTGACCTCAGTTTAACCTAGATTTAGAAGTCTGTGGTTGTTAGCAATAACGTAAAGTGGCTATAACGACACTAGTGCTGTTATGGGGAATAGAGTATAGACTTCTCTGAACTCATATTATATATGTTCTTATATTAGTGTTCGTGACTAAGTAAAAGACAGATAACAGTACAGGAGTAGAAAAAATATTATACGGTCGATCGGCTAAATTTTCATTAATTTGACATTCATAATTCTGAATCATGAATCGTAATATTCAGTGTACATGCAGTATTGCTGTTTTTATGACTTACGTTGTTCATTAAACAGTAAAATTACTTAATCTGCCAAATTCTAATAACTCCTCAAAAATCATAAAACTTGAACGAATTAAACAAGTTTTTTATTGTTTTTTTTTCATGAAGATTCAATCCGGTCGATTGTTTTAGACCAAATCTTTATTGTATTTTGCGTAGCGCGTAGGGAATATTTATAAAGTTATTGTATATATTTATCCTTTTAAGTTATTAAATTGTTTACGCAATGTTAGGATTTAACAAACTTCCTATATTTTCGTTGTTTATTTAGTAGTTTTTAAATAACCAATAGGTATTTGAGGAAAGCTAATGTAATGTCAAGAGTCTTTCCATTACCTGGCGGTCTGCCCAGCCTTATGGTTTTGGCTCGAAGCCACAAGAAATATTTAGTTACTCTAACTTGAACCTTGACCCTAAGCGACTTTTGTCTGAAGTCTTTGAAATAGCAAATGAAGATAAATGTATGACGTATTTTTTCAACGTCTCGCGGTGAGTAGTGAAAGAGCGATCATTAGATATAATGACATGTCTCTTAACTATAAGGCATGTAAATCCAGGCTTTTTCAACGAAAAATGGAAAAGAAACGATGAAATATGATGTTGAACCTGTCATTCATGACACGAATCGTTGAGTAAAGTTTTTATTATTTAAAAATTAAGTCAGGGCAACCGTTAGTTCACAAAATTATTAATCTCTTAATTTTTGAATAGCCTATAGCTTTATCCATGTATACATAGCAGTGGCGTGGCGTCCAAACAACTTGATTCCTACCGGCTCTCCTAATATTAGGCTTTTGACCACCTTATTCTAAAGCTCTTAAGGAAAATGTACGCCAAATCTGCACCGGCTGGCCCTAGGATATATTTTACGCCACGCCACTGATACATAGGTTCCATACATACATACTTATAGTGTTATTTTTTCCTCCAAAATGGAAGAGTAATGCATAGCTGTTATTATATTTTTAGTAAGTATGTGCACCAAATGAAAATGCAGCAAAAAAGATTAACAAGAAACCATACGGTAGTCTTATTAAAAAAAGATTTCCTTTACAGAAAAAAAGGTTCATCTTGTAGAAAAAATATGGATCTGTTACTTAATCCGTTATATTGAATGAAGTGACATGTCGACGTACCTAACTGCTATTTAATTATATAAGTTTTAAGTGAATTTCTTACATAGAATATTCCTGAAGCACAATTAATGGATAAAAGAAAAAGTTGAATTACTAGGAATCACAGTGAGATTCTATGAAAAGTTAACACACATTTCAGACTTGCCAATAAAGCAAGCCAATAAGTTATGGCAATGTTCGCATTAGTGTAATACTGTAGCTGTAGAAATGTCCGCGTAATGACCGCATATATCTTTTTAATGAACTACCACTATTCTGCGTCCGCTATGCGAAAACGGGCTCTGGTGACACTCTCCTAGAATATATCTTTTAAACTACTCTTTAAAATATTCCCTAAGTGAATTTTGTCATTAAAATGAAAAGTTGGCTAAGCCGAATTTGCGTAACAGTTGTGTAATGCACGAAATGGTATGATTTTATTATTTTACTCGTACTACCAAAGAGTACCTAACTAAATTATATAATTTGTATATGCCTTTGACATACGACTATTGATGTGCCCAAAGAAAGTATCCGAAATTGCAAATTCCACTTGGAAAGACCTCGGTAATTTTTCTAAATTTCCTATAGACAATCTTCATAAAATTCTTGTGAAAGTTTGCAGAAATTTCTGAGAACTTTACACAATTCGCACGGCACGAGGCTGCTTAAAAAATCAATAATAATACAACTATTTTCATCCTATAGGTACTCCTATTTTGAGTTATTCGAAATCATTCTAATAGTTCTGTTATTAGTTATATAATCGAAGTTAAATAGTTAGAAGTTAGTTCAATTCAATATTATTATACTTTTAAAACGAGTATAAATGTGACAGTAATATCCTCGTTACAAAAATAAATAGCAGCCGTCACTCCCATGTTCTAAATTACATCGGTAATGACAGTCGTAATCCTTCTTGGGTTTATCTCGTCGAAACGTTCGGTCAACACCACTCGAACTCAAAATATAACAAAAAAGTCGACGTAATAATCACATCTCGACGCCGGCGCGATCATTGCGCGCCCTTACCGGGTTATAATAACAGTGTTTTGAAGTCGAACGGATAAAATGGTAATGAGTGGTGTAGTGGACGCAGAAGGCACGCTAGTTTGAAATGCCTCGAGGCTCTCCCCGGGTTTCTTTCAACACGTAGCATACTGTGTGTTTAATGCTCATCTAACGCTCGCCATCAAACGCGTCTGAATGCGCCCGAAAGTATTTAAGATTTGCAATCGTGTTGCCGCAAACGAGAAACCATTTGGCCAAGGGCGAATACACGGCTTGCCTGTTTTGTCTGGTTATAAAGCGCTTTTGGTTGAAACGAGAAAATTATAGGACAGATAGACCGAGGTTTAGTAAAGACTTATCTCTTGAGTTTGCTACGTTTTAGACAGATAACAGCCTCGAGACATACACAAAAGCCTTCTATTGGTCGTAATGCTGAGACCATTTACCGCCTGACTAAGCATAAATGTAGATAAAGTTGGTACCTTCGTGTTTATTTGTACAGTATCTACTGGATAACGAGAAAAAAACAGTTGAAATTGTATTTTACAGAGGCGATTGTAGCCCGCAGTTGCAACGAGCGTTATATTTTTCATTGCGAGTTGAAAAGACCGGGTGAGCACGTGCGACTGCGAAACGCACGCATTTAAAAAACCAACCCACTAACGAGCCGCACCCGTGCAGTGCGTTGCCCATCGATAAATGTTTACTGGCCGATTTAACTTTAGCACTGAAAAATTAAACGATGTATCGTCGCAATTTAGACCATATTTATATCAGGCCTTCCGATTCAAACAAATAGGCAGTTCGGCTTACGACGCATTTATAAGACCGACAACAGACCGTAAGTGGAGAGAATTACGATTCGACATTCTCGGTTTTTATTCGATTGATTTATGCTTTTGCAGTCGCCAATTTGCAAATGTTTGCGCTTCAATTAACTGGAGTTATGAAGTCTCGAAGGGCGTGTAATTTGTTTTGCAATATTTGGCAGGATATGGTTTATCTTCCACCACGCGGTTAGTGTACGGTGTAAACATCATGCCGATGAGGTATTTCTTATGTATATTATTAGTGTTGTGTTTATTTTTACAAATGAGAATTATGGGTTTTCTTTGACTCATACAATTAATACAATTGAGGGTTTGTTTCACTGCATTTCAACACAAGACCTACAAGATGAAGGAATGAGTAAACGGATGCCGATCGATATCAGGGTTAATTATGGTAATATTTATAAAATCTCGCCGTATTATCTGGAATGCGGCCCATGTGCCAGCGCCGACAGTAATATATCGCTGACATAAAACCTCAAGATTCGGGTTGATAATTTCTTGAATAGTTAGTTTCCGCTCAACCGTCCGATCCCTCTTCTAACTAGAACCCATAAAAATGTAGAAAATTCACCCAGATAACGCCTACCTCAGATCGATCAACGTCGAGTGTCTGAACGCGATCTATTATTCTAAAATGCTATAAAATTTAAGATTTTTTAGTTGTTTGCGTAAAGAAAACGCTATCGCATTCTTTAGAATTTTCGCGCTGTGGTACTAAAATATAGATATGACATTTTATCGCGTAAAATATGTGTGTGATACTGATATGGCTGCTTCGACCAATATTAGAAAAACAACCTCGGCAGTTTGAGTATTTTTTTGAACGAAGTAATAATTTATTTAATATTTACTTTACTTACTTAGCTTTAAATAGTTTCTTGATTGAATGATTTTGACTCGGTAATCTTACTGAATGATGGGGGTAGTCATTTGTAGGGTTCCGTACCTCAATGGTAAAAAAGGAACCCTTATAATGCGACTCTGTCTCTCTGTCCGTCTGTCACAGCAAGATATCTCAGGATCCACTAATGTTATCGACTGAAATTTGAAACAGTGTTAAAAACTGCTAACCCGAGCCTATTGGACGGAAAACAAATCTTATAGCTTTTTTTTTAAAGGGGACCGAAATGGGATGTTGATAATCAAAAGTAGAGGCTATCATATCAAGTGGGATATCAAATGAGAGGACTTAATGTGTAGATTCCAAAACCGTTTTGTTTTTCTTTTTCTTGGACATCCTATTTTTGATTTAGGCCAAAAAACGTTAAAAAAAAATCCCCCTATTATCCCCGAAGTTACTGAGCAGAACAATCTGTAATAATTACTGATTATTAATATCATCCTAAATATTACAGGAAAAATAAAACGGTTCTCCTAACTTGTAGCGTTTTTTAGAAATTCGCAAAAATCGTAAGACAACTTTATTTGCTCCTACTAAGCTAACCGCCATACACTTTTTCTTGAACTATTCACGTATCTACTTCCGAGTTTGTACGGAACCCTCGGTGCGTGAGTCCGACTCGCACTTGACCGGCTTTTTTGCTTTAACAACGACGTCTCAGTGGCGAGGCGTCCATGTTTTAAAACACTTTTAGCGACCTTATGAAGCAAAGCAAAAATTTCTCCAGCTTAGTTTATATATTTGATGCTATGCTACGCCTACTTCCGTTTCTTCACTACTGATTTAATATATCTAAATGCCCTCTCCGCTGACTCCAAATATTATCAAATATTTTTTTACCTGATTCAGGCATATTTTATCTAAAAGACATCCAAGCGAGATAGGATTGTCGCATTTTATGAGCGCATCAGAGAAAATAACATCTGTCAATAAGTCCTGGTGGAATTTTGTGGTGGTTGTGTTTTATGTTCTACCGTACATATTCCCGGGCATTCCATCAAAGTTTTATTAGAATCGACTGCAGATTATTTTGGTGACAATGTTTTGCTATCCTTACTTTGTGCTTGTTATTGAATGTGTCCTGAGTCTTATGACATTTATGACTTTTAAGGAAGTAAAGACGTTTATACCATCAAAAACAAATATGTACAGTCAACATCATAAATATATACTTTTTGACGACCGCTTTAGCTTAGTTGGTAGTGACCCTGCCTATGAAGCAAGAGGTCCTGGGTTCGAATCCCGGTAAGGGCATTTATTTGTGTGATGAGCACGAATATTTGTTCCTGAGTCATGGATGTTTTCTATGTATTTAAGTATTTGTATGTATGTATCTATTAAATATATCGTCGTCTAGTATCCATAACACAAGCCTTATTGAGCGTACTATGGGGCTGCTAGTTCGATTTGTGTAAGATTGTCCCCTAATATTTATTTATTTATTTATTTATTATTTATATACTTACACGTTACCAAGGCGACAAAAATATCTGTACACTTTTACGCCCCTGACATAATTGTCATTTTAGAAAATTTTGTCACTTCATCTATATAGATATTTTCATCAAGCTTGCTCGAAAATGGTGCATTACACGTCGGTTTTGCGGGCCGTAAATGAGCTATTACGCCCTAGGGCATAATGGTTTTCTTTTTAAATTTGAAACGTTGGTTCTGTTTTACTCTTATTTGTCAAGTTCAAAGGAAACGCCAACTTACTCTTTTAACTTTTATCACTGAAATATTTATTTAAAGATAACTGTTATTGCAAATTCATATTTTGGTAACATTAATTAAATGTTTAAATAGTGTATTTCAGTATTTTGCAAATATAAAATCAACCATTTTAGGTCTTTACCGCTATGGTTTCCGAACGTGACTCGACATTCGCATTGTCTATGACATATGTCACTAATGTCACTGTCTGTTTTAATATTTTCTTGTCATACTGGGACGATTAGTAAGGTTATATTATTAAGATTTCCTCACAAGTGTGATGAAAAACATTGTGTGTGCCACGGGCGGTAAAGGAATTACGAACTCGTGTTATTAAAGCCCTCGGTTTCATCTCGGGCTTTTAACAAACACTCGTTTGTAATTCCTTACTTACCGCTCTAGATACACAATATACTATTATGACGTTGACTTTATGTATAATGTCACCTTACATGTAAGATGAAGAACAAAAATATCGATACAAGATTGTTTTAAAACCGGGGTCGTGTGTCGGTCGTTCTATGGTTTTCATCCTGCTGCTACTTCTGACTCCACGTAGCCTTGTAATTTCGGCCAAAAATATTTTAGAAAAACCCCATAAGTACTTAAATAATTATGGTGATTACATTTATGAAAATATAAGTGATCCAAAGAATCACATATAGTCTGTTTTAAATACCTTAAAAAACGGAATTCCAAATTTGAACAACGCAGCCCACTTAAATTTATGTTCATGTTACCAGGAAATATCGTAGTAAAATCTAAAGTGAAATTTTACTAATTAAAATAATGAAGGCTTGAATAACACGGTGAGCCAGTATCTTTACACAACGAGCAACTCGACGCTGTAGTATCATGCTACAAGAGCTTGTTATACTGTATCAACAATATTAGCTGTGGAGTAAGTGCCTCTTGTGTTCATTATCTATCTTTTGAATTCAGCGCATTCGACGATGAAAGTAGTTGGGGCATTTAAAATGTTCGGATATTTTAACGCAAACTCGGTCCGACGAGGTGCAAAATTTATAAGTAGCTTTTATGTTTACTCGAGTTTGGACAGCTTGAAAGCTGTCTAGTTGTGTCTTCTTGGACTGCAAATATAAGCGAAATGTTTACTCGTATCGTATCAAATCTGCTTTATTCCTTTGCTTTTTTGGCGTACGGTAACATATCCTTCAAGATTACTTAGTTGAAAGAAGAAATAAAAAGTAGAAATTTATTACATACTTATCTGTGTATTGTGGTAAATTTTCAACATATCTGACGATTATGTATTGACTATAAGAATCTAATGACTTACGACAACTTTAAGTGTCATGTCTATATTTGTGATAAGAAATCGTTATCTATCATCAAGGAAAACCATTTTGTTACCAACCAAAAATGTGAGTCGCATTGTCATTTAAAGCTACTTAGTTACTGAAATAAGTGATCTTAATAAAATATCATCCTCTGATATCCAAGGGAGACGAAGAAACGTGGGCAATAATTACCGTTAAAATTATAATCTAAAATGAAAAATGGTACCTAAGTATATGTACTGTGAGGTTTGTACCTATGCAAACCTCACCGTCTGCGTGATAGACTGGCAGCTTTTGGAACTATTCAAATATATTCGAATTCAGTCTGTCTCGCTCTAGTTGATGAAGAGATGTTTTTAGTCTTATTGTTTCCTGGTCCACCTTCGCAGTACCTACATAAGGTACCTAAGGTAAGGTTAAACATAATAGGTATTATATTAAACATTTTCAAAACAATTCATCCGGACAAATATAAAAGTTAACACCTTATAATTAAATAAACTGTGCACTTATATGTTATAAATCTAACCAAACATTAGACAAATTGCGCATATGAATAGTCCGTGAAATTATCTGTAATCTCATAAATCGTAATAAAACTAGACACCACAAATCAAGCTATTCTAAATCACTAAATTGTAGCTTGTTAAGATTGCCTTCTAAGGCGCTGGCACCGGCGTTAGTCTTAACGTGAAACAAGTAGGTGTTAATTGATTGCCCCGACACACACTTAGATACTTTGCACCGCGTATACTGTTATTTGTTATGCATTACTGGCTGAAAAAGACCACACCTTTAACACGTAATAAGCAATGACGCAGTGTATTGGTAAATGAAACAGGCGATGCTGTGTGCAGGTAACGGCATTGATATTTTTTTGATTGCTTTCTTTCCTAACCTCACTCTTTTCTCTTAATTGGTTTGCAGATATGAACCTTAAACTGCATGAGGCAAGGTTGCTTTTCTAGTAATATGATTGATAGAGAAGTGAGTTTATGTAGGTGATTTTTAAATTTAGAACGAGCGATCGTCGAATTGTTGTGATTTACTCATTATCTTAACCCGGTAAGGTCATCGCGGTCGATGTATTGATGTTTTGTGCGCATTGTTTTGAATGTCAAGAGATTCATCAATCAACAACTGTTCTTAGGGTTGCCGTTTCAATAGAAAATACCCACTCAATAGTCATGGTATTAATAGTTATTTTTTCAATTCGTTAAAATGACAGTTTGAGTTACCAAAATCGCAAATCGTTATGTTTTTATTATAATAGTAATTAATGACTAGATATCACAAACTCTCCAATCCAATAAAGTGTATTACCTATTAAATAAAACTCAGACATATGGAACACATCAAATCAATACTTAATTGTAAGAAGAAATTTAATAGACCTCCTGTATACATAAGGTGGTCCTTTCTTTTTTTTCTTTAATAGCCTAAAAGGTTTCCCGGTTCTGGGAAAAGGCCTCCACGCCTTTTTTCCACTAAGTCCTATCAATACCATGCTCCTACCAGTCTTTGTGGAAAGCGTCCAAGTCGTCCCCCATCTCCTTTTTGGTCTGCTTCTGCTGCAGTGACTATCTCGCGGCATCATGTCAGTGACTATTTGCCCCTCTTTCTGGATGCGTTAGACACGTATGTCTAGCCCAGTCTCACTTGAGCTTAGCCGTCTTGACACCCAAATCTAAAATTCGAGTTTTGGGCGCTCTATCACCCGCTGGCACACCTTAAGTTTGAACTTTATTATACTTCACTGAAGCCAGTCAATAACCAATTTTCAGCAGGCAGAATATGTACATCACATATCGGTCGACGTGTAATGAGAATATTCTGCCTAATCTGACATATGCGCACCAATTTGCGCTTACTAATATAATATAACTCTGAATACTGTTATAAAAGGCATTCAATAGCTACCATAACGTAGGTGTAATTGGCATAAAGAACATTGATTTGCCTGTCCTGTACCCCAATTGAACCTACGTTCGACTATACGTTCTGATACGTAGACATATTAATAGAAACTGCGTATATAAATATAATATGTGGCAACCCTAGACGTACAGTTAGCCAGAACGGTTGCTGATGCGAACGGATTGGCGAGATGTAATCTTACTAAGCCTATTAGAAGATTTGGGTTGCATTGTACACGAGTATTATTGTACGATGATAGGTCCTCACATAGTTATACCCATCGTTGACGTAATGTGATTAATATGTGTTCGAAATCCATTCTCACGCACAATAATGGTGAGTAAAAAGTGCATCATAATTCTAAGTAATAGTGCATTAACGCCCACAGTCGTAAAGAATCATAGATTTACTTTTAACGTTTTTGTACTTTATGTTAAACGTTATTTTTATGTTTTTAGTGTGACGTGACAGATAGTTATTGATAATCGATTATGCGAGATTTATATATGTATTTGCAAATATGGAATTACATTACAAGCCGCAGCAAACGAAGTATACAAAAATGGAATCTTTAAACTATGTCAAACTGTGTAAAAATTAAATCATAATCGTAAAATAAGTAGTTATCTTTACGAAATCAAATTTAAAATCCAACACTTCTTAACGATGACAGATCACTACTTAACGATGACGATGAGATATTTAGGTACGTATCAAAGTATAATTTCAGTTAAAGTAATGCTTAAAAAAATGTATCAGTCCTCGTGGGCCAACCGTACCTTTGAATAACTTTACAAGCGGATTTAAACACAAATCGAGTTTGCACCAAAATAAAGTTTATGTTCAATACAATTCGAAACTGATTTCTTTTGCAATATTTATGTCCAAAGTGTACTTTAACTGGTGGCAAAATAATCGATGTCCCATTGTGAACTGCAAAGGTCTGGGTTGTTTCGTGGAGCATTGAATGTGTCAAGGGAAGGCGGCGATCGGCTGCGGAGTTGTTAATGTTGCCGGCCACTTGTCGCCGGTGACTGGAAATGTATGAGAGTACTGCATCTGTGGAAATGAAAGTATTTGGTTAGTGATATTGTTTTTGGTTTCTTCAATTATCAATGATTGCAACAAAACAATTTGAATGGACTAAATCGCATGCTAAACCGTCGCTGTCGAAGATTACAAAACATCGGGGTATAAAATTAAATAATAGGTATTTGCGATTGCTTTAAATTGTTCAATTGTAATTTTTTTGGCTAAGCTTTACAGTGCACTAATTATAATGAAACTTATAACAAAAATATCATGCAACTCCGCGATATCAACCATAAAAAAATTATATGAAGTTTTGCCTTATTTGAATGTTAGTACCTAAACATTCACAGGTTAATGGCATAAATTAAATAGTCAAAATTCTGTCAATTTTTTAAAGGTGACTAGACATGTTATTTCCGTGTACCCTTCATATTGCATTGTAATCTGATTTACATATTCTTGCAACATTTCAGCTCAATTGGTTGAAAATATCTGTTTCAAGATTGAATTGCAAGGTCCCACCCGAACACACATAGTACATTCATTGAAACCTAAATAAAAGCTTGTAATATTATTATAACTATTTAGTGAATTCAGATTTATAAAAGAATATTCCGTCTTATAGAAATTAGGCAAAAACATTATAGGTACTATAGTTATTATTATCCTGAAATATACTTATAGATGGATCTTATCGATTTGCAAATAATTGTCTTTTTAATTCCTTTCAGTAACTTGTCGTTTGCATAAGAATGTTCACCACTTTTTGTATGAAGATAACTCATTTCGGACATTAGTTAGGCAGAACACTTAGATAAATAAATATATTCACAGAATTGAATATTTTGATACTATTACGCAAAATTTAAACAAGTGGCGTCGCATAATTGGAAAATGGGAGGCCAAAGAAAATGAAAAATAATATCTCAATGGATGCAGGACTCCGGTCAGCCTATAGGGAAACAACAATCATTCCGACACTTCGCGCGCAAAATGAGCAAAACGCGAGACAATTATGGACGCCGCCGTCTCGCGACGCCCTTTTTACTTCCTTTGCCAGCAGAACACAAAAATGTGTATTTTTGGAACAAATTTAGAACCGAACACCGGAATCTGTTTGTCTATAGGTTAAAACAAGTGTGGAAAGGGTGAACAGATTGTGTTTTTTTTTGTCGGGAATCTATCTAGCTTTAAGGGGAAAAACAAAAGTGTTAAATAAAATTGAAAATGTTCACTTTAGACGTTTTTTAAGAACGTTTAAATCTCCTAAGCAATAACGATATTTTGGACTTTTTTTTAGAAATATTCGGTTTTGATTATATGTTTCAAATTAGTATTGATCAAGCAAATACGTATTGTTTTAACATCGTCCATAAATAGTTATAAATATTAACAACTATACAATCCTAAACATACATCATGAATACACATTTAAAATTAAATATACTAAAAACTAAATTAAAATTAAATAAGTTAAAACTGGATATTGATCAATATTAAGGTATATGAAGGTCATGTTTAAATAAAGTAGAGAACTGAAATAAAACTTTCTAATTACTGAATTATTAGGAAAATAAACAGTTATGTATTTTTTTATTCATCTGCATTTGGTAAAAATGTTGCGTAACACACGTTCAAAGTAACCAAGTTAATCGAAAACTTGCTTATTTTAAATTTAGTCCAAAATGCGCACAATATTTCAAACTGCGAAGCAGTAAAATGTGAGCAAATCGAATCGCAAGCAATCTTTGTAAACAAACTGGAGTTACGTACAAATCAAAGTAAAGCTCGCAATATAAAGTGTACAAGTAAGATAAATGATGATAAAGCTGTAGCTTTTCAATCATAAAAACAATGCACTGACAGCATTTCGTCCTCAATTGAATGCTAAATTCAGAGAGCATTCAACGACTTTTTCATAAATTCCGTATTGAACAAAATCTTATTCATATTGACGAGCCCGCCACCCTGAAAACAGCTGGTGTTTCATTTACAACCTGTATAGGAGCAAGCTATTGTTCTCGAGATGTTTATCGTTCTGTCGCCTTAACAATGAAATTCGAAGTGTGATTGTTTCGATTCGCATCAGCGGGTTTTATTAAAATTCCCCTTATTTGTTGGAGTTTTTTGCGGCACGCGGAGTTGGCTAACGAAACTCGCTACACGTTCCAGACACGAATCTTGCGACTTTTTTATGTATATTTCGTCGACATTTTAAAACCTCCCGTTGCCGAGTCGTTAGAGATCCCCGCATGTCTGGAGTGGCGGCCACGATGCAGATACGCTCAGGAAATATTCCCAGACGTCTCTGCGAAGCCACTAGAATGCTGTTAGAGCTTTTTATTCGCATCAGAGACAAGCCGCAGTCGTGTTAACAAATGCTTTTAGCATCTAAACGGTTCGGAGATGCCTGGCAAAAACTAATCAGTTTGAAAAGATTAAATACCGAACATGTGTCGGACACGTATTTGCGTCGGTTGTTACTGTTTTCGGTGCCGTAGTTTTTAGTAGGTGATTTCGAGTATTCAACTATGGGAAAATGTGTTCTCGTCTCAGCGGCCCGTAATGTGTTGACTCCATAATGACAGTCATACATCATAAGTAGTCGCTACCTTGCACGCAATTAAAATTCAGTGAAGGTTTATTGTCGCCGAGAGTAATTTCAATTAAAAGTTTTGTATTGCATTATCGGTTGTACCAAAAGGAAATAAACCGGTCAAGTGCGAGTCGGACTCGCACACCGAGGGTTCCGTACAAACTCGTCAGTAGATACCTGAATAATTCAAGAAAAACTGTATGGTGGCACAAACTTAACTTTTCTCTTGCAAAACTGTTGTCCTCATACATCGACATATGCCGCGGTTAGTTTAGTAGGAGCAAATAAGGTTGTCTTACGATTTTTGCGAATTTCTAAAAAACGCTGCAAGTTAGGAGAACCGTTTTATTTTTCCTGTAATATTTAGGATAATATTCATAATCGGTAATTATTACAGATTTTTCTGTTCAGTAACTTCGGAGATAATAGGGGGGAATGGTATTTTTTTCAACGTTTTTTGTCTTAAATCCAAAACTACATATCTAAGAAAAAAAATTAAAACGGTTTTGGAATCTACGTGTTAAGCCCTTTTATTTGATATGCCACTCGATATATTAGCTCAACTTTTGATTTTCGACATACCATTTCGGTCCCCTTTAAAAAAAAGTATAACAGATATAAGATTTTTTTTCTGTCCCATAGGCTCGGATTTTATTTTTAACACTATTCCAAATTTCAAGTCGATAGCATCAGTAGATCCTGAGATATCTTGCTGTGACCGACGGACAGACAGACAGACAGACAGACAAAGAGAGTCGCACCATAAGGGTTCCTTTTTTACCATTTTGGTACGGAACCCTGAAAAGAAATCCTGTTATTAATTTTCTCGTTTTCTTTCAGGTAGGAATGCATTTGGTTTACTGTGACGATAGGAAGGTTTTACCTTTTTACATTTTCCAATTTATATGCGTGAAGAGGCAAATACCAAAATTTTATATCTAATTATACAAGAAGATAAGATCGTTAACATACGCAGATTTCGAAGTAAACGTTACTGCTTTGATGATATTTTCTGGAATACTAATCTGGCATAAGGAACAAACATTGAACAGGACCGCGCAATATACATCGTAAAATACGATTGTTTGAGTAATAACGTTAGTATCTTCAACAACTCCAAAGTACACGAAACATACGAATAACGCCAAAAGTTTAATCCATCATTGCGCACCCGGGAGCGATTTTTCACGTTAACGGCTTAATAAATAGCCATTCTACAGCTATAGGGGTAGGCTCGACACGCAATAAGCGATAGCCAGCCCAATTTTTCAAATGTAAACCTGGTTTCGGGAACACTAAAAATTAGTTTATCGCAATGTTTGCCCGGTTGTTTTCTATTCACGTCCATGCCGGATTAATGGTGAATCTCGGAGCTCTAAATCACTGAGGCCGTAAAAAACACCTGTCTCTGTTGTGAATACTGGGTATCGCGAGTTTTATGCGAACTACCGTTTATACGTGTTGCTAGTTTGTTTGAGACAATGTTGCGCTTGAAATAAAAAGTAAGTACCGACATCTCTTTCAGTTTTATAAAAGTTATAACACTTAAGTCCAGTGTACTTATAAGTAAAAGCAAAATAATGCTGTATAAAGTGAATAGTTTTCTTGCCTTGAAAAACCAAATTGTATTATAATTCTTCATCACTATATGTAGTTGATCGCGCTTAAATTATTTACTCTCAAATTTTGATACATGAAGTACCGTGGACTGGGGTTACTCTGATTCACGGGGTAACATTGATCATAGATTTTTAAACTCAAATACCTTTGATTTTGAACACGTTTATTAAGTATTTTTATTGAGGTAGCCTACCTTAATAATAAACTGTTCTGAATGCTTTCAAAAACCAACTTCTTATAGTTGAAAAATCGATGATCAATGTTACCCCGTGAATCAGAGTAACCCCAGTCCACGGTACTTCCTTGTATCAAAATTTGAGAGTAAATAATTTAAACGCGATCCCCAGTCTACCGTAGTGTCCGACTAAAACTAGTTTTCACGGAAACCGAAACCGAATTTCGGCTTTGATCTCGGTTTCGGCCAAAACCAGAACCGCAACCGAAACTTCTATATAAGGTCATGTTTTCGTGGGAAAAAAAATTACAATCATAATCAGTCAGTCTTCAGTTTTAAATAACATAATATTAATCACTTAGTCTCCAATATTTAAAATAATAATTAATTATATCATATTATAACATCTTATTTCAAATAGTGCTTTTAGGAATAAAGACTGTCCGATCGCAGCACGAAACCCCTCAGTTTCGGTTTCAGCCGTATTTTCGGCCGGATAGCAGCCGAAACCGAAACTAAGCCGAAACCCGTTTTTTTGCCGAAACTAGGCCGAAAACTAGAGTGTTTTTTTTAATACTTGGATTTTATTTGTTTGTTACATTGACAATAACTATTCATATTAATGTTAATAAGACTATCACATGTTGGTAAAAAATATTTGTGTTTTATTTTACTTAATTAATGACAAGAGATGTAACAAATGAATTTCGCGTTTGAACTGCAAAATTAAGTAATCATTAAATGTTTTATAGCTGTGAGCCGTAAGTGATATTTACCACCTGCCACGCGAAGAGAAAACCTAACTTCATGGACAAGAAAAGACTTAAAATTATGTTCACACCGCGGGAATATGTAAAGGAAGGCCTAGTTCGCATATTTATGGCGCGCACATACGGCTCGGGCCACAAACAATCGCGATCTGTGTGGGTGACCTAAGTGTGTCATATTCTATCCTACCTATGATTCCTACTAATTTTATGAATAAAATTCTCTCAAAGAATTGCACTTGCAATCCAGAGAGGTAATGCCGCCAGCGTGATGGGGACCATGCCGCAGACCGAATTGCTTGAAGGGGTATTCTTTTTGTAATTTTCCTTTTTTGTATATAGCTTAACTCGTTTGTAGGTATATTTAGGTTTTACTTTATAGTTTATTCTTTACTTTTGTTTGTTTTATTACCGTTGTTCAAATAGTTTTTTAAGTTTAGCTATGTTAATTAAATCTTTAATTCTGTATGCAAATAAAGTCCATGAAATTTGAATAAAATTAATAATACATTTGCTCACCACACAAATATTTGCCCTTACCAGGATTTGAACCCGGGACCTCTAGCTTCGTAGGCGGTGTCACTTCCACTAGGCTAACCGCGTCGTAAATATAACATTTGTGAAAATATTTGGAGGTTTATATTTTGTTCTTCGTCGTTCTCCTCATTGCTGAAGGCCGTGTCCAGTTTGAAAGACCTTCACCGAGATCTTAACTATCTTTCGCAATTCATTTGTCTTCGGCTTTTCTCTAGGTCGGGAGGTTTAGATGATGGTTTCTAAATACCTCGATAAAAATTGAATGGATTGAGATGAAATTTGGCTTGTAAATATATCAAATCCTGGATTGAAACATAAGTATAACCCGTATAGGACTATACTTTGGCATGTAATGCAGGCGAGCCACGAGTACACTGACACCTATTAACAGTAGTTATGTACTCATGAAGTTCGATATGCAAGTTTGATTGCCGCAGGAAACTGTTTATTTATTGGGTCGTTCATGGCAAGAGCAGCCCGGACGCTTGCCAAAGCCGTACAAGCGCTTTGCAACTAACTTGAGCTCAGTCTGCGCATTAATTGGCATTTTTGGGAAAACATATGAAGGCTAAGTTTTTTGTAAGTTAATAATAGTTCTTTATATGAAAGAAACATGTTGTTTCTTCATTGGTTTTTAATGCAGGTAAATTACAATAATAGTTGTATCAATAATAGTTGTAAGTGTGGAAAATAAATAAGAAAATGCTTATTATATTTCAAAATGGTTAGCTCTATTTTTTCTCCGTTTCAGCTTGGGAAAAAATGCTTTCGTATGTCTGTCTGTCCGGCGGATGTTAGGCTATTCTCGTGAAATTTTGTGAACAGGTTTAAAAATGGTATAGAATTTTTTTGTCAGTCGACAACCTGTCTTATGAGTGGATTTGAAGCCAATTTTTATGTTTACTAGTTGATTCTCAAAATAACTTGGTTATGATTTGAATTTTATTTACACTAAAATACAGGTTCACTTAAAGCCAAGTACCGTCAACCGGGGTTATTGGGGATGGCAGGGTGAATAAGGATGGCCCGGTAAAACACATTTAGCTGATAATTTCGTAGTTTTCCCCGGGCCATCCTTATTCACCCCGCCGTCCCTAATAACCCCGGTTGACCGTTACTATTTTGATTAAAATGTCGTGTTCGCAAAATAATGCAGATTATAAAGAAGTGTTTTTCGGCTAAATTGCATTCGGCTGTCTTAAATAAATTAGGACGCTTTTTAAGTTAAAATAACTGTAAAATAAAAATATAGTTGAACACAAACACAATTTAGTAAACCAGAAAATTACAGTCCCCCGTAAAATCCAAACTATGCCCGGAGATAATTGTTTTAACGCAACGCAATTTCATATGCAATTAAGCACACACGGGACACTTAACATCAGGTTGTCATTACGGCCCCCACATTTATTTAGAGAGCGATATAAATTAAATGCGTGCACCATCGCAGCCTCCGAATACAAGACGTTGGAACCGAGCCCGACCTTAATACCGGCCTACAGGCTGCGAATATAGTGGGATTTAGAGGCGATTGGCCATAAGCGGATGATCCACAATTTAACGTGTTATTTGAAACCAAGGATCATTAAAACAAGAGTACTGTCATTCTCCATACTTTGGATCGTGCCCCGACCGCAAGGGGATATCCAGGCAAAAACTAGATGGCACTAAAAAACTAAACATTTAACGATGTTATAATTGAACAAAGAATTTCGATAACAATTAGTTCGTAAACAGCTACAGGTCGCGTCACGTAAAAAGAACGCTGGTGGTGGGGCTGCGCAGTAGGCAATTTATCGGTCTATTTGGTGGTATGAGGTGCGGCGCGGGGAGGGCGGGTGCCGCGCCGCGTCATTGCCGGGGCGCTATTGGTTCGTCAGTCGACCTTTGCTTTCCGCACTGTGTTCACGTCACGTTCGTTCTCAAAATACTGTCGCGCACAAAAGTGTCTTGTTTATTACAAAATGGTTTTACATAGAAAAATGATTTATGATGTATATTGTTTGTTTCTTCCATTCTACACAGAAACATGTTTTTAATTCCATTTAATAATATATCAACTAATAATACTCAAGGATCCCACAGTCAAACTGTGTAAACAGTTATGGGGGACGATGTTTTACTATTAAGCGTCATACCAAAAAAAAAATAGGTTCATGAGACGGGACTTTCAACGTTTTAACATACAATATAAATTTAAATATAGACAAACCATTTTTTAAGGGCGTTATATTTCAACGAAGATTAGAAGTTGCGGACAGCTTTGTGTGGGTTAAAAAGTTGATTCACCCTATTAATAAATAAATAATAGATAATAATACATATACTTTTTAATCGAACCGCGCCGCGAGCGAAAGGCTAGTTTAAAAATAAAACAATAAACATAGTACTTTCGTGCGCGAGTGTACCAATGCGCAAACATACCCCCTCCACTTTCTTCCAGCGTTCTTTTTACGTGACGCGACCTGTAATAATAAATAAATTCTAACATTGAAATACTGTGTCACGCTGGCAAAGTTGAATAATTGTAAATAATATAATTCTTATACAAATCTTATACATAGATGGCGTTGTAAATATCGGGGAACAGCTTTTTGTATGGAGAATTACAGTCCTCTTGTTTTAATGGTCCTTGTTCGAAACCTGGGAAACTCCCATGAAGCAGTTTGATCTGGTGAAATTGGCGGGTGTCTCCTAGATGAGGGTAGCGTAGGGCCTGTCAGGATCCAATGGTATTCCTTGAACCGTGTTCTACTTCTATGTCTAGCTCAATGAACAGCTCACTTGCGGTCCGCGAGCCTACCTGGCTTATTTGAATGTAAAGGCGCTATATTCAGAATTGTATAAAATCACAAATTATTAACAAAGGCATGCGTCAATTTCATTAGCTACTATGTGGCCCTTGGCTGCTAAAAGGTTGCCGACCGCTGGTCTAGCTGATCAATAGATTAAGGTGATGACGTTTGAATCACAGAAATATATCGAGGTAGAAAGAAAAAGTGTAAGTAACTTTGCACACCGTCAGCTTCAGTTTCCGTGAATAATATTATCAGATGTGAAAATCTGATAATAATGGTATAATTAATAGTTCAAATACCACCAAATGAGATGGGAAATTTATGTTTTCTATTACTAAATTGTCAAACACCAAGCGGAAAACGTTAGACGCTTGGTTTACATACAAATCGATGACCTATTTCCTTTTATCTCGATATATTACTGTGGTTTGAATTATTGAATGACAATTATAAATCGAAACTCTTTTTGAGCATAGCTCACGCATTTGCCACTAGCACTTGTGGAAAATGTCTCTTATTTGATTCTAAGTAAAGTCAAAATAACTAGAGAAAACTACAAGTTACAAAAAAAGTAAAATCCGAGGATAGTCGTATTATAAAAAAATATTCTTTACGGTACTATAAGAATATTTCATCTCAATCTGCCGTCACATAAATTACTTAACGATTGCATAATGAGTTTCTCCCCCGCTCTTACCCAACCTGGATCGCTACCTAATTCTTGTTATGGAGTTCGGTGCCAGAGTCGCAGAATAATGGTAGTTAAGTTCCAGCCACGCTCTAATTCGCGCTTGTTCGCCTAGAGCCGTCACTTGTGTTATTAATTAAAATAGTGGCAGCGTGTTGAAAGTTCATTACATCAGTATGTACAATCGAAGACACTGCTAACTGACCACTTGTCATCCTTACAGTAGTGTGGCGTCCAAAGAACTCGATTCCTACCGGCTTGCCTAATATCAGGCATTTGAGCACGTTATACTACAGCTCTTAAGGAAAATGGATGCAAAATCTGCACCGGCTTGCCCAAGGATATCTTTTACGCCACGCCACTGCACCCTTATTACAATGTATGTATTAAGGTCTACTGATGGTCACTTAACTGTGTCTTCGTTTGTACCTCCCTGAGAAGTCTCTTTGAAGGGGCAAAATTATTTAGCAGCTATATGAAGGTGAATTCAGATTTATTCTGCAAAGGATTTTACTTTTTTACTTTAAAAATAAACACACTAAAATTAACGTAATTTTAATGCATACGTTATGGGCATATGCGTTGGCCTTGCAAGTATTAGATTTTTTTTAACGTATTATGATGTCAGTGATGCTCGCTTTTATTACGATTTTATTTAATTACGAACGCGAAAGATGGTAAAACTAAGAAATATTTGAAATAAATATTAGCAGGTTTAGGTAGACTGATATCTATAAATCTAGCTTAATTAATCAAATATTTGTACACGTGCTTGCATGTTGAATACAAGGACTTTTTATACTGTAAAACCTTTTAAACTGTATTCTGACAATTAACATTTTCTGATTTCTGAAAAATAATCGTTTTCTTTATAATGAGATTGTCAATATAACTACCTTTTGCTAATACATGCATAAGTTCACACTTCCCGTTCACCTCACACTTCTAACAACAACAAACAATTTCTACGATTTTCTTCAAAAAATGATCTGAAATGGTTTTTAGACCGCTTTAGAAATTTTGAGATGTTGTCATCAGGGAATGCACATAAATAAAATAATTAAAATAACACTTGAATATTTTCCTTACAACTATTTGTACTTACTAAAATTTTCGTAAAACCTTCTATAAGATTGCATAAGGCAATCTATGATAGAAAAAGTTTTACCTTGGGAAGCACTTAGAGGTTTTACGGAACACTTTGTGAGTCTTTCGTCAACCGAGCATGCAAGAGTACTTAGGGAATTTTTCAAGTAAGCACTAGATAATGACACCTGAGATGCCGCTTAGTTTTCTTTTTTAACATTATATTTAGTGAAACTGTTTGTCCGTACATGAATTTTCTGTAATAATAACGCTGAAATTTTAGTCACTATTATTTATAAGATAACATTTAGAAGAGGGCACACTAAAATGTGTGTGCTACTTTTGGAATCGATACGATTCCTTTGTTTTAAGGGTTTACACGATAACTTATATACCAGATCCACAGTTTAATAAATTATATTATTTTTCCTGTATTTACTTAGAATGTCAAACGAATTTTAAATAAATTTTAAAAATTAATTATTTACGGAAGCTTCTAATATTATGGAAACAGCGAGGTAACAAATATTACGGGAGAAAAGACGCAGGAAAAATCTCGTGTTATATAAAAGCTTTTCAAGTAAATGAGCTGTAATGGCAAGACCACTTCCTATCCGAATGTTTCCTTGCTCAATGCGTTAAGTAAACGTTCTAGAGTTAAAAGTCTGAAAGAAAATTGTTTGAGAGTGATTTAGTGACGCTTTTCAAGCATATTGAAATATTAAAAGTGCTCTTTCTATTTAAGAAAGAACGCTTTCTAATATTTTTACATTTTCCGAGACGTTTTGAGACTTTGTTCTGTCACCGTTTTATAAAATTCAGTACGAAATTAAATTAACGGATACTTTCAAGATTATCATAACTGGCAACTTGTCAGTCTATGACGTCCCTTTTTAAAATGGGAGACTAATAAAACTAAGGTAGAAATGAAAGAAAGACTAAATGTATTAACTTTATCACGCGTAACGTAAATCGCGAGCAAGCAAGTGTCATTGTGAAGGATGAGGAATTGGAACTAGTTGATAGTACAGTTTTTCTAGGTATAACATTGGATCATAAACTCCAGTGGGGTCCCCATATTGCTAATCTCTCGAATAGACTTAGTTCTGCAGCTTTTGCAGTCAACAAGATCCGACAATTAACAGACATCAAAACAGCTCGATTAGTATATTTTAGTTACTTCCACAGTATTATGTCGTATGGTATTCTACTGTGGGGCAGTGCTAGCGCTTCAGAGCTTAATACTATATTTGTTCTGCAGAAGAGGGCTATTCGAGCGATATATAAGATGAACTATCGAGACTCACTTAGAGATAAGTTTAAGGACATTAATGTAATGACATTGCATTGTCAATACATCTATGAGAATATTATGTATGTACATAAGAATATCATGAATTTTAAGAAGAATTGTGACATACATAATATTAATACTAGAAATAAACTTAAGCTCGCAGTGCCCACCACTCGGCTCCATAAAATAAAAACATCATTCATGGGTAATTGTGTAAGGTTTTATAATAAACTGCCAAGAAACATAACTGAATTATCTGTTAGCAAATTCAAGAATTGTGTAAAGCGTAAACTCATGTCCAAAGCTTATTACAGCACACAAGACTACATGAATGATGAAGCACCTTGGGATTAACTGCAACTGGAAATAACTACATTTTAATATAATGTCTCTTTCGTTGATTTTTTTCTGTTTTTGAACTTGTCAACTGTTTTGACACTTAGAGACCATATACATCTCTAAGAAAAAACTGTATTCATTTTATTTTAATTTAGTTTTTAAGTTATATCGTGTGAGTTGCAGAATAGTTTCATTTCTGTAATATATCTAGTATAAACATTCCTATTTTATATTTTGACGTTTGGAGGTCCTTTACACCTCCAAAACTTAATATTTTGACAACGGAGACTCTTTACATCTCCATGAATTTTTATTATCAATTTATTTCTATTATTTTAATTGTCTTGTTTTGACGCCTAGAGACCTTTTACATCTCTGAAAATGTAGTTATAAGTTTATTGTAACGTATTAATGAAATAGAATGTAATAATGTCATACCTGTTTTTAAAAAAGAGAAACTGGTGAGTTTCTTCCGGCGCTTCTTCTCACCAGAAGGTCACTACCCGAAGCGCCAAAAGAAAAGAAATGAAATAATACATACATATTTAGACTCAGACTTGTAAAAGAGCCCTTGAGGGCCTACTTGCAAAAATAAACTATTTTATTTTTTATTTTTTATTTTATTAAACTTTGCAGCTTGATATTCAAATTAATTCAACGTGCACAGCTCATATTTCTTTATCCAGGCGTAATTCAAGATTTATGAATACGAATTATACTTCTACTTAAATTTAATGGAAGTAGAAAAGATTACGCGCTGAATAGTTTATCTTAAGACAAGAAAGGTATTCATTAGACAAAAAAGTTCATCATCATGATCAAACACAAGGGTGCAGCATCAAACCGGATTTGCTCAATAAGTACCTATCATAATTGAGAGCATTATATGTATTATATAATTAAGGAAAAATAATTTTAAAATCTAGCTATATTTTTCTGACCCTCTACCGGCTGTTGAATAGCTAAAATACATCTCGGAGCAAAATTGCTGTTGCAGAGCATTTACAAAGAAAGTAAAAAAATATTTTATTTAAAATGCGTTTTTATGACTACAGTGGGTCATGGTTAGAAGTGATCAAACGGTGAATAATATGTAGTAATAATTAAGCATTTCCGTAACAAAGTCTCGTTTAAAGAATAAAATAGCTTTCGAGGATAAAAAATTAACAATATAAATTAATTATTAATTTATATGTAACATAAAATGTGGTGTAATTTACCCGCATTAAAAAACCAATAAAGAGACAAAATGTTTGTTTCATATAAAGTATAAAAAATTAAGTTAAAATTTTATAAATGTATGAGATTTTTTGTTATTCAACTGCCTTACATTATTTTGTCCTAGTTATGTATAAAATTACGCAACCTTTTAGTGCTATCCCATTACGATATTGAGGAAATCCTGTTTGACGCTCCACCCTAACGTCCACTCTGCCGTCCACAGACAAGGCCGCTACTTTGTATGAAGATTCATACAAATTAGCGGCCTTTTAGTTTGAGGACGGCAGCACTGCTAGACATACACTTCCCCAAGATAACGCTATCATGACCGTTCCTGTACCGACATCATCAACCCAGCAACCTTCACCAGGTCAAAGTATGATGACGAACAAGTAGACCAACTTCGGCCGTCTAGAAGCGCGCGACACGTGTTCACAGACGAGTGATAGCACGTCCGTGTGAGTGCGATCCATACTGGAGCATTCTTACGCTTTCTTAAAACTTTGCTCGACCTTTGCTCGTTTGTACACGGCGCGCACACATTCAAACGCGCGACGTACCTTTTATAGGAAGTAAAATTACTGCTATTATGTGGTTTAAGAAATTTATTTCTCATAAAGAATTTACAAAATTCACTTATATGAGATAAATTATATAAAAACAAATTTAAGACTAGCGTGCAGCACATAATTCTATTAACATTACGTATTATTCTTTTGCGTAGTTACATTAAAAAGTGGGTAGAAATTTGCAGTTATCATAACAGTGGTTTAGAGAACGACATTACTTTGACCGTATAATTTCAATGCATCGCAGCGTATTATACTGTGACCCGGTCATCGTTCCATCGTGTAGGGTGTTAATCGAAGTACCCATGCTGCGCCTTCCGTTGTGTGGTCGCCTCTCAAGAACTCAAAACACAAAGAAAAGACAAAAGTTACTTATTACTACTTATATAAATATAATAAGTTTTGCCAACATTGAAACTTAACTTCATTGTATTAATACAATCAACATTTCAATCTTTTATCACGTAACCGGAGATCTGTAAAAGATATTAAAAGACGCCATTTTATGAAATTAAAGGGCAAGAAAACGCAGGAAATCGGGACCTAAAAAGATCTCCGAAGTGCTCATTACTGGCTTCTAGGACGACATCTTGGGACAGTCATAAAGGCAATTACTTCGCGTTTTCTTTCCGTTTCGCTTTGAAATTTTTATTTTTGTCTTTCATTACTGCTTTGGCAAGGAACAATTTCTTTTATCATTGATATTATAACTTTCTTGACTTTTAATAGCCGAAATTTAAAGTATGCTTAATGAATAACTGACTAATTATTCCGTTGCTCAATTACTATTACGTTTTCTATTAGTCTAACATACATACATACATACATACAGGTCAAACACATAACCCTCCTTTGGGCTTCGCCGCAGTCGGGTAAAAAGAAACCTCTCCAAACTAACTGTTAAAGATCGTCCAGCAGTGGACAGCAGTGGCCTGATGATGATAATGATGACACTGTGTAAGTTTGAAGCAGGAAACAAGCCTAGCTTTGTTTATAGTAATAACTAATAATAACATACCGGAAAAATGTATCAAGGAACTTCATGGACATCATTGTATACGCGGTTAAAAATTCCGTTCTACTTATCCATTAAGGAGCTTAGAAACATCTTCACTTAGGGCCCTTTATGCCACCACAGCATTAAAAAGTTGTAAGAGAAAATATCTCACAAAGCACATTTTATCACAGTTTGAAGTTTCCACATGAGCTTGTGGCCGACGCTAATGACGTGAAAGACTTCGCTAATATTTGTTGTAACATAAATGGCTCTCTTTTTTATGACAATACTTTTTTGTTCACGGAAAGAAACGTGTAACTCAATTTATTCTGTTTTAGCCGTAAAAAGGTGGTTTAACGCACTTCTGATGCTGTTGAGACTTCATGGTTTATTTATTTTAATGTGCTTTGTGTGGAGAGAGTGGAAAATTCTAGGGCTCGGAACCTTTATTCATACTAATTAACCGATTTTAACTACAGTTACCAGTCAAATTAAAAGCCTTGATAGATTGTGCAGAAGACCTATGTTGAAACAGAAGATAACCCAAATTAATAACAAATCAAAAACGGTGAGAAATGAATTATAAAGATTATTATGAAAGGTTATTTGACTTCAGAAACTCAAAAATGCTTGAATGGAAAGAAAGATAAAAGTCAAAGTATGGCTGCACTGTTTCTATCAAAATAATTGAATGAAATCTTCATTCACTATTTCTTTGATTAAAACGCTTTGGAAGCGACGTCCACGATTCATCTAGAAGAACTACACAATATTAAAAGAGGTCCCTAGAGTGAAAATACCTCGACGAAATAGAGAAAAGTAAACAGATCCGTTGTTAATTAAAAAAGTCGGACGGCGGTGGAGGGTATTACGATTCCCTCTTTACCTGATTACCGGACTACATTGATCAGATGAGGGAACTCACTTCCGATTCTAATGAAATCTTTTATTGTTCAGCAGGTGATAAAGGTTTAATTAAATCCAATTGTGCCTACTTAGTGTTTTGTTGACTTTTGGGAAGTAAGTACTCGTATATTGGATTTTATTTTGATCAAATGCGAGCAGATGCTGAATACGGATCAAAGGGCGTCCATGCGTGGGCAGCGACTTCATATTTATTCGCACGAAGCGATTCGCTACATTGTTTTTAGTGCAGACCGCCAAGGTATATAATTCGCTCTCAGCTTCAAATAATCCTTAAGACAAGTTTAAGTTACTGAACCGACTGAACCGATGGGCTGTATCTTCGGCGTCATAGTCACGTACCATTAGGCGCTACTAAGGCCATAATTATTCAAATCACTTATTGAATAAAAAAACTAGCAATAGTAGGTTGGATGGAAGATAGAACATATTAGTACATTGTGTATCTAGGGCGGTAAGTAAGGAATTACAAACGAGTGTTTGTTATAAGCTCGAGGTGAAACCGAGGGCTTTAATAACACGAGTTTGTAATTCCTTTACCGCCCGTGGCACACACAATGTTTTTCATCACACTTGTGACGAAATCTTAATAATATAACCTTACTAATCGTCCCAGCATGACAAGAAAATATTAAAACCTCAAAGTGACATTAGTGACATATGTCCATAGACAATGCGAATGTCAAGTCACGTTCGGAAACCATAGCGGTAAAGACCTAAAATGGTTGGTTTTATATTTGCAAAATACTGAAATACACTATTTAAACATTTAATTAATGTTACATGTATTTGCAATTAACAGTTATCTTTAAATAAATATTTCAGTGATAAAAGTTAAAAAAAGTAAGTTGGCGTTTCCTTTGACCATGACAAATAAGAGTAAATCAGAACCAGCGTTTCAAATTTAAAAAGAAAACCATTTTCGAGCAAGTGTGATGAAAAGTACATTACACAATTAGGGTGGTAAAACAAAGAAAGGCCGAGATCGCAGATGTTTGCGGTCCGAGCTGCAAGCGAGGGACGTAAATATGCGATCGAGGGCTTTCTTTATTACCACCCGTGTTGTGTACATCATTTTATGTCTACACTTGGCCAGAAAGCGGCTTTTCCGTACGCGTAGCGTGTGGTAAAAGCCACTTTATGGCTGCACATGCCATAAATATGGCATGTGCAACGTAACATTACGTTGTAAAGTTTTGTGTAAAATAACTTCTCAATAGTTTATGCAATTTTAAATAAAAATCATAAATTTATACTTAATAAATGCTTTGATAAAAGCATCAAAAAGTACAAAGGTAAATTTCCATTACGAAAACATTTCGCCGCGACAAAGCTAACACCTTACTGCTCTCGACTACGAAGGAGGCTTCAGTACTTTATAAAGTACAAATTAAAAGTGCCTATTAAAACAGACTGTTAGAAGGCGTTTCATTACAAATGTACAGACGGACAGATACTGACGTGGAAATAAGTTTTCCTCGAGTTAAGTCTCATGAATATTAATCTCTCTTCCTGCGGGAAGTATAAACTTTGAACGTTTCCCACTTGATCAAACTTTACTGTTAGGACAGCTAGGGGAGACTTTGTGATCCGGATGCTATAATCACATTAAAAATATTATAAATACTTTAAATTTTAATGAATATTTTCTGCAGAAAAGTTAGCCTAGCTTTTTATCACGTTTTTTTAATTGACTTGACTAGACGCCCTCAAAGTAATTCAGAAAATTTAAAATTAAATTAATTTGTATTCTTTGCAATGCGAAAGCCACTGCCGTCTTTAGTGCAACTGCCGTATGATCCTTAGAGCGATACGGAACGGAGTTTTCCGATACAAATCAGTCTGCCATTTTTGGGGGCTGTACGTATGTACTACACACGCGTACATAAAAAAAAATCGCCTGTCACTACGACATTAACACATAGCGAACGAAACAACACACTGACAATTTTAGTACCACAAAGATAATCTGACAAATTTGGTCAGGTTGTTGGACGGTTACCTGACAAATGGTAACGTCTGAATAAAGGTGGAATTAGACGGTTCATGTTTTGTTCACTTTCGTGTTTCATTCTGCAACTTTCACTCAAAATGACACGTTTGAACACGAAGTGAAAGAAATATGAAACATTCACTCGAGTCACTATTCATTCGAGTGAACCGTCAGGCCTTAAGACTACTAACTCCGCGACTTGACTTGATGCCTATGCAAATCCACGTTGCTCTAAGATCTGACTAGTACATAAACCATAGGTTGGTACTTACTTTATTTCATGTGCTTACTAGATTTCATTATTTTAATTTGCTTCCATATGCATTTGCGAATTTTGACATAAAATTTTATTCCTTTAACAGAAAGAATGACCCTTCATAAAGCAAAAGATTTCAAAAATCTTAAACCTAGATAAATCAGCAAAAAGGTAAAACTGAAAGTGCGTAGATCAGTTACTCGAAAGTTTTGTTTGGCTAAAACATTCGGTAGCATTGTAGACGGTGGTCTTAGTCGGTGAATTTGTTTGATCCGAGTTGCGACCGAATCGAGAGGAGAGGACTAATCTGACACAACTTTACCTATTTGAACTTTGAAAGTTATCCAGAGGAAGTGTTGTGAGTCTCATTGATTTTAAAAGTTGAGCCAGTAATCGACAACGACTGTAATAGAATAAAAACTTATAATGATTAACACGGTTGAAAAAATCGCCTAAAAAGATATGTATTGCTCGGAAAAGACATTTTTAACGCCGTAGAGTTACGAATTAAGTAATCATGAGATCACAGTTTTTCAAAGCCACCAAATTGTTACTATATGTGTATAGGTACCTTATTCTTTATACATTGAAGTTTTTCTTCACCCGTATTCGTATTTAGCACGTCAAGGATATAGATAGCATACAAACAACCCAAAACAACATAATTCCTTATAAAAATAAATTGCTAAATTGAACGAAACGACCAACCGGACAGGCAAAATGGTATACCAGGTTCGATATCAGCACCGTAAATTATTTAACAAGAGCGCATTAATCTTTATCTCGCTATACCTGACTTATGTACCGGCCAGACTATAAAGGGATTTAATTAGAGGCGTATGCGATGAATGTGTGGTCCGGTCGGTTATCGGTTGACACGAGGGATAATCTCGGAGTCATTCGTAATGTCCAAGGATTGTGTAAGCGCATCGATTAGATGACTTTGACAAAGATTTAATGTGTGTGGCGATAGCATAGAGTACGCTTAGATGTGTACCGTCAAGTGTAAACTTCTCGTGTTAACTTTACCCTTAAACTGCTTACAGTCTAAAATAAGTTTTTTGTGAGCCAGAATATAATTCGTAAGTAGGTTCTCCGTCAAATTCTTATAAATATAAGAGGGGCAAATGCGTCTACATGGGATCAGTGCGCCTATTATATATTCTGAACTATAAAATATCAAACACTACAAATTAAATAACAATATTTAAAAGTTTAGTTATATGTACATTCATTATGTTTAAGTGTGCAGAAGGTTTCAAAGATGCTTTTTGCTATACGTTAGAGGAATATTATAATTTTATCTTTTATGTGTCTTCAGTGATAACGCTACTGATTCCAGTCAAAAGCCTCACTGATTCATATGTGAAAATACACAATAATAAAGCTCTCTTGAAATTTAATTACGACCGAAAATTCCGTGCACGTCCAGCTCCCGATATGTAATCTGAAGACGAAACTTCCATGTTATTCGAGAGCTAATTTATTAAATTAAATTTCTTAAGTAATGCGCTTGAAACTTGTTGGAATTATACTTGTTTCGAATAGGATACATGTAAGCCAACAATACTTAGGCAAACTGTCTTATTTAACTTGTATTTAATATCAGCGACGTGTTTTGCGAAAGTTCTCGGTACGTATTCGCGGTGGAGTTGCCTCAAGTTTAGAATTTGAAATTGCGTTCGTTTGCGTGCGAATTTCAACTTGTTAGAATTTGTTCCCGTGAGGCATCAGTTATGAGTTTGATAGCACTCATTTAGGAGTAATGCTTTCTATTTATTTTAGGTCGTACCGCGTAGGTACTTTGTGAAACGTTTCTGGAATAAATTTCGGAGCTCTTTTATGAAACCTTGCTTGTTCAACTGAACGTAGTAATGACTTTATCTTTTCTAAGAAATAATTTTGTATGAGATAAGTTTTATTCCTTTATTTCTAAAGTTAGAAATGATCATACAGCTCACCTGATGCTATGCATAAACTGCAGCTATACATCTCTTACACAAAAGAAAAACAGACGGTTGTCATCTCCATGAATAAGATCTAATGCTTCAGATGTTACACTGGCTTCACACTTTTTATGCTTTAACATGTTAGATTATGCTTTATTATTTTACGACAAACAAAAACGTACGAAGGTCTGCATTCCGAGTTTCCGCTTAGTACGAGATTTTTGATATGAAACAAAATGATAAAGCGTTGGTTAACCCTCACTATTCTAGCAGTCCCTATTTTCATCAGCCATAGCTTCATCACACGAACGTTGCTCGTGGTATTTTAAATAAGACTATAAATAATAAACCAAGAAATTCGCGGTTGCTTCAGGATGAGCTCGTGTTAATTATGCTTATAATTAATTGTACAAGTTTAATGAAACTTTGCACTTTCGTTAGATAAAGAGCTTGCTTCGGATAGCACCGCGGGGATTTCCTGAACGTGACGGTACGGAATTATTTCCATGACACAATTTTAGTTTCCGACGTGTTCCGGATATTTTTGATGAAAATGTTTCCAGAAGAGTTAGAAAAATATGTAGTGTAAAAAATATTTTTTTTAAAGTTATAGTCTTCTTATTACAACTCATGTGAACTTACCATTTCCATTTCATAGTTTACCCTTAGACTACTTATTTGGTCTTATTTCGGAATAATAAAAAGCGCAATCCAAAGGTAATACAATCGTTATCGTATTTATTAGAGGAATAAAAAAGATTTTCATATTACAATTGCTTATTAAATAACCTTTTAAACATCTGCATCAAAGTGCACCTGTCTTTATTGTGTTATCAATTCAGCACATCTACATAAATCCATAAAGGCACTACGATACTTTTACTAAAATTATAAAAACAGTGTGTGGAAGTCAAAATTCCTCCTAATACAAGAAACTTCAGCATCTCCTGCACCCAAATCTAAATCTTGTTGAAATTAAACGCTTACACATCCATAAATTATTCCTCAAGTTTATCGCTAGTGAATATTTATCACCGGCGTAATTAGGTTCCGCCAGGGTTGGCGCAACGGGACTCTGTCTAAATAAATTAAACATTCTGTCTAACACACGGCAATGTCAACGGCTTAAGAAAATAAAGTCAGGTAATTGCAGTAACGTGCTTCTATATTCAGGTTTACTTCAGAATACATTTCTTGTCTTCTTATTTTACATTAAATTGTTTTACTCTGATCATGCCTGATGGTACAGTGGTATGGTGCAGTGAAATCTTAGCATTAATGAAATCTACGATGGAGCGAACGCACCCTAGGTATAATGGTTTGTTTCCCTTAAGTGGATCGTACAAATTCCCGACTAAAATAGTATATATGCTTGTGCACTTTTGTCATAAAAGTGTCCGAATTATAATTTATCTACTCTTTGGCTATTCGCATTACAAATGTAGAAGCGTACCGCTTTAGAGAGATAGAGATAGAGATCATTTATTTGCATAAACATGAGTATACATAGTATTATAAAGATGTTACAATAGAAAATATTCAAGTCCGTCATGTTTCGCCTTTCGGCTTACAAATTGTTATTAACATTAAAAATAATCTAATTACAATAAATAAAATCAAATTTAAATAGCCATGTCATTTAAGAATTCATTAATATTATAATAGCATTTTTCCTTCAATAATGTCATTAATCCTTGCCTAAATTTATTCATACTAGCATCCCTGATTGCCTTCGGTATCTTATTATAAATTTTAGGCGCCATACCAAATACACTTTTCCTTAGGAGTGCAGTGTTCGCTATTTTACTCATAATCCTGCTGTTGTCTCGAGGTCTTAACGTTGTATTTACACTCTTATTTCGCTCAAATACATCAGGGTTACCTTTGACCAGAATGGCTATTTCACAAATGTAAATGGATGGAAATGTTAGTATTTTATATTTTTCGAAGTACGGTTTGCAGCTATCTAGTGGTTTTAGTCCAAACATCGCCCGAATGCACCTCTTTTGACTTTTAAAAACCTGCTCCCTATTGGTACAATTCCCCCAGCAAATTACACCATATCTCAAAACAGATGCGACTAAGGCGTGGTATGCTGTTAATAAAGTTTCCACATTAACTATCCTACTCAGTCTGTGCAATGCATAAGACGATTTTGACAGTTTTAGACATACCGATTCTACATGCTTTTTCCATGTTAGGGATTGGTCAATAACGATGCCTAAGAAATTTATCGACTCGACCTCATCTATCGTGCATGTTTGGTAAGATGTGTTTATTGGTAAGATAGACTTCCTTTGAGTAAAGTGCATCACTTTAGTTTTAGTTAGGTTCGCCTTAAGGTTATTACTACTAAGCCAGGCTATGATATTACTTAGCGTAGAGTTTATGTCCCTTTCGTAAGTCGCTATATCTTTACATTCTACTGTTACTGTGCTGTCGTCCGCAAACAAAGTCATCGGATTGTCCACTGTTCTTGGTAAGTCATTAATATAGATAATAAAAAGTAACGGACCCAGTACCGAACCCTGAGGAACACCATACTCAGCAACGCGACTTTCAGACAAAAATGCAACTTCTTTTTTTGTCTGATGATCGAATTTAATTATTTGTACATATTGTTGCCTTTGACTTAGGTAAGATTCCATTAATTGTAGTATATTGCCCCTTATACCATAAGCATGGAGTTTTTTTAAAAGAATTTCATGGTCCACAAAATCAAATGCTTGAGTCATGTCCATGAAAATAGTGCAAGTTGGTTTTCTGTTATCCATATTTTTTGTGACAATACCAAGCAGATCTAAAATTGCCATAGTTGTTGACCTATTTTTACGAAACCCTTGTTGTTCCTTTGTTAATATACTTTTTTTTTCGAGATACGTGTACACTTCACCATGAATAAATTTCTCATACACTTTTGCAAATATTGATAACAGGGCAACAGGTCTATATGATTTAATATCTTGCTTGTCGCCCTTCTTAAAGAGTGGTTTAATGACAGCTGTTTTTAATATATCAGGGAAAATACCCTGACTTATGCTAAGATTAATAAGATAGCTTAAGTGTGGTGATATACATTCTGCTACATATTTAACGACTTTCGTCGAGACTCCGTCATGTCCCACACTTTCTTTGTTTTTTAATTTTTTTATTATTTTGTAAATGGCGTTGGGAGTACTCGGTGACATGAACATAGACTTCAGTGTTGATACAATATTATGACCAACATTAAGATTGCCATATTTTTCAGCACGACTGGTTGATTCCGATGCTCTATGAACATAATAATCATTGAATGCATTTGCTATATCCCGTGAATCAGTAATATCTTCATGTTTAGATTTAATTTTTTGAATTTCATCCTTGCGACGGTTTAACCTTGTCCTATTTATTACCTTCCAAGCCATTTTTGTTTTATTGTCCGCAGTCTTTATCGCATTGTTATTTTGTAGACGTTGCGATGTTTTTGTAACTACCTTCATCTTAGCCGAATAGTTTTTAAATTTCAATTTATTTGCTAGAGTTGGTTTAGATCTATACTCCCACAAAAGCTTCCTTTTAACTTTACTAGATTTCCTTATGCCCCTCGTGACCCAAGTGGGCCGCCTACTAGTTCGTATTGTAACCACATTTATAGGAAAGCAGAGATCGTAAAACAGCTTGAATGTAGTATGAAAGATATTAAAAGCTTCATTGGGATCATTTGAAGATAGCATATCATTCAGTGTAATTTTTTCCATGCAGTATTTAAATCTATTCATATTGTTAACACAGTAATCTCGTTTTTCTACTCGCCAGAAGTCAATATTACAGTTGTTTTTTACGGGAATTTTTAGCAATTGTGCTGTGTGATCAGATAGACCCAGTTCGATGACATCTGTTTCACATGTAGCAGGTATGTTATGCGCTATATTATCAATGCAAGTACCACTAATGATTCTTGTAGCCTGTTTAACCTGTAATTTGAGATTATAACCATTGAGACAATTTACTAATTCCTTTGTGATGTTATTTGTCTGTAAAGTATTGATATTAAAATCCCCGCAAAGTACAACATTATGCCTAGTCTTTTTACCTATCACATGCAGAATTTTTTCAAGTCTCTCGAAAAAAACACTAATGTACATTCGTTTCGATTTTGGCACTCTATACATACATACAACTATTAGCTTATGCTTAACTAATTCTACAGCACAACATTCGAACACTCCACATATTGACAATTTGGCTATTTCCGTGAGTTCTTGGAAAACATGTCCGTTTTTAACTAAAATACATGCTCCTCCCCTCTTTTTGGCCCTCACAAAGGCTGCTGCCATCTGATAGTTTTCAATATTTAATGTATCCCTACATGCTTCTGTCATATTATGCTCTGTGATACAGAGTACATCGATACTTATTTTTTCGTCAAGGAATTCATCCAAACATACTACAAGCGATTCCTTTTTGCTCAATAGGCCAGAAATGTTCTGATGGAGAACATTGCAGAAGTTACTTTTGGGGACGAAAAAAGGTACTTGTTTGTTGTGCCCCTTTGTTTTCGCTTTGCCGAAGATATGCAGTAATTGGTTTTTGTATAAGTGTTTTCTGCTTTTTGGTGCTTACATTATGCGATGCTTTTTTAAAGTAGTAGGGAATTGTCCCTTTCCGACAGTATTCTGTATTAGATGGTGTAGTAAGGTTATCTAAATATTTCTGTTTATTATTTATTTTAAGCACCAATTTGTTGTAACTAAGGTATTTATCTGCATAATACTTAGAATCTATAGCCAGATTAATTCTATAGCATAATTTTGACAAAAAGTATGCATGATTTTGATCCGAATCTGTTACGTCTAAAAATATACAATTTTCAAAGTTTTTACAATGTAATTTTAAGGAACAGTTCAGTTTATGTTCATTTAAGTGCACACTGTTTTGTACACCAGTTACAATGACAAGGCTTTTTGCGTGCGTTTTTAAAAACACACTTAGTTCTACAAGTAATTTAGTCGGATTACAGTCACTTTCGCCTATATTTACAATGAAAACATCGTTAGAGCTAATATTCAAGGATTCTGATAGTTTTAGTATGTCCTCACAACGTGCATCTGGCTTGACCGTAGATGATACCTGGTATGTTTCGTACGTCGTCTTTTGTCTCGAACTCAGCAGCGCAACAGCCAGTCCCCTGCTTTGTTTTCCTCCGAGTATGTATATAGTTTTCTGTGAACCGTTGCCGTTTTGCGACGTCGTTGATTTTGAGTTATTCTTGTTTTTATTTTTGTCTACATTGGGTGTTGTGGTTTTTTGACACTTTAGATCTAACTCTTCTGTAGACTTCTTCATATCCTGATCTTTTATGTCATTATCTATACTTGTTTGCGATGACTGATGTTTTCTTTCTTTAACTACCGGTTTCACAACCGTGGCCGTATTCTTACAGATATTCTTTAGTTGATTGATTTGTCGGGTGCACTCAGTTATTTGTTTTTGAAGGGCATCATTTTCCACTAAGAGTTTAGTACTAAAACTGTCTGAGAATTCTAGTTTTTCCTGCAGGTCGGCTATTTTATTTTTCAATACTTCTACTTCATCTTTGTAGTTTACTGTCAAGTTCGGGCAACTTCTATTTAAAGTATCGTTTCGTGTCGAAATATCAAATTCTTCGTCTGATAATGATTCAAATGAGTTTCTTATAGGTACGTTATATTTCCTCCTTGTAATGTTGTCCACGGAACAATTAAAGTGCTGTGGTTCTTGTTGTAGTGATTGTGGTTGGTTTTCATATTGTTGTTGTTGCTCCTCCTCCTGCTGTTGTTCCTCATAAGGTTGTTGTTGTTGTTCCTCATAAGGTTGTTGTTGTTGTTCCTCTTGCTGTTGTTGAGGTTTCTGTTGATTCAACGGTATGGGTTTATAGTATGTAGTTTCCTTAGTCTTTTGTTTCTGTACTGTTGTCAGTTGGTGAAAAGTCGAGGAAACGGCATCCCTTTTTTTTGAAGTGGTTGCTTTTGGCGTGCTCGCTCTCCTTGGTTGACCTTTATGTTGACGACATTTTATGCAGGACCACGACTCTTTTCTTTCTTTGTCCATTAGATCATACAGTTTGTCTCTGTTTGTGCAACTTAGATCATAAGAACTTTTACATTTTGAACACTTCAAAAAATGTTTGTCCAAAATTTCCTTTTTACAATGAGCACATATAGGTTTAGGTGCCATTTTTTAATATTTTTATTTGTTTGTGTCCAAAAAAACCGAAATAATATATATTTTTTAGTATCAAGTGTGACACGGCAATAGACTTCAGTCCTAAAAGCAGCAATGAAATGCGTCCAACTGCAACGTTATCAGTGCTCGTATTAATTGCGGAGTATGTAAATAACCTGAAGTGCGAAGCGTTTTGGAACGATAACTTTAACTAAATGTCAAATATTTTATCAAGTAGTTTTTGTCCTCAGCGGTTTTGGAACGTTGCCCTTTAGATAATGTCAGGATGACAGTGTTAGTGCTACACGTCTGTCAATTTCAGCTGATGATTACCGCTGGTTTTTGTTTTAAAGTTCAGACAAAGAATCTGTTAGTTTAAAATGTATAGCTGTGTGTGTGGAGTTTCCAAAGTGCCGTTATCTTCTATTTGTGTTTTTTGGTTGTTTCTGTGTAAATGCAGCTCACCGGGATGTCCATAAGCTCTTCACTATAACACTTTAAGTCCAGCGTAAGTGTCTGCACTAACTTAACATTGTCTCTCGCACTTTTAACATGATTTAGTAATTGTTTTTATGCCCAGCCAATATAAACACGTCCGTATTTGACAGTTCGCACACACGCTTTGTGCGACATATAGGTATATTTGCATGTTGATGGTAACCTGCAGTGAATCTAGATGTCCGAAGGTAGAATGGAGAGGATTTCTTTCGGATGGTATACGAAATATTAATATCCAGGGTTTCAGGCCAAAGGGGCGTTTACGCAATAGTAGGACTATTGCGTATACGCTTTGGCCAAGCTTGTCAATGATTAATTATGTTATAGTAAATTACCTAGTGAGTTGAGGGAGCCAGACCTCGTGTCTCGAATCAAATCCCCCATGGCCGCATCAAAAGAAGGCCACATGAATTTGTCCCCTGCATGAGAGCACCAAACGCTCACGTGAGGGAGAAAAAGGTACTCCATGTATCCAATTATCGTTGGTGAAATTATAACGTATTTTGGGTTCCCGTTTGAATTGGTAAACAAAGTTAAGTGTCAATTATGTAATCCTCAGAATCAATTAACATTTTATCCAGCGGAATGGCTGCCGGATTCCGCACCGGATTGTCTACTAATGTCAAGGGGAAATAGGGAAACACTTAACACTGTTTACACGAACGTGGTAGCGACGCAGCGCGGGAGATCCGAGTAACTTTCAGTTCAAGTAGTTGAAGTTGGGATTGCTCGAATAGTTGGCTTTTCGTAGTTTTAGTTGTAATTTGCTCAATACTTAGTAAAACATCGAGCCCGCATCTTGGACATGCATTTTACATTAGATGTATTCATACTCGTATAGATGTCAGATCTTCAAAAGCGCTTCACAAGGGCAAGTTCCTCAACGAGCATGATAAACCAGTATGAGTATAAACCTAAAGCGCGATTTAAAAATTATACTATAAGCTATTGCCCATACAATCAAGCTACTAAGCTGCAGTCTGTGCGTTGTTACGTTAAGCTTGCTCTGAAAGTAAAAATGAAAATTTATTTGCTTGAGACATGACAATAGTTGTGATGGTATAAATTTCACTGTAAGGTACGCAAATCTCGCAGAACAATCATGGCATGCAAATGTTATATTTCTTATAATGTAATCACATTAAATACGGGGTGTTGTTTTAGTCACCGCGACCAGCGATTCTCAGTGGGCCATGCCCCGCGATTATCGCGCGCAGCCGCGATAATCGCGGCGACACGCCCGCGAGTCGTTGTGAGTCGCCGCGATTTGCGCGCCTATGCGCGAGTGCGCGACTTCAGTGTGCCATAACCCGCGATTTTTCTATACAAATCGATGATTCTACATACAAACTTGAAAATCGCTCCCTCGCGTGTCGCCGCGATTCGTGCCGCAATGTGAGATCCGCCTTAATATTAATATTTGTCATAAATCACTTTAGACCCAAACATATTAAACTTTAAGATGGTTATCTGCCCCACTGATACATAAGACGTATTGATTTTAAAAAGTGGATGTTATGGGGCAAATTTTAACGTCATTTTTATTCGGCGTTATCGTTCCATACATTATATTTCGATGCACTGAATGTGCTAAACTATCAGGTAAATAACTACAGTAAGGTTTTAAAACATATAACAAATCGTCACAGGATTATGCGTACTACACACTTTTTTAGGTCTTTGACAGGAAATATTTTAAGTATTTAAGGTATGTGTATTTGTGTTAGGCTGGATAAATATTGTTCATTCGCACATGTATTAGCGAGCGTTTTCCTTTTTTGGTATCATTCAAGGTTAACGTACCTAGCAAATATTATGTTGCCCGTGAGAATAGCACAACTATGTTGCATAGTACAAATTCACGTTGAAAACAAACACTTATCGTGCCGTACTCTTCTAACTTATGGGGAGTATTAGAGGGATAGCATGCATATATCGAGTGTTTTTTGTAGCTTAGTCATTGCAATACATATCATCAAAAATTTTAATGAAATGTGTATACAAGCATTTATTTTTCGTTTAATTTCTTACTGAATGCATTAATTCAAGACTGGTTTTTATGTGTCAGTAGGTGTATGCTCTCGAGCCAGAAATATTATTCATGCTAGTCACGTAACTATTTTCAAAAAAAATAGTGACCTCATTGCGACATAGTTATTAATGCAATTTAGTAATAAGCAGTTAGCACAAATTTGGTAGCATTTTCAGAGCAGCCATCATGATAATAGCGTTCCATATAGGAGTGAGAAAATACAATCAAGTTGATTAATTAGAGTTAATAACATTAATATTTGTGATACATCGTTTAAATAGAAATTGTTCACTCCCACAGCACTCTATCATAATGCCTGCGCTGAAAATGCTTCCAATTATTTTGTGATTTCTGGTAATGAGTAGGTACCAATATAATAATATATTAAAACTACTGTATTACATTACCTACCTACATCGGCTTATAAATCTATACTTATGTCAAACGATTAAATAAATAAAAAAAACCGGCCAAGTGCGAGTCGGACTCACGCACCGAGGGTTCCGTACAAACTCATAAGTAGATACATGAATAGTTCAAGAAAAACTATATGGCGATTAGTTTAGTAGGAGCAAATAAGTATGTGTTAAGATTTTTGCAAATTTCTCAAAAACGGTTCAAGTTAGGAAAACCGTTATATTTTTCGTGTAATATATAGGACGACAATAATAATTGGTAATTATTACAGATTTTTCTGTTCAGTAACTTCGAAGATAATAGGGGGGGAACGGTATTTTTTTTAACGTTTTTCGCCATAAATCAAAAACTGCTTATTTTAAAAAAAATACAAAAATAGTATTTGAATCTATAAATAAAGCCCTTTCATTTGATACCTCACTCGATATAATAGCCCTACTTTCAATTTCCAAAGTCTCATTACGGACCCTTTTAAAAAAAAAGTAAAAAAGTTACAAGATTTTTTTTACATCCCATAAGCTCGGGTTAGCAGTTCTTAACACTATTCCAAATTTCAAGTCGATAGCATCAGTAGATCCTGAGATATCTTGCTGTGACAGACGGACAGACAGACAGACAGACAGACAGACAGACAGACAGAGTCGCACCATAAGGGTTCCTTTTTTACCATTTTGGTACGGAACCCTAAAAAATGATTTATGACATTCCAAAGTAACAAATCACTACATAGTATAAAACAAAGTCACTCCCCGATGTCTGTCTGTCCCTATGTATGCTTAGATCTTTAAAACTACGCAACGGATTATGATGCGGTTTTTTAAATAGATGGAGTGATTCAAGAGGAACGTTTATATGTATAATACATGCATTTAGTAATTTTAGTATCAGCATTGCACCCGTGTGAAGCCGGGGCGAGTCGCTAGTAAAGGAATAAAATAATAAAAAGCCAACCAAAACTTTGTACGAGTTCTGTTACTGCGTAAAACTTGTAAAACCACATTACACCATTATTTACAAAACTCAACTCATTTGGAAACCAATTGATAAAAATTGCTCGTTATCGATACAATTGGCAATCTCGTGGAAATCTTTCCTAAGTAACTGGCCAGGAAAATGACTTTGGCAAAATTTTGCACCAGTTACCTCGACTAATGAGCCTGACGTCCGAAATGACTCTTCTAAATACGAACAGAAAAAACTATAGAGCCCTTTTCTTCTATTTTTTTGTTGGATGAAACCTTTTGGCTATGGGTGGAATTGCATTATTCAGCAACGAATCGCATTTAGCAGGGTGGGTTAGATTAGACACACTATAGGTATTGCGAGTCAGAGTTCGCATGCTTGCGTATCATCAACGCACGTATTTTCATAAAAAATTACGATTTTTCATAAATGAAATACGATTCGATACTGACAAATATGATTACACCCAAAATGTTCGCTGCCGTCTTGCGACAACACTTTGAGTTCAATTTATTAGACATCATTTATTCTGATTTATGTCTCAAACACAGTAATATGCATATTTTGACTTAGGCCATATTGTAAGCCAGTAGCTTTTAACGTCAAGGAAAGGTACATCACACGACATGAATATACCTTATAGGTGATCGTAGCATTGACGTCCATCTTATAATGTCAACTGGGAGACCATAAACACAAAACATGTAGGTAATTTCAATTAAATTTCATTCAGGGATATTATTGCACCTTTTTTCTTCTGACCAACTATGTCGTCCTTCAAAAGACAAAAATACCAATTTAATGCACGACTCTACTCCTCCCGATTCTCACATTGGCGTAAAAGTTTGCACAACAAGCCAGTAATAAACGATTGACTCAATGACTTGAGCAAGTAACGCCCAAACTGGCCGGACGACTAACGATGTCTATTATTTACTGACAAATATCACGGAAGCCGGCGAGAACGAATAGTAGCTTTTCATTTGCCGCGATTTAGCTCCATACTGTAGCGCAAACGAGTCTAATTCAAACAATTCGGGTGCACGTTTGTTGTGTTGACGTGTAGTTTCTTGTACTAATCGACGTACATCAACTGTTAATGTATGCTATGCTGTACTTAATTCATAAAATTGCCGTCAATTTCGTTCCCAATGTAGTTTAACCCCAGTTAATAACAGTTCATAATCGTAGGCCAAGCTGCTGTGGTCGGGCAATGGCGAAGCGTTAAGCGGACAGACATATTTTGACCCCTGATTTTATCTATCTATCAGCCACGGACGTCTACTGCTAGACATAGGCCTCTCCCATAGAGATCGCCACAACCTGCGGTTCTGAGCAGATCGCGACCACTTCCTGCTATTTTCACGAGGTCGTCTGTCCACCTAGTCTGGGGCCGCCTACGCCCCCCGTACGACCCCCGATTACATACTATTATTATTAGTTCATACGTCAAATTATGTTATGGACGATTTTGAGCGCGATGTTGTGAATAATCCTACTGAATTGCAACTCGACGCTTTATACTGCGCCTATTTTACGTAAGTAGTAAATATTTGTGTAGAAGAATTTAAATTGCAACTACGATAGGTAGTTTTGTTTTATTTAGCCAGTTCTCTAAACTCCTATTCCCGCGTACGTTTGATTGTTAAAATATTTTTACGTAGGAAATGAAATAAATGTATAAAATAACATTGGCATTTATCTAGTACACCTAGCGAACGCAGAGGCAAATGTTGAAATCACAGATAAAACATTGTGGAGAAAATTATGACTTTTATTGATTTGTAAATGATATCGTTTTAATGTGTAAATTTGGAATATAACTATATAACACTATGTTTAGTATAGATTTAAGCGGACTAGTTTTCCGTAACTCGGCGTCTGATATGCGCGCCGATTTTTCGTGATAATCTATACATCTATTGATCTATACATATAATAAAATCATAGAAAAACGGTGTACATTAAGGATTTAAAAAAAAACTGAGTAGTGTTAAAAATAAGTTTTTGTAAAATCGATCCACGACACAATTCCGCAGTATCACACTGGGGGCACAAACGACGAACCATAAAATATATTTCTTATGAGTAGGTACAATCGAAATATATTCCAAATAAGATTTTTTGATACAGCACTTTTTGTATAGACTTTTTCACATAATTAAAATCGATTACCTAATTCGAAAATGTTGATATAAAGGATACACTTGCCAGTGTATCGTCGAACCTCAGTTGTGCATAGACGCAACTCATTAATACATCCCATAAAATAAATGTATTTAGATTTTACTTGTAATTACAAATAAGCTTTTTATAAAGGCCTTTTTTGTGTAAACCTCTGCACATCATTAAAATCGGTTACCTAATTTAAAAGTTTTGTCAAAATCGGTCCCGACACAATTCCTCAGTGTCACACTGGGGGCACAAACGACGAACCACGTTAGTGCAAAGACGTCACTCATTAATACTTCTAAATATAATATAATATCGTCGGTTAAAGTCGCAAACCTCTTAATTTCTATTGTTTCCCATACATCATTATCATTACGTTTTTATCATTAGTTTTTTTGTGTAAACCTCTGCACATAATTAAAACCAGTTACCTAAATTGAAAATTATGGTAAAATCGATCCCCGACACAATTCCTCAGTATCACACTGGGGGCACAAACGACGAACCTCGTTAGTGCAAAGACGCCGCTCATTGGATTAATTAGTTCTACGTTCGGGGGAACACGCCGACATACTTTCGTAGCCGTATCGCTAACTAAGGGCCAGTTGAGTAACCGACCGTTAGCTCAAGTCCTTTAAGCGCATCTTAGGAATTTCATCATGGTCTGTCAGTTAAGATACTTGGTATACTTGTAGTTGTGTATAAGTAGTTCAAGCCTTTATTAGAACGCTAAGCGCTTTGGTGGAATATATGAAATGCCAAACTGCAGCGTGGAGTAATGCCGCTATTATAGGTAATATTGGTTTTAGTAACTAGTCAGTGGCACTTCAAACGAAGCGTTACCATCATCTGAACCTTTATCCTACAGTATAGCGGCAATGTTTGGAGAGTTGTTTCTATCCTGAAATGAGGGATTATAGCAGATATCTAATCATTATTTTATTAACATATATTTTATAGTATTTGTATATCCGAATAGTTAGGAGATATCTCATCTTAATTTTAGACTCACGGACAATGAATTCGGGTCAGTTTCTATGAACAATTTTATAGAAAACGACCCGAATTCATTGTCCGTGAGTGTATTTACATATATTTTATTGTCTTCGGTTTCCGCAATTATCCCTCATTATATATCAATTATCCCTCAATAAAACAATTTAAATGGGTTAAATCCCGTGCCCTATTACGACAGTCGTCGAAACGTCGGCATGTAAAATCAATTATTTTTTAATCTGAATGTACTTACTAGCCTTACTGGCTATTGTAAAAATCGGACCAGTTGGGGGCAAAATCAAGTAATATACACAATCTAAGTATTTTATTATAATTTTAACATGATTTAAATATAGTATTTACGCCACACCTGGCCATAAAGTGACTTTTTAAAAGCCGCTTTCTGGCCAAGTGTAGACATAAAATAATGTACACAACACGGGAGGTAATAAAGAAAGCCCTCGATCGCATATTTACGTCCCTCGCTTTCAGCTCGGGGCGCAAACTTCTGCGATCTCGGCCTTTCTTTGTATTACCACCCTAGTTATGTAATATACAATTTATGACATCTTTAATCAGTACTTCCAAGTTGTACGGGGAATTCTGGGAACGGATCAATCGTGGTTTGACCCCTAATATAAACGTGTGCGTTCACTGTGAGCATTTGAGTATTGAAAACGCATTTCAATTAGATTGCATAATGTGAAGTTACAGTCAGCATCAGAATAGTCTGTACTATTCAAAACGCCAGATACCTATTTTTTCACAGACAGCGTCATACATCATTGTCCATATAGTAGGAGTAGGTAATAGAATGTGTTGCGATACATAAGGCGCTTTGAGGTTACTGGCCAACTGGATGCTGACAGTACAACAAATGACCCGTTTATTTTAGCTATCCATCAGTTTATAAATAAATAAATAAATATTAGGGGACAATCTTACACAAATCGAACTAGCCCCATAGTAAGCTCAATAAGGCTTGTGTTATGGATACTAGATGACGATATATTTAATAGATATAAATACTTAAATACATAGAAAACATCCATGACTCAGGAACAAATATTCGTTCTTATCACACAAATAAATGCCCTTACCGGGATTCGAACCCAGGACCTCCTGCTTCGTAGGCAGGGTCACTACCAACTAAGCTAAAGCGGTCGTCATGTGATATTATATTTGTTTTTCAAGTTAGTGTATTATTATTATTATCCAGATTTTTTACAGAATACGCCTTTTTTGATATGCAAACTGAATTACCTGAAATAAAACCGTAATTAGTATTATTCAAAATGTATAGGATCAACTGTAACCGTGACGCAATGACTCATAACACTTATTTGCTAAGAGCCCGCTAGGCGGGTTCATCTTGGAAGCTTGACTTTTAAAATATATAAAAAAAACTATTGTACTTATTTAATTTTATAACCAATTGTTTAACTCTAGTCCACCAGCCCAAAGTTTCAGAGCACCCTTATTGGTAGAGACGTTCCACATTTTCATGTATATTTTAAGTTCGCCGCGTGGCGAACCGTTCGCAACTTCTCCTGATCCTTTAACAATGTTAGCCGAAGTTTTCATTACCCTTTCTTTGTGTAATACGAATAGTTAATTAACATTTAATTGAAATACGTTGTTAAAATGTAAAGGTATGTATCCTTTGGGGGTGGTTTCAGCACACTGGAAAGTAATGTTTTCTGATAAAATATATACTCGGCGTTAAAACAGTATGTGAAATAGTGGATATTGAATTGAAGTTCGTTACAGCTATAACTTTGATTTTTTAAGGTTCCGTTCCCAGAGGGTGCCAAGGGGACCCTCTTACTAAGCCACTGCTGTCCGTCTGTTTGACTATCACAGTGCTGTAGCTTTTGAACCAAAATAAGTAGGGACTTCAAATTTTCACAGAATCTGTATTTCTACATAAGAGTAATGCTAAAACAAAAAGTATTAAAATCAAAATTAAATTAAAAATAAAAGGGGGAATAAAAGAAACATGTTTTTGGCATTTTTTGCGAGTGCGAATTCTACTGACAGTTGACCGGTTTTTTAAATGGATATGCTTCTATTCTTCAAGAGGAAAAGTCAGAGGATAAAATTAAGGGATAAGTTCGCCTTTGTACATATACCTTTGTTTTGCAAGCCTCTCCTGTACTTTGTCTCATTTTGTGCAATAAAGTGGTTACATACATACCAGTGGCGTGGCGTAAAAGATATCCTTAGGTAAGCCGGGGCAGATTTGGCGTACATTTTCCTTAAGAGCTGTAGAATAAGGTGCTCAAATGTCTGACATTAGGCAAGCCGGTAGGAATCGAGTTCTTTGGACGCCACGCTACTGATACATACATACATATACCTAACAAAAAAGTAGCATGACGTTTATCATCAATATGATTGCCATATGGAATTCGTAAGAATTTAACGCGTGTTAGAATGAAAACCCCGTTGTTAAGCGAATGAGAATAAAACCAGTTGCTTTGTAGTAATTAGTGAGTCAGGGTTTTTTGTCACGCCATATGCGGATTTATCACATTGTCACAACGTGTAAACCATTTCGCGCGTATGTCGTTTGCTCGTTTTTATGACGGATAGTCGGCACGAGGAAAAAAATAATACACATCATCAGCATATTCGTCCCACTGCTGGGCATAGGTGGCAGCACTAAGCGACAAAAGAGACACTGGCGGACAGTAAAGGAAATTATCGCCCCTGTCAAATCAAGCTGTCAATGTGTAATAATATGTAAGTGTCAATGTCAAATATATTAAGTCGTAGCTACACTGACGTTAATCGTCCTTCAATGCAATAAATTAACGTTATTAACGGCGTTTTCGTCAATGTGGCCCCAGCATGAGAGGGTACATGATTTAGATTGGCGGCACCAGTTGGCAGCACCTTCGTCGTGCACGTTCCCTATAGACGAGAGTGAATGGGATGTAGTCCCAACGCTATCCTACTGCGAATTGAGTAAAAATAAATTGGAATTATAATTATTATGACGCCCAAATATCGATATCGCATGGAATCTTTACCAAGAATGATGCCTTATAAAGATATCACAAATCTCGTGATACAATAGTTGGGTGTGTTTATTAATTGCGTGCTTGTGTAAAATTTTATTGGTCAATGGCGTGATAAAATATAATTTAAACCAAGCACACATCGCCTAAGCTGTTTTTTGCTTTTATTTCACTCCAACGCCCTGTTAACATGTCCATACAAAATCAAAGTACCTTATAAAACAAAACAGCTCATTATTAGCCTATTCGTTACAAAATGAAACATTTACATTCAATTCATACTTGAAGTTCAAAAACAAATTAATTATCAAACAAGACTGAAGCCGTGACGTCTATGAGTTGACTTGAACTGAGTTTTGATGAATTACCGGAATTAATGTGATTTATTTATTCGCAAACACCCTTACAAATACACTGATAAAGCGTACAATTGATATAAACGAGCTCGCCGCCTTCACTTTCAGTAAATTGATTGATCACAACACGAGGGACGGAATCTTCATTCTTCATTCCCTACCTTGTCTCATCTAGGACCTCCTTTATCTTTACTTGGGCAGATTAGGTTAGAGCCTATCAATTAACCTTTTCGCAAGTGGCGTTCAATTCAATTAACAAATTGAATAAATCAATACAAAAGAATAACCTTACACAAATCGACCTAAACCAAAACCAAATTTTATTGCTAATAATGATTGTAAAAATATCTATAAAAAACACAGCATTACTTCAGTTAAACACGCGCAATATCAATAAGTACTAAAAGTATGTTATTACGTATAAACCATTTAATCTGTGAAAGCGGTATGAATATTTTTCAATACCATTCCAAAATGTATGATTTAACAGATGCGGCTTAAACAAAAAACCTTCATTGTATGATTTTTTTTCGTCTCGAAAGTGTCACCATATGGCAATCGGAGACAAAGCTATAAAACTGCGATAATGATCAACGACAGTTGGTCGCTTACGACAGCCTAAGATTACGCAGCTAATTACCTTTTAAACATTCTTACATTATTCAACATTTCCACTTTATGGCCACCGACTGGTTTTATACGTCAGTTTTGTTCAATAAATAAAAACCTTAGGAAACAATACGTGAATCTCTTGAACCAAAAAGCAAATAACGTAAAGAAATCGTAAAGAAATTGTATCTACATTTATCTGTTTCAAATCTAACAAGTTTAAAAAAAGGATAACGTCCTAGTAGTTAACACGATAATACCCAAAAGTCGACACCTTCCTGTCACCACCATTGCTTATGACTTCATTCAAGATGGGACAGTGTCAAGCACTCGGACTCGGACGCCTACCTTAAATGGTAACCATTGAAAATTATTTAACTAACACGACCAAACTATTTATTGCTGAATTTCCACCGAAATGTTAAACTCAATTTAAAAATATACGTACAATTTAACTACCAATTATGAAATCTTAATCCCATCAAAAACATTACATGTAAAAAGATGCAAGTCTCGCAACGCAGTTCTCCTACAACAAAAAAGTTTTGAGATGTAAAGTTAAACCAAGTCAGTACCGGCGGGGGTATCAACAGAACTCGATTTCCACCGACTTATTTAACCGTGGAGGAACACATTTTATAGATCTAATAATAGGCAAGTCGGTGGAAATCGAGTTCTGTTGATACCCCCGCCGGTACTGACTTGGTTTAACTTTACATCTCAAAACTTATTTGTTGTAGGAGAACTGCGTTGCGAGACTTGCATCTTTTTACATGTAATGTTTTTGATGGGATCTCATTTCTTTTTGTAAGTGGTCTTCCTTTAATTATTACATTCCAATCCATTCTTTTCTATTTGAACCAACTTTGCAACTTTCAAAACTAACTTTGTAATCCCATGTATTTGTATAGGATTACAAACTTATGTGTGCAGTTGTGACTGAAATTACAACATATTTAGGTTTTTAAGGATTTAATAGGCTAAAAACTAACTATGTTTAAAATTTGGAGCTTGTAGGTCTGCTAGAAGTACCTTAGAATTATGATGATCAGTGAGTCAGTGAATGAATCAGTGAGTGAGTCAGTGACAAAACAAAGGAACTTTGACATGCAATAGTTCTTAAACTACACGTTCAAATTGAATGATATTGAGAATATATAGGTCTTATTGAGCCCTTTATATCCCTGAAATTTCAGGGTTCTAGCTTTAGCCAGTACAAAATTACGGGAGGCTGAAAATCGCCTGAATGGCTTCGAGAAAAGGATGTACGGCCGTGCCTTTGTTTTGCTCGACTTAGCGGGGGCACTGCCGTGCCCCCAGATTCAAGACAAAATAAGTAAAGAGTTGAAGAATTTTTCGTATAATATCCGAAGAGTTAATGACGATTCGCGCTTCAGGCTGTGTGCCCGTTTCAATTTGAACGATACTTCAATCCTCGTTAATCGGAATATTATGTTCCGATTTTGCAAATCATAAAACTGGTATTTTGATGTAGGAAAGTGGCAGTCGTGTTGTATCCTTTCCGTTTATTAAACGGTTTTTTTTTTTTATTATTATTAAACGGTTTTATTTAGCTTACCGTGTTTGTGTCAAGTTTGGGTCAAATCTTGCGGCAGCTTTTTCAACTACTTCTACTAAACCGATTTTTATGAAACTTTCCACACAGATTCTGTTTCCGTGACAATACAACATTATGATAAATTCAAGGTGGTCTGATGATGGAGTCAGGAGCTAGAGAGTGGAACTTTTCAACCGTTACTACTAATTCCATCGAGCGTGGCCTCATTCGCTTGGTATTGACGAGCCCGATTCGTTAAACCTGGTGACGAGGCTCTGATGATGGAGTCAGGAGGTAGAGAGTGGAACTCTTCAACCGTTACTACTAACTCCATCGAGCGTGGGCTCATTCGCTTGGTATTGACGAGCCCGATTCGTTAAGCTTGGTGATGAGGGTCTGATGATGGAGTCAGGATGTACAGAGTGGAACTCTTTAACCGTTACGAGTAACCCCTTCGACTTTGGTCTCATTTGGTTGGTATTGACGAGCGCGTTACGTTAAACTTGATGGCGAGGATCTCATGATGGAGTCAGGAGGTAGAGAGTGGAACTCTTCAACCGTTACTGGTAATTCCTTTGAGTGTGGGCTCATTCGCTTGGTACTGTTGAGCTCAGTACGTTCTATTTAATGATGACGGTCTGATGATGAAGCCAGGAGCTGGAGAATGCAATTACTGATTTTAGCGGACAAAATCAAAGTGATGGCATGGCATGGTTGATTAAAGTCGTCTAACTCTTGCTAACGAAGGCAATAATGATGAGTCACGAGGTGGACAGTCGAAATCCTCAACCGTTACTATTAACCCTTTCAAGTTTAGGTTCTTTGGTTGATATTGTCGGTAGGCTGATGGAATCAGGAGGTAAAATGTGGAAATCTTCCACTGTTACTAACAACGCATTCGAGTTTGAGCTCTTTGTTTGGTACTGACGAGCCCAACACATGCTTGCTAACAAGGGCTCGATGATTGTGGCTCTTTCCTAGATATAGGTAGCCAGATAGGGTGTAGCAATGTTCATGTATTTGCAATCGTTACCTCCTCCCTCATGTTTGGGCTCATTTGTGTGATATTGATGATTCCTTTACATTGAACGGCGAGGCGGCGGTTTGGCAATGAAGGTTTGATGAGGGAGTTTTGAGGTAGAAAATGGAAGTATTTTGACGTTACTTAATCCCAACGAGTTTTGTGTAATTCGGTTTGTATTGAGAAGTCTGGTACGTTGCACCCTGAAACTCGTCATTGGTACTCGCAAAAATAAGATGAGACTTTACCTTTAAAATTGATTTATAGCTTTCGCTTTCTAATTCAATCATCAGTTCCTCGACCCCAAGTATAAAGTATTGTTTCATCAATGCCAACCAAATGAGTCCATTAGTCCAACCAAACTAGAGAGGGTTACTAGTACCTAATGTTTGAAAAATTCTCCTGTTCAGCTCCTGACTTTCTTCAGGCTCACAAAAATGAAATGAGGATAGTTCAAAATAAGGAATAGTTTACGCAATGGTTTTTAGTCAAAAGTTGAATATTAAACTAAAAACTAGAAAATAAAAATAGGTAAAAACTTTTTAAGTTAAACGGTTTTATCTTATGTTAAAAAATGAACCAAAAAGTAGAAAATAAATTTAGGACACAAAACTGGATCTTTTCGAGATTTTGACATCTGTTAGGTGGAAAATCGTCCAATAAGCGGAATAACTAATAATCTGGTACTTAACATCATCATCATCATCATCATTGTATTTGCATCTATCTATTTCTCTACATATTATGAAACAATATATCCGGCCGCATCTGTTTGTCTGTCCGTATAAAACATGAAAACTGCTGGACTACGTTGATGCGGTTTGCACTAACTGCTTGATACTTTGAGATGGTTTTAGAACATAGGTACTTTGCTTAATGTGTCTATTACCTGTGTGTTATAATCCAGGCAAGGCATGATGCGGGTGTTATTTATTATGTAAGTAGGAAAACTCATGTATTTGGAAGCCCGTCCAAAGGAATATTATTTAAAAATTGCGCACGTTTTTAGGGTTCCATACCAAAATGGTAAAAAAGGAACCCTTATGGTGCGACTCTGTCTGTCTGTCTGTCTGTCTGTCTGTCCGTCTGTCACAGCCAGATATCTCAGGAACTACTGCTGCTATCAGTTTGAAATTTGGAATAGTGTTAAAAGTAGTTAACCCGAGATTATTGGACATAAAAAAATCTTGTACCTTTTTCACTTTTTTTTTAAAGGGCTCCGTAATGGAATTTTGAAAATTGAAAGTAGGGCTAATATATCGAGTGGGGTATCAAATGAAAGAGCTTAGTTTGTATAAAAAAATACTGTTTTTATTTTTTTTCTTAAATAAATAGTTTTTGATTTATGGCGAAAAAAGGTTAAAAAAAAACCATTCCCCCCCTATTATCTCCGAAGTTACTGATCAGAAAAATGTGTCATAATTACCAATTATTAATGTCGTCCTAAATATTACAGGAAAAATATAACGGTTTTCCTCACATTTCAGATTACATAAAAAATGTCTATTAAATACAATGATCACTCATCAGTAATCGGGAAAAAAACATAAAGTAACAATCATTATTAAAAACTCTATAATAGGAGTATGTTAGGAAATTCGACACTAGTAAATACCATAAAAATTAAATACCACTAGCGCCATCTAGGGACACAAATCTAAAATAAGGTAGCTTGTGGCAGCAATATTAATTTAATACACAAAAGTGTTCTTCAAAACATGATTCCTTCATGAAAAATGATACATGAGAACTAACTTAGTTGACAAACAATTATTTCAATCAGCCAATAACAAACAGTAACGTTTAAATTTAAATTACAAGTAAAATTTACGCGCTATTTAGTATCAATAAATGTCGCTGTAGCATACGCTGCATCGCGCTGTTAAGATTTTTCCTGGTTTAATGGGGCTAAGGTGGGTTTAAGGCAGGGTTGCTGTTAGTCGTAAGGTTGGTCTACTTATGAGTTTATACGGAACCCTCGGTGCGCGAGTCCGACTCGCACTTGACCGGTTTTTTATTTAGTATGTTAAGTCCCAGATTATTAGTTATTCCGCTTATTGGACGATTTTCCACCTAACAGATGTCAGAATCTCGCAAAGATCCAGTTTTGTGTCCTGAATTTATTTTCTACTTTTTGGTTAATTTTTTTTAACATAAGATAAAATTGTTTAACTTAAAAAGTTTTTTACCTATTTTTATTTAAAGGACGAACATTTGAAATAGAGCAGCCTATATACGACTTTAATCAACCATGCCATGCCATCACTTTGATTTTGTCCGCTAAAATCAGTAATTTGCAGTTTAATACATGATTTATTAGAATTATATTATTATTTTCTATCTTAACATTATAGCCAAATTCAATGGCACCTTAATACTTAAGACTATTATTGAACTGTTCCACAGTCACTTTCATTAATGTCATTACCGTGGATGTGGCTACTCTTCATACCATTAAACCTCAAAGTTATATAATTTGGCATGTTGAAATCACTGCAAGATTCGAAACATAACCAACAAACAATATTGATTGACTGGCCTAGTTTCAGTAGTTCGGTGATTTTAGTCTTTAATTTTTTTGAGCCTTTAATTTTATTGGTTCTCTGTATTTGGTTTGAAAAGACGAATACGCTGATAGTTTATTTGTTTCACCAGGATTTGTAATTAATTTAAAATTAATATATTAATATTTACTTATTCTAAAAGGGCGTAACGACAGTTCTACGGTAGAATAAACCATTACTTTAGTCTTATCGCGATCGAAAAAAAATAAGCGATCTGACAGTATGCATTGACATTGTCAAATTCAAAATCATGACAGCTTATTTTTTCTGTGGCAAAAGGCACTGGCATTTCATCTATTGTGCCGTAGAACTGGTAAAATGCGAACATATTTTTTATTCATTTGTATTTTTTATAAAAAATAGTGTAGTGTTCAAGAGACACAATGCTTTCGAATCGTATATACATTTTAAAGTGTTCTTAAAATGAAATGTTGTCAATTCTAGACACCCTAGACCCTAAAGGGAGCAAAAAGAGTGTATTAATCACCAAATTAACTCTGGTCATTCCGCTTATCGAAAAAAGTCTTGTCAGCATCCGTACATCAATTATCCGGAGCGCGGCCGATCCGGGATCACGTGTAATTGACTTGTTCGTCATTTTTTACACGCTTTCCTTGGCTTTATCTCTGCTTTCTCTTGCTGTATTTTCTACATATACCAATTGATCTAGAAACGTGAGTTTGTCGACTTATTTTTGCAGTAATGATGACGGAAAAAGTAGCGTAAAATCCTAAGTTTTTGGCATTGAGAAAGTCAATTCGACATCAATTTTGATAATTTTTCGCTTCTACAGCTTTGAAAAAAATAGTGTAAATACAACAAAGCAGATAATATCAATAATTAAACGAATAAAAAAGTAAAAAAGACAACGAAAGACGTGTTCATGGAAGAAACATGAAAAATTGCATAGTATTTTATAAACAGCTTTATTAACTCTTCATGTCCCTTCACGACCATGGACGTCACGGCACGTCCGAAACGTCGAGGTAATAGCATGTTTTTACTCGATTAAGACGAGTTTTGTTATAATATACCTATATAGTATATTACACAACTAGGGTGGTCAAACAAAGACAGGCCGAGATCGCAGAAGTTTGCGGCCCGAGCTGCAAGCGAGGGACGTAAATATGCGATCGAGGGCTTTCTTTATTACCTCCCGTGTTGTGTACATCATTTTATGTCTACACTTGGCCAGAAAGCGGCTTGCGGAAAAAGCCACTTTATGGCCAGGTGTGGCATAAAGGAGGTTTTAACTGTGTCTATGATGTTGCCTAATTCAATCAACACATGGTTTTAATTCTAAAAATCTTTTCCAATACCGAAATTTGTTACGTGTCCATTTCAAGCAGCGGCGCTTTAAAAATCTAATTTGATGATGTAAAGGAACTGAAGTAATTTCGCAAATTGAGTTACAAAAAGGTACTAGCAAGATACCGTATTAATTAATTTTGAAAACCTTTTCATACTGAACTCCCTTTGATCCTAAAATTGTTCCTTTAGAAGTCTTCTTGCTTCTGAATTAGTCACCGAGTCTTAGTGTACCTACTAATCTGTCAATTTGCAAATTAGACTGGAATGGTCGCTGGGAGGTTGCCTTGATATTATTATGACAATATTTAAAGCAGATCGTAAAATGACAAGTAAGAGGTGGAGCACTAATTGACATCCTAGTAAAATGTTAGCTAACACTCAGCTAATGTGAAATATGTTGTCTCAGCTTTTGTGTATTTTTTACATGTTTTTTGTTACCTAATGGGAGATACTTAAGTAACCACTGTTTATTTAGTTATTGTAAAACGAAGTAGATGTTAATTACCGTATTGGATGATAAATGTATGAATGCAAATTCCTGTTTTATTAGCAGTTGGGAAAATCAAAAATAAATGTGATAATATAACGTAAAAACTAAACTAGAAGGCGTTAAACAAAAAAATATTAGGTAGAATGCGAAATTAATAAAAATCAGCCAACAGTATGAAATAAGTAAAGCCCTTTTTTGTATAGTTTTTATCCGGACAACTGGGCTAATGCTGTTAAAAAATACAATAGCATTGAGAGGTAAACCACAAATTAGGATAACGAGAATATAGTGTCAAAAAAGTGTAACTGCCTTGAAAGATCATTAGATTATAGATTCTATTTACTAGACAGTAAAGTGTAAAAGCAGTTATAGATAACTGCGATCTTAATTTGTTTTGCATTTCACATTCGCCCGACGGTCTGCAAGTGCGTATTCCGTAGAGAAAAGACTTAGAGATACTATGAGCTTTCAACGGATTATCGGTTCTATGACCGTAATGATAAGGCGGCAAATGCTTTGAAACAAAAAAATAATAATGCGTTTTGCTTTTACAGATTCAACGGGGAGCCAGGTAGACCGCCCGGGTTTACTCGTGTTACGCATTGTTATTTTTTTTTGTGGTATTGTATTACCTCAATGGCATTGTTCGCTCAATGACATTGTATACTTTAACAGCATTAGCTCTCTTGAACGGATAATTTCTATACGTTAGTAAAGCCCTGATTTTATTTATATTCTTTTCATATTTAGCACTGCTGAGGACCCGCCACGCGGGTTCACTTTGTGCACAGATTGGGGAGCCTGGTACCCAGTGTTAATTTGCTTTGCATCATTAGTGCGCTAAAATTAAATTACCCTACAGCACCGCCCAGTAGCGAAACGCGCACGGCTTTGGATATTCGATCCTAAACTACTGTTTCGTGTTGGATTACGTCATAATTAAGCAAAGGGCGTTCGCGTTTTTTGCATATGCCTTGTTAAAATTAATACTGCCATTCGAATATACATCTTAACGGGTTGATTTAAAGTCGTCATGGTGTTTTTTTTTCAAATGGACGTCTTTTTACGGGTTGATTTTGATTGATCTTTCCGAGTCTTGACTTTATACATCCGGTTGATAAGTGGTAAGGCGAAGTATGAATAATTTGAATGTTAACAATGGTATTAATCTAAATTGCTTACTAAATATATTCTTCAGAAAAATGATGGCGTGGATAACAAATATTAGTTATAAGCGAAATTCTTCTAAGTGTATTAGGTATGTAGTTACATATATCATGTTGAAAATATCGATAGACGATATTTATGACGATAAGTATAATTTGAGATCCTTAATGTTTTATAACCAAATGACCAAACCAAATGTTTTAAGTTAAAGTCCAAAATTATTTACTTATCAAACTAACAAAACTTGCAAATTATTATCTTTAATATTAATAAATTATGCATCTTCAACAACTCTTTGAGATTTACATATCGTCGGGGATAGTGCAATACCGCGTAAGTAGCATATGTAGATAAGGTTCAGTTTCAAGCAAATTTGTTGGAAATCGAAACCTTATCTACATGTGCTTTGACGGTATTGTACTCTAATATCCCCGACGATATTAACATAACCGATAAAATTATCCAATACACACATAATTGTAGCATAATAATTATACAATTAGTCCAATCTCAGCCGTAGCGCAAAATTATAATAATATTTCTTTAGAGCAGCGTGGACCGGGCAGGTCTACACGTAGACTGTTCGTGATTAATGGCCGAGGGCGGATCCCGGATCAGATGCACGTGACGTCACCAAGTAACGTCCAAATAATATCACCAAGGTATTCCACAGCCAGTACTAAGACTAACAATTTGCGATGATTCAATGAAAATTACCATCAAATAATTAAATTTTTCATGAACGTAGCAACTTTTTTAATGCGTGTAATGGGTTGTCCTGCACGTAAATTGTTCTTGTCATTAAGACCAAGCGTAAATAAAGTAAATATGTATACCTACGTGACGTCCCATAGTAATGTCTATAACCATAGTAAAGACCAGCGAGCGCAATCATTAGAAAATTAAATCGTCTATAAATTACAATTTCAAATGCATAACATTAACAACCACGTTACATACTTAAGCATCAAGTATGATTTCTCAGGCATATTAGCCTATTATTACATTATTAAGCTAACAAACTAGAATAAAGTACTATAATACTTAATATAATATTTTAGTGATAACAAGCTCACAGGTTTTTTACTGTTTTCGTCTATGATCGTTTTGGTATGGAAAAAAATAATTAAAGCTACTAGAGAACACGGATCTAAACACGCAGCGTGAGATCTGCTCCCCACATGAAGGTGTGACGACCAGGTTAAGGTTGCCAAAAGTCAATAAAGCCAAGAAGCGAAGCCGAGCCAAGAAGAGAGGCCGTTCGTGTGGAAGTCTTTGGTGGAGGCCTATGTTCAGCGGTAGACGTATCTGGGTTAAAAAGTCCGATGATAGATATGCACCTAGTTATTTTACATGTAGCTACCATAATACAGACAAAAAAATATATGCCTACCCCATTAGGGTATTAGGTATATTTTATTCGATATTATGAGTTTCTGCGGCAACCGTTTTTAAATTACAACAACTCCTTCTGCTTAATCGCGCTTTAACTTCGATACGGGTTCATAAAACCTTCCATAACCTTTATAAATCCCGTGCAGTATTATCGGTAAACATACAGTGTGTATGAATAAGGCTACATAGAAGGCTCTGGGACGGTCGCAGTTTACCCTTCAATATCCGGGCAAAGACGCTGCTTCCTGAACGCGGTGGCCAAGCGATTTCGTCTATTTTTAAAGGAAAATGCAACATTCTTTAGAAATCCCCTGTATACTCCTTCTTAAAGGACGTACGTTCCTATGAGTTTCAGTGACACATACGGCGTTTTATAAAAGTGTAGTGTAGAAACGGCATTCAGTTGTGAAGGTCCGATGAATAAGTTTGCATTTTAGAAGTCGCTTTGGTCGGGAACGGGGTTTGGAGTTATGGGGCCAAAGGATTTTGTTTCTTTTTTAAAAAACCACTACCTACGAGACAGACCAGCTTCTCGCCTGGAGATCAGGAACTGGAAAACAGAAAGTGAGCTGAGACCAATTAAAATATAGGTACACACACACAACCTCAAAAGGACGCAAATGCGTTGTCATCCGGATCAGGAGTGGCTCACTCTGCGATTTCGCCACGCGGACTTGAAGCCCTCGCGAAGGGGTCTTAGCCAGCGACCAGAAAGAGCACGCGTGCGTTCGCACACGTTATGCGATAGAGAGTCGGATCGGATGCGTTCCGTCCGGTAGTCCAACCCGAACGACAGTTTTTTTAAAGAGAGAGGCTGTAGGTACGTACTTATTCTGTGCCCGGATCACGAAAATGGCTTCACGTGCTTATCTCATTAGGTACACCGACTCTCCCATGCAGACTCAGTTCACACAATCTGAATCTCCACGGAATTCATCATATGAATTCAGGTTCTTAATACCTATCGGATGCACGGCGTTGCATATAATTTAACTTTTCCCCACGCACTTTGATTTTTAGATTATGATATTTTCAGATCAGATTAACAGAACGTACCTCTTTCCTTTTTCTGTCAGCACTAACGAATCAGAATCCCTTAATTCCGATAATGAATCCAGATTATGAAATTCAAAATGTGTAAGCCCATTCATTCTTCATCAGAAACACAACAGCGCAATTCATTTATTTTTGTGACATAAACAAGTGAGAGTGCCGGTAAAAATAATAGAACTAAAGGATTTCCGTTGATACGACACTTTGTATAGGTACTAGCTAGTTTTCTCGCATGAAATGCGTTTCATCACGTGTTCCTTTGAAAACCTGCATTTTCCAATTTACCTAGTACTTAGTTATTTTGGGGGGAAATAGAGGGGGACTATAAATTCACTGATACACGCCTCATATTTTATATATATTATGTAGAAGTCAAAATAAGCAGACTGACGAATTCGCATTTTAATTTTCACGGAATTTTCAAGAAAAAATTGTAGCGATTTCGATGTGTTTTTATTGTACCTAATAAAAAAACTCATAAATAAAAATTCTTCGTTGATAATTAATTACGAGTACTTATTCCATGCTGTCATGAGCAGCGTAGAAACGAAACGTCAGTTTTATATACCTATATTACTCTTTTTATAGGTTATTATGCTAATAGGTATAATGTTTCATTGAATTTCATTTCTTTCAGAACATACCACTTAGACTGAAAATCACTAGAAAATAAATCTAGTTTAAACACAGAACACATACACCTTTCTACGCTTCACAAAAAAATACAGCATTAAATTCAACAAAACTGCGAATACTCTCACACTGTACATTTAAAAATAACACAGCAGGAGGGTTCCTCCAACACCAATAAATAACGACGTAAATTATAACTCGTTTACAACAAAATAACCGAGCACATTTAAACTGTTCGCAGCAGTTAGGCCAATATCCGGGGTAGGTGCCACGGCTGGCCGCTTCCGCCGGGTTGCCCTGACCACTGTAGCCCAGTTGAATAAATCGATATTCGTTTTTTTCTGCAACTGTCCGTAATGGCTGGTTTGCAGGACGGCAAGTTTTGACTGTGGCATCTATTAAAAGTTATTTAGATAAATAAAGAAGGGTATCATACTCGTATATGAGCCAAGATTGAGTTTAGACCTTCTATTGCGTTGGATTTTCAAGACCATCTATTGGGTTTAATACCCTTTCTTAGTGCTTGTCTACTTTACGTATAAACCTATACATTTCATGCTTCTTTCCTAAAAATTAAAATACGTGTTATGCTGAACGTATACTAATCGTATTAGAACACTGAACTACTATTTAGCTGTCCAGTGTTCAAAGTAAATTTGAATTTTAGTGAGAAATTAATTTTACTGATCATTTCATTATTTTTTTATTTAAGCCTTAATTATTAACTTAGTTTTTACCTTCTTCGTATACAAATGAAGTTCAACTTTATTGTGTTGAAATTGCGTAGCTGACACAATTTTACAGTCCGAAAACTTAAGTACGCCATATCGTCGCTATACCATTACTCAACCACGTATCTACTCGAATAGTTTGATAGAAATCGCACCTGTGTTACCAGTAGAAAATTGCGATTTTCCTATGAAACTATTGGAGTAGATACGTGGTTGAGTAAGTATAGCGGCGATATGTTATTGTATGACTGATACGTATACCTGTATTATCTGTAGTACCTAATTTATTGACATTATTGAAATCTGTATTGTAATTACCTATTTAATTAATTGTATTCTGCCGTGTGACTATATTGACCTATAGTAGCATGTTGCATGTACTCGTATTTACTTCTGACGATGTATGAATATTACTAAATAAACGAATATGAATATGAATATGTAAGTCAGAATCTGTTAAGGTTTTAACAACCAACCCTTTTTTTTCAAAGACTTTAGAGTTAATTGTCACCATTAAAATTATTTTAGTCACAAAAGTTAAACTATTTATAAGCAAGCCCAACGGTCCGAATAATTCACAAGTTATTCTGGGAATAAACGTGAAATCGCTACCATTCCCGACGCGGTCGACTGTCCACGGCGTGACACCGACAACACCACAGCTAAAAGTACACCCATCCAAGCGGGAGAAACAACGACCTACGGCCCGGTCGCGAGCTCCTGAGGAGTTCCGGCCACTTCCGATGTGCAGCAATGGGCCGCGGATGCAGGCCCCGCTGCTTTTAAGGGCCTGGGAAAGGGAGGTATGCGTTATGCATTTCCACACCGTTAACAACAAAAAAAAAAACCGGTCAAGTGCGAGTCGGACTCGCGCACCGAGGGTTCCGTACAAACTAGTCAGTAGATACGTGAATAATTCAAGAAAAACTGTATGGTGGCACAAACTTAACTTTGCTCTTGTAAAACTGTTGTCCCCATATATCGACATATGCCGCTGTTAGTTTAGTAGGAGCAAATAAGGTTGTCTTACGATTTTTGCGAATTTCTAAAAAACGCTGCAAGTTAGGAAAACCGTTTTATTTTTCCTGTAATATTTAGGATAATATTCATAATCGGTAATTATTACAGATTTTTCTGTTCAGTAACTTCGGAGATAATAGGGGGGGAATGGTATTTTTTTCAACGTTTTTTGTCTTCAATCAAAAACTACATATCTAAGAAAAAAAATAAAAACTGTTTTAGAATCTACATGTTAAGCCCTTTCATTTGATATCCCACTCGATATATTAGCTCAATTTTTGATTTTAGACATCCCATTTCGGTCCAGTTTAAAAAAAAAGTAAAACAGGTATAAGATTTGTTTTCTGTCCTATGGGCTCGGATTAGCGGTTTTTAACATTATTCCAAATTTCAAGTCGATAGCATCAGTAGATCCTGAGATATCTTGCTGTGACAGACGGACAGACAGACAGACAGACAGACAGACAGACAGATTCGCACCATAAGGGTTCCTTTTTTACCATTTTGGTACGGAACCCTAACAATCGCCTACACCAATATGTGTTCAGTTATAGTATGAGTGCCGTACTATTAGTCTTTTAACACTTAACGATTACACCCTGTATAGCTTGTATGCTACTTGGAATGCTTTGTCTCTTGATAAGCCGTGGTCTAAACGGCTGCGTCGGTCGACTGTATGTCTCTTAAACTGTGTTGCTACCATCCCCGGCGCGGTCGGCTGTCGGCGTGACACGTCCGACAATGCGCTGGAATTAACTAAATAATAGCTTATTTAAGAATACTGTATCTTTCGCTTTAAAGTAGTATTTAAATTTAACCTTTTAATGGTTTTGTAGGTTATATGACACGAGTGATGACAGTGGTTACAGTTTACAACATGTCAGTAGTCGCAGTAAAATCGTGTTGAAATTTATAGCAATAAAAATGTTAAACTTATTTTGATTTTATTTACAATGGACACGTTACATACGTTGGATTAAAAAAAAATATAGTCAAAGTTTTTTGATAAGCTTGCTCTTGACTCCGATCATGCCTGATGGTATCACAGTGTAATAGCAGTAATTTTTCACGCTACGATTACTGTATAATAAGCAGTAATTTTTATTTCTACAAAAGGTACATAGCGCGCTTGAATGTGTGCGCGCCGTGTACGAACGCACTACAAGCAAAGATTTAAGAATGCGTAAGAATGCTCCGCTATCGCGCGTCTGTGTGAATACGTGTCACACACTCCTAAACGGCCGAAGTTGGACTACTTGTTCCTTTTTATACTTTGCTACGATGGAACGAGCGAACCAGAAGCCTATGATACACTCTGGTCCTAAAAGTGTCCAGGTTATAATTTGACGGAAACACCGACGCCGGCATCGAGTTCCACACATTTTAGCTGTTCGCATAACAAATGTAAAAGCGCAGATACTGCTTTGTACGACAGGTCGTTATAACTACAACGTGCGGATGATAACCTCCAGTGCCTCAAATTGTCTAGATGTTATAGATCAGTAACTGCCGTAAACTAGGGTTTATTTTACGTGAAGTTTTAATGGAAGTTACCACAGCGATCAAAGTAACCTCTGTTTGCGTAGTAAGCGACCACTTCGTTACTCAACCATTCGGTTAAGAAAGGCCTTTGTCTGATACAACCTGATTTGGCTCCCCGGTCAGGTTGTGGGATTTGCAACGGCTAAGTAACTGGAATATGTTTTGACTATACCTAATGAGACTTCTCGAAATGTGCATGGTTTAATATGGGATCATAAGAAGTATTTCAAGAAGGGGAAAAATACACAGTCCAAGAAATACTTGCACCTAGAAATATTGCTCATAGCTTCCTTGATGTGTAATCTTCTTTTCTCTTAATCCTTTCTTCACGTATCTCTAGAGTGACACACAAATTTGACAGATTTTTGAGGAAAAAAGAATTATAAAAGTTTTTTATCCTGGAAAAGAAGCGGTTTTGGGACAAACCACGGAAAAACACTAGTTTAATTATAACACATATTTAATCAACCCCAGTCAAAGAATATCTATTCTAATTAATAGACATATCCCTCCCATGTTCTATGTAATTAATAGACATATCTCTCCCCCAAAGAACGCCATCATAAGCACCGGTAGCATCCAGCAAACTCCGACTCTTAGATATTGATTTAATAAGTTACTACCTTAATGTTTGACACCTACTTTGATACTCCGCAAAAAATAGTGCGGTATAGCAATAACATTTAGCCAGCAACATCCTTTCTCACATTAAAATACCAACCAAGGCGGCGTGAAAGCAAAATTTAAAGGAGTTAAAAAGTACCATTCCAATCTTAGCGCAGAAACTTTGTCGCTTTTCAAAATTTAATACGTCCCTTAGCTGCAATCCGAAATGTTTCTCTCAGAAACTGCACCCGAGGGTCGTTCTGATTTAAAAATAAACTCGTAAATACGGAGGTTTCGGGAATATTAACGGTTTGAATTGGCTTTATCTCGTATGTTTACAAAAGTCTACAGATAGAAATCCCGGCCCGAGTTCATTAATCATGTTTTTATCATAGGAACGTCTAAGTAAGTAGTAAGAGTGGTACAGTAATATTATGTGCCTGTAAGGGTCCAGCAAGCAGCAGCTTTTTGTTAATATTTAACTCATACTATAAAATATGTACCTATATGTATAATAGCTGTCCCGGCGAACTTCGGACTGCCACGGCGAATTTCGTTCCACCTCAGAATTTTTAATTTTTTATGACATCGTGAGGAGGGCTTTGGTATCCGCCAACATCCCCTGTGTGCTGGAGCCTCCGGGTCTCTGCCGCACCGACGGCAAAAGGCCGGACGGCTTAACACTAGTGCCGTGGCAGAAGGGAAAGTGCCTGCTGTGGGACGCGACGTGCGTCAGTACTTTTGCTGCCTCACACCTCGGCCGAACGGCAGCTGGTGCCGCGGCGGATTGGGCCGCAGTCAAAAAACGGGAGAAGTACTCAGCGCTGGGCAAAAACTATTATTTCGTACCCCTGGCGTTTGAGACTACTGGGTGCTGGGGGTCGGAGGCTATTGCCTTCATTTGGGAAGTGGGTCGTCGAATTAGGGAGAGGGGGTCTGACGCCCGCGCGGGTTCGTACCTGGTGCAAAGGCTGTCCATCGCCATTCAACGTGGCAACGCGGCCAGTGTAATGGGTACCTTTGCGCCAGGGACGACTCGAGGGGCCCTTTTTGACTATACTTAAGGGTAGGCTTAAGTGCTGTACTGACCTTTTGTTTTTTATGAAATAAACTTTAAAATTGTAATAAAGATTTTATAGTACAGCTGGATTAAAAGATTATAATACCGGTTAATTTTTTAGATGTTTTAATAGTTATTCGGTTATTCGGGGCAGAGACAAACCCAAAATATCATAAAAATCGGTCCACCCGTTTTCGAGTTTACGGCACTGTTGCATTATGTCGCGGTCGCGGAAGACACCACGATTTTAATGATACAACTGTGCCAAAACATCTTTAAAATCGATCGCATGAATAGTCTTAGAAAAGTATAATGTAATAAGTCATTCCTTTTGCGAACGTAGTATCATTATAAAACGTATTCTCTTAGTTCCTATTAAACGTTAGTCTTGGAAGGTACTTCAGCCACGAGCTGAAACACAAAGCCATACGTTCGACTCCTTTGTGGCAAAGTCAAACGGGCCGGAGCCGTGGTTTAAAGTCTAAACGAGAAGAATTTTAAAAGATGGCAATATTTGATACAAAGGATAAAGCACATTTTTCATTTTAAAAATCGAGTACTTTGACCAAACAAATTTTTAATGGATTTTTACGCATAATTAGGTGCATGATTTAGTTAAACTGACCAAAGGTGATCTTGACTTGCGGATTGCGGGCTTCGTGCTTCTTGCCACGAAATGAAATAGTGAAGTGCAGATCCTAGTGAGTAATTTTATGCCACCGGATAACCCGGAAATACGACTGGACCCGAAGTGATAATCAATTACCGTGTTAAATTATTGACATGTTTAAATCGAAGTACCACAGAAATATATCGAAATAAAAGGAAATAGTTCGTCGATTTGTATAGAAACAAACCGTGTAACGTTTTTCGCTTGCCGTTTAACGCCAAGAGTGTAATTTAGTGATAGAAAACATCAATTTTCCATCTCATTCGGTGATTTTTGAACAATTAATTATACCATTGTTATCAGATTTTCAAATCTGATAATAATATTGACGGCAAGTCAAGTTAACCCTCTGCGACTGAGGTGGTAGTCTGTCAGACACCGCCAAACACATTTCAAATTGCCGTTCAGCTGCTTGGCGTGATATAACCCTGTCTCGCTCAGTACCTTCCTAGAACCATACGCGGCATTGAACAATGACCCCCGAACGGCGACACTGTGCACAGTTTTGGAGTTATGAGCTACGGGTGTCCCACAGACGTAAGTACAGCAATTTAAGTTGATTCTGGCAGACGTCATCTCATAAAAATCATGTATAGTTCTATAGTGTCTGTGAGTCGTCACCTCACAAAAATATTTTTATTTCTAGTGTCTATCAGACGTAATCACATAAATAATATTTATTTTAGATTCCCCGTCAAGGCATGAGGAAGGTAAAACCATTAAAATGTAGTCACATTGGGCTACCCATGACCACTGCACAACAAATCAGTGAAGGACTGGAAGAATTACACGAAGAAGATCATTTCAGTGACGTTGATGACTTGTTTGAAGACTTAATTAGTGTCAACATTAAGACTGATTTGTGCCTAAACCTATCTACAGAAGTTTTTGATTATTTTTTCATGTTCACAGTTTATGTTCATAAGATGAAAAAATAGTCAAGTTTTAAAAAGTTGTTGTTAATTTTTTTTTCATAAATAAGTAAAGTAAGATAGGTAAACAAGGTTAAAAATTTGATCACATTAAAGATTATCTTCTATTTCATATTTGTTTTAGTTAAAACCAAGTCTTAATACGTAATTAGATAAATTATGTATTTAATAATTATTTTAACACAATATAGTTTATCATTTTCATAATAATTAAAAAGTTATGCCCCAGTAAAAATGACGTCTGGCAGACTCCACGTCAGTAGGATGTTACCAATAAAGTCACCTCAGTCGCAGAAGGTTAACAGCGTGCAAAGTAGGTCGTTGCCATTTCTTTTTAGCACGCGACGTGCATACACTTTTTCCTTCTACCTCGAATCTCGATATATTTCTGTGCGAAGAACTTTCCCTATACCTACCTAAATACCTAAGATGGAAGAAAATTATGCGCTATATCTGTACAGTCACGTAAAACAACAATAATAAAATCATACCTACACATATGCAAGCGGTTGGTCGGTTAGTAATAGACGCACACTGCGTCGATGATGATCCCTATGACATTTCATTTTCGCCACATGTATTCGTAGGTATACACCTAAATCCAAAAATAAAGGACAACACTAATTAGTTTGATATTATTATTACTTTAATGCAATATTTCTACACAAATTCACGTGCTGGGCATTTCTCCAGAAATATGTCTGCGGTCACCTCATTCATCTGGCCCTTTTTCATACTAAATGTATGGAGACAGATGAATGAGTCGCAGACATATTTCTGGAGAAATGCCCTGCTATACTCCCAAATAATGTCTACAAACATTCAGCGATAGCGTCTCCTTTACAATAGCATGGAGAAAGAACTGTCATAGGGATCATCATTCGGCGTGAGGCATATAGATTTGATGAGCCTATTCGGGCCAGATTCGTTAAACCTCGAAAATAGCTAGGAATTTTGTTACTTTTCCCGTTTCATATTAGGTTACTCCAACAAGGGTTTACGGCCGCTGAAGGATTCTAAAAATATACAGAGATTTGTGACGTTATATCTACATACATTTTGATAATACGGCTCAGTTCAATATACCTAATCCTGGCCATTAATATGTATGTAAACAATGTTTAAGACTGCGCCGTCGATATTAAAAGACCCGAGGCAACTATGGATTTTCCAATATGATAAATTCCTCGCGAACTTCAATAAACCTTCGGCTATTTGTTAGCGTTTTTGAAATTCTCCCATCTGTTTGCGATTTTTATTAATTTTGCGGACAATATTAATTTATGGAAAAGTCAAAGTAGCGTGGAAGTGTTACCATTACCTTGCAGTGAGTGAATGTCAGCTGAAAATGATGAGGAAATTATCTAACTATATACAGTTTTACGAACCAAAGACGGTAGGAGTGAATAGGCTGCTACTGAATCGGCAAGCTATATATTCGGCCTTGTAGTCGTTTACCATCAAGATCAAGAACTACTGAGGTAAAGCGCAGAAAAAATTGTGTATCACACAACTAGGTAATTAATTATATTTATAATCTTAGAAGGTCGTTTAATGTATTAATATTACTATGTATATTGTTTTTACTATGTGACTCTTTGTTGCCTAAATACTTAAAAAATAAAAAAATCGTTTCCTCGAAATAGTTGTTAATTTTCATAAATAATTACAAACACGAAGCGCTGTTTGACAAAGCGTGTTGCGGCTTATACGGTTTTGTTTTCTTTTGACGAAGCATGTTACGAATCGCTTTCTTTTTTTGTTTTAAATATGGACCCCTCCATATTATATAAAATTACTAAATATAACTAGGCTAAACTTAAATACTAACTGACTATTGCTGGAAGAAGAGATCAAGTTTTCAGAAGCGAAGAAAAATATCCAAGTTTCTTCAATAAAATATCTAGGTTTCTTCATGATGTTTTCCCTCACCGTGTAAGCGATCCGTACAAGCTAGAGCGGTATTCGTTACTGCCGTGGGTAGCGGTAATAAGCGCTCTTACCACAGAATAAATGAAATGAAATGAAATAATTTATTTCTGCAAGTATTAATAGTACATACTATACTACTCTTACTGTATAATAATAGTACTACGTACGGATCTTACTCTTTCAAACAAAACTGATGCTCGGGTCCGACCACCGGACGGAACGCACCGCATCCGACCGTCTCTGTTGCATAATGCGTGCTCTTTCTGGTCGCTGGCTAAGGCCCTCCGCGGGGACACAATTCGGGACTAGTAGCCGCGCGGCAAAATCGCGGAGTGAGCCACTTCTGCCTAGGGAATGCAATAGCCGGTCAAATATGAAACCCGTATTACCCGACTCTAAATAAAGTCAATTACTCGGGTTTTCGGGATTCAGGTACCCGGGGTGCATTACCTACAATGAACTTGCTGGCATTGCCGGCCGTGTTATGTACCTACTTGATAAGCAAGCATGTGATGTTTTTTGCGTTTGCTTTAAGGCGCCCGACATTAGATTTTATTTATTAGCATTAGACTTAGTTATTAATTACTAGGTTTTTTTAACCAAAAAAAGTCATTAAGTTCTGAGTCAAAATACTCGGGCTTAACCCGACTCTAAATAAAGTGGGTTACCCGAGTACCCAGGTTATCGGGCACCCGGGTTGCATTCCCTAACTCCTGCCCTTCTTATTCCTTCTCTTGGGCGTTACCTACGCTACCAACGGCGGTAGTGGATACCGCCCTTTAGCAAAACTTGCGATCTCGAGACAACCTCTTAAGGCAATCCGCCATGTTCCACACCATGGAGAAAGAGTATAATGGAATAACAGTATAAAAGTTTTTATCCGGACAACTGGGCTAATGCTGTTAAAAAATACAATAGCATTGAGAGGTAAACCACAAATTAGGATAACGAGAATATAGTGTCAAAAAAGTGTAACTGCCTTGAAAGATCATTAGATTATAGATTCTATTTACTAGACAGTAAAGTGTAAAAGCAGTTATAGATAACTGCGATCTTAATTTGTTTTGCATTTCACATTCGCCCGACGGTCTGCAAGTGCGTATTCCGTAGAGAAAAGACTTAGAGATACTATGAGCTTTCAACGGATTATCGGTTCTATGACCGTAATGATAAGGCGGCAAATGCTTTGAAACAAAAAAATAATAATGCGTTTTGCTTTTACAGATTCAACGGGGAGCCAGGTAGACCGCCCGGGTTTACTCGTGTTACGCATTGTTATTTTTTTTTGTGGTATTGTATTACCTCAATGGCATTGTTCGCTCAATGACATTGTATACTTTAACAGCATTAGCTCTCTTGAACGGATACTTTCTATAACATCCAAATTATATATGCGATATTTACTTAAAATCTTAAGCAAGATCTGCTATCACCAGCCCCACCTGGATGCTTAAGATTAAGTTTTAAAGTCCACTTAAATATTAATAAGGAAATTTAAATACAACTAGAAAATTAACCACGGCTTGAAAAACTTAACGGAGTTTAACCGGTGCAACTATGAGTGGGGAACTAAGTTTGAGTTAGCAAGCTCCCGTGTCCAGGGTAACATTAAAAAGTCGTAACTGACAGCCGTTTTGTATGAAGATAAGACGTTTGTGTGAACAAAGAAACAAGTGCAAGTTGCGGCGACTCGGACAAAGTAGGCAACGAAAAAAGCTCAAATTAACTTTTAAATTTGTTTGGATTTTTTAAATTACTTAAGTGGCAATCTTTGGAAAATTGCCGATGGTTGGTTTTGAGAACACTTATAATTTGTTGAGTTTTGAAATAAAGTCAACTGTAAAGTACAGCGTATACTACAACTACAAGTCAAGTTTTGTAGGGGTAGTTTTAAAGAGTTTGGATTTAATAGAATCTTTAAAAGGCGCATTTGCCCCCATACAAGCAGCTACCCCGGTTGCCCTTACCTACTTATGATGATAATTCTGGACTTTGCTATATGAAGTGATACCTAGTTTAGATAAGTTGTATCCCATCAAAAACATTACATCGTCGCTGGAAAGCAATAATGCTGTAACCCGCACCACCATCGAAAATGCTTTTTTTGCATATTATTATTCAGTTTTTTTTTCTGCGTCGGCTGGTATAGTTATTATTTGCCTGTGATGATAAATAAAATGTATACAGCATATATTTTTTCACCAAAATTTGTAATCACGGAATGAAGAATCGCTGTAACCCGCATAAAATCCCGTGTTTTCAACTGCGTTGACGTTTACAGCAAAATGGTTTCCACAATTAGTTCTCCGTCATCACGTACAGCATTTTTGCTTTCCGTAAATTTCAACTTTTGACCAATTTTTGTCATTTACAGCTTTTTGTCGGGAGATGTTGTGAATAAACTATGGTGTACAGCATTTTAAAGATACAGTAATAAATGAATAATGACAGTAAATACATTTTAAAATAGATAGTAAGTTTGAATGTATATAGTATTGAGGGTCGTTTTTATTTGTAGTTTGCTAGTTTTCGTTTTTTAAAAGATTTAATCATGATTCAAATTAAATATAAATGTTTGCAAAGCTCCCTTTAGATTATAGAGGTAATATAAACATAACCTACTTTTAAAGAAAAACACGTTAATTATTTTTCCGTTAAAACTTGAATGCATGTAAACTACCGGGTGACTTCTTTTTCGTGATACAGGATAATTGACAACATTTCATTTTAAGAACACTTTAAAATGTATATACGATTCGAAAGTATTTTACCTCCTGAGCAGTACACTATTTTTATAATTTTTATATATTGCTTAATATAAAAAATACAAAAGAATAAAAAATATATTCTCATTGTACCAGTTCTACGGCACAATAGATGAAATGCCAGTGCCTTTTGCCACAGAAAAAATAAGCTGTCATAATTTTGAATTTGACATTGTCAATGTATACTATCGATGTTTTTCGATCGCGATAAGACTAAAGTAATGGTCTATTCTGCCGTAGAACTGTAGTTACGCCCTTTTAGAATAAGTAAAAATTAATATATTAATTATAAATTAAATACAAACCCTCGTGAAACGAATAAACTATCAGCGTATTCGTCTTTTCAAACCAAATACAGAGAACCAATAAAATTAAAGGCTCAAAAAAATGAAAGGTTGTCAATTAAAACTCAATCTATCCATGATTTTGAACAACTTTTATTATGGGGTTAACTTTGTAAATTGCAAAATACAATTCTCTCATACATTTTGGTCTACCTATTGATGACCTTTTCTATGAAACAGTTAATTTTTTTTGCATTTACAAAGTTGACTCCATAGTAAAATATGTTCAAAATCATGGATGGATTCAGGTTTAATTATCCTGTATCACGAAAAAGAAGTCACCCTGTATACGTCTATCATAATTGTTCTGTAAAACAATCTATACTATTTTTTGAATTGAATTGAATATATTTATCGATTAGATAAATAATAACATTTTTTTTTATAAAATGACACGTCAACCTTAAAACAACGATTTTTTTAACTAGATTTAGTGTCTCACTGCTGTGCATGAGCCTCTCTTCTAATACTTTCCTCTACCTCTGAAGTCCTCCTAGACCTTAACTGGGCGCCATAAGTCAGAATGGGTACAATGCACCAAATCTCCATGAGCTTACATTTCAGGGATATAAGGGGTTTCCCACTATTAGTGTTTTCATCAACCACAAGCTCCTCCAGGCATTTCTGATACGTCTTTCGATTTCTTTATTATGTAAAAAAAATTAGTTTTTTTTTAATACTGTGTACTTATAGCCTGATAAATACCATACTTCCGTTCTCACTCATCGTCCAAACCAAATGATAAAAATTAGTTTAGGCGATTACATAGTGCTGCTGCATCTACATATATACAGTCCAACAACATATATATAACCATACTTAATGATAACTTTTTAATAGCCAAAACATAACATTTTAAGCATAAAGATATGTATGTGTGGCATATTAATTAAGTAGTTCAGAAAATATTACTACAGATCAACAATTATTTACCACTGACATTTTAAAATGGATCGACATAAACTACCATTCGCACTTACACTGCTTCATTCATACCTGTTTCCTTTCATTCATTCAGTTACAGCAATATTGCAGTACAAAAATCTTGTCAATTTAAGTTTTCATCTCCCAAAAATTGTATTACGAACCACTTTTTAGACTTACAGCATTTTAAAACGACTGTGAGATTTGGTAAAAATAATGTTCCCATACAAAAAATTTGTAGGTTACAGCATTATTGCGTGCCATGATTAGAAATATCGAAATGCTGTAAACGACAAAAGTCATATTAAAAACAAGGTTATACTAATTTTACCACCAAAATTATAAACTTCGATTTTTTTACAACGAGTCTACCAAAGGGGGTTTAATAATCTCTTTTTGTTTGAGAGTTATGAATTTTTCTAAAAAAATGCAAACGTTTTTTGGCTCTAGTGAAAAGTTTACTTTTTGAGGGTTACAGCATTATTGCTTTCCAGCGACGACATGTAAAAAGATGCAAGTCTCGCAACGCAGTTCTCCTACAACAAAAAAGTTTTGAGATGTAAAGTTAAACCAAGTCAGTACCGGGGGGGTATCAACAGAACTCGATTTCCACCGACTTGCCTATTATTAGATCTATAAAATGTGTTCCTCCACGGTTAAATAATAGGCAAGTCGGTGGAAATCGAGTTCTGTTGATACCCCCCGGTACTGACTTGGTTTAACTTTACATCTCAAAACTTTTTTGTTGTAGGAGAGCTGCGTTGCGAGACTTGCATCTTTTTACATGTAATGTTTTTGATGGGATCTCATTTCTTTTTGTAAGTGGTCTTCCTTTAATTATTACATTCCAATCCATTATTTTCAATTTGAACTGCAAAACTTTGTAATCGCATGTATTGGTATAGAATTACAAACTTATGTGTGCAGTTGTGACTGAAATTACAACATATTTAGCTTTTTAAGGACTTGATAGGCTAAAAACTAACTACGTTTAAAATCTGGAGCTTGTAGGTCTGCTAGAAGAACCTAAGAGTTATGATGAGTCAGTCAGTGAGTGAATCAGTGAGTCAGTGACAAAACTAAGGAACTTTGACATGCAATCGTTCTTAAACTACAAGTTCAAATTGAATGATATTGAGAATATATATAATTCTTATTGTGCCCTATATATCCCTGAAATTTTGTAGCTTTAGACAGTACAATATTACGGGAGGCTGAAAATGGCTTGAATGGCTTCGAGAAAAGGATGGTACGGCCGTGCCTTTGTTTTGCTTTGCTCGACTTGGCGGGGCACTACCGTGCCCCCAGATATAGTCCTTCATGGTCATGTGTTCTTCTACTACTAACGTGTCAAATGGACCAAATTGTAATCTTATCGATTCTATTTCTAAAAGTTAGTAATTACTGTTATTTGAATCAAACTCGATGTAAATGATAGGTTAATTTACGTTCAGTCTTCTTAGAACATGCTAGTTGAAAACAATAAACCAGATGAACTTGTAGAAATTATTATCAGTCCTTAACTTAACAGAACAAAAGAAACTTTGTTGTTCATTTTGTGTTTGACCCAAATATCCAACAAAAATCTTTTCATTAAGATGCAATTATCTAGCAATCTACTCGGCGGGGCAGAATTCTTTATCCAAGCGAACAAACACAATTATCTTGAACCGAATGAAAACGTAACCGCCACAGAGAAACTCTTATTTAATGTCACTCCACTAAGTCTGAGTGTTTACGTAAATTAAGACACTGACGAAAGACAGAATCGAATTCCTAAAAGTACCGATTCAAGCTAAGCTTGAGTAAAACTTAGTTTCAACCGCTTTGTTGACAGAAGTACTAGTTTCCAATACTAACCCTACTTAACCTAATAAATAGTATCAGTTCGAATAGCTAGGCTTGAGAAAAACTTTATATAAACCGCTTTGTCGACAGAACACTTGAGTCAGTGAAGTTCTAGTTTCCAGTACACTAACCTAATCTAGCAGTGCCAATTCGAGTAGCTAGGCTTGAGTAACACTTTATTTCAACTTGATACAAGTACTAGCTTTAAGGCCCGGTAGGACCTGGCTCGCATTTCACATACAACTAGGGTCGGGCGGAATGCAGATTATTGCAGATTATCTTCGATTTCTAACATAAAAGTATACTTTATCAACCCAAACATGAGAGGATGCCCTGCATGACTGTGAAATCATGATTGTCAGGTATTCATTTTGTCAGAAAAGGTAACTGGTAATGAACAAAATGAAAAAAATACTTTATTTTATAGTGTTTTCGCGCTACTTTTCTATCGAGCGAAGTGTTCGCTATCGTGTTCTAAGTGAGAGGAAGCCCTAGATACAGTTCTGAATATTATTATATATGTTTTACATTGACCTACGAGTCAAATAAGTGCTCTAAAAATGATTTGGAAACTAGGCTTCCGCGCCCGATTCTCGTCTTACCTCGCCTTAAGCTGCATTTGCGTTAAAGTTTTGTTCCGGTTGTATTGACAGAGTAATCTCCAGATATAACTTCATTACGATGCAATTTTAACTATATATTTTGAAGATTTTCTTTTCATCAAGGTAACTTCAGTTTTAATTCCATTTTTCTTTTCTTTTGTAGGTATAAAAAGCTAAAATATACGCATCACTTCTCCTCCCGGAATAGATTTTCTTGGTTCAAAATAGCAATTCGGCTTTTATTCTATAGTAGCTTTTATTCTGTAGTATAAATAGACTTTAGCACGTTGCAATAAAGTTGACATTCGTTCACAAATGTACAGTTAACAGTGTGTTCGATTGTACAGTAAAAAAATTTGGAAAGCATCTTTTTCTAGTTAGGCATTTATATGTCAAATGAAAGTTGAAACTAAATGATAATGAAAAAGAAAAGAAAATAGTTTGCATATTACAAAGACATACAAAAACAGATCAACGAGATTTTTAGCGTAGAGATTAGATAAATTATAGGCGTAGTGACTGCCTGGAAAAGATCCGGGGTTTTCCTTCCAGAACCCTAGAATTCAACCCCCTCTTTTCTCAGCTTTAGTCTATATTAACGAATAGTAAAATTAATATTGTCTGATTCGTTATCCGCGATTATCACTCATATGTAGTAATATAACAACTTAAACGGATTACTACATTTTAAGTCCCGACGTTTCGTAACCCTTTTCTACCCGCGACCACGAACGCTGAAAAGGGTTACGAAACGTCGGGACTTAAAATGTAGTAATATACGCGATTTAATCCGTTTAAGTTGTTTTATTGCATAGTAAAATTATTTTTCATCACACTTGCTCGAAAATGGTGCATTACACGTAGGTTTTGCGGGCCGTAAATGACCTATTACGCCCTAGGGCGTAATGGTTTTCTTTTTAAATTTGAAACGCTGGTTCTGTTTTATCTTATTTGTCATGGTCAAAGGAAACGCCAACTTACTTTTTAAACTTTTATCACTGAAATATTTATTTAAAGATAACTGTTATTGCAAATACATGTAAACACATATTTCGGTAACATTAATTAAATGTTTAAATAGTGTATTTCAGTATTTTACAAATATAATATCAACCATTTTAGGTCTTTACCGCTATGGTTTCCGAACGTGACTTGACTTTCGCATTGTTTATGACATATGTCACTAATGTCACTTTGATGTTTTAATATTTTCTCACAAGTGTGATGAAAAGCATTGTGTGTGCCACGGGTGGTAAAGGAATTACAAACTCGTGTTATTAAAGCCCTCGGTTTCACCTCGGGCTTATAACAGACACTCGTTTGTAATTCCTTACTTACCGCCCTAGATACACAATGTACTATTAGGATTGGGGCTGCGATAAGACTTGGTTGTCGAGTGTGTGAGCCACATCATTGCGTTTGTGGCGCGATGGTGGAGGGGAATGGTTACCATGGGCTCGATTGTGCACGATGTGCTGGTAGGTTTTCGCGACATCATGCAATTAATGATATTGTGCGTCGGGCTATGGTGTCGGCAAACATACCGTGCGTTTTGGAGCCCCAAGGTCTCAGCCGGACTGACGGGAAGAGGCCGGATGGTCTCACTTTGGTGCCGTGGGCGAAAGGGCGGAGCTTGTTGTGGGATGCCACTTGTGTAAGCACTTTTGCTGCGTCTCACCTTGCGCAGACAATGCGGTCGGTTGGTGGAGCAGCGGAAAATGCGGCTAGACACAAGCACGCCAAATATGCGGGTCTCAAACCTGTCTACGATTTCATTCCCCTTGCTGTTGAGACGGCCGGCCCTTGGGGTTTGGAGGCAAAGCTGTTTGTACAAGCCTTGGGAAAACGCTTGCGTGAGCGTGGTTGTGACCCAAGGTCTGGTTCGTACCTAGTTCAGCGTATCTCTTTGGCTATCCAACGCGGGAACGCGGCGGGTATCCTGGGGACGTTTGAGCCGGGTACGTATCAGACAAGGCGCTAGGCGTGGGGCTCTGCTATGTGTTTATTTATTTGTTATGACGAAGCGTGTTGCGGGAAATATTTTTTTTTTTTGTTTTTTAGGCACAGTACAGTGTGAGCAAAATGAAGAAGTAATAGTTACCTAATCACTATCACTATCTTGAAACCATATCAATCAAAAACTGTTTCCACTGTCTTCACAAAAACATAAAATTAGAATATTAATTTGCGTGTCCACGAAATGAATTGGTTTAGGGAAGCAACATCAAGCCCATTTGTTCCACTCGGTCTCAGTATGATACTGTTTCTATTTGTTAAAATTAACATATTAATAAATTATCATCCAGTTATGACTAGAAAAATTTATCAGGTAACCAGACGTCAGAATTAATTCAGGACAGACTGTTTTTGCCGGGAAGTTAATATTCATGAAAGTAAAACTTATCCTGGAGATACATGCAGCGCATAATTGAAGAAAAATTGTTGGAAGTTGAAGCGGAGTCGATATTATACGATAGTTAAAAGCTAGTTTGAATTAACAATTCTTTGTCCATTCTGCATAAAACGACAATAAGCGATAGTTTTACTTTAGTCTTTAAAACCCTTTTCCCATGGGCAAATTTACTTAAATTGTCTTTTATAGAAAAACTACAGATGATTGCATTAGATCCATTAGATTATAATCTGCATTACGAGTAGAATATGGTATGTACATATTTTCAGGGAATTTTCCCAAAAAGTTGAGACCTCTGCTTTTCATATAACATAAAGCTACAGGCATCTAAAAGCGTAGTCCAATAGTAATTACGTACCTAATTTTTAGATAACAGATAATATCCAGAATATCTAACCCAATTACTTCCCAAAGTAATATGTGTATATTAATTTGGAAGTTGCCGCAAAAAGTTATTTTCAATATAGAATCAGTTCAAAATGCATCCCAGATTTCTAAACTTATGGCCACCGTACACAGCCCATGGGTTTGCTTGCACCTGTATTCTTTACTGGGTGCCGCTGACGTGAAAAACTAAACCAAAAGGGACAGGTGCGAATCCTAACCCAGCGGGGGTCCCACCGACACTGTCGACTCCACCCATAACCTTAATTGATAGGAATCGTTAACCTTTAAACACACGCCATCGTTTCCTCAACATAAAATACGCCCGATTCTAATCTCCGAACTTTTTTCAACTGTTATTTTATCCCTAGTTAGCTATCGGCTATCGTTTTATTTTCGGGTGTCTCTCATAGCCGCCGATAGATCGTTATTTTGTAATAAACAGTCCATTCTTTGTCATCCGATATTTTGAGATTACGGATGAGATAATTTGAAATCGTCTTGGCGCCGTGTCGCTTCGGTTATATGTAACGTCTAACGTCGAATTAAGTAAAGTGGACAGGGATAAGGTGAAATTATTACCCGATTTTGGTCTATTACTTTTACTTTAGAAGTATTGTATCGATATAAGATTAAGTGGCGGCCCGATCGTGACTGAAATACCTACCTTATTATAACACGGAGAAGCTATTCTGTTCGATTTAGTGCTACGACCGCCATTACACCAGCTTTGCCTTTCTAGTATGAAACTTTTCTCGTACACCTAAAAGTTTTGTAAAATTATGCTCGTCTATTATAATATTTGTATTATAAGAGAAATATATTATATTGATCTTATTATAACGATTACTTAAACAGGCCGTTAAAATAATGAACACTAAATACTGCCAAACAACACTATTCATTCAATGCAGCCGCTAATTTTGCTTGCGTCCACGGCAGAATAAAGACGCAGTTTGCATGGAATCACATAGAAAATCTGAATCTGAATCACTTTTTCTACTAAAGTTACTCGTATATTTATTAATAGACGTAATTTTTTAACGAACATAAAACTTAGCTGATTATCTCCCATCATCAGTACGATTTAAAAACTACCGACTTGACATTTTTCTTTGAATGTAATCAAATCCGGCGCGCTGACATAAATATGGTGGGACCCACATCAGTTTCTGTGCCGTCCGTTTGTCATCGGTACACGGTGTTATCAGATCGGCTAAATACCATTATTCTTACACACGTAGATATTTTGTGGAAGCCAGGTTGCGGACGGTAGTGTAGGCGTTTTGTCGTGTTTAATTTACTCCGTCCGTCAATTTTAAAATTAAGCGTTTTTACATTTTTAATTGTGTAAAGTTTATTGTTAGTTTGATAGTTCATTTAGTAATAGAAACTTTCACTTATTGTACCAGAGTGCGTCTATTTGCTTATTGTCTCCTAGTGGCTTTATACAAATATTTCATAACCGATAAATAAGTAAATGAAATGGATGAAATGATTTTTTCAAAATAAGGCACACAAGAGCACATATCCAATTTTTCGTATCCATACAAACATGAAACATAGGTACAGGACCTTGTGCAGGGTCCGCCCGGACCGCCACCACCATCTTACCCACTAACCTGCCACCAAAGAGCAGTGATCGCACCGTTGTGTTCCGGTGTAGGGTTAAGACAGCCGGTAAAATTACTAGCATAGAAGTATTTTCTATCTTAGTCTTTAGGGTTGGCAACGCATTTGTAATATTAAGATTGCAAATGTCCATGGGCTTCAGACGTCACTTACCATCAGGTGACTTGTGTGCTCGTTTGTCTTTTCCATGACAATAAAATACAGAACAAATTCATTAAAAATATAAATAATAGAGACTATTGAACAACTTACATACATACTTACTGCAAATAGTACAATACAATATTCTATATTGTATTGTACTAGAACAAAAGATTACAAAAGATTAAATCTAAAACAGTATAAATGGTTAACAACAGGCTGTCTTATCGCTAATATCTTCCAGACAACCTTAGGGTAGTAGAGTGAGCGCAGAGGTGAGTAGGTAGTGCACAAGGAAATGAAAAACACATTATTATCAAAGAAAAGAGAAAACAGGACACATACATACAAATAAATATACATTATATACATATATATATAAAGTATTTTTAGTTGTAATTTGTAATAGCATACATCCTTATTTATCTCAATAAAAAAAACCTATCGCAATTCCCTTTACCGTTATCGGCCAGTTTTTACTACAACTGGGATCACCGCTAAATGGACAGAACAGGTGCCTCGAACTTTTTCTAAAGTTACCCAGGTCGTAAATTGTCTTAAGTAACAAGCCAAGTTCCAACTTTAAGCAACTTCCATTCTAAAAGCTCAAAACTTTATTAAAGTATAATAGGAGAACAACAAATCAAAACTTGAATTTGGTTCGTGTTATTTTAAAAAGGCTTGGTCATTTGAAGGGTAGATTGTCCTCAATCATAAGGTTGTATGTTAGAAAGATGTTTACATAGACTTACGACTTTTTAAGTCTGTGGGCAGAGCTATAAATCAATAATCGGTTTTGTCTTAAGAGCCGATGTTATAGGGTGTAGGTGTTGTCGATAGCTGATTGGAGTAATCTCATTTTTTTGTTTATCCTATTAAGTTGAGTAAAATAGGTGATAAAAGAAATGCACAAAAAAAACAACAATCTTAAACCTTAATAAAACCTGTTTTTCATGTTCGGTCAGAAGATAATGTTAATGAAGTCACAATAAGGTGTGATTATTGTTTTATTAGATGTTAAAAAACATAACAGTTCTTTGCAATTGGTGTACCATTTGTTTTTTTTTATCAATTTTCTCAACAAAGTAGCGTAGCAAACCTGTACGCAAAAAAGTAATGGCTCAGATTAAAACTAAGATTTACCAATATATCCATCTATATCGTAACAACAAATAATTTTAGTTTGTATTTTATCGAGCTATTTGGTCGCTATCGGTCTTTGATTATAAAATATTAAGGCACTTGCACACTGTCTTGTCCAGGCACAATAGGCCGACGTTGTGCATAAGGCCGTAACTACCCATGTCGGTAGTCTTTTAACGTCTTGTAGTGTCGTGTAGATGTCTAGATAAAGCCCGGACGAGGGACGGGGCCGCCCTCGCTCTTATAGAACGCATCTGACAGTTTAGATAAAAAGAGCTGTAAGTATAAAATATTTAAGTACAATGTTTTTGATACTACACAATACAATATACTTTTTTTGCATCGACAAAAAATTATATAAAACATAAATCTAAAACAGCATATTAAATGGTATTTTTTTGTTAAGGTATTATTAATATTTTTATTTGACTCTGTATTTCAAGCCAAAAACATACACGAGGGTTGTTACTTCATAAATTTATAGACATGGGAAAATGTATTCAAATTAAAGGAATTTACATATTTGTAGTAGATATAGGGGTGTTGCTAAAATTCCAGCAAATAAATAAATAAGTTCTTATCTAGTTGTGCTTTAAACCAATCAATACGCTGTTAGTCTCAAAACTTCTAACATTTTCTCCTTGATAATGCAAATATTTATTCGTTACGGTGATTTTGAAGTACCTACTTTTTTATTTAACTCAGGCCAGCACGATACAAATTTTGTTTCTCTTGACAATAGATAAAATCAGCAACAATGTAAAAATATTAATTTTACCGTCTTGAAATTTTCACTTACCACATTCTTCGATCGACGCGCTGATAAATCCGATGAGGTGATTACAGATAAGCAGCTTGATCTAGTTAAGGAACCGCTAATGTAAATGATTTGTGGGAAAATGTATTCAAAGTTTCAATGTAACTGTCATTGTTTTGGACTTGACAAGCAGATTTTCGTTACTGAATTATTTCTTTATAATAAAACAACTTAAATGGATTAAATCGCATATATTACTTCATCTTTACGTCCTGACGTTTTGTAACCCTTTGCAGCGTTCGTAATCGCGGGTAGACTGAGAAAAACATACATTTTCTCTGTCAAAATAACCGTTGTGCAAATCTACCCACTTTAAAAAATCCAAATTAAAATAAAAGTGTTGTCAGATGGGCCTAATGTGTAAAGACGTTTATATAAATACCAGAAGGGATTAATACGTAATACCCTAGCTTAGAAAGTAACGGCGCTTAAAAAAAGGCACACTGCTTGGAAAAAACACCAAGAAAACTTTCAGCGTTTCCTAATGCTTAAAAGAAGAAAATTTTAAACAAAAGACTCTTGTTTCTTTGTCGTAACCATCACCAAGGTTGCTACTCCATCTTGTCCTACTGCAAAATAAAATAACGTTACAATACTACCGTTAAATAATTACAATTTGGTTCATACGTGGACATATGACTAAGCGTAGTCGCCTATTTGGTACGTAATAGATTTAAGAGTGACGTTGATGGCAGATAAGATCGTAGTACCCGATTCATAAAACGTAATGATATGCTTCGTTAATCCAGTACAATTGACGATTTTGTACGCGCTTGTGAAACCCCAGCCTTAAACGCGCTCACAGAACGGACTAAACATAACTGTTCATACTAAAACGCTCTTTATTAGTTTTGAAAAGCAATAAACAAGTTTAAAATGGTCGTAACGACCCTTTGTTTGTACAAATTGATTGTTTTATATGGCTTTGACAAACGCCAGCCAAAAAAAGTCGTGAAAACTTTCATGTCATTAGTATTAGTCAAGCGTTATTATTTTTCGTTTGATTTTTTAACAAGAACGCCGAAACAAATGAATGCATCATTATACAAATTGGCATTGACTAAAATTGAGAGTTCAATGACATTAAGAATAAACATCGGCAAAACGTGAATAAAATCGCGGGACTACGTTTTATCCTTACCATTTATGTACAAGTAAGCCGCAAACTTTATCAGAAATGTTTACGGTTGGTCAGAATTGATTGCCCGCGATATTGAACTGCACTTGAACTTGAGAACGGCGCAATTGTTTGGCTCTCTGCTGAATAGTGCGGGCCGCCAAGTAGGATGAGTCGTAGTATTTCTTTATGAAATAATCAATTAAATGTGGGGGAAATCTGGATTAGATGATATCGGGGCTTTGTCGGTACATGTATCAATTGTGGGCTACATAACAAGATGACGCGATTGAACTGTCTTGATCCTTCTGTTTAGATTTGTATGAATGCTTGTCAAAGTAGACTGTAGAAATCCAATACGAGCAAACAATTAAACCCAATATAGCGTTTAGTAGTGTTATCATTAATTAATATGATTTTTTAAATTACACTTAATAGTGACCTCGTAATTAATTTTGAAAATTTACCGAGCAGCAATGTACCGCATACATGCTTGTTATGACTTTGCGAGATACGAGCTTTTTTAAAGTAACTGTTGGTAACTGTCAACTAGCGTGTTTGTCAACTTGAATATGTTGCGTTACATTGCGGGCCGAATTATTTTGTATGGTAAATATTTTTATTGTAGTTTTAAGCAAAAGTTATCTAAATATTCTTAGGTCCTATGCTGACCACCGTTTCAATATTCGCCCGTATTGGATTTCCACGCAGTAAGTATATTATTTATCTCACCATGGACTAAGTCTTACAAGTTTTTTATGATGACCGAAACTTTTTTTTAGATATAATCAAACAATTATGCTAAGAGAGAATAAAAACTTTATAGTGAACTAACAGGGTTGCAGTAATATTAACTAATAAATCAAAACTTAATTCATACCTACTTAAAAATCTAATAAATTACAAATCAGATTAAAACTTTTAATTATAGGATGTACTTTTGTTCCAAATATTTTATTTTTATTTACACAATACATGAAAGTTATGACGTATCAATGTGAAACAGTAATGAAAATCGACACATGCAAAATCTTTCAAGTAGGCTCAGCTATGCCAAACAGAGCAATTTCCTCTATGGCGAAGAGGAAATACTATAGCTATTAATTTCATGTTGATTTCCAGCCATTTCCAAGTTACATTTAGATACCAAACATTAAAATGTGTATGTAAGATGTATGCTTTATAAATAATTGTCAAAAAGGGTTTATAATAAAAAAAAAACAAAAGTTACGGAAACTGACTTTACAAACACCAAGACCACTTACTCCAAATATAGTCCAGCGGACGCGGTGTTTGGGTCTCAGCGGCGCTCAGGCATCCGAAGTATTGTCAGTACTTTAATTGAAACAGCAGGGGTACCCGCCAACCCAAATGCCCAACACTCCGACTAAAATACAACAACCTTTTGTATGAAAATACTCATGCAGTACCTTTTTAATTGCCCCCATATAGTTTAATTAGACGCGTGTTGTCCATGATTAATGTTTGACCATAAATAGCCACGGTGATGACTATAAATAAGCGTCATTAGAATTTTTTTGGATGTTTCAACTGATGCCCCTGATTCTACCCGCATAGATGTAAGTTTTAACAAATTATATGCTTCTAAACTGTATCAACAATCTTGACCCGACGGAAAACGTTTTATATCCCGCGGGAATTTTGTGGTTAAAGTTAAAGGACCACGCAAAATATCGTGTCTCAAATTATCTTTATGCAAAATATCTCGTTATGATGATATGATGTTACGGCCCAAAGGAACTATTAACAAACAGGACAACCTTTCGCATTGATTTATTTGAGCCATTAATTTGATTGAATGATAAAATACCTAGTATTAACAGTGATCCAATAACAGCTATATTACCGAACTAATTAATAAAATCGTATAGTCACTTAATATTACTTAAGTAAGAAAACTTCTGTCTCATTTAATGAAATTATGAAACAGTGGCGGTCGGAGAAGCAAAAACGAACAATCTTCTAAAACAGACCAAGTCTATATTTTATTATATTGACAGTTTATGTCTAAATAATACAAAACTGTCGAGAACATCATTTTGATTAATGAGAATAGTCCAAAACTAATCCCAGCATCCGTAACTTTGACAGAACAGATTAAGGCGGCGCAAAATGTTCTTAAACAGTCCGATGTCTAGAAAGTTGTCCAGATTTACGCAATAGTTCAAGGTTTCCCATCCTAAAGATAAATAGAAGCTGTATATTTTCTGTACTCACCAAAAATATGATGTTAGGTAGAAAACTAACGTAAGGTTCAAGCTTATTGCGTCGCGCAATCGTGATAGGTATACGATCGAAACATATTGTTCCCTCCAATTATCAACTTTTTACAACGTGAGTGATCCATTTTTATTTCAACAAATGTGACACAGGTAAATACCATTAAATTTTTCTATGTTCTTTGATTTCTCATATGTTCAACAAATGTGTTTAATTTAGTTGTAAAAAATACGCTCGAATCTTAAAATAGCCGTTCTTTTTTACTTAAACATTATATGTTTGAAGCAAACAATTCAAAAGCAAACGAGCGTGGAATATAATTAAATTATATTGCGAATAAACTTGTACAATTAGATGCAGGCAGCGCTCATTTCAAAGTCATTGTCTGAACGCCGCTTGATTTGTATTGTAGTTACCGAACGCCAATCACTAGGAATGTTTACTGTTCTTTACTTGGCATCTTTATAATGTTATCCAGCTACGGTCATTTAGAACGGATATTTTAATTAGGCGCCTTGTTAAAGATAGTTAAATCCGTTTTATGACATTGTAGCTCTTATTGTTTTACTCGCTTCCTCGTCGAAATGGTCTCGGAGGAACTGGTTTCGTAACGTGTGTGAAGCTGTTAGTTATATTAACACGACTTTAATTAGCTTTAGATTCTCGATGTTCATTTGAATTAAACTAATAAAGCTGCTTATTTTTTACATTTCCTTCTATATAAGAGTTTTTCCAGGATAAATAAATCTCATCTTTGCATTTGGACCTGGCCAAATGGTATGGAGTTTCACATAATTTATAATTAACATAAATTGTAGCAAACGGATATGAGCATGCTCCTAGTTCAGATTTAATTTAGGAAAAATAGATAAGGGAAGGAGTTGCGGGCAGTTAAACGGATATTTATTGTTTATCATGGCTTCATGGCACAGTCCCATTGTCGTAAATTTGTCAGAAACGAGTGGATTGATGCAAGATGAGTCCGATAAGGCGGAGCGGAAACAATTGGGCAGTTTTATGACGCCATAGAATGAACCCAGTCAGATGTTACGCCTGCGAGGTCAGTAGATTATTTTGTAAACAACGAAGCATGTAAATATCCTCGTTGTGGTTATATTACTATTCGTATACTATTCGTGTAGTTACTATCTAGTGGACCCACCCGTAACTTTATTCGCGGAGGTGAAATAAGTTAAGTGAGTCAATTTTGCTTAACCGTAATTCGAAGAAGTATTATACCTATGTGTTAATCAGGGTAAAAATCTACATAAAGACCAAATTTCATGATAATTGGTCTTGTAGATTTTGCATGATTTGCACATAAACATATAATTTGCTACGATACATATAACAATATGTATAGAGTAGAGATAGATATAAGCATAAATTAATACGAGTATGACGTTTTGTGCATATCTTTAAATTTTGTGGACAATGCATCAGTGGCGTGGTGTCATACTTCGGAAAGAAAGAGCCGGTGCAAAATTTGATTACATTTTCTTAAAAACGCTTCAAAATTGGCAAGAGTGTAGTCGAATCGATGCCGTGAATTTTACCTTTTTTTCTTTTATATAATTCAAATAAAGGTAAATTTTCAGTCTAATCAAAACCCTCATGAACTTTTAACACCTATTTAGCTATTATTGGAGTTAAATGTCAGATGCGTAGATTTGTGATTAATTGGCTATATCTCCAAAGTTATTGGCGGAACTAAATTCGCCGACGTAATACATAAACCAAACCTATTTGCTCGTAATTGACACCCTGTATGGCAGTTCTTGACATAATTCTCTGTGAATGTTTGATAGTAACGTAATGTGTATGCCGTAAGGTATTTTCACCTTGGGGGGTAACTTTGGCCATAAGGATTACCTCGATTCAGGTTTTATTATTGCATTTAAATTACGGCACATTGCCATGTGGTCGGTTTTAGCTGACCATTGATGTTTTTATGTTTATTATCAGACCTTATAGATTTGAGATATGTTATTTACAAGGTGGGCAAAGTTATCCTACGCTTGGCCAAAACACCCCGATCTCACGGTACGGCACCTAACGGTACGGAAGAGGGAGACCTGTAACTAATTACAAATGTATTTAATTCTCAACTACTTATGTATTTATTGAAGTTGGTAGGTATGTTATTTTCGCATAAAACTGTTTATTTATAAATATATTACATACACTATTGACTACCTGCAATAATATATAATGGAACGGAGCACACAATATGAATACCTGTAAAATATAAAAAAACCTAACTTCAAACTTCAAATTCAATTAACAAAGGCAAGAGCCACTATATAGTTTAGAATATCCAAATCGTTAAAGGTTCTTCAAGATCCCTTCATCAGATGCTGACCTGGTGACAACGGAATTTTGCAAATCGAGTCGAGAATCGTCTTTGAGTTATCCGGGAGCATCCTAACAAACGGGCAGGGAACCTCCTTTTTTGTCAGATATATTTGCATGCCTCGTTTCATAACTATACTATATTGGATATAAAATGATTATGCCTGTAATTACAATACAAGCTTTTGCTTTTTCAGCTCCAAGAATTTAAGGTTAATAAAGCGCACAATAAACGAGACTAAAGTTCCAATTTTCCATTGAAATAGGATGTCAGCTCCCGTTTTAGACATTCCAGTTCACTCAGCCGTGGCAAAATCGGTCGCTGGAAACTGATCATGTTTTAAAGTTAGGATTTCTCAGTAGAAGATCGCTGGACAGAGTTTTGTGGGCAACATTGAAACTTAATTGCTTTTGTTTTGAGTTCGGAATATACCCGCAGGCAACCGATTATTCGGTTTTATTTATTGGATTTCTGTCGAAGTTACCCTTAAAATCTAATCGGCAACGGGTATAAAAATTTTGATTTAATAGATTATGCTAAGCATGACTGTGTGACTAAGACGATGAGCTAAGGGTTATCCATAAAGTACGTCACACGATTTTTCAGACTTTTAGACCCCCCCCATGTCACACTTTTTCCTAACATATTTGACCTTATATGAAAGAAACATTTTGTCTCTTCATTGGTTTTTAATTCGGGTAAATTACACCACATTTTATGTTATATATATATAGATATAAGAAATCAAAGTACATAGAAAAATTAAATGGCACTCACCTGTGTCCAGACCGGGAATCGAACCCAGTACCTCTGGATTCTTAGTTAGTATAGGCTGTCACATTTGGCTAGACCCCTCCCCCCTCCCCCCATGGCTCTGCGTACTATATGGATGACCCCTAAAGGTACAGAGACGGAAGGATAGAGGCATCTTAAAAGGAGATAAATTCGAGAGAATTAACAACAAGAACGTGTTTTATACAAAATAGGCCTAATAAAGACCGCAAAGGAGTGGAACTCTCTTCCCGCCCATATTTTCCCAGAAAAATATAACTTGGTTCTCTTCAAGTTGGGAGTGAATAGGCATCTTCTAGACAAGCATGCTACATCTTAGGCTTCATCGTCACTTTTTGTGTGTATAAAATCGTACTTTTTGCAGAGGGAAATGCACACATTCATACAATTTCACATACCTGTGTCGAAAACACCGAACATTACGAAAATAACGCATTAAATACATTTTGTGTCAATACCTATAATATAGCGAACATTGCACAAATTGATGAATAAGCATATGAATATTAAGTATCCATATTAACAGTATATCTGTCAGGTGACTTCCTTTAAGCCGATGTTGCTTTTCTTCTTCTAATGATCTTACGAATATTTCGACCATTTTGAATTCTATTTTCTTAGACTCATAGAGTTGTGTCGTTCTTGAGAATCCTCAAAAACCTTCTCAGTTTTGTATGGAAAATGTTCCAGAGAATATTCTTGCTCCATATAAAACTGAGAACGTTTCCGAGAAAGTCACGTCTCTAGATTCATCACATTCATCACAGATGTGATACGTAAGCGCTACTCTACTTTATTGTTTTAGTAAGCTCTACTGTAATCACTTGTCAAGAGTCATTTGGTCATAAAACCTGAGACGAGCTGACTGTAACATCGAACACGTTGTGGTTACATTCGTACGTTCGAAACAGTGGAAACCAAAGTATTTTTGGAAATAAGAAACAAGCTATCAAATCGAGAATGTTTGGAGCAGTAAAATTGTTTAATGTACCAATGTGGTTCTCGTCAGATGGGATCTAAGGCTTGGCCTCCACTGAATGTCATATAGTAAATATCGGAATATTGGAACGAACCCAAAACTTTATCCGAAAATCGTCCGCAAGATGGCGCTGTTGATTTGCCCAAGCCTGAGTGCTAGAAGGTTGAATTTAGAATTTTATGATAGAAACAATTGGTAGTGTTGTCTACCTTTTAAATTGTTCTAATTGTGTAATGTACTCGTGTTTTCTGATGTGCAATAAAGAATATTTGTATTGTATACTGTTTTACGACAAAATATATGATAATCTTTTTTATAAAACTATGCAATTTCCATTTTTCTCATGTTCAAAGCTTAAAAATGACTAGTACAGTATTTAATATTACGACAAACAGATATAGGGCCTGGTGTGCACTGCATAAATTGTACATATTTCCCGCGTCATTTATCCTATTTTCGATCTACTATAATTTGTTACGGAAATTAACATTGACAGGGCAAAATAATCGAAACCGCTATAGTTAATTTAAATATATAAAAACCTTACAAATGCGAGTCAGACTCGCCCACCGAGGGTTCCGTACAAATTTGTAAGTACATATTTATATTAAAGTACCCTAAAATTTTCAATTTCCTTAGTAAAGTAATTTTTCTATTAATTAATAACAAACGAATAGCTTAATTACATGTTTCCTTATGCATGTAGTATAAGACTGTATTACTTGCCAAATTTCATAGTTCTACGTCAACAGAAAGTACCAACCCTATAAATTTTGGTTTTCTTGAGAGTGTCGAAATACTCGAAATATATGTTTTTTGGGGCATAAACGGCCATATCTATTTTTGCGTTAACATAGAAGTTTGATTTTTCACAGCTTCAAAGGACCGTAATAGACCTGAATATATGGTTTTATTTTCAACTCGATACCTCCACGCGTTCCCGAGATAAAGGGTTTTAACAGACAGATAGGCAGACGAACTGACAAACGGACAACAAAGTGATCTCATAAGGGTTTTTTTCCTTTTGTGGTACGGAACTCTAAAATCGATGAGATTTATGTATAAATAATTAGGGATACCTTTCGTTCGCCTATTTTCGTTTTATCCTATTTTAGTTTCGCATAATTTGTATTGGCATAATAGTACTATCGCATAGTAATACTGGCCTACTACCTACTTCGATTGGCATATCTTATTTTAAGAATAATTTTAGTTGGACTAATTTTTAGTAGTCTAATGGATATTATGCGTATTATTGTTTGGGCTAATAACTATTTGTTATATTTTTTAGAAGCCATAACATCAGTTTTCTTTTATGAATTAAACACCGTTCCAGTTCAGTTTCATTTCAGTTTTTTGATCGGGATTTAAACTGCTTCTCGTTTAAACTATTTCGTTACGGCCGTATTGAATCTGAAAAGTTAATAATTACTTTTTTATGTGATTATAATTTGGCGTTTGACCTCTTTCTCAAATTGGACCTACCTATCTGGACCATATCATGTCCCAGGTATACGTATTCGTCGACAACTTCGAGGAAGGTATTCCCAATAATCACTGGACTGGATCTTAAATGAATATTCGACATAAATTTCGTCTTATCTATCCATGTTCATTTTGAGACCCACTTTTGAGTCTTAATCGGCTGGGCAGCGTCCGGGAACGGGAGTCTTTCGGGGAGACCTAGGTTTAGCAGTGGACGTAACAAGATTGAAATGATGATGATGATTATTATAAGTAATGAATTAAATACCACAATTATATATTAGGTTAGGGTGCGGCGGGGGTGGCCCTTGGGCCACCCCTAAGCCGCGAACATGTTTGTTTTACCTTAGAAATTCGTTACCAAAAATAAGTAGTAAATATACAACACTAACCTTTTCTCATAGTGCATCAGGCTCGTGATTGTGGGTCTTTATTTGTTATAGTTATAGGATAGCAACTTTTGTTACACTTATGCCGTTTGTGTAATCGTTTAAGAGTTTATTTTATGCATTTTGTAGTGATGCAAATTTATAAGTGTGAACTTTTATAGTTATGCCGTTTGATTGTTGTCATTGTGATAATGATGCCTTCGATGTTTATGCCTTTGAATTTTATGCGTAGTGATTTATGCTTAATGATGATTAGGGTTTTTAATATTTCGGCTAAAAGGAATTATGCCTAACTATATTATTATTTGATATTATGCGATCCAACAGTGAACCAAATAATTATGCACTAGCACGGCTATCACAAGATGGCCGTGAAATGCCTCGCGCGCCGTGCGACACGTAACAGCCAATAAGAACGCGCGTACATTGCGTTACGTACGTATCGCATCGCGCGCGAAACATATCGCGACCAAGTTGTAGCTGAGCAGTTTGTAGTCTTTATCTTTCACTGGACGTACAGCTTTAAAAACAATCTTGTTATTCAGAGGTTGCTTAATTTATTAGGACTTTTATTGTTTAACTTTAATGGCCACTAATTCGAATGGAAAGGTACGGAACTTGTGCTCATTAAATGTTTTAATCTTCTTAATGAGGCGATTTTTGATACTCACATTAATTGGTTCTTATCATAAGAAAAATTAGGTGACATTATCTCTTAACAAATTTTCCCATGCTTTATGGTGGTCTTGTAATATTTTATAGTAACATTTTAATACGAAATGAAATTGATTTTATTAAATAGCATTGTTATTTTTATGAACAAACGTATAATATATTACATTGATAAGATGTCTTATGAATATAATTGGGTAGGTCAAGTATTTCAAAGATGTGTAGTTTATATATTTTTTCGATAGGCCTTGTCGTTAAGGTCCAGAAAATGTCGCTACTGCATTTTTATTCCCTGTTATTTTTCCAAAATATTGTGTTAAATTCTCGATTAAAAAGGGACGCCCGGCTGACAAAATTAGAGCCTAAGTTCGCAATAAAAATCAAACAATTGTCTATGCGAGGTCTGTGTCGGCTGTCAGCTGTCATTTGTAACAAAACAAAATGTAGACAAATATTGTGAAAATAAATATAAGAGAAGTTTGATAGGTATTAAAGTATACAGTTATCGCAAACTTTATACTAATGACGAGTACGTACATAAATGCTTTAACACTTCTTAATTTTAGCAATATTATGCTTATCGATCGTCTGAAAATATTAAAGGATCATAGCATTCATAGCCATCTCACAAATTGTAGTCTCCGCGCACGAACTCATTTTGTCGTAAGTATTTATTTTGACATCAAGGGTGAAGGTCTAGAATTCTTGTAATTCTTTCTACTTTTTTCTTCAATCCAAAGGCCAGCACAAAAATCTAATAACACCGAACAAACAAATACCTAAACAGAACAGATTTTTTTGGTTGTCGCAAATGACACTTGTCAGTGGACGCACCACAGACCTCAAGAGATACCTATTTTATTAAGACGGACGTACACACTGGACATTTTAGCGTCCTTAATTCATAGGGAATTGAAAACATATTATACAAAAATTACAGGGAACAGAAATGCAATAACGGTATTTTCTAGTTCTTTACGTCGGGAACTATCGAAAAAATATATAAATTACACATCTTTGAAAAACTTTACTTAGCCTATTCCTCGTCCTATTTATCGATAGCTCGTAGTCGTCCACCGCCGAACAGCGGCCTTCCCCAATTCGTGCCTTTATACCCAGTCTTCAGCTCTCCGCATCCAATCGCTTCCCTCCACTCTCTTCAGTCCATCTCTCGAGGGGTCTACTCACAGAGCGAGTCGTTAAGGTGATTCGAATCGGCTGGTTTTCCATAAACACCAAAAAGGGTCATTGTTTGCTTCTACGACAGCAGTTTTGTTTGAAATCTGTTTTATTTTATAATTTGGGACATACTTTAGCAATAAAAACGTTTCGTTTTAAATGATGCTGATAGATGGCGCGGAAAATTAAAACAATAATATTGCTTTGCTACTCTGCGATATGAAAACGTGTTAATCAATTAGTGCTAAGCTAACCCATTATAATTACTTGCGTATTTTTTCATGCAATTACATGCAATTTAAAAAGAAAAAATATCATCATCATTATCATCATTTCAGCCAAAAGACGTCCAATGCTGCCCATGGGCCTTCCCCAAGGATCTCCACGATTGTCGGCTTTGTGCTGCTATTATCCAGCAGCTTCCCGCGGTTTTCACCAGATCGTTGGTCCACCTTGTGGGAGGCCTGCCAACACTTCGTCTTCCGGTACGTGGTCGCCATTCGAGAACCTTACCACCCCAACGGCATCAGTTCTGCGAGCAATGTGTCCTGCCCATTGCCACTTAAGGTTTGCAATGCGTTGAGCTATATCGGTAACCTTAGTTCTTCTACGGATCTCCTCGTTCCTGATTCTGTTAAAAAATATATCTGCTAATAAATACAAACCACCACCAAAAATATTAAACTCGTCACGTGTTTCGCCCCTACGAGGCATCCGAGGGCACAGACCTACTCTCATAGATGAGAGTGAATGGGCTGTAGTCCCCAACTAGCATAACATACGAATAAATATAAAAACATAATACTTAGATTATTTACCTGCTTGATACAGGTACTAACGAATGATTACGAGTGATAGAAACGATACTAATATTCGACAATTATAATATTTGTCGAATATTAGTATCGCTTCTTCTTCTTCTCTTCTTAGTGGTGCACTTTTGGCAGAGTGGTCGTGGTCATGTCTCGGTCGAGTCTTGCGCCACCGCTTCTCTTATGATGCGACGCCATTGTATCTCTATATTTTACAAATGTATGTACGTACTAGTGATGTAACGAATATTCGTATTCGTATTCGCAAAAAAAGGTTGCGAATATATTGCGAATATTTTTGGTGTATTTTAGAATTAATTAATGGAAAAGAAAAAATACGGCTAAGTAAGTTCGAGTTGCATTTCGAAAAAACCATCAATGAGTTATTAAAAACGTTGGGTAACGATTTTTTTCTAAAAACTTCATTACTTATTTTATTGCAAATTGAATTAAATTTGAGTTAATCGTAACTGAAAACTAAACTGTTATTGAATTTTCATAGTTTTTTTTTTTATTTCTAATATTATAAATTTGTATAACCAACATTCGTATTCGCATTCGCGAATATCAACGTCGATTATTCGTATTCGCATTCGCGAATGTTCAAAAACCAATATTCGTTACATCCCAAGTATGTACAACCAACATTAGGGCTAAGGAGTTAGTTTTCAGAGCTTGTTTTCATATAGTTCTTAGTTTTTATACTAACGGTTCCCTCTAAACATGAATAATGAAAAAGGCTTTGTACTTATATACCTTACCCAGTTTGAAGTGAGCTCATCCACTTACCTGTACTTACAATAGCATTGTATCTATACAATACTATTATCTACTTTTGTTCTCGAATCGCCAACCAAATACTTACAAAAAAAAAGGTTAGAAGTACACTGTATGTATATCGAATTTTCAACCTTATTTCTTGTCGAGTAGGTTTGAAATGGAAATGAAATGCAACAAATGTTATGATCGCCATTATTCTGTTAGTGTATTTTGTAGTCTATTGTCCAAAAAAATAAAGTAGAAAAATTATTTTAACCTTCCAAGGCGTTTATTATCTTCTTTTACTACAAGCCCATTGTCATAATTTGTGGTTAACCACTCAATAGTATTGTAGTCTCAAGTAGAAGAGCTCACTTCAAACTGGGTAAGGTATACAATGGTACTGTAAGCCGCATCGGGAAGCGTCTTTATAGTACGCAGCATTTTATATTAATATAATGACGTTAGCCTTTATATTATTTAAATAAGAACAAAGTTCTGTATTAATTTTTATCAACAATGAAAACAACCTGATGCTATTAAGACAATTAGGAGACGCAAAATGTGGCTAGTATACTGAACTAAGAAACGTGATTGCGTATATTTCCCCGTAGGTACATCATCAATATAACATATTGAAAACAGAGCTTAGGCCCGTATGAGGAATATAGCAGTTACATTCAAGATTGCAGTTGCCAATAGAAACTTTCATCCAACCCTCTCCATTTTCCATGTGCCTTTGGCTATATTTGCATTAGTTTATTTCTTTAATAACATGTTACTTTTCTTTGTTTCTCTGGTAATATGATTCTTTCTGTTTGTTCCCCTTAGCAAATATCATCCAATAACACAAAGGAAAAAATCATGCCATACGGTGAAGACATTGCAATAATCGCTTGTATTATTTAAATCACCGTTCTGTTATGATAGATTGCTGGAGATATTGCTTTATTTGAGCTACTTTTTGTCGTAAGGTAATGTAAATGTTACGAAAATCATGTGTTGCCTTTTTAATCCGACTATGCGATGCAAAAAGAAGGGTTATGATTTTAGCACCGTAATAATATATGTATGTTCGTCTGTTCCCTCATAACTCGAAAACTACCTCAAAACTGTGGGGTATTTAATCGTTAGATTGGTCTTGATTTTTAAACCTTATATTTGTCGCGCTACGAGGAATAATATAAATTAATTTTCGGTACATACTCCCCAGAATGTACCGAACTCCAGTATGTGTCGCCACGCGCGTCTACCCGCGACCACGAACGCTGAAAAGGGTTACGAAACGTCGGGACTTAAAATATAGTAATATACGCGATTTAATCCGTTTTAGTGGTTTTATTACTAAAACAAATTAAATTCAATTAGTTACACATAGGAAACATTAAAAAGGAAATGCCTTGTTTTGGCGTAATATATTGTAAATCAAAACTTTTAATGTTCTCCGGTTTTCTTTAAAGTTGTTAAAGTATATGGAGTTAACATGACTTTTTAAATGAATAATGTCCCGGCAACCGAACAGTTTATAATATAACATTTCATTTTATAGTCCTTAATAAAAGTAAGCCCTTCAGACTACCAAGTAATTTTATTCGCAGAAAACTTCAACTGCACTTGCCAATAAGTATCCCGATTATTCACACTTATTGCAATCAAATTCAAAGGACTTAAATCACTCGAATACATTTAAAAAGCAATCTACGCTACTTTTTTATAAGAAGCAGAATTGAGTGTATACGAGAAAACTTGCCGACGGCCTTTCGGAAAGGTTCGAAGCTTCGCATCGCTTCGAAGGTCCTTTGACGTTCGAAAAGCAAAAAATGTAAGTATGGCGGCTTGCAGGGTTGTGATGAAACGTCAGTGCTTCGTTTATAAATATTTATTACCTAATTATCGGGGCAGGTTTAACACCTCCAACGAGATTTTAGCCACCGGCGGGCACCTGTATTCATTAGAATTCCGCAGTGAATGGGAAAGAGCGGCGTCCAATAAAACGTGTTCTCGTAGCTGTACGTATAAAGGGAATTTGTAGTGAGCAAAAAGGCGGTACTGCCTTTAGGATGGAGGTTGACTAGATTGACATCAATCTACAAATACATGTTTAATTGTATCACATTGCTGGTAGCGATAAAAACGATTTCCAGTTGCATCTTACCACCAGTAGCATGTGACTAGCTCATTTTGCCTGTGCCCACAGTTATGCTCAATATCATATTACTTTTAGAAGACGAATACATATAAAATGTATGTATGTACTAAATCTGTTTGTTGGAATCAGTTTTACGATATTGACGACTTTTTACCCGACTGCGTTTATGTGTTTGATTTGTTCCTGTGTCCACTCGTAATTACTCAATTATACACCCGATTTTGATAAATTATCCATCATTAGATTCGTCTTAATGGTGCGAGTGTCACTGGCTACTTAAAGTTTGTAAAAAATAAACAAAATGGCCGATTTATGGACTTTAAAGCGCGGTATTTTTTATTAAGTGTTAGTTATACAAATACATATATTTATACGGAACACCGTGCCGAGCACAAGCTCGCATTAATACCATTTTACATTTGCAACACCAGCGCGGACTTAAAACGCGTCAACATGTAATAAACTTGTCCATTACCTATCATTCCGGGCGTCGAGAATGCGAGAAGGTGTTCATTCCGCGCAATTTAAATACAAAATATTACAACAACCACTAAAAAGGCGGGAGTGCTCATTTCGCGCGCTTAAGTTATCAAAATGATCACAATTATCATAACTTTGACGTTTTCGAGCGTCGTAATGCTTTATTTATACGAGTCGAGATACGGAATCGTTTGTTTTATCCATTTAAATCTACGTTAGTCGATTTTTTTTATGTAAATTGGCGAATTTAAACAAAAGGAGGTAATAAACGGATTTTATAAAAAAACTTAAAACTTACACCTTCCGTACCTAATATATATTTTTCCTAGATGATCAATGGCAAAAAAAATACCTATTTAAATGTAACATGTCATGAGCCTGCTTGTCGTTTAAAATATTAAACCCGAGAAATAAACCAAACCACAGCAAAAGATATCAGTGCAACTCTTAGGTTTGGCAATCACGACACCAATTTCTGCATTTTCTCCAATTTGGTTGGTGGCTAACATAAAAGACAGTGAAACTGGATGTCAGAAAGTGTGTTGATGTTGTTACTGTTCTAAACGCTTCGGTGAAGAGAGAGAGATGTAACTTTATAACCTAAATATTAATTTAATACCCTGAAACACACGCGCATTCACTACATAGGTAGTTTTGTCAATTAATTTCTTGGTCTGTGCAAAGGGCGTGCAGAACCGGATTTTTTTTGTATGAGAGAACCGAGATTTCCCGGTACTGGTAATTAAAATTTCCAAGCCTTTTTTTCTCATAATTAGTGCGTTTGTGATCTTAGCTATAGATATATATAATTAGCTATACGGAACCTTGAAAATTACGATCAAATTATTGTTTAACGACACAGAATACCAATGTTTTACTTACGTTTTGAATAATTTAAACCGATTCGTTACGAAGATGGCTCCAAACACGTTCTCCGTGCTAAATTATCAGAATGTGACGTTTTATCACAAAAGAACAGCAGTTTACACTTAAACATGGTGTCCGTGACACTATCGGCTGGGAATTATGCGTTTAGTCACCTTATTAAATAAACTTTATCGGTCGAGCGTCCGTTGCGGCGAATACGATGAATAAAGCAATATTTGAGGTAAACACAATTATATGGAACGAAGGTATTTTGTGTTGCTCTTTTTTTGTTTGGAGATAATGAAGTTGTTATTACGCGGAGCAAATTTGATATCGTAGAGACGGCGATTTCATAAAATAAGGCACAGTTTCGGCAATTTCATATTTAGATAACTTGATTTAGTATTTTTTACCTACTCGTTAACTAACAATGTTAATATTTTATGGCGGTCTAAGCGAAATTATGTTTTCACCGCAAAATTTACTTTAGACTACATTATATAATCACCAAACATTTCTACTCAGTTAAAAGCGGCATGTCTATACGATTGTCACTGTTGGTACTTAGGAACTTCCTTTTTAAGATAAGACTACTTTAAAGTTTAAGATTACGGATAATTAAGTTACTTTTAATTGAAATTCCGATTAAAAGGCAAATTCATTCATGGGATAGTTCAGTCGATCGTGAGATCTGAGCCAATTATTCGAAAGTTTACCGACATCAATACTAACAACCCTAGTGTAGACAATACCTTCAGGGCTTTAAGGCAGTGGTTCCCAACCGATGGTTCGTGAGGGTGTCAGAAGTAGTCCAATCGAGGCTCCCTCTGGGTGGCCCGGCTAGCGACCTGTTTCGACCCCAGGGAACGCCACGGCCGACCACCCGGTCCGACAATCGCTATGCCCATAAGGGTTGCGAGTTTGTCAGCTTCCAAAAAAAAAAATCGAGGCTCTTTCAGCACATAAAACATTTGATGCAAGGACCTTAAAATAAATAGCCGGACGTAGCCTCGCTAACAAAGAACGGAAGCAACTCTAGTCCGCCGGTTTTTTTAACGCTGGTTGGTCAGGTCAATTTGTGCGTGCTGCGAATAGTAGGAAAAAACTTGTTGATATAAGCACATCAACATCATATGCGCATACGCGTGCGGCTCGTAAGTACAGAGCAACCGGCCGACTACAAATGCTTCCGTTATCCGTTGGCGAGCCTCCGTCCGGTTATTAATTTTAAGGTGCTTAATTTGATGATAAACAAAAACAAACGTTGATAACTGCGATTTAAGTTGTTTTTGGATTAGCTAAGACACTGTGTTCACTGATAGCAAAAACAGAGGCCAAGTGGTCCGTGGTACGAAAAAGGTTGGGAACCACTGCTTTAAGGTTTGATAAATATTACCATATACAAATAATGACCTTAGGGGCTCACAACTAGATATTTAAGTCGACCGGTAACGTCATCCAAGCAACGATCAATCAACCAGACAGGATAAACATTAGTTTTGATTTAACACTCATTAAAATAAACAAACATTTTGTAGCGCACGCACTGAGGAATGTGTAATTAACGTCACGACTCCATATTTCTTTTTGAAATGTAAACTTTTATTCGGAATGCTTCAATATTCATAATAGTGACGTGGTTTACGAAATTGAATCAAAGTCGAATCTAAACCCACAAATTTAATACACTATGTAAAAAGGCAAACTTGTCTCTGTAAGAATTTAATAAATATTTTTTAGAATAATAATTTATTTTTTCTACTCCTGTACTGTTATCTGTCTTTTACTTGGTCACGAACACTAATATAAGAACATATATAATATGAGTTCAGAGAAGTCTATACTCTATTCCCCATAACAGCACTAGTGTCGTTATAGCCACTTTACGTTATTGCTAACAACCACAGACTTCTAAATCTAGGTTAAACTGAGGTCAAGGATTAAGCGCTCAATTTTAACTTTACGGTAAAAATGCACAACTACCAACTTAACAAACAATTAAAATCCTACGGCTTTTAAGAAAAACAAAACTTTCTGAACTAAATTCATTGATGCCAACATAAAAACAAAAGTATTTTTAATATATTCACTGCGTGTCAACTTCATTTAAAAAATAAAAAGTTTACCATAGACACATACTGACAGTCATACGTCATATTTGCCTTCTTTGCAGGTTATGCCTTGTTTGTATTTTATAATTTTAAAACCTGTCGTAGAAAAAGTATTGTATGCAACGTTGTATAATTAAGTCAAAAAACGCTCATTGCGTCTCTATTTGCGATACTCGCCGCATTCGCGGCTCGTATCGCAACTCACGCAATTCGCATTTTTTGAACCTTCTTATACAACTGTTGCATAAAATACTATTAATTATTAAGTTTTACGAAGTCTCTCATCTTTTTAACCTTGATCTCTATCTTGTCTACTTTAACAATCAACGGTTTTATTTAAACACTAGAAGATGTCTGCGGCTTTTGCCGCGAAGCTAAAAAGTCATAGCCCCCATGTTTGCTCCACGAACTCGTACAAAAATTATTTCATCTGGAAATGCCATGCTATTGCAGTACCAAAACTGGTTAAAATAAAATACACCCACATATGTATACATATATTACCTAATAATTTAAAGTCACACCCAAAAGGTGTCTGTGGGACTCTATTTCTAAAGCCCCTGCTGCCTGTTTGTCCGTTCGTCTGTCACAGGGTTTACCACTTTATCTTTTGAACAATAATAGGTTTGAATTTTCTCAGCATATAAATAAATAATAATAATAAATAAATATTAGGGGACAACTAGCCCCATAGTAAGCTCAATAAGGCTTGTGTTATGGATATGATTTTCTATTGTCGCTGTAACTACAAATAGTATGTGAAAACAAATAAAAGTAGGAACTAAAGGGGGCCTATATACAAGGAACGTGTTTATTTGCGTTTTTTGCACGACGGTTGTCTGGAGTCCGACTCGCCCTTGGTCGGTTTGTTTTAATATTAGTACAAACATGAAAAAAGAATCAATTCGACGCTTTCAAAATAACCTATAAATAAAATTGATTACACAAATGCAACAAGCGGGCTAGATTTAACTGAATTTGCATTTTGTTCAAATTAATGAGAAACAAATACTACCACACCAACCGCAAATTCCAGTGTCCGCTCACCGCCCACACCTGCCCAAAATACCGAGATTTCCAAATATTCAAACCAATCGAAATGGTACCTTATTATTGTACATTTAAAGTCGAGAATCATTCGACTATCCCTGTAAGGTTAAAACCTAGAAAATGTTCGAGTAGGACCAATAAACTTAAACTGATATGGCATCAAATTTAATTACATATTATACACAGCAGATTGGCCGTGTTCAGTCCATTTTAGTAATACGATAGTGTTATCTCGATTTCAATTTAACATTTTATTACCCGTAAGCACTCTAGAGTAATTACGAGTCCTTCTTTTAGTACTTGTGTATTTTATTGCCAATACTTACGAGTAGCTATTAAAATAAAAGTCATCTTAGTATGTCCATTCGTAATCATCGATGTAGGTGGGATATAAACGGAATGAGATACAAAAACTGTCCCTCCAGTAATGAATCCGTTCCTAATATTATTACTTACCTCGTGAACAATCCGTAATTGGGCTCAAAATATGTCAGTCCGCTCATCGCTTCAACTCCGTCGGACCACAGCAGCATGACCTTCGACTGTGAACGGTTATTACTAGTTTGAGGGTCAGATTTTTCATCTTCTCTATCGTTTCGCTCTTGGCAGAGCGGTCGTGGTCACACTGAACCGTCCACATCGGTGGTAGAGGCAGACACTGCTTTCCGCACGATCTCCCGCCATCTCTCCCAAATTACATTAAGAAAAAGACAGACGCCAAAATTCTAAATTACTCTACTACATATATTTGAATGTTAAAGAACGGCAGAGAATATTTCTGTTTAGAAGTGCTCCCAAATTAACTGTGGTAGATCAAGTGTATTTAATCCTCCCATGTCCTTTACTTTATTACCTACCAGAAATGAAAGACAAACTAAGTGTACTATGATCACAGAAATACTCGAAAATTTTGCCACCTTAATACATTAAATTCTTTCACTTGTTTGTTAGATAAGTCTCTTGGTAGAGCCCTGTACGTCTAGCATAACTTTCTGCGACTTCGTTTCTCGCGCGACAGAGCATCACCTGTCACTGTCACACGATATAGAGTGGAAAAGAGATAGGTAGCATTTGTCGCTCGACAAAGAGTCGCGTGTCACAGTTGTGCTAGAGGTACTGGTGTGGGATGCGACCTGCGTTGATACGTTGGCCGCATCCCACATTCAGGCAACTCGCTCACAGGCCGGCGCAGCGGCTGACCAGGCCCAAACCCTAAAGCGCCGCAAATACTCCGCCTTACTAAAGGGGCATTTCTCCAAAAATATGTCTGCGACTCATTCATCTGTCTCCATACATTTAGTATGAAAAAGGGCCAGATGAATGAGGTGACCGCAGACATATTTCTGGAGAAATGCCCAAAGGATTACGAGTTTGCGGCGCTTGCGGTGGAGACTTTGGGACCCTGGTCAGCCGATATGAAAACCTTCATGAGGGCCCTGTCTCCGCGGCTGGTACATGCCTCGGGAGATCCCAGAGCTAACACTAGTCTCTCGTACAATCGAGCACATGAACACACATGTACATTTGTATCCGGATGTAAACTTTATTGCAACGTATTAAAGTCTATGGCTGGTCAGTTAACATGTGGCTTCGTTTGTACATGGGAGTGAAGTCTTGGCTATTGCTGCCAAGTGAAGTCCAAACTAAAACCTAAGTCGGGCCAACATAGCTAATCCGGTCCAAGACAATGAGCTGGTTTAGCTATTCTTCTAAATTTTATAGATCTCATCTCGCTTGCGAAATCAAAAAAAAATGATCAAACTAATGGTTTGAAAAATAATAAGAATAGGCAACAATCACATTTCTGCTTTGTTAACAAATCTAAATAGATAATAAGAACCTTTTACAATAATGAACTTGCATTCAGCCACATTTTTTATCTGCAGTGCACTCTGAACTAAATTAAAAATAATATATCTGTTAAAAATAGAACTGCATGCGTCGAGCACATCGAGGCTAACGATAATGATGCATAAAAGTATTTCCCATGTCGCTTTATGTATCTCAATTAATCAGGACCATGCATTTTTTACTTTATTTAAAATTTAAAAGCATCGGTAAACGCGTTCCTGTGTTTGTATGGTCCACACATCGTCCATTAGGGTTTATTAAGGGGCTGGTCAATATTGATCAATGTTTGATGGCAACCCGGCGACATAACGACGCAATTAAATTTCGCCTCCGATGACGGTATGTTTATGCACTAAACGAAGCTGAATAATTGTAATTTAATCGAGTTTATCTACATCGGAGTGGTTTTTGTCGATAAATTGGGAGTCGGGATTTATTAGCGAACATGGAAAGGCTGTTTGCGATTCGGAGTTTTGAAAGTTTTATTGAAAACGTCGATTAATGAACGGGTATATTTATCGTTGGCTATGTGATAAACGTTTCAAATATTTACTTATTTTTAGAGAGTGCATTTACTTATGAAAACGTGGTGCTTAAAGTCTCATTTAGAAAGCCAGGAGAATTCCACACAGATTCTTTGGTAAAACCAAGTAGTAGTCGTAACTGTAGAATATTTGTGCTGTCACCGATTAAGTTCGGGCGCCATTCAAATACAATGCCACGCCGTATAAAATGCTTTAAGGTTCCTTTTTAGGGTTCCGTACCAAAATGGTAAAAAAGGAACGTTCTGTCTGTCCGTCTGTAACAGCCAGATATCTCAGGAACTACTGCTGTTACGATCCTAAATCGAAATCTATAATAATTAACAATTATTAATATCATCCTAAATACTACAGGAAAAATATAACGGTTTTCCTAACTTACATTGTTTTTTTTAAGAAATTCACAAAAATCGTAATACAAACTTATTTGCTGCTACTAAACTAACCGCGACCTATGTCGATATATGAGGACAACCGTTTTTCAATAGTAAAGTTAAGTTTGTCTCACCATATGAATAACTCAAGAAAAACTTTTTTGAACTATGCATGTACGGAACCCTCGGTGCGCGAGTCCGACTCGCACTCAACCGGTTTTTTTGGCACTGTTTTTATTTTTTCTTTTTGGCGTGGTTGTATTAGTTGAGTGCGCTGAATAGAAGTATTGCTTCTTCTAGGTTTAATAAGACTTAGACGTACGTCGATACTGAAAGACCGCTTAAAGCCCTACATTTCTATAGCAAACACATGCCAAATTTGAAAAGTATATACAGGGTGAAATTTTTTCACCGTTCAAATTTTGTCAGTGGATTCTTTAGCGAAGCGAAAAATAGAAGATACCTACGTGTTTTTTCAGTCAGTATCTTTCAGTACTAAAATATTAAGAAACAGCTGCTGAAAGATATCCTAAAAAAAACATAGGTTTGTGGATACCGCGGTAGCGCACTGCGCGGGAGCAGGCAACGGTCCCCTCCCCGCGACCCCTACCCCGCTCCCGCGTTGAGTCACCTAGACAATTTATTTACGCATCGATACGCGTCATCCTCACGTTACTGATTATTTTTTTGGACAGCACATTTTATAGTGAAAATTTTACGTACATATTTTTCTTCAGAAATGGCATATTTTATTGATACCTAATGCCTAGGAAAAATTTGGACGATCAATAAAACCCTGTATACAAACTTAAAACTCAGTTGCTAGAACATATCGCCCTATTTTAGTAGCAGTGATATACCTACGCCAGTTAGCATATTTACTTATAGATTATATTCGACAAGCAGTGAGTAGATACAAAGTATTGAAATGCAACTTTTGACGCTGCTTATTCCACAATATATCCAGTCTATTTAAGTTCAGAGAACTTGTTTTAAAATAGGTTAACAGGGTCACCCCTGCATGCGCCAACTGGGTCGTGGTTCAATTTGGGATTCTATGCAAAAAGTTAGGTGGACAGGTACGCTCATTGTGACCGGCGGTGTAAAGGCAGATTTGCATTGTAATGACTTGCCGGCTCCGGGCGAGATCGCCGCACGATCATCTTTCCGGACAGTGTAAGCTATTTTATATATGAGGATTTAGAAATGGAACTGGATTGTGGGACGTAAAAATGGATATGCATATGAGACAATTAACTTACTTATTTTTGAAAACTAAAATAAGTCATTTATGCCAATAAACAATATACAATTTGGGTCAAATTAAATAAACTAAAAACAAAATAATTAGACTAGATTAAAACACATACAATAAAATTAAATCACAATACATTAACATAAATCGAGTGAGTACAATATGAAAAAAAAAACAATCACAATTTAATAAAAACCTTAAACTAAACTAACCTACACCAGTCCAGACCAGAAACCCCGTCCCGTCCCCTGCCTTTGCCGACGCAAAGATACCCATAACGCTTACCGCGTTGCCACGTTGAATCGCAATGGATAGTTAACCTTTTTTTTGAAATGGACGAAATAATTTATAATAATAAAAATTTGAACGAAAATGTGATTTTTCTGAGGCAACGTACGAGTAAGTACATTTATGTTTTTATTGTACCAAGTGAAACCTGAAAAATGATGCCTTGGGTAGAATTAAAATTCGCATCTCTGGTATTGCTGTTCTTTGGGTCAACGCGATGAGACAACACGAACCATCCCTCGATGGAACTTTTGAATTGGTCGCTTGATTTGCGCTTTAATAATAACATTTAGATTTCGTTAGGAGACATTTCTGCTAAATTAAGTTTGATGCAGAATTACCCATAATCTTACTAAAAAACTTTGAAAAAACGTACACTTTTTTCACTATATTCACATAGTACTTATGTGTACTTTAGTACCTACACGTAAGAAATATGTGCATATGTGCATTTCTATTCTATGAACGTAATGAAGTCTTTCAATGACCATTCATGACCGTAAAGTTTTTTCGGCGCCATATTTCACAAACAGAATAGATTTTTGCACAATCAAAATCTTTGAATCAGGACGTCAGCTCTGTGGTCAAACAATATCGTCAACGTTCAATTTTCTATTTGCGGGTGGCCTTGTTAGGGTCCCTATTCTGTGGATCGGTAAATAGATCGACTGTTTTGTCGAAGCCCGTGGGATACCGGAATGATGTTATCGATCTTGAATATGATGTCAGCTTTTGACCTTTTCAAACTGTTGTGGTTTATACTACTTTGGTTTCCATTATATGGCTTTGATGTTTCAATCTTACTCAGTATACAATACAACCGAAGGTTCATGTATCAAGTTTCTATTGAAGTTAAATTTATTTAAACCCCAAAATGGCGCGAATAAGTTGCTCCGATAAAATTTCTAGTTCACGTTTCAAGATGGTATTTTAACGGTTTACGCATTAAATTTGTAAATGGTTATAGTTTCAGCTTTTTATCAGTTAGACTGCTGGCTGATGATAAATAAAGACTATATTTTTACTCCTGGAGTATCACACAACAAGTATTATAACGTATTTAACAAGAGTAATAAAAGTAATTAATAAACAGTGGTGTTGCATATACATTATATGTATATGATAACTAATCCACCTACATCATTAACTGCATACAGTTTTACGATCAGTTTTATAACTCAATTTTAAAATTGAGTTCGTAAACCCCAACCCGTAAAAATCCTACGACTTCATTTCCCAAACTTTTGATGTAAAATTCGCTTAGCAGGCACACTTGGACAGTTTGATTCTAAAAAGCAAAGTAGGTATACCCAATAAAAATGTAACTGCCACAATCACCAAAGCTAGTTCGGCGACCACGGCGGACGAAGCAAAGCATCTCCGTCGATCGCATTGTTCCTTTGTTGCTCGCTCGTGGACAGAACCTTTGTCCGAGAATTGTTTTATACTGAATGTAAGTCACGAATACCATGTACTGTCTAACTGAATAAGGACGGCTCATTCTGCCAAGCCAAGGCTCACTAGCGACTCTATTTAAAAAATGGGTATCTGTGAGCGATAGCAATTCGTAACAATATTTGAAGCGCTGTAAATCCAGCAAAAATAATTATGAGAGGTCAGAGTGTTTCCCGCTAAAATTGTATAAGATTTTGTGACTCCCAGTCAATACGGCTTATTTGTTGCGATAATTATAACCACTTCGACGAAGATACATAAACTTTTCATGAAAGTAGATTATCTCTTTCCTTATCCCTTTCTTAAGAAACTTCATTTAATTCTCATAATAGAAGTAGGTATTGGAATTGTGTTTGACTGGATTGTGTTTTTATATTGAACGTATTTAAATGCAAAACTGATCATAGATTGATCCCAGAAACATCTCATAGCAAGTGACAACGGGGCGAAAGCTATAACTAACAGCCTATACACTCAAGGTATAGCGCAAATATAAGGAATAAGGTTCATCCACACTATTTAGATGCTTGGCATCCCAAGAACAAGCGGGCATCACGCTCTTTTCTGCCAAGAACTGGCAGGATGTGGAATGAACTCCCACCTGAGGTGTTCCCAGCGCGCTATGACATGGGGTACTTCAAGAAACGAGTAAACAGGGCTCTCAAAGATCGGCAACGTATAGGTAACACCTCCGGTATTGTAGATATCTATGGGCGACGTTGACTGCTTTCCATCAGGCAGCTCGTCTGCTCGTTTGCCACTTATAACATAAAAAAAATAAAAAAATAATAATAATAAGTAGTACATTACACAATTAGGGTGATAAAACAAAGAAAGGCCGAGATCGCAGATGTTTGCGGCCCGAGCTGCAAGCGAGGGACGTAATTATGCGATCGAGGACATTCTGAATTATCTCCCGTGTTGTGTACATCATTTTATGTCTACACTTGGCCAGAAAGTGGCTTTTTCCGTACGCGCAGCGTGCGGAAAAAAGACACTTTATAGCCAGGTGACACGAAAAAAGCCGCTTTCTGGCCAAGTGTAAACATAAAATGATGTACACAACACGGGAGGTAATAATGAAAGCCCTCGATCGCATATTTACGTCCTTCGCTTGCAGCTTGGGCCGCAAACGTCTGCGATCTCGGCCTTTCTTTGTATTACCACCCTAGTTATGTAATGTACTATTTCTTTCTTTCTTTCTTTCAATGTGAATATTTCCATATGAGAAGTGGGCACTTGACGGATGAATCCGTCTGAGATCCTATCCAGATCCTCCTGACTTTATTTCTCATCTATGAAACGGAAGCAAGTAACACTAGCAGCGTTATGTAAATCTCCCGAATGCCATAAAACTATCGCGTAAAATAAATTAAATATTAAGAGCTACTCCACATCACCCGTACAATGCGAAACGGAAGTCTTCCAGACGTCAACGTCTGAAAACGCAACCGATGCGATTTTATTGCGCTCGGTAGAACATTATCTGTCAAGCACATTTCTAGCGATATTTGATAAAAATGCTGAGGCTACGGTTTTGGATGTTGGAGCGTAGTGTCTTCAATGTGCAAATTGAGTTATGGCGTCGAAATAATATTTATTTGACATTTATTATAAGAAGATATTTATTGGGAGTGTTTTCTTGGCATAGTTATGATATTTGCAAAGCGTTTTGTGGATTTATAGATATATTTATATATGAAAGCGACTTTAAATGCTGTTGTGACTGAGTTTTGAAATTGTCATGTTAAGACCAATCCGATTTCTTTGCCGAAATACGTCTCCTATTTACTTACTGTTGTGTTAATGGATTCAATTAGGGACGGTAAATAAGAGTCTAAAAATCAAGATACAGATATATAATCTATTGGTAACAGCGTTTGAATATAAATAACATAATAATATTGTATATAGATCCTAGGACGGCTTAGAACCGAAACATTACTCCTCCAGTATTTTTTTGCGTAGTAACTGAAGTTATAAAAATGCATGATATCCTTCAAGTTCCATAAATATTATGTATAAGTTATGTATATTTCTGAGGAAAGGTCTCTTTTGAAATATAGCCCTTTGTTTATTTTATTCCAATATATTCCACGACTCTTCGTAACACTTGACACGACATTTACACGTACAAACAAGGAACTTCGAACCATATTCGTCAACTAGCGAACCCGTGTGTTCGCGTGCCGATCCTGACCTTCGTACTATCTCAATCTGATAACCAGATAACCGCCTACATCGTTCTCAGCGGGATCTCGAGACCTTTAGCCTCCAGTTAACCTCGTCCTTTTGTCCGTGGTAATAAAGATTATTTTTCCTTGAATTTGGAACGGGAGGCTTGTCATAAGGCGGTATGACTGTGTCGTGGTCGTGATTGAGCTTATAGCAAGTATTCATTGTGGATCAGAATATCAAAACAAAAGACGTCTGTGCCAGTTTTGTTTTTTAAAACTACATATTATACATCTATACAAAAAACCAGTCTAAGCTAATTGAAAAGTTATTTCCATCATAATTTCAGCGCTTTTTCTCTTTTTTTAAATACTCTTTTTAACCTCGATTCCAGATTTTGCAGGGCAGGTCAGGTTTTGCAGTTTATTTTAGCTGACATCTGTAGGCTTATGATGCTACGCTTTGTCGCCTGATAAATAAAGCATCCGTCACTCTCACACACATATCAGAACGTGACGGATCATTTATTTATCACGTGACAAATCCTAGCATCATAAGCCTACTGATCTCCATAACCCCTGGTGCAGAACAACCAGGAATAAGGAAGGTGTATTTTCAAAAACGTCATTTCGCTGTCATGACATATTGGCGAATACTGAGAAGCTTCTGCCTTACTAGATTTGGCACTTTTGGTTACAATGTAGAATCTGTCAAGTTCTACCAAGTAACCAACAAATGCCAGTCTAATGAGGAGGAATCTTTTAAATATTTGTGGCCAGAAAAAATATATCTTTGAAAATACACCCGTTTATAATATGTATGTATTGACTATGAAAAACTTATCGGGAAAAACAACTTAACTTAATCTAAGATACTCAGAAATGTAAAACGCTAACTTACTTCTTCATGCATACGAGTACAAATGCAAAAGATACACTAGCTACTGAATTGCTTTTTGCTATTGAAATGTACTTGTAAGATGAGGTTAAAATTGAACCATGTCAGTAAAGTACGCGCACTACTTTAAATGCATAAGCATAACAGAAGCACATTCAAGTTGCAACACACTGCACTGCTACTTATGAAAAACGTATTATAATGATATTTCTGTAACGTATCAATGACAAGAAAACTCAACATGAATATATTCCTTAATGCATGGAATTAAGGGTGTATTTTGTTCGTGGTTTGTGGTTAGTGGTTGGCATTTTTCTTTCGTACACTGTTAGTAAAGTTTGCGTTGTATATGGGAACGCGGGGTAAGTTTTATTTAGCAAAAAGGCATAAAATGGATGTCTATTGAGCGGAGGCGGGCTGATCGCTGCAGCGGCAGCGGTACAACGGGCACTAGAAGCGCTATCAAACTTTCGCTTAACACTCTGCTTTTAATGAAACTTGGTATCGCGGAAATTGCGTGGAAAATAAATGAGAACTCAGTAGTTTGCCTGGCAACTTTAAATTCAACCGTATAGAGTGCCTTTGTTGTATTTAGAAGAAAAATCCGATCCAACTGAATATTGCAGCATTTGAAAATTTCATCTTGAAGTTACCGTTGCTATTGTGCTTAATTCTATTTCGTTCATCGTTCTATTTCCCGACGTTTGCTGCTATCATTTTATTTTGCTTTTTCATTTTGCCCAAGTTTTCATGCGAAATTGAATGATGCCTATGATATTTCCTGGGATTTTCGAAGTAATTGATGATCTTTAAAATTGAAAATACGATTTGAATTACCGCGAACGATGTTTTTAGTGATTTTAAATGAAATAAAACCTTTCAATATGCCACAATAAAGTGTAAAGTGAAAGAAATGGCGAGTTTTAACTGCAAATCATATTTTGACGAGACTTCAACTTAACGTTCTGCCGCGCGAGCAAAGAAGGCAGTAACAATATAACGAAGCTCATACTTTCTCAGTCATTTTTATTTTAAAAAGGTGCGTAAGTTTATGATGATGGAGCTGCGACGAATGCAAGTACTATACTTTTTATTTTACTTTTGGAAGCATGTTAAAGTAAATCAATTTATTGAACATGCCTTTTTATATTCTGAATAGGTAGCTTTTTATAGCCTATGTTGTGTCCCACTGCTTCGGAAATCTTGGGTATCTTTTCCACTCCTCTCTATCTCCCACCAGTTCTGGTCGTATGCATCCACGTCGTCCTGCCATCTTCTTCTCGTTCTGCCTCTGCTGCAATAAACATCTCACGGATACCAACTGACTGCTTATTTTATATTCATGACGTAACCTACCAAAATATAATTGTTTTTAAGAATATAGGATTAATAAATTGAATAATCTTTGCGAAACCTGATTTGCATAAGATTTTGAGAAGTCACACGCACGCATACAATACAAAGGACGTACTATACGATAAGAGTTATAGCCAGGTACTGGTAATCTTTACGTATTTAATACGTGCGTTTATTAGGTGTTTACCTACGTATTTAGACTCTGAAACAAATACCCGTGTATTTTTTTCAGAGTTACTTATGAATATTGTGTCATCACACAAACATTTACTATTACTGGGATTCGAGCTCGAGAGCTTTGTGGGCGGTGTAACTCCCACTAGGCTAAACGTATCGTCAGATACTGGATATTTAAAGGGAAAAGCAAAACAGATTAAACAACATTTCTGTAGATCTAATAGTTCCAACAAGCGCGTTCGCTATGAATAACAAAACCTAACGTTTATCGCCAATTTTACACTTTTATCATCGTTCATGGTAAACTTACTAAACTATTAAACTGCCATAAACTTAAATGCCACAAGATAGGGCAATATTTATGCAATATTTGTACAAGAAGCGTTGCCAAGTTCCATATTTCTTCGGAAGAAATATCAGATATCTATCGAGTGGTCTTTACCGGACAGTGTCATATTTGAAGCCAAGAGCCGTAGCAATATTCTCAAAGTAACCAGACAACTGGTCAGCTCGAATACTGAACAGTTGACGGCTGCTATTACGTATTTCAATTGACAAGGATTTAGTATAATAAAGGTCTGGGAATCGTTTTTCCCGATTACTTTAACCGAAAACCGTTGAAATATAAACAGAAGTGATGAGTGTGAATTTAAAAGCAACTTAAAATTACATGTCTACTATAAGGTATGTGTGGTATTTCATATAAGATATAAGGTATAAAATAGGCATTAGACGATTTTCATTTGAAACTAAAATATGGGTACAGTAAAGTCAGGTTTCTATGGTCCACGTACCTAACTATATGATGTAGTATATATTCAATTATGGCTCATGACTAAAGCCAAAATTGGCGCGGCTTGTACAAAAGGGGATACTCTATACAGCGTGGGAGGGACTATACCGACAAACTTTAACTATAGATTCTAACAACTATTAGGAGTAAAAAATGTTATGTGATGTATAGTCGAAAAACGCTTACTTTTCGAGATATTCATTATTTTGTAAATGAAAAATCCCAAGTGTGTAACAAGCCCTAATAAATGTGACTAAGATACCTTTACTATTTTATTAAAATCCTTTAACTAAACAGGAATTAACCTTCGCAGTATTTGATGGTAAGCGACTACGAGGCCAAAAAATTGACCTTTCGTTTCCATTTTAGCTTTTTCTTTTCTTTTTGATAACTTTTCAGCCAGTAAGGACATGTTTATAACGAGGGGCTTAATTTACTGATTTATTTTGTTCCATAAGACTATTAATGTAAAATGACAATATTCGACCCATGTTGATATAACATTTTTTACTCGTCACACCACCAGGAATTCATGGCTAAAGTATGTCGGTATAGTCCCTCCCACCCTGTATAGTTTGAATCGTAGTTGAGTGCATAGAATCCTGAATTTACGGTACCTACATAGAACAAAGGGCACAATACATGTATTGGGCAAATCATCAATGAACCTTTAGACGTGAATATTTTGTAGCTGGTAAGAGTTGATAACAGCAGTTAAAATATTGGAAACTGGGCTTCACCTGCGTCATTTCTATTATTATCCTACAGGAAGTCCCTACCGGGATATTAAGTATCCTATATTTAATCCCAATGCATCACCACCAATCATCATCATCACCAGATCCATCGATCCTCAAACCAACTAAAAACTCGCTTGTCCACCATATGCCATAACGCATTCTTTCGTATTTCGGTCACACAATGCGCAGAGACGACGAAAATCTAGAAAAATTGACTGTGGTTGGGAACACCGAAGGCAAAAGATAGCGCGGTCGTTCACCAACAAGATGAACCAATCAAGTGAAAGACTCGTCGTCCTCCAAATTCTACACGATCGTAAGAGATGCGCTGGACAGAAACCGGTGGAGGCAGATCATCCGCGCCAGATGCAACCCTGACGCTGACCACGATCCTCAGACATGAGGGAACGACTCCAGAGAGAGAGATGTTTCATTCAGGGCTTGATCTAGTTGTATACGAATTTCCATCTCAGTTTATTCAATTTTTACCGCGTTATTTAGTATCCAACATCCAATCATCTTCACAAACTTTCACATTTTATAATATTAGCAGGATTGGAGCCTACAAAGAGTAGGTAATAAATATTTCGTTAGTTCCTATTTCTATAACATGTTATACTCGATTGCTATCACAAGACGTAATAGGTCAAGTTATTTGATGTTAGTTATGTCGTCTACGCTGTTATGTGAATACTAATTTCTGGGAAGATATCTCTCATTTGCAAGCATCAGTCAGATTCCGAGTTTTAATAGACTGGAGAGAAATTACTAAAGTAATTATGCATGCCACAATATCGCGTACTAGTCATGAACTTAATAAGTTGTGGAGAACTGTTATGATTATTTTAATAGGTGTACATTCAAAGCATACATTTGAATTTTACCTAAATACAAAATTATTTAATTTGTAATTATTTTTTGTAACCTTTGATACAACAAATAATGAGCTGGATGCTGGATAACTTCAATCCTCATTCGAATTTTATTTGTGAAACGAAAAGTCATGAATCGAAATCCTGAGGTGCCAAATTTCATTTGCAGAAAAGTACTTTATTAACTCGTACAATTTATAACCGAAAATTGTAATATAATTTCGCAACCGCAAATACTCTTTTTAGCCAATATTTTATTTAATTTAGAAAAATATGTTACGGAAATAATTTAAGTAAGGTAAAGGAAAATATTGTAATTATATTAGTATCAGAAACAATTTGTTATATATGCTCCGACATTATAAAAAAAATCGGACAAGTGCGAGTCGGACTCACCCACTGAGGGGTAAGTACAAATTTGTTGATAATATTAAATATTTTGTTCTGAGGAAAGGAATTTACAATAGATTTTTTTATAAAGTAAGTGTTAATTATAAAATTAATACTTACTCTATAAATTTTTATTCCCTTGGTAAAATCTATTTATTTTAATTATTTAATTAAAAATTTATAGTTTTTAGATTTTTCCCTATACTTGTAGTATAAGACGTTATTACTTGCCAAATTACATACTTAGTTCTAGGAATCTAGGTCAACGGAAAGTACCCTATGAATTTTGGTTTCCTTGAGAGTGTCGAAATTTACGTTTTTTGCGGCATAAACGGCCGTATCTTTTTTTTTGTAAATTTATGGTTTTATTTTCAAGTAGATACCTCCACGTGTTCCCGAAATAAAGGGTCTTGACAGACAGACGGAGACAGACACACGGACGGACGGACAGACGGACAACAAAGTAATCCTATAAGAATTCTGTTTTTCCTTTTGAGGTACGGAACCCTAAAAAAAACAAAAATGAATCGACACTAAAATATCTATAATGTAATTATCAAACCTGCTCACAATTTTTGCGACCTGTAAAGAAGAACAGACAGACATCCGCCGGACTTAGTCAATTGTAATTTGAAGTCAATGAGAAATTCTGAAAAATAGCTTTACATAAATAACTTTGCTTGACAAATTACAAATTAAAAGAGAGCACATGAGTCGACCAACCTGTCCACTTCATACAAAAAAGGAAGCCCTCGTCGCAGTTGAGCAGGCTCCGAAAATCTACAGAATATTGCAGCATTCTCTAACAAAACATGCAGGTAGCTTCCATGCATACTTGCTACGCAAAATATCCGAACAGAAATAAACAAAGCCACGTTCTAATATATGTTTTTATTAAATTCCGCCAGAGGCAGTTTCAGTGCATTTACTTTCGATGCAAATGGCCGGCACTCACAGTGCGCCAGACAGATATTGCATTATCTTCGTATTTATTGTTAGAACGAGTTCAGTGTTGATATCGGGGGCTTTAACTACTGTGGGCATTATTATGTACATTATTCTCTTTTATGCGTAAAATTAAACTATGCAGTAATAGTACATTATGTATCAAGGGCGGTAAGTAATGAAAAACATTGTGTGTGCCACAGGTGGTAAAGGAATTACAAACGAGTGTTTGTTACAAGCCCGAGGTGAAGCCGAGGGTTTTGATAACACGAGTTTGTAATTCCTCTACCGCCCACTTTATATTTTTCATCACACTTGTGAGAAAATCGAAATAAAAATAACCTTACTAATCCACCCAGTATGAGAAGAAAAAATTTAAACAGAAAGTGACATTAGTGACATATATATCCATAGACAATGCGAATGTCAAGTCCTAGCTGCATAAGCCTGTAAAGTATTTAAATAACAATAAAATTGAAGCAGCAATTAGTTATGGAACTGATTAACACAAATAAATTACCCTCTATAAAATTTTAAGCTAGCAAGAAAGAACAGAATTGCTCAATTATAGAAGCTATCTTGAGAACATTTTAAAATGTCTTAACCAAATTTAATGTTATTATGTGCTTCAGCAACCGTTTCATGGTTATGCGGTTAAGCCGGATTTAAAGTTTTAAGAAGATAGTAAAATTTCATCCCCTTTCGCATAATCTGTTTAACATTCAAATTTAAAAGCATTCAAAGTTATTTTGTCAAATGTGCAATGTGTAATTGTGAATCCTGGACCGTACCGAACCATTGTCAAAACAAACTTATTACCACCTTTCCATAAAAACAACAATGGCTGTTGATTTTCTGGCTAGTTGAACAAATATCTATTTCACCTTGGTCAAGTATCCAAAAAAACTGCAGATGTTGGCATCGGAGAAAAGCTTGAACAAATGACGACGGCCCATCCTTTTGTTGAGCAAACTACGCATTCAAAATGTTCCTCGAATTACAAAATGTTTAGCTATTTGTTAAAGTCCTATTAAAGTTCTGTCACTTCAATACTGAATTAGCAAACTTATCTTAAAGTTTGTGCATTCAAATTGCGTCTTTATGCCTTTGCAGTACAGTTGTTGCAAGCTATGTGAGTAAAGTTGTGCCCGTATAATTGTCGCACGACGCAACGAAGTCGTCCGCAGTTTGAATGAGACGTCGATAAATTAAATTCGTTTCCGCCGTGTGAATTCTAAAGACGTCTCAATTTGTTTTCTTGTTAAGGTTTCGAAAAAATCCCGTTTGTTGCTTAATTTTTATTATATTATATTTTAATGGCGCGTGTGTGACTGGCCGCTTTTTTCGAATCGTAATAAATGTATAAATAAAATGTATGTGTAAATGTATAAATAAAATTGATAGTAAGGTCAATCTCCAGTTGAAAATAGTGGCGATAAATTCTAGCTCTTATTGCCCTATAAGTCGTCTAGGTGATTGATTGCCCATTCTTGGAGATTCCGATCATTATTTCTCGAACCACTAAACAAAGACAATATTATTTTATTATCGAAGGGCCACCGAAATATAAAAAATCCTCTCATAGGCATTCAGTAGACGGCAACTCAACACTGTGTCAATAACGATAAAAGTATTTGCTCAGTAGAGACGTACAAAGATCTAAGCAAACACTCGGTTACGCCCACCGCGACGCTTACGAGCTCCTTGATATGACTACTAGTTTCATTTTGATATCAACATCAGATTTATTTTGTATAAAAACAGATTCGTTAAATAATTTTTATAACGACTTTTAGGACCGTGAAATATTTTCTCTAGAACAAGTTTGTTTATAATTACGTCTGAGATTTTTTTACGAAATGTATAAAACAAGTCAAGTGGGAGCCTAGTCGAACAGCAACCCTATGACGTAAAATTGCCATTGTTAAACAGGGTCAGTGCAAACAACTTAAAGCCTGATACGACGGTATCATCTAAGTTCAAACTAGGCACGATATCGACCCCTAATCTTCGCGACCCGAAAGCGTTGCCAGTTGAATTTCACGTACAATTTGCGCTGAAAAGCCTTTGAGCCGTAGCTAATGTTTTCGCTAAGCGATTCGTTCAAATTGTGAGACAGCGAGGGCGTTTGTTTTTAGTAAATTGCACGCTCTTACCGCCTTGAGAGGTCGGCCGGTGCCATTAAATTCATTGCGGTCTTAAATTTTATAATCTGTGGTTATAGTAAGAATTATCTAAGGTGTCCGAATGTTTGTGAAGAGAATGATCATTCGGACACCTTAGATAATTCTTACTCGTATTCAGCGTTTTGTCACTTTCTAAAGGACTTGAGCGTTAATAGTCTATCCTTATCTATGGTATTAAGACATAAAACATTTTTTAAAGTTGTTGTGTTAAGATTTTAATGTAAAATATTAAATATTTTTCAGACAATTTTTGTATGTAGGTACTTATTACCCTAGTAGCCTGTTATACAATTTATTTCAACCAACCTACAAACACGTCACTTTAAACTCTGACTTAGAAGTCCCATGCGAGCAAAACAAAGCCCAAACAAAACAGGATCGCGGAAATGTTTGGCTTTACTTCCTTGGATATTGTGTTACTATTCAATCAGAACATCTTTGTTCGATTGACGTGGAAGAGAATTCGGGAGCAAACACAAATTACCGGTGGCATATTTACTTACACATGTACATTTTGGGCCGCGCGCAGTATCGCTTTCAGACAAATTAACGAATATGGTTGCGTTTTAGTGAATTGTTTGTCGGTATTTTCGGGAGTGGAGTGTCGGGTATCTGGGGCATCTACAGCTACTATTTAACTATATTTAGCGTGCAACGATTGGGTGGTTTTTAGGCTTTTTCTGTTTCTTCGTGACTTTTGACCATGATCCCAGATTTTGCAGCTATTGTTATTATTTTACAGCGACAGCAATCTGACCATTATTCCCACGACGATATGGAAACCATTATCTCAGGATGATGGTTGCACATTCAGTTACCTCGGTGTGCAAGTTTTCTCTAAATGTTCCCCACACTGTACGGGAATTGGTTACACGGCAGTTGCTTAACTCAATGAATTTTCGTAACGTAGGATTTGTTGATACAAAGCGACAACTGGGGATCGAACTCTTTATTATTATGACAGATGAGTTTTTACTTTGGTACACCTAGTCTGATTCTCTCTTCAAACGGGACTGAGACTGGCGACTTGGTTCGATCCCAAACGCCCCCCGGCCCCCCCAAGGTGGCCCGGCCAGTGACCTGGTTCGACCCCAGGGAACGCCACGTCCCCATATGGTACGACGAAAAAAAGATTCCTTCATTATTATAACAAAACGGGACTTAACGCGTAAAAACATTCAATTACCTCCACGTTTCGGACGTGCCGTGACTTCCATGGAATCCCTTCGCGACCATGGACGACACGGCACGTCCGAAACGTCGAGGTAATAGCATGTTTTACGCGATTAAGTCCCGTTTTGTTATAATATTTAATGAGCAAAAATCGTGAAAGTTTAAATCAGAAGATTCCTATTCAAACTTGCCTTAAATATATTTACTCTCCGGGATACAGACATCTAAAACCAGGTTTGTCAATTTATGCGAAGGTTTGAGAATAAATGTAATAGAACATTCTAAACATCAGTTCTAAATTAAGCAATAAATAAAAATGCAAATTCAACATAATCCCGAAAACAATTTGTCGCATAAATTTCCTTACGCACAAACAATATTTCACAGGCCAATTTAAACGAATTTATAGTAGCAAGTTCAACGTTTCACGGCGTTTAAAAATAATTCACAACAAGACGTCAAGTCTCAAGAGACTTATAAATATTAAAAAAACTCGGTTTCATTGTAGTAGCTCCGTTGGATACTATTTTTCGAAAATATGCAGCAGCGGCAGTCGGTGTCGCTTGCAGTGATTTACGGGAATTCTCGCGGACCTTTAACTACATCTTACCAACAAATCATACACTGGATCAGAATTAAAGTATATTGGGGTAAGATCGGATACTTTTACAATAATATAGTTAAGGATATTGGATAGTTTAAGGCAGTTTATTTTTTCAGAGCTGGGCACGTATTTGAATATCGAAAATTAATATTCTATCTAATGTTAAGAAGTCAAAGTGGAAATTCAAAATGTCGAAAGTATACATTATCGAATGGTACAATTATCGAATACTTAAATTTCGAATTCTGCTCTTTCGATATTCAAATACGTGCATAATGGGGCAAGATCGGATAATTTTACATTAATATAGTTAAGGATATGGGATAGTTTTACGCTAACACGCAGTCCATTTTTCAGGGCTACCAGTTTGACGTCTAATAAGCATTAGGTGTATTTTCATGGCATAATTTTCTGTCTCCATATAAATCGTTGTTTTTATTTTAACAGCAGTCGTGGGGTAACAATGGATTATGCTCCCTGGGCTTATTATATACATTAAGAACTATGTCGTTCCTAAAATTTTAAAGCGTGCTTTTTTCGGTGCTTAAACTGCAAAACGGTTTTTTTTTGCAATTCATAACATTACAGCATGCTCTGTCGCTTCAATTAAACGTCAGTGACTGAGCTGTGAATTGCAACCAAATAGCGCAGTTAAGTACTACAGATATTGCCAAGTTTAGTGGTAAATAGAGTTATCCGGTCTTACACCGATCCGATCTTACCCCAACATACCTCACGGCTCCCTGTGATTCACAGAAAGCCCTTTTATGGCTCGGAAAGAAATTGATTTCAAATTTTACTGCATATTAAAATAACCTTTGATATTTGATTGCCACTTATTTTTAAAAGAATATTACTGAGGTGGCGCTCAGCGCGTACCGAGCGTCGGAGCGAGGCACCCTACCGTTTTCATGGTCATGAATTAAAGTAAACATCAATTTGATTAATTGAAAAATAAGTTATTGTAAGAATGGTCGTGTTCGTAAAATATTGCGATGAAATTGTGATGATGCCTCTTCGTATTAATATAGCATACCAGTAAAATTACAACTAAACATAAAATATCTACAATATGCTATCCTAAAAAAACTATGTTTTTTATTCAAAAGAAGAAGTACTTCTAAATTTAGTACTGCTAAATATATGTCACATAGGTAAGTAGTTTTAGAAATAAAATTGGTCCAGATAGTTTATAATATTTTGCCTTCTCAAATATAATTGGCGGTGACTATATGGTACACGTACAGAAGTCTCTCTCTCTCTCTAACAAAACTGTCGTTTGGGTCCAACCACCGGACGGAACGCACCACATCCTACCGTCTCTCTCTCTATCGCATAACACTACTAACGCGTGTCCTTTCTGGTCGCTGGCTAAGGCGTTTACAGGGGACCTCAAGGCCACGCGGCGAAATCGCCGAGTGAGTCATTCTGCTTTTTGGCTCGTTAATATTATAATAATCACACCAGTGGCTGGCGTCAGTTTTGGTGGGTCTGCCGTAGCATAGTTGTCCTACATTTTATTCAAGATTAGCTACATAAGGTGCTCGAATTGCGTTGTATTGATGAGACGCCACACTGATACACACACACACACTCACAGATTTATAGTTTAACTTGTGGTTTCGATTCTACAGAGATATCTAGTCTATGACAAGCCATTAGTTTGAAATACAAACCACTAAAAGCCTTGATTGATTGGGCGGCGCGTATTCCCCTATCTGGGGGCAGAAATCTAACGTCAGAAAACTTCAAAAATATTATTGGAGTGCCAGCGTAGAGACACTTCTCCGCAAAAAGGCTTTTGAATAAAATATTGTCCTGTCATCAAAACCAAACGATTCGAAAATAAAGATAAAACGGAACAAATAAACTAAACCCAGTTAAAAAGCCTTGTTACCTATAATGGATTCCCCAGCAAAAAATACATAAAAATATGAGTAAAAAACATATTTTGAATAAAGTTATCATCTAGCCAAAAATTCCTATACTATTTATATTTTACGCGATATATTAATACACCTCAACTCTCGTGGAACTATCTGTACTAGTAGGAAACTGCCTTTACATATTTACCTAAATTCTAATTAGGAACGCATCCAAAACGGGTACTTTATTATACGGACTATCCACTTAATAAAAGCACCTGAGAAATTTAACACTAAATTCTTGTTACAATATAACGTGGAGCTGTTAAACCTTCGTCTAGACAGATTGTAAGATTCGTGAGCAATTCGCAATTCATTGGGCGACGATCACGCGTCGCTTGGTCGAGATCAAGATAGCCAGTGTAGGGTTGGGCGTATGTTTGTAACCAGAAATTGTGTCGCTTAACTTTAAACTCGAATAAACCCAATTCTGAGATTTTTTTAAGCTTTAGATATCAAAAGGAAAGGTAAAATAATACAAAATTGCCTTTCATTAAATTGTCGAAAGGGCCTCTACGCTACGCGTTGGCTTCGGCCCGGCGCACACCTCCAAAAGGTCCGGGACACCATTGTCCCGTGAACGGGTAAGACATACTATTATTTGTACAAATAATACTAAATTAGCTGAACAGGATTATTTTCTTAGATACTGTTGCCATAAAAAATACTACTTTATCAACCGTCGAATTAAGATTAGACACCTTTTCAAGGTGTCACCTCATAACGAAAAAATGCATCCCTTATAAGATCACTTTGGTGTCCATCTGTCCGTCCGTTGGTCTGCCTGTTTGTCCGTTTGTCAAGACTCTTTATCTCGGGAACTCGTAGAGGTATCGAGTTCAAACTAAAACCATATAATCAGATCTATGGTGCAGTAAGCTGTAAAAAAAAATCAACCTTCTAAGTTAACGTAAAATAAAGATATGGCCGTTTATGCCGCAAAAAACGTACATTTCGACTCTCTCAAGGATACCAAAATTTACTTTCCGTTAACCTAGAACTATGAAATTTGGCAAGTAATACGTACCGTCTTATACTACGAATACAGGGGAAAACCTGAAAACTATACATTTGTAACTAAATCATAAAAAATATAGGCTTCAAAAAATATATAAGTATTTGTACAGAACCCTCGGTAGGCGAGCCCGACTCGCACTTGTCCGGTTTTTTAGATATTATCTCCTAAGAGGATAGAGTGAATTTATCCGAGTTTGAAGTTTAGCGATAGAATTGTTAATAATAGGTATGTTAACTATTTTTTACACCACAAAGAAAACGTCAATTTCTTGACATTGTCCCACTTGTTGCCATCTTAAATGTTGAATCATTAGTAACAGAGGTTACAGCAAGGTGTCAACTATTAGGTATTAGCGTATGAAACACAAGGACTATTACTTTAAGTCATAAACAAGCATGCCAATCCAATAGAAAGCAAAAACTTCAGCTAATGATACCTACATGCACATTATAAATTATAATAAAAATGACAAATTTAATGATATCCGAAGTTTAAAATGTGCCATAAGTGCTTTTGAAAGTGGTATTTTACTTCAGTAAGTACCATTTTTTATATTAAATTTGAGTGTCATGATGACAAATAAATAAATAAATATACAGCTAGAGTAGAGTTTGTAACAGGTAAATTTACTGGCGTTGCTGAGATTGAATACACAAAATATTTTTCGACATTTGAAATCTTCCGACATTAAATAATTGGACCAGGATAAAATATCTCAAATTATTACTAGTACAATATCATGACTATGGGTCACCGTATGGGGTACCAAAAATTGGTTTTGGGTATCTTTCCACACCCATGGCATCCTTAGATTATTATTTGGTGGGACTTTGCTAGAGCCAGTTTAAATAGTGGAATCGTTCTACAGACCGTTCAATTTTCGTATATTACTTTGATTTGAATCTGTCTGGAAATCAGTTATAGTTGCGCATCTCGAGATTTTGATAAAAGTTCTAGATACTAAATATTCCACAGCTTGATTTTGATATGAGTACCTACCTAATTCGGGTATATTTTTCATGAGTATGTCTTTGATGAGTTTTATGTTTTGATAAAGTTTGGTATCTACGCTGGTAATTACGCTTTAAATATTTTCTGCAGAGTAACAATATAAATTGTAATTATCACTGCATATTTTAAGGATAAAATTCGGTCGTGCTTGTTGGTGATTCGATTTTTTTGTAAAACCCTAAGCGATACCATTAGACTTTGTTAAAAACTCCGCCAAACGCATCTCACTAACGATGGCTATTGACGTTTCACTCGATTTTCATAACCAAGGGGCCCAAGGGGTCCCATGGATTGATTATTAAAACGTTGTGACGTTAATAGATTTCTAGGGTGGTGAGAACGTTATTAAATACATGAATTGCTTACATGACTTGCAGTTTTCTAATGATTGTGTGAGGGTTTGAAGGGGTGCTGTGGCAATGTGTTTATTATTGCTACTGTTGACACATCTGAAAAAGTATTGTTTCTGAAGTTACTTTGTGTTCTTAATGAAGTCAAATTTAAAGCGCTGTGTGAAGCGATCTTGGTCGTGGAGATATGAATCAAAATGAACTTAGGAGTTCACCACCTAGGAAGACGGGTAGCATCGACCAGGGCTCAGCTTCTCAATTTGCCTTCTGTGAACACTATAGGGCAAATACAACGACAATTTTCGAACTCGCAATGGGTGGCGGGGTATTAGTACCTGTTTTATATTATTATTCAATTTTGATGGTTATTTTTTTACTGTGTCTAGCTGTTAAAACAGATACAAATCGACGGCGTCACGCCTTTTTAGCAACACACAAAAGATCAGCTTGTAGAAATTACAACCTGACATTTTTAATCTCCTCTCAATTACCGGTCCCATTTTTTGTAAGTTAATGGTTTTTATAAAAACAATAGGCACGATCGAAGACCAGTGGCTGAGAGAGCGTGCATTCTAGTTCGCATTAACTGCCCCGCTGCTCGTACAAGGTTTGCCTTATCTGTGGATCTCGCCGCCCACAGCTGTCAAACGGACAAAAATAACAATGTTATTACAAATGCGCACACTAAGCCGAATCAGATAGCCGGTAATCTCCATTACAATTAAAAAGTTTCGGGCCCGACGGCCAGGCCGGTGATATTCGAATTTCAAACGGTGATTCGGCAGAATAAGTTGTTGTCTTGGGTTCTAATGCTCAGCGTATGACTCAGGATACTTACTTATTCGAGCTCAATAAAGGCTAACATTTTTGTCACCAGGGCGGCGCTAGAAATAAATATTAATAGATAAAAAAAAATTGTTCTAATAGATTATTAATTTGTGAAGTAAAAGTAGTTTCAAACAAGTAATTTCGTCGTATCCATTTAGTCAGTCCATTATAAACGTTCCTTCTTATTGGTTGGGACACAAAATTGGTTCGTTTGGTTAAAAATCCACCATCTATTCTAGACTTACTTAACCTCGTAAGGCCCGTGTCCTAAATTTAAGACATTTTACTGAAGTGATTTTCAACGTTATTGAGATGAGAATAGAATTCTAATTTCAAAAATGCTCCCCTGCCCCTCACCCCCTCATGGGCCTTACGAGAATAAAATAGAGAGTTATAAAACGTTGTTAGTCCTCATTTTAATATTGTAATACTAAGGTATGCAAAATAAAAGGCAGAGACTGTTCCGAACAATCTATTAATGTTTAAAAGAAATCCCATTCAAGTTTGATTTATTTTATTCAACGAAAACAAATCCAAAAGCAGACAAATGTATTCATATTTTTCGCTTCATAAACGAGACAATAAACCAAACAATAAGGGAGAAAATTTGCATTCACTGCGACCATTTTTCTACCATCTTCCGCCGGAGAAACGCAGCAGGCTCGCTTCATTAAACGCCAAATTATCAACACGCTCCGTCCACAGTCCAAGCAAAAATAACCATTAAGTACTTACCAAATTTCTTACTGGATCGTAGCCGGTATTCAAAGAACGTAAGACGTATTTTCGCTCGTAGACTAATGCGATGCAAGCGCTTTCTCGTGAAAAATTCGTCAGATCATAACTCACGAGAATTGCGGAAAACTGATCGCTCGTTCCAGTAACACGGTCTCCAAGCAAGCAAATATGAACCTTAAACTAAGAGGCTTTTAGTGCTTTTTTGAATCAGAAAAAGGCGAAGAAATATTATTTCGCGCACTTCAACCTAAGCATGCACCCTTCAGATAGCACTAACCCCTATTCCGTGCGTTTAATTGTTCTGATTTTAAAATGAATGGAAAAGCGGGGTGCATTTTTAAGGTCCAGTTACCATTAAGAATTTTACGTACATTTTTATAGTTTAACAATGGAAACAAAAACCTCATTTTTTATTTGCTTTCTTTTTAGTTAAGATTGGTAATCTATGTACATGTATTCACGCAATGTATGTTCCTTTTGCGAGTCATACCTATATGATTGATATGAGAGTTAGGAACGTAAAGTTGAAGGTTCCATCAGTATTTTTTCGTGTTAAAATTTTTGACATACTAGTCGAATATTCGTGATAGTATTCAGAGCTGGGATATCAGGTTTTCAATAAAAATGCAAATATTTTCCAGGAACACTGAGAACTAATTGCAAAACCGATTGTTATGTTTTAAGCTGGCAGACAGTATGGTGAGCACGAAGCTAAATAAAGCGTTTTATAACAAACAGACTAAACGACGCGAAAATTGATGTGAAATTCAATAAACGACACGACGTCACGTTTTAACGGAAAGTCTAGTGGGAGTAATACCTCCTGGGAAGCTATACGTCCCGAATTCAAATCCTGCTATAGGCAAAATGTGTGATGAGCACAAGTATTTGTGTCATGAACATTTTCTGCCTCTATGAGAAACTACCTATGTAAGTTTGTATCTCCTATATCGTCCTCTAGTAGCGATAGCATTATTTAGGTTAGGGCTTGGTTGATTTGCAAGAGTTCCGTACAGCCTATACTACGAGAGATAGCAGGATAACATTTTAAATACACATTTTTAGGGACGTAAAGATGCACGAAGATACGATTTCATAAATTCAAATTCTAAAGGATTGAATTCAGGATAAAAACATTTGTAATTCACACAGACGAAGTCACGGATCGGCGTCTAGTATCATCAAATTTTATGGGTCTATATTAAAACGCATACAGTTAATCTTCCTATTTTGACAACGCGTACCGTTGTTACGTATTGTATATTCAAATTAGTGTTAAATGTATATTTTAAAACGCATTTTTAATTCGCATAACAATACTTTTCATAAATATTAAAAAGTATAATTTTAATACGTATAGCTGGACGTTGGAATTTTCCTTTCTGTTAGGGTTGCAGTTCAAACCTAACCTAACCTACTTATCTGAAAACAGCTCATTTGTGTTGGGGTTACGGTTAGGGCTTCCAATCCCGGGATTTTTTGTATGGTCACTACCGGGATTCCGGTATTGGCCGTAAAAATTATACCAGGATTTTAAGCCCTAGTTGCGGCCCAAACCTAACCTAACCTACATTTCCGGTAACAGTTCGTTTCTGTTGGGGTCGCAATTCAAATCTAACCTTACGTATTTTTCTAGAAGCAATTAATTTCTATAAAGGTCGCAGTTCTTACCTAACCTACTCTACTTTCCTGGTAGTAGTTCGGTTCAGCCAGCATTTACTGCGGGTTAACATCAAGTGGTCAGAAACGCAGATGGTCCACAGTGTGAACTCATCCAAAAATCACTTGGGCAAATCTGCAGATCGTCGAATACGCAATAGGTCTATGAAGCAACTCGTTACAAAATCATTTCGTTTTCTGTCATATTATTGACTCTGTCTAAATAGCTGATCGCCGATAAAGCAATTCGTCAGAATTCTAATCGTCTAAAGAGCTGGTCGCCCACGAAACAACTCGTCTTAAATCCCAGATAACAAACCTCTATTGAGTGTTAAACGCTTTATACCTTTTTAGACGAGTTGCTTTCTTCGCCAATTACTTTTTAGCCGATATGCGAATTCGTCTAGATGATCTTAAGACAAGTGGCTAAAAAGACTTGATACATCTCGGACAAACCACTTATTTGTCCAGTTGATTTTGTGACGAGTTGCTTTATAGACCGATTGCGTATTTGACGGTCTGCAGATTTGCCCATGTGATTTTTGGGTGAGTTCACCCTGTGGACCTCTTGCATTTTTGACTACTTGATACTAACCCTTTACTGCCTAGTATTAAGAAAAATCCAAAAGTTTGGGATTCTGTAAACAATGGGAATAAACTTACAATTATATTTAAAAACGCTCATTTTATACTGGACGCATATTTTTATGCGTTCTTTATACTTACCTAACAATATTATGCAAATTTCAGGTATGCGAAATCATTCGGTATACCAATTAACCTGTATGCGTTTTTATTAATATGCCATTTAGGCGGTATGCTCAATCATCGTATGCCTAGATTGTTATGCGTTTTCATAATAGGAGTCTTAAATTATACCTAATATGGGACAGTCCACGAACCGAAAGACACGGCGTAGGTTAGCCCCCAACAAGATGGTCTGGCGAACCTGGTTAGGGTCGCCGGAAGTCGATGCAGACAGGAGACGTGATGACCATTCGTTGTGCAAGTCTTTGGGGAATTCCTATGTTCAGCAGTGGACGTATCAAGGTTGAAATAATTGATGATGATGAAACTAATACTGATTCTGCACCCTATTATTATTATGAGAGTAACAACGCCTCGAAACTAGAGATTCTGGGCGCAAATCCTGGCATGGGCATATAATTGTATGACGAGTTCAATTATTGGTTCCTGAGTCATGGATATTTTCTATATAGACAAATATGCATATATGTATACAAGTAATACAAGTATGTTTGTTTCAGTGGCGTGGCGTAAAAGATATCCTTGGGCAAGCCGATGCAGACTTGGCGTACATTTTCCTTAAGATCTGTAGAATAAGGTGGTCAAATGCCTAATATTAGGCAAGCCAGTAGGAATCGAGTTCTTTGAACGCTACGCCACTGGTTTGTTTAGAACTGCCATACTGCTTACTACTTTTAATTTTGTGAAAAATAAACTATCCATTGAGAATTTCGGGTCACAATCTTAATAAAAAGTAATGTGCTTATATTCTGTAAGTATATAATACAGTAAAACTGCAATCCCTGATCAATGTTGTTCTTGCGTATAAATTATAGAGTGCGCGTGGAAACTAAATAAAATTGTGATTTTTAAACCGAACAGTTTTTATCAAATATTTGCCCACTGCCGCTGTCAAAACAAGTGACAGGTTCAACTAAGCTATCGCTAAGCTATTATTTATCTCATGCCGTTATTCCATCCGAATAAACACACGAACAGACAGAACAAAGGATGTACTGCGCCAACTAAAACTAAAAACGTCAACGTACTGGCGACAACGGCCACAGTTTAGTTTTGTTGTATAACAAAACTAAACTGTGGCCGTTGTCGCCAGCGATAGCCTGCGGACTCCTCTTTTCACGTCCCCCAATTTCACTTTTTCATTTCATTTTTGATCGTAATACAATATTCATTGGCAGCGGTAGATCCCGAACTCAGACCCGCTACGGTCCGCAAACAGTGTCATCCTGACACATTTTGACAAATTGAAGTACTATGGAGCTTCGGGCATTGTTTCATTCATTTTTATTCATATAACTCGATTTCACTGTTTGTACTGCGTTCGTTAGTGAGTATGTGTGTTTGATTTATGATTTATGTTGGCCGTGTGGGACGCGAGGCGAATCGATAGTTTCACGTGGGCTTAAACCTCGATAGGTGCTGTACAGCGCAATCAATTCGCGTTGTAAGAACTCCGAAGTGCAGAAATGGTCGTCAATTTGGTATTAACGTGGTTGTTTATGGCGCGTTCTGGTACTTATTTGATGCCATAAAGTGACTACATTGTAACTAAGCCGCTCTAACGATCGTGTTTACGTTGCAAAACCTTTTAAACTGAAGGCACTGTATCAGTTTTTAATAAAATAAAGGTAGTTTATCCAATACTCAACACAATCGTAAGATATTGCACTGAGTTTGTATTCTGTTCTAAATTTTAAAAATTTCAAACATAATGGTAAAGTAACTATAAAATATATCTTAAATTCTTAAATCGTTTCAAATTCTGGCTAGGAATCAAACATAGCGAGGATTTTAATATGATCGTACATAGAATTAAAAATGCATCCCCTTTAATGTTCTCCAGACGAATACTTTCCAGAATTAAACAACCATTTATCAAACCTGTCTAAAAACCGGTGTATACGAAATCCCGACGCGTATCGCAGTCCTTCGCAAATTAAAAGGCGACCGTTTTACCACATAATATATGAGTCTCGGGCAAACGGACTAATTACTCAAAAATCACATTTACAAGCGTATGCTAAAGCTGAGGACAGGTAACGCTCATTAAGCCTCAACATAGGGGTCCAAGCGTGGGGCAGGGAAAAGAGCGGAGGTTCTTTACTTATAATAATAATATAAGTCTCATTAGTAACCATTTACTTAGTAAAAGTTACACTGCTAAGTGTAACTTTTTGTTACTCTATTTTAGTGCTACCGTTCCAGAACTTGCAGTAAATCGCGTTAAGATCAATCAACATTTAATATAATATTACATTAAAACTTATCTCAGATCTTTATTCCATGTCACAATAACGCGTAAATGCAGTGAACCATATTTCATAATCAATTTTCTTTGGGCAAAATTTGTTACCTTTGATATTTCCTGGCCGGTAATAAGTACGTTCCTTTTTTTATCTTCAACGTTCTTGAATAAACAATCAATTTGGATATAAAGTAACTACATAACATATTTTTAAATGATGTCGCTTCTCTTTAAAAAAAGGTTGTTCCGCAGTTTTCAATAGATCGTGTCGTCCAACCACACAAATTATGAAAGTCAACTTCATCGTCAGCTTTAATTTACGCATTACATTTTAAATAAGTAGGGGAACCACACTTTACTATATCTATTTTATACTCACGTATATTACCGTACTAGATAGGTATGTAGACGTGTGCAGTTCACATTACCTTAAGTAAAATGAGAATACTACACTACCCGTTTTTACTTCTCTTTTGTACGTGATTTAGGTACGCTAGATTTTCATAATATACGAGACCTTTTTTAAATAAATAATAGAACATTTATTTACTTACAAGCTTAATGTCATTAAAATTTACTTTTTGTGTATGGTATACACAAAAAGTAAATTTTTAAAACAAAAAATAAAAACCGACTTCCAAAAACTTAAACTAGAAACCAGAAAATAATATGTTAATTACCTCAAAGAAACGGATAATCAACGATTCATATATACATATACAGATATTTATAGTTTTTAAACTGTTATTTTTGAAGTTGGTGCCTGCCACGCAAAGCTGGCTATGTTGAGCTCCTTAGCTGTTTCGTTCGATCATTGATTATCCGTTTCTTTGAGGTAATTAACATATTATTTTCTGGTTTTTATTTTTTGTTTTAAAAATTTACTTTATTTTTAAATTTTTATTGGCGCTGGAAAAATAATGTTTTAACCAAATAGACTTAAGTCTATTTAGTTAAAAGAAAAAATTTCCAAATCGGTCTAACCGTTTTCAATCAGATAGCCGTAATCAGGGAACAAACCTACATAAAAATTGCTCTTTGTTTTGAAGTCAGTTAAGACTGGAAACTTATTTCTAATAAGAAATGCACGAGAAACTAAGAATGCTGCCAAAATCGCTATATGTGTGCCTATGATATTTGAAGAGTTCCCTCGATTTCTCCAAGATCCCATCATCAGATCCTGATTTGGTTGCAATGGGACCACCTCGGAGGTATACCCCTTAAAACAAATAAAGAATTTTCCAAATAGGTTCAGCCGTCTTCAAAAAATCGGGGAAGAAACCTAGATACAAATTTACTCTTTTTTTGAAGTCGGTTAACACTAGAAACTTGTTGCTAATAAGAGATGGACGACAAATTACGTAAAATACCGAAATCGCTATATGTATGCCTATAATATTTGAAGTGTTCCCTCGATTTCTCCAAGATCCCATCATATTTTAGAAATAACCTTGCCGTTTCTTGCTAAATTTGGTATAACCTAAAATAAGAGAGAAGGACCAAGGGATTGTAATTTCAAATTTCCTAAATTGATTTTATTTATCTTAGTCTGAGTAAGCTTTTCAGAATTTGGTAGGTATATTTTTTATTTATTAGTTTATTAAAAGGATAATTCTTAGTGTGTAAAAATCTATCTTACAAAAAATGCATGTTCGAAACCAGCGTGAATTTTAATACTTAAGCAAAGATTGGACCGATTTTTCAAATTAGTATGTGTATAGTAATGCAGATAGCTAGTTTTGGTGACTGCGCCTTCAATCTCAATTAACGTTTGATGGCGTCTCTAACATGTACATATAACCCCATAAACAAAGTCCTATTTAGTTGATAAATAGCACAAACACGGTAACAAGTTAACGGTGCCATCAATAAATTTTAATAAGGCTATCCACCGTAACTAAATGGTTGTAAGTGACTGGAGTTTTCTAATTTGATAACCTCTTTTGTAAAAGGACAATACAGGACGATGGCCGGCCGCACGCGACTTTTGAGTTAAACGCGACAACTGTGCTGATATGCTAATCACTTTTAAACTAAGTGTACGTACATAGTTTGAGTGGCTTTTGTACTCTATTGTTGTCTTCTATTTCGAAATGTTGTTCCTTTCATCGTAGGTAGTCGGAGGTCATGCTCATGTGATCCGTTAAAGTCAAAGCGACTATTCTATTATTTTATTTGTCTTGTTTTGACCCTTTACATCTCAAATAATATAGTTTTAAGTTTAATGTGTTTTGTGTGTGTGTTAAACTGGTAAGTTTCTTTCGGCGCTTCTTCTCATCAGACGGTCATTACTCGAAGCCACAAAAGAAAGAATAGGGTAAGTGCTCCAGTGAATGAACACTTAAGGAAACTTTCAACTTAAAAAAAATGTTTTTGGCAGATAGCAATAATTAAATTCAAATATAGCTAAATTTTTATTAGAAGAGAAAAATTGAAAAATTAAATGTCTCGGACAATGAAATGTGTGAAGGGACTGGTTGAAGGATTCGATGACTTGGACAGAGTTTCGGTGGCCTAGTTGGTTAAGGCGCCTGCTGGCCCGGATAGCCGAGGAGATGCAGGTTCGAATCCTGCCCGAGACATTTAATTTTTCAATTTTTCTCTTCTAATAAAAATTTAGAATTCGTTGGCAGTCGTTAATGCTTTAATAAAAAAAAAAAAAAAATCATGTTTGGGGTGTAGTACATCGTTACTGTGGATTTCTCAATACGAGTTGGGACCACAGTGCCATACATATGGGTTGTAAGGACTCAATGGTAGATGGTGCTACATACGTCACCCAGAATGACGTCACAAATGAAGGGACTGGTTGAAGGATTCGATGACTTGGACAGAGTTTCGGTGGCCTAGTTGGTTAAGGCGCCTGCTGGCCCGGATAGCCGAGGAGATGCAGGTTCGAATCCTGCCCGAGACATTTAATTTTTCAATTTTTCTCTTCTAATAAAAATTTAGAATTCGTTGGCAGTCGTTAATGCTTTAATAAAAAAAAAAAATAAAAAAAAAAAAAAAAAAAAATCAAATATTGCTGTTCCTATACAGTAAACAACTATTCTAGTTTTCTAAAATCAATTTTATTTTGTAGTAGTGCTGCACAGTGTTAAATTATGGCAAGCTGTAGGGTATAAAATGGAAAATCACCAGTGAATGAACACTAAATTCTAGTAAATGAACAAATGAAACCAATGAATGAACTACCTTAAAAATAATGCTTTACTTTGGTATAAGGGTTTTTAGGGCTTTGTCGAGAGATTCTTGATCATATTGGAATCTTTTGTATGATTTTTTTGAAGTTTTCATGTTCTAAAACAAGGAATATACAATAAATGTTGTAGTTCATTTACTGGTTTTTGGAAACTAATTAATAAACTATCTGTCATTGCGATAGTTCATTCACTGGAAAACTCAGACCAGTGAATAAACTGTTTAAAATTGAATAAACTGTGAAAAATTGAATATTTAAAGTTTTGTTCGAACACTGGCCTTTTGTCAGACAGCATATTTCTATCAAAGTCATAGAAAATCAAATCTTATAACTACTACTGAAACGTCAGATATTGAACAAACAATAAATCACGCGATTCCAGTGAATGAACCCTCCCGTTCGTTCAGTGGATTTAAGCCATTTTGATTTCTAGTTATAGAACCGACCGGCAACGCATTGGCAATGCATCTAGTGTTGCAAATGTCTATAGGCGGCGGTGACCGCTTTCCATCAGGTGGGCCGTCTGCCTGTTTGCCAGTCTATAGCAATAAAAAAAAAAAAAAAAAAGAACACTGGCTTAAAAGCTACGATTTGAAAATAAATCACATTAAACTATACATTAATAGCACGAACATGACCTTACGGCTTTAAAAAAACACGCACTGTACAAGGCAGACGCACGGGACACACGCAGTAACACATTAAACACGACGTAGCTTAACTTAACCCTTATTATACGTCCATATAAAAAACGAACAGCGACCGCATGCGCACTTTACAACGCCGCTATTTTGACACTGATGCGTATGAGTTGAAGTAAGTGTTACCAGAACTTGTCAAATAATGTTGCAAACCGAAAAAAAAATATCACGCGTGGTAAAAAGGTACAAAAATCTTATTTTACGACAAAAACATGCATTTTGTTCGTTCACTGGATTTGTTCATTCACTGGAGCACTTACCCTAGAATCAGACATGTAAAATAGCCCTTGAGGGCCTACTTGCAGTAATAAATTATTTTTAATTTTTGCGACAATGAACCGACATATTTTGACCTCCGATTACGGTTACTGTTATTTGCTGCAGCTGAAGTGAACTTAGTGTTCACGGTGACCCGTGATTAGAATAAGAAGTGACTTTCTGATTTTCTCAACGGGGTTTAGTGGTATAACACACGTTCACAGCCGGACGCGGCGATAAAGTACGTAAGGGACAGTTTGTACAGACAATAGACTTGTGCCATATCGGTACGACGTGCAGGGTTGATAACCTTTGCGGCAAATAAGTGAAAAGATTATCGGGCGTCCGCATAACCCAGTCCTGGCAAATGATTGGATATAATGTAATTGTTTTGAAATTTATTATAATATAATATATTATATTATATAGGGTGTCCCTAAAACCAACGTTGATACGAAAAGGGCTGATAGACCAGCTCATCAGACTAAATTGTTGTAAATTTGACTTCAGTGAAAATCTCTTAGTTTTCCATACTTACTTGTATGGTCGCAATCGCGTGTTCGCGCGATAATCGCGTATTCGCTGTTCGATAGGACGATGCCTAAGTCTACAGGTGCTATGATATCCAGATTTAAATATTTTTTGAAAGGCATTTTCTTCTGAAACTTAACTTTTCACTATTTTCAATAAAACCAACTTCACTCAATAACCCATCAACTAGTGATAATAAATCCCAAAGGGAGACTTGTGAAAGTCTGGGTTTTATTTTAAACAGATGAAAGAATTTCGAAACAACGATAACAAAGGTAATACTTTTTTTAATACCTATTTACCTTACTTTAATGTTATACAGTAAAACCTTAATAAAATGACGAAAAAAGGTTTAACGTAGAATCATTACAAGGCTAGCATGTTGTGGTCAAAATATGTACACACCTGACCATACTCGAGAATTTATAACACTAACGGCTTTTTACGATTCCATGCCGTGCCATATGACAATAAAGTGGGACACCATACAACATGTTTATGGAAGACACACTATCTCCAAATCTGAATGCCTATTTAAAACCCTGTGACTTACGGACGTTTATCAGGATTGGCTACGCGATCACAACGCCCGGATCGCCCCGCACCGACTCCGCGCCGCCGTAAGGCTGGTCGCCGCGCGATCGCGTTTTCGCGACACATTCAGATCGCCGCGCAAGTAATACCGACTGCGCTTCACTCCCAACACCACTTGGAGCCGCCCCCGCCCTGCCCGGGCAAGGCAGGGGGCGCTTTTTGGCAAACCCTGGAGACCCTTCTTCTCACCAACCCAGACCCACGGACGCACTGGACCCCTAGAAGCGCACTGCAGAGCGTAGGATTCCCGCCTGCAGTGCGCACCTCCGCACACACCAGCGCCTCCAAACAACAGAACAGAAGCACAAACAGTAGACGCAACCACCGGAAAAGACCCCCCGCGCCCGCGAGGCAGCAGCGCACTGAGCCGCACCAACGCGCTCCGCGGTGCAGCAGCGCCCGCGAGGCTGCAAACAACTGGACCACCACCAACGCGACAGGAGCCGTAGCTGCAGAAGGCGCGCGGCTCCTGTCCCCCTGAAACCGGACATGACAATTACACCTCATCGCCGAAGCATCCAGCAACCCCGAAGCTCCCACCGAGGTCGGCTGCGCCGCGCCCGCGCCAGAGAGGCGACGGCGCCCCCGTGATGCGGCAGGCGCTCTGCGGTGTAGCAGCGCCGCGAGGCTGCGAACCGCCCGCCAGGCTGCCAACGCGCCGGCGTTGCGGTGACGCGCCCGCGAGTCGTCGCGCCCGCGAAGTGGTCAGCGCTCATGGGAGGCAGCACGGCGCCCTCGAGGCTGCAAGAGGCAGCAGAAGGCAGCACCCGACCCGACCAGCCAGGCTGCACAGATGCTCCCACCACCGGCAAACGAAGACTCTCGCAAAAGAAGAGCGAAAACCACCGCAGGCTGGACACCTCCACTACTCCCCGTCGAGCAGTTAGGACCGTGTCCAGCGGCAAGGAAGCCGAAGTCCCCTCTCTCCCAGCCTCTGGCTGAGTGTCGCTTGCTGGGCCTCCCGCAAGGGTCTCACCCGGCACGGCTGACCTCGCCGAGGCGAGAAAAAGAGAGGAGGCATCCGTAGGGCCCCCCAGGAGCCCGCCCCAACCACCGGCCCGTAGTTACGGGCTGCGGTAGCACCCGCCGAAGGGGGCACGTACGCCCCGAACGGCTCCCCCAACCGCCTGACGGCGGTTGTGCGACGACCCGACGACGACGTTTATCATTTCCAATCGATTTTTATTTTGTACGGACATGTTTTAGTATCGGAAACAAATTTAGTGTTAAAATTTATGAGGTGTACATATTTAGTCCATTATAGCCGTATTTATTGGCTTAATAATGTGTTTCAACGTTAATAAAAACTTTGGTTAAAATAAGAAGTCTTGAGTTTGAGTTATCGTGCGTTTAGGAGGCTTATGAGTTTTGAAATCAATTTACTTCGTTTGGTGTTGAAACTCATGAGCACACACCAGAGATCTTTATAAAGATTATAATGGTAGAAGAAATCGCTAATCGACGACCTTGAAACCGATTTTGGGTGTTTTTGTATTATGAGGTAAACATTAAATCAATGCGCTAGGGTTGCCGTCCCTTATCCTGTCTAGGGTAAACTAGCGCTTGCCCATACAAAAAGTAAATCTTCAAAATTTTTTCCACCATTTTTGTTACCGCTTGTAGAATAGTATATTACACACCGCAGATGTTTACGGCCTGAGCCGCAGGCGAGGGGCGTAATTATGCGATCGAGGGCTTTCTTTATTACCTCCCGTGTTGTGTACATCATTTTATGTCTGCACTTGGCCAGAAAGCGACTTTTTCCAAACGCGTAGCGTGCGGAAATAGCCACTTTATGGCCAGGTGTGGCATAAATTAAATTACGTTACGATCGGCGAAAAAGTAGGCTACCCTATCTTATCCGTTCACGGGACAGTGGTGTCCCGGACCTTTGGAAGGCGTGCACGGAGCCGAAGCCTACGCGTACAGCCGTACACCCAGCGGATGCTATCTCTGTCCGTACCTTATTATTACGCCTGATGATCAAGAATCTAGACACTATTTTTGACAGAGGATAAGCCTCGCCCATCCAAAAACGCAACGTCTTCTGAACCCCACATCAACCGAAGATGACCTGGGGACCATTCTTCATTTATAGGCAAATATTTTCGTGTAATTTTTAGCTTTGTACATAATTAAGATAGTAATAATTTAAAGTATTATTTTTATAAGTAGTGGTACCAGTAGTAAAATTATATAATAAACGATATTGTCAATGCGATACGATCGCGCTCTGACAACACAATGAGGCATCCGTAAGAGTTGATATCAGTGTCGTAACTAGCAGACGTATCGCATAGCATGATGGAAATTCATTTGTCTGAGGCAGATAGCTGAGCCATCAACCTATTCGAAAGGTAACCAAGCATTATGCTACTGCTTCTTACACGCTTGGTTAGTTTCATGCCAAATTAAACGAGGAAATAAACTTTTCTAATATGCTGGATTCTCCGCATTTGTCGTTAGAAAGCAATAATGTTACTATGAATGACTTTGCGGGCTATAGTAATATTGCTTTCCAATAACGATATATACTCAAAACGATATATTATTGTCAAATTTTCACAAAACAGGAATTAATGGACGAAAACCGAATGATTTTTACCGGTTTTAATACAACAAAGGGTAAATATATCGTTCTCAGACATAAAGTATCACTTTATTATTTGTCCATAAGGTTATAACCATTCTATAGCTATGAAGATGCAATTAAAAATAGTTCTTAGATTAATTATCATCAAAGCGTTACTTTTGCTCGAAAACGTCACAAATAGCAGTTTTAAAACCTTGCAACCAAGCAGTGATGCACTGAACTAATCGCATAATCATTTATATAATTAAACATTCAATGTGTTACTTTATTAAACTTTTTTTTATAGCAAGAGTTTAAACAAAGCCGTAATTAGACCACAGCTTCGAAACTTTGTAGACAACCGCGAGGCGCTACTTTACGCTCGTTATCAAAAAGTTATATATTATTTCTCTTTACTCGTGCTCGGATCGACACGTTAGCTGTTATTACTAGCAGAGCAACATTAAAATGCTTATTTCATATCTACCCAGAGGGTTAGCATATGAGAATCTGCATATCCGTAGTTGAAACAAACAAGTAGCTTAGCTCTGGGCGTTTACAAAACTGATATACATAAAGTAGTTGGAAAAAAATAAAAAAACAATTTTCCCAACGTAATATGACTTTGCAATATTCAATTGTTTACACGACCGCAAGCCGATTTTTAGTAAAAAAAAAGCATAAAATAATCAAACTACTAGGAAATGTTGCAGATACGAGTAAATTCCTAGGCCCTACAAATTGGAATGAAGCTGATATTACGAATATAACCAATACCTTCGTCCTACAAAGCTACCGTATTGCGTTAATGGATATGGCTCTCTATTTTTTTTGTATGAAAAATCCACGAAAATATTCTGTTTTTTTTTTGGTTATTCAAGAATCAAGTATAAAAATGCTACATTCGGCGTGATTATATGGCTATGCGGTGGTGCATTACATACCTACTGGATTGCTTTCAAGTCGCGCGATCTTTCTGTGAAACGCATTACTCCTTATACTCGTACATACTATGATACGGCGTCCTTACTCCAAGACTGCCATCCCACATACAAAACGTACTAAGTACATTTGACAATAATACAATGTTAGTCCTTTATTTCTTGAGACGCGTGAGGACTGGTCCTTTTATTTCGTATCTTTTATACCGACGCTTTTATCCCTGCCGTAGATAAGTCATCGATAAATTTAAAATACGAGTATACGATAAGGCGTGATATTCAAATTAAATACCTTTGACATTTTAAGATTACAAACATCAACGATACTGCACTGGATATTGGATGCGGCGATTTAAGAACAAAACGTAAAGGATATTCTGACACTGAAGCCGGAACATTTTCGTGTTGCTTTTCTCAGGTAAAAGGTTCTGAGGTTACCAATAAAACGTTCTTGCATACAGGAACGCTTACTTGTAATGTTTTAAATGCATAACAGTTTATTAATTAAGTTAATCATTAGTCTAGTTATAGTCAGGATATCATTTCAAGAATAGCTACTGTCAAACAGACTCTTAATAACAAAAAAAGACATAATGAAATTAAAAATATCGAGTAACACAAGGAATCGATAAATAGAATAATAATGATAATTATTTGGAACATAGCAGTATATGGTTGTTACATGGACATTAAAAGGTACGAAGAGGTAGAGAAAGGTTTGGTGGTCGAGATAATGATTTGTGAAATGTGATTTTGGAGGAGAATGGAGGGGATAATTCGGATGGAAAGGATATCGAATGAGGAAGCGTTAAAATGGGACAGAAAAATATGACTGTATTAGTGCTCATAGATAACAGGAGAAGAGTCATGATTGAACAACTATTACGAGTCGACTCCTTTCTCGATACAGTAAAACGTGGTACTATATGGAGGGATTAGAGGAAGCCGGGCCGAGGAAGACCAAAAATAAACTATTTTGAATAAAACAGAATGGTAAGGTTGGATCGCGCTAGGAGGTGAAAGAATTGATGCAAAATCAGAACGACTGACTTCTAAATGAAAGAAAAAGAAGAAGAGAAACTCCTAAATGAAATAGAAGAAGTAGATATCGACGGCAAAAAGCGAAAACGTAGTAACCGCCATTGTTTTCTTTGGCAGTTACTACGTTTCCGCTTTTTGCCATCGATATAAAGCAGTATACTCACAGTATATTATTGAGTAAGAATTATGTAAGCATATATTTCTCTTCTTTCTTTCTATACATGTTTCTTATCATTTCGCCGGTGGCATTATGAAGAGATTAGGGGTTAAATAAGAGTTCAGTAGGCTTTGTCGCGCTTATTTGTCAGAACGTGACGGATTATCATTTATTTATCGCGCGACAAAGCGTATTATCATACGCCTTCAGGTAGCAGTGGCGACATACTGCATTTATGTATTTCATCGCGATCGTCAACCACCAGTCAACCGAGGCGGACACGACATATCTCTCCACAATTTAGCTACCGTGTGACACATGCTCCTAATCCCACCGACGGTGAGAAAAATATGTATTGAGAGTATATACTAGGGCTTCCAAACCCGGGATTTATTATATGACCTACTGGGATCCCGGGATTAGTTATGCAAAAAACCGTTTTTTTTTGTTTTTTTTTGTGTATTACGTTATTATGGTATAACAATGTGTGCGAATTGTCTGCAAAATCAAGATACTGATCAAAAATAAAATAACTGGCCAAGAGCATGTCGGACCATACTCAGTGTAGAGTTCCATAGCCGTAACTATAAGGTAAAAAATACGATGTAAAAAAAGTACAACAACAAAGGAGCGTATCTTCATAGCAATTACGTCCTTTTGTTGAGAAACGGTTAATTTGATCATGTTGAGAATAATTTTCGTTGAAAGTATTAATTAAGCGTTATCTTGGTGATTTTTTTCATATTTTTTGGACATACGGTTTAGAAGATAGAGGGGGGGGACACAATTTTCACAACTTTCGGAGCGATTATTTCCAAAGGTATTCACCTAATCAAAAACATTACTTAAGAACCTCAAAATGTTTTTGAAAGAGCTGTCGAACTACACACGTTGATATTTTCTGAAAAAAAATTTTTTAGCTTCTGTAACATTGTATGGAGTGCCCCCCCTAAAAATATTTATTTTAATTATTTAACTACCAAACTAAGTAGCGGCTTATACAACACACCTATATTCCAAATTTCAGCAATATCCATCATGTAGTTTTTGAGTAAAATGCCTGTGACATACGGACAGACGGACGGACGGACATGACGAAGCTATAAGGGTTCCGTTTTTGCCATTTTGGCTACGGAACTCTAAAAGATCATACTACCTAACTAGTCCTTGTAACAAATGTAGGTACCATCTTGATCCCTTCTACGAGGGAAGTAAATACTTTTTTTCAAATGGGTACAAAATATCTATTTTTCGCAAAAGATCTATTTTGCCGTTATATTATTTTTTAACAAATGTTAGCTTTCAAACTTACTAACAACCACCCATAAACTAGTCCTGTGTATCATGTCCACAGAACTCTCACAGTCGCACACGTGACTTATCACGGCAATGCACTTACGATCTCCGTCTCCGCCGCTATCTTTATCCAATTTGTTACCCTTATCAAGAATTAAATGCGTTTTAAGACCTTCACTCGACAGTTTTTATTTTTTATTAATTACGAGCTAGCCGGCATGAGGAAAGTGGACAGGTGATAGCTTTTTATGATCTCTATTTATCGAATATCCATCTGTTACCCATTGGGTATTGGACGTCCGACGAATTGGTATCGTGTTCATTAGAACCAGCTGGATTTGATAAACTTTGATTGAATGATCCTATATTTTAGGATGACGTGGCAACGTATGATTTGTTTGTGCGCTAATTCTAAATGGGACAAAATTTTCACATCAACATCAAACGTAACATATTCAAGCAAAAGGTATCATTTAGCCGTTTTTTAATAAGGGTGATGTTTAAATGTATATTTATAGCAGTGACAATCACATAATTAACATTAACAAGCGACAAAGAGGTAGGTACCTTAAAAACGATATCTGAAAACGCCTAAATTGTAAATGCGAAAAACGTCACACACGTTTTGTAAATGAAAACGTGTGTGGTGATTTTCGTACTTTGCCTTGGACCTAAAGATAATATTTTCTATACTGAACTATTTTACTGGCCCATAAAAAATCCAATGGATGTTACTAAAAATACACAGTTGGCATTGGCCGCATTTGCAGAAATGAAAGCTTATTATTTCAAATTAAAGGTAGGTATTTTTGGATTGACTAGTAGAATACTTATTGCGTGTTCAAAAACAGGACATCAAAGCTCTAACTGTGGCTCTAATAAAAACATTTCATATCACCGACTCTGTTTTCCTCCGTATAAGGAAAGAAAGTCATAAACAAATATTATTTTCCTTGTTTTAATCAAGCAGTCGGAACTTAACCGGGGAAACTTGAAACAAACATCGTAAAAATAGTCGCAGATAGTTCCACAGTGGTGCCACGTGGTGAAAATGCTTGTCATGTTGGTATTGTTTTATTTTATATGTCAATGCTGCGCAGATATTAGTTTTTCCGGACATTTTCATTCGATGCCTGAAACGGAAATATTTAATTAAATCCAACGTTTGCCGATTGGTGGTTTATGGTCGTTAGAAGCAAACTCAGCTGGAATCAAGGAAATTAGGCAGTAAAAAGAAACTACCTAAGAAATCTCTAATGTAATAAATTGTTTTTGTTCAGTCAGCATTAAATTGTCTGTAGTATCCAAAACGTCATATATATCGCAACACGTCTTCAATACTAGGCATAAAGATGTGTGACGATATACCAGGTGTTGTCTGTATTAGAAGCAAATATTTAAAACGTAGATTGTACTCCTCAAACTGCACAACATTTGTTCAGCGACATTAAAAACTAACTTATGTTTTAATTTTTAGTACACTTTAAAGTTTATTTGAAACTGCAATGTATTGCGACGATTTTTTATGTTTGTAGCGTGAGCGACGTCAATTAGACCGATGTTAACGTACATTGAAAATACTATTAATTTGTATGAAAAAGATAAAATCTAAAGATAACATAATTTTTAAAAGTCCTTGAACGGTTTTATTGTTTGATGAGTAGAATCTACGTTTTAATTATTTGCTCCTGTTACAGGCAACACCCGGTATATGACGTTTTGGGTGCTACAACCGATTTGATGCTGACTGTACATTCTTTTCCTGCATAAAACCTTAGAATGTCAAAGAATAATCGTTGTCAGCAATTGATTGTAACAGAAATAAGTAAAATTTACATATTTTGTCATATAAGAGTTGTTCGGTAGTTTGTTTATTGACGTTGTAACAGAGTAGTTATTTTTAAAATAATCTTCTTATATTCGATATAGGTACCTATCATGGATCGTTTGCTAAACGAAAAGCATAAAGTGTAAAATATAAATAAAGTGTTTTATGCAGGAGCTATAAAATAAAACGGCAATAACACGCATCATTTGACAGTTCACCCGGAGACTAGCTAGATTATGAATGAATATAATAATATTTGAAATACCTAGATTTAGAGTATATGTGTAGTGATATTTACTATATTTACAACTCCACCAAACTGCAAGAGAGTAATAAAAACATTTGATGATGATGCATTTTATAATTACTTTCTTACACAATAATATGTATATTAAAATCCATTTCCGTATTTTTTTAATTTATATACTTAAATAATATAGACTCCAATTAGTTCATTGTAGTTGTAAAATCAAAAACCTCACGGAAGATGCCATAGATTACTTGAAGAAGGCCAACTTTAACCTTTAGATCTAACTACTTTAGTATATACATATGTACATTGTATCCAGTGACTGAATTGCCATACGATAAATAAATAAATAGTTGTAAAATATCAAATACTAATGCGATTTTAAATTCGCTGGGCTATATAACAAATAAGAAATGATCCTAAGATATTTTGTATTCTTATTTAACTGAAACAAGAAATAAAATTATAATATACCTCCATAATCTTAAAACATAAATTTGTGTCTCGACATCTTTACCTGCTAACTGGTAAACGTAATATTCATAAAGATAGCTATTTACCACGCCCAGTGTCGTTAAATTCATTTTTATAACCTATATTTTATGTGAAATGATAAAATATTCACCCTTGTTGTAAAATTTTATACAAATTAAAACATTAATACGAAAAGTAAAAATGGGTTTTGTTAAGTAACCGTATTATTTTGAAGTGCCTTTATTCCCAATGGAAAAGTTAATTATTTCCTACCTTGGGCTGTTTTAAAAATATATTCAGTGGCTTATTTTTATTAATGTAACAGAAAAGAAGTTTTCAGCATATTTTTTGTCGTTAATTTGAATTCTTGCCGTGGATTTAAATACTTACTTAGTAGGAAAATTCATTTACCTTTTTCATATGCCAATTAAAACAGTTTAACAAACCCAAATTGAAGCTCGACAAATTAATAACACTCAGCCGTAATTATTATTACCAACTGACTATGAACCAAAATTCTGCGTCCTTATGTTAGGGTACACTGAATTATATGCATGAAGGTTAAAATTTTTGCATGGTAATACAGTGTGTAAGTCTAATACGGGCGAATCTCTTAACGGTGGTTAGTATAGGACAAAGTGAAGGTAATAAGATAACATTTACTTAAAGTTGCAACAATAATTTTGTCCATACAAAATAATTCAGCCCGCAATGTAATGCAAACACACTCACGTTAAACGCTCGTTGACAGTTACGTTGACATTTCGGTACCGCCGTACCGCAACCATGTTTACAGTACATTGCTGCTGAGAAATTTAAAAAAAAATACTTATGGGGTCGTAATGAACTGCAACTTAAAAAAACCTATTACTTCATGATTACACTAATGAATAATATGTCCGATTTAATTTATCGCCCGTATTAGACTTACACGCTGTATAAGTCTTAAATTATAATTAATCCTTTTTGTTTAAAGCCTAAAAGTTAGAGCTCAAAAGGTGTAATGTGATCAAATCAGTGTGTTAAATATTTTATTTAATTGAAAACGACAAAAGTTGCTAACAGAATGTTGCGTTAAGTTCTATGTTAATATTCTATTTTTTTATTTTTACAGGATCAAGAATGACGTGGTTAAGAGAAAGGGATCCAACCCAGACAAAATCGATTTTAAAATTAAAGAACTTATTTTGTTGAAACCTTAATATCCAATAAAAATAAATATTAGTAAATTACTAATATTTCTTTTGTGTCTAATCATGGTTTGGATTCTTTTCCCTGAATTTAATACATCATATTGGGTCAATCTCCCTATATGTGAAATTTCTCTTTTTTACTGTAACGGAAGAACCGTCCGTAACCCCTAATAAAGTCAAAATGTATTAGGCTGACATTGTCGGCAAGCGAGGATATCTCGCGTCAAGCCAACTCACTTTACACCTTAATGGAGTTCGATTCCTCGCCAAAAGACAAGTTTCCGCGTCACTTAACTTTACTTCCGTCGTTATCGATATTTATTAGGGTTCCATTTTTTTAATAACCTTTTCTATAGGTTTTAGAGCAAATGCGCGGAAACGAGACAGTTATGAGATTAAGAAACATGGGTATACATCAGTGGCGTGGCGTCCAAAGAACTCGATTCCTACCGGCTTGCCTAATGTCAGGCATTTGACCACCTTATTCTACAGCTCTTAAGGAAAATGTACGCCAAATCTGCACCGGCTTGTCCAAGGATGCCGGCTTACGCCACGCCACTGGTATACATTAATATACAATTTTACTTTTCTCGTTCGAAAGTAATTTAGTAGCAAAGTAGCTATGTTCATCAAAATAAAATGAATTATAATAACAGCATTTTTTTTTCACTTTATTCATTATATAAATAACCTTCTATACTAGAAGGCCTCTTTCTGAAAAAAAAATGCTGTCTATTGTTTTTAGAGAAATTTCGAAGTGACTGATTAAATTAAATGTTACTAAACAAAGATAATTTATCTCTGTTTTAGGAATAAATTAAGATTACAGATATAAAATGTTTATGGTTATGCATGTCATTAGATAACAAAAATTAATATTTGTAATGTTATTAGTTACTTCAATGGAAAATGTTTATAATTGAATTAAATTTAATGACTTTCGCATACGCCACATCCGAAAGAAATCACAACATTGATATTTATTTTTTACGATTCAACGCCTCGTGAAAACCGTTTAATTTTCATTAAATAGCAAGTGAACCTTCGTTAAGCTTAACGGCACACTCTTGACTGTTTTTTACGCCTAAAATCGAGAGTGTCACTCTGTGATATTCGAGTAGGGCTGTCAGTCGGCCGTTTGTACGAAACCTTATGTAGGTTAGCGCGTATTTACCAATAAAAAACGTTAGGGTGTTCTGTTACGCTATTGGAAATACGTTTAGTATTTTATGTACGCTTAGGGAAATTAGGTGTGGTTGAAGCGGCTTGATGCCATTTTTGTGGTTTGGGAAAAAAAACTATTGACGAAGGGGCGGGTCTTCTGTGTGTATTTATTAAAATATACTTCTACGGTAAATACTTTTGATATAGGTATATTAATTATTTTTTAGTTTAAGAGTAATTACAAGTTTTTTAGTTGGTATTTTATATTTATAAGTAGTAATTTTTATCATAAAAGTAATAAAATTGTATAGGTAACACTTAAATGTAATTTATTTGTGTTATAATAACTGTAGGAATCATTATAATATAGCCTATACTTGAACATGAATTTTATATATTAATGTTAACAAACTAAATTTCAACAAGATGTCAAACTAATATCTTTTAAATATTGCTATAAATTGAAAAGATTTTCGTTACTAAATTATTGCAATCCATGTTTTTGTTTACTTATATATCTTTATGTTATAGTAAGGTAAACGTCCGAGTACTCGACAGCGACACCGTCCCAATAGTCGCCATTTTGAATGTTAATTCATTAGCAATTATTGGGCATTAGCGTGTCGAGCGAGCACTAGGGCGTTTACCTTAAAAGCCTGGGATATTATAAAGTACATAAGTTATTAAATTTTACTTAAAAAACTACCATGAGACTCGAAAATAACCAGTGCCGGATTAAGCCAGCGCGGGGCCTGTAGCATTTCTTCAAAGAGGCGCTTGGTTGGTCTTAGATATACTTAAATACCGATTGACCGGTAATTTTACACGTGACGAATTAGATAACGAGGGAGAGCGGGTCCCCTTTTGCGAGTGGGCGCGGGGCCCCCCAATGCGTGGGGCCCGTAGCATTTGCTACTCTTGCTATATGGCTAATCCGGCACTGAACATAATTGAAATAAAACGGCCATTCTCACGAAGTATGACTGCGTCTAATTACCGCGTCTCCATACATTTAGTTTGAAAACAGCGTCGCAGGGACTGCATAACCGAAAAATGAAGGTAGCGTTTTAAAGCGGTATGACGTCATACCGTTTGTTTCGGTATGATTTCGGTAGCGCAACCGAAATGAAACGGTATCGAAATTGAACGGTACCGTAATTTTTTTTCGGTAACCTTAACCGTTTTAAAAAGGTACCGTTTGAGGTTTATGTGTGTGCGCCGAGCGTCGTCGCGTCGTCAAGTTTCAATCGCGTCGTCTTTAGCCTTGAGCATCATTATCATTTCAACGTTAAGACGTTCACTACTAAACATAGGTCTTCCCCGAAGACTTTAATTTGTTTTATTTTTGTATTTTTTACCTTATTTGTTTTTAGTTTCAGTTGATTAGGTATTTCTTGTTTGTTTTTTATCTTCAATGTGTTTTACTTTGTATTTTATACCTTTCTTGTTTTTACTTTGTGTGGATTAGGTGTTTTTTTATCTTTAACTTGTTTTATTTTTTTTGGTTTTTTTACATTTTTTGTTTAAAGTTTGCGTTGATTGTAATTTTTTGTTTTTTTTTCTTTTATTTGTTTTTTTAACTTATTTTTGTTTTAAGTTTGTGTGGATTAGGTGTTTTTGTCTTTTTTATTTTTAATTTGTGTTATTTTTGTATTTTATTGTTTTTTTTACCTATTTTTGTTGTAAGTTTGCGTTGATTGTTATTTTTTGTTTTTTTTCTTCTTTTATTTGTTTTTTTATCTTATTCTTGTTTTTAGTTAGTGTTGATTAGGTATTTTATGCTTTTTTATGTTAGATGTACTGGATTTACTTTGTATTTTCTACCTGTTTTTGTTTTTAGTTTGTGTTGATTAGGTACTTTTTATATTTATTACCTTAAATTTGTTTTTTTTTGTACCTTGTTTGTTTTAATTTTGAGTTACTGTTTTCTTTCATTTGGTGTTTTTAATTTTTTTGTTATATTTTAAAATTTTCTACCTTTTGGTTTTTAGTTTGTGTTGATTGTTATTTTTTGTTTTTTTTACCTTATATTTGTTTTCTTTTGTATTGTTTTGTTTTTTTTATACCTTAATTTTGTTTTTAGTTTCTGCTGATTAGGTATTTTTTGTTTGTTTGTTTATTTATTTTATTTTTATTAGTATTTGTATTAGTAGTTAAGTTTGCGTTGATTGCTATTTTTTCTTTTATTTGTTTTTTTACCTTATATTTGTTTTTAGTTTGTGATGATTAGGTATTTTCTGTTTTTTTACTTTAATTTGTTTTTAAAAAATACCTAAACAACATATACTAAAAAAATTAAAGATAAAAACAATAAATAACAATCAACACAAACTAAAAACAAATAAAGTAAATAATACAAAATAAAAACAAAAAAATTAAAGAAATAAAAAATAAATGAAAAATAACAATAAACACAAACTAAAAACAAAAAAGGTAAAAAACAGAAATAAAACAAATTATGGAAGTTATGAAGATGATGATTGATTATGTATCTCAAGCTGTTTTTCTTTGGAAATCAGTAATGGTTTTTTTAATGGGACTTCCAGGTCGTGAAAAATCAGCCTTTGATTAGAGGAAGTCGCTCATGAGAACGAAATTTAAAAAAAAATCGGCCTGTTCTTTAATATATTGTAATCTGAATCATTGTATATAATGTAGTTGAAGATATTTGAATTTACATTTTGGGATAGAAATACAATCACATAGTTTACGAAATATTTTTATTTTTATTAAAATGTCATTTTTATTATATTTTTCATCATCCCTATAATATTCACAATTTTCGTATAGTGAGTTCTAAATCATATTTAATCAGTCTACACAAGTATCACAAAAGTGTCATTTTTATTCTACAAGTCTTATTTTTTTATTTATAAACCATTGAAGTTACGTAAAAATCACAAATTTACTCCCATACATTTGAGAAAAGGGACCTTATGACCAGCCATGAGCAAAAATTATTGATAATTACAGTATGGCACGATATTTAAATTATTTATTTACTAATCTTGTATTAAAACAGAAAACTAAAGAAAAAAGGTTATTAGAAATTTACTTCAAATCTTGATCAATTAAGAGTAATTCTCAAATAACGTTGTTGAATTTAAGTGATGACTAATCAAGGTCCCTTTTCCCAAATGCATGGGATATTATGACCTTATGACCAATCACAGGTAAAACTTATTGATAATTACAGTATGGCACGCACGATATTAACATTATTTATTTACTAAACTTGTATTAAAACAGAATACCGAAGAAAATAGGTTTTTAGAAATTTACTTTAAATCTTGGTCAATTAAGAGTTATTCTCATAATTATAACACTATGTTGAATAATTCACACCATGGTGTTATGATGACCTATGCTTTGTGATGCTAATATAAAATACGCTAAAATAAATGTGTTTTGTATGGACGACTTTTCTATAAAACCAAAAATTACCGAGTTTTATAAAAAAAATCATAATGGTAGGATAGGATTCGCCAAAAAACATTTTTTGTTTGTGTTGATCTTTTGAAAAAAAATTAAAAGGATTATTTTTCTTAAGTGGTCAAAAATTATAGAAACCGCCAAAAAACTAACCTTTTTCGTAAGTATTTCGAAAAAAAAATTAAAAAACTTTTTCTAAAACGGTCAAAAATTATAGGCATTCGCCAGAAAGTGTTTTTTTTTAATTTTTGTAAAATTTGTGAACAAAAATCAAGGTTTTTCTAAAATGGTCAAAAAGTTTTACGATTCGCCAAAACACGTTTTCATGTTTAAAAAAAATGTTTATAAATCTTTTTCTGAAAAGGTTTTTAAACATGACAAAGTGATCTAAAATTGTAGAAACATCCAAAAAAAACCAAAAAAAATAAATAAAAAACTTTTTCTAAAATGTTCAAAAATGATAGGCATTCGCCAGTGTTTTTTTTTGTGTAATTTTTGAAAGAAAAAACAAGGTTTTTCTAAAATGGTCAAAAAGTTATACGATTTGCCAAAAACACTTTTTAAAAAATGTTTAAAAACTTTTTCCTAAATAAGCTTTAAAAAAACGACATACAAATGTATATATTTTTATTTTCAATTTTTTTTAATTCCGAATCTGTGGCGCCCAAACCCTTTCCTTCCAAATTTTCAACTTTCTGGGATCATTTTGAAAATTTTGCTTACCATTATGCAGGCCGCGTGCTTGTTTGCCACCGTCGTGGTATAAAAAAGAAATACAAATAAGCAAAAGTTGCAAGTAAATTTTATTAAACAATTTTATCAATAGATTTATCATTTTTGTATGAAGTCTGCTGCCATAAGGACCCTTTTCTCCTAAACTTTGAACTCAATTCTTATATAGAAAAAAATTAACGTACAACAGTGAAACGAAGCTACAAATACACGTCTATTCCTATATTTTACAATTTTGCATAAAAGAAAAAAATGATGATTTTGAAGGATTTCACAAAAACGTCCATATCTCCGTAACTAGAAACTGCCATAAGGTCCCTTTTCTTATGGAAAGCCACAATATGCGAGCGAAAAATTTCGGTACTGAAAAAATATAGGTTGGGTACCGTAATAATAAAGGTATAAGTACCGCTTTCAACATTAGCGGTACGTACCGGTATAAAGCGGTACAGTAACAAAATATTTCAACCGGTATAGTCTACCTTTATATCATTACGGTACCGATATTCTATAGCGGTACCGTACCGCTTATATCGTAACGAAAACGGTCCCTGGCGTCGCGGTAAGTAGGTGACCGCAGACATACTTCGTGAGAATGGCCGAAAAACGGATCACTCACGTTATAAAAAGACAAGACATCCACTCGACATGTTTCGGGAGCATTCGACATTCTCTTAATCATGAGTAGTATTCGCGAACGCTGCCCGGCAACTACTCTTTGTATAACGTGAGTGATCCGTTTTTATTTCAATAAGTTCATAAAAAGACTCATCTAACATACTCATTAACCACCAATAGGGGCGTTACAGCCCCACACTCATAATTTAAGGTGGAGTCCACACAACCACACCTTTTATATTTATTCTATTACATAAATAATTCAGAAGCGAAACGTAATGCGATAGGAAACGCGATACGAAATAATTTGAATTTTATGCGTTCTATTTTCTTGACAGGAAACATTAAAATTTTATAAACTCGGAGACAAAGTTAATTCATAGTTTTGTGCAACTGTTTTGTCTCAATTTGTGGACAATGTACAGATGTTCCCCTTCTAATTTGATTTGAAAAGAAATTTCAGTTGCCATTTTTCTATAATATTAATTGACACGGCGTTCTGCTAGAACAGCTAAGTAAATAAGTACCTACCTATAAACTGCACTAAAAGTGTAGAGATTTATAAATAAAATATTAATAAGTAATTCATCTTGTTTTAACACACTACATACCTACCAATCATAATTTTATGGCACACCTGGCAATAAAGTGACTTTTTCTCAAACATGGCATGCATGAAATGTTGACATTACGTGCCTAAAAATAGGCCGCAAAGTAGCTCGGCCTCGTTTCCGGTGCGGCTTGACACTTGCCACGTAATGGAATTTCATATTTACATTGCCAGGCAATGTATTTTTTTTAATTTCCATTCCACATTTATTTGGGCCACAGCATCACGGCATTCAGCCATTAAAAAAACAAAAAACGATTTTTGCTATATTTTGCAGTTTTATTTATTTAAAATTGACATGAACATAACAAATAACACATTATAAACAATTTCCAATTATTATAAATTGCAAACTAAACCACAAGAATACACATTTAAAATATTTCATCTAAATATTCGCGGTAAAAATGTAAACTGAAACAGCTTTTGGTTTCCGAACGTGACATTTGCATTGTCTATGGATATAATATGTCAGTGTCACTAACGTCACTTTCTGATAGAAAGTTTCTGATTAAAATAATATTTAGGGTAAGTAAGGATATTAGTAAGTTTATTTATTTCATTGCATATTTGAGAAAAGCACTATACATACCTCGGCGGAAAATGGGGTTGCCGGCCTCTGCAGTAATGTACTATTACCGCACGCTATGCGTACGGAAAAAACCGCTTTCTGGCCAAGGGTCGACATAAAATGATGTACACAACACGGGAGGTACCTAATAAAGAAAGCCCTCGATCGCATATTTACGTCCCTCGCTTGCAGCTCGGGCCGCAAACATCTACGATCTCGGTCTTTCTTTATTTTATCACCTTAGTTGTGTAATGTACTATAATAATTTGCACGAGTATAATCAGTTTTATAATATACTGGCTGTCCCGGCGAACTTCGTTCTGCCTCAGAATTTTTAAATATTTTAGTAGTTATTCTGTTATTCAGTGCACAGACAAACCCATAAAATTAAATCTCATATAAATCGGTCCACCCGTTCTCGAGTTATAAATGCTGTAACTAACACAACTTTGTTTTATAGGTATAATAGTATTTTATGCAACAGTTGTATAAGTAGGCTCAAAAAATGCGAATGGCGCGAGTTGCGATATGAGCCGCCGCGGCGGCGAGTATCGCAAATAGAGACGCTATGAGCGTTTTTTGACTTAATAGTTAATTATACAACGTTGCATACAATACTTTTTCTACGACTAGGTTTTAATATAAAATACAACAGTAAACATAGCGCGCAAACAAGGCAAGTATGACATATGACTGACAGTATGTGTCTATGGTAAACTTTTTTTTAATTTGACGTATACTCGCTAGTGACATACAGTGACGATATTAAAAATACTTCTTTTTATGTTAGCATCGATGAATTTAGTTCGGAAAGTTTTGTTTTTCTTAAAAACCGTAGGAATTTAATTGTTTGTTAAGTTGGTAGTTGTGCATTTTTATCATAAAGTTAGAATTGAGCGCTTAATCCTTGACCTAAGTTTAATCTAGATTAAGAAGTCTGTGGCTGCTAGCAGTATCGTAATGTGACTATAACGACACCAGTGCTGTTATTTATGGGGAATAGAGTATAGACTTCTCTGAACTCATATTATGTATGTTCTTATTAATATAAGTTCGTGACCAAGTAAAAGACAGATAAAAGTACAGGAGTAGAAAAAGATAATAATCTGTAATGGCAGTAGTTACCCAATAATGAGTCTTTGGGCTTATCTTAGGGTTTAAATTTCTTATATTACTGTTATGAATATTATCTTTTTTGAATGTGTCGTACAAATTGAATACGAATCAGTAAACAAACACTTTATGATTCAAAGGCTATCTCTCAGATTGAATAAAACGATGATAATTACTTTTCTCTTCCCTTAAAAAACCCTTACTAACTACTCCTAGAAGCTACAGCAAAAAGTGCCTTTTGAACCCTGTAATCAGCAAGGCAGTAGTTACCTACATAATACAGCCGCCATAATGCAAAAGGGCACATCTAAATTTTTTTTTCGACACTGAATTGAATACATATTCGGAATCAGTAAATTTCACGGATTCCGAATATATATACAACTCAACTTTGAAAAAAAATGTTGGATGTGCCCCTTTTCCTTATAGCGGCAGAATAACGATTATTAGTAGACATTAGCTAACTGCGAGTTTCTCCTGGCGCGATGAGACTTAACTTCTAAGAGCTTTCGTGTGTGTTTACGATTTCAGTATTGTTTTGAAACGAAGACTTTCCTGTATTTCAGACTTGGCATGTCATTCTGATACTATCTGAGACAGGTATTAGGTACAACTTTTTTAAATCTATTTGTTTTTGTACATTTAAGATATATGAGTAAATTTGAATTTTAAGCCACGTCTTTGAATTTGAATTTCAGATATTAAATAAAGGTTTTATTTACATTAGTTTTTCTTTAATAACTTCAAAATACATTCGTAAATGGTCAAGCTACACAGTACTACAGGTGAACTTTGAACTAACAGTTGATAACCCAAAATGAAATATTTTGCTAAACGAGTTATGCTACGAGAAAGTATTAAAATCCACTTACCCGTATATCATATTAAGATCTCAACGTGTTTGAGCTTCCGGAGTTACAAATGAATGTACGTGACAGTTATAAGTGATCGAGTCACACCATACTTTCTACGCCCGCGACAGACTGATATGGTTGATGTGGGACAGCTTCTGGCTGCTTCTGACCGCCTGGTAGCTTCGAATAATTAGTTCATTATCATTTCATTAATTTAATGGTGCCAACAATATTTTTAGCGTTATTAAAATACCATTTTACTGGGTTGCAGTTCTATACTTAAATAATTTGATGACGTTCCATATACATAACTATAGGTACTAGTGGCGTGGCGTAAAAAATATCCTTGGGCAAGCAGGTGCAGATTTGACGTACATTTTCCTTAAGAGCTGTAAAATAAGGTGGTCAAATATCTGATATTAGGCAAGCCGGTAGGAATCGAGTTCTTTGGATGCCACACCACTGATAGGTACATAAAATTAACTGAAACATAAATTCAGTACAAAAATTTTACCATAAAATCTATTTTTTAAACGGTTTTATTTAGCTTACCGTGCTTGTGTCAAGTTTTTAGGGTTCCGTAGCCAAAATGGCTAAAAAGGAACCCTTATAGTTTCGTCATGTCCGTCCGTCCGTCCGTCCGTCCGTCCGTCCGTCCGTCCGTCCGTCCGTATGTCACAGGCATTTTACTCAAAAACTACAAGACGTATACTGATGAAATTTGGAATATAGATGTCTTGTAGATGCCGCTACTAAGTTTGGTACTTAAATAATAAAAATAAAGAAATCTAGGGGGGGCACTCCATACATGTAACAGACTCTAAAAAATTTTTTTTTCAGCAATTATCAACGTGAGGTACATAATTCGATAGTTCTTTTAAAAACATTATAAGACTTTTATGTACTTTTTTTTGATTAAGTGAATACTTTCGGAAATAATCGCTCCGAAAGTTGCATAAATTGTGTCCCCCCCCTTTAACTTTTAAACCGTAAGTCCAAAAAATATGAAAAAAATCAGGAAGGTAACGCTTAATAAATACATTCAACGAAAATTATTTTGAATAGTAAGGAATAAACCGTTTTGAAGTTATTGCTGAAAAACTTCCCAACCAAAAGGTTTTAAGTGCCATTGATTTACACGGCATATAAGACTTTTTGTCAGTTGGTTATTTTTAGCTTTATCTTTATCTGTAGCACATTTCCTTATAGATACGGCTATGGAACCCTACACTGAGCATGATCCGACATGCTCTTGACCAGTTATTTATTTATGTCGCACAATTAAACAACGATGTCGTTGCGGTATAGTTTAAGACTTACAAACTATTGCCCGATGGATTTTTCATATAAACTTCGGACCCCTTTAAACCCCTTTAAGGGTATACGAGTCGGTCGCTTTTCTATACAAACGTAAAGGAGGTCATCATTTGCTTCCACGGCATCAATTCTGTTTGAACTGAGTTTTATTTTATAGCTTGATACATTTTATTTGCGCAAAACGACATGAGAACTCTCAAAAAGCCAAATAAAAAAAATGTTAGCAAAAAACGTTTAGTTTCAAATAATGCTGATAGATGGCGCTGACCTCAAAGTCCCAATTGCACGTTAGTTCTGGGTTTGCGAGACTTTTCATGTTCTTTCCTTTCGCGAACACAAAATGTATCAAGCTATAAAATAAAGCTTGTTTTAAACATACTTAATGCCATGGAAGCAGATAATGGCTCTATGTTTGTATGGAAAAAACGACTTGATTCATCTTAACACGTTGATGGACAGAACGCCCATAGGCGTCGTTCTTCGGAAAAGTGATGCGACTGTATGCCTTCAACCCCTATAGGCGTTCTGTCCATCAACGTGTTAAGAATGATGAATTTTCAGATATCTTTAGTGTTCACTTTCGTTATGATAAGGCTTAACTGTAATTGTTTTGCAGTCACTATAAAGATTTTTAATAAGATTTCGTATCGGATAAAAATAAATCTTATAAGCTTTGTACGTCATTCTTATACGCAACTATTTAACTTCTTATTTGAATTTATTTCATTTTTTCAATTATTGCTCTTTATTTTTGCGATGTTTTTTTACGTAAAATGAGATTCATCAACATTTTTTCACAATTAATTTAGTCTGGGGTTATCAGTGTACATACCTATTACACTTTTACGCTGGATTTTACTTAATTGAATATAATCCTTTGAAACAGAATAGCGTATATCAGAATAGACATTCCAATAAGCCCGGACACACAAGATGATCTATTCCACTCGGATCGCGTCTCATTACGTCCACCTCCTTGAGATCATGCTCATGTGACATATTAACACAAACACAACATTTGCAACTCATTTAATAAACCGACTTACTTATTTCTATGGAAATAAGGTTCAATATTGGACTGTTAATATGCAAATGAATGGTTGTTAAGTTACTGGAATAATTTATGATTATTATAACCAAACACCAGCATTGATGCAGTAACAGTCATTTGTTTTCTTCGTCCACCTCGCTTGTTAAAAGAAAATCTTGACATGTGCCGCGCGTGGGGGTTCTTTGTAAGAAAGAACCCACGTGGTAGTAATTCTTTTGTAATGCTTTCTAGTTTATTTGTTATGGCTTATGAATGAGCCAGCCGTGTTTGTATGCAAAAATCTTATTAGTTTCAAATTTCAATAGGGATTTATTTTAAGCCGTCATCGTGACAAAGTTATTCATCGTTTCTGCATTCATACGTTACGGCACGGAATCACAAACTTCAATTTATTTCACACTGTAGAAATATTATTCTTCAATCAAAAAACGTCGTTCGAAATTTAAAAACGATATCACATAAATGGAAAAAGAATTGGTTTTCATTTCCAGTATTCAATTTGATACGAGTGCCTGCATAAAAGCTAAGTAGTAGAGACGGAATGAGTCACCAGTGATTTAAAATGAAATAAGACTATACGACTTCTACGATAAGTTTTGCAATTAACGAACTATATATCATGCCTTATTGTCTTGAGTTAAAGGTCAAAATGGGGTGACATATTGTTTGTGAGGTATAAAAGCGAAGAGATATCGTCCTGAGGGTCGAGCGACCTTTTTTCTTGATCGGTATCGGACGCACTCGATGCTTCCTCGCGACAATACTATCGAATTCTTATACACATCGATATGGTAATGTCAATGCATTCCATGCCTTTGTGTACTTATGTTGATGAGGTGGGCGAAACGCCATTGATATACATTCGATCTTATTGTTAGCGTTATTGGGAGGATCCATTTTAAAAGGCAATTTATTCGGAGGGACATCCGATAATGCTTCGTAATTTTTTGTGGTCGATGTTTTTGACGTGTTTCGATGTCATGTCGATGTATGATACTCGTTATTTATGGAGTCATGCCTTATCCTTGTTGATGTGAGGTCACGTCAGGGCACGATGACGTTAGCAGAAAATGTTGTTATTAATAAAATTACATATTGCCATATATTTCGCTTTTACAATATGTTTATCGTAAACGTGAAATCTATGTAATTATGTTTCTTCTGTAACAAACTTGCGGTATTTCATTTCGAACGCAATCAATTTAAAAGCCAAACAACGCGTTTAGCCCGTTTCAAGTCGCCCATTCTCTCAAATTAGGTTCAAAATATTTCAAATAAGGGCCCTGGCTGGAATAAACTAATAAATCCTGATAAAACCGTTTAAAATCGTAGTTACATTTATCTACAATATTAAATTAGAAACCCCTTCAGACCCGTTTGCTCTATTGTTGAAACCACAATCGTTCGTGGCCATAAAATTGGTATTTACCCAAATTAAGCGTAGGCTGTAATTGATACCAATGGTTGTTCTCACTTAAATATTAATTGATGAATAAAAGAAGCAAGTTCAACCAACTTACGTGGTAAAATGATCTTTTGATCAAGTTCATGTTTAACGTGCAATTGCAATCTCTTTTTAAACCTTTAATAAACAATTAGCCAAGTCATACTTTTATATAACAAACTTTTTAAAAATTAAGCTTATTTTTTATTCAAGAGACAACTGATTAGGTATGAACTGTTTTTTTTATAAAACTTTTTTACTAATATTGACAGATCATTAATCTCAAAACTGATGTCTGATTTGAAGTTTCAGATTAATAGATTAAGGCTTCACTTAGCTATTTTAGTATCTAGTTTTTGATAAATGCCGCCGAGTTTAATTTTATATTAGGATTTAAATAAAATAGGTATTCAAGAAATCTAATCAACAAGCATTTCATAGTCCGATGCAAGAATCTAACTAACTTTCTGAATAGAATACCAAACATGGAAATTTGTGGTTTTTTTTTATAAAAAACGCTATAATAGAACAGTAACCCACAACAATGTTAATTAAGTCAACATCTACATATAAATGACTGTCGTTTCCGTCCGTTACACGTTTCTATTGCTATCGAATTGGTATTTGTTATAGTGAAATAAAAATCCAATAAAATCTCATGGCGCACGGGTATGAGCGTTTAACGTAAATGTCATTGTTTTCTATGTGGAGAACGCTGTAGAATGTTATGAAATGAACGTTTTAGGGTACCGTTAATACTGTTTATGCCACACCTGGCCATAAGTGACTTTTTCCGCACGCTGCGCGTACGGAAAAAGCCACTTTCTGGCCAAATGTAGACATAAAATGATGTACACAACACGGGAGGTAATAAAGAAAGCCCTCGATCGCATATTTATTTTGTATTGTATTGTAGTTTCAAAGTCTTTTTCGGGGTCTCCGAAAAGAGTGATTTAAGTTTGACATCTATACAAAAAAACTGTACGATAACACAGCTTTTAATTTATGTGTATACTTAAATACAGATAGTTTTTAAAGTAAAATAAAACGATTTAAATGGTGTCTTCCTTTATATGATATATAGTATTATTAAAGTTTTTAAATAAGTAAAGTTAATAATTAAAACGTTCTCTTAATTGAATTATCATTTACTTATTAATATTACAGTTTTGAACACTGTCCTTCAGATGATGAAAAGCCAGCCACCACCACCAGGTTCACCAGAAGTTTTGTATATTGTTTTCTTTTTAATAAATAAAGTAAATTACCTCAATTACCTCAGTTAGTAACTTAGGATTATAGACTACGTTCAAAAAGAGTTATATATACCTATGCAATTAACGAACAAAATAATAAATAAACAATTTTCCTTTTGTCAATCTTCCACGTTGTCAAATTTCAACATTTAGTCATTACGGAACCCGATGAGATAAATGATGCTAACACTTTTCTTAGGTATTGATTATATTGCATCTGTTTAGAACCCTGCTGCGTAATGACACTTACGAATACATTTCGAATAGTAATGTAACCGAAGCAACTGTAAGTTTTGTCGCTTTAAATAAAAATATAGTTAGACTAACGGCTTACGTTATAAAAATCAATCGCACATGATTTAGTAGCGTCGTGTAATAAAATAAATAACTTAAATAATGTATATAACAAATGGTTTAAAATAATCCTGCTCGTAACTTTATTTTAATACTCAAATCTATTAAACACTCGTTACGACCCAACACAATATTATAAATTTAATCCAGAAACGGATAACCTTTTTTTAGTTACACATCACAAAATATTCCATACCATAGATTCCATTCACAGCCCGGCGTTCATATTTAGTCCTTTACTGGACATGTTGCTGATTTACTGTAGCTCCCAGTTAGAAACTTTCCTAATAAATAAACCTTATTCGTGCCGATGTCAAACTCCATGCTTCCACGAGTATCTGCCGCTTTGGACACGACCGTTGGTTTTTGTGTCCAAGCAACATAAATTTGTCCCTTTCCCCACATACAACACATCCCGGGGACCTTTATGAGTAGGGTCACCCTATTTCGTGCTAAACCCCGCCATTTTATCTGTTTTAATCGCCGCGTAATGAACTTTGTTGGTCCACGCAAAACATGCGTACAAATAGTTTGTGACATTATCGTTTTGTGTAATGGCTTTGCTGATATAAAGAAGTTATGAGATTTTTTCAGATTGAGGAAACGCTACTTATTTTGCTTTATATGTGCCGGGACAAATCGTCCCCTAAGGGCTTTATCACACTTGCGATTTGCGGGCGAAACACAAAGCCTGTGCGAGTGACATTTGTATGGAACTTCGCTTCTAACTCGTCTGTAGCTCGCTCGCAAATCGCAAGTATGGTGGTGCTCTACTACTCACACTAGCTGTTATAAATGTTATATAACGTTATAAGTTATAAAACATATTGTTATCGAACATGTTATATAGTCCGTACAAACTCTGTCAAAAGAACGCAAGCCAAAAACTACCTTAAAATCAGAGCATGACGTAGTTTTTGGCTTGCGTTCGTTTGACAGCATCCAGAGCATAACGTAGTTTTTGGTTTGCGTTCGTTTGACAGCATCAGACTATACCTATACTCCTCGCGCCGAATCATGATCCCTATGACAGTTCACTCTTTCCGCTTGTATTTGTACACCTGATTCCGAAAATGATAAACAAAACTTATTTGTTTCATATTATAATTACTGACATTTGATTTTATATGTAAATCCGAATAATGTCTACAAACCGTTTAACAATGACAGCGAAGCCATTACAAAAGTATGGAGAAAGAACTGTCATAGGGATCATGATTCGGCGCGAGGAGTATAATTACTATGAGTTTTATGAAATGTTAGTGAATATTATCGTGTTTTATAACGTTATATAACATTTATAACAGCTAGTGTGGGAGCATCATGATAAGGCTCTTAGGTGCAAAAACAGTTTATCTTTAATAGAGATGCGAGAAAAACGCCTTTAAAGGATTATGTGCTGAAAAATTGTAAGGTTGAGTTGATACATAATTAAACTGTATTATTTTATTTCATTATATACAATAGAACTAAATTTGTTAATTTTTAAGCGCTTATAGGTAGTAACTAAGTACTCTTGTACTAGTAATTGCAGATAAGCGGTTTTTGCAGTAAGGGAACGAAATTAGAACATTTTTGTCTAAAGCAATGGCCGAAGAACTAAGAGAACACGAATCAATGGAAAAAGTGGAGTGAGGCAGCCCAACGCTAGGCAAAATAGGCTTATAAAACGATATAGAATTATAAAACGAATGAATTGCTAAATTGGTGCTGTTAAATAAAATACAGGCGAAGATTGGTAAATAAATATAAGAACAGGTAAGTAGGTAACGAATAGGTAAGTGAATTTATCGCTACCGAAAAGCAACCCCTACTTACTCATACATTTTATTTATATGTCGGCGTGAAAGGAAAGGGGTCGTCAGGATATCCAGATAGCTGGTAATTCACGGTCGAGCGTAGGTTTCCAACGGTTTGTGCACGATAATAGCAAATAGTTACAATAAACGGGGGAATGCAGTGACGTTGGCTGCGATACTAAGTAGGCGGTGTTCCTTATCCCAAAAGGCACAGCTCAACCATCACTGGCACCAATTCCTTGTCCAGCACAATTCACCATTTCTATGGCATGCAAAAGATTTACAAATCAATAACAGAACCAAGTTAATCCCACTAATATTATAAATGCGAAAGTTTGTGAAGATGTTTGGATGTTTGGATGTTTGTTACCTTATAACGGGGTAATAACTGGATGGATCAAGCTGAAATTTGGCATGCAAGTAGACCAAGTCCTGGATTGAAACATAGGATACTTTATATCCCGGTAAAGAGTTCCTTTGGGACAATAACGGGAACAACGCGGGCGAAGCCGCGGGAAAATGCTAGTTTCTAATAAACGTAATTGTATCGCAACCAAAGACACTCAAGCATAGACAAACTTCACATACCTTCATACGCAGAATTCCGACACTGACTGCGACATATAAAGTGCGACTACGATAACTCTGCAGTGGAGTACATGGTAACATCTCCAGTTAAAAGTCAAATTTCTATGAAAATGTTACTTTGAAATGAAGGTGTTGCCATGTAGACTTATCGTAGTCGCACTCTAATAATGCTTTACATTGACAATTAATAGAATTATTATTATAAAACAATACTCTAACTAAAATATACAAAAACTATCATCCATTATGTACCATTAGTGTTCGGTAGAAAGTTAAATCGTATTGCTCGTCACTGAATATTTCATAGAAATAATCGACAAGCGATAGCAAAATCATCTCCCAAACTAACTTCGCGGCTTTCTTTGTTTTCTGCGCAACTTTTGATATTTATTTCAATTTGAAGTAGTATTAAGAGAAAACTAAGTAGTTCGCCTACTTCTTGTTGAGTTTCTTATACAATATTCAGGACTATTATTCTTTTCAAGCGAAGAGCTAAATGTTCAGTTCTTGCCAACTGTGCCGAGCATAACTCTTGTGCCAACCAGAACAATGATGGACAAAAGAACAGTGCATCTCGCTTTACTAATAGCAAACTCGGGATTAGAATTAAAATATAGTACAGTCGCGGAATGAAAAGATTCATAATTTTCCGATTCTATATCAAAAAGTTAATGTTTAAAAGTGACGAACATTTTCATTCCGCGACTACAAATAAGTTATTACTAATGTATTCCAATTTTTGTATAGTAAATAAAATATCGGTTAATTTCAATAGTAGTAGACAGCGAGTATTGATGAAATCCAAAATTAGTCTCTAAATTTAATGACAAAGGCATACTTGATTTTGTTCGTACCTTGAGCCTTTTAGACTAATATTGTCTTACCTTGGTGATTATTTAGTTGATGGCTTCTATAAAATGGGTATGTTCATTGCAGTGCTTATAATAGTGATCAAATGACCGAAATTAAATTAATTAAACTGCTACTCGCTTTTTAGGGTTCTTTACCTCAAAAGGAAAAAACGGAACCCATTAGGATCACTCGTGTCTGTCTGTCTGTCCGTCTGTCTGTCACAGCCAATTTGGTCCGAAAGTACCTACTGGACCGATTAACTTAAAATTTGGTACATATATTAAGGCCAATGACCCAAAACTGACGTGTCAATAACGGAAATATATGGATTGTAAACACGGGGGTCTAACTCGCACTTGTCCTGTTTTTTTACTATGGCCACACTTCAAAAAACTGTGAAAAGCCGTGCAAAATATCTAATTGTCTTCTTTTACAATTTTGGTTTTTGTTTTGGTAGGTTCGTTATTAATTTCACATAGCAATTAAAAATATTGAAAATCATGATTTAATAAAAAAAAAAAATCTTTTATTTCAGACCAAATAGACCCATAATAATATAAACTAAAAATAAAAATTTGTGCCTCACAAAACTATGTTAGTTGTACATTAAGAATGTTGAAAAAAATTGCCAGAAACAATTAAATAATTTAAAAAAAAGGAGCAATTTGTAAGCGGACAGTCCAGCCAACATACTCAGCATACTGTTGCTGCTGCTCCGCACCCGTTTCAGCAGTTAGGCTATTCTTTTCTACCGAATGGCAAAAAAGACGTCCGCCCGCGCTTCGGCAAACATACCTGATCCACTGTAGTGCTTCGGCAGCCTCAACAGCATCCTGAGTATGTTGTTATATTGGATACGCAAAATGTTGTATACCCTCTGAGTAAATCTCACCCACAGGCTGCAAGTGTAAAATGTTTGACAATAGGCTTTAAAAAGGGTCAACTTGACTTGATTATTACAACGTGCAAACCTGCGGGCGAGCATATTGCCTCGTTAACATTAAATAGTTCGTTAACAAGTCCAGATACCCTGGCAACGCGAATGCCGGAAATGTCCCCAAACAACCAAAAAAATCCCGGTTTCTGGCAGAAAATCAGAAACGTACTACCTTTAACATAATTATGCGTAATGATTTATAAAGTCATTGTAAAGGTACATTAATTTTACATTTGATTTTGCATAACATAATGATTTCCTTACATAACATTAAAATTAGATTTTATTTTCTCCTATATTTTTGTTTTCTTAAATAAAATCCCCTGGTCATTACAGATTAAATTTCAAGAATATAGCTATAATTTGACATATAAAGTCCCCTGGTCATTACAGATCCAATTTTAAGAATATATACACTCTGTACTTCTATGTAAGTACTTAAAAAAGGTAAACAAAAAAAACCACGTGACTCCGGTCGTTCAGCCAATCAAAGTAATGTTTTGTATCTGTGGCATATTACCACTGGCAGAACGACCCTAGTCACGTGTTTTTTTGTATATCTTTTTTTAAATACCTAAAAGTACAGACTATAGCTATCAGTTGATAGTAGACGTACTGTATTGTTTTATCACATTTGGTTAGCTAGCCTACTTCGGTCATCTGCAGAGACGTTCAATATTGCATTTAAATGGAAATTTTATATAAGTTATTTGCAATTTCAAACATAAGTTTTGCCAATTTAGGGTTTGTTTTATGAGTTGTGTTTATATATTTTGAAGTTTCATTTGCTACAGTTTGGAGATATTGACGATATTTTTAAAAGAGGAGTGGTGTAAAAATTAACGCTGCTCGTTTAAAAAATTGCTACTGAATATGAAGAATGTAATTTACTTCCGAAGATTTACTTCCGTTAAGTTACGTTCGATACCAAGTGTTATATCGTCATTATTTGAAAAAAAAAACACGTATCTGACACTGACTCCAGGTAAAAACGCAGTAAGTGTATATGACGTCCGTATGTAACATTTTACGTGTTTCTCTATGACGTTTTTAGATGCGATTTTTTTTTTTTCAAAATAGTGACGATATAAGAAAAATTCCGGTCAATAAGTTTAAGGTGACGCATCGCTAAACAATGAATCGAAAACGGAGCATTTGCGCCCCGCAACCCGCACACCCCCCTATATTTTTACGCGGTATATCAGATATCACACACAATCAGTCGCAAAATAACATTTCCAGTTACATTATAATCGATGCTAATACCGCTCACTTATAACTTGTGTCTATAAAAACTGTCATTCAAAAAAGAACTCAATTTTATAACCCTATATGTCAAATTTGCAAACGCACATTGAAAACTTTACATCAATTGTACTTATCGAAAACTGCCTACATGTTTATGTCAAAAGTGAACAGAAAATAAATGGAGTCGCTTCCTATATTTTTAATTTAGTTATTTGTTAAATCGATACACAAAACTTGGTAATGATAAAGTATTATCTATTCAAATCAGTAAAATACTACCTTGTTTTCTGTACAGTTTGTATGGGGGTTCGTGTTATTTCTTTGAATGGAATAACCAAAAAACCTTAAATAATTTTCGTGGATTTACCGAATACAATCCTACTAATATTATACATGTGAAGATGTTTGGATTTTTGTTACTATATACAGGGTAACAACTAACAACTGAATGGATTGAGCTAACATTAAATTTGGCATGCAAGTAGACCAAGTCCTGGATTGAAACAAGATCTATGCCGGTAAATAGTTCCCTTGGGACTATAACGGGAACAACGCGGGCGAAGCCGCGGGTAAATGCTTGTACAGAATAAATAGGTAATCCATCATTTGAAAAGTGGTCTAATGATTTATTCGCGGATAAGCTATAGTCGCGAATAAATCATTCGCCAATAAAAATATCGTGTTATTTTTTATTCGAATAATTATGAGGACAAACGATTATTCGGATAATTATTAGGACGATAGATTATTCGAATTGTAGCTGTCATATTTGTCTTGGAAAATAAAAACGACTTTAGGACTAAATATTATTCGAATAATGCCCATCTCTGGTTTAGGACTGGTAATGTAGATAGCTAGGTACTGCAAATAATAGCACAAACAAAAATTAATTCGTACAATGCTGTTTTTTATAAATTATATGTTTAAAATATATTTAAAAATTTATATATTTAGGTAGGTACAGATGAAAAAGCAAACACATTATTTTTATTTACCGACTCGACTCGCCTCATAGTACATTATACAACTAGGGTAGTAATACAAAGAAAGGCCGAGATCGCAGAAGTTTGCGGCCCGAGCTGCAAACGAGGGACGTAAATATGCGATCGAGGGCTTTTTTTATTACCTCCCGTGTTGTGTACATTATTTTATGTCTACACTTGGCCAGAAAGCGGCTATTTCCGTACGCGCAGCGTGCGGAAAAAGCCACTTTATGGCCAGGTGTGGCATAAATAAATAAAATGGAATTTCCTCAACCCAAGCGCTAAAAGCCATTAATATGCAGAAAATGGCACAACGGAACTTGAGTTGTCAACATTAGCAACTTCACCAGCACCAGAAACTATTTTGAACACAGAAAAGTCAGCAATATTTTCAGCTTCATTGTTGTCAGGAACAGTGTTATGAGAGCAAATAGATTTGTTTTGTGTGTCTTCCAAAACATTATTACTTGGCGCAGTATTTTCTTTACTATGATCAATCACGTATTCTGGATCACGAATTGGCTTATTCCTAATATGCCTTGGATCGACAAGCTCAGGGAGAAGACAATCGTAATAGAATTTTAATAATTTTGGTTCCATTATGTCTGCCCAAAACTTATCATTTTTTTCTATCATTTCTGTTTTTATTTTATTGTCGCCATACCATGTCCCCAGCAAACAATGTCGTCGTCGTCGACGTCGTACATACGACGTCTACATTGATTTAATATACCAGTGAGTGATATGTATTATACATTACCTACTAAGTATTGGCACTAATGCATTAAAGAAAAAACTTTACTTATGAGCCATCCTGTATATCTATAGTATTATAGTCTTCCTTATTATAATTAATAATACAATGAGTATATTACAAATGTTTCTATTTACGTACGTAAATAAAATAATATTTAATTGTACAATTGAAAGACTCGACGACGCCGCTGTTCCAATGACAACATTTGTTGTCATTTTCCCGCAGCCTAAACTAGACTTATTTGTGGTATAAATATGACGATTACTTACTTTCTCTTAGTCATATAGTTACATTTTTCCAATAATAGTGCTTTCCTTTTCCTTTTGGAAAAACCAACACGCTTTTTTCCCATTCTTAAATAAGATTTCTCACAGGTTTTGTTTACGGCGCGGCCAGTCAACTGTCACAGACCTGTCGTTGGCAACGGCCGTCGGCGGACTGAGGGGAGACTGATTTCATACAAATACGCGCTTGTGCTAGCTTATATGAAAAGGTCGTATACGTAGAAACGGTTTTTTTCGTTTCAATTACAAACTACAATTAATTTTCAAAAGTGTGATCTCAGATATTAAAGTATAGGTTAAAACTATGTTACTCAGAGAATTTAGGGGCTTAAATAGGTCTGGTTTGCCTGTACAATGCAAATTCCGCTTTTGAAAGAGGCATCTTTGACATACTTTTGTCTGTTACAAAAGTTAACAAATCGTGTTTCTGCGTCTTAAAAAATGCAGTAGTTGATCCCAATAATCAGGTTATCAAATGTTACTTTTAGGGATGTAACGATACCGATACCGATACCGATATATCGGCCGATATATCGGTATTGCCGATATATCGGTATCGCCGATATTATACAACCGATATTTGAAGAATTTGCTGTATGAAAAAAAATCTGCAAAAAGTAATTTCAATTTCTGACTTAATTTATGTATTGGTCTATTCTATTACCTTGTGCAATGATAATTACTATGTTAATTAAATCTTTGGTTCTTAATAAAAAAAAGAATTTTGAGTTGACAATTTATTATTTTTACTTTACACTTTCAAGGTTGACTCTCTGGTAAATATAACCAGTAGTCATTGCCATTAGTTATAATAAGGACATAAAAATATCTGAAATTCATACTTCATTATTTAGCTAAGATATCGGTATCGGTATCGTTATCGCCGATATTAACTACTATATATCGGTATCGTATCGGCAAAACTGTGTATCGTTACATCCCTAGTTACTTTCATATGTTTTATGATTCCTGAGAAAAATCGAAATCCCTGCCACCAAAATTTCCGATTCATCATCTTAATTATAACGTTCTGTTGCACGGTCAATGTACGTACATTGGGTACGATGTTGTACCATTTTACAATATTATAATTCTGTAGAAAGTCTAATCAAAAAACATCAAATCATCTTCAAACCTAAAAGAAATAAAACCCGAAAATAGTTTCTATTCGTCTACATCCCCCACAAATATAAACACATTTTATAGTGTTTACTTTGAGAAAAGCTTTTGTATTAGCTTGTTATACACTCCCAAGTCAACATTGTCCCGTTAAAAGTTTATTCGCCTGTCCTCGATAAACAGGGGATTGCATTTTTTCTGAAAGGCGTGTAAATTTATGCATTACATTACAGAATCACCCTGTATTGCAACTTAAAACGAAGCGACGTGTTTCTAAATCCACTCTCGCAGTGCCGTAGGTGTCGCATGTAAAGCGGGTTATTCGTGAACAGATTTTGATACAGCTTAAATGATAATTTCAAATTATCGAATTATTGATTGATTAATTAGCGATTGAATGGAAAAGAATCGTTTATAGCCACCAAGGTACAGTTGATGAAAGTATAGGATAAAAGAAATGTTTAATTAAGCAGAACTACCTTGTAACATATTACCCTCAAAAAGCAATGTTTGATTTAATCGTAAGCAACCTAAGACCCATTGCAAGACAATACAAGAAATCTGCTTATTGCTTAAGATATGAAGACAAATTTCTTAAAAGGGTAGAAATTAGAGGATAGGCAGTGTTTTTGTGTGGAATAATAGCTTAATAGGAAAAAAAATGTCTTTAATCGCACCGTGCATACTCCGTTTCAGTAGAAAAGCCGCGAGCGTTTTCGCAAATCTTGCAAGTCAAAAGTTCGTATCGCGGAGTTTTAGACGAGGCTTTATTCAGTTAGTTAGGCTCGCATGTGTCGAGCGATATGCGACTTGGGTGCCTTACTACATCCAGATTGGTAGTTCAACTTGGTAAAAATGAGTTTATGTGGTTTTCGCAAGAAGGAGAGTATGTTTGAGTCCTATTATAGCTTTTTTATTGATGGACTATAGACTATTGGTTCTGATTTGAGCTGTATACTGTCAACCCCCACGGCTCTGACGTTTTTGTAAAATTTTCAAAACTGAGGCACAATGTCTATAATCGAACCTCACAAAATTTCACTAGAATCGGTTGAGAAATGCTACCCGTAGAGGAGACACACAGACATTTCTCACGGACATACGAACGCATTTTCGTCTAAGCTGAAACAGATACTCTTCGCTCACTCGGCATCGAAATATAATGTATGGAACGATAACGCCAACCAAAAATAACGTTAAAATTTGCTCCATAACGCCCGCTTTTTAAAATCAATACGTCTTATGTATCAATGGGGCTGATAACCAACTTAATGTTTACTGTAGAAAATGAAAATTAAGAAGAAAAAGAAAATTAAATCATGTCAAGCGATACTTATGCTTCATTATATCAGAAGCCTCATATAAAGCAGTAGCATCATATAAGAAGATATTGAAAAGTTTGACAAAAAGTTAAAAAGGTTTGTAAAGACTTCTACAAAAGCGCAGCTCTTAAATTAAGTGATGATGAATCGTGATCCATTTTGCTTTGTGAAATGTAAATGAACACTTAAGAATTTTAATCGAAAATTCTCTTGTGACATGTCATTTGAAACTTAAAACAGAACGTTTCAATGTAACGTTAAAAATATTTTAAAGTCCATTTATAATGCTGCGTAAATGGCCTCAGCAGATTCTCAACTCTAAGAGGATTTAATGAAAATCATAAGTTTGTATGGCGGAAAGTTCAGCTTTATACACGAACTTGTATTCTCGGCGATACTCCGACTTAGACAGTAATTTGCTGACGAGCCACTTGCGAACTTCTCTCACGCCGTTTTGACAGCCCTCCCCCCTTTTTCGCTTTTGAAATTGTCACATTTTACTTGAAAAGTTTTCGCTTAAAAGTAAATAAGTTACTTAAGTTCATCTCCTTAGATGTTGAAACGAATTTGTGTTAATTACGATCTTGAGTGGGAGGTGAAAATTATTCATGTGCTTGTAAAAGCGAAATAATTTATTTATTACTAACCTCACTCATATATATCATGTAATGAACTTCATATTATACTTCTAATACACTATGATGTTGATAGTATTTAGGTGCCGACTTTATTATTTTTATTACAGAATTGTCGTTATGTCTACAAATTTAAATAGGTACCTACCAAATTTCAAAACCACTGAATGGGCAAAAGTGGGTAAAAATCGCACTGCAAAATAAAATATGAATTTATTTTTATTACATAGATACAAGTGTCTCAATGTATTTTCCAAAAAATCCGATCTCAAAAATGCAAACCTTATTACAATATCTTTTTGAGAATCATAACGTCGTATTCTTATAAAACTGGGCACAGGAAAGTTGATTTGATCTAGAAGTCGATTTAATAAAATGGTCTACTGCCGCTTTCTTCTAGGTTATATGGCGATAAGTTTCGATAAAGGCAGTGAAGGCGCGGGCTCTGATTTCCTTTCATTTCCTTTTAGGAAACTTAAATAGAACTGAGAGTTCTCTGACGACGGGGCGGCGAATCAATTATTTGTGTAACGAAACACTTTGGATTTGATCTGTTGGCATATCATGGCGTTGTTATCGTTAGGTAATTGATCCGTTGGGGATTACGTGGTGGTTTTTATATTGCTGCATTAATATATACTGTGAATTTCCGTCATTTTTACAGAAATGTCTTTGCCGTGGTTGCAAGATGGTCAAAACAGAGGTGCATTAGACATCTATCTCATAAAAAGTTATACTTATAATAACTTTCTAGCCTGGTCTAAAAAGAGATAGATATATTTAAGAGTCGGAAAACAATTTTTTTATCAGTTTGTTTACTTCTGAGCGAATATCACAACTGTATACAAACCTCTCAGGTTAGCATTTTAACATAAAACATTTGTTTTAGTCAGACCAGTGAACAAAAACATAAAAGTATGTGTTATGTAAAGCAAAAACCTTAGTCCATTCCGTCGGTATAAACAACAGTCTTTCAGCTACGTTTCGTTATTATTTTTTCGAGAAAACTAATAAGGTACTTCAATAAATAATTAGTCGTAGCAATTCATTTGAAGAATAATTTATTCGAGTAAGAATAATCATTGGAAAATTTTATTCGTCATCTGCGAATAATTTGGTTATTCTTATTCGTCATTCGAATAAATTTTACCCATCTCTGTATATATATATATATATATATATATATATATATATCAGTGATGGGTAAAATTCGCGGATGACGCTTTGGATAATGATAGAGATAAAAAAAACATATGCAATTATGGACTCACTCGATTTATGTTAATGTATTGTGATTTATTTTAATGTAAGTGTTTTAATCTAGTGTAATTATTTAGTTTCTAGGTTATTTAATTTGACACAAATCGTATATTGTTTATTGAAATAAATTATCTTGTTTTGATTATGGACTCGCAATTCATATAATTCCACAAGGGTTCAACCAATTTCAAGTTTTCTCATAGTCGTTACGACTAATCTCCAAAATAATCCCATAACAGTCTCATAACAATATGATTGAAACGTGTCCCACAAATCCAAAACTGAATGGATAACATAGCAATTGTACTTACAAGCCCTCCCCATATTAGGTGGCATTCTTTCAATACTGCGCACGACGTGTCGAGTGTATATGACAGTATAATAAGCTCACACCCTCACTATATCGAAATTGGTATTATTAGGATCCATTTTCGGATTGTTACCATTTCGTGTTGGTCCATTGTGCTCGTTTTATTTTCACGACACTGGAGACTGACGGACAAAAATAACAGACCGATTTATTTGACTATTTTACTTCGCTCAGTACCTACCTAAATTATGTAGCTAAGTTGCAAACCAAGAGCTGTAAATAAAATTAACAGTGACTGGTTAAGAGATATCGTAGACCTTTGTGATCCGAGCCATAGGTGAGGAGCATAAATTTGCGATTTCAGGATTTCTTTAGGACCACCTGTGGTTTAAACACAATTTTGCCCCTTCTACTGGCCTGGAAGTGCGATTTTCTCTCCTCGTTGTGGGCGATAAAAACTTCTTACGACTTGAGAGAAGTAAAAACAGAAACGCATATCATAACGATATAATTTTTTCTATGTCTCTTTATATGATTAAGAAGATACATATCAAATAATCAGTACATAATGATGTACAATTCTCAAGTTTTTCAACAGTACTTTAGTGTACAAAAGTACCAAATCTTTAGTAGTACAAGAAATACAAAAAATCGATATAAAAATAGTTTATCCGGATTTCTTGACAAAATGTTAAAAGCATTTCCACCCTAAATCCTAACGAACTTATTTTGTTACTCCGACGCAGTATTTGTGGTAATGGAAAGGATTATTTAATTACAAAGGTTGAATTAAAGTCCATTTATCTCGTGTAAGTAGATTTTGGGAACACTCACCTAAATATTTGACTATGCATTGTAGTCTGTTTGCCAGGGGGCTGTCATTAAATTTAATATGGCTCTAGTTAGATTAATTCTCTAGGGCGATAATTTAGCTAAAAGTTTATTTAGCAGTGTGTTTTATGGGTGGAACGCGATTGTATGAAACGAAGAATTTACTCTCCTATTTGGTAGCACAACCACTAATCACAGCTATAATATACGACGACAAGGCTGTGAACGAATAAGGACATGTTATGATATATTAAAAATACTGGAAAGTGTAAAGCTATAATCTAGTCTAAATTTCGCTTTACCCTACCTTCCACACGCAAGCTACTGAAAGCATCAAATTAGTAACAAAATCATATTTAGAGCTACACAAGGGCTAGAGAAACGTGAAGGATTGGATAAAAAAACTAACTCCAGTCTAATCTTCTCCTATCTCGCAAAGTGCGAATGTGAAACAATTCCAGGTTTAATTTGGTATGTATAAACGCTTTGTATTGGTGATTTTTAATTTTCATCTGGTTTTTAGATATTTCAAGTGGCATTACTAAAACGATTTTTTTAATCGAGCCTAATTGTATTTAGCATAGAAATTGAGTAAATTTTTCAATACTTCAGTGGTCTTGCGGCAGTACTTCCACTGAAGACTTTGAAAAGTTGTCATATAAACTTTTGATTATACTTATTTCCCTTGGTCATCTTTTTATAACTCCGCCTATTTCAAAATCAAAAAAAAAGGAAATCGATCCACCCTCTGTTTATGTGAATATTTAGAAAATTACATTTTGATTCTAAAAGGACGACTGTTCCTTGTTATTGTTGTAAATTTAACTGCGCTTCAGAAAGTTGTAAAATACTGCAGTTTTAATTGTAAAGTAACGTGAGATTAAGTAGAATCAATTACTATAAACAGTATTGATTGGAACTGAGAATCTACTAGTTCCTGTTTGATCAGATTTAGTTACAAAATTTACCTACATACGTTTTTACAAGCTTTTATTTAGTTTCACCTGTCCCGGTGTCTGTCTGTGTGTCTTGTTACAAACTCTGTCTGGTTTGTTCCTGGGTTCCTATTCTAATTTCAACTTAACTTTTTTGAAATTTTACGATTGATTGAAAAGGACGTCTCCTCTCAATACAATGGTTAGCAAATAAATTAAGTATATTTATATAAAATTTAAACGCAGAATTATAAAATACTAAAATATAAATAAAAAATCGATTAAAATCCTTTCTTCATAGTGAAAATCAAAATGACTTGTCAAAGTTGTAGTTGATGTATCCCGTGTTGTGTTTTGTTTGAGGGTCTCGTTTTTCACTATTTAGTTCAAAAGTACAGATAGAAAATGAACTTTATTTATTATTAACAATTTATTTGGTATTAGTGGTAAACTTTTAAAGCTTGAATTATTGAGTTATTTGAAATTTTGAAGTAATATTGTCTTCGATTTCCGCGATTATCACTCATAGTAATTAAACAACTTAAACGGATTAAATCGCGTAATCGCGGCGGGTAGGGGGTCTACCCGCGACCACGAACGTTGCAAAGGGTTACGAACTCGGGACTTAAAATTTAGTAATATACTCGATTTAATCCCTTTAAATTTTTTATTACTATGAATTTTGAAGTAATCAAACATTTAAAACAGTATTTCCAAATTTTCCGTATATTGTAGCGTTACACGTACATAATTCATATTATTACCTTAAAATACGATTAAATTTAATATTTAAAATACCTAAAACTGATTGAAAATACTACCCAATTAAGTTCTCCACTAAAACTACATATTTACAAAACAATGTTATAAATACCTAATATATACAACAATTAATAATAATGTAATAAACTATCTATTTACAATAATAAAATTTATATACAGCCACTAAAAAGCAACATGAATTCATCAAACCGCATTCGTATACGTAGAACTCGCGCGATGCGACATTTTAGCGCTCCAAGACGATCTTTTGTTATCGATAGGTTAAAACTGCAGTACGCGCCGCCTCGCGGTCATTCTTCCGATCTAATTTGAGTGAACGCACGTCACATTAATTTCGTGGTCTCTAATACGGAGATAGTTTAATACAAATTTGAAACCCGTAACCCGATTATAATATTCGTGATCGTCGCTAAGCGTTCCTCAAATAAATAATTAAAGAAATTGTGAAGTGAGTGTTGACTTTGCCCCAAACTGGGTAAGTGGTATTTTTGTAACATAGTAGGCAATTAAAGTAGATAGTGTAAGAAATCTTAATCATACATAATGCTTGTGTTTCCCAGTAATTATTTAAAGTAATATAAATCTCTTTTATTTGGATTCTGAATCATCGTTATACTCAAGTTATAAGAGGATTTCATCATCTTTTAATTCCACCCTCATTATTTAAAAATGTCTTAATTTTCATTTAATTTATTCTAAATTCGCTATTTTCTCTAAATTGTAATCTCCGTTTCTGATGGTGATCATTCCACGACAACACTGCTACAAATTGGGTGCTTTCTTTTATAACGCAGTGTCCGTGGATGTTCACACATTTGTACTGGACCGCTTGTAATGTTATTTTGATGGCGCGTTCCAGGGTTCAACGCTCGGAATATTAATTTGGCCGGCATCACCTCACGGCCCTTTCTTCCACCACGACGACGAGAGTACTCTCTGCCGGGTTAGGACACCCGTTCCAGCCGCCTCCGGTCGCCAGCGGTTCCCAGAACGCGACTCCCGGGATCACCAACACGGCGTTACGCAGGAGAGTACCCTAACCGACGAACTACAAATAAAAGAACTTGTGTGGATTAAGTGCTCAACCCCACCCGTTTAAAAATTATCTCCGGGTCGAGTATTTTTAATTAAATTTAATTATTTGCATGGTATCTTGTTGTCTCATTTCTGACCCCTTAGTTAGCAGACCAGGGTAAACCGTGACACTGGCGCCTTCAAACGTGGTAAAATTCACACAAGTTTTTTTTTATTGTCGGTTTTTGTAGTTAGCGTGTTTGTCGCTTTTTTTTTGTAAAACGTTTTTTTTGGTTTTTAATTGCTACTGAAGTGTACTCATAATAGTAGTCTAAATTATTTTTTGCTGCCTGAAATTGAATTGTTATTTATACACATTTAATTTCACCCACATTTTATTTTTATGAACCAGTATCGCCTTGGCCGGTCTAGGGGCTTAAGCTGGCGCTTTCTTGTTGAAAATTAAAATATTTTATTTCAAATGGTTGTTAACTTTTTGTGAACTGTACGTTATTTTTTTTGTTTGAAAGTACACATTAGTAGAACTTTTATTTTTTATTTGCTGCTAACCTGTTTTTTTTGGTTTCACCTACTAATATCAATCATAAAAATTATTAATAAAAAAAACCAACGTTGATTATCATACATACTGTAACAGATCGGAGAACGGTTGCTTTTGTTGATTTGTGTTTTCATTTGTTTTTTTTTATTTCTACCACTTGCCCTTTTGGTTATTATTTTGACAAAATGTTACCTGTCAAATATCTGTCGCTTCAAAAGTCGGAGCTCGAATATGAAGTTCGGATTCGTGGTGCTACCGCGGCGTCTTCTGTTGAGGAATTGCGTAGACAAATTGTAAAATTATCGTCAGAATACCCAGCCGAACACATATTGGAGTCGCCACTAGATATTCGACAGGACCTTAAAGGTTGCTTAGAGGTTCTCACTAAGATTCAAATAAATCTCGATGTACCAGATCCTAGTGAGCCTTCCATCTTGAGAACGCAAAATATGTTACACCACCTTCACAATCGTTTAGCGAGATTAACGCCTAGTGACGACACGAAAAATGAGTATGACGAAATTTTGAAGGGTCATAAACTTCTTTCAAAACGGCTCGCGTCTATGCAAGCTAAAAAATCAATAAGTGCTCCATCTACCTCAGGCTCTAGTTTTCCTTCAACCTCAGCACCGGAAGTGCAAAATTTGATTTCAGTGACATGCGATCGTTCGGTAGCTGACTTGAGTAAATTAAAATTCAATGGTAAAACTTGCGTGCGCTCATTTATACAGCGCGTTGATGAATTCATTGTTGCACGAAATATAGTCTCGTCGAGAATTTTGGCTTTTGCTACTGAAATCTTTCAGGACGATGCTCTTCACTGGTACCGCTCGGTAAAAGACAATATTTCGTCCTGGTCTGAGCTCTCTGCTAAGCTCAAGGAAGACTTCGATCAGTCAGATTACGACTACCGCCTTAAGTCTGAAATTCGTTCGCGCACCCAAGGAGAACGTGAGAATATAACCATTTATCTCTCGATTATGAGTGGTATGTTCTCGCGCCTTTCGAAGCCTTTTACCGAGACGGAACAGCTGGAGATCCTCCTTCATAATATAAGGCCTTGCTATGCCAGCACATTAGCCGCAGCAGTGACTCAGATTGACACTATAGATGCATTACGCTTACTTTGTCGTAATTACGAAATTGTCCAGTCACGGCTTTCACAATTCCAGGAGCCACCCAAAGTAACTTCTGAAACCGTCGCACCTGAATTTGCTTACGCTAAAGAGACACATAAAGATTCAACAAAATTTGTTGCAAATACTTTCAATAAACAAAATTTTACAAATGAAAACCATTACAATAAAGAACACTATTCTAAAAATCAAAATTATAATCAACGAAATTACAATCAAAATCAACATAGTTACAGTAAAAATCAACATCAAAATTTTATACACAGTTCAAGCAAATAAACAAGAACCATACTGTCCTAGGTGTCGTAGCAACACCCATCACATCCGACAATGTCAAGCAAATCGTGACGTGTTTTGTTTTAAATGCGGATTGAAGGATGTAAAAACACCCGATTGTCCAGTATGTAATAAGGCTAAACATAATTTAAAAAACTAAATGAGCAGAATTGTAGATATTTTGATAAGCAAGACTGGGAAACTTGGCTTACATTTATTAAAACATTTACTTCTACATATAAAATATCTACAATTCTGCATTCGAAACCTACAAATGATTCAAGACCTTATGTAAATATTAAAATAAACAATATTGACGCTTGTGGTCTACTTGATTCTGGTGCTGCAGTAACAATTTTAGGTAATAATTCCCATTTACATTTGGTTGACTGCACTTTGCAACAGGATGAAAATATCTCTATGGTAGCTGCTGGCGGACAATCCCTTAAAAGTATCGGTTACATGTATTTACCCGTAACCTTCGAAAATCAATTGCATGTATTGAAGGCATATGTGGTCCCTGAAGTGGAAACACCCGTTATATTAGGCGTTGACTTCTGGCGAGTTTTCCAAATTTGTCCTAAATATTTGGGTAGTATTAAAATGTCTGACAGTCCCTTAGCTGAAGTGAAGCTAAATCATTCTCAAACTTTCATCAATTCATATGAACAATTAGTTGCATCACAAAAGTCTATAGCAGATAACATTATAGTGCAATTTAAATCCATATCAACAGAAGAGAAAGGTCTAGGTAGAACAAATTTGATCAGCCATAAAATAGACACTGGAGATGCTCAGCCCATAAGGCAGCGTTACTATCGAATGTCTCCAGAGAAGCAACGCATTTTAATAGAACAGGTCGATGAGATGTTAGCGCTCGACGTTATCGAGCCTTGCGAGAGTGCATGGTCCTCCCCAGTGCTCATAGTGAATAAGAAGAACGGACAGCCCAGGTTTTGCCTTGACAGTCGAAAGCTCAACGCTGTAACGAAGAAAGACGCTTATAATTTGCCCTACGTTTCAGAGATTCTGGACAATCTCCGCGACGCAAAATATCTTTCCAGCGTTGACCTTTCCAAAGCTTTCTGGCAGATCCCAATAGAACCTACGGATCGCGATAAGACTGCCTTTTATGTACCAGGCCGAGGTACCCTACGGTTTAAAACCACTGCTTTTGGTCTGACAAATGCGCCGGCCACGCAGCAGCGCTTAGTAGACTTGCTTTTTGGGGACTTGGAAGGTAAAACTTTCGCGTATTTGGATGACATTATAATTATAAGCTCGACTTTCGAAGAACACGTGTCTCGTCTATTGCGTGTCCTAGAGAAACTGAAGCAAGCCAACTTAACTGTAAATTTTGAGAAGTGTAGTTTCTTTAGAAGTGAACTTAAATACCTAGGATATGTAGTAGACGCTCGTGGTCTACGCACGGACCAGGAAAAGGTACAGGCAATTTTAAATTTTCCGGTCCCTACAAGCAAAAAGGAACTGAAACGCTTTCTCGGTACCGCTACTTGGTACCGACGTTTCGTTCCTAATTTTAGTACAGTAGCTGGTCCTCTCAATAGACTAACATCTAATGGCAAGAAGTCACCGTCCTTTCAGTGGTCGCCGGAGGCAGATGCAGCTTTTAATGCTCTGAAGGAGTGTTTAGTCTCCGCACCAGTCCTCTCTTGCCCGGTGTACACTGAGCCCTTTCAGGTCCATACAGACGCGAGCAACTATGGCATTGGAGCCATGTTAACGCAGAATATAGATGGCAAAGAGCATCCTATTGCCTACATGAGTAGATCGCTTTCCGGTGCCGAGAGAAACTACAGTATTACAGAAAGAGAAGCGCTTTCTGTGTTGGTTGCTCTCGAGCACTGGCGATGCTACCTCGAAAACGGACAGAAATTTGTGGTATATACAGACCATTCTGCGTTAAAATGGTTCCTGTCATTGGATAATCCCACTGGTAGACTAGCGCGTTGGGGGGTAAGGTTATCATCATTTAACTTCGAAATAAAACATCGAAAGGGCGTAGATAATGTAATACCCGATGCTCTCTCGCGTGCTATTCCCATCTCGGCCATTTCCCTTGCAAATGCCATTACCACTACTTCGGATGATTGGTATAAAAAGATATATAACGGTTGCCTCACTAGCCCGAACCATTATCCAAATTTTATTATTAAAAATAACTCCTTATTTCGGCTGTCCAAAAGTAAATCACACCTTACATCTGAATTCGCATGGAAAGAAATTGTTCCGGTTGAATTTCGTGAACAAGTTATATCCGAGAACCATGCTGTACCAACAGCTGGGCATCTCGGTATTTTTAAAACTTACAACCGGTTAGCTTTGTCCTATTATTGGCCTGGAATGCATCAAAGTGTTGTAAATTACGTAACTTCTTGCCCAGTATGTTTAACTTACAAGTCGCAAAACCACACGTTATTGGGAGTAATGGGTCGTCCGAAGCAGTGCTCACGGCCTCATCAAATGATCTCAATAGATTTTGTCGGCCCGCTTCCTGTCACTCGAAAGCAACACTGTTACATGCTTGTGGTAACCTGCTGTTTTACTAAATATTGTAATATTTTCCCTCTGCGCCGCGCTACTGCAGATGCAGTCGTGAAAGTCTTAGAAGACGCAATATTTTTGGTTTACGGTGTTCCACAAACGATCTTTTTGGATAACGGTAGCCATTTTATCAGCTCAACTACTAAAGCTTTATTCGAAAAATATAAAGTCCCTAATGTTTATTTCACACCTAGGTATACGCCTCAAATTAATTTAGTCGAACGCTATAACAAAACTATCGTCACTTGCCTATCAACTTTCGTCGAAAATGACCACAGGTCTTGGGACACTTATATTCCTCAGGTGCAATTTGCAATGAATAATTCGGTAAACGAAGCCACTGGGTACACTCCATCCTTCTTAGTGTACGGCAGGGAGTTAGTTTTATGTGGATCGCACTATACGGACTCTGACATAGGTGACGAAGTTTTGTTCTTGCCACGCGACTTATACGCCGAAAACCTGGGTTGTCTCTCTTCAGTATTCAATGATGTGCAAGCCTCATTGTGGAATGCACATGTGAAGAATACTGCACATTATAATTTACGTAGGAAACCAGCTGAGTTCAACGTAGGTGACGTAGTCTTTAAGCGCACGTACATATTAAGCGATAAAGACAAATACTTCTGTAAAAAGTTGGCTCCTAAATATATCAAGTGTCGAGTTACAGAAAAACGTTCGCCTCTAGTATATGTCCTAGAAGATATGTCCGGGAAAAACATAGGTGTCTGGCATATCAAGGACCTAAAACTCTTTGGTAATAATAATAGGTAAAAGAAATCCTCTATAACATCTTGTCTCTTAGCATGAGCCGACTTTAAGTTTAATAGGACGCGCCAATAGCTTAAATAATGCAGTTGATGCTGTTGTGATTGATTTTTGAATGATAGAATGAAAGTTGATGTGCATGAAAGGTTAAATGCTGAGAGCAGTCAAAAGCGGGTTTTATTTAAAGATAAAACCCTTTTCCAGACGAGGAGGGGTATATGTAGCGTTACACGTACATAATTCATATTATTACCTTAAAATACGATTAAATTTAATATTTAAAATACCTAAAACTGATTGAAAATACTACCCAATTAAGTTCTCCACTAAAACTACATATTTACAAAACAATGTTATAAATACCTAATATATACAACAATTAATAATAATGTAATAAACTATCTATTTACAATAATAAAATTTATATACAGCCACTAAAAAGCAACATGAATTCATCAAACCGCATTCGTATACGTAGAACTCGCGCGATGCGACATTTTAGCGCTCCAAGACGATCTTTTGTTATCGATAGGTTAAAACTGCAGTACGCGCCGCCTCGCGGTCATTCTTCCGATCTAATTTGAGTGAACGCACGTCACATTAATTTCGTGGTCTCTAATACGGAGATAGTTTAATACAAATTTGAAACCCGTAACCCGATTATAATATTCGTGATCGTCGCTAAGCGTTCCTCAAATAAATAATTAAAGAAATTGTGAAGTGAGTGTTGACTTTGCCCCAAACTGGGTAAGTGGTATTTTTGTAACATAGTAGGCAATTAAAGTAGATAGTGTAAGAAATCTTAATCATACATAATGCTTGTGTTTCCCAGTAATTATTTAAAGTAATATAAATCTCTTTTATTTGGATTCTGAATCATCGTTATACTCAAGTTATAAGAGGATTTCATCATCTTTTAATTCCACCCTCATTATTTAAAAATGTCTTAATTTTCATTTAATTTATTCTAAATTCGCTATTTTCTCTAAATTGTAATCTCCGTTTCTGATGGTGATCATTCCACGACAACACTGCTACAAATTGGGTGCTTTCTTTTATAACGCAGTGTCCGTGGATGTTCGCACATTTGTACTGGACCGCTTGTAATGTTATTTTGATGGCGCGTTCCAGGGTTCAACGCTCGGAATATTAATTTGGCCGGCATCACCTCACGGCCCTTTCTTCCACCACGACGACGAGAGTACTCTCTGCCGGGTTAGGACACCCGTTCCAGCCGCCTCCGGTCGCCAGCGGTTCCCAGAACGCGACTCCCGGGATCACCAACACGGCGTTACGCAGGAGAGTACCCTAACCGACGAACTACAAATAAAAGAACTTGTGTGGATTAAGTGCTCAACCCCACCCGTTTAAAAATTATCTCCGGGTCGAGTATTTTTAATTAAATTTAATTATTTGCATGGTATCTTGTTGTCTCATTTCTGACCCCTTAGTTAGCAGACCAGGGTAAACCGTGACAATATGTATTACCTTTTTTAATTTTAATAGGTACTTATGAGTCATTTTGTTTTCACGAACACTAGAAGGTACATAAAAATAAAAATACTATCATTCTTTACCTTTCTTTATAGGTACTATTTAATTCAAATGTCGACTTTCTGAACATAAAATCAATTGAACTGGGATAACCGTAGATTCAAACTTCTATCGCTGTCATCTTCAAGTTTGTATCCTAATGTTCCGTCCTATTCCTGGTTACTCAATTCATCATATCAACTACGCAAGCAAAAAAGTTTTTAATATTATATCACGATCTCTCGCCTCTGAATCCCTCGGGATACACACTTCGCGTTTTGTTACTCAACTGATTTCTTGCGAGAATTTGTTTGATACTCCATTTTTTCAAATGATGCGTACAGAATAAAGTTTCAGTAAGTACCCTTATCTAGTTTCGGACTTAATTAAAACTATTTTAAAAATATTCGTATGGAGCTAGTGATTGATGAAAAATACTTTTGGGTTGATATTTATTGTAGGTATATATTCTGACTGGAGCCACAGAAGATCAACGTGACATGAACAATTTTTACTTTTATGTAAAGATTGAAAAATCAGGCTGATCTCATATTGGTGCAAAGAAAACTGCAGCAAATTTTATTCTCCCTTCAGAAATTACAACATTAATGTAGACATTCACTCCACTCCGTCCATTCATTCAGTAATATCTCAAGAAAACATTTTCCGTTTATCACTTTAAATTCGGTATCAAAGCGCGATTGCCAATTGACAAGATTATCAAAATTGGGAACAAGATATTTGTCACGAGACAGTTCGAGTGACAATATCGTCAAGCTCCACAGGAGACATAATTGCAGGCACCCCTAATTAATTAATCACCAGTGTCTGCGAAGACAGCACCGGCGTCGACATAATTGATATTTGAAGGGACCTCCTGGACCGGCTGAGGCGACCCTAATTTGAGAGATGACTGCCAGACGAGAGCCCGAAAAATTATGTTAAAACGTTCCGACGCTTGGTATTTTGCCGTTTTTCGGGCTATTGTTCTGATTAATGTGTCACGGGATTGGCATAAAGTCGGGGCATAAATAAACGTTAAAACCATTTAATATTCCAGACTACGTTTATATAACAAGGCAAGATACTTGAACGTTCATTGACAGCGATTGTGTGATTTAAGCGTCGTAATAAATTATAACAGCAGACGTTTCTCGTATTGTGATCTTCTGGTTCATATTGCATTTTGGCTCTCTGATCATCAAGGTAAAACAAAAGTTATACAAAATGTTGATTAAGTAAACAAAATAATAGCAACAAACTCGTTTTTCTCTCCGTAACTTCGTATGTGAGCGTTCACTTACTTTTCACCTTATCTCTGAAAGTCTATGAATAAATTTTGGTCATTTCTTTGAACAAACAATGCGCCGCGAATATTGTTTATGGACCATAAAGTTACGTTCGGACTATGAATAAGCGTAAACAATCGAAAGAGACAATGTTTTCCGCAGTTTCATGCATTTTTCATGAGGCAGAAGTGCTTTTCCGTTGCAAACGAATGTGTTCATTGCGATCGAAAGTCTGGAAAGTCGGGGTTGCATCTTCAGATTGCATGTTCAAATCGTGTTCTTGTTAAATATTTCTGGGGCTCATCTGGATGAATGTTTATTATAAAGTTTTACGCAGTTGACACGATATTCTGTATAAGGAAAACAAAGCATTCCTAAGGATCGCTATTTCATCAATACTAGTGAGAAGGAATACTCGCTTATCTACAGAATACTTGGCATAACTAAGCTACAAGCTAAGTAAATATTTTTACTAAAAAAACCCGACCGCGGTGCACTTTAAAAGAGCCTAATCCGCCATTTTCTTTATTTTAACGAACTTCATACCCAGTGACACTCGCGCCATCAAGAAGAATCGAATGATATATCATTTATCAAAATCCGTTGAGTAGTTACGAGAGGACATAGGAACGGACATATATACATACAGGTCAAACACATAACCGTCCTTTGTGTTTCGCCGCAGTCGGGTAAAAAATAACGTTTTAATCAAAAATTGCTGGTGTACATTGGCAATGCCTTTTATCAGAATGAACCCCATTTACCATATATTTGTATATGTTTTCCAACCAAAACGACTTAGTTTGAACTATTTAGTCACAGTGTTAAAGCCATTTTAAAATCTTCCCTGGTTGCAATGAATTGCACTGCGCTTATTTTGGGGGGTGTTGTTTAAATCATTTAATTAAAATCATTAGAGTATACCCAAGTTTGTAGTGTTAACCACGTGTTGTTAAAAAACCCATTTTTGGCTCTTTTTCAGCTTCTGTCTGTTCGTCTTCTTTGTAATCACAAGCTCCGTACTACTAATAGTTCACTTGTTATCCAGAAAAAATAAATAGGTAACGTGACCTACGTTATAACAGAAGCCTAATTTCAGAAATGGAAATGGAGCTCTTACTCATTATAACATTGCGTTTATTAATTAGATTTATTTTAAGTATCCCGAGAGAATCGCGATGTGGCAAATAAATGATAAAGCTACCGTCACGTTTCGATAAATGTGAGAGTACTAGAGTATTGTGGTCAACGACTATCTAAAAAGAGATTCAGGTTTTAGGTTTTTTATGTATATTCCCCAATTACTCGAAAATTCTTTTTTGTCTGGAAGGATACACCTTGCAGGTTGTCCAATTGTCACTAGGTCCCCATTTGATTATGGGATCTTGCAGAAATCGAGGGAACTCTTCAAATATATATACATACCTATAGCAATTGGATACGTTTAAGGTAGCTCTTGCATTATTTATGGAATAGCTTAGCATAGTAGTAGTCGGTTATTTTTTTTTATTTATTCTCAACGTTGATGGGTAGTTTTCAAAAAAAGATGGTAGTAAAAGTAATCAATACAAATTGTATGGTAACTGTGATATTCCGGGATAGTCCAGGATAACGGGAAGCAGTAAGGGATGATTTATATAGAAACACGACGTATCTGTTCGGTTGTTTAATCCAGACTGACTGGCACCCACACAATGACAAGCATGAACTTATATCTACCTACATTACACTCCTCCACACCTAGTTAATACTAACATTTAAACAATAGGTACGAGTATAGGTAATTAACCTTGCAACTTACTTTAACTAACTATTTATTCACTAAACTAAATGATGATAAGATGTTGTGTGAAAGATTACTTACAACCTAAATTGTAACTACTATAAAATACCCATTAATTGTAACACTTATGTTAATTATGCTTTATCGTTTAATTTATATAATATTTACTTATAAATGGGTTTATTTTGGGCCCTACATTGCCGTAATGGACGAGACCGTTTAGGTAGACGGGCGGTTGGCGACGACGACGCAGAATCGTTCACCTCGGGTACTTCTTTTCCTGGTGTCGAGAATAGTTCCTCATCCACCTCCTCCTCCCCCACGCCGCGCGCCGGCGGCGTCGCCTCCCGCCGCGGCGGAGAGATCGCCGTCGACTGCTCTGAGATACCATTCTCTCCTTCCAAAATGGATGGACGAGAGACCATCTCCGTATCGCTCGCGGACCCCGGCTTGGGACCCATTGAACAACCGATGGAATTTCTAGTTCTACGTCTTAATTGGTCGATATGTCGATGAATTTCGTTACCCACACTATCCGTTACCTTATAGTCCGTATTTCCTAATGATTTAATTATCTGTCCCGGAAGCCATTTTTCACCCCTTAAAAATTGCCGGTACCAAACGTCTTCTCCTACTCCTAACCTTCTAACGGCACCTCCGGCTGCCTTGGCTTGACGTTGTTGACTTTTTAACACTTTAGACCCTCTGTCCGGTTTTAAAAGATCTAACCGCGTTCGTAACCGACGGCCCATAAGCAACATTGCCGGACTTTCTCCTGTTGAACAATGCTCGGTATTTCTGTAGTATAATAAAAACGTATTTAATGCCCCTTGTATGTCGGTTTTTTCAAAAACGGCCTTTTTAATAACCTTTTTAACAGTTTTAACCGAATTTTCTGCCGCGCCATTCGATGAGGGATGGTATGGAGCCGAAAACAAGTGTTCAATTCCATCGGTCGCTAGGAAACTCTCAAACTCGTTACTTGTAAACGGCGGACCGCGGTCACTGACCACCTGTTTAGGTACTCCCCACCTAGCCCATAATTCTTTTAATTTATCTATAGTGGAAGTGGCGGCTGTGCTCGGTACCTGGAACGCTTCTATCCATTTAGACATGGCGTCTACAACTACTAAATATATTTTACCGTAGATCGGGCCCAGGAAATCTACATGCACGCGGGACCATGGCCGCCCGGGCCAGGGCCAGGCGCGCGGCGTGTGCTGCGGCGGCGCCTCCGCCAGCGCGTTGCACACGCCACACGCGCGGCACTCCCCCTCCACTGCTTCATCGATCCCGGGCCACCACACATAACTTCGCGCTAACCCCTTGGTTTTTACTATACCCATGTGTGGTTCATGTAAAATCTTTAAAACTTTATGCCGGCAACTCTCTGGTACTACTACCCTATGCCCCCACATCACGCAACCTAATTCCTCATATAACTCCAATTTTCTGTTGAAATATGGTTTTAAATTATCAATATCACATTTGCCCGGCCAACCGTCACGAATATAGCTCAATACCCTGGCTAACATCGGGTCTGCCACAGTTTGTCTTTTTATCTGATTATAATCTAATCTATAATCGTATCTTGTGCAAAATGCAGATATGTTTGCTCAGGTATAACTTCGTATGACTCTTTGGCTATTTCCCTATTGTTCGGCAACCTAGACAGACTATCCGCACAGTTATTGTTCGTACTTACATATTCTATGTCGTAGTCATAAGCCCCCAAAATAACGGCCCATCGTTGCATCCGACTGGCTGTCATGGTGGGTATGCCTGTGTTCGGCCCGAGAATGGACACCAAGGGTTTGTGGTCGGTCCGTATCGTAAATTTACGGCCATATAAATATTGGTGAAACTTCTTTACGCAAAAAATTATCGCCAACGCCTCGCGATGTATCTGAGAGTAATTAGCTTCTGCACTATTTAAGGTACGAGATGCGTACGCGACCGGCCGCTCTCCCCCCGGCCCCTCCTGCGTCAGCACCGCGCCCACCCCGCGCGGACTAGCATCACAGGTCGCTATAAGACGCTTAGCCGGGTCGTAGTGTGCTAACACCTGCGCACTCGAAAGTAACCGTTTTACTTCTTTAAATGCCCGGTCACATTCTGAGTTCCAAAACCATTCGACCCCTTTCCGTAACAAGCTATGTAAAGGAGACAATATTGAACTTAAATTCCTAATGAATCTACCAAAAAAATTTACCGTCCCCAAAAATGATCTTAATTCGGATGTGTTTTGAGGCTGTTCCATTTGTAAGATTGCATTTATTTTCGACATATCCGGTTTAATACCATCCCTAGATACTACATAGCCAAGATAAGTGACCTCCTGAGCTAAAAACACACACTTACTTTTCTTTAACGTGAGCCCGTTGGCCACTAAGCGTTGAAATACATTTCCGAGCGCTTGAAGATGTTCCTGCCTAGTTTTTCCGCCAATTATGACATCGTCTAAAAACACCTCAACGTTAGGTATGTTTCCTAATAGATTAATCATTATCCGCTGGAATATACCTACGCTGGACGAGAGCCCGTATACCAGTCTGTTGTATATAAACAAACCACGATGTGTGTTTACTACTGTGTAACGCTTAGATTCATCTAGTTCCACCTGATTATAGGCCTGTGAAAGGTCTATTTTGCTGAAATACCTACTGCCGTTCAGATTAACTAAGACATCTTCTATCTTAGGAAGTGGGTAACGATCGACCAATAAAGACGGGTTTAAAGTACCTTTTCACACCTCCTATTCAGAAAAAAGTATTTTGATCCCTCATAAGAGGGATCAAAGTGATACTTTTCTGTTCAAGGACTACCTACAGGGTATTTTTAGTTTGAACCTGCTTAGAATATGCCATTGCCATACCATACATTATAGTCTCTACATATTGACTCTACATATCAACTCTACATATCGACTCTACATTATTGACTCTACATATCGACTCTAAATATCGACTCTCCATATCGACTCTTACATTATCGACTCTACATTTCGATTCTACATATCGACTCTACATATCCACTCTACATATCGACTCGACATATCGACTCTCCATATCGACTCTACATTATCGACTCTACATTATTGCTCTACATATCGACTCTACATATCAACTCTACATATCGACTCTACATATCGACTCTCCATATCGACTCTACATTGACTCTACATATCGACTCTACATAAAGTCGATAATAAGGAATGGCCCAGACCACAGGTGTTTGGGGTCCGAGCCGCAGGCGAGGGCCATAAATATAATATGGAAGTGGTAAATTCGTCCCGTCCGTAAAAAGTAATAAACGTTTTATAAAATAATAAGGAACTGTAAATTTAACAATTTCACATTTCATTTTATTAAAAATGTGTGATGCTCTTTGACTAACTATATATTTCGTTTTCGTTATTTTGGTAGGTAGCGTTTGTATTTAAATTTTCCTCATAGTCGGTGTGAAAAGCAGTATGTGTCACAAGGTAGCAAAATTATTTTCACCACGGGCGTTAACACTTGAATCCCTCACTACGCTCCGGATTCTACTTTAGAATCCGTCGCTTCGTTCAGGATTCAATGTACGCCCTCGCCGTAAATATATCATTTTGCTCCCTTGTGACACAATCTACTATTGTAATCCGCACAGATTCGAAGTGAGACATCGGGTTTGTTAATGGGTACCAACGGTGACGCCCAGTCAGAGCAGTCGACAGGCTCGATGACGCCGGCGCGCAGCATGGCGTCGAGCTCCGCGTCGACGCGCTCGCGCAGCGCATAAGGTAGCGGCCGTGCCCGGTGGAACACGGGGACGGCGCCCTCGCGGACGCGCAGCGTCGCCTTACCGCCCGTGTACCGACCCAATCCGCCGCCAAACAACTCCTTATGCCTGTCGATTAGAACGCACAATTCATCATTTAATTGCTTATTATCCTCGTTTAACACGAAATTACAATTAAATCTGGGCATGTCTATTTTTAATTCCGTAAGCCACTGTCTCCCCAGTAGGGAAGTCGTACCCCTGTCAATTATAAACAATTCCAGCTGTTTACTACGATCGTTGTACGTGACTGTCGGTTTTATTATGCCTAAGGGTTTGATCTTTGACCCGTCGTAGAATTTTAGCACTGTGTTATGTTTTTCTATAGGTAAATGCTCGAAATACTTATCATACGTAGCTTTACTAACACATGAGATGGCAGTACCCGTATCGATTTCCATTTTAATAATAGTATTATCTACTTGTACACATAAACTTACAGGTTGGTAATTATTTAAACATAAATGATGCAGCTCCTCCTCGATGTCTCCGCCGTACTCCTCGCTTTGTTCGCGATCGGCATCACCGAAGTAAAGGGCGGCGCGGCCCGGAGACGCCGCCTCCGGCCGTGCGCGCCCGCGCCGCGCCGGCGCCGCTGGCCGGCCGCCGCTGCCTCCTGCCCCCCAGTCTGGACAAACGCGCCGCAAATGGCCCGTCTGTTGGCACCGACTACACACATAGTCCCGGAACCGACAGTTCGCACTATTATGATTCCGCGCTCCACAAGCATCACACGACCTGTCGTTTCCTCCGCTCGACGCGCGGAACTGACCCCGCGGATGACCTTCGATCGATCGCCCGCGCCCGCTTGTCCCCGGACGCCCGCGACTCGAGGCCCTGATGGCGTGTACCGCTCCCGAACTGACAGCACTCGAACTCGGTTCCGATCTCTGTTCCACAGTTGCGGCATCCCTTTCCGCCGCCTCTAAGGATGTCGCGAGCCTAACGGCTTCCGCGAAGGTCACCGTGTCCTCTTCCGCAAACAACCGTTGGCGTATCACGTCACTATAGAGGCCGCAGATGAATTGATCCCGAAGATCTTCACTAAGGTGCCCCCCGAACTTGCAATTTTTAGAAAGTCGTTTTAACTCCGCTACGTATGTTGATATGTTCTCGCCGCCATTCTGCCGCCTTTGTCTAAAACGATATCTTTCCGCCAATGCGGACGGTACCGGTTGGAGATGTTGACGCATTAATACATCCACCCGCGTAATTGTGAGCTCGGCTGGTTTAGTTGGGCTTGCTAAGTTCTCTAATAGCTCATATGCCTCATCTCCCATCGTAGCTATTAGTATAGGTAGCTTCATTTCGTCTGTAACCTCGTTCACTTTAAAATACATTTTTAAACGGTCATAGTACGACGACCACACCCCGCTCTTTACATTAAATTCTTGTAGTGATCCAATCGGCATTATAACAAATTTCTTATAACTGTACACACGTAGGAACACTAGCTCGTCGCCACTGTGATATTCCGGGATAGTCCAGGATAACGGGAAGCAGTAAGGGATGATTTATATAGAAACACGGCGTATCTGTTCGGTTGTTTAATCCAGACTGACTGGCACCCACACAATGACAAGCATGAACTTATATCTACCTACATTACAGTAACTACCGTTACACAGTGGAACAAGATTAACTTTTTGTTCAATTTATTCCTTAACTAAGGACATCTTTTTTTTTAATTTGACTCTAATAGTGCTAGCCACAATCAATGAAGAGCGATTTTTACCGCCAGCACTATTGTGTACCCCAGGTCCTCATACGTAGCTGATGCAACTCATAGTGCAAATGAAACAAAGGGCCAAGTAATGTCGGTTGGAAATTATCAACGTCCGTCGGCCGCTGTTTGCCCAGACGAGCCCTGATTTATTAATTAGCGCTCGCCAATTTCACCCTTTGTCGACGCTTTCAATAACCCGATGGGTAGTCTGGGGATATTGTTTTTAATTGTTATTACCCGCTCAAAACTTCGGTGTTGCGTTCTACAGTGTACGGATGGATTGCGATTGAAATAATGAAGGTTTTGCAGGATATTACGAAAGTTTACTGATGTAAGGAAATTATTATTTCTACTGTAGGGTTAAAGATTTTTTCATCACACTTGCTCGAAAATGGTGTCATTACACGTAGGTTCTGCGGGCCGTAAATGACCTATTACGCCCTACGGCGTAATGTTTTTATTATCCTTTACACCTCCAAAACATAATATTTTGACAACGGAGACTCTTTACATCTCCATTAATTTTAGTATCATTTTCTATTTTTTATTTGTCTTGTTTGGACGCATAGAGAGACTCTTTACATCTATATAAATGTAGTTTTAAGTTTAATGCAATGTATTAATGAAATCTTATATTAACGCCATATTGTTGTAATACTTTTTGGTTCAAAAGAGAAACTGGTGAGTTTCTTCCGGCGCTTCTTCTCACCAGAAGGTCAGTACCCGAAGCGCCAAAAGAAATAATACATATTTAGAATCAGACTTGTAAAAGAGCCCTTGAGGGCCTACTTACAGAAATAAATGATTTTATTTTATTATTTTACTTTATTTGAAACGCTGGTTCTGTTTTACTCTTATTTGTCATGTTCAAAGGAAACGCCAACTTACTTTTTTAACTTTTATCACTGAAATATTTATTTAAAGAGAACTGTTATTGCAAATACATGTTAAACACATATTTCAGTAAGATTAATTAATGTATGTTTAAATAGTGTATTCCAGTATTTAGCTAATATAAAATCAACTAATATGGCCGTTTTAGGTCTTTTCCGCTATGGTTTACGAACGTGACTTGACATTCGCATTGTCTATATCGCGGACATATGTCAATAATGTCACTTCCTGTTTTAATATTTTCTTGTCATACTGGGTCGATTAGTAAGGTTATTTTATTTAGATTTTCTCACGAGTGTGATGAAAACATTGTGTGTGCCACGGGCGATAAAGAAATTACAAACTCGTGTTATTAAAGCCCTCGGTTTCTGCTCGGGCTTATAACAAACACTCGTTTGTAATTCCTTTCTTACCGCCCTAGATACACAATGTACTATTGCTTACATGAAAGATATCATAGAGAGTATTTGATATAATAGTGCTCTGATATAGTTCTTGTTTTTTAAACTAACGGTTGCCTCACATAATATATGAGCAATAAAAAGGCTTTGTACTTAATACAATGGTACTGTCAGCTGCATCAGGCAGTGTCTTTGTATTAGAACAAATCATTTTATATTTGTCGTATCGTGATAAAATAACAACGTTACATTAGCCAACAATATCTGATTATTGGATGGATAAAGTCGCAGATAGGGCGCTAGCTATGACTGACCATCTAGTATTAGATCCTTTTTGAGTAATGCAGGCAGTTTAGATTAAACGGAGGAAATATGACGTTGACGGATGAATTATCGGTCTTCTTTGGAAAATCTAAGCGATTGTGCTCATCTCTGGGAATTTATCGTGTAACTTCGTTTGTTATCAACGCGACATTTACATTGTGTAAAGAAAGACCTGAAGAGCAATAAATACACCAGTACTCAAACTGGTATGATAATTATTAAACCATACCACTAAGGTGACCAAAGGTGATCCGGAACCCAAAGGTAAAGGTTGTAGGCCTTCCTCGTCATATTAATATGATGACGTTAGCCTTTATATGATTTAAATAAGAACAAAGTTTTGTATTATTTTTATCAACAATGAAAACAATCTATTAAGGCAATTAGGAGACGCAAACTGTAGCTAGTATGTTTAACTGACAATGAGAAACATGATTGTGTATGTTTCCCTGTAGTATCCGAATAAATAATAAAACCCGAGAGAATGTCAAATAATACTGTAAATTTTCAAAATAAAACGGTTAAAATCGGTCTAAATAAATTGAATACACGCCTCAATGGTGTTGAATGGACTCATAGGAAATCGGTATTGGTCCAGTGTATTGAAAGCTACGGCTTTTCATTCATACGAGCAATACCGATGATCTGGCTTTTTAGTTTAAAAACGAATGACCACATATGAGTTTCAGTGACACATAAGTCTTTTTGTGCTTGTGAGTTAGTGATCTGTTAAAAAAACTGATCACTCCACGCTTTTAAGCGCAAGCTTTTAGGTTTTATCTAAACATTGCTACAGATATAAAACGCATGCGCTGGAAGAGACATAATATTATAACTACAGGGTGCTTAAGGTGCTTCTAAACGGGCAGTATTTTTCTGCAATTTGTGGCCGGCAAGTCTTACTATCTCTTTCTTACTTCGTATGCTAAAGCAAGATGCACATAGTTGCCGGGCCACAAATTGCAGAAAAATATTGCCCGTTTAGGAGCACCTTTATGAACATTAGGTTTTATTTTCAAGGATGGAGTCTAATCTTCAAAACGAAACTTCATTCACTGCAACTGAATATATAATTGGATTATTAAAAATAAATTTTCTAATTAAGATACATTAACAGAAATATTACAAACATCCGCTTTGTTCAATGTGTGGGTATGTGTTTCTGGTTAATAAAAGGCATTAACCAGAAACACATACCCACACATTGAATTCCGTTTACAAGATATTAACCTAAATATCTTGCAAACGGAATTTCAACCACTTAGAAAGAAGAAAGAATAAAATAAATGTATTTTCTTTCTCTTTTTCACTACGGTCTCTCTGATGGGTCTGATTAACGGAAAAATGTGTATCTAAATAATACCGTGGTCAAAAAAAATCATGTATAACTTTTTTTAAATAAGTATTTTAAAATACTTTGCCAGATCACTTAAGAATAAATTTTCTGGAAACTAAACCCGTGATTTTTGGTAGGCTTCTGACTATAAACTACTTATCCTCTAGCAGAAGTATTCTCACTATTGTATTGTTATAAAATACCTATCGAACTACGAAAATTTTAAAATATTTATTTCAAATTGTATTAATTCTAGCCACCTAGACAAATGTATCTCCTTGCTCTCATCAAATCGCCCGACGCTGGACTGTGCACCTAATGGATTAGCCATTTGCCTGATTAGCTGTATCAATAAATAACGTACAAGGGTCAAATCAAATCATTGATTCATTATCATTAAACTTTTAGGGTGCAACTTAATTGCACACTGTTTGTAATGCACCCCGTATGCGCTAATTAGCCTGAGTAACTATTTGCTGTCCCGATGTTTGTTTTGTTTAATTATGGCCAAAGTGTACGCAGGTTAAATGTGTGTTGAACGTTCCTAAACATTGCAAAGTTCAGGAATAATTAATTAACTGCAGTAATGGTATCAAAATTAGTTCGGCGATGAAAATGATAACGCCCTGTTTTTGTTTAAAGGCTTTTTGTTCAATATACATAATGTAATTTCAGAGTAGCTACGTTCGAATTATAGAAAACAAGTTAATGAATATTATTATATATTTAGGTACTTCTCTAATGAAAACCACGAAGCATAACATTCTTGAAATGTGTTGTAACAAAGTTCACACAAAGCAGTACCTAGCTACGCCAAACTTCAGGTGAAATAACTCGTAAGCAAGAATTAGCATTCAACAAACTCGGCATTTACATACATTACCAGCAGATAACTAAAACGCCCGAAGACTTCAAATTTGAAGACACGTTCCTATCCGCGCAAATCGCTTTCAATTAATTAAGGACGTAATTTAAGAAGGAAAAGTAAAACGGGAGCCGTGCGTTCACAGCGCAACAAATGCGAACTGACAAAATGTTAACTTGGCATGAATTATGAGCTCCGTAGCACCAAGGCTCTAGGGAAATTAAAGTGTCTTGCACCGAGTTTAAGAAGAACAGGTACGAGGTAGAACCTTCTGTCAGATTAAATAATAATCTTCTTGCAGACTCAGCACTTAATACGCCGCGTTTAACAGGGCTTATGATGTGAGTCGACGTATAGTGCGAATCTTCCCAGGTGAATTTTTCGCTTCGAGCCCTAATCTTTCAAACAAAGGCCATTGTATCCATTATGGCAGCTTTGCCATAATAAATACAATGGCCTAGCGCCAGGCGCTACAAGCTAGCTAGCGGCAAACAAAGGCCATTGTAACTAGCTTGTAGCACCTGGCGCTAGGCCATTGTATCTATTATGGCAAAGCTGCCATAATGGATACAATGGCCTTTGTTTGAAATATTAGGGCTCGAAGCGAAAAATTCACCTGGGAAGATTCGCACTATACATCAGCGAGTTTACCGTATATGCCATTAGTATGTGAGGGCTTATTAAGGAATACAAATTACCAAACAAACACTTTTATGTATTCACTCTAAAAATAATGGCAAAACAGATGGTTATCGCCAGACGTAGAAGTTTTTGTGGCAAAAACGTCAATTAACTAGGGACTTCCTTCCGATATTAAATTTATCGATAACTGTTCTGTTTCAAATATTTATTTCGAAGTGACAGACACTTCATTGTAGACATTAAGTTATCCAGATAAAATAGAAATTAATTAAACTGCTCGTCACTAACTACCCATCGATGTTAAATAATGATAATATTATGTAATTTAAGTAATTCATATGTATTAAAATTCAAATAAACATTAATTTTAACAACAAAAAATTTATTATTTACAGGTTTCTTACACAAAAACTTATTTTAATGCTATTCAATCGAATTCAACATACAAAGTAAACTGAAATCAAGAATGCCTTGCAACAAAGGCGAATTTAGGTAAATTGTATGACATTGCGTAGCATAATAGTACTTTATACTGTTTAATGGGGATTGCAAGTTGCATATTCATATTACATCTTATCTCATAGTCATAAGTTCTGTACTAAGAAAGTACAATTTATCGATAAATTAATATCGCTGGGAAGTCCCTAGGACAATTTTATTCGTGCCACTAAAACTTCTATGTCTGATTATCGCATATGATTAAATGGGATATAAAGGGCGTCTGACTTCTCTACCACGACTGTGACACGCGACTCTGTCGCGCGTCAAATACAACCTTTCTCTTTCCATTCAATATAGTGTGACAATGACAGGGCCTACTCTGTCGCACGACAAACGAAGTCGCGCCCGACAGCCTCTTTTAACAATATTGCGTTAGACCTGTCTTAATTGTATCAGATCTACCCTTAATAATTGCATGTCGGACAGCATGATTGAATGCCAGATTTCAAACGCTTAAATATCAGCAATATTCGTAATCTTTAGCTAAAAAGTAGTTTACGGATTTTACCTAATAACATTTCTTTATTAATCAAGTTCCAGGTTCAAAATCTTGGGTAACCAAAATTTCTCTCAAACTAATAAGAATCAAGTTCCGGGTCCACAAAGGTTGATGTAACATCTCAAGGGATTCCTTGGAGCAAAGGATGCTGATCGAATTTAAAGTAAGGACTTTACGTAAGGAGTTGCTAAAGCTCCTTTAGCTACCTACTTGTAATATAAGTTGTTTGATCAAATCACTAATCAACTCACTTATTGATAGGCGCTCCATTTTTATAACCCGCCTTTATATTATTTGCTCCTGTTACAGGCAACACCCGGTACAAAGTGCTAACAAAATTAGTTACCTACCGATATTTTAAGAGAAGATACTGTATCATTAAATAGAAATTAAGAAGACTTTTCATATAATTTATTGGTTGTCATTTACCGAACAAAATAAATAATAAAGAATTGCTCGAAGCTTATGAGTATATACTCAGTCAGGGATCTCGAAAACAGCTAATGTGGAGGTTATGTCGGAAGCGAGCAATCGATCTATGTAGCTTGGTTTTAGGTAACTCTGAGAAAATGCGTACTTTCGAGTTTTCATGTGTTTTTTCCAAGCAAAGCTCGGTTGCCTAGGTACTATCTCTCTAACGCGTGGATCGATTTGAATGCAGTGTATTTTTTTTACATATCAGTCTTCCTTGCAGTGGTTCTTAGTCACATTAAATGAAAATTTGGTCGGTCAATTCCAAGTCGGGACATAAAATGTTTGCTTAAATATTCCGTACAGATTTTAAGAAAATACTGTAACGGTAGAATCAGGTTGTATTTCTCAGCCTGAGTTCAACGAGACGACACAGCAATGCCCTATTTGTTCCGGAAAATATCCAGACTTTAAAAACAACGACCATAAACTTCCAGCTTCCGAAACATAAAATCGGGTCAGACACACCACTGAGTAAATTTAGTGAAATGAATGAGCGCAAAATAAAATGCATTAAAACCTACTTGGCCGGGTTCCAAAGAAGGTTGTTCTTTAGTGCGGTTTATTATTATATTTTGAGAAAATAGTAGCCGTGAGTGGAATAGTTCCGTTTAGCCTTTTAAACTTCTAACGTTTGTTTTTAAAACTAGTGGCTCTGTGAGCTGTAAACCTGATTAGTCTGCGAAACCCCACGTCACCGCCATTTTGAATATTTTTCAAAAACTGAATCCAGACAGACAGATATACGAAAGCATTTTTGCTCAAGCTGAAACCGTCTCCGCTTCGCGGCTTCGCGCTCGCTGGGTCATGCAGTAGCGTAGATTTACGGGTAATTAGAACAACACAGATATCGTAGGGCTTAGGCTGCGTTTCTACTAGAGCTCTGCGAGGTAGCGGAGCGGAGCGGTGTGAGAAGGAAAAATCCACCAATGCCAGGCGTGCTGAGCGAGGCTAGGCACGTTGATTGGTGGATTTTTTCATCGCACACCGCTCCACTACCACGAACAGCTGTGGTGGAAACGCAGCCTTAGCCAGACGTTCCCTTATGGCATGCAAACGTCAAATGTAGTTGTGAAATTATCATTATGTTGTTTCATTCTATAGTACAGACAGGCGAATTTTTCTGAACGCGTAAGTAAGTAAGAGGACGCAGATCGCCCCTTTGCGACAAGTGGTTTGTTTTGTATAAAAGCGTGCCAAACTAAATGTATGGCATACAAATGTCACGGACGAACATCGACCCGAAAATGTGCCGTGGCGACTCCCTTTCATGTTGCACTAAGAAAAAGCTCTAGCACGTAAATATTCATGTGTTTTAAAAATCTACGTAGGGTCAATGCCTTGTCTATCATAGAATTGATTGAAAACTCTTCGTCGTGAAATGCATTTTCTTTAATCAGCTCATATGTTTGCTTAGCTCGAATTGCATTTTGCTTATGACCTAAAAATACCCCAAAGACGGTAAAAAAATAGACAAACACAATTTTTGTTGCAAAATTTCCTGCATCTCGAGAGCCAAGTCGGCGTCATCGGGCCGACAAATAGAGCGAGTCGGGACTGAGTCAGCACATATGTGCCAGCACTCTTGGGAAATAATCTCTGCGCGTCAGATTGCAAGTGTACCTTTTCGTCTACATAGTCGTATTAGTAAAAAACTTCCTGTAGTGACCTATCAAAAAAAATCAGGGCAGTATCTCTAGCACAATTGCGCCGCGCGAATAATTCTACCTCTCCCTTTTACCGTCAAGCGACCTGGTTCGCGGCGCTTCTTCCCCCACCTAGTCCGATCCTCTCAAGGTGGTCCGGGCCAAGCGACCTGGTTCAATACCAGGCGCCCCGGCCCCCACCGGTCCGATTATTGCAACAGTCTGTAAGACTTGCAAGTACGTCAGCTTCAAAAAAAAACCTCTTCGTTTCCATTCAACATAATGCGAAATAGGCTATGCTCTATCATGGTCATGACACGCGAATTTGCGGTCAGCTAGCCTTGCCCCGCTAGTACTGTACAAAAAGATAGCATAAGTAAATACATATATTTGTGTAATAACCATGTTCTCATGGAAGTTATACAGGGTGATTTGAAATTCGACGTATTCCTTGAAAGGGGTTATTCTATAGCTTATTTGCAATGATTTAAGTCCAATCAACCAGGGATCAAAAATGGTTATCAAGTTATTTGAGTTTTAACTTTTTTTTAAAGCCGCCTTTCGATCTAAAACTGCTAATTGTGATTTTGTTTATTATTTATTATGAAACAGTTTAAGTTTTGTAATTTGTACGCGAAGTGTCATAATGTTTTTTAAGTAATGACTCGAAGAATTACAAAATTTTGAACAAAATCTAAAAACTTTTGACTTCAAATCCTTTTATTCGTAAAATTTTTAAAAAGGTTTTGGTTGTCTTTTGGATTTTACTTAATCAGCCGTTTATTGACTATTAGATGTTGGATTTTTTATTCCTAATTTAAGTAGCTTTTTCACAATTAACAGGTTTAGATCTTTAAAAAAAAAGTTAAAACTCAAATAACTTGATAACCATTGAGTTTTGACCCCTGGTTGATTGGACTTAAATCATCGCAAATAAGCTATAGAATAACCCCTTTCAAGGAAGACGTCGAATTTCAAATCACCCTGTATATATCTTATATGAGAATAAATGTCTTTAAACCTAAACCTAACATTGTCCTTCTCGACGCTACGTCATACAGAAAAGTTGCAAACCAGACGCCATGATATAACAGTGTCAAAACCGAAATTAAACTTTATGCTGGTGCATGCAGTTTTATATCACTCTGCGCTATGTGACGGATTAATCCGTCCTTGGCGTCTGAAAGGCTAACACCCTTGTTTAGGATAGTGCGTGGTTAGTGGCGTGCACTTCATAAAGCACACGGCCTACCCTCTAATTTCTTCCCTAGTGAAGATAAGATGGCAGCAATCAGTAGGGTAGGTGACATCTACTACACACTACCTACCCGACTACCCTTAATAGGGCAAAAATTAGAGGGTATGCGGTGTCTTTTTGTTCGGCCCCCACCTAGTCCGACCCTCTCAAGGTGGACCGGGACTAGTGACTTGATTCGACCCCAGGTGCACCCGGCCCCCCACCTAGTCCCCACGTGTCCGATTTTTGCTACATCCAGTAAAGATCGCAAGTACGTCTTCAAAAAAAAAGAAAATATAAAAAAGTGTTTTTTTGCCACTAAGGAGTGCACGCCACTGTGCATGGTTATGATCTTATGATCAGGCATCGGAAATTCGGATGCTTATATACCTAAACTTTGCCGTCAGCGTCGATGTTGAGTTGTATGGAGGCGGACACAATTTAATATTATTATTAAATTTCCCTTCATTTCTAAATTAACTTATGATGCTAACATAAACACATACTACCTATTTAAGTATTTAAATGAACTATTTGCAGTTATTTTTCATGTACTCGTTTCTTGAAGTCGGTTAAAAATAGCCATAAGCTAAACATATTCGTGAGATACATTACTATGACGTTTTGTATAATCGCGGAATCCGCAACCTTACATTATTAAAATGATTTTTTTAGGAAGCTGATTCCATATTTGCTTAACTTTTTCCCGAATTTTGCCAACTTTAGGTATAAAAGCATCCGAATTTCCGATGCCTCCTTATGATCCAATCTTAGAGTGAAATTGTAATTGTATACTTCTGATAAAGCCGCGATCGTTATAGAGAGCAGAAGCACAGAATTGGACTGACCCAGTCAGTTGCGCAAGAAATAACTTCGTGTTAAACCTGTCGAACTGTCCACTGCAAGGATCGGTTCCAGTATAAGCGGTAGCGTGTTGACACTTTTATAATTATAAAACACATGTTAAAAATGCCGTTAATATTACCTACATGTTGAATGATGATCTGTCTGTTATTTATTTTATTTATAATCAATATCATGATAACCACAAAATTATATATTTTTTAATAACTGAGTTCCAATGAACCTATTTTGATAAGAAATGCACGAGTGACTATGAACAATATCCAAATTGCAAAAAAAATAATTAACCAGTTGGTAAATAGGTATTTTGATTCAATGTAGATATTCACATCACATCATAGCCATTTTCATACTAATTCCCTTATTTAAAAAACCGGTCAAGTGCGAGTCGGACTCGCGCACCGAGGCTTTCGTACACACTTGTAAGTAAATACGTGAATAGTTCAGGAAAAACTGTATGGCGATTAGTTTAGTAGGAGCAAATAAGTATGCGTTATGATTTTTGCAAATTTCTAAAAAAACGGTAAAAGTTAGAAATACCGTTATAGTTTTTTTGTAATATTAAGGATAATATTAATAATTATTACAGATTTCTCTGTTCAGTAACTTCGAAGATAATAGGGGGGAATGATATTTTTTTAACGTTTTTCGTCCTAATTCAAAAAGTCTATAATTAAGAAAAAACTAAAAATAGACTTCAAATCTACGAATTAAGCCTTTTCATTTGACACCCCACTTGATATAATAGCCTTACTTTAAATTTTCGACCTCCCTTTTCGACCCCCTTTAAAAAAAGTAAAAGAGGTATGAGATTTTTTTTTACGTCCAGTAGGCTCGGGTTTGCGACTTTTAAAACTATTCCAAACTTCAAACCGATAGCAGCAGTAGTTCCTAAGATATCTGGCTGTGACAGACAGACAGAGTCGCACCATAAGGGTTCCTATTTTACCATTTTGGTGCGGAACCCTAAAAAACTCTTTTGAACGTCAGAGAAGCCGTTAAGATCTTTTAACTTGAATCCAAAAACATTTAGCGATCGAAACTCTAATCTGTGTACACGTCAATTTTAATTCCGCCCCAACCGCTTTTTGTCCAAATCTGTTCGAAATTGGAAATCCGTATTGGAATTCCTTGTTTCTCCCTATTTATAAAACTCGCCAACACTTTACCGAGTCTCGTTAGTACAAAGTGATAACGAAATTGTTAGACAGAAACTGGATTTTAACATTTCCGAAGTTGGATATCTATAAGAATAAGAACAAAAATAAGAATAACTTTATTGCTTTCAGAGTTATGTACGGTAGATAAAGTAGCAATTGGTTTACCGTCATTTCACAAATGATCATTTAACAAATAACGATTCACAAACTATTCATTTCACAAACATACCATTTCTCACAATCCTCAGTTTATAGGTGACTATTTGACAAATGTAACACTTTGCAAATAAATATATTGAATGTTAAATAATCCCACTAATATTATAAATGCGAAAGTTTGTGAAGATGTTTGAATGTTTGGATGTTTGTTACTCAATAACTCAGTAACTATTGGATAGATTTAATTGATATTTGGCATGCAGAAAGACCAAACCCCGGATTGAAACATAGGATACTTTTTATCCCGGAAATTGGTTCCCTTGGGTTAAAGTTTGACTTCAAAGACATTTTCTAAACTATTTTGAGGATTTGATATATTTACAAGGGTAATCGATAGGTACATCCATATACATTTTGTTATATACATATACAGGGTATCACTGATATATACAGGGTATCACTGATATATACCGGGTGTCACTACAATTTAAACAGGATGTCCCTATGATTTATACAGGGTGTCACTGTGATATATACAGGTCGTCACTGTAATATATACAGGGAGTCACTGTGATATATACAGGGTGTCACTATGATATATATAAGGTGTCGCACTTCTACAGCGTGTCACACTGCTTTATACAGCAGGGTATCCCTCTGATTTATACAGGGTGTCACTATGATTCATACAGGGTGTCATTGTGATATAAACAGGGTGTCACTGTGATATAAACAGGGTGTCACTGTGATATATACAGAGTGTCACTGTGATATATACAGGGTGTCACTGTGATATATACAGGGGTACTATACTAGTTGTCGCATGGTGCGCGGGGCGCAGGCGCCCCGCGTGCAGTAAGCGAGGTTGTACTTTACATCATAGAGGGGGTAGCGGAATGCGTGGGAGGGGGGAGCGAGTGAGGTGCTCATGTTGCAAAATTTGCTGTGGGAAGGGAAAGGAAGAAAGGCGTGGGTGAACGATCTGTATGCAAAGAATTGGGTAAGTCAAGTTTTTCAAAAGTGTGCAATTTATATATTTTTTCGATAGTTCCCGACGTAATGATCTTTCTTTTTACGAATTTAGGCACTAATTTTGTCAGTCCTGCGTCCCTTTTTAGGGTTCCGTAGCCAAAATGGCAAAAACGGAACCCTTATAGTTTCGTCATGTCCGTCCGTCCGTCCGTCCGTCCGTCCGTCCGTATGTCACAGGCATTTTACTCAAAAACTACACGATGGATATTGATGAAATTTGGAATATAGGTGTCTTGTATGAGCCGCTACTTAGTTTGGTAGTTAAATAACTAAAATAATTATTTTTAGGGGGGGCACTCCATACATGTTACAGAACTTAAAAAAAAAAAATTCAGAAAATATCAACGTGTGCTACATAGTTCGATAGCTCTTTCAAAAACATTATAAGGTTTTAAGTAACGTTTTTGATTAAGTGAATACCTTTGGAAATAATCGCTCCGAAAGTTGTGAAAATTGTGTCCCCCCCCTCTATCTTCTAAACCGTGTGACCGAAAAATACAAAAAAAATAGCAAAGATAACGCTTAAATAATACTTTCAACGAAAATTATTTTCAACAAGATCGGATTAACCGTTTTTGAGTTATTGCCGATAAACTGCGCTTCTCAACAAAAGGACGTAATTGCTATGAAGATACGCTCTTTTGGTGTTGTAATTTTTTACATCGTATTTTTTACCTTATAGTTATTTCCCTTATAGTTACGGCTATGGAACCCTACACTGAGCATGGTCCGACATGTTCTTCGCCAGTTTTTTTTTAAGTGAGTTTAACACGACATTTTGGAAGAATTACGGGGAATAAAAATGCAGTAGGGGTATTTTCTAGATCATTACGTCGGGAACTATCGAAAAAATATATAAATTGCACACTTTTGAAAATCTTGACTTACCCAATTTTGCTTGCGAAGGAAAACCAGAGTGATTGTCTGGGTGGGCTCGCCGGACGGTCCTGCGGCCCAGGGGCCGCAGGCCTGCGGGCTCGCGTAGGTGGGAGCGGCATAACATTATTCAGACTAAATACCAAATAAGAACGAAAAATCGTACTTGAACACTACCAAAATATTTATTCCTAATCATCTGACTTCCTGACAAAAATCCAATGAAATAAATTTTAATGGTTTGGACAAGGATATCCCATTTAGCCAACGGTAACGTTACGCAAGGGTATTTCATTTTCTACCCTCATGCTACCCATTATCGACACTCTGTCTACCATCTTTTTTTTTGTTTCTCGGTATCTAAATTTAGATATGTACCATATATAGCGTTCTTTTCTTTCTTTTCCTGGACAACATCCCGCTACTTATATACTCACAAGCTAAATATGTACTAATTCGTATACGCGTAGCTTTGAAGAGCTTTTTTTTAGTAACCCTTTCCAAAATTAGAACTCTAAACATCTACATAGTTAATTAAATGTCGAGGTTGCAACATCGTAATATAATTGAAGGTTAAACAAACTTACCTTAAGTGAAGTTTGACCATAATTATATGAGATGTTGCAACCGAAGACATTTAATCTCCCACCCAAACCCACCCATTCCTTGATTTCGGAAAAGGGTACTCGCATCTCATCCCTGTCTCTAAAATAAATGAGCTTTCTGACAGACGGTTGCCCTGGTGTAAGTAGTGGGGGCGCCGAGAAATAGTCAACTGAGTGACTTTTTTTTCGTGAGATTTCTTAATATCTCTAAAAATACTGTATGTATACCCGGTATCATAAAGATAAGGACTACATAGTTAATTAAATGTCTTCGGTTGCAACATCTCATATAATTATGGTCAAACTTCACTTAAGGTAAGTTTGTTTAACCTTCAAGTATTGTTCGATTAATACTGTATGTCTGCAATTTTTATTAGGGACAACTAAAAAAGAGGCAAGTAATTATTTCATACAAATACACAGTGTATACTTTATCCGGCGGCGTTAGAGTAAAAAGCCATAAACCTTGTTACAATAGCATTATTACTTCGAAAGGTGACAAGTCGTAATACGAAGTAGTGAATTTTGACCTAAACACTTTCTATTAAAGTTCAAAATGCTATTTATGTTTCAAATACAAAAGATATCTTCACACCTGCATAGGGTCGTCAAAACTGAGTAAAATATTAAAACATGAACATAAACCACTACCTAAACCAGATTCAACGGAATAGGTACTAGTTGGAAATCCTACTAAATGGCAACCCTACCCTCTAATGTTTTTTATTGCATTTGCAATTTGTGTGCTGTCATTTGACATTGTACCTTAGTACTAACTATTACGTTAGCTTTTTGTATACGTAAGAAATCACTTACACTCTTTCTATAATAGATAACCAATTAGCTCATTTTTATGACTCTTTACTCTTAAGCCGGCGGACAGACTATACATGTACAATAAACTCGTAAATTATTTTAAACGCCAGTTTGGGAGGACTGCGGTAATTTCGATGCAGAAAACTAGTTACAAAATAGTGTTTCTGATGTGGTTTTAATTTAATGCTCGAAATAAGTAAGCTTATATTATGGTCACAATATACCTAACACTCCTCCTCGCTTCGCTCATCGTCGTACTTAATGCTAACTCTGGAAATATGTTTCTTTATTGACATTAAATCGGAAAGGTTGCGGTTAGTATAATTACATATTTGTACTGTGACTAACAATACGCAAACAACACAAAATACATTTACAATTTTAGATATTGCCGTCGTGTCATATCTTGGCTAAACCAAACTATGCATTTTATTAAACGTTATTTTGCCAAAAGTTGTAATTAATAAATGAATAATTTGTCAAATAATGATTTGTAATTTGAGTTTTTATCAAGTAAATAATTTGTGTAATGAACAATTTACAAAACGTTATTTTGCGAATTGAATTGTCATTAGTTCATTTTCCAATGTTGTTTTTAAAATGAATATTTGTGAAATGATTGGCTACCTGGGGCTTCATTAAGTAGTTAAATCCAAAATATCTCGTTTGCATGCAGTACAAAATAAGACAGGAATGGTTAACTACTGGCAAAGAAAGCACGCGACGCGACAAAATAATTTGCACAGACAAATAATTTTTCATGTTTTGGTGTACAACAACTAATAGCAAAAATCTTTGTATAAAAAAGCCATACAGCTCGAAAACCATTCAGCTATCTCTGCTGTAAAGAATTATTTTTATTTACGATATTTACCAGCGAAATGTACGGCGCGAGTGGAGCTTTAGTATTCAAATTGAAGCAACACAACCGGCAACCAACGTTTACGTGATTTAGTTTCATTTTTGCCAAATAGTTCTTACTAACTTTGTCTCATATCTCCCTCGGGCCCGCCCAAAACTTGGCGTAAGTTATCACTGAGGTAAATAAAGTTAAACAGAAAAATTGCGGAGCCGGCCAAGTCGCTCGACCATTCAAACTCCTTTGTATACCGGCCAAACTTAGACGCTTATCAATTCCGTAAATGAAAGAATTTCCACGTTCGTGCGAACAAGTTCTTATCAGATTTTCGGGTAAATTCTTGGAATTGTATTGTGTTAACAGTACAGCTGAATTTCGTCGAATTATAGCGCAATATTGCCGCAACGGAAAATCACACGAACTCGCGTGTAACACGGAAAATCACATATTGTACTAAAAATAAACAAAATGGCAGGTTCCAGTAGTATTTTAATTGGGTGATCAACATCAGAAAATAATAATTAAATAACGTCCCTGTAAATTATCCTAGATTGTGTAAGTAGTGCACTATCAGCTTAAAACGACTAGATGGATTTCACCTATAATTAATACGAGTACAGAGACATTCAAAGATGAAAAAATAATTGGCCTCACTACAGTGAAGTAAAAAAGTGGAATGAAACAAACCACATATTAAGTGGCGCGTACATTTTACTTCTGAATAAAAATACTAGTAGAGTATTAAGCCTACACTGTGAAGTCAAGCATTCATATTACATTTTCTTAACATTTTTCTTGAGTTGAAACCCGAGTATGTAAACCTCCCGCTTCACCAGCCGTAATCCAAACACTTTATAAATAATTTCGTGAATATATTAAAATTCCGCACTTCCTACTTACGAACCACGGGAGTACCTACTTCAATAATGCATAGCTCGGCAGTAAAACGTACAGGGCGAATGCGACGCGAGCCCGCTAAATGGCCCACGGTAAGAATTTAGTGTTAAAACGTGCTTCAATTTGCCAACGATGTGATAAAAAGAAACCGCAGTGTTGCAATGTGTAAAGTTTATACGATCGAGTGTGACACGTTCGGAAGTTTGGTGATCGATCAGGCGGGCCCGAAGAGCTAAGCAGTCCGGATTACTCAGGCAACATAGGATGTAAAACGGTAAAAGGTAAAGGACTTATGGGACTTAATAATGTCAATAATAACTTGTAACTGATAAAAACCACCCAACCGCCTAATTGTTCTAATTGCTATAATGTCTATAATGTACTAGGATAGCAGCGCTTGGAGAGAAATGGTAACGCGTCATATAGCGCACCACCAACACCGAAAATGATGACCACAACTACGACCACTCTGTCAAAATATTGTGTAATGTGTTTAGAAGGGGTGTCCCTTATTAGGCATAATTTAAAAATCCTATTATTAAAACGCATAACAGTCTAGGCTTACGATGATTTAGCATACCGCTTAAATGGCATAATAATAAAAACGCATACAAATTAACTGGCATACCGATTGATTTGGCATTCCTGAAATTCGCATAACATTGTTAGGTATACCGAACGCATAAAATTATGCGTTCGGTATAAATTAGCGTTCTTGAAGAAAAGTTTATACCCGTTGTTCACAGAATCTCAACCTTTTGGATTTTTCTTCTTACTAGGTAGTAAATGATGTCTGAACCGAACTGCTACCAGAAAAGTAGGTTAGGTTAGATTAGACATGCGATGATGCGACCCTTACAGAAACGAATCGCTTCCAGAAAAGTAGTTTAGGTTAGGTTTGAACTACGACCCCAACAGAAACCAACTGCTACTGGAAATGTAGGTTAGGTTAGGTTTGAACCGCAATCCCAACAAAAACGAGCTGCTACCATAAATGTAGGTTAGGTTAGGTTTGAACTGCAAGCCCAACAGAAAAGGAAATTCCAACGTCTGATTAGGCGTTTTAAAATATACATTTTAATATTATGCGAATATACAATTATGCGTAACAACGGTATGCATTTTCAAAATAGGAAGATTTACTGTATGCGTTTTAATAATAGACCCGTTTAGAAGTCCTGTGGACCTAAATATCTTCCTAGTAAAAGTTATTAACAAAATGCTGTTGGCTTATATTGGATGCTGTTTGACTTGATAAAATACCTAATATTTCTCTTACAAGTTGGAGTTGGGCACTTTCAGGATAACTTATTAATTCCAATACAACCCGAAGGCTACATAGAGCGCTCAAGGTCTCTCGAAGTAAAACGATTTTCACTCCTAGTAACTAAAATTGTAACTACACAGTTGCAAAATTAATCTTGATAAAATATTTTAAGACGAAGATCAAAGTGTTCAACTTTTAAGATTACGCTTAAAATATAAGGGATTATTTTGTAATAGGGTTTAAGCCATCATTATGAAATAAAAGTTTATGTTGAATTTATCCGCCCATGTCTGAGGTGGTAAAGAATGCCTATGGCACCAAGTCTGTCTTTTTAACCGACTTTATTTTTAACCGAATAAAAAAAAACAATTAATTGAAAGGTTACTTCCAGATTCTTCCCATCTCTTTCAAAATTCAGTTCAGACGTTGAGGAATTGAGGGAATTCGCTGAACTCAGTTATTTTTCTTAGAAAAGTTATACTATACTCTTCGGACCAAGAGGCACACTGTCCAATGTACCTATCTATCTATCACTGAGAACGAAGAGTAGTCACAAGTTAACATGTGATGTGCTTTTTCCAGATGGCTTCTGCACATATTTTTTTTCGCAATAGCATCTGACTTGGATCTCAACTATTTTAGTGACGATGAGTCGATGACGTCATGCTTACCTAGGTAATGCCTATTTATTCACGCCCAACTTGAATAAATCCAAGTTAAGTTATACACTCCTTAGCTATATTAATTATAAACATGAATCGGTATCTGATATCTAATGATTAAATTTTGTCCAGATATCACTATCGTTCCACGTTTAGAATGATAACGCAGTTATGGCGGTTGAGTGATAAGAGACAGTTGTGAGTTAGTCGTACTTGATAGGAATTATATCAACTATAAACTATAATAATAAATGGGAAGACATGTATTTCACAGGAAAAGTTGCTATTGTAACTGGCGCCAGCTCGGGAATTGGAGCAGCCACTGCGAAACTCTTCGCTGCGCACGGTGCCTCCTTAGCCATAGTTGGAAGAAATGAAGAGAGACTCTTAGCAGTAGCTAAAACATGCGAAAGCTACGGAGGTAAACCACCACTTTGCCTACTTCTGGATCTAACGGACAGGGACAGCTGTAAGGAAATAGCAAGAATCACATTTGAAACGTACAAAAGGATCGATGTCCTAATAAATTGTGCTGGAAAAATTATTGCGACATCTCTATTCGATCTCGACATGGACAACTATGATGAACTCTTCGCGTTGAATGTTCGCGTCCCATACGAGCTGACGCAGAAATGTCTGCCCCATCTAGTCGACACTAAGGGACACATTGTGAATTTGTTCCGAGCACCTTTTGCTGTTAGACCAGGTTTTGTGATATTAGCTATGTTAGCTGACGCTATGGATCAGTTTACAAGAGCCAGCGCAGTGGAGCTAGCTAGTCTAGGAGTAAAAATGAATGCAGTGAGACCTGGCTATACAAGAACAAATTACCTAGCCAGCTTAAACTTGGATGTTGGACCCGTGCTTGATTCGTTGGCCAAGATTTTACCTACTAAAACTATTATAGAACCAGAGGAAATAGCTAAGACTATAGTGTTTATATCTAGTGGTACATTGCCGAATCTGAATGCTACCAGCATAATTGTAGATGGCGCTGTATCCGTAGCTTTTAATCCTGAGACTGTTGAACGTATGTTCCCCAGACGACCTGACAATTGACAACACATCTGGTCGAAACCAAAAGACAACATTGGGAACGTGTTTTGTGGACCTTAAGTTGTTCGAGCTTTGTTTGTGGTAGTGTGGTTAGAGTTAGTACATCATTCGACGCTATAGTAGTGGCTTACAAGATTTCTGGTCCTCAATTATTGAAGTAGGTAAAAAAAAACAAGTAAGTAATTATCCAATTAACTGTAATTGCCACAATTGTTGTATGCGTTTGCCACTGGGCAAACGCATTCCTAGAACTTGATTCCCTTTGAACAAAGATGACATAACCCTAACAAAAATTATGTACCACATATTTATGAGCAGAGACGTGTAAAAAGTTAGTCGCAATTAGTTTGTTACTATTTTAGTGTAGTAATAATTTGATTAGTTTAAATAAATAACTCTTCCGTATCTGTTACTTAAGATAAATGTCAGAAAAAATATATAGATAAGTACTCATTGATAATATTTACATCAATTAATGGCCTAATCTTATCTGTATCAAATAATGTGCTCGCTGGACATATTGGAAATAATCTCGCTCCCCTCACGTCTTTGTGCCCCAGTATCGTTTCATATTAACGTTTTCCACTCGGCTTGCCACATTTTATCCATATTAGTGTTTTGGGACAAATATATAGGCCGTTAAGTAGACTTCTTTCCACATAATTTCCCACGAGATGGGAAAATTGAAGGAGTCGCTTTGAGCGTCTTTCAATTTGTTTCATTACAGCACAACAGATACCGATAAAATACATCAACATGATTACGCAAAGGACAACTCTTTTAGACAATGTCAAATAATGTCCCAGTACAATAGCTATACTACGCAAATAAGGAGGCATGGATATTTCAATAGAATGGATAGGCATTCATTCTAAGAACGTGGACAGAAAAGTAACTAATATAAGATCAAATGCTTGAGGCTTTCTGAATTTCTTAGTTATGTGAACATTTTTGATTTATTTAGGCCGTGTAGGGTCTTTCTGTACGGGAAACGTCTACAGGGGTATTTCTCTGGTGATTTTCGAGGGATTGATTTCGGTAGCATCATTAATGTCGAAGTCCTGGGAGATTTGCACAACATTTTCGAGTATTTGGACCACAACTTGGCGTCTAACAGAGATGTCTGAAACTGACGTACAAATCTCCCGGGGCTTCGACGTTATTGATGGTATCGAAGTTAATACCACGGAAATCACCGGAGAACTGCGTAGAACTGGACTGAACTGGATAGAAATTATGATCATGATACTGCTTAACTTAAACATCAGTTACGGTAGCTGAATGGGTCGGAAGCGGCGGTGTAGGGAGGACATCAATTGTCCGATCACACTTGAAATTTAATCTACGTTTCCCCTGCCAGCTCAACTATCGTAGGCGATGTCAGGACTCAGAGTCCTCTGTTATGAAAAGTTATTAAATAAGTTTGTTTGATTTGTTTTTAGATGCTTAACTTACTTATGCTAGAATAAAGCCATTTTCAAAAGAGCATAAACACAATTTCAATGTTATTCGTACTACCATTATAGTTCATTAATTTTAAAACAAAATTGATTGTGCTCATGCAATATTTTAGCTCACAAAATCGATCTAAGTTATAGTCTGAAATTTTCTAATAACACAAATGGCCAATCCATTAAAGTGTATTAACTGCAGATAGCGGGAGATGCATCACCGTGCAGTTCATCGGTGCATGAACACTTTTGCGATCTGTGCATTTTGCTGTATTACTGCGCTGGGGTATCAGAAATAAATAAAAAAAACTGTTACCTTACTAAAGTAAAGACTTGTTTTCATTATTATTTCGGTGGAACCCCTTGTTACCCATAAAGTTGTAGACATAATGTATTATTTGTCATAATTATGAAAACTCATAAAGCATTTGGGTTTTGAACCGTAATTTTTCTATGTATTTTAAAATGTTATCGTATGAAAACAAATGGATTAGATTAGGTTTGTAGTTAACAGTTTCAAAGAAAAATGGTTTATGACTGTTGGTAATTATTGTAAAGAATACATTACGATTTTTAATAATCATGAAAGAAAACATAAATAGGTATATCTGAATTCCTCTGCACATACCAATATTGGAATACTATTAAGAGGAAACAGTAAGGTCGAGAGAATTGAAAATTAGGTATTCGTAAAATGTCTCGCTATCCCGCACTGCCCGCCTCTCACCTGCAGAGCGCGATAAAGACAACGGCAGCTTGGACCGAAAATACCTTTTAAATTTCATGAAAACAACGTTTCGTAGTCCCCTGATTTCTTCCCCAATACTTAACCTATTTATTAACTATTTTTTTCATTAAACATTAAAGAAAGGCTTTGGCCGTGTTCCTATGTTTTTCTTTTTTTTAATAATCTAGTCAAATTTGTATTCTGGGTGTGTGAACACAGCGGAAAATCTGGCATTTTTTTAGGTTTTTGAAGGTTAATATCTCTTTTGAGAATCAATTTATCGTAAAAAAGAAAACATAGGAACATATCAATAGTAGCCATAGATTTTTGGACAAAAAATGATTGCTCTACTGGCATTATCCAGGGAGGAAAAAGAGGACTACGTTTGTATGGAAAAACTGCCCTCCTGTTTCCTCTTAACAATAAATTGTCGATATCTGGGTATTTTTCTAAAAATAACTAGTCAATTTCGCTTAAGATATATGTATACCGCGAAAAATATTCAAAAATACTTCAGCACACACACTAAAACACTCACAGATACTAAAAGGACAGTAGTGACCTACAAATCACCTATATAATTACGCCCTTATTTGGTCCCGTCATTTCTGCGTCCTTTTAATATAGGTGCCCTCTGTCTGAGAGCCCCTAGCACCGCCCTAGTGATGCGGCTTTGTTCAGGAAGACCTTAATCTTACACGGCCAAGGGCTAATAAAGTGACAACATATCATTTCAGCACTAGCACTGATAAACATATATCTACGAGTATCAGCAGTGCAAGGAATTATGTCACATGCAGCATTTCTTGAGCCAGACTCGAATAGAATCGTAAAAAACTTGTTTGCCGTGAATACGTTTAATTTAAAGTTTGTTGCCAACCGGTATTCCTTGGCGGTATTCGTGCGCGAACTGCATTTCCCTTATAAGCTTATTTTCTTCGCGGGGACTCGAAAATTTTCTTTAGATTAGTTTCTCTTGTTGGGGAAAATAGGTGTGGAATAATAAGTTCGGGTCGCCTCTCAAATTGGCTATGCTTTACATAAGTAATCCCGGAAATGTTTTCTTTAGATGAAAATGTAGTTAGTATTAAGTACTTTTGAAGGTGCAGTTATAATGTGTTATTCAAGTATTATAATGGTTTTATATATGACTGATTGTAACATTTTTCTTACCTACCTGTTGATAAGAAAGAGGGCACAACGCTATCACTTAAATACTGGTAAATAATATTTACTTGTGAATATTGTAAAATAAAAAGAGACATTTTGCAAAATAAAAAGTCAATTAAAACAAAAATATTGCTTTGCTAATCCACGATGTGATAACGTGTTAGTTAACAAGTGCTAGACCGTTATAATTACCTGCGTATTTTTTCATGCATTCACATGCAAAATAAATATAAAAACCTAATACAAAACTCGACACGTGTTTCGTCTCTCAACGAGGCATCCTCAGGAGAAGCTGGAGATGTCCAGCGTCATGGAATGAGGCGGGCGCCATCTTGGTCGGCCATATCTATAGGGTTAGTATTTTTGTTTTAACTAACAGGGATTTCCGCAAGGTTACGCCTGATTCAATCAATTCAATAAAAGTCAATAACTATACTTAACCCGCATCAGAAATTCGAAGGTGTATGTGAGGTCCCCAATCCGCAGTGGGCTAGCGTGGGTACTACAGCCCATTCACTTTCATCTATGAGAGTAAACCTGTGCCCAGCAGTGGGACGTACTTAGGCTGATGATGATGATTAATCCGACTCAAACATATACAAATCTTTTTCATAGACCTTTTTTATTTGAGGAGTTTTTTCAAATACCTGATTTATATATGGAAGTCATAGAAAAATAAACCCTTTTGAAAAGACACTCGTCATTCGGTTCCTAATACATTCAAAACTCAGTTTCTAAACAATTTAAGCCAACTTATTACTCATTTAAAACTCGTCTATAGGGACCATTAAAGGCTTGTAAAAACAAACAAGTCCCGAAAAACATTTCATTTTAAATCAAATTATAATTCTCGTTTCGGGCCGAAGGCAAGCCCAAGGTTTTGTTTTTTATTTGAAAATGTTTCACAGTTTGCTTTCGATATGGCGCTAACTCAATCCGGCCTTATATTCCCGCATTTTCTCGGTTCATTGGATATAAAAAGAAAATGGCGCCTTTAAAGGGATTGAGGAGCCTTTTCAGCGTTTTTGTACAATTTCGAGACCCCGTGCATGTTTCAGTAAACTCTGATCTAATGATTCGTGAAAACAGATCGGAGTTTAATTTAATCACGGCGCTTTTAGAGAATGTTTACTTGTCAATAGTTACCTACACAGTTTTAAAAACTCAAAAACATGAGCACAGGTCGAAACAGGAAATAATAAATGAAAAGGATTGTAAACTGACGCATTTCACGCAAAAACTGGGATCACACTGAATGAGAAAAGCTAGAGATAGAGAGTTATAGAAAGAAACTGGGAAGGCCAACGCCAAGGATGAGACTAATTACAACGTTGAAACTATATTTTTCTTTATATTGTACATTATGTTTAAAGAGTATTCGAATAAATGGCTCTGTTATTAGGGTTCCAAACCTCAAAAGGAAAAAACGAAACCCTTATAGGATCACTGGGATCGTGTGTCTTTCTGCCTGTCACAGCCAATTTGCTCCGAAAGTACTAGACTGAGTTGAAATTTGGTATATATTAAAGTCACCGAACACGGACGTGTAACAGAAGTTTTGGCGGGTTAATTAGAAAATAAAAAAAAGTTAACAAACTATATCGTGTGACATATCAAATAAAATAAGTCACTGTGAGAATATCAAATATATTTTATTTATAATTTTTATATAAATAGTTTTGAAGTTATTTAAGAAAATAGGCAAACATTTACTGTTCCCCCTCCACACTTATCTCCGAAACTCTTGGATCTAAAATTTTGAAAAAAATAGTCCTACACCTATAGATTACAGGAAAACCTGTAAGAAGTCTGTGCGATAAAGTATAATCGTGTTGTTTTGTTTTGAACAATCCTCTCCTACTCTCCAACTCTCCGAACGAGTCTAACTCGCACTTGTCCGGTTTTTTTTTATTTATATAGGGACTATCCCAACTATTTTCCTTTTAACTAATCGATATTCACACGGACAATCTCGTGATGCGTGGCTACCCCAATTTACTCAAATTATTATCAGAGCTTGATTTATGTTAGGACACACCTATTAGATAATTATATACGATATTGTTAATTACGAGGGTACTCACACCGAGTATCTTGTTGAATGATATGTATTAAAAATAATCGATTATTTCACCAAAGCATATAAGAAACAACCTAGTAGGTGGATCGAAAACATAATAAGTACAGTAAGGAAAACCTTCCAGTGTTTGGCATGTAATTGCTTATGCCCTGTTGTCACCTCTTTTGCTAATGATATCACATTCAAAATGGTAACTCAGTAGTAGCCATTTACAATACGATAGGTATCAAACAATCAGACGTAAGGTAAACGTCCGAATTCTCCATACACCGCAAAATCGAAAATTCTAGACTCGTTAGGGGAGACCGGGTATGGTTGTCTCACGGGTTGGTTGTCACAGCAGCCATTAAATAATACGAAATGAAGAAATAAGTGCATAGATTGGTGAAGTAGGGAAGGAGGTGAAGCTCTTGCGATCTTTGAACACCGAGCGATGCAATTATTCCTTCGTTTCGTATTATTTAATGGCTGCTGTGACAACCAACCCGTGAGACAAACATACCCGGTCTCCCCTAATGTTTAACTTAATTTCTCATTTATGGGAAAGTCAATAAAATAAATTTCCAATTTACCATAATACGCTATATTCGATCAATACCTAGCGAGTAATAGTGACTTTGCAATTTTATTTGCTAACTCATTTCTGTAACGTTGTGATTTGATAGTTCGGGCGGGGTTACTTCGCCAGTCATCTGTCGTTGCACCAATCCATTTTCAACTTTATTACCAAAACAATAAAGTGTTAAATAACATGCAGATGTCAACTGAAGGTATCCCTGGTGAGTGATGTAGCAAAAACACTACAATCTTGTCTCCCTAAGCGATTGATCCAAAACGTTAGCACTTTATTGGGCGTGGTTCATAAATGATGTGCAATGCTGAGTTAAAGCAGGCCTAATTTGATCTATTATTCACATCACTTCGTCTTGACTGCAATAATCATACTTAACAATGATTTATGATTTCGTTACGTGCATAATAGTATCGTGACGAATTGGTGTGCCCTCGCATCAGGATGAATCGTACTTTTGAATTTGCCAAAAACATAGTTTATGTTGCTATTAATTGTAAACCTACAGATGGCAGTCTTTGAGAAAATATCTATTTTAATAGTAAGCATCGTCGAATTGAGATCAATCTATAGCGAGTATAATGTTTTTAGCAGTTTAAGGGCCGTGACGAAATTAAAAGTTTGTGTCTAATCAATACATTTTCGTGGCGCAACGGAAAGTTAGACCCACAGAAATATGTATATCGAGATTATAAGGAAATAGTTCGTCGATTTATATGTGATCCAAACGTGTAACGTTCTTGGCTTGGCATTGGACGCCAAAAGTTTAATTGAATGATGGAAAACACAAATTTTAATTTGGTGGTATTTGAACAATTAATAATACCATTATTATCAGATTTTCAAATCCGCCACTTCTTTTTAGCACGCGAGGTACATATACTTTTTCCTTCTGCCTCAATATATTTCTGTGGTTAGGCCGTATTTAATCAATATCTCCATTTAAGTAACTACGATCTGTTATACAATGCGTAATTCATTAAAGGTAAGTCATTACAGCAATAAAAAATCGAGAAATGATGCCAACCAGTTTTTTTTTATGTTATAAAATAAAGTGGCAAATGAGCAGACGAACTGCCTGATGGAGAGCAATTTACCTATACGTTGCCGATCTTATGATGAACACAAAAGCATTTTTATAATACACGCTATTTAGGTACATACCTTATCTATACTTAGACCAAAGGGTAAAACAATAGTAGCCCATAGAATATTTTACTAAAATACCTACCTACATATTGTTGCAAAATAATTCGAGTTTTTGATAGACGTGTAGCGTTGTAAAACTATTCAATGAAAATATACATTATGTCCATCAAAGAATTTCACGTTCAGTTAGTTGATAGAATTCCCATTTTATTGGCCTAATAAAATGTTTTTGTATTTCTAACAAAGGGAATTTAATTTAAGCATTGTTTCGATTTTGTTTTTATTCAATAAAACAATTTCGACTCGGACTCGCGTGATCACGGGTGCTTTGTGTTTCCACGAGTTGAGATTTAAAAACATTTTGTTTACTCTTTGTATTCAAATCCCGCAGTAGGCCCAAGGAACGCAGGATGGACGTCGCGGACATGGTGGAGAACAATCTCATGAAAGAGGATGCCGAAGACCGGGCGAAGTGGAGAAGACTCAGTCGGAAAGCGGACCCTGGTATAGATAAGTTGCTAAGCAGAAGAAGAAAAAGCCTCTTTGTATTTAAACAATGTCCATGAATAACCGCTTCGAGAGAAAAGAAACATCATCATAGCACTTTTTCTCATCTCATTGGGCTATTATTTTGACTCTCTAGCACAGTTTAATAGCTGTATTTTTTTCTTTGTACAAAAGGTACATCGCGCGCTTGAATGTGAGCGCGCCGTGTACGAACTAGGGCTCCCGCTATCCGTGTTACACGTCGAAACGGATATCCGTGTTCTTAAGACCGGCGGTACTAAGAACCCGGATTACACGAACCCGCCGGGTACCGGAAACGTTTCTCAGAAACGTTTCTTCGTGTTCACGGGTTGTCCGTGTCCGACCGGTACACGTGTATTTAAAACCGGCCCGAACGGGTACGAACCGAAACAGTTGGACTCAAGGCACCATGATCTACTATTTAATGCTGACTTTAAGTTCAGATGAACTCTTTTGGCGTACGAATGTTTAATAATATGTAGTTTGTAACTGTGTTGGAAAATCATATTTAGCCAACTACTCAAAATATGTTTTTTATAATTATGAATCGAAGTAGGCATCGCTATTCTACATTGTCTGCTGTTTTTTATTCTAAATCTGCTCGTACCTAGTTTAGAAACTTTATTCTGATGTTCTAGTTTTGATTTTATAAAATTAAAAACTATTGCCTATCCTAAGTCTATTAATTAAAAACAACATTTTATTTATAATGATATATCAGATATGTGACGAATATGGTTTGCAGATATACTAAAATATCAATTAAAAATAACAGTTTAGAATATAATTATGAATTACTTCGCAAAAACAACAAACATCTGCCAATGGCGCAAAAAGATAAACGTAAGCGTCATTATCAAGTGATCGTTCACAACTGGATTTCACCCGAGAACCACAAAAGTCCATGTTACCTTACTTAACTTGCGATAACATTGCTAATTTCTTTAACAAAGATCCTAAAATTGCTTATCATTCAAGTTTACTTGAGTGGCTTTAACAATAGCGTTCAGGTAATAAAAGTGAACGCCAAACGCCCTTTTTTTCGCGCGTAACAAAGAAATATGTGCCCAAACCATCATCACAAGTATGACTACCAATTATAAGCTTTATGTCGTAGCAATAAGGTTAAAACGTATGCACAAAAAATTGCAACAAATAAATAATATAAGTAAATGTTCTCTATTTATTTCACATTTTAAGGACATTTGTTGATGTTACTTGTTAATCACATATTAACATTTATTTTTTGATTTTAAATTGTGTTAGGATTGATTAAAGCCTTTTACATAACAAGTAACATAATAAACAAAAACCCGGTCAAGTGCGAGTCGAACGCGCGCACAAAGGGTTCCGTACCATTTCATTTTTTGTTGTTATAGCGGCAATAGAAATACATCGTCTGTTAAAATTTTAACTGTCTAGCTATCACGGTTCAGGAGATACAGCCTAGGGACAGACATACAGACAGACAGTGTACTCTTAGTATAAAATTAAATTATAATAGGGTCTCGTTTTTACCCTAAAAAGTGCTAGTATTTGAACTTTGAAGTCTTATATAAAAATGTCTACCTACTCGTATTCTATGCAAAAACTACCTGCTCTTAAAAGGCCGAACCCTTAGCCCAATAAATTGTTTATTGACTTTCGGCTTTACATATATACTTACACCACGGAATAAGATATGCTCGAAACTTATAAATATTGTGTCTATTAATTTTTAGCTCGTACCACGATTCGTACCTTCGCTACTCGTTAAGGACGGATCCGGAGACACGGGTAAATAAGATCCGTTTCTACGGGTACCCGTGTACCCGTGGAAACGGATCTTAATTACACGTTTCCTAATTACCCGTGCGGAACGGGCCAGAAAACCGTGTCCGTGTTACTCAGAAACGGGTAATAGAAACGTTTACACGAAACCCGGACACGAGCGCGAGCCCTAGTACGAACACACTACAAGCAAAGATGTAAGAATGCCTAAGAATGCTCCAGCAGAACGCGTGCGTCTGTGTGAGTACGTGTCGCGCGCTCCTAAAAGTTGAACTACTTGTTTGTTTTTATACTTTGTCTCTGGTCTGGCAAGTCAAGTTGTTATAGCTCCTGTGATAGGACATTGGTTATACACTGCACACTACAACAGCAATCAAGTTAATGTACACAAGTTAAAGAACATCATTGGTGATCACTCAGATTTGCACCCGAGATCTTGAAATCTTTAGCCCGACGCTACTACGGCAACCAAGGCTCGCGATTCAACGCTAGAAAACAAACTAACAGATCACCCTCTATGACGCTCCAGCGATATTCTGGAAGTACCAACAGGCGGTCGCCCAGTTGGTAATTCTAAATATGCCACTTAGCTCACCCATTATTTCGGCACACGGCCGAATTAACCTAGACGGTGAGTTTTCGGCGTTCTTCCAGACTTTAACACTTCCATTCTCTGTCTTCACCGGACCCAAGGTATTCCGGAGTACCTACTTTTATTGCGGCCACTAGGAATTCATCTCAATTTACTAATTTATTTTGAAAATTTAGAAAAGAAAAGAAAGCAATAAACGACAACATATCTTATGGAGAAAAGTTACCATGGCAAGCCGGTTACTTTTCTCTGTAGTTGACAGTAAGTCTTTTCTCTGTAGTCCAAGTGGAATCCGAATATGAGTCGGTTTTAAAAATTGGTATAATTCGATTGAACCGTAAAAAACTTAAAGACTTTGAAGGATCTTCTCAAAGAAAAGTATCACGTAGACAATAGGTGCGATTTTCGCAAATGAGCTGCTCAATATTCAAGCGGCAAACGCCTTACCGTAACAACAGAACAAATTCGAAAGACGAAGTATCGAAGGACGGCCCTTAATGTAATTATCATAATGGTGACCAATAAAAGAGAGGTTCGGAATTCGTGACACAGCTTTAAAAGTACTATCAAAGGTGCCCGAGGCGGAAAATGTCGCATCTTATTTAACGCCCTCCCGAAAGAGGGCACTCGAAGCTCGGCAGGGCTAATCACATTACTCCCATGAAAGAGCTCAAGATAAAAAAGGGCCGAAACAGATTTACATGAAACGTCAAAGTTGATTACGAGTACTTGTCGGGATAGACTCCTTAAATATGTAGATTCGAATAAATCATTATCGACATTTCGAAATGGTCGCCGTTTCAGAAGTTCGCTTGAAGCGAAATTTGATTACGGTATTGTCTTCTACGCGTTATTTTATTTATTCAAAATTGCTTAAATCTCTAATGTTTTGCCTAAATGTAAGAAAGTGATTTAATGTATTTGATCACCTGTTTTGTTGTATAACTATAGCGTTCGATTTTAATCGATTGAAAAGAAGTTACAACGTCCATCAGTCAAGATTTTACTTAAAACTGGATAAAAAAAAGAAACAAAAAGTTAAATTGACTTCATTAAGTTTTTTAAGGGATTTTGTCATTGTTTTATACGTTTTGATAATTATAATGTTTTTATCGATTCCTTCACAATTTATACACTGTATTATTTTTCTGCTGCACTGTATAGAAGACATGGTTTCTTAGTTGTTTGTTCCAGTTTGGCTTATAATTTCGATAACGAAATTATTATAAAATACGAGTAACCGTTTTTGCAGAATAAAAGTATGAAAATAAAACTTAATAAATTTCAACTATGCTTTTATAAATTAATACCCTTCTAGTAACGTTTCATTGTATAATAAATAAAAAAACTATTAATATCCACAATACTCCCTCCTAAATGCTATTATACAATACGGGCAATTCTATTCACATTGTACATTACAGCCGTTCAGGCGTGAAGCCTTTTTATTAGGAGTCACGTGTCGACCACCGTCCAGGAAACCGAAATGCAGCGTTCGAGCGAATCTAATGCACTCAAACCCATGTGACATCTAAGGGAAGGGTGGCTACGAAACAATGCGACGGGACCTCACCATCCAATACGGACCCAAAGACAGCTACGAAGTGATATCCTTTGTTATCAAGCTTTATAAATAATACGTTGGTACAGTTTGACGATTTACTGGGTAAAATCTAAACCGTGATACACAGTAAAAAAAAATCTCAATCTATCCATGATTTTGAACGACTTTTACTATGGGATAAACTTTGTAAATGCAAAACTCATGAATAGATTGAGGTTTTACTATCTGGTATCGCGAGATAGATTTCATCCGGTATGGCATTGTACCTTCTGCATTCAAGATTGCATTTACGTTTGTATCCCTGTTTATTAGTTTGATAGTTTATAATATTATTCGTAGTTATTGTAGAGTCTGTGCGGAAAGAGAATAGGCGTGGCGAAAAACGGAAATAACTTAACCCGTATGGCCACAGAACAGAAAATACGGCACATACGGTACAAAAGCATTACAGCGCCCCCCAAAATTAATCCTATTCTCTTACTATGATTAATCCTTTTCTCTTACTTGTCCAATATGATAACCTCTAGACTAGAGAGGTTATCATATTGGACAAGTACGGTGTTGGTACTGTTGGTGCTTCGAACTGAGTGGGTGAAGACGAATGTTGGTATTTTTTTAACCTGATTTCAAAAGTTAGTTTCCAGGAACATCACAGGAACAGTATATCTCGCACTTCTGTGTCACTTCTGTGCACTATCTACTATTTTGGAGTTAGAGAACCTACTGCCAACGTGAACGTGCCGAATACCAGCCCAAAACGAAACGAAAATAATATAGTGAAGGTGGTTTGTAACTAAGGAAAACGCTATCCAACCGCGCAATAGCGAACAAAAGGAACGATTGCATCACTAGCCAAAAGTATTATCATATTTTCGGCACGAATTGTAAATATTTATTATATGTAAATATTTATTTATATATGCTATTTTGTTTTATGTGCTATTCTATTATTCGTTATGTTAGGTATTCAATTTCATTATTCATTTGTTTGACGATCATAATATAAATACGTGTAAATTGACCCTAGGATAATATTGTTAGGGTTGTAATATTGTTAGGTATTTGATATTATGAAATAAAGAAATCTAAATCTATATAAATGATAAAAGATTTACCTAAAATCATAACATGGTCATGATAATTATCCAAAAGTTTATTCCTACGTAGATTGTGGCAGACTATCTGTTGGTGGAACATTTAAGTACCTATACTAGTACAATACAATACAATACAAATATATATTATTGCACACCAGAAAAACACGTTACAAGAAGTACTTACATAATTAAAACAATTTATAAAGACAACATCATAAATTCAATTCCTTTCGTTTATTTATCGCCAAGTATGATATGGGATGGCGTTTTATTAATTCACAAAGGATTCTTATTCGCCGTGAGTCATTGTTTAAGCTTGAGAATCACTCCATTAATAATTTCGATACAAAGTGTACCAACATAAATTCCTCAATTTTATGTCCCAAAAAATAAGATATCACGATATATGGATTCACAAAAAATCCGTCAGTTTTATTAAAGCTGCACAGAGCAGTATCTCTTTCAGCCTCGCAATATTAACAAGAACAATGGCTTTCAATTCAGCCTGTAGTTGCGTTTCATCCTGTATTGTTTTCGGAAAAATCAATGGCGAATCACATCCGATAAGAACGGTGGCAATGGCGACAGGAAGACTCGCTATTATTACCGACCGATGAATGAATACAGGAAGTATGGGGAATACTAGGAATATGGGGAACCGGGCGCGTGCCAAGCTCAACGTGTAGCATTTCCTTCTTTAGTGAGTGATGGTTTTATAAAAGCTGTTATTTAGTTGTCAATGTCACCCCTCCGTTAATTTGTCGGTTAGAAGCAATTGCTTTCAATGGTAATAGCACACATTATTTGTGATAAGTTAATCGCGGTTGTAATGAAATTGGGGTTAACGTCTCCAGAAATTGAAATTTCCGTAACTAAGACTTAATTAATAATTTGCTAACTATCAATTAATGTTCAATATTACTACAGTTCTCAGTATTTACAGGTGTAGGTTGTGTCAAACGATCCAATTTCTGGCATTATTCTCGAAGAAAATTTGTACCCTAATGTTGCTGCTACTAGGACATGTTGCTGCTTTAGGCTCGATGGTCAGACGATATCTTCCACCAGACAACTAAGCAGTAGATAAGGCTAGCACAGGGCCAAGGGGAGTGGCGTAATAGAGAAGAGACTTATGCACAGCAGCGGGTGGATATAGGCTTAATCAATAGCTTGATTTCAATATAAACAAGCTATTTTTTCTAAACCCACGGCTTTTTCAGTTTGTATCCACAGTAAATAAATAAATAATGGCATACTTATTAAACAGATTCGAGTCGGTCAATTTTCCATATAAAATTAAAGAGGGTCATCGTTTGCTTCCACGGTAGAAATCATATCTGAATTGTATTTTATCTTACAAGGCGCATGAAGCCTGCGTGAAATGACATGAAAACTCACAAGAATACTAAAAAGATATATTTATGCCACACCTGGCCATAAAGTGGCTTTTACCGCACGCTACGCGTACGGAAAAAGCCGCTTTCTGACCAAGTGTAAACATAAAATAATGTACACAAAACGGGAGGTAATAAAGAAAGGCCGAGATCGCAGATGTTTGCGGCCCGAGCTGGAAGCGAGGTTACCACCCTAGTTGTATTATTTTTTAGAAAAAACGTTTAGTTTCTTAAGCGACAGATTGCACGTTAACTCTGGTTTATTTCTCATGGCATTCCGCACAGACAAAATGTATCGAGCTTTAAAAGGAAATACATTTCAACCATGATTTATGCCGTGGAAACAAATGATGGTCTCTTTGTGTTTGTATGAAGATTGAAGAACCATCCGACTCGTATCGCCTTAACATGATATTTTTTCTACTAGCGACCAAACAAAGAAAAAGTAACCGCGTCTCGTGTTTGCGTTAAAGTCAGTGTCTGACTAACCCCGGGAAGGGGAAAGGATCAGGACGCCCCTTTCATATTTAGCGTTGGCAACTAAATTGGCACCCTCAGAGGGGAGAAATAAGTTTTATTTGACATATATCGCGTTTTGCACGCTCCGATCGTATTCTTTGCGACAGGTTGATAGGTGAAATTTCATAATACACTTTTCGATTTGCTTCAAATAAAATAGGTGAATTTTCTTTGTAGACATTTATGGTGTTTGTGGAACATCCAATGTTTATTATTTTATATGTTGTGGGCATTTTTCTTTTTTGGTGACCACGATTTCTCCTCTTTCCATTAGGAATTGACCCTAGAGACGAACGCGCATCCTTTTGAGTAACAACGTTTCATCTCTTTTAGAACTGTGCCACTGTATACCGTTGTTATATACCTATATTTTGTACCTCAGATTAATTTTTATTTGTACATGCTTTGCTATAGAAAAATATGGCCAAGGTATGTCATAACGGAGGAGTGAAGAAGGCAAACAACTGTCGCAAAAAAAAAGATCTCATTAATTATACACGGATTATTAACGTTTTCAGATTATATAGTTCTACATACGAGTATTACGATTTATTAATTTTGCTTTACCTAACTTACTGGTCTGGTACAGAAGTTCACAAACGTCTAAAACAACTCTAACTTTCCTTTTTAGTTTCAAACTATTCAAACATGATTCAAACGTATGTTTCGAAACCTGAATCTCTGGATAAACTCTTTACTAATTCCACAAAGATCACGGTAGATTCAACGCGTGTTATAGATTCCCTTTTAGTCCTAATTTGACTAATCTTCCCTAATCTATTGAGCACGTTCCATTACCGTCAGCCTACTCTAGCCAGTATTGTTAACTATATACCTAGAATAATTAACGCGTTATTATCCCGCTTTGCTCGCCCCGCCAGACTGGACCTACCAGAATAGTCGTAATTGCCGATTCTGCAAAATGTATGGACCTGAGATAAGGGCGTATAATAGCAACAAACTGATTCATTGCGTTTGCTTGTTGCTATGTTGTATTGCTATGGAGATAACTCTATGGTGGATCTCACACTGCAGCAAAAATCGCGGCGACACGCGACTCAGCGATTTTCAACTTTGTATGTAGAATCATCGATTTGTATAGAAAAATCGCGGGGTGGCGCACACTGGCGCGTAAATCGCGCCGACTCGCAACTACTATGCGCAGCTACACGGAAAAAATCGCGGCGACGGGTGATTTCAGTGTGTTCTTCGCCTATAACCTGCTTTTCCCTTTGTATGTTATGTTAAAGGCGGACAAAGTGTAATACGACAGTCAAACATACCCTCTACATTGCCCTCACGTTTTATATTGCCCTCATTGCAAAATTAACCTAATCGCGCAGTAACAGTTTAATTTCGCAATTTCCGGCTCAGAAACTGTTTTAAGTTATATTGCAACTCACCTCGTGTTTCAGCTCGCCTATATGAAATTTGATATTTCACTTTCGCATATAATATACTGACATAGGAAATTGACGACACGTTTAGCCTAGTGGTAGTGACACCGCCCACGAAGCGAGAGGTCCCGGGTTCAAATCCTGGTAAGGGCAAATATTTGTGTGATGAGCACGAGTTCCTGAGTCTGGGATGTTTTCTATGTATTTAAGTATAGATTTATCTATACCAATATGTATATCATCTCATCTAGTACCCATAAGCCCAGCATTGCTTGGATTTTGACTAGGCAGATTTGTGTAAGCATTGTCCCCACAATATTGATAATTTATATATTATTTATATTATAGTAAAGTAACTAGTAGAAAGTAGGATAAAATAGGAAGTAGGATATTAGTAGGGTATGATTGGTAAGAATAGGGATGACGACTGGATTAAAAATACATCATTCTATTTAGTCCGTCAGTTAGATTATGGAATAATACGGGACACGTATTTTTTGATTTATCAAATTATTATAAATAGACAAAGGTAGATAATTAAACTTCCAGAGTGGGGGCTTGTGACGTCACTCTTAGGTGAAATTATACCAAAAAGTAACGTAACGTCACTCGAAACTTCTTAGCACTGTACCCTCGTAATTTTTAATTCATCAAACAAAAGAAAAAATACGTGTCCAATATTTTATAATCATGTAACTGACGGACTTAACAGTTTTTTAGTCGAGCCCAGGGTTTCTTAAACTGTGGTCCATGGACCCCTCAGGGGTCCGTGATACAAGAGCCGGGGGTCCGTGGCTATGCATACAACACAAACTTTCCTGTGCCCTTGATTTTCTTTTTCTCTGATTGTATTCGGAAGGGGTCCGTAAGGTTTTCGAAATAATGTAAGGGGTCCGTGACCAAAAAAAGTTCAAGAACCTCTGGTCTAGCCTATTGGAGGTATCAATAGGCTAGACCAGAGGTTCTTGAACTTTTTTTATTTTATAGTAAACATCCAAACATCTTCACAAACTTTTGAAATATTATAGTTGGATTATAGGATATTAGTAGGATATGATTGGTAAGTATTGCCATAAGCACACGTATTGCGTCAATCCGCCCCCTCTGAATGTTTGATACCGGCTGCAGATAGGTTTGAGTGCACCCGCATGTCGTAAAACCGGTTAATTTCGTGTATTATCGCGACGGAAGATAAATGTTCTGATTGCGTTTTTTATTGTGATGAATATAGACATTATTACTTTATTTGCAACCAGAAATCATGACGTGAAAATAAGGGTACACGAAAATTGAAATTAATATTGAATTTCTGGGTTTATTTTTACTTTGTTTCTCTTTTCAATACTATTCTTGTATAGATCCAAATTCTCTGTTTTAGATAATTTTGTAGAATATCGCCTTAGGCAAGCTTATTGCGCCATCTGCCTTAAGAGTTTTTAAGTATTTACAGCACTTTTGTCCAAAGTTGTAGGAATTGTGTAAAAATACATAAATAACACAGGATTACAAAAAAACTTATTTTGCTCTAATTATTTTTTCTTTTTGTATACTTGAGAATACACAAATTCAGAATTCAGTCATAGGCGTATCATATCAGCTCATTTTTTTGCAGGTAAACCGAGACCAAACGTATCTTCTCTATGGACTGTAGCAGTAAGATAACGGCGTTTTTTTTAAAACTAGAGCTGATCTTGAAAAACTGCTCACAGGCCCGTTACTCTCATTACCAAACTACTTTAAAAGCATATTTATATCAAAAGGAACAAAATCATTGTTCGCCAGTGAAACATTCCAATTATTTGTGTTGCAAAACGCTTAGACCTCGTTAGCTTTAAATAACAAAAATTCATAGACAACGGTAAAGTACAAAAGAGATACCGATAGCGTGTTCACTTTTGTGGACAAAGGCACGGGTATTTTCAAGTAGTAAAATATTTTTACTGAAAAAAACCCGACCGCGGTGCACTTTAAAAGTGCATAAAATCCGCCATTTTGTTTATTTTAACGAACTTGACACTCGCGCCATCAAGACGAATCCAATGATGTATCATTTATCAAAATCGGTTGTGCCGTTGAGTAGTTACGAGCGGACATAGGAACGGACATACATACATACTTATAGGTCAAACACATTACCCTCCTTTGGGCTTCGCCACAGTCGGGTAATAAAAATTCTTTGCTCTCATTCCATTAAGCTGCTTCTTAACCTTAAAATCACCTCCCTTACGCGTTCGCACAAAAAATAACCCAATATTGATTGTCACCCCAGCATAGCGAGATAAATATGTACATGCAATTTATAACAATCACCAATTTACATACGCTCCGTAAAGACATGTTTCTGGAGTTAAACGTCGTTAGGGCGCTAAGAGGGTGCGGGCTTGAGATGCATTAGGCAAAGCAGATGCGGCATTTCGGGTTAGTACTGCGTAGGTAAAGGTAAGCAAGGGTCACACGTCTTTATAAACTTTTATTTAATTTAACTTGCAATTTCCGTGTGTATGCTATCCATGTTCAAAGTTTCCGAAGCATGTTTCAACCAGTTGTTATTATCCGATTTCAACTCAACGATGGAGCAGAGACAGGGACTGGCACGTGGCGTGATAAATAACGGTAAATGGTAAAAATATTACAAAGCCTGATTTATATATTATATCTCAAAGTATAAACTTTTTGCGTATTTGGTTTACTCGTGGTAAAAGATAACCAAAAATCCAAAAAAAATGTCAACTTCACTGAAACTTGTTCTCGAGATTCTTTGTTTTTTGGGTAAAGTAGACGCGTAGCGCTAGGTTTTGATGTTTCAAAAATGTTAATTTTTTTTTTGTATTTCGCATATAGTTTCCGGACCGTTTGCGCAGCAACCTTATACATAGTTTGTGTCAACCTAGGTACTTGTATAGGTACATTTAGGAGATTTTCTTTTCGATCAGTATTGGACGAAAAGAAAATTAGAGATGAAAATGTTGCTTTCGTGATCTTTGTCTGTCCACCAGAATCTTAATATTTATCCAGTACCTACCTAACATGTCGCCCAACTATCTCTAAAAGAATATTACAATAGGTTATATAGGTGTTACGCGTTTCAGATTACTGATATCAAAATATTTTGTGTCGAAATCATCCATGTAATTTTTAGATATTTTCTTTTATATTTCAACGCCTTGTCAAAACCACAAAAGAAAATACAAGTTATTAGAGTCACGTCTTTATGATAATTGTAATCATCATGTATCATCGAATGGCTGAAAATGGAAGTGACATATATGACATAAAACGCAATAGTAAGTTTGATAAGTACAATTGTATCCACAGGCAAGAAATAAGCAATTTTAGAATTATTGAAACTTGTGACCTCAAAATAGCCCAGAGAGGAGAAGAGCCATTTTGAATAATATAAAAAATTGTTTACTATTTAACTACACTACAACAGTGGCAATGCAAATATTAACCTACATTTAATAACTATGTGGAATATATTTAACTCTCTGCAAACAATAGGTATCTTTTTTTGCAATTTGAGCGTACCACTTCGATCCTATTTTTAAGATTTACCTATTAATCATTGAATTTCAATTTCTTAATTAATATTGCTAAAATTGATGTGATGATACTGACGTAAATGACGAATTGGATACAACTTTTACGTTTACTCATTTTATTGTTTTTTTTTTAATATGTCGAGGCACTACGTGTTCGCACATCCATGTCACATTAAATTAAATTCTTTTTGCTTTCAACGCCCCAAAAATGCTAAATTAGCACAAAAGGGTGGTTCACTAATTAGAGAATATGATTAGCATAGTTACGGTTCAGTACTAAAAATCTGTCGATATTTTGATAAATTATATAAAATTTGAATTTTTATGTGTTACAATTTTAAGAATAGAAAGCTGCTAAAAGCCCCAACGATTTACTAACACGTTTGTAGCCTTAAGCGCAAAACTGTGTTTTTAAATTGAATTCGATTTAGTTCGGCCATTTTGCAAATGTTGGAATGAAATCGAGGTAACTTTCGCACGCTCTCATCTCAGTCATCCATGTACTATAAACCCAACTTAATATGGTCTGAACAAGGTTTAGATTTGTTTGGCGCCTGAATCGAGATATGGGGTGGTGTTTGTTATTCTAGTAATGCATTAGGAGACGTCTGCGACAGGATCGCCCGCGGCTGGGCACGCGTCGCTCGGGCGACAGTTTTTTTTCAAGGGTGCAAATCGATTAAATAGCGAGTGGTGACAATCGATTAGTGAGTTAATTGAGACTGCAGAACGTCGCACTAATGGACAGAGCAAAAAATATATCGTAATAGACAAAGCTATATTTTTTATAATGTTGCTCAGTATATTGCACACACGTTTATTTAAAACCACCATTTACTGTCCCAAAGGAACTTTTTACCGGGATATAAAGTATCCTTTGTTTCAATCCAGGACTTGGTCTTCTTGCAAAATGCCAAATTTCAGCTCAATCCATCCAGTAACAAACATCTAAATATCCAAACTTCTGATCATTTTCACAAACATTCACATTTATAATATTAGTAGGATAGGATTTTAATTTTAAACCAACTCCAAAATAGACGGAGGTTTTGAGTTCTTCAGGAAGTTTCAATTTTTCTCGATTACTGGAAGATGGCGCTTTTTAACACTTTTTATTTCTATCAGTATGGAAAGAACACGTAATTTTTTAAACATCAAACAGAAGGTCCTTTAAAAAAATAAAAAAAACATCAAACTGGCAGAAATTTTCATATTGAAGAATGCTCAGTTAACTTGATACGTAGTCTAACATTTTTAGTGTCTAATAGTGGGTTGATATTTATAAATTAAATTTATCCGAATATAGATTTACTTACTCGGTTTCCCAGCGAATAGGTATTAATACTCTTAATGTAATTAGAATATGATTTTGTTAGATTATTCGTAGTATTTCATTATTAAACATTTTGTATACAGTTATTAGAATAAAGTATTTTAGTACGGACCTAAGCCATCTGGCTTCGTTTTGCGTCAGTTCATTTAGGTCTGAGCATATCACAGCTGAATTCCTTTGCAACAAAATTTTACGAAGTTACTAAGTTTATAAATTAAATTAAATACTTAGTATAAAATTGTAAAGCAATTACATTCCAAAGAGTTGTTTATACAATTTATGGACGTACAAGTTAAAATTATAAAAATGCAATTCAATCCAAATTCAAAATACTTATTTCAGATAAACATCCATGTCGGGTAAGTTACATATCGGGTTAGTTAAAATAAAAACTGATAATGTTATAAAGAAGTTGAAGTTTTATTTGAATCTAACTCAATCGTAAAATGTACCTATTGTTTATTATATTTGGTACCGGTTTATGTGTATTTAAATGAATAGCATTTTTGCATTTCCTACTGAAGATACAGATTTTTATTCTTATACACTGAACAATTCAGAGATTGTCTAAAAAAGCTAGCTGTTTATGGTCTAGGACAGTGTTTTTCAAACTATTTCATGGCACGACCCCCTTTGTATGCGAAAATATTTCGCGACCCCCTCCACGATTTCTAACCTGAATTTTATTCCGTTACGTTTTTGAGCTTTTTTGTTTATTTTTTCCTTTTTTCCTGAGGTTTCTCCCCCCCCTTCTAGAAGCTCTTACGTTTTCGTATAGTCAGCAAAATAATATAAAATTATGCCACGCAACGCATACACATGTTTGTATGACAGGGTGGTACATTTTCTTTGAGACTGACCGTACATACATATTTTTGTTGTATATCTTGAATGGTATCTATAGACAGGTAAAGAATAAGATTTAATCGCGTAAAAACGCGCGTTTTTACGCGATCAAGTTCCATTTGATATAAAAAACGGCCAAGTGCGAGTCGGATTCAGACACGACCGTACCACCGTAGAGCAAATATCGCCTAAAAAAAACACGTTTCTTGTAGGGATGTAACGATACATAGTGTTGCCGATACGATACCGATACCGTTATATTGTAGTAAATAATCGGCGATACCGATACCGATATCTTAGCTAAATAATGAAGTATAATCTTCAGATATTTGTATGTCCTTATTATACCTAAAACTTGGCTATATTTAACAGACAGTCAACCTTGAATCTGTAAGTAAATTAAAAATAAATAAATTGTCAATTAATTTTTTTTTATTAAGATCCAAGGATTTAATTGACATAGTAATTATCATTGCACAAGGTAATAGACCAATACATATATTAAGTCTGTAATTGAAATTACTTTTTTCAGATTTTTTTCATACAGCAAATTCTTTTCGCGCTCTTCAAATATCGGTTGTATATAATCGGTATCGGTATCGTTACATCCCTATTGATGATGATGATGAATGACAATAAAAAATGATGATGATGATGATGGACTGACCGACGGGGGGAGGGTCATTGCGAATCAATATTAGGTAAATATATGCCTAGCCTCAAGGTTAAATAATTCTCGTGTTCGATTTCTAGTATTTCCTGTAAGGTGAGGGTCAAGCCGATGAGAAGAAATCGTGCAGAATGTATCCCGATATCGCTATCAAGATGGCTGACTCTCGATATAAGATTGGTTATTTACATATGTCCTTCGTACTTAAGGCTATCTTTTGAACCCTGATATCGGTTTATTTATCGTTCAATAGGACTTAGTAGACAGTTTCTAAAACATACATACCTAAGATAAAATTTCAGCTAAAACATACATATTATAAAATAACAACTGACTAACAGTCAATAACCGATGAAAGCAGTAGCATGAAATTTTGTGTAAGATGTACTCAAATAATCGAATTATGTTGAAACATGAACCTAAATAATAAAAGAACAGTTCTTCTTCCTCCTAAACCTTGTCCCATTATCAGGGGTCGGCTCTCCTTGTCTGACACACACACACTGCACTGTGCAGTTTCGGCGTCCAGATCCTAAAAAAGAACAGTTAAAAGTTTAAAGAATAAAAGAACAGTTAAAGGCTTCAATTAATAGGTGTAAATATAGTACAGTAATCTAAAGAACGTTTGGGAACAAAATCTCCTTATACGAATGATAAGTTTCATAATCGCAATAAAAACATATTAAATAACATATTAAAAGGTAACAAAACTGTACTTAACTTACCCAACCTTATAACGTACTAAACGATAAAATAAAATAAAAGTATTAAACAGCCCAAACCTCGACCTCAAGCCATAATTCTGAAAAAATCCAAATGCCGAAAGAAATAATTTCCCACCAATCCTCCCGTACGTGCTGAATTTATTAAGGGTCATACTCACGCCCTGCAGTAAGTAACTGTTACGAAAACGGTACGTTTAAATCCTGCGGAAAGTGTCGCTATATATCATCCGAACATAATTTCTGGTCCCCTATAAAAAGTGAAGTTTCCCTTGTGGAGTGCACCGACCGTCTGTTTCTTATTTCCCGACTCGGGCTAGAAATTGGAGGTGATTGTTTTTATCGACGCCCGGCAGGGAGTGTTAAAGTTTTGAATCTATCTTGAACACGTGTAGGAAATATCGGGGAGTTGTAATGGTCTAACATACGGCCTGACATCGACCCTCCCTCAACATATCACAACATTTCACAAAGGGTTTCCTAATAAGTTATATACAAACTTCGTTTTATTAGGAAACCCGTGAGACATCAACCATAAGATATAAGTAAAGCAAATGTCCCTCTCCCTTACGCCAATTGAACCTAACTCCACGATATGTTCCTGTAAAAGCTCAAACTACGATAAATCCCAAGATTTTCGAGTAGAACCTAAGATGTACTAACTCTTAATGGTAAAAGCCCGAAATATTGTGTTAATTCCTGATTTTAAACTTTTACCTCCGTTTACTCTTCAATATTAGGGACAATAAGAAGTAATATCTAAATATTTTTACTAATAAAAACCCGACCGCGGTGCGCTTTAAAAGTGCATAAAATCCGCCATTTTGTTAATTTTAACCAACTTCATACACAGTGACCATCCAGACGAATCTAATGATGTATCATTTATCAAAATCGGTTGGGCCGTTGAGTAGTTACGAGCGGACATAGGAACGGACATACATACATACATACAGGTTAAACACATAACCCTCCTTCGGGCTTCGCCGCAGTCGGGTAAAAATAAACACTACCCTGTAAAGTTTTTTTTATACTACTAGTTACCACTCCATAATATCCTAACAAACTTGTAAATACAATGAGGGTAAGTACCATAAAACACGTTTAAAAAATTAAGCTACCGATTACCTACGGTATTTAACACTAAATTTGCCAGTAAACTCTATGTACCCAAAATTGCCTAACATAGAATGTTTTTTTTAAACCACATAATATAAACATAACGTTGGTTCAAAAAAGAGAAAAAAAGCTATGGAAATATATCACCTTTGCCAACATAAGGAGGCAATCCTAGTGCATTATCTATTTTCACCTCATATTACATACAATTTGTTTGTTTCAAAACAAATGAGGGAAGGTCGTCGTTGGGCAGTCTCTTCTGCTATAGTGAAAGTGTCGCGGCGTTGGGAACAAATCCTTGGGGAAAATGGAAACTGAACGCAGCTTGAAACTGTTTAAAATGATGCTCGTTTTCCGTGATGCAGGGTTTAGTGGAAAAGTTAGGTCTTTTTTTTTTTTTTTTTTTTTTTTTTTTTTTTTTTTTTTTTTTTTTTTTTTTTTTTTTTTTTTTTTTTAAACCTGACAAACTCACAACCCACTTTCGAGCATTGTGATTGTCGGGCCGGGTGGTTGGCCGTTGCGGTCACTGGGCTCGAACCAGTTCGCTTGGCCAGACCACCCAAGGGCGTCCGACCGTGTGCCTTACACACGGCCGACACGCACATCGGACTGGGTATGTGCCGGGGGGTGCCTGGAGTCGAACCAGGTCACCGGTCCCGGCTTACCACGATAGGTGTCGGGCTAGGTGGGGGCCTGCTCGCCTGGGGTCGAACCAGGACGATGGCCAAGGCCACCTTTGACTTTTCGCTGATTGCTCAAAGTGAGCAGCGGACCAGCGGGAAGGATGAAGCGGATCAACCTGTCCTTATGTGAACTTGTGTATCGAACTAATGGGAGTTTTAGTTGCCGGTTCGCTAAACCTAGCCCAGCTAAGAAGACTCCGGCAAGAAACTTAGCTGGGCCCGAGCAAGGTCGGAGTGAAAAGTTAGGTCTACTTATTTTGATATAAGTTAAAGAAATAGCATTTGCATTCGCATAGTTCTTTGCTACCTTTTGAGCAGAACTTAGTATGTCCATAAAAAGGGTTATATTCAAGGACTGCCTACAAGAAAAGCCGCCGTACTAATTGGTTAAATGGATGATTTGATTTTATAAAACGCTTTCGCTTTTTGTACGAAAAGTTTTCTTTTGTGCAATAAAATTTAAATAAATATACCCAGATGTGGCAGGTATATATACAGCTGCGATCAGACCTTCATAACCATTCTGACAGGGAGCCAGACTGACAGAATCATGGTCACACATTAAGTTACCTTAATTTTCGGGTTTCTTCACGAGGTGAACTCTCACTGTACTTGCACAAGCGTTGATTAGTTACCGCAGCATTTTTCAGATTGAATCCTATCCTATCCTTGCTTCTCCTACTAAATAATGAATATGAAAGTTTGTGAAGATGCAGATATTTGGAGATTTAATGTTTGAACATCTGAGAGGATTGAGATGAAATGTGGCGTGCAAGTAGATTAAAATAGGATAGGTACTTTGTTTCCCGGTAAAAAGTGTTATTAAGATATTAACAGCAACAACACAAGCAGTACCGCGGCTAAATGCTAATATATTCTTCGCTAATTGCTAGTATATTATAAGTAAGATGATAATACTATGAAGAAAAACGAAAATAGACATTTATTCAACCCTTGCTTCAACCATTCCGAAATATCAACAAATTGCAACGCCGTGAGCGACATCGCAGGTCAACACCCCACAGATATTGATGAAACATGATACTGCTCAAATTCCAAGCAGTGGGTGCAATATAAATCCCTGTCCGGAATAATCTCGACCACAATTCGTCGCGCGCAACCCCTCTCATCTGTCCCTAAATCAAAGCATTCGTCGCGTCACAACTGAACAATAAAAAAGGGAATATTTATTCGTTATTTGCTGTCGGTTTGCATTAATATAAAGCGCTGTCATTCCAAGGAAAGCAGTATCTATCTGCGATCCTCATAGGTACTTACTGCCTTTTTATTTCGAAGTGGAAAGTGGTTATCTAGGCTTGAGCACCCTCCGCGCTTTATCTAAGATCGGGATTGCATAAAATTCTCATCACTTTCTCGTGTGACAAGCGCCGAGCACGCATCTCATTGCATGCGTGGTGCTAGAGCATTCAATTACCATCTAGTTATCGCTAATACAATAATACTTTATAATATGAATTTAAATGTACGCATTTGTAATGATAATTCATTTTCATAATTTCAGTAAATTTGAATATAAGCACTAAGTTATACTAGTAGTACATTTTTTAATATAAGTACTCGTAAGAATCACAACGCAACGGACCTGACCTGAGATTGGAAGTCACTGTACCGACAAGAATGAAACTTTTAAAATGAATGACTCGAAAGTAACTGGAATTTCTGGAAGTTTTTGGTATAGGCTATAAATTTTCGCGGTTTTACACAATTCGGCGACTCACATGTGCCTATTCTGCGTGAATTTTAGAAGTTATTGGATTACTTTGTAGTAAATACTGATTTAATTATTAATCGCTAATTATTGTGCCTCAGTGACCTAAAATGATCTTGGCCTCCGAAACAAGAGCAAGCCACTAACCTCGCTACTACGCCTGATTATTATGAATAAGCAATAATAAAAATGTAAATCTTTTTCTCAATCTTCTTTGTTATTTAACTTTTGAAAGACTCAGAGATTAGTTCAGATTTTTAATTTATTTTATTTCAGAGTACGTAGAGGGGAATATATTGTGAAAATCACAGCTTTCCCAGAGTTGAATACCTAGGTCACGCTGCAAACCGATTTATTACAGTACCTACCTGAAGGATTTTACCTGAATATTGCACGTCGACAAATTGAGGTACAAATAAAACAAATGACTCTGCGGATCGTGATTTTTAGATATTTTATTTATGTTTTGTGACTCGATTCAGGGCTGACTTTTTACGCCTATCTGAAATAGGTTTGTCAAGTAAGATTAATAAGTAGTATTCTTTCAGAATGAAAATACAAATACTTCGGTAACCGTCCTGTAAAAATGAATAATTTAATTTTTAGACTTTTATTTACATACTGGTAATTTACTTAAATTATCAATTTCAACAATAATTTTCCCATATTAATTAAACCAAAAGATATGCGGGTATTTTTTGCCTACCACAATGGATAAACTTGCACTTAACTAACATAATGTTCAAACTTTAATTAACAATACTAACATTAGGACATACCATTAAGACACTTGATATTACTGTCTGAATATGGCACAGCCACACATCCTAAAAAAGTGATATCACTACCTTAGGTAGTTCCTATTACATTTACTTTTTACATTTTACGATCCTTATAAAATGCAACAAAAACAATTTTAGCCTTACTTTTGCGTCACAATAACCGGCTGCATAAGCGTCATAGCACTCAGAACGGCACGTGCCTTCAGCCCTAAGGCCATGAGCTTTGCCACAGTAAACAAAATTCATCTGTTTGTTTTTATCTCTGTGTAAGCTTGTTGCCTATATCCGTGTTTCGATAGGTTTAAAATATATTTTCATGAAAAAGTTTTTGGTAACAGAGGTAGAATTTTAAATATTTTTTTACTGCATGGTTAGCACACCACGGCCACGACATATGTCTAGAACGCGATGTGACATATAATATAAAGTCAATGAGAATGTGTGGGTGCTATAAGGAACGTACAGGAAATATAGATGGCAGCACTAAATCGACAAAAGAGACGCTATGCGGATAGTAAAGGAAACTTATCAGCCCTGAAAAAAAACTGGTTATAAATGTCAATCTCAAGTGTAGTAGGTAAGTCGTTACTACACTAACGTTAACCGTCTATCATCGCAATATTAATGGCGTTTCCCGTTAATGTGGCTCCAGCAGAGTACAAGATTCGGATTGGCGGCACCAGATAGCAGCACCTTTATTGTGCACGTTCCCTTTGCTACCGCGAATGAATTCGCCCGCTAGAGGCACTAGCTATTGTAGCGTGAGATCTCCGAAATGTCAAATGTACATGTCAATACCCCCCCCCCCCCCCCCCCCCGGTACTATAAAATAAAAATAAAAAAAATAAAAATTTATTTCTGTAAGTAGGCCCTCAAGGGCTCTTTTACATGTCTTTCTTACATTCTTTTATCTTCTTTTTTCCTTTTCTTTTCTTTTGTACTGACTTTGGCACGTCTTTGTCTAGATTTCATTACTTTTTAGAGATAAACAAGCAGCTCCATCGAGACTTGGCTAGTTTTTTACAGAATGTTTTTGGTGGGATATAAAATACCCCAATAACCTTTAGTATACATTTAATTAATTTTAAGCGAGACAGAAATTGTCAATGAAACGGTTCCGAATGTTTGTGACAGCTGCGACATTTTCTAACGCTACGGAAACGCCTGGACAATGTTAGTCCATTAACTGACAGCTAATCGGCGCGGAATTGCCTAAAATTCAGTAACCGGATCAAAATAGACGGGTGTTTCCGATTCCGTAGTCTCGTAGATAATGCACAATTATTGGGTACACTATTATATTAGACAGAAGTCAGAGATGACAAGTCCAAGTCTTTAAATTCATTAAGAATACCTAATTGGCTATTTGACAACTTTTATTCCTATCGTAACGGTGTCATAACAAAAGTTACCATAACTTTTATGGGTTTTCAATGGAATTACTAGTTTTTAATTTTTCATACTTTTAAAATAGACTTTCCCACCAGCTTCGCAAGCTCATAAAAAAGTAACATTATTACCTAACATCATCATCATCATCAAACTCAAAACTCATATTTCCTTATTTTGCTTATTTTAACAGGATCTTATATAATTTTTACAAATTTCGGTTAAACAGGCAAGTCATCATCATCAACCTGTCGCGGGTGGTCGCGGTGGCTGGACATGAATATCTCCAAGCCACCCTGCGAATATCATCGCCGTACCCTGATGGCTGCAACTGAGGATGACCTACGCACCTTTTTCTACTAAGTACTACATACAATTCCCCTTTTTATACGCCGCTGCGCCCGACGTGGACTGTTCATTATATACATATTTTTGACCCCTTGATTAGGAATAGGTAACTGTTCGAAATCGGAGGTCAATGGTTAACTTTGATATACCAGAAATTTCATCTAACAAGTTAAATTATATCGTGTAAGAGCTCACCGATAGTTGGTATTTTCTAAAAAAACTGATTACATTGAGGGATATCGATACCATTAGACCCAAAAAGGTAAACCTCATTGAAGACAATGGCATTTACGCCGTTTAAGTCTAAAGGTATCAATATTACATTTTAGTTATTTGTCTCTCTGTGTGTACAAATACGTGGAATACCTTATAGAGCAAGCGTCCCTATGCAGCAGGTATAAGATAAGATATTAACTTTCCCAGTTCTCTTTATAGCTTTCAATCAGTGTGTTTGAAAATGCATCAGCATTTTGCACAGTGCAGGTGCTTGTAATGGCATATTTACTCCCTAGTCCAACCCTTGCAGCAGATGTTAGGACAGGATCATAAAGTCCTCCCCAATTCAATCAGAAATAAAATATTGAGATTCAATTGTCCGAATTTTCATTTTTATTAAACGCTTATTCTGCTTATTTGCTTATTCTGCGTAGACAAAATAACCCATGAAAAAGACGTTCTATTACAGACAAGACGCACGATCTCATTTTCTACCAATTTAAATATAAATACAAATCTATATATAATATTTCTTGGGAAAAATAACGAATGAACAGTTTTTGAAACTGTAAGTATTATGCTTATCCGTAAGTAAACATTCGCGACCGTCAAATTATTTGCCGAACCATCTGCATAAAAAGAGGTTTGTTAATATTGAAGAAATAAACACCAAAATTATGTCAGTATCAAATTCTAAATTATTCCCCTTGTCATGTGAACGGTACAACCACTACAAATGCAATTCCAAGCTCTCGATCATTCCTGAAATATTTTCACTTTAAGAATGTTATTTATTTATACCTAGTTTAACAGAAATTCTTAGAACACAACAAAAGCGCATTGTAATGCAAGATAAAGTAGCACTGAGTAGTTCTATTTGTCAAACGTCTGAACCGAGGCGATCCGGTTCAACCTTCCTCACAGACTTTTAAAATGTATGTCTTTGATCTTAAACAGGCGACTGAAGATGCAAATCTTGTCATGATCGTATTATAGCCCCGTGGAAATCGACGCGTTAAAATGCTACATGCCAATAAATTAGAACTAGGTAATTCATGCTTTGTGACTTTAATGTCGATTTCTACGGGTCTATTAATCGTCCCTTTGATCTAAGAAAATCATGATTCAAAATGCGTAACTTCATTTGGCAAATACATTAAATTTAAGTTTCTGTGGGTATTGCGTAAGTAATAATAAAATCGCAGAAAGACTAGCTTTGTACATTATGGATTTACCCAAATAATAAAAAATAACGTAAATAAATTATTTGAAATGTTTGCCTGTTCGTTTGTTCGCGCATCACGCAATAATTACCAACACAGAGGTCGTTTATGGCGGAACTCACACTGCAGCGCGAATCGCGGCGACACTCGACTCATCGATTTTTAACTTTGTATGTAGAATCATCGATTTGTATAGAGAAATCGCGGGGTGGCGCACACTGGCGCGTAAATCGCGGCGACTCGCTCGAGGTACTATGCGCAGCTACACGGAAAAAATCGCGGCGACGGGCGATTTCAGTGTGTTCTTCGCCTATGACTCCAGTTAAGATATAACAATAACAATAGGTGTTTTTTATCGACTAACGCGGAGCAAAATGAGACATCTTACTTATTTCACATGGGCGAACGAAGTTGCCAGCATCATCTAGTAACTAAATAAAACAATTTTGTTCTTCCGTGCCTTATCACACTTGCGATTTGCGAGCGAGTTAGAAGCGAAGTTCCATAGAAATGTCGCTGGTTTGTATGGAAACTCGCCCGCAGCTCGCCCGTAAATCGCGAGTTATTTGGGGTCGGCCCTCCTCGTTTTTAGGTGCCCAGATAGTCGATCTTGGGTTGTCTTTCCATGCCCGTTCCATATCCTTGGCAACGGTTGCCGATCAATTGTGTTGTGATCATACTCTGCCCTTCTTCTTATCTGGTACAGCCAAGGCTTTCCTAACAACGTACTCCTCGTCTCACCTCATCACATGCCGAACCGATTTTCAAACATTTTGTCTGCAATTATGGTGACAGTAAAAGAACCTCTAATATACTAAATACAATAATATCTAATTAAAATTATAAACTCACCTGACAAAAAATATGAAAAAGACTGGGTCTGTCTGGTGCCTGCAACGTGCTGTTTTAACGATAAAGAATTAACTGTTTCAGATTACCTTCTATCTAGATCTTCTTCCACACAATAATCAATAGTGTCTCTAACAAAGACTAAAATTACCCAAATTCGCACTACTCGACCCATTAACAACATCGAACCAGCATTGTATGGCCAGTGGAATTAAGTCGCCATATTAATTGCCCAATTGCCCTAAGTAATTGCCTACTGCAGACTAAGATCGCACTGAAAAGCTATTACGTACTTGGTAGTTAAGAATACGGTGCGTCCTCTAGGCGTCGTTGGCCTTTATTTTGTTGCCCTAGGCAATAATAAAACTATTTCAGTTAAATACTAAGTAGCAAATTGTTATCCTACTTTTCTAGACTTGCTTTTTTGCTATACAGCCATTATACGAGTACACATATTTTACGAGTACTTGAGTGTTATTCTAATGATATTACGTAGCGATGGATTAAAAATGCGTTAGATAAAATAATGATCAAATTTATAAAGATTATTTTCTGTTATCTTTGTCTAAGTTATATTATATAGGTACCTACCAAAAGGGTTGTTTCTTTATTTAACTACAAAAATAAATAGCCAGACTGAACGTCGCCAATAGACAACTGAAGCATTTATAGTGGGCCGGTGGCTTTGTACTTACGAGCAGTACGCATCAACAAGTTTTCTCCTACTACCGGCAGTAGGTACGCACACCTTGACCTGACCAACCAGCGTTGAAGAAACCGTCGGACTAGAGGTGCTTCAGTTATTTGCTAGCGAGGCTACGTCTGGCTATTTATATTAAGGTCCTTGGGTGGCTCCATAAAGCATTTTGTATATAGTGTATTCCGTTCGTATTTATTTAATAGGACTACTAGTTCAGAAATACAGTACCTACCTAATTAAAATGAACGAGACTAGAAGTCGCATGTATCATATACAACGAAGCTGAAACTAGTGAGACAAAGAATCAAGAGTATTATATTTTATGTAGGTTGATGTCGAGTTTATAGTTGTTAACGGTTTTGTGTCATGTTATTTACTATGTACCCTAACTAACCTAAAAGTAAAACTCAAACTAAAACCTTAAAGTAAAAAACAACTGCTAAAAATCTATTTCTAAAATGGGCCCCTGTGGCATTGTGCCGGGAATGCTGGCAGCATTTCCTCGCTGAATCGCGATGGTTATACGCTGCGCGAGGAAGCTGCCAGTTCTGGCGTCCCCCATGGTTTCGACCAACCACTTCGAGATTTCTTTGAAAAGGGCCTGCGCCGATGGCCCCCACGGACAAAGGGTCTCAACACCAAAGGCCATAAAATGATAGTTGGTGCAGAGGCCCCTGTATTTCCGCAATTTGAGGGCTTCGGCCGCACCGGCCACCCGCCGCCTTTGTTTGTGGTACAATGGAGATGGGATGGAGCTAGCGTGTCCTGTCCACGTATGTTGCATCCCATACTAGCACCCGTCGCATCTTCCACGGAATTAGCGACATCCCGTCCGGTCTCTTGCCATCGTCCCTGGTGATCCCAATTGGCTCGAGTATTGCCGGCACGTTGGCGGTGGCAAGAGACCGTCGGATAATGTCGTTGAGCGCGGCGTGCCGTGAGATGTGGCCTGCGCTTCTTTGACAAGAAAGTCCGTGATGGCCCAGTTGGTCGACGTCACTGCCTCAGTGGCATTAGTGCGGGGCACATACTGGGCTTCCAAAACGCAGATCAGACCGCGATTTAGGGTTTCGCCAGAAATGTAGGTTCCCGTATTGGGGGAAAGGTATGCATTTAGCCAGTGCCCAGCCTCCTTACATCCGACGGCAGCCAAGCGGGCTCATTCTAGGCACGTGCTGTGGATCAACAAAGACGTCTAGGTTAATTTTGAAATGGCATCGTCCCAACACCTTTATGAATTGGGGTTGCATGGGGTATTTTGTCCCGGGCAAGCAGATAACCAGGCATTTCTAGCATCCTCTAGAGTGCGATTTCAGTTTCAAGAAATATCCTTTAGGATTTATCTATGAGGTCGAAGGAGCAGTATGGGGAAATGCTGGTAGTAAGACACTAGAAATTTTGTGGCCAATCAATAATTGGTTATGCTTTTATAATATTAGTCCCTTTTCAGTGGCCATATGAACTTGAAATATAGTAGGTATCTTATCCTTTGATCTAATCTTAGCCAACATACTCCAGTGTATCTTGATACTTGCACAATCCGAAAGTACGGTAATATAAAGTCGGTGTCATCAATGAAGAAGCTTGTAAGTATAAAAACTGTAATTATACTAAAACTTATTATCTAACTTGTGTCAAACTACTCGTCAACGCAACATATTTTTACAAACCATTTTTTTTTCAATCGCTACTGCACTGTTTTCTTTTATTCGAGTCCAAATATTTTCTCGCCATAGATAACTCGTTTTCAAATTGGAATAGGAAAAATGTCATGAAATCCCAAAGAGTTTTAGTGTAAACAAATCTGACCGCAACATATACACATAAATACCTACATATACAGGTACATCTCGGTATTAAAAGGACGTAAGTAAGTTCAAGTTTCGAATGACATAAGTCTTTGTTTACCAGTAACTTATAGGACAATGGCAAGTGGGGGCGAATAATTGAAGGGCTAGCCGAGTTTCATTAACTTTTCCAATGAATACAAGCATTTGCCTCCAATTTGCAGCACCCATTGACAACCATTGGTTAAAAAAATCGGCGGATTTGTTTTTTAATTACGATGTTTCGCCCATCGTAGGTGATTTATTTCATTTTGCGAGTGACTACAGTGATATCACTCATGATTAAGCAATGGAAGTAAGTTGTTAAAATCATATTTCAACTAATGGGTTTTGCTCATCGTAATAGCGGGGTTTTTTCAAATGGCCAAACAATTTTTTTACACAATCTTTAGTTTACACTTACCATTAACTTTTTAGGATAATTATAAAAGACACCTAATCTATTCTAAAGTCGCAAGTGTTTGTTATAATTATAAATATGCGATTCGTTCACAATTTTACATCTTCTGATCAGTTAGCCGCTCTGGACTCAGTATTGAAAGTTGATATCAATTCAATTCCAATAATTCAAATTGTGCTAAATTAGACACGAATCTTCTTTCTTATAATCTTTATTATTTATGTCAACAAATAAAAGTAATATTTTAAACAAACTTTGATACGTGATTAAAATATTATTTCTATTATAGCATCTTATTTTATTATAACACAGAAAATGTTCACGATGCCTGGATAAAGACAATTCTTAATGGTAACAAGTCCGAACCGTTTACGCTACGGGCTCATAATTACATTAACTACGCATTGCATGTGCTACAGAACGATCGCTATACAGGGTGATGTTTATAACGAGACTCAATGGGCAAATTTACCATTACCTCCACTCAGTTTAGCCAATATTCCACGCATGCAACAGACTACAATCAAGATACAGAATTGTCACATTTGTCAGAAATCATTGCAAAAAAAATTCTGACATGAGTACATTATGATACATGCGACTCTTCATGCAAAAAGTCCTTAGTGGAAACCATTTAATATGTCCGGATTGAAACGATTACCACGATATGTACTATTTTGATTGTTAGAAAAATACAAAGCGAATCCCATGTAAATACCTAATAGATTTTATGGATATTTAGCTCTATGATAGTTATAAAACAGCTACTAGCCGATTGGTTTAGGTATGAAACCAACCATTGTTTTATGTAGCTTAAATAAGCAGTAAGAGAACAATTTTCAAAATAATCCTCGTAACAAGAACATTTAAATAAAAGTCACGTTCGGTATACGATTAGTATTTTCATAAATTCAAATACCGTATTTTAGGAACACGCCGTGTATTGTGGAACTACAGGGAGAAGTTACCCCAACGGCCGGTCCAGACAAATTGTCGCACCCCATAGCAGCATTATTGCAGATATTTAATTGTTTGCGTAATTTATTTCGGAGCGGGACGGTTCGTAGTTCATACCTATTCCTACGAGTTATAGGTAGCACGAACGTTCATAATGGACCGTTATTAACTAAAACTATATTGCCGAAACAGGTCGAAACACTTGTTTCTTTTTTGAAATCTTAACTCAAAAGAAATAGCTCTAAAATCATGATAATGGTATTTTTTTCACCTCCAACTTAAAATAAAATTAGTGTTGTACCTAAGTCTAGCCTCTTTATGTCGCTTTTACATATGGATCTGTCTGTGGGTCTTTCAGTGGCATCGTAATGCACCTGAGCTTTTTTCAAACGGACACAATTTTTCGTAAATTAGGATCAAAAATACAAACGATTCTGAGTGAAAGAAACTCAAAAAGTCAATATGCTAAGAAAAAAAAACAATTAAATTTACGCTTTTTTGAAAAATGCCCTCAAAAGCCCTTTTGCGTAGGTACTTTAATGCGTGCTCGAACTTATTACAGATAGACTCTGCGTTGGTTCTTAGCTGTTGGATTATTCTGCTCATTCAATGTATTATTTTTTTTAATGTTCAATTTAGTAGTTATTACGTAATTCATCATAAACAAACGCATAATATATGTCGCAGCCAAATGGTTTAATTAGCCATTTGGTTAACTGCCTAGCATTTTCACTAAATATGACCCGCCAGCAGGTCGACGAAGCCCCGCGCGCGGGGCTTCTATTTCTGCTCTGAGGGACACAAGCTGACTAACAAACCTAACCTAAAATAAAGAGCGTGTTTAATGAAAAGGCTAGGCAGCTAACCAAATAGCTAATCAAGCTAGTTGGCGGCGACATATACACATACCCATACTACTAGAGAATGTGTGCCCAAATTTCAAAATATTGGGTCCAAAAAATCAAACGCCAAAGACGTTTTTATGCCCATTCGCGCTTCTAGTTTCATCACTAATTTAACCAGACACGACAAAGGCTATCCGACCCGTAGTGGGTCCACCGATCAATGTGCAGTTCGAGCACTACTGAGCATGACTAAATGTCACTTGCAATTTGTCCACGCTCGCCCTGACAGTTGCATATTTCAATGTTAGTTCCGCAAGTTTGCGCCGCGTTGTGAACATTTTAATTTCTAACATGCACAGTGATAAAGCAGGATTCGGTGCTGTTGAATAATTGAATAGATTAAACAAGTTACTGGATTTAATAGTAAATTATAAACTGTGATAGTAAAAGCAACTTACTTAGAACCGTTGGGCAAAACATGGGCCTAATTTCAATAGTTCGGTGGTATTAGTAGAGTTTGAACTCATATCTGGCACCGGACTAATAAACAGAGCTACTGAAACTAGGCCAAAACATAATTGCCTGTAAAAAAATAACATCACTCTTACTTTGACTGATTTCTTTAACTGCAAATGTGTGAAAATTACCACGTATTTAATCGAAAACTTTGTTTCAATTGTACTTATAGTTCAGCGTTTATTTGAATTGATCACATATAAAGTATCAAGATTATTGAATCAATTAATAAAGTGACTGAATCAATGAAGTACATTGAATTTGAATGTCAGAAGACCGTATATTATGATTGACACAAAATTTACAACCGTCAAAAGAAACAGAGGTGGCACAAAAAAAATCAAAACGCATTGAGTAAAAGTAGGTAAAACCCAAAAGGTAATACGTTGATTTAAACGTTCACGGTTGTCACTCATTGTCAAATAGAACGGAACTTGATTGCGTAATAGTACATTTTGTATCTAGGGCGGTAAGTAAGGAATTACAAACGAGTGTTTTTTATAAGCCCGAGGTGAAACCGAGGGCTTTAATAACACGAGTTTGTAATTCCTTTACCGCCCGCTGCACACACAATGTTATTCATCACACTTGTGAGGAAATCTTAATAATATAACCTTACTAATCACCCTAGTATGACAAGAAAATATTAAAACAGACAGTGACATTAGTGACATATGTCCATAGAAAATGCGAATGTCAAGTCACATATGGAAACCATAGCGGTAAAGACCTAAAACGGCCATTTTAGTTGATTTTATATTTGCAAAATACTGAAATACATTATTTAAACATTTAATTACTGTTACCGAAATATGTGTTTTCATGTATTTGCAATAACAGTTATCTTTAAATCAATATTTCAGTGATAAAAGTTAAGTGTAAGTTGACGTTTCCTTTGAACATGACAAATAAGAGTAAAACCGAACCAGCCTTAGGGCGTAATAGGTCATTTACGGCCCGCAGAACCTACGTGTAATGACACCATTTTCGAGCAAGTGTGATGAAAAAACAATAATGATTTACATTATCGTTTCGGATTTAGATTTATTAAAAAAAGGATATACTGGCCAGCTTCCGTTGCCCCTTATGCGTAATATTCTGTCTATCCACATTTCGCCTAGCATACCGACCTATCCACCGTGGGAGGCATGTATTAAATAAATTCCATTAAACAGATTGGACAGTAACATGAATTCGTAATCACAAACACATCAGTTAATATCCTTTCACAGGATTACCCACTATCTAGGGTTGTCTATCACACGTATCGGCGAAGGTAATTTATCCATTTACCCAATAAAATAAATAGCCCTTATTCGTGACGGCTTATCTTAATAAGTTTCCGTAGATAACACGCAGTCGTTATTTCTACCTAGTATATACTAGTATACAGAGAGGATATCCAAAGGGGTCGGCAATTCCAATGCTATGAAAAACTAGCTTTTGTTTGTTGCTTGGCTCGCGTTTTCTAAAAACTAAATCATATCCTGTCGATATCTCTTGTATGCAAAATATTAGCTAAGTTTTCTGTTTGATTGAGTTCAAAAATTCTTGACCAAAAAGCTTGCTAAAATTGATTTTATAAGAAAATGTATCTTAAACAGTCTTCCAGCCGTTCAGATTTTTTCCGATATTATCCCGTTTTTAAATAAGCATTTAATAAAGAATTAAACAGGTGTATGTTTATTAAAACTTGTGAAATCAGTTTTACCTACCTCTAAAATTAGCCTAGTGGTTCTTATGAACAAATATTCGTGTACACTGACTGACCCGTTTTCATTACTCACCCTGTATATTTACTTATGTTCTGTCCTCTGGGGTTCGCGTTACACGAAAATAAGGGTGAACGCACGCACGTGGAAAAAACTCTGTTTAACTTTGTATTGGAAAGCAGGAAATGGTTGTAATTGTTGTAAATTAAAAACGCTGTTTTCATTCTCAAACAAGGTCACGCAGGTTGAAATCCCTTGTAGCAAATTTGATTCCAGAAGAGACATAACTGTTCTGTAAACTTGTTACAACTAAATATGAAATACTCGCTCTGTTACCTTCTAAAATGTAGTCATGGTAACGTTTATTTTCACTTACGGTAGCAAAAAACAGATACTCATATATCCGCTTCACAAGCTCAACGCCAATGACGAAAGAACATTTTACCATCATTATGAACCTTGGCACTGGACAATTATGTTCTTCTTCCTTATATTTTCAAAAGAAAATATGTTATACCCAATAAACAAACTTCAAAAGACGGTCATTAGAACAAACCTAATTATTTCAATTCAATTTGACATCGTTAATTTTAATATTCGTAGCATAATTAAAAACAGCCATGTTTCCTGGGGACGTTTCAAAGTTGTAATTTGGATCAGACGTTTTAGACTAATTTCGCTACATAGTAGATTTGATTGCTACAGACGTTTTGCAGGCTTCCTCTTTTGCTTCAACGGTTCTCAGTATTTTACTGTATTTTTACTGCCGTCTTAATTTGAGAGCGGTGTCTTGTCTGAAGTGTTTTGAAACTATTTTCTCATTAAGACTTAGTGGGCTGAAGACAGCAGTATATCAATGAATTATTTAAACTAGCATAATTTGTATGTTTATACAGCCTATTGCAAAATCATTCAAAGACAGTCTAAATCCTGCTTAATATAAGGCCTAGGATAGTTACTAAAATAATTATTAAAATGTGGAATTCATTAGTAGAAGGTTTATTCTTCAGAAATATGTTTGCGGTCACCTTATTCCTCTGGCCCTTTTTCATACTAAATGTATGGAGACAGGGGAATAAGTCGCAGACATATTTCTGAAGAATAACCCAGAAGCGACCGATAACTATCGGTGTTACTAAAATAGTTAATCACACGACAATTTATCTTTGTTCGATTATTAATGCGAACAACAATTTTCAATGCGTTAGGTACTAATACGTGATAGCTCTAAAAACATGGGTATCAACATCATAATATTTGTGTTTTATCCAAATTATATTTCAATAATTCTAGAAATAAAAACAAAAGTGAAAGAGATTAAACAGTTAAGCACATAGGTCAAAAAGGTTAGCCCGTAAAGTTTCACGACCCGCGAAATATTGGCAATCTTATGTAACACGAGCTTCGAACAAATTTAATCACAGTGAAAACCTATTGTATTCACCAGACCATAGGTAATTTTGCAAGCACGCGTCAACCGATTTTCCACAAACGGTCTCTATGTGCCACAAAATAGCTGTAAAGGATTTCCAAATTTAACCACTTTAATCGAAAAGATCTTTTATAGTCCTTATCGCATTGTATTAGGAAGTATTTCGTGTCCGTTTATATTTGTCGCGAAGCGCCCAAATGCTATGCCGCCATTTTAATTTGCGTCCAGAGTTTAAGCGAATTGTCCTTCCACGCAAAGAGGAATGTTGACGTTCGCGGGCGACAGCAGCATACATTTTTCATGGTGGACCCTAAATGAAGGTGTAGCCAAGCGTATAAGTAGACGTTTATTTAGTGTCTTATTTCTTTTTATTCGGCTCCCGTGGCTCGGATGAAATGAGATGTTTTATGAAATTGTTTTTCCGGGACATTAGCCGGTTCTAATTATGGCTGTGCTCGTTTGAACCGGGGTCAATTTCCCTGGACTTTTTCACGTTGACGGTGACAAAGTGGAGAGGGTGGGAAAGTGTTTCACGTAAATGTTGATGTCTTCTTGCCAGCTAACAAGTGTTCTGGAGATAGATAATTAAAAAAGCTAAATCTCTCTTTGAATATTTCAAAAGAAACTTATTTTTGCGTTATCAAGATAAAGGCAAAATTAGTATCAAAAGTAGCCCGACTTTCATAAATTAGGGAATATCTAAAATGGGTGGTCTAAAATTTGCATTTTATTTATGTACCTACTTTTAATAAAATACACATAATTAGCTTTTTTCGTTTAATTCCATTTTCATATTACGTCACAATTTATCCTTTCTAACTGTTGAATAAAATGTTCTTATAAAGAATAACTATAGCTTGGCAACTTCGTTGATGACACTCACATGTGTGCTTTTTGTTATGTGCAGACGTAACTACTTACACAAGTTACCGCGACCGACGGGGGCAGCCTCCGCAGGCAGCCGTTCGTGTTGGCGGTAACTTGTGTAAGTAGTTACGGCTGCACATAACAAAAAGCACGCATGTGAGTGTCACCAAGCAGAAGTTGAGTTTCACGAAGTTGCCAAGCTATAGCAAAGAATTAACTGGTGATTAAATACCTAAGTTTCAGCAAAAAATGTTACAAGTTGTAAAAAAACTTTTCCTAAAATGCATTAATGTTCATACTTCCTAAAATATGTTAAGCATAATGAAAATGAATGTCAGGGCCGAAGCGAAACTTTTAAATTATATAGGTTATACTTGCGAGATCAGGTGTCTGGGCTCTGTAGTAAACTTCGCTATCCACTTGGTAAAACTTCGCAACAGATGGCGCTGCATAATCGATGAAAAACTGCTCGAGGCGCTTTTATCTCAGACGCCATAACAGCGTATGTTGAGAAAATGGGCACGTCGATAGGACCTTTCATTTGTGTACCTAGTGGCATCGTATTATAACTATGAGACGTTTTTCCGGGTATACTGCGAGTAAAACACAAGAAACAATGTTGTTGTTCTTGAATCCGATCACCGGATAATCGACCGGTTAAGATGAAGCACGGGCAATCCATAAATACTGGGATTGATTCCCAATTTGGACCAGAGGTATCCACACTATTTAAATATTACAAAAATTTTTGTAAGTTTTGATTTTCTATCTATACAGAAGTCAAAATATTCACGATTAAAAATGAATGAGTGACAGACAAAAGTCTCTAAATTGAGTTTTCATATATAAATCATTATAGTCATTTCCACTATATACCTAATTCTTGCAACACTTCAGAGTAAACTGAATTATAGCCGCAATTTTAACAAAAAATATCCCAACTAGCAACCCTCTGTCAACCCATCTTCCCAAAGGACTTTCGTGTCATTTTAGCAACTGACAATCTGATAATTCAATATTGAAACTGACTTTACAAGTTGGTCAGTTTTATTAACCGACTTCCAAAAGAAGGACGGTTAATAAAATCGGTCGTCTGTATGTTTTTATTTTATTTTATAGATATGTACCTCAAAATTTCACTACAACTTAGTATAGATCAATGATCGAATAGAGATTGGAATTGCATTTGTAGTGGTTGTACCGTTCGCATGAAAAGGAGAATAATTTAAGTATTTCGCTTAATGTAAATAATAGGTATTTAGAATTTGACACTGATATTATCTTGGTGTTTACTTTTTCAATATATAACAAACCTCTTTATGCTGATAGTACGGGAAAATGTTCAAATATAGAATGCCTAAAGTAAAATCCACAGACCTACGGACTACATTGACAAGTAAATATGAACAAATGTTGCCACAGTTTGGCCAGTGTCGTTCTCATCGATATTAAAATTATTGTTACATCGTAGGTTTAAGGTCCACCCAGGCCAGGCGGGACAATCAAATTGGCAATTTGATCGGCTAATCTATATACCAACTTTTTCCAGTGATTTCGACGGATCAAAAGGTCTGTAGACCCCTAATTAGAGATAAAAATTTAATGTCAAACCAGCAATAATGTACATGAAAATTATATATTTATGATAGTTTATTGAATACATACATTGAATTAAATGAATTAATAAAATTATTGTTCGTTATTTTCAAATTCCCAACAATGTGGTCCATCTTTTTAACAAAAAAAGCGGGTATCTTCAGAAATAGTTGACCACTATTTACAAACTACTTTTATGTATCTAACGATATACGTTGTCATTGCTATTACGAGTGTTTATTGAAATTATTACGTGTTATTATGGATTCGCAAGATTCGGGACCAGAGCCATGTTCATCAAAATGTTCGCCTCCAACAAAAAGGAGAAAAAATCTATTAGTGAAACTGAAAAAGAGATGATTCATCGAGTTTACGTTTATATTTATAATGAGATGGTAGACAGATTGCAGGACGAACAAGATATCCCAGAGGACATTCATGTCAATAAAAACGGGTGTGTCATGAAAACACATCTTATTTGAAACTAATATACTTATTTTTGATTTAAATTAGTCTGTTATTTGTCTTTACAACTTGTCGATATATTGTTATCGACATATACCCTTCACTATTTTTATTTTGCTGTTCCTGGTATCATTTTACCTGTCAGTCATTTGTCAATTCAGTCCGTAGGTCTGTGGATTTTACTTTATAAACACACAATACCACTACGTATGCAATTCCGTGCTCTCGGTAATTTATCTATAAATAAATTACGGCTAGTTTGGTTTTGACAGACAAATTTAGACTGTATCAATAAGAACTGATAACCAAGGACAAGGAAGAAATAACATAAAATGTGAACGTATATCGCAAAATATCAGCTAGCGTCCATTCAAAACAACGACTTTCAAAACAATTACAGTAATTTACGGGAATTATTTTTCAAGAACCAGTTATTTACTTACTTACTAGCACTTAAAACGGCTATACTAATCATCACCCATCGTTACAATAAATTGCCGCATTACACTAGAGTTATACCCATACAGATGATGGCTGCAGTCACGTAGTCAGTCCTTAGGGTGGGGAAATGAAATAATTTGTCTTACAGAGGGTGCATTTCATATTCGGGGTGAACGAACTTCAGGCTTATTTGACGTGTGTAGGCTATGTTTGCATAATTAGTGCTAAGCCGTGATAAGGTTAAATGTGTTAACGCTTTATACGGTCTCGATTAACAGGAATTAGCTTTGCCATGGTAACCGGGATGAGATTTCTTAGGTTGTGTCAGGTAAAAGGGATTAGCCCTAGATATACCTAGGCGCGGGTGAATAAGAAGCCGATAAATGGACCCGCGGGTATATTGGGTGTGTATTTATTTGGGTATTTTAGGTATTTGGGCTCGGTATATCAGCGCTAGCGGGAAAATACCCAATAAAGACCCAATCGACCCGCGGGTACGTAGAGTACATACCTACAGTTGAGATGGAGTAAAATCAAGAATGCTAGTACAAACAGAAAAGCGTTGGGTGATCTTGTGGGAAGTAAATACTTGTATGTCGTTACTTCATTTTATGCCACACTTGGCCATAAAGCGGCTTTTACCGCACGCTACGCGTACGGAAAAAGCCGCTTTCTGGCCAACTGTAAACATAAAATTATGTACACAACACGGGCGGTAATAAAGAAAGCCCTCGATCGCATATTTACGTCCCTCGCTAGCAGGTCGGGCCGCAAACTTCTGCGATCTCGGCCTTTCTTTGTATTACCACCCTAGTTGTGTAATGTACTAATTTCATTGCTAACAATAGATAGATAAAGTATTTGTGCCTGCCTGTTGTGTAACTTTTTTTTGTGGCAATAAATACTTTTTTAAGGAGAGCAAAAGTCAGTACTGGGTGTCATAAAAAAAATTATGAATGCTACAAGCTTCAACTGTCCCGATATTCTGCATAGAGTATTCGTATAAACACAAAATGAAAATCTTTGTTAAAGACAAGAATTATTAAAATGAAACAAACGCTTTGTTAGTTTTGACTTGAAGTACATAACAGAGAACTTGCTCCATCAAACAATATCATTATTTCAATCACGTCCAATGCCAAATATAACGTACCCTTGGTAAAATAAAGCCGTATGTGACTTTACGTTTTAAGTGCTTTTATTACGCTAATGTTACACAAATGCTGTAAATTATACAAAATAAAAATATTTAAACGCTTCCCCTAAAAAGTCGTCATTTTTCAGATGCGGCTTTATTTTACCAAGGGTACGATTTGTGTAACATTCGCGTAATAAAAGCACTTAAAACGTAAAGTCACATACGGCTTTATTTTACCAAGTTTAGTTTAGTTTAGTTTATTTCATCTCAAATTACAAGTTTCACATATCACATTAAAGTTTACATTACTATTCGTAAAGTGATCGTTAATTAAATATCTATACAATAATAATCATAGTTTAAATACTTTCCAACGGTTGGAGGGTATACGTATACAATAGTATGCGTATACCTACAAAAGAAATAAATTAACAAATAAACAATTTTGTACCATTAAGAGTACACATCAAATAATTACATTATTATCAATACAATAAATAATAAAATGTCAATGTAAATTCTTACTAGCTAATCCAAAATAATTACAAAATAGATTCTAGTATAATCAAGGGTACGATAATTATCACTGTTGGATACAGGTACGCCGGTACGCGTTCACCAACATCTTAGCAACATTTTGTATGAGTACCGTGTGTACACACTTGTTTTGTAAGACTTTCCTGAAAGATCTTTCCTGAAATAGGACCCCGATCGTAAATAGATCTGGCCGACGCTGCGGGCGTGGTTTTCATTCAAGAACCTTTTCGCCCACCCGATCTTTCTTCGAACCGATGACTCCATTACTCAGCCCTTTGCTATTTCATAATTTTCTTACCCTCAGAGCTACAAATCAACCAATCAAAATATTCGTATACCCCACACAGCGACTCTTAATAACATACGAAAACTTAATTCAAATATACGAAAATTTGCTTTTCTTTAAAAATGCGACGCCATTTTCCGCTTAGACGATGCAAATGAAATGTATTCCGTGAATTATGACTCAATCTTATGGCGACATAAAATGAGACACACGTGAAAATTGGCAATTCCTCATAATGATGCCGAGAGTAATAAATGCCTCCGTTATGAGGGCAAATTATGTGACGGCTCGCTGTTGTTAGGATAGAGCCGTTTCGAAGTTGCGAGTTGCGAGTCAAACTTCCTGCCTGCTTTGAAAAGAAGTAAGTTGAAACTCACAACTCTCTGATAGTTGCTAAATGAAGACTTTATTTTAATTTCAAAAATAATCTGTATTCAAAGATTTTTAATTTTACTTTACCAATCGAAAGGGTTACCCATTAGAATTATTTTTTCTTTATTAAACAACCTTTTATTGTATTTTTTCATTAATGGTTTATTTTATTTTCTGTATGACATTTAATATTGCTGACATCGCTTTGTAATCATTTTATTATTAATTAATTGTTTGTTTTGACTTTGTATTACCTAGGTTAGCCTAGACCATATACAACATATATTTAGATATTCGTTATTTTATAGATTGACATTGTGATACTTAGTTTTTCGATGGACATGTGTTCGTAGTTTACCTATTGTGTAATTAATTATTCTCTTTCTATTTTTTATTTTGACGATATTTTTGTGAATTCATTTTAGTTTTAGATAATAAAACACTATGTAATTTTCAATAAGAAATAAATGAATATATCTATCTGAGACCATGAAATGTAACATTTAAATTTTAATTATCAAGAAGGTTTGAATGCAGTTCCAATTATTTTTAAAAATGAAATAAAGTATTCTTTCAGCAATTTACAATATTCGAGGTACCTGTACTTTCCCTTCATGTCGCATAGTCTTGGGACGCCTTGTATAGTAAAATATTTTTTAAGGAAAACAGTTTTCTTTTTAATATACCTAATTTTGAAAATAGACATTTAAATGTAATAAACGTACGGAACTCTCAGTGTATGATTCCGACTCGAACTTATCGAACTACTTTAACAAAATTGCACTATGTAATAGGTACTTAGGTATGTATACTTACACATACGCGTAAACGTGGTGACTGACACATGAGTATAGATACTAATCTCATAAAATCCCGGGATGCAGTATTACATCAAACCGCATAAAATTTGGGGTAAACTTAACTCAATTTAACAATATTATTGACTTTTCCTCTACATTAGTCTCACCAAATAACCCGTAAATACAATTCATTTGGCTGCATGCATTCTGAACTCATAAATCGTCATATCAGAGGTCTGTCAGTGACCCTTGCATACTGCATTACTTTATTGGATTAATTTTATTTATTGCTGAATATTGATATTTTGTTAACCTCATATTGATGAGGTTAATTACTTATGTAAGTTGATTTTTTTTTTCCAACAAAATACGATCTGTAACTCCAGTCAAACAACTACAAAGATATTCAGACTGCATTTGTATGAAGATTCATATTGCGCTGTGTGGGTCTTCTAGCTGAAATTTAATTTTATAAGCATTATAATGTTATTCTCTCTCTCTGTCGAGCAAATCGAGGTGCCTTATTTTCACTTGGTGAAATAGGAATAGAGAAGACGAGAGATGGGTCATTCTCAGTTCAAAAAACAAAAGTCGTCCCTATCCAGTGGTCAAAAGTCAAGAGCTTGTATGAATCTAGGTTATGTTGCTGGATTATAGAAGAGGGAACGTTATTTATTCTCATACGAGTTTTATCAGAAAATTAGGCCCTGGAATCCTTAGTTTTGCATATGTCCACCGGAAAAACGCAAACCTAAATCTGACTTTAAATATTTCAGTTCGTTTACCTTTAAAACCTACGTAGTTGTAACATAAAGATCGCATATAAAACGTTATAAAGTCAGTTACGTTACGTACGTCAGTTGTCCCAACTGCCTGCCTGATTAAATAATTATAAAATAATAAAGTCACAATAAACCGTAAACATACGAATTCTGCCGAGTATGGTGCGTTGATGAATGACAGCCCCACACTAATACATTAGGATGTAACAAAGCCTACTTCTGCAAATCCCCCTAAGATTGAATCCGGCCAAACTTTCTTCGCAACTGTGTCAAAAAACTTGTAATTCTGCTCCCATTGAATTCTCTCGTTATTTATTGTGCACGATCAAATAATATTAATCTCGTGGGGATTACAGTTGGATTTTATTCGTCTGCAAGTCGGAACTTGGAAAATAACCCTCAAACATTGTTGGCGTATGGAATAATGTGGATAGCCAATCCGCTAATGAAAGTATAATGACTGTTTTATGGCGGACATCGCTATTAATGGGACTTAACGAGTAGAAGTTTGGGTAAAAAATGGACTTAGGCTGGTTTTACTTCGGTTAAGCTCTGCCCAGTACTGTTAAAGAGATGTTTGTAAGATGCGATACTTGGGTTTTTATCGACCGAAATAACTACAGTTGAAACGGCCTTATTTAGTTACCAGCTTAGTGCCTAAAATTATTTAATCCGGCCAAGGTTGATTAGAAAAAATAAATTTTAACAAAGTAATTACATTCATTTCTGGAGTCTGTTTTATATGGTGACCATACCGAAATTACTCAAAAATAATAAAAATGTTGGTCAATCTGATTGTACGAGTAAATGTCAGGTGCTCTTTGCTGGCAGTCCCAATAAATGTTATCTTAGTATATTATAGTTTCCATTTCCTGAATAAAATGGCTGTGACTTAAGGACAGACAGACGGATGAACATACAGACAGACATGACAAAATTATAAGCGGTCTGCTTTAATCATTTTGATTAAGGGATCCTAAAAAGAGGATGACAAGCATTGGGACTACGAAATAAACGGATAGTCCCAATAGATGTCAGCCCTGTCAAATATCTTCTTTATTGTAAAATTGACGAGTAAAATATCAAAGCTACAAATATATCTCATCGCTAAAACGTCGGCTACAAATGTATTTTTAATTTTATCTTATTTAAGTATCCTAATCAAAATATGGGTGACGAATATTAGTTAAAACTCGCTTGGTGAGTAAAAGTTTAAATACTAAAGAAAAGTAACACATTTCACCTAATTTGCCTTTCAACAAATTTTACTTTACTTCACTATACACATAATTGATAGACTTTTCTCAACGCATGTTTATATTTCCTGTAGTCATATCCACGTTAGTACCGTCTCATCTTATCACATCCAAGTAGTAATCAGCTGTAGAAGTTTCTGTGCGTAAGAGGGATTATATTTTCGATAACTTAGGTTAGGGTAGAAGGCAATAAATAGAGCAACAGAGAGAGACGGCAGATCCCACCCTGCACGTGTAATCTGGAAATTTGTTATGGTTTTAAGAGAAAAATGTAAGCGTACCAAGAGTCCCGTGGGAGTCATTCCGATGTTTTCATTTCATATTTGTCAAAGGGGAATAAAGTATGTGAGTCGCGTGCGATGTTTTAATGGAAAGCTTTTATTATTTTCTACCTTATTTATTAGCAAATATTGCGAGATTCGCAAAGAGGTTTAAATCGTTAAAATGATTGTCGGTGATCGAGATATCTAAAACAAAACACCACCAAATTTGAACAGTCCGCCCGCAGCAACATATTTTTGCCTGTCGAAATTCAAATTCGCCCTGTGAAAATCTGTTAAAATTTCCATCAAAAACAACCCACATACTTTCGTGACTACAAAAAGCTATGCTGCGGTTAGGAAAAACGCAATATCGCATGAGTTTGAAAGGCGGTGGATTTACAGTGTTACCAGTAAATTGCCGCGCAGGGTTGTCAGGGCGCGAAGTTCTTAAGTCGCTCGCGTGACTGTCTCGGCGCAAGTTACGTTCAACTTGTGGGTTAAGTTGGTTTTAAAACTAGTGGGGATTTTCAGAGCAAATGAACTGGAATTAAATTAGAGCATATGTGCTAAATTATGACGAGATAACGAAAGTCACGTAATAATTTGGTAGCACAAGAGGAAGTTTTAGGATTAGATGCTACAAGTACCTTTTTTGACCTGCAAAAGCTCCATACTAAAAAAAGTGTGACAGAGGTGTAGATGACGCCCCTGTCAGGCTAATATTGTGAAAATTATAATTTAATATTTAAAATACATTATTTAATAATTGTGTAATTTGTGCCGTAATTAAGATTTCAATGTAGGTAAAAAGGAAAGACCCACCAATTTCCATAATTTGTTCTTTGTAGACATTTTCAAAATAAATACTTCTGTATACGGAAGTAAACATTACAATTCCCGATCACGATCCAGGCAAATCTAACATGTCACAGTCGTAAAAAAAATTCGTCGCAGCCCTACGCGTCTTCATTGGCCACTAGAGACCCTTTGTCTGGCGGCATGCGAGTTTATAGTGACTTTTATTGGTTATTGCGTTCGGCTATTGCACTGGTGATGACGGACCCTTGGTTACGCTTTGATGCAGGACGTTTAATAGTTAGGAGGGTAATAATGGGCGAATCTTAGATTTCCCATCAGCATTAAAGATAAAAATCCATCTTGTTATCTTAGTTGAGTCAAGCCTTACTTAATATTATAAATGTGAAAGTTTGTGAAGATGCTTGGATATTTGGAAGATTAGATGTTTGAATGTTGGTTACAAAATAATGAGATAGGTCACGATTAAATGGATTAAGATGAAATTTGGCATACAAGTAAAGTACAAGTAGGTATCTTATTGCAATTCCTCAATTGCAATAAGATACCTACTTTATAGCCCGATAACGCAGACGAAACCACGGGTAAATGCTAGTAGCAATATAAATGTTTGCAAAATACGCATAGTTGCAGCAGATATTACATTTGCAGAAACAGTAAACATAGAATTGCAAACACGAGTCCTATTGCTGTTTTTTAAAATATGCAGATTGACGCGGAGTAACCGACATCAATTATCTATGTAAGAGTAGTATTGCATTGTTTAATTACCAACTAGAGCTAGATACATTACGGCAGAGAATTCCCAGCGGACCTGGTGAATTTGCTCAGAGATTGTGGAGGACCCCGTTTGCACCGTGTGCCGCCGGGGCCCGATCCGGATTAACTGTTGTATCGTTAATTTTATTTGCACGTCCCGTTTCATAGACTGAAACAAGCAGTGCAGAAATAACCCGCACCTCAAACAATCCGCGTGGCGATAACTTTATTAAGTACTTCCAAATATTTGCAACACCGACTGGAGCGATGCCCTTTTGTGAAACTTGCCCGAGATATGTTCCTAATTTGCCTTTCAAATACTTGGAAACACTTACGGAAGTATTCAAGAGAGCCGCTTTGACTGCGAAAATACGCAAAGAGCCTAGTGTTACGTGCAAACTATCTCGGCAAGAAGGCGAGTTGGCGATGCTAAATTCCGTCCGCGTAATAGCCGAAACACAGTCCCTCGGGGCCCGGCGGTGCGCCCTCCCTATCTCCAACATTCTTACAGTTTAATGTATGCAAACGCATTTTGTTTCAAAGCCTGGCTCCCTCAAGTATGGTGTTACTCAAGAGGCCTCGGGCGGTCTTCACCTCAGGATCGCCTACAGAAGTTTTTACTCCCGTGTGTCACAACATGCTCTTTGATCTTCTCAAATGCGAATATAATGTCGTAACCAGTTAAGGCCGTTCCTTTTTCCCTTTATCTGACTGTACACTATGGTGGCGTAAGTTTTTTGTCGTGTTACATTTACACGATTTTTCGAGTAAAATCTCTTTGTTGAAGTAACAAAATAACGCTGTTTTATTTTTCCTTATCCTTAGGTACTATTACGTTTGAGAAATAAATACGAGCCATGTATCGAATTTGATGGTTATGTTTGGATTGTTTGATTTTAGAACATTAAACTTTCTTATTTGAATTTTAATGAAGTTCTTCTGTGGATGAGTAAAAGAAAAATTCATAAAGAGAATTCATTTCAATATGTCAACTTAGTAACGACGTTCCATATATCACTGGCATATTAATGTCAAGTAGGGCTCACAAACTAGAAATCCTCAATTCGTCTTGAGCCAAAAATAGGTATATGTATTGATGAGGGATATTTGACGACAAAGTAACCATCAGCGCTGCACCATGTGGCATCCTCAAATAGAATTTGAGGCGATCTCTCGCTGTCACACGTGGCGGGCCAAAAACAGATCGTTTCCTTTAAAAAAGTTAATTTGGCATTTTTTGTCACGAGTGTTACAAAAAGTGTCACTTTTTGAAGCCGTAAAGGGGCATATGCCCTTCGATAATGAGATGTTAGCGCGGTGTCTAGAAATGTGACTCTCTTAACGATAAATAGGGTGCTTTTTGTTGTGAAATTGTATCGTTTGTCAACTAGGGAGTGGTGTTACGGTATCGGAAATTTCACTATTTTTTAAACTGATTTCCGACAGCATAGATACTTGAAGTAAAGTTGCATGGGAAACGCAATAACTTCCATAGTTTGCGTGGTTCATAAGTACTTAGATAAAAATGGCGGCGTCAGGAGATTTCATCGCCATTATAAACAGTCGGCTGTTAATTTTAAAATAAGGCAATTAACAAAAGAAATATTTCCGCATACCGTAAAGGCTAAAAAAATAAAACAAAAGGTAAAGTTACTTCACCAAAATTCCAGAACATTTACCTAATTAAATTTATTATGGTGCGTGAGATTAACGGTTATAGCTGTATGGATGGCGTGCTCACTTTAATAATGACCTTTTTCCTACATTTTATCAGCTTTTTTTCCGAATCTCCTATTTTTCACAATTGAGTAATTTATAAAAGGGACTTTGCTCCGTAGAGAATAAAGCCTTCATTTGAAAAGCGAATGATACTGAGTTAGGAAAACCACCAGTAGGTTTCCTGTTGATTAAATTGGGCTTAAAACTCCTAATTAGGTCAATGGAGTGACCTATCGCATCAATGTTAAAAGGTTAGTTCGGTTGACTAAATAGTGTAATTTATTCAAGCATTCGATGACTTTAAAATAAGATCAATAACCAATGCTTACCTATTGTTTCAATGTTGAAATGTAAGGTTGTAAGGCCACAATGTATATCAACTTTTTTCTAGCTCTCGATTACTCTCAAAAAGTATAAACCTAATGTCTTACAATCGCCAGTGTACGCATTTCACTGGGTTTTCTCTTTATATTTTAGTGTCGTAAGCATTAACGATGATACTGATTTAAGTGATTTAGATATAAAATATGAAGGTTACTTCTTAAATTGAAATTGAAATCATTTATTGATATGTTGTGAGTTAGTTACAAAGATCATATTGTTATGTTATTGTCATGATTATTTATCGGTACACAATTATGTTATTATTGTAAAAAGAAATACGAACATTTCTTCGCAAACCTCCTCCGAAAACAAAAATTACGTAACTAGGTAGTGCTTTATTATTTCTAGTTTATTTCCTCATAGATTTCATTCTGGAAATTATCCTTTAAGGGGGCGAAAAGGTGTATGAAAATATTATGAACGGGGAATCACTAATTTCTCAAGTAGGGATGTAAAACTCAAATTCACGGGTAAAAGCTAGTATAATATATCAATAAGGCTATATAATAACTAAGATATAAATCAGACGTAAGTATTCATTTGTATTTTCGCATAGAGACCAAGATCCTATCATTCTTTCGGCCTATCGTTTAGTTAACCGTAGCTTACTCTACGCCCTAATACCCTCTTGATGGATGAGCCTTCACCGCGACAGTAATAAATGTAAACAAAATGCTCGCTTTTTGCCCCAAAACATTATTAATGAACAGCACCGTTGATAACTTTAATTGTGTTGGATGCCTCGACTTGTCCTTATGATCTTCACAAAAGATAGTGCCACAGAGGCAGTTTTTTCCATCCCAAATGTCGCATTCTTGACACAAAAGATCCTATTACGTCACTCAATTCATTATACACCTTTTCTACCACAGTTTTGCTTAATGTACTACTCGAAATCGTAGATATTTGGAAATAGGGTCCTAAATCGAACGCTGCCCGGCATTCGTTTTTTACAGCGAACTATGTTAGGGCAAAAAGCGCAACCTAAAATTCTTAGTAATAGAGAAAATATTTTAATGAGCATTTTTTAGGTCCAGTAATGTGTTAAACAGTAGGATTTTTTACGGTGGGACGCGGGTTGGCGGCAATCGGAGCGAACGGAAATTTGTTAAAATTCCAGTGAAAACATGCGACATGTTAGTCATTCGAATCGAATTAAATTCCCAATGACCAATGAATGCAATTCCGATCGTTATGTCACAGTTTTAGATTTATTTGTGGAAGATTGTGCGTTTGATTTGATTTTTAAGCTGATAGTTTAACTATATAAGAACTGTTTTGCCAACTAAAGGACAAGCAGTAAGGTACCCAAGAAATTAACAATTAGTGAATCATATTGAATTAATAACTAGGTAATTACTAAATTCAATTAAATCAAGCATTGCGTGTATAGCTGATCCATTGGCCTACATTATAAATTTAACATTGGAAAGTGGTATTTTCCCCAGTGATCTCAAAAAAGCACTAATAAAACCCCTTCATAAAAAAGGTCCTAAACACGAGCTCAATAATTATAGACCCATTGCATTGTTGCCAAATTTCTCGAAAATTTTTGAAAAAATCATACTTAAGCGGTTAACATCATTCTTTGAAAAAAACAACACATTAAATACGAATCAATTTGGATTTCAAAAAGGGAAAAACACAATACTAGCTATTTTTAAATTCCTTAAACAATTGTGGACTGACATGCATAACAAAAAAACATCCATTGGGCTCTTTATAGATCTTTCAAAGGCGTTTGACTGTGTTTCACATAAAACACTACTGCGACAGCTAGAACATGTAGGAATACGGGGAGTTGCTTTAAAATTAATCGAGACCTACCTGACAAATAGATTTCAAGCTACAATATTAGACACTTATGATAAATCTACAAAGTCTATCATCAGAGTACAGTCAAACTATGAAGAAAATCCACGAGGAGTTCCCCAAGGCAGTGTCTTTGGACCGTTGTTATTCTTGATATATGTCAATGAGTTTCCCCTTATAACTAATCACATGTGCGTTATGTTCGCCGATGATGCAACTATATTTATAACTGAAGACAAACTAAATGGTAATGATATAACTAATGAATTGTATAACACATGAACCCAGGTAATGAACTGGTTATCACATTTAAATTTAAAAGTTAATATAGACAAGACTAAAATTATACAATTCACTAGTCAAAAACAAGGACAACAAAACATCAATGTAATAATAGATAACAAACCAATTGAACAAGTGTACAGTACAAATTTCTTAGGAGTCACAATCGATAGCAACTTAAACTGGAAGTCACATATTGAAAAGCTAAATAAATCACACTCCAAGAGTTGTTATGTCCTATCGATGCTGACCAATATAACTTCTGTTGAGGTTGCAAAAAATGCATATTATGGTCATGTTTATCCTCTCCTGACATATAATAATAAATTCATTTATTTCAAGTAACTTAGACTCATAGAAATAACATTACAAATTTGTTAGTTTACAGTATAAATTCTTATCTCTAATGTTAGTACTCGTTATATATAATATAGGCTGCAGGAAACATGCATCCCACAGCAGTGCCTTAAGTATGGACAGTCAAACCTGTCCGCAATTGAGCGCAGGATGGGGTTGGGGCTGGCCCGCACCCGCCGCACCAGGGATGTGCGTCGCTTGCGCATGGTTGCATAGAAGCAATCCATATGCGCCTCTGCGAACATCCCTGATGCGCTACAGAAGCGGGGCAGCCCCAGCAGCACCCGGAACGCGTTATTATATTGGACCCGGAGGGCTCCATGGGCTCTCTGCGTATAATACCTCCATAAGCTGCACGTACAAATACACGCACGTAAAGATGTACAATAGGCTTTGAATAATGTAATTTTAACTTCCTTTGTACATCGTGCAAACTTACGGGCAATCATGTTCGCCCTGACAGATAGGGCCCTCCGTTCCCGCTCTATATCCATATTGTCCTTCATGTCTGATGTAACAATATGGCCCAAGTACTTAAAGCTTTCCACTCTATATATGGTATAATTTTCTGGGGTAACTCAGTTAACGTTGAGTCTACATTTATACTCCAAAAGAAATGTCTGCGAATAATTTATAATCTTAAAAAATTGGAATCTCTAAGGACTATCTTTATAAATAATAATATTTTAACATTGACATCAATATACATACTTGAAATTTGTTTATTTGTAAGGGAACATAGTGAATATTTTCCTAAAAAAATTGACTCGAAGAAAAATCTGAGACAACAATATAAGTACGATTTACTAACAGTGCGACCTACTAGCTATATAATGAAGAAAATCACTTATGTAACTGGAATAAAAATCTTTAACCATTTGCCAGAATGCATTAAATCGATGGATGGTATTAATTTCAAAAGGATATTGAAAGAATGGCTTATCCGTAAATGTTTTTATAATCTTAATGAGTTTTTAATGTAAGATAGAATTCTGGTTAAGTATTATATAATTGTAACCCTATTGTACGTCCGTAATGGGCAGGCTGTTGGGACCTACCATGTACCTATTTATAAGAACTTTTGTGCACAGCTCTGACAATAAACGCTTATCTTATCTTATCTTCAAAATAATAGTTATACTTGAACAAAAAGTTGTATTTCTTAGTTTGGTGGAACAAACGCTAAGAAGATAATGATATTTTTAAACGTAGACGAAAAATTATGTATTCTATAAAAATCTTTCTTGCAAGATAATAAACGGTAGTTGAAGGCCTGTGATACCGCTAATTGATATAATGTGCATAGTAAATGTGCAAAAAAAAGAAAACAAAGATGACACTTCTACTCGAATAATACAGATGATTAACGCTTCATAATTGCTGATTCACCCGTACCATCGAAAGAAACAACCGGATCGGAGCACTACACTAATTGGATGAAATGACCTAAAAAGGAGTTCATCAAAATGACAATCGTATTGCGAATGTGTCGGGAAAGAACGAGTCACAAAAATTGTAGCCTTATTAAAACTAAAGACTAGGTTCTCGATTCATCGATGGAATTTAGTGAGTAACTTAACAGTATGAGTCATATCAGTGGGGTCGTCTAATATATTTCTTTACAGACATAGGGGGAGGGGGGAAATACGAGTAGGAAATGTTGGGATAAGACGTGACATAGGGGGAAGGAGGGTCTAAAAATTTGAAAGATATATTTTTTGTCAAACAATTACATTAATTACTTTTTATGTTATTGTTAACAAATAAATTCATCTATTGGTGTGCATGCGAAAGAAAATTACATATTAAACTGTAGAAACAATATACATCTTAAATAAAAGCCTAAAGTAAAAATTAAAATATACCTACCTAAAACTAAAATATCTAAAAAATTCGGCCCCTTTGGCATGGTTTCGAAGATACTGGTAGCGTTTCCTCGCTGTATCGCTATACTTATACGTTGAGTAAGAAAGCTGCCAGCTCTTTGATCCCTTGTGACGTCAACCAGCTTTTTGGCCATTTATTTGAACAGCTGGTGGGCGCTGGGGCCCCACGGGCCAAGGGTCTCGTCACCGAACGGCACGAAGTTGTACTCGGCACCGAGTACCCTGTATTTATGAGTTTTGAGCTTTTCGGCCGCTTCGGCCGCCGCACCGACGATTGCAGGTTCCGTGGATATGAGAAGGGGCTAGTGTGTCTACACAGGTAGCGTCCCATACCATCACCCTTCCCAAACTCCACGGAATCAGGGTCATCGGGATGCCGGCGGGCTCGAGTAGGGTCGGCACGTTGACGGTGGCAAGAGAGCGGCGGATGATGTCGTTGAGTGCGGCGTGCCTCGAGAAGTGGCCGGCACTTTTCTGGCAACGGGCTTGCTTGCTAGCTCACTGACGTCAAATAAATAATTATAATTACGTCACTTCCTAGAATATCTTAATTGATGATATGTCCTGTGATTTGTCTGCTTTATTTTCCTAATAAAATATAGCTATAACCTACACAGACCCGGGCACTTTTAAAACCAGTAAGTGCCTCAAGCACAACTGTGACCAGTGACTTTGTCGCGAGAATAATATTACCTATTCCTTTCCATTCAATGTATGTAGTGCGAAATGGATTGCTTAATGGCCATGTTCTGTTTCACGACCAGTAAAGTACCAGCCAGCTGTGCTGGCCCGGTGGAGTAGTAAGTACATAGGACCTATGGATGCTGGAGCGAACGTACCGAAAATATAACTACCTACGTCATAAAATATACCTATGGCGTAGGTATATTTTCAGTACACTCGCTCTTTGTGTCACAGATTATCTAATAGTTCTTCGTTTGTAGGCTTATTTATACTCACCAAAATCATGATCGGAGCCGAAAGCAAATTTATTTATTATACAGTAAATGAAAACCCGAAAACATTTTTACTAATATTATTTTAAGCGCCTAATAATAATCATTACGAAAATGCCATAAGTTACAATGTTATTATTGAATAAGATCGTTCAATGTTATTTTACCAACTAAGAGATGTTTTACAAATTCACGGGAGAAAATAGTGTTCCATTAATGCTCTATTATTTTGTTTTCGTAACAATAAACGTCTCAATCTTTGATAAGAAAGGCACAAACAAAGTTTACGGTTGATCTATTCTGTTTTATGAGATCCTTTGTTATTTGTTACGCATATTTGGGCAAGAAAGAAAAGACGTGATCAAAGATGTTAATGCTTATGCGAAGCGTTTTCTTTATGATCAAACGATTATGTGCTATTATTTTAAGAAGTTTTCAAACATTTTACAGTGTGGAACACTGCTGGGAAATTATTGTTCCGTAAATATTATGCAATTTTTTATGATTATTGATTATAAATGTTGTTACTCTGCCTTTAATTTATAACAGCCAAATTAATTTTAATATTACTAAGCAGAAGAAAATATTAAACATTAGCCTAGTCCTAATCTACAAAGGGAAAACAAAACTCCTTAGTTAAGACGCTATTTTAAAATTTACCAGATAGCACTCGAAATATACCTACAAAGTTGAGATTAAGACGCTGTTAGTTTGCTCAGTAAAATTTACATATCATAAATGTAATATTTAGCTCTCAACTTGCTAATTAGAAGTAGACTTCCATGTACCGTCAGAAGCTAAACACCGGTAAGAATATTCCGTGCCAGCTGTGAAGCGATTCCATGGATTTGAGTCTGCTTTATGTTCCTACACCCAACTGGAAATTACAATACAATACAATTTTATGCCACAACTGGCCATAGGTAAAGTGGCTTTTACCGCACGCTACGTGTACGGAAATTGCCGCTTTCTGGCCAACTGTAGACATAAAATGATGTACCTATACAACGCAGGAGGTAATAAAGAAATTGTTCGGGCCGCCAACACCCTAGTTGTGTAATGTACTAATACTTTATTGCACACCAAAAGATAAATAACAATGTAAACTTGTATAAAAACAGTGCTAAAGAATAGGCGGTTTAGGGAAGTTCCGAGAAGGTTATACCCGGAGACATCAACTGAATATAAGTTACCGACTACAATGTAGCTAAGAGTGTTGATCTTTTTACCAGCAGGCGAAGGTACAGGAAAGCTGAAAGAGGAGAACTGAAGATCGAGGTCAGTGGTGTGTATATCTCGTCTGTAAGCAACTGACCTGTGATAAGTAATTATCATCAATAAAGGAGTTTGAGTTTGGAGAGGCCTGTGTCCAGCAATGGACTGATACAGGCGGATGATGATGATGTACTTACAGGAAACTTAGAGTTAAATGAATATAAGGGGTCTATCTTACATAATATGACACAGGGCTAAACAAAGATTCATATTCATTCATATCATACCAATATAGACCCTTTAATAAAAAAAACTCAGTGATTCGATAGCAATGCCTTTGTGTGTTTTTTTCGAAATGACTTCAAGAATGACATATAAAATTTACAATAACATCGTTAAAAATCTAGACAAGGCGAAACTAAGGCCACTCGCAAGAACCTTAATTACTCGTTTTTCAAGAAAATGTGTTTCTTGTCGTGCAGCAGTAATAACGTCTCATTACATCAAGTATTTCTCAAGAAATCCCAAACACAATCTCACTTAGTTTTGTAACTCAATCCATTCTTGATGTTGCCAGGATTCAGTCATGTGTGGCCGAAATAGCCCTTTAGTCCTTAAAGAAGTTCTGTTCGTCCTTTTCAACCTTTTTGACTTTCTACTCTGACGCTAAGCGCCCAACTTCAACTTTTTCTATACTCAAATTATTCTACATCATCAGTCTTTATCAGCAACTTTGAAGACCTCAGCCCAGTTCAAAGTTACTTTATAAATACTTTCCCACCAAATGCAAGAATAGAGCAGTGTTCTATTGGAATTTTCTACTTTCATAAATTCAAATTTCTTATGAGAATGCATTAGTCTACGCCAGGGGTCACCAAATTGCGGACCGCGGTCCGATTTTGTGCGGACCTCAAGTACTTACTCATTTTAGTGTCCGACCGAAACTAGTTTTCACGGCCGAAACCGAATTTCGGTTTTGATCGCAGTTTCGGCAGCAACCGAAACTTCCATATAAGGTCATGTTATCGTGGTATGAAAAAAAAATTAAATCATAATCAGTCAGTCCTCATTTTTAAATAACATATTAATCATTTAGTCTCTAATATTTGAAGTAATCAATAGTATAACATAACATATGCGACGTTTCGCGGTAAAAGGTACCTTATGTCGCTTGCGTCCTTCTATTTTGATGTCCTATAGTAACTGAGTCGGATACGACGCAAGCGACAATATCCACAAGGTACCTTTTACCGCGGAACGTCACATATTGAGACTTAGGTATTTTAAATAAATGATGAGTAGAGTGCTTTTTGAAATTATAAAGACTGTCTGATCGCAGCGCAAAACTCCTCAAGTTTAGTTTCGGTTTTGGCTGTCATTCAGCCGAAACCCGTTTTTTAGCCGAAACCGAAAGTTCGGCATTTACTAAGAAACGGACCGCGATGGTATTTATTTCAAAAATCGGACCTCGGGAGAAAGTAATGTGTGACCCCTGGTCTACGCTTTGTGCAAACTATTCTCTTAGGAAAAAAGTTACATTTTAGTGGTTTTTTAGGGTTCCGTAGCCAAAATGGCAAAAACGGAACCCTTATAGTTTCGTCATGTCCGTCCGTCCGTCTGTCCGTCTGTCCGTCTGTCCGTATGTCACAGGCATTTTACTCAGAAACTACATGATGGATATTGATGAAATTTGGAATATAGGTGTATTGTATGGGCCGCTACTTAGTTTGGTAGTTAAAGAACTAAAAAAAATATTTTTAGGGGGGGCACTCCATACATGTTAAAGAAGCTAAGAAAAAAATTTTTCAGCAAATATCAACGTGTGGTACATAGTTCGACAGCTCTTTAAAAACCACTATAAGGTTTCAAAATAATGTTTTTGATTAGGTGAATATATTTGGAAATAATCGCTCCGAAAGTTGTGTAAATTGTGTCCCCCCCCCTCTATCTTCTAAACCGTGTGTCCAAAAAATATGAAAAAAATCACGAAGGTAACGCTTAATCAATACTTTCAACGAAAATTATTTTCAACAAGATCGGATTAACCGTTTTTGAGTTATTGCCGGTAAACTGCGCTTCTCAACAAAAGGACGTAATTGCTATGAAGATACGCTCTTTTGTTGTTGTACTTGTTTTACTTATAGTTACGGCTATGGAACCCTACACTGAGCATGGTCCGACATGCTCTTGGCCAGTTATTTTTTTCTTGAAATTAGTTCTAGTGCTATTGAAATCGGCTACGAAGCGCAGTTTATTTTATTATATTGTAGTGATTTGTCATACTAGTAATGCCGATCCGAACTGTATCAGTCAGTTCGTAATTCAAAATAAGTTAGTACATAGTACGGATTGGAAGATTAATTCATTCATTGATTTAGAATGAAATTCGTACAGTAATATTTCCCAAAAAACATTCAGAGTAATAAGGTTTGTCTGAGAAAATCGATATTTAGATTTAAGATCGTTTTTTGTGTTTTTAAATACGCAGTTCAAATACATACACAAACGGCCCGTTAACTCAAGGAAAAATAAATACTTCATAGAAGATACTTCATAAAATATTTTCCCTTAGGTACCTTATTCTGGGCAAAATAGTGCAGAGTTTGGATTTCTACAATCAGTTTTGCCGACCATACTCGCTGAAGGTGAGCTCTTTCCCTCCATGAGTTCGCGTTTCGCTTTTAATTAGTTGCGAGTTGTTATTATTGTTACGGCGAATATACCCATAAAAATTACCCAGCACCTTATCACTTGGCGCGAAATTTTACGCTTCTCCGTGCTACGTGGAGAAATTGTAACAATAGTACTTACCTACTTACTTACTTCGCTTCGGCGTTTTGTTATGAACAATGTGAGACAAAACAGCACAATTTTTATCTCTCATTGTCTGCATTCAACTTTTTTTGCACTTTCTCAGGAAAAAATAAGGAAGTAATTTATGATGCTTACAACGATAAGGTTTTGCTATAATGGGTTTACGCCGCTTCGAGTGGCGGAATAACTTAAGTAGATTTAATTATGTAAAATTGATTATTATGAAATGATAAAAAAACGAAGCACGCATTAGTTAATTAAGGCTCCACCTTATTTTTTTACAAGCTTTTATTTAACTTGCGATGTTTCTATGTAACTATGTTTATTCGGATGGACTCTTGCAACTCAATTTTGGACAAGCACAGCTGATCTGATGATGGAGCCGGATGGTGGCCATAGGATCATCAAAATTACATAAGACAAATTCACCGTGTTTGGGTCCATTTGGTTAGTTGTGACATATAGTTTGCGATTAAACAAAAAAAAGTACAGTCGGCAATAAACGCTTGTCTCAAGAAACATTTTTTGAAAGAAACTTAATCTTCTTCTCCTACTTATCTTTATCCGGGTTATACTTACATTCAAGGACCTTCAAATAAATAGCCGGACAGGGACAGAGCATCACTAACAAAGAACTGAAGCATATCTAATCAGCTGGCTACCTATCTGTGTGTGCTGCTCGCAATAGGAAAAAACCGGTCAAGTGCGAGTCGGACTCGCGCACCGAGGGTTCCGTATAAACTCATAAGTAGACCAACCTTACGACTAACAGCAAGCCTGCCTTAAACCCACTTTAGCCCTATTAAACCAGGAAAAATCTTAACAGCGCGATGCAGCGTATGCTACAGCGACATCTATTGATACTAAATAGTGCGTAAATTTTACTTGTAATTTAAATTTAAACGTTACTTCTTGTTATTGGCTGATTGAAATAATTGTTTGTTCACTAAGTTAGTTCTCATGTATCATTTTTCATGAAGGAATCATGTTTTGAAGCACACTTTTGTGTATTAAATTAATATTGCTGCCACAAGCTACCTTATTTTAGATTTGTGTCCCTAGATGGCGCTAGTGGTATTTCATTTTTATGGTATTTACTAGTGTCAAATTTCCTAACATACTCCTATTATAGAGTTTTTAATAATTATTGTTACTTTATGTTTTTTTCCCGATTCCTGATGAGTGATCATTGTATTTAATAGACATTTTTTATGTAATCTGAAATAAACGATCGCTTAGTTTTGCTACTCTCCGCTAGATGTCTCTCGTAAGGAGGGTAGAACTGGTAGAAGTAATATGTTAAGATTTTTGTAAATTTTTAAAAAAGTATTCAAATTAGGAAGAGAAAATATAACGGTCTTCCTAATAATAATAATAATCCTAATAAGTAGATACATGAATAGTTCAAAAAAAACTGTATGTCGATTAGTTTAGTAGGAGCAAATAAGTATGTGTTATGATTTTTGCAAATTTCTCAAAAACGGTGCAAGTGAGGAAAACCGTTATATTTTTCCTGTAATATTTAGGACGACATTGATAATTGGTAATTATGACACATTTTTCTGATCAGTAACTTCGGAGATAATAGGGGGGGAATGGTATTTTTTTAAACTTTTTTCGCCATAAATCAAAAACTATTTATTTAAGAAAAAAAATAGAAACGGTATTTTAATCTACAAATTAAGCTCTTTCATTTGATACCCCACTCGATATATTAGCCTTACTTTCAATTTTCAAAATCCCATTACGGAGCCCTTTAAAAAAAAAGTAAAAAAGGTACAAGATTTTTTTTATGTCCAATAAGCTCGGGTTAGCTACTTTTAACACTATTCCAAATTTCAAACCGATAGCAGCAGTAGTTCCTGAGATATCTGGCTGTGACAGACGGACAGACAGACAGAGTCGCACCATAAGGGTTCCTTTTTTACCATTTTGGTACGGAACCCTAAAAACTAGTGGATGTGTGCGTGCGGCTCGTGTACAAGCAGCCGGCGCATTCGAAATGGCTTCAGTTCTCTGTTGGCGAGCCTCCGTCCGGCTATTTATTTTAAGGTCATTCATTGCTTACATTGATACTTTTTCCATCATAGGTAGGTTGTAAACAAGTTGTAAATTGTCCAATAAACAAAACGTATCTATGAATGAATGAATGAATGAAGTTTATTCACTGAATATATGGTATACAAGGTGTTATAGTTATATTAAAGTTAACCTAATATATTCTGCCCATTCTGGCATGTGAAAGTTATTTTACTTAACAATATAACGTTTTTAAAATAAATGCTACTGGATATCTAAATAATTGCCAAATTAATCATGTGTTATGTGTAAAGAGCATTTTTGCGAGAAAATTAAACGCCTTTTTCGTTTTCCATGTTTCCGTCCGTTCCATATTTACGTTACGTCTCATTAGGTAATAAGGAAATCCCAAGACAATTTGACCTAATTCTCATTGTGGGAGTGAAACTAAGTTTTCTCAACTAGGATTGCTTGGTTATACTACAATTCCCAGCGCATAAAGGCATCCTAAGACAACTTGACCTAATCCTCATTGTGGAACTAACTATTAATTAATCAAAAGTCCATTCTCTGGAGTCCGGCACGTCCCGATGAGCGGCCAAGTTGTGCGCCTTTTGTGGTGGCCCTAATGTTGTTTACATTGTCGTTAATTAAATGGGGACCGGAGGTGTAATTAGCTCCATTTTAGAGGAAACCGAGAGGACAAAGGAAAGGCGTATGCCGGATATTATTTATGTAGAGCCACTTGAGGAACTTAACTGGTGATGCCATGCGGGAAAATTGGTAGTAGGTAATGCGAACGTGTGTAGGACTTGTGTCACGAATTCACGATATGAACTTGTCAAAATAATATAGAAATATGAGTTTACTTGTGACAGTGGCGAGCGGGAAAATTAATGGTTTGTGTCAAGTTAGATTTTTATATGAACTTATTTAAACTTAACAAGAATTCTAAAATAACAATGAAATGCGTTGTTATGGTTCGATTTTTTTTATATCTTCAATGTATAGATTGCAGTGGTGTGGCGTCCAAAGAACTCGATTCCTACCGGCTTGCCTAATATCAGGCATTTAAGCACCTTATCCTACAGCTCTTAAGGAAAATATACGCCAAATCTGCCCAAAGGCCAGGCCAGGTTGCCCAAAGATATCTCTTACGCCATGCTACTGATAGATTGTATCATAATTTTATATAGAGAATATATTAATATGAATATGAGCTGGCGTCGAGTTCACTTTTCAGTTTATTCTGCCGTCCTAGTCTAAAAGGCGACTTTTTGCTATGGAAGTTCATAGAAAAAGTCACCTTTTAGCTTTTAGACTAGCACGGCAATATTGGCGGTGCATGGTATGCGGGATTTTTTCGGTAGGTAGGTAATAATACGCAAATGTTACTTTTATGCTCCTATGTGAATTGTTCATAATGATGTATGAGATGGTCTCCAGTTGACTTATGACAGTGACAAGAGGGAGAATTGTTAAGAATGCACATAGTTTCGTGTAACTATTTTTTGTGTTACGGTAATGACTGTTCATAATAATAAACTTACCTACGTATGGAAAACTATGGTCAACCGAGGCACAGGACACATACCGGACCAGTGTGACAAAGCCATAAAAATAGCTACATAAAGTGACCTCTAACCTTTTCATACAAAGACTATATACCCTTTTTTACCCTGGGCCTTAATGATTTCATAGTCATCAGTATTATTGAATTCCACGCCACCTAAGGGCGATACGCAGAACTATTTTCATGATCCAAAGAATTCCGTTTTATCATTGCCATCTAGTGACACAGAGCAGCATTAATACAGCACATTTGGCGTCATTTGCCTATTTCTTTTGTAATAGAGCCCTTATTTATTTAACTTTAGTTATTTCAAGCGTAATTTATAAATACATAATGAACTTAATACATTTTGTCGTCTTAATAATTATTAAAAAATGTTTTAGAACGGAACGATACTGTCATTATTATATTTTTTCTTCGTGTCGTGCGTGTCAAGCAATGTCACATTGACAGTGACAGATTGTTTTAACTTTTTAAGTTATTATTTTTCTGATACAGCTTAAGATATTTTTGTGTAAAAGATAATAATATACTCAAATCATGGAAAATATTCAAGTAGTTACCCAAGATTTTGTAAATGTGCACATAACGAAGTCTGACACAGAAGCTACGGCTCCAGTTGAAAGGCGTTTCAAAAAAGGAATAACAGTTTCCGAGTTTAAGGTTACAATGAGTCACTATTTAGAACTTATTACTTCTTGCTCCTACAAAGTACTTCAGTACAATTTATTGCATGTTTTGTATTAATTAAACAAAAATCTCATATTTTGACAGAAAGTCAATCAGATTGCATCATATCTTTTTTAACTTAGAAATTTCAAATTACAAATTTTACCAGTGGCAGATTTATAGTTTGGGCCACCCTAGGCCCCAAGCCATGTAGTAAGTACCAGTCGCCCTTTTCTCAGCAGCAGCAGTGATTTGTTTGTCACTATTGGCCACCCCTAATATCTGGCCGCCCTAGGCCCGGGCCTACTGGGCCTTAGAGCAAATCCGCCACTGAATTTTACCCTGTATTTCCAAGGTTTCCTATCTCATACCCACACAATATGCAATCCTATCGTAAATCTAAAGATAAAAAACCTGTTGTGAAAATACATAGTGAATAAAAAAGCTTATCATGAAAACATTACTGTTATGAGCTAAGTAAACGTATTCTGCTGGGCTAGCATAACTGGCCGCAACTTTGCTGGTCAAGCGACACATCAAGACTTGTCACTTTCACACTACATTGAATGGAAAGGGGTAGGTAGTATTTGTCATGCAACTAAGAGTTGCACGGCAGTTCTGCTATAAACAGTGGCAGATTTACCCCAAGGCTGAATAGGTCCAGGCTTAGGGCGGCCAGAGAAATGGGTGGCCAAATGATACAAAAAATTAACTACTCCTGAGGCTTGTACTTACTACATGGCCCAGGCTAGGCTGGCCAAGACTGCAAATATATAACTAACGTGGAGTATGTAGAAATATATGTTTTTATTATAGTCAAAGCTGGAACTGGTGACTGGCGGCAATGCCACTACAATGAAGCTGAAATTGTTTGACAATAAAAACAATTATATCGGTGACATTGATAATAATGAAGCCCTGCTTGGCTCCTACCCCATAGATGACGGTATGCGGATACATGTGGAGGACAAGTTTGTGCTTCTCAGTGATGTTGATGCGTCAGATAGTGCAGAAAGGTATATTTTATACATCATGTTTACATAACCCTTATTTTAATCTGCAATTGGTAATAACCATTTCATGTTTCAATGGAAAATTAATTACCCTGATGAACTCACAAATAATTGCTGAATATTACAGTGTCTATACTAACATATTTTATTTTCACAAAATATAAGGTTAGTAGTCTGAGGTTTTGGTATTAGTAATCTGAAACTTTGGTAGCCAAGTGGTTCGGCCATGCACCTTTCAAGCAAAGGTTGTAGGTTCGAATCCTGGCTCGTACCAATATGTTTTTCGGAACTTATGTATGAAATATTATTAGTTATTTACCATTAGCTTTTCGGTGAACGAAAAACGTTGTGAGGAAACCTGCATACATCCGCAAAGACCTTCAAAGGTGTATGTGAAGTTCCTAATCATGGGGATTACAGCCCTTTCACTCTCATCTATGAGAGTAGGCCTGTGCCCAGCAGTGGGATGTATATAGGCTGATGATGATGATTCAGAGGTTTATGATAAAGAGTACTTGTATTTTAAAAGATTTGTCTGCATGTATAACATTTAATGTATAGTTTTTTATGATTCGTTACTAAATACCTTGTTATATAGGTATCATACTGTTTTGGAATTTTATATTATCTTTAAAAATATTGATTATTATGTATTTTAATTTCGTTGCAGATTCCGTTTGTCTGAAGAAGAATATGAAAAGAAGGGAGACACAGTGCGCTCATTCCTACAGCGCAACAGACTAGGCAAATACAATGAAGAGGAAATGGCTAAGATGAAGGAGCAGCAACAAAAAGAACTAGAGGAAGAAGCTAGGTAAGTTCATCTTTGACCCCTTTAGCTTAGTTGGTAGTGACCCTGCCTACGGAGCAAGAGGTCCTGGGTTCGAATCCCGGTAAGGGCATTTATTTGTGTGATGAGCACGAATATTTGTTCCTGAGTCATGGATGTTTTCTATGTATTTAAGTATTTGTATCTATTAAATATATCGTCGTCTAGTATCCATAACACAAGCCTTATTGAGCTTACTATGGGGCTAGTTCGATTTGTGTAAGATTGTCCCCTAATATTTATTTATTTATTATTATTTATCTTCTTTATCTTATTTGATACACTGTGAACAAGAGATGTTTCGCCTCAACGCTTAACCGAAATCGTGCCTATTTTTGATGATGTGATTAAGACTACCTCCGAAGCTAATGCCTTAATTAGAATCTGTGTGATGATTGTATATTTTATTTGTACGGTTCTCCATATAAATGAAAAGAAGCTCCATATAAATTCAATTAAAATAGATTCTTATGCTATTAAAATGGATTCTTACCCTTTTAACAGCATTTTTGGTTTATTTTTTAACTCAAATCACTTTAATGTACAAACATTAGCAGCGTCACCTCATACTCATCTTACAAACCCTGAGCTACTTTTGAAACTACGCCGATTTCTAACTTATGTTTTTCCATTAATTACTATAAAGATTTTCTTACAAGTCACAAGAGGCATTCAATTCTTGGCCCGGAGCAGGATTGCTATACACTTGCAGTCTTTTGCTGTATAGGTTGCGTGTCTGCAGTTTACACTTTTATCTGGTGGGCTATCTATCTATCTAACAGCCAAAGACGTCCACTGCTGGATATCGGCCTTCCCCGTATATCACCACAAACTGCGGTTCTGAGCTACCTAGACCCTCTCAAGGTGGTCCGGGCTTAGCGACCTGGTTCGATCCCAGGGAACGCCACGGCCCCCACCTGGTCCGATTTTTGCAACAGTCAGTAAGACTTGCAAGTATGGCAGCATAAAAAAAAAGAAAAACGGTTCTGTGCAGACCGCATCCACCGACTCCCCGCTACTTTCACGAGGTCGTCGTTCCACCGAGTCTGGGGCCGTCCTAAGCTGCTTTTACCTAAGCGTGGTCGCCACTCCAGGACTTCACTGTCCCAACGGTTATCCGTTCCCGGGCTATATGACCTGCCCATTGCCACTTTAACCGTGCAATCCAGTGCTATATGGTGGACTATAAATATACTTACTTATAACTAAGTGGGAAAAATTGCTTCTTCCAGTCTGGCCGCGTCAGTCTTGGTGGGGGCCCGCTGCGAAGTGCGGGTTCCGTCGCAGGGGGTACGACGCGCGACGGTACGGTACAACGGCCCGCTAGAGGGCGCTCGCGGGCTGTGGATCGGCGTGCAGTATGATGAGCCACGCGGCAAGAACGATGGCGAGTAAGTATCGCGACTATTATTATTTCTTATGACTTTTCCTTAACAAATTTGATAAGAAAGAAATTTTATTCAAATATGTATATATTTTTGATACTTAAATTTTTTTTTAACCAAAAAATGTGTGACATCGTTTGACGTCTTTGGCGATCAAAGGGTAAGACTATTGAACCCACAATTTCGTTCGCGGAGGTGAAACAAGTCGGATAAATAGTATCCTATGTATCAACCGGGGTCATAATCAACCAGTATGAGTCATTTTAAAAAAAAAACACAATTAAGGGATTTAATTAAAACAAAACTTAATTTATTCCTTTGTGTTACGAAAGTTACCCATATAGTTTGTATGCCTTAATTTCGTAACACAAAGGAAGCGATCGTGATTTTGTTTTTATTAGGCCCTTAACTATGTAAATTTTTTTTGAAAACGACCCGTATACGAAATTAAAAAAGTATGTTACCTACATGTCAAATAAAACCGTACCGTAACCATGTGTATATTTACTAAGTCACTACATATTACTCGTTCACAGGGTAAACGGCAAACGCTACTTCACATGTCCTCCAAAATACGGCGGCTTCGTGAAGCCAATGTACGTGACTGTGGGCGACTTTCCCGAGGAGGAGTTTGATCTCGAGGACGAGATATGATCACGAGAATTTGTGCCCCGAACACGCTTGTTATGTCATTTCATAAAATCTAATTGAAGCTATTGCATTGCTAAATGGGTCGTTTTCAAAAAAGATGTCCGTAGTTACGTCTTAATCTTAATTAAACAAAATTTGAATCTTGTTCCTTTGTGTAACGAATGTTACCATACAATTTAAATTGTTAACTCTTGTTACACAAAGGAAAAAGTTAACACTTGGTTTAATTAAGGCCTAACTACGAACGTCTTTTTTTGAAAACGACCCAAATCTCAATCCCATGTCACAGAAGAATTACTACTAGTCTGTGCGGAAAGAGAATAGGATTTAGATGGGGGGGCGCTGTAATGCTTTTCTACCGTATTTGCAAAAAAAATGCAATACTGGTTAGGTTAGTTCCGTTTTTCGCCACGCCTATTCTCTTTCCGCACATACTCTACGTACAGAAGCCTCTCTAACAAAACTGCCGTTCGCGTCGGATGGAGCTGACCCGCATCCGACCGTCTTCCTGTATCGCATAACGCGTGCTCTTTATTTTCACCCTTGGGTGGCGCATTTAATAATAATTACCTCGCAACGGAATCGTGGAGTGAGTCAGTCCTGCCCGTGCCCATCCATGTCAAGCAGTTACTTAGTTGTGTACCTACGTTTGACTTTTTTAATAATTAATCCTAAGTTTTTCTGGAACCGTGTTTTTTAAACAAACCCAACATAAGATGGACTTAAATAGAAGTTATACCTCGAAAAGTTCACGGTATTAGAAAAAAAAATACCCCTTTCGCGCACATTTATAGCGGGAAACGCAATCTTGGTAAAAATCTCACAGTGTGCGTAGTACAAAATGTAAGCACCGAGTGCCTTCCGCTGCGCTCACGAATTTTTTTGTTGAATAACTAAATATATTTACTAAAAAAACCCGACCGCGGTGCACTTTAAAAGTGCATAAAATCTGCCATTTTGTTTATTTTAACGAACTTCCTAATGAAATACCCAGTGACACTCGCGCCATCAAGACGAATCTAATGATGTATCATTTATCAAAATCGGTTGTGCCGTTGGTTAGTTACGAGCGGACATAGGAACGGGCATACATACATACAGGTCAAACTCCTTTGGGCTTCGCCGCAGTCGGGTAAAAATACGCGAAATAATAAATATAATATTGTGATTGAGCTCTCTGTGATTGTTTTATGAAATGGCTTAAAACTGCAATTTTGTCATATTATTATTAGAATTACCTATTAATTAAAGCTTGCTGGCAAGTTTTCTCATATAGCACGATGGTTGTCACATGTTTTGCGAGACGCAAATAAGACTGATGGAGTGAGGTTTTTATATACTTTTTAAGATACACTAATTATGATTTAATGCCTAATAACGTATGTATTACATTTTTTATTATAATTTATCAATGGATCAGAAATGCAAGATTGTTGTTTTCAGTCTCTACAAGAAATATCTTAATACATAGTTTTTTTGCATATAATATAATTATTCATGAAATTTGAATATTATATAATGTCATTGTTAACAATCATGTTGTTAACTTCAGAATTTCGTTGTCATTCCACGCGAATATTTTTTGACGAGACTCGGCAAAATTACTAAATTCGCTTTGTAATGTTTAATTTATGAAGCTTTATATTTTTTAACAATAAATAATTATACTAAAACAAGTCACTTGTTTTAATTCGTATGCTGCACGCGTGACCTATAATAGGGAACTAAGTCGTGATCAACTTTGACCCCATGGCCCAAAGTAGAAACTATTGTTTAGGCTTAGACTGTTATCAAGATAGCTTTCGAAAAATTATAAATTTATCAAAAATAATTTAAAAAAAGCCGCATTTTCGTATATCTGTATAGAACATTTGGCGCCTCAAAAACTCTTTTTAGAACAGTCTAAATAATGGTTTGCGCTATAAATAAGTACAGGGAACGTGCAGAAACCGGGGCCCTAACTGTTAATCGTTCACCAAATCAAAATACAAATGTTGTACGTACCTTAAAGGTGCCGAGATACCTTATTGTGCCCCGCAGGGCACAGCAAAGCTACTTGCTATATGTGTGTCTGAAAGTGAAAAAAAAAAGTTTCCTGGTCTGGTTCCAATCTCCATTCCGACATCACGGCACTCGGCGTGGATTGGAGTTCCACCCTAATGTCGTCGACATTCCACTAGTTCGTACAAAACGCTTTGCCTACTTTCCTTGTTAGGACCGCAAACGAGTGGAACCCTCTTCCTGCCCATCTTTTCCCAGAAAAATATGACTTGGATCTCTTCAAGTTGAGAGTGAATGGGCATCTTCTAGACAAGCATGCTACATCTTAGGCTGAAGCTGTCACTTAAAATCAGGTGCGATCAAGGTCACATGCTTGTCTATCACACATTAATAAAAAACCGGTCAAATGCGAGTCGGACTCGCGCACCGAGGGTTCCGTACAAACTCTTAAGTAGATACGTGAATAGTTCAAGAAAAACTGTATGGCGGTTAGCTTAGTAGGAGCAAATAAGTATGTGTAAGATATTTGAAAATTTCTAAAAAACGATGCAATTTAGGAAAACCGTTTTATATTTTCTGTAATATTTAAGATGATATTAATAATTGGTAATTATTACAGATTTTTCTGTTCAGTAACTTCGAAGATAATAGGGGGAATGGTATTTTTTTGAACATTTTTGGTCATAAATCAAAAAGTACAAATTAAAAAAAATGGTTTTGGAATCTACAAATCAAGCCCTTTCATTTGATATCCCACTCGATATAATAGCTCTACTTTTGTTTTTCCACATCCCATTTCGGACCCCTTTAAAAAAAAGTAAAAAAGGTATAAGATTTTTTTTCTATCCAATAGGCTCGGGTTAGTGATTTTTAACACTATTCCAAATTTCAAGTAGATAAGATCAGTAGATCCTGAGATATCTTGCTGTGACAGACAGACAGACAGAGTCGCACCATAAGGGTTCCTTTTTTACCATTTTGGTACGGAACCCTAAAAATGGTCAAAGTCAGAGGACCCTTTGAACTTGGAGGCCTCTGTGCACGGTACCGTCTAGCCCGCTACTCCACTGATTGAGCAATAAAACACCAGATTCAAAAACACAATTATATTAAAATTTCCTTCTCTTAAGGATCTCAGGGCGCCAGTTAATGGGGTGAGTCTCTTCCGAGGCCGAATCGTCCTCGCGGTAGATCTTGATACTCTTGTCGGCCTCAGCGGTGATCAGGCGGGCGCCGGACCGGTCGAAGGTCATCGCGAAGATGCCAGCCTCCGAGTCCATGGACCCCGGCTGGACTGCGGACTGGGGATGAACAAGGAAAGTTTTATCGATTACCTTAGTATAGGTAGTTTCACGAGAGTTGAGGCCATACACACAACAACACTGTTACGTAATGACAGCGGGATTTTGAAATTAATTACTGTTCTTTCTTCGTACCGATAGCAGATTCAACAATGAATTGCAAGACAGACCAAAAAGTTTGTTTAACTTATAGCCTTGTGTTTATTTACTCACTCATTCATTTCATTCATTCACTTTTTTTACAATGAGTACTTCATGTAACTGTGTGTGTAATCATTCACCTCAACTCTCGTGGAACTACCTATACTAAATATTTTATTAGAAGAGAAAAATTATATGTCTCAGGCAGGATTCGAACCTGCATCTCCTCGGCTATCCGGGCCAAACACAGGCGCGTTACCAACGCTACCGAAACTCTGTTCTACATGTTCTATGAAGTCTAACGGGCGACCGTATCATAATCTCTGGAGGTTGTAGCCGGTGTGCCAGTCCCAGCAATACATGGTGCCGTTGTTACCGCCGCTCACCAGCACGCCCTCCGGGTTTACCGCCATGCAGTTCACTATGGCGGTGTGTCCGGACAGGTTCTGGATGAACTTCTCCTGGAGACTAGCTGACCTGTAGTCTCTGAAAGTTGTAGCCGGTGCGCCAGTCCCAGCAATACATGGTGCCGTTGTTACCGCCGCTCACCAGCACGCCCTCCGGGTTTACCGCCATGCAGTTCACTATGGCGTTGTGCCCGGACAGGTTCTGTATGAACTTCCCTGGAGACTAGCTCACCTGCAGTCTCTGGAAGTTGTAGCCGGTGCGCCAGTCCCAGCAATACATGGTGCCGTTGTCGCCGCCGCTCACCAGCACGCCCTCCGGGTTTACCGCCATGCAGTTCACTATGGCGTTGTGTCCGGACAGGTTCTGGATGAACTTCCCTGGAAAAACGCAGAATTATTATATAACACCGGTTAACAGTTTTTGCGGCCCATAATAATATATGATAATTTTCTAATGATAATAACGGAACTTAGTTTGCTTTTGAGTTTTCGTAATACTAAAATCTATAGAAAAATTACATTCAGCGTTCAATGCCTCAAAAAAATACCAATCTGATAGACCCGTATTTGATAACAATCAAAATAAATGAATTAACGCTAACCATCAAATTAAGTTTCCAAAACTGCTCGGATAAAATTAATTACATTCATTTTCGTGCCACCGACGATTTTAAAATGACAAAAACTAAAAATAAGGCACCATGTTGAACATGACGTCACAACTTATTCTATACTAAATTCCATAATTTCTGAGTGTTTTGACACTAAACTTCATAAAAAGAAGCTGTAATATCAGTTTCCATTAATGTCTTTTGGATTGGATTGTTGGTACCTTCCGGACACTTCCACTGCTTGATGTTGTCGGGCGAGGCGGGTGCGAAGCTGAAGAGTGACTAAGTGTATGTATGTGTTGGTACCTTCCGGACACTTCCACTGCTTGATGTTGTCGGATGAGGCGGGTGCGAAGCTGAAGAGTGACCGAGTGTATGTATGTGTTGGTACCTTCCGGACACTTCCACTGCTTGATGTTGTCCGGCGAGGCGGGTGCGAAGCTGAAGAGTGACTAAGTGTATGTATGTGTTGGTACCTTCCGGACACTTCCACTGCTTGATGTTGTCGGGCGAGGCGGGTGCGAAGCTGAAGAGTGACTGAGTGTATGTATGTGTTGGTACCTTCCGGACACTCCACTGCTTGATGTTGTCGGGCGAGGCGGGTGCGAAGCTGAAGAGTGACTGAGTGTATGTATGTGTTGGTACCTTCCGGACACTTCCACTGCTTGATGTTGTCGGGCGAGGCGGGTGCGAAGCTGAAGAGTGACTGAGTGTATGTATGTGTTGGTACCTTCCGGACACTTCCACTGCTTGATGTTGTCGGGCGAGGCGGAGGCGAAGGTGTAGAGCGAGGGATGCACGACGATGGAGCGCACCGACTTCTTGTGGTTGGTGAGCGTGCACAGCGACTTGCCCGCCGCCAGGTCCCACAGCCGGATGGTGGAGTCGTGGGACCCCGTTATGATCTACAATATCATAAGTTCGTTTTTTAGGGTTCCGTACCAAAATGGTAAAAAAGGAACCCTTATGGTGCGACTCCGTCTGTCTGTCTGTCCGTCTGTCACAGCTAGATATCTCAGGATCTACTGATGCTATCGACTTGAAATTTGGAATAGTGTTAAAAATCGCTTACACTCGAGCCTATTGAATAGAAAAAAAATCTTATGCCTTTTTTACTTTTTTTTTAAAGGGGTCCGAAATATGATGTCGAAAAACAAAAGTAGAGCTATTATATCGAGTGGGATATCAAATGAAAGGGCTTCATTTTTAGATTCAAAAGTCATTTTTTTTTGTTAATATTGTACTTTTTGATTTATGACCAAAAACGTTCAAAAAAATACCATTCCCCCCCCTATTATCTTCGAAGTTACTGAACAGAAAAATCTGTAATAATTACCAATTATTAATATCATCCTAAATATTACAGGAAAAACAAACAGTTTTCCTAAATTACCGGGCGTCAAGCTGGCGTACACCGTTTGTATCTCTGGAACGGCTTGGAAACGCTTTATATCTCAAAAAATAGTACGAAGAATGTGAGAGGATACATAGTAAGGCCGTGCCTTGGTTTTACTCGACTTGGCAGGGGTACTTTCGTGCCCCCAGATAGATAGGATAAGTCAGATACACTATTTATGTGATACCCGAATGGAAATGGAAAAGGACAAAGCCGATATCTATTCTTGATTTCGATTTCTTGAAAAATATAGCTAAAACCTACCTGAGGTTCGCCGGCTTGGCACTGCAGTGATGCGATGGTGTCTGTGTGTCCAGTAAGTGTGTGCACATTAGCCTGTAAAAAAAAATTATGATAATCGTCGCCAACAGAAGACAACTTACCGGAATTTATGAATAAAGTATGCTCAATGCAGGGCTTCCAATACCGGTGGGTTTAGTACGAGCAATACTTATGCATTATAAAAGTTCGCCTTTTGTACGATAAATTTTCTTTTAAATTTAAATATAAAAAAAAATATATATTCTAAATTCGAATTAATTTCTTTTACATTTGTTAAAAAAAAATCTTATGTTAAGTTTAAATAAATAATACTGGTATCCTAAATATACCGATATTAGAAGCCCTAGATTAATATTATTATTAGGAGGAACAACGTCGGTACAGTGCGATGATCACTCTCAACATCAATTTCATGTCGATAAATGTATAGGTGTGATGATAGTGATTTGGACCTCATAGTAACATACTTTCTTTAAAAGCAAAACAGATACACTTTTCTTATCTTGTGATTATTTCTGCGGCTACAGCGGATTCAATTAGATTGATGATGATGTGAGGGTGAAGAAATTTAAAGGTGTATGTAAAATCACCAAACGAGAGAATTACACCCCATTAAATAATGAACTTTCTTCTACAAGTAGACGGCAAGGGCACTTTTACATGCCAGAGATTACTGTCTCTTTTTTTATTAACTCTCACGTATAGGTAATTTCACGAAAGTTAAGGCCACGCACACAGCAACACTGTCATGTAATGATAGCGGGATTTTGAAATTACTGTTCTTTTTTCATACCGATAGCAGGTTCAACAGTGAATTGCAAGATAGACCAAAAAGTTTGTTTAAACTATAGCCTTGTGTTTATTTACTCACTCATTCATTTCATTCATTCACTTTTTTTGCAATGAGTACTTCATGTAGCTGTGTGTGTAATCATTCACCTCAACTCTCGTGAAATTACCTACATAAGAGAGAGCTTATTCCCATCAGTGGGACGCTACATACGTCCTACTGCTGGGAATAGGCTTTCTGATGATAATGATACATGATGGTAAAATGTGATGATTTGTGATGAGTAATTTTACCTTGGTGCGCATGTCCCAAACTCTGGCAGTGGCGTCGCGACCCGCCGTCACTAATACGTCGATACTGGGATGCAACGCTAATGTGTATACGGCCGATAAGTGCCCGTGGTAGTGCCGAATCACCTAAATAAGGAGAAACAAGGAAAAATTAATGTTTTCAATAATGACAAAGGTATTGATGGTATCAATCAACTGATTGAAGTATGGATTTTTTTTATTTTAAAACGTACGGCTAGGCGAAACTTAAATTATCAGTTCGTGACGAAATATATGCAGTTTGACACTAATCGTCACTTTTGTGACGACCTGTTAAATGCTGGTTAATAGGACATTTTAAATGAAAATGCCGCACGTATAAAATATACTAGTCAGGCCATTCTCATTTTTGTGCACACAGTCACCACCGTGGATGTCACTACCCTTACTACTACTGGCCTTATTACTATTTCTAACTAATAAAAAAAAATAATGCTGTCATGAATTCACTCATTCATATGATAAAAAGAATTCATGATAACAATGGTGGTCCGTTTCTTCAGAGTAAGCCAGTCCTTTGGGGAGATGAGAATTCACATGGTGGTCCGTTTCTTCAGAGTAAGCCAGTCCTTTGGGGAGCTGGTCTGTATTCCCCGACGCTTATGTTTCTAACAACACCTGTCTTTCTGTATGTGTTCGACAAAACCAATTTGAAAAAATTGAATTTGAAAAACATGACGGTTAGGTCAAACGATTAGTAAGAGCAATTAAAGCCACGGTAGTCCACGGCAGTGACTGTGCTCAAAAATGAGAATGGCCCAGTCGCCGATCTGACCAGATTGGTGATAAAATTGTTCCGTCTGGACTGGTTACGTAACTAAGCATTTTTTAAAAAAAAAGTGTACATGTGTTTATTTTTCTTCTACTTTTTGGGTTATTCTTGCTCAGAATGGTTGGTACTTTCGAACATAGTACACGAAAAATTGTGTCCCAAATTTTAGCTTGGAAAATTATTTTTGAAGTGCGTCACATGCGTGGAAATAAAAAACAATACTAAAACATGACGATACTAAAACGCGGCGGTTCTACAGACAAATAGCTTGTCACTCTCGTGAAAAAAGTGCCTAACGCGACAAACGTCTCATATCATAAATATCATAATTAGACTAATGTTTATATGTATAAATTGCTTTTATTCCATCAGTTACGAAAAGTCGGGCCTTAAAAATGTTGTAATATACGCGATTTAATCCGTTTAAGTTGTTTTATTGCAAGGATTTTTAAGGCTTGCTGTATTTTTGCTGGCAATAAAAAGTGACGCACTCAGAGTGTTTGATTTCCTATTATTCACTGACTCTTCGTGGCTGACTTCGTCTAATCTCGGTGGCGGTTGGGACGCAAAACTGATAATTTTGGCAAAACATAAAACATTTCTTACATGTACATTGTACATAACACTCGATAAAACATGCATGTTTATAACCCCTACCCTACACTGACAATAATTGTAGATTTACCTTGTTATATTCTAAATCCCAGCATTTAACTTGTCTATCTTCACCGCAGCTGAACAAGTATGGATGTCTCCCTGACACTTCCAAACCTGAAATTTATCGATTTGTGTTATTTAGTGGGCAATATTATAGCCCACATGTTACCTGCTGAACAAAATACTAAAACCTTACTTACACTTTGTTCCACTTTACACTTACACTTCTGTGTTACACTTTTGTGTTACACTTTGTTTGTGTTGTTGTGTTTGTTGTTGTGTGTTTGTTGTGTTTGTTTGTTGTTTGTTTGTTTTGTGTTACTTATACTTTGTTCAGCAGGTAACACAGACAATGGGGACAAGTCCTATTCCTAAATAGCAAAGGGATGATCCAACATCTTACATACTGCCTAGAAGGTGGACTCACTATAGTACATTACACAACTAGGGTGGTAAAATAAAGAAAGGCCGAAATCGCAGATGTTTGCGGCCCGAGCTGCAAGCGAGGGACGTAAATATGCGATCGAGGGCTTTCTTTATTACCTCCCGTGTTGTGTACATCATTTTATGTCGACACTTTACCAGAAAACGGCTTTTTTGTAAAAACCACTTTATAGCCAGGTGTGGCATAAAACGATTGATTCCGTTTTCATCGTATTCCTGATTGGACGTATTCTTGTTTCGGCACATTTCTGTTTAGACGTATTCCGACGTCTAAACAGAAATGTGCCGAAACAAGAATATGTCCAATCAGGAATACGACGAAAAAGGAATCAATCCATAAAACAATATATGCAACTCTCATACCTCTTACTGTACTGACGTGTCCAGTGAGTGAAACTTTCAGTTTTCCGCTAGCTAAGTCCCATATCTTAATAACACGGTCTGCAGCACCTGAAAAAAATGTTTACAACATGATTTATAAAACATTCAGGTGATAGTATTTTGAACTTTATCATCACTAGGTAATACAGAGAATAGTGTTTTCATATTATATAAGTTTCGGTTATCTGTATTAACTTTCACGACCAACAACCACCTAGTAGGCGCTCTTAATTTTTGCTCCGATACCGGCCGATTTTGCATTAAAACACAAACCCATCTAGCGGTTGTTAAATTTTTTGTCAGGTTGTGAAAGTGTTAAAACATTAGTTCCTTGATACAACAGCAACACTCTGCACCCTACTCAGATTGTTAGATATGCTTCAGAACACCTTGGGCACTGTAACGGGCTTGGGTACTGTAGGGGTTTGTGAGAGATATTTTCACATTAAAATGCATAGTAGAACAGGTTACCTGTAGCAAACCACTCGTTCCCTGGTTCAACGGTTACACACCTCACCCAACCCAAATGGCCCGATATGACCCGGAACAGCTTCCAGGGTGCGTGCCACTTGGGCTTGGGCATGGTGGGGGGCTTGCGGGGCGCCAGCGCGGTGGCGGCGGGCGCGGGAGAGGGGGAAGGACCCGCGTAGGGGAGCATCGCTCCGTCAGATCCAAGGGCTGCTGACTCTGCCATATCTGTTAGGATAATAAATTCATGAATGTACCATTATTTGTAATAATCGGCGATACCGATATTTCGGCCGATATATCAGTATCGGTATCGGTATTGTTACATCCCTACTATATAACAAGGAATAGTTTGTGAGGTCATCCAGTGGCAGGCAATACATGAAGACAAAAAGACACTGCTTACCCTTTAATTCCTTCCTTCTGGTAGAAGGATAGTCAGTATCTTAACCTGCTACCTACTCTACTAATTTCTACCCTTCTACCTTTAATAGGGTAGAAATCGGAGTGCAGGCAATGTCTTTGTGCAGTGCATGCCACTGAGGTCATCACCTGTATCATGTGGTGTCTCCGGCCTGCTCATCACCTCCTGCTGCTTCACAGCCTGTGCCTTCTGCACTGCCGCCATCACCTGCCCGTAGCTATCTCTGGCCTTCACTGATCGGAGTATTATTTCACTGTAACATATCCATAAAATTTTATCGTTCAGAACATAATTTTTAATGCAAACTGATTTTTATGATTTTTTAATTATATAATTGTCAACATGTAAAAAACAAAGTATGTGAAACTAAACTTACGCTCAATATGTGAAACTAAACTTACGCTCAAAGACAATTACGCTCCGCAAGCGTGCAAAACAGACGTGTGCTAAACTTTAATTAAATAAATAAAATCATTATCATACGAAAATAAGTTCTATTTCCTAGTGTCTTAGATTCATAATATCTCGTGGTCAGTGTTAAAGTTATGACAAATTGACATCAAGGGGACAGTAGCGAAGACACCAATTTCGTCCCCCGCACACCTCGAGTAAACGAGACCGCTACATATTTTTCATCGCCCTCGCGCTGCCGACTATTACCGAGGATCAACAATGAGCGACCGCGACCAGTCACCACACCGGACAAGCAAATCAGTAGGCCCGTTTCCTACTACATCCGATCTACGACTAGGTGATGATGACCAACCAAACCAAAAAGCGCTAAGAAAAAGGAAAAAAAGAGATTGTGATTGTGAATATGCAAGCGAGCTCCAGCAGTTTCGAAGGGAGATGAAGGAAATGTTGGGAGAAATTGCGGTAACGCATGAAAAAAACCTACAATTATTGCGAGAAGATATTTCGGAAATGAAAGATCAAATAAAAGACATAAAAGTTTTATCCGATAAATTAGCATGCGAAAATAAAATAATAAAAACAGATATTCAACAGTTGAAGAAAACTACATCACAGACAAACGAGAAATTGGCTGAAATTGAATCTGAGGTCAGCGTACTCAAAAATACACCATCAACAAGCGTTTCCAGTACCCAGCACACTCTTCCAAATGAGGAAATAATAAGTGAACTTCAGGACCGAGCTAACCGAAGTAAAAATATTATTGTCGCAGGCCTATCTGAGCAGACATCCGAAACAAATGATGAGCGCCTGGCCGCAGAAAATAAAGTAGTAAGAGAGCTCCTCCAGAACATCTTCCCTGAGTGCCCTCGTATTTTAAATATCCAACGGCTTGGAAAATACGACCCCAAAAAGTCTCGTGTGACAAAAATAATTTTTGAAACCTCCGAACCCGTAAAAGAAATACTGCGCAATAAAGGTAAATTTCCTGAAAATTTTAAATTTTACTCCGATCAAACACTAACTCAAAGGAACTTGCTACGAGAGCTTAGTAAGGAGCTTGCCCGTCGTCAAAATAGCGGAGAAAAAGATCTCGCCATAAAATACATCAGAGGAACGCCGAAAATTATCCAGTCTGAGCCAAAAAACTCCAACTGATACCACCTGCATCTCAAGGTACGTCAGAGAATCTAACCTATCAATTAAGTCACTCCTACCAAGATCTAGGCATTCTCAAGTCATCGCTCAATTTCTTTTATGCCAACGTTCGCAGCATTTGTAAACCAGGAAAATTTGATGAACTAAAATGTATACTGCGATCCATAAACTTCACGGTTCAAATCATTCTACTGACTGAAACTTGGATAGCAACAGAAGACGATGCCAAAAGATTTCAGTTACCAAACTATACGCACCATTATAATATAAGGTCAGACTCAAGAGGTGGAGGGGTATCCATATATATACATAAAGACCTAAAGCACAACCCTGATGACGAAATCTACATAGGAGGTGTTAACTATCTGTGGATTTATATAGAAAAGTATGCTTTAAATGTTGGTGTCGTGTACAATCCAGGCAAAAAGAATGTTGACAATTTTCTCGAGGTTTACGCATCGCAGCTTAACAAAAAGAAACGGGCAATAGTTTTCGGCGATTTTAACATTGACCTTCTTTCTAAAAATCGAATTTGTAAGGAGTATCAGAACTTACTTCAAGAAAACGGCTTCGTGATAATAAACAATATCAAACAAGAATTCTGCACAAGAGAGTCATTAACAAGCAAAACCATTCTCGATCATGTAGCCTCTAACTTACAGAAAAAGAGTTTTCACATGGCAGTCATAGAATCCACAATGTCCGATCATAAACAAATTCTAGTTTCTGTTAGCAAATATGAACAGCCATTGAAAAGAAGAGTACAGTATGAATCTGTCGATTATGACAAACTCTACAAGCTTTTCAAAAATGAACCTTACAGTGTTACTGATAACGGCTATACTGGTCTCCAGGAATATATTAAAAGTGGGATTGTAAGAAGCACACTAACCAAGACTAAAATACTCAACCTCCCACAGCAAGACTGGATTAACAAAAATATAATAACAATGATCAACCGGAGGAACGAGCTATGGATTGAATATAAGGCAAATCCAAATGATGAAAGCATAGAGATTAAATTCAAAACGCAGAGAAACAAAACAACAGAACTAATAAGAAAAACAAAAAACAACTACTACTACAATTCCTTCCAAAAATGTACGAAAGATCCTAAAAAAATGTGGAACCTAATAAATACTCTAGCAAATAATAAGATTAAGTCGGATTGTACCCCTCCTAAACTCGTAACAACAGATGTAACTATCCAAGATGGTACTCAAGTCTGTGAGACCCTTAACGTTTTCTTTTCAACCATTGGATCGATACTAGCAAAAGATATCCCTTTAAAATATCACCACAATCAGGTTAATACAACGCTGCACATGCATAAGCGAGAAAGTCAATTGTCAGCCCTTAAACCTTGCGACACAGATGAAATTCGTAAAATCGTTCGTGGACTTGATTCTAATACTAGTGTTGGCATTGACGGTGTAAGCACCAAAGTCTTAAAGTGCATCATTGACCTGATAGTAAACAATTTGACCTCATGCATTAACAAACATCTTGAGGAAGGAGTGTTCCCTGAAGCCCTTAAAGTAGCCAAAGTCACACCAATATTCAAAACTGGATCTAAATCTGACCCGGGTAATTACCGCCCCATCTCCGTACTGCCAGTAACATCTAAAATATTTGAAAAAGTATTATATACGCGTCTTGATCAATATTTATCATCCATAGATTTTATATTTGAACGGCAGTATGGATTTAGATCTCGATCTAATACACTATCAGCCACGATCGATCTAATTACAAAAATAAAAACTAATATGGACCAAAAAAAGTTTGCTTTGGGAGTTTTTATCGATCTAAAAAAAGCTTTCGACACGGTCAGCCATGCAATCTTACTAAGGAAGCTAAACTGCATAGGAGTAACAGGCGCGGCGTATAACATTTTTGAATCTTATCTCAAAAACAGGCAACAGATAGTTAAAATCGGTGATCACCAAAGTACACCGCAAAATGTTACTTTTGGTGTGCCACAAGGTTCTATAATTGGTCCATTATTATTTACAATCTACATAAATAACATCCATGAAATAGGACTAAATGGTCACTTATCCCTTTACGCTGACGACACCTGCCTCTTCTACTTCGGCGCTTCGGTCACTGATCTTATTAATCAAGCACAGGAAGACCTTAATAAACTGCATTCTTGGTTTCGATACAATCTCTTAACAATAAATACCTCCAAAACTTGTTACGTAATTTTCAAATCTAAAAATAAAAATATATTACCACATCCACCTCTTACAATTGAAGGCGAAATAATAAAACAAAAAACAGAAGAAAAGTACCTTGGCCTTATATTAGACAGCTTCTTAAATTGGAATGTCCATATTGAGAAAATAAGATCAAAAATCTCGTCCCTTTTGGGCTCACTGCGTAATATTGTACACTGTCTTCCCCGCCGAGTACGTGAAACTATTTATAATTCACTTGTCAAACCGCACCTAATCTACTTGATCGAAATCTGGGGCAATGCATGTAAAACTAACTTAAAAAAGCTACAAATCACACAGAATAAAATTATTAAAATGCTATTCAACTATGACTACTTAACACCGACAAAACAAATTTATAAAGAAACAAAACTTATGAACCTTAAACAATTGCATACCTACCATACATGCATATTAATAAAAAAAATATTAAGTAAAACAATTCATACTGAAATAACTTTTATAAAAAAACATCAAATAATTAAACGAAGCAGCCGCAGAATGGACCACATTGTATTACCTCAAATAAATACCGTTCATGGCAAAAGAATGATGACTTTTGCAGGGGTGCAATCCTACAATAAGTTACCCGTTATCATAAAAAACGCAAATTCTTTCAATACATTTAAAACCAAGTTAAAACATCACATTCTCAATGATGACAGCCTACTAAGTTAACACCGTCCTACTGTTTTGCTGTATCAACTATAGTGTCGTTGTTTGTGAACTCATTTGATGAATATTTACTACTACCCGCTTTAAATGAATTATTTTAATGAAGTGCATGTAAATTATGTTATTTAAATTATGTACAAATGCATGTTATTAATAGATGTAATAATATTTAACTTAGAATCGATAAAAACATGTTATACCTACCTATACCTAGGTTATTTTAGCTTAAAATAATTACGATTTCTATGCAACACAATTATTATATTATGCATGTTTGCTGGAGCAAATATACTACCTAATGATCTACTAGTAAAAATGTAACAATAATGATATACCTACTTATACCTACCTTTTAAAATATGAACTGTAATTAATAGATAAAATACCAAAAGTGTTTCTCATATAAGTGAAATGTAAATTTCTTTTTGAGAAATAAATAATTCTTTAACCCGAACTTGCAGGACTTGAAAGAAACACAGTAACTCGCAAACAGTAATTTTATACTTAGTTTATTACTGACAGTGTTGCATGGCAATGGCCTCAATATTTTCTTCAAAACCAAAGGATAAAATGCTCAAATGTATTTATGTTATCTACTGTTGCCTACGAGAGATTTGTTAAAAAAATCTTGAATTAACTGATCTATGCAAGTAAAGAGAGAAACAAAGATGCAATTAAGTTGCCTATCCCGTAACTTTGCCAAATTATGGTCACAATCCTGAGTTAAAACAGTTAAAAAACATAACCTAACATGTAATGTAATTAGTGAAATATCTTCAGAACCCTTACTAATAAAACATAATATGTGTATAATGGTAAGTGTAATACTCACGCTTTCTCGTCTATTGGCGGCAGCATACCCTGGTTAGCCAGGAACATATCATGAGATCGCTTCAGCGATCTGAACACCAAAGTGTGAACGGAGTGCTTTATTACGTCGTCAGCCATTTCGTTGCGTTACTCAACTTACAGTTAAAATATATTGCAATAATAACTTATTATTTTTGTCTAAGTACACAAAATTAACATTTTTTTTAATAATTCTTAACCGCTTCAGGCTTTCAGCGTCGCGTCAATTACGCTGTCAAGTCAATTGTCATTGTCTTGTCTTGTTGTCAGTGTCAAGTGCATTGCAATGAGTGACAATTGCATTTCGTTCGGAAATTTCTTAGATTATTTTTGGGGTTCCATATTTCACCGTTCAAGGTTTATGTTAGAAAGAACTCAAACAAATTTGACGGATTGAAAACGGTGATTATATGCTCAGTGCGAAAACGATCGTTTGCCTCGCGACAATTTTTTTTCACCTCCTCCCCCTACTTCCCTGGTCAACCCAAATCCCAAGTCCAAGTTGGCGCAGTTCAGGTTTCACAGAGGGCTGTTCCACAACACTTCGGGAGCTCAAATATCGCGAGCCATCCGGTTGCCTCTTGGGACACTGCAACTACTCGTCATTGCTTAAACTAGTAAGTTATTTTGATTTTATATTTTTATCCAATTGTTAACAGAACTAAGTAGTTCGCTCCGAGCAGGACCCTCGCGACATACTTCTTTCCTTCTGAAATTTGTTAGGAAAGCAGTTGAGGGAAAGAAGATTTTTAAATATGAACATGGAACATCGTTCCCCCTGTATGTACCGATTTACTTCCCTTCCAACTTAAAAAATATATTGGTTTCAATTACCCTTCCACCAAACTTTATGAAGATCAGAACTAAAGTACTCGAGGTACGTGTCAACAATTCAGTATTTAAAATCCGCTACATATATGGAATATCGAATCTTCATCATCCTTAGCGCTTCTTCAAGTTTAGTGTACGGGTCATTTTTGTGCACGTGACTCACTGCCGTAGAGTCTGTGCGGAAAGAGAATAGGATTAATTTTGGGGGGCGCTGTAATGTTTTTCTATCGTATGTGCCGTATTTTCTGTTCTGTGGCCATACTGGTTAGGTTAGTTCCGTTTTTCGCCACGCCTATTCTCTTTCCGCACAGACTCTACGCGTTATTACTCTTTGTAATTTTAGGTCGAACGTTTATAAAGAGTAATTTTAAAGCCACGGTAGTGACATCCACGGTCATTCATGACTGTGTGCACAAATATGAGAATGACCCGTATGCTTTTGGACCATGATCCCAGGTTGATTTGACTGCTTTACTTACCTTAGGTCTACTGACTTCCGTATCTCTCGACAGAGAAACTATGCCAATGGGCTACGTACGATCATAGTTACATGTTGGTAGCACAAAGGGAAGCATATTCCACTGGGGAGAACCTACAGACATAGATTTAGATAGATTGAAATAAAGTCAAAATACGAGTAAAACAATAAATATTTATTGATACGTATAAAAGGCAGTTATTTTATTACAAAATTTAAAACACAGATATTAATGCAATTTTCCCTATCTGAATTACATTACCTTTTGATGTACTATGCTTATCTAGTGCAGTAAATGCAGTATTAATGAATATAGATAGAAATAGACATCGAATACAGAATACCGTTGCGGAAAATACACAGTGACATTTATACGTATTGACTAGAAATGTTGATGTTAACCCTTTAACCGATATAGGTAAGACACACAGAGAAAATGTTGCTACCCAATATGTATATGTGCGTAATAAACGTTATAAAATAATATTATGAAGAGTTAAGTGACATCTACCATGAATTAGGAATACGAGTATTTTTTTTGTGAGGTGTATTTTAATAATGATCATAGCTAATAGAGCAATGACATAAGGGATGATAAGAAACCAATACGGGGTGTATTCATGTACATATAGCAACTGGGAGCCTTTACTATTTCAACTTTGAAATAGATGTCACTAGTAGTAGTCCATACACTCATCATCATATCAGCTGAAAATCGTCCACTGCTGGACATAGGCCATACAATATAACTTTAAAAAAAAATAACTGTAATCTGTACCGTAAACGGGTAAAGGGTTCAAATACATCACTGCTACAGTTTTGCTGCAAGACGTGTACTAGGACTAGAATCTAATTGCATTGCATTTTACATTGCACATCGCTGTTTATAACTTAAATAATATGTATAAGTCTTTTATTTACAGTATGCTATATAAATTAACCGATCTAAAAATAATGACTAGGTGTATATTGCCATATATGCAACAACAGCATTTTTTGCACATAATGAGTATTATCGCTCTTTCTAGTTTCTACTACTTAGAAAATAAGTTGAAAGAGAAAATTAGTACCTACCACGGTTAATAGTAAAATTACAGAAAACATTTCTGCAGAGATTTACTATTTTAAGCCTGCAATCAAGCTTTCAATTTGCACTTAACACTGAAAACCATAATGTCAACAACTATTTAAATGAAATGGTCCACCATCGGCTGCATATAGCAGGTCACATACATCGTTCTCTTTCACAGATGGGTTGAGTGAGATAGACGGAAATACAGACAACGACATTATTTTCGGGTTCTAAAGGAAAAAAAAACAACGTTAAGTTCAGGAAATGCAGATTTCCACATCTGAAATACACAGTCGAGAAAGTGCATCCTTCACACGGTTCTATGGTAGAAAGAGGGAGAGTAATATAAGTACTAAAGAATAAACAAAATATTACGAATTATAGTTTGTCATTGCCTATATCTCCTCAGAATGGATTTAGACGAGGCGATCGACATTGGCACTGTCAGGTGGCCAATCATAGTCGATTTCAGTGGAATCGGCGACGGAAAAGACCGCGCCCCCCTCGGTTCAGATGGCCGACTTCTCCGGATTGTTGGCATCGCTCACTCGTCGCGAGTGTGGCGCCCGACGAAGAGTCCTAGGCTGCAAGTTTAGGGGCGGCAAATTAGGACGCTCGATCCTGGTAGGAGAGGAGACCAGGGGTCGATTGCCCCTGCGGAGCGTCTCCATACCGTTTCTGAAGTATTCCTCCGTGCGATCGCTGTAGCTTTCGATCAATGGAGCCGGGTCCTCGTATTCTACATTGAAATGCCGAGTTATGGCCAAGTCTTCTGGGGGTCCCAGTTTGTATAGCGGAGGCTCGACGCACTCGTAGTGATGATCCTCGGTTTCGTCATGCGGGTAGGTGTCAGCGACGAAGTGTCGGGTTCCTCTTGGGGTCAGAGCTGCCCAGAGGACGCGGGAGTCGAGAGCTGCGCCCCCATAAAGAGCATTGGAGCCCCCAGCTTTGCCCGCGCTACTCTTACAACCGCCTCGAGCCCTGTACAAGGATAACCTTGAGGGTATTGGAAAAAAGTAAGTAAGGTAAAACAATTGAGAAAGACAACAAATAAAGAAGCAAAATGTTGTTTAATGTACTACGAAAACTTGTCACATTACACTTGAGCTACAACTACAATCAAATACCAATAAGAAAAGCGAATAAGAATTGGGAATCGAACCCGGAACTTCTTGTTAAGTTAAGAATACTTAGGCAGATTGCGCCAATCAATTATTTCGTATCGTCATTTTAATATCTTGGGGGCACAAGCAGCGTAGATATGCTGATGATCCCTACAAATTTACTGAATCCCCTCCCCCTTGAGTTGACTGGGAATCGAACCCAATGCCGTTGCACAATAAACAAGCTGTCAATCGTAAGTCTCTCTGGGTTGTAAATAGCTTTTACTCCTGCACAACCAGAAAATACTAAAATTGCATACAACGTTGTACGAGGTACCGTCTGTCCTTCCCGAACACGTTTGCCAGCAATATATTTGGCATGCGAATGTGATCCTTGAGGCTTAAATTATATCAAAAGTGTTGGTATACTTACTCGCGGCACTTGAGCAGGAAGAGAGCGAGTAACGCCGCGATGCAAAGCACGGCCACGCAGCACGTAATTAGAACCAGCAACCACGTGTCGTCACCGCCGCCCGGCTCTGCAACACCCGCCACTACCAACAGAATGATACTACACACGTACACCAGACTAAGATAAACGCTTTATGGGACCTATCCATCACTCTCGCACTATCTTAAAAGAAAGCGACGCCAACAAGTAATCGTGTCTGTTGTTTAGTCCTTCTAGGGTAACAACACAAACGACAGCATCAGTATTTGTGTTCGTTGCTGGCGTGTCATTATATTTTGACTCTTCAATAGTGAACTTGAAACCTGATAGAAGTTTTCTTATACAGTGTTAAAAGAAGTCAGTTCCAACCAAAGTCTTATAGGTATGTATAGACATTTGTGAATCTGTTGGTTTGCTGAGAGGTGATCGCTGTGATTTGTGACTAGCAGCAATTTTCTAACTATTATTATGCATGGAGGTGTTCCGGTGCTGCTTAGATTTCTCGTAAAAGTTTAGATATGTCATCTAAACACTCAACGAATCGGATAGCAAATTCTTTCTAGATTCCTTTGGTTTGGTCTAAACGCATTTAGTTTGGTCTTAGATACCCTAAGGTACCAAACCAAATGCGTCTAGGATAAGTATAGGTATAGGATTGACGCATAATTTCATACAGTACGGACTACGGAGGTTGTAGGGACTTTTACGACCGGGCACAGCCTTCTAATACGCGCGACCCATACATTTGCTACGTGGCTAAGGGCCGATACAGACGGACTGCAACCCAACTGCAACTCCCTACGATTTGTATGGGAACTGCATCACAACTGCGCAGTCGGCGTGCAGTTGTGATGCAGTTCCCATACAAATCGTAGGGAGTTGCATTTAGGTTGCAGTCCGTCTGTATCGGCCCTAATCCATGTATTTCCCATAGTCAAACATAAGTCATCAGTTTCTGAAAAACGTGAACTCACCATGCCTCGGCAGTTCATGGTACTCCACGCCTGGAAACAGCGAATTCTCCTCGTTGTTTTGCGGGGGGCACTTGGAGGCGCGGCAGGGAGGGGTGAGGTTGGCGGCGTTGGCGAGGAACGCTGGTAATGGCGGGGGCGGCATGTGCAGGATCGAGTCTGGCGGGGGGCCCAGGGAGAGGCATTCCGCTCCGCACGTCATGGCTGAAAAAAGGTAATAGATAAAATGTGTTGGTTCTATTCTTTTGTTTTACCCCCATCAGTTGGGCTAGGACTGGCGTTCATTTCTCTAGTCGGGCGACTGAGCAAGTTAGTATAATCTGACATTTTCGCACTAAGTAGGTATAGGTATATTGAATAGAAAGGGATAGCGGAATCCGTCGCGCGACAAAGAATCACGTGACACAGATGTGTTGAAGTACATACGCAACTTCTCAATTTTGTTTTTTGTATATTGATATGATATGCTACCTATATTGGTATATTGATTTGCATCGAATCTTCGTTAACCAAAAAAAATATTTTTTCACAAATAAGTAATTTACAACCGGCACCCAGCGCCCAGCACCATTTCTATAAGAAGTAAATTCACATTTATTTTAAACGGCAGACCAAAGCGTACCATAATTATCGTAGGTATTACTTATTCTTAGGTTATTTTCTACCAGTCAACTGTAGTACCTACTGCAGTAGATGTTTAAACTTAATGAGTTGATCTGATTTTATGATAAACGTAATTATAGTTTCTAACTATAAAAACTAAAGTAAACACGAAAATAAAAGTAATGAATATATGAATTCAGGTAAGTTAATTAATATTTAAATAGTTTTTCTACAATACATGAGTACGAGGGTCGAACTTTTGGTGCCGATATGACGTAAAAATGACGTCAAGACAGATGCATATTGGATGCATGCAACATGATTCACTCCAGGTTTTAAATTGTTTTATCTTAACCGAAATTTACCGGTATCTTAAAAGTTTTGAATTAATTCTAATGTGTGTGTTCTACCATTAACACTAACCAATGAAAGTAGTGGCCGAATTAAATCATAACTTTTACGTTACCGGTAATTTACGGTAACGGTAAATCAATGTAAAACCTAAACTGGATCATTCTGTAAGTAGCTTGACATCATCGGCACCAAAAGTTCGACCCCTGATGATTAGTGTCTCTATATTAAACTAGGAATTAATAAAATGCACTTTGGTTACGCATGTAATGTGTAATAATCTTGTTTTACCATTGAACACGCATTATAGTTTCTACATATTATTATTTATATTCGATTTTGTTTTCGTAATATTTAAATTAGACAAAGCGTTATTTTATTCTACATAATCACCGCAAATTTTAACCAACATATAGCCAACATATACCAATCCTAGTCATAACACCAGTATCTATAATAATAAAAAACCGTAAATAACTCACTTTTTGAAATAAAATCCAATATTTCAAGCAAAATGGACGCACTTTACTACACCGCTTACACTTGTCCCGAAAGTTTGGTCCACGGATGCAGAGCGCAAGCGCGAAACTCTTCCGTGACATCCCCAAACTCACAATACACGATCATAGAATTTCTTAAATGTGAATCCATTGCGGTTTCTGCAGCAACCATTTTATAGTGGGCCTTAGTAACCGCGCAATCTATGCTTCTCTGCGTTACGTTAGACAAATAAAAGCAGCGACTTAGTACAGAGTCGAATATTGATTCGCGGCTGCGCGGTGAGATTTCGCGCCATAGATTAGGGCGCATCACTTGAGGGATGTTTTGTATGGTCATCCCTTTCCCACTTTAAGAGTCCAGCCCTAGGTAAGAGGGATGAGCATGATATTAATATAGCTTGTTTCTTTTAAAATATCGTTATAATTTTATTTGATTATGTTTTTAATTGAATTTGAGATTAGTTTTTAATGATGTTATTAAGTTAATGTAATAAAATTTGTTATTTATGAGAAATTACTGTATTAATTTACATAATTACGATCCAATTATGAATTAATTAGCATTTATCGAAACTTTGGGAAGAATAGTAAATTATTCAGATTAGGTTTAGGTCTAAATTAAACTAAATAAATGAAGTTACCTGACATATATTTATGAGATTTTCTTATGAGGCAAAAACGGTTTATTCTTGGTCATTATAATATTAGAACAATCGTGAACAAACCTCTGCATATTGAGGTCACTGCCAAGTTATCTCAATGGGGGGGGGGGGGGAATTAATTTATTACGTAAAACGATTTAGGGGGGAGAGGGGTCGATCATGTCTTATATAACGGGGGGGGGGGGGGGGGGAGTTTTGATAGTTTTTACGTAAGATCATAAAAATGCACAGGTTGGTTTCTTTCCCTGTCACAAGGGTTACAGAGGTCAAATCTGGTACCATAGGCAAAGCATAAATGGGAAATAGCTTTTTTTAAATAAAGGCACGAAAATGATAGATTGGCTATACTCACGTAAGTGAATACTTACCTAGGATTAGGTACCAAATAACTGAAAAACTGTAAAATCGATGTCAATGAAGCAAAACTACGCTTTATTTCGACTGCTTAAAGTTCAATTTAAGTGCTACTTTAACAACTCTTTATTTGTACTTATTTACTGAGGAAATGCGTGGGCGTGATTGATGTGACTTTTAAAAGCGGTTGGATTAACATAACGCAATTATTCTACCTTCCGTAAACGAAAGGACGTAAGTGACGCCGATTTTTTAATATGACCCGACCTTTTGTGCAAGGAGGTTAGAAAACCACGAAAAAAAGCACGTACCTATCAAGTGGAAATCATGTGGAAATAGGTTTTTCTAATGTTTAAAAACGCCGTCGAACTCGCGATCTCTTTAAGCCCTTATAATTATCAACATGCAACTAAAAAGCAGTATGACCTCTCCTACTCCTTAATTTTTTGTCATTTTTGCATCGACTCCGCTACATACCTACGTTTGGGGTATGTATGTAAACACTTTATTGCACATAAAATCATACAGAAACAGTCCAAAGATCAATGGTTAACTAAGTTGTCTGGGAAAGACCACTATTTAGCGATAAGACCGCCTATAGTTTTTAAATAAGTTTAAATTGTAGTTTTCTTTTGGTTTGCATTGAAGTCGGTATTTGTATATTTTGTATGACATTGTACCAAACAAGGCATGTTAATAATCGAGATAAGACCGTCAGTAAACCTGAGTGTCCAAAAATGGCCCAGGTCCACCCAGAATGTGCAACTGCGCACACTTTCTAACTTAACTTTGTCCTCTGTCATCATCATTCATCATCAACATTTCACCTCGGACATGTCCACCGCGGAACATAGGACTCCTCCAAAAACATCCACAACGAACAGTGGCATGATTTCGGCCTCCATCGACTTTCGGCGATAACCAGTGAGTGCCTGTGTCGTCTGCGCACATTGGAAAAAATCGGCCCGCGCCGCTGCGTTTTTTAACCGACTTCCAAAAGAAGGACGGTTCTCAATTCGTCTGTATGTTTTTTAACCGACTTCCAAAAGAAGGACGGTTCTCAATTCGTCTGTATGTTTTTTTTTTTTTTTTTTTTGTGTGTTTGTTCATTTTTATTTTAATTTTTTTTTTGTGTGTTTGTTCACCGATTACTTGAAGACGGCTGGACCGATTTGGAAAATTCTTTTTTTGTTTGAAAGGGTAGACTTCCGAGGTGGTCCCATTGTAACCAAATCAGGATCTGATGTTGGAATCTTGGAGAAATCGAGGAAACTCTTCAAATATTATAGGCACACATATAGCGATTTCAGTATTTTTCGTAATTTCTCGTCCATCTCTTATTAGCAACAAGTTTCTAGTGTTAACCGACTTCAAAACAAAGGGTAAATTTGTATCTAGGTTTCTTCCCCGATTACTTGAAGACGGCTGAACCTATTTGGAAAATTATTTTTTTGTTTTACCTCCGAGGTAGTTCCATCCATTGCAACCAAATCAGGATCTGATGATGGGATCTTGGAGAAATCGAGGGAACTCTTCAAATATCATAGGCACACATATAGCGATTTTGGTAGTTTTCTTAGTTTCTCGTCCATTTCTTATTAGAAATAAGTTTCCAGTCTTAACCGACTTCAAAACAAAGAGCATTTTTTATGTACCTTGGTTTGTTTCCCGATTACTTAAAAACGGCTAGACCGATTTGGATTTTTTTTCTTTTAACTAAATAGACTCTATTTGGTCAAAACAATATTTTTCCAGCGCCACTAAAAATTAAAAAATAAAGTAAATTTTAAACAAAAAATAAAACCCACTTCCAAAAACTTAAACTAAAAACCAGAAAATAATATGTAAATTACCCCAAAGAAATGGATAATCAACGATTCATATATACATATATACAGATATTTATAGTTTTTAAAATGTTATTTTTGAAGTCGGTGCCAGCTAAGGAGCTCAGAATAGCAGCAGCAGCGTGGCAGTGGTAGGCACCGACTTCAAAAATAACAGGTTAAAAACTATAAATATCTGTATATGTATATATGAATCGTTGATTATCCATTTCTTTGGGGTAATTTACATATTATTTTCTGGTTTTTAGTTTAAGTTTTAGGAAGTCGTTTTTTATTTTTTGTTTTAAAAATTTACTTTATTTGGTTTGTGGTCTTAATTCGAGAACTTTTACACCCCATCGGCCTATGGTTTCTCGAGGAATGTCATATATCGTATGGTGTCGGTTTTATGCCGATACTTGATGAAGTAGGGTTACTGACGGCCATAGCTATGTTTACTATAAGTACATAATATAGGTTTAAACTGGGATTTCCTAACCCAGCTAGCTTTGAGCTTGTATACCATGTATGGCTAACATTTTCTTACACCACAGCCCCCAGTTTCTGATACGTACACCCTGCTGATCCGTGCGCTTTCAAAATGGCTTCCCCAAAATCATGTAAATGTAAATAGCCGCATCCAGCTCACCATTGAAATCAGAGATAAAAATTCTGCCTCAGAAAAAAAAACGCTTGTCCGTTAGGTATGTGCTTTTGTGTTCATTGAACGGGTGATCCCACATTGAGCGATGAAACACTTTCCCGGGTTGGATCAACCCTAAGCCGAGTGAGTATAAAATGCTGCTCATATCTGCTTGTTATTCCGCGCACAACTACGAACTTGCATCGTTATTAAACGCTATGAAGCGGCACCTTATTACATTTTTAATATTCGCCGAGCCAAGGTCTAGATCAATATTCAATTGAACTGTCAGTCTTTAAAACTGCCCTAGAATCGTCTAAGATTTCAGTAGCAGATACATTTATCTTCGTTTTTGGACAATATAATTTTACACTTTTATTACAAGATTTTGTCCATCAAATCCATTGTCAGGAGCAATGTGCCCACAGCACAGACAGATATATGCGTAGTTATCAAGTGTTATCTGTGTCTGTGCCATGTAAACTTTATAATAAGGTTGTATAATGAGGTTGTTCTTGCCACTCTCAAATTATTTACCCCTTCTCTCCCTCTTTTGGAGCTGTATGCTGTATAGGCAAACATCTTATCAAAATAGGTGGGTACGGTATTGTTTTTCCATATCCGAGATAAACTTCGTAACCAAATATCTAATACTAAATTTGAAAAAAAGTAATCGTGACAACCACAGAATATAATAAATCCAATATCTCTGCACAAATATTTAGCTTTGACCAACTGTAAGTTCATATTTATTCTCCTCATCTGAGTCATCTCAGGGGTTGAGTTTACTTGAAAATTTAGTTTCATGCGTAGAATAGTAAATTCGCGTGGACAAACATTTTGCCATAAGTAAATCAGACTTGCACATTGAGAACGCCTAGTCACTCCAATACGGCAACATCTCAAAAAAAAATCTTTTGAGGTTATTGTTGATTACTGTCACGTACTAAGTACGTGACAAAAAAAAGATTTTTTTTGGGATGTGGCCGTATTGCATTCACTAGGCGATCTAGTGCTAAGTTCATCTAATACAAACATTTCCTAAGATAGTTTTTGTTATCTGTATTTATTGTTACTCGAAGAAAACAGGCGATATAATATCTAACTGTAAGTTATAATAACTGCATTATGCAGTATATATGCAGTCTGCATATACCTAATGTCGGCCAAAAGTTACAATATAACACCCAAAGTCCGAAGCCTAATACAGGAATACCTCGTTAAGAATGTACTAAAAAAGGAATATAAGTACATATTTTCTACATCTTTTCATCTAAATTTTACAAAAACATTAACCTTATCCTATCATCGTATAATTATTGACAAACTAACACCGTTATGTATAATAATGTATTATCTCCATAATAGAAACCAAAATTCAATTTCCATCCCCAAGCTTTTCACGCCTTGACAGCCACTCAATTATCCTTCAATAATTAATTAACGATATTGTATTCTGACATCAGCATTGCGCGGGCTACGCTCTCATAAACCCAAAAGAAAACAAACATTGCATAACCGTCTATAGTTATTATACAATTTTAACTTATGCAGTTGAAAAATGTGGAACTAAAGTTTGCCAAGTGCTGGATGTGGTGGATAACGCTCTACAGTGGCGCTGTGGTTGGCAGTAAAGCTATGTTGGTTTTAGCGCATGACGTCAACAAGATGGCCGCTCCATTGATAAAGTGTCATGGCGGCGGCGGCGGCGTTGGCGCGAAGGCGCAGGCCCGGGAGTTATACAGCCATTGATAGAGTAAAACCATTGTTACACAGGACGATACGATTACGACATTAGCTGCATGCATTGCTTCAGCCTTTAGGCTAAGTTTCCTTCAGAGCTCAGCGAGGTAGCGGAGCAGTGTGCGAGGAAAAAATCAACCAATGCCGAGCGAGGTTAGGCACGGTTGATTGTTTTTTAGCAACTGACAAACTCGCAACCCATCCTGGGCGTAGCGATTGTCGGACCGGGTGGTTGGCCGTGGCGTTCCCTGGGGTCGAACCAGGTCGCTAGCCAGACCACCCTGGGTTGGTCGGACTGGGTGGGAGCCGGGAGTGCCTGGAGTCGAACCAGGTCACTTAGTCCCGGTCCACCTCGATATGATCGGGCTAGGTGGGGGCTGAACGCCTGGAGTCGAACCAGGTCGTTTGGCCAGGGGCCCACCGCTCCGCTACCTCGCACAGCTCTGGTGGAAACGCAGCCTTAGGTTACCTTCAAGTAGACGACCGAGTCGCTTGTAGGCATGACGCTTTGGCGACTCTCCTGTCATTTGACAGTTTTATGCCTTCTAAATCTGCATAGCGCAATCGAAGTTTTCCAAATCAGTTGCATACAACTCTCATTCGACTTTGGTCCTAAAGCACAACACTCGCCTGGAGAGAGATCTCTCTATTGTCCTCTCTTTCTACATTGACAGACCGATGACATTGCTTCGAGTCAGTCAGTGTCAGTACCTAGTATTGTTTAGACGTCAGGTTCACTAATTTAGTGATATTTTTTGAACGTGGCCCGCAGTACTTTGAGAAAACCGCACCCTACCAGTAAGAGAAGATACCTAATCAGAGAGATCGCTCTCTAGAATCATGTAGATACTTTTAATTATCTACAACTAAAGATTTTTTTTTAATATAAGCTAATAATAATTCCAATGTAAAGCTATGTCATTTGCAGTCGTTATACAAAGTAACTTACAAAGCGGAACGCGATTTATGACATAATAACTCGCATATTATTTAAATGAACTCTTGTCTTGTCTTCCTGTCACGATACCGCCGACACTCCGTACGATACCCAAATCGTAACCCATAAAAGTCATTTTTAGAAGAGCAGCCTATTTTCAAACAGCGTGCAATAAAAGCTATAGGCTTGCTTCAGATGCCGCCCCTGTCGCCGCCGGGTTGCACGCTTGCCAGTTCAAAAACGCCGCGAAAGAATTCATAATTCGAATTCCGAACGAAACATTCTAGCTTTTTAAATTTGGAAGACTTTGGCAGTTCAAGTCTTTACCGAGTCGGTGTGACCTGGTAAGTTTAGATTGTGATCACATTTTGCTTTATGTGTACTACTACTTATTTAAAGTTTTAAACTGCAAACGAAAATAAGCGAAACTGCAGTTTATTTTATGTTTTGTAAGCAATATGGATAAAAGATGTCTTGCGTACTTAAAACCGCAGTTTTTTTTTAATTTGTTTAACTTTAATATCTACTTTGACGTCTTTGTAAATCGTATTATTTTCTGTCTCTAGGCTCTAGTATTATTTTACAAGATAAATGAGATATAACGTAGAAGGATTTAGAGGATTTCAGCTTTAGATAATATTTATTCTGTGTTCCCCACTACCCCATTACAAATCCTCTGTTGGCTGACGTCACATTTGACGATTGTTTGATTATAGTGACTGGAGCATGTGTGTGTGTGTGAGATAATTACCTGACTTATTAGTGTGAGTGACTTACATTGCACTCTCATTATGAATTATCTTACCCCAGATACAAGATTTATTTGTACAAGACATATTCAAATATGTATGTTTTCACGACTTTCGGTTATTCTGCTGCGTTTATATCACTATCCAGAATTACAGCTTGTATCTTTGTGTTAAGGCGCGGTAGGACCTGGCTCGCATTTCACATACAAACTAGGGTCGGGCGGAATGCAGATTATTGCAGATTATCTTCGATTTCTAACATAAAAGTATACGTTATCAACCCAAACATGAGAGGATGCCCTGCATGGCTGTGAAATCATGATTGTCAGGTATTAATTTTGTCAGAAAAGGTAACTGGTGATGAACAAAATGAAAAAAAATGAAAAAAATACTTTATTTTATAGTGTTTTCGCGCTACTTTTCTATCGAGCGAAGTGTTCGCTATCGTGTTCTAAGTGAGAGGAAGCCCTAGATACAGTTCTGAATATTATTATATATGTTTTACAGTGACCTAAGAGTCAAATAAGTGCTCTAAAAATGATTTGGAAACTAGGCTTCCGTGCCCGATTCTGGTCTCACCTCGCCTTAATTATTATGCTACGTATTTTTAGCATTTTATATTTTGCATCTTCATTGGGTAGTTATCGTCGTACAGGGATTTGATAATGTCATAAATTCCCTTTGGAATGAGTAGTTACTATAGAGAAATACTATCATACAATAGTCGACATGTTTTGGTGCTGGTTTGCTAAAATACATAAGTTCCATTTATAATATTATATGATGCTATATGTACTAGGTGTAAGTAGGTATCATGAGCATGTTTAGGTATAATGTACTGATTTAACCTTTTTAGTTTCCAATGAACTTTACAAATACAACAGTATAGTGTAGAGCTACAAAAATACGATAGTAACATCACGGTTAGTGGGCAAAACCACGATTTTCTTATGTTACGAACGACTATTATACTCGTACGTATTAAATGCTACGAGCGTAGCATGCTACGGAGCAGGGCTGCGTAGACGGTGCTACGACGGGACGCAGCATTTCACAGTACATATATCGAAGTAAAAGGAAAAAGTGCATGTACCTCGCGTGCTGAAAAGAAGTGGCAACGACCGTTGCACGCCGTCAACTTCGGTTTCCGTCAATATTATCAGCAGGTTTGAAAATCTGATAATAATGGTATAATTAGTTCTTCAAATACCACCAGATGAAATGGAAAAATGATGTTTTCAATGACTAAATTACACTTTTGGCGTCAAAGGCCTAGTGGAAAACGTTACACGCTTAGTTTCCATACAAATCGACGAACTATTTTCTTCTATCTCGATATTAGGGGACAATCTTACACAAATCGAACTAGCCCCATAGTAGGCTCAATAAGGCTTGTGTTATGGATACTAGACGACGATATATTTAATAGATAGATACATACATACAAATAGTTAAATACATAGAAAGCATCCATGACTCAGGAACAAATATTCGTGCTCATCATACAAATAAATGCCCTTACCGGGATTCGAACCCAGGACCTCTTGCTTCATAGGCAGGGTCACTACCAACTAAGCCAGGGTTTCTTAAACTGTGGTCCATGGACCCCTTAGGGGTCCGTGGTACGAGAGCCAGGGGTCCGTGGCTATGTCTTCAACACAAACTTTCATGTGCCTTTGATTTTCTTTTTGTCTGATTATATTCGGAAAGGGTCCGTAAGGTTTTAGAAATAATGTAGGGGGTCCGTGACCAAAAAAAGTTTAAGAACCGCTGAACTAAGCTAAAGCGGTCGTCAAATATGTTTCTGTGTATTATACAATACATGATAAGAAACGAAATTAAAAAAAATACAGACAGTCACAAAACAGACGATTAGTGTCAAACCGCATACATTTCATCTCCAGGTTAGGCGGTATATAAACATAGCTTAAGTTTCACCTAGCCGCACATTTTATAGTATTTTATGCAACAGTTGTATAAGAAGGTTCAAAAAATGCGAATTGCGTGAGTTGCGATACGAGCCGCGAATGCGGCGAGTATCGCAAATAGAGACGCAATGAGCGTTTTTTGACTTAATTATACAACGTTGCATACAATACTTTTTCTACGACTAGGTTAAAATATAAAATACATACCTAATTAAACAGCTCCCGAACAAGGTTAATATGACATATTGTCTAATAATAATGTCACAATTGTTGTAATGTTGTTTTTAAAAGAGAAACTGGTGAGTTTCTTCAGGCGCTTCTTCTCACCAGAAGGTCATCTACCGAAGCGCCAAAAGAAAATAATCAGACATGTAAAAGAGCCCTTGAGGCCTACTTACAGAAATAAATGAGTTTGAGTTTGAGTTTGTCTGACGCCGGCTGTACACACTCGGAGAGACCAGGCGAGACACGCACGTTCCCACGATGTGAGTAAGAAAAGGACGTCACGCGTGTCTCGTCCGGTCTCTCCGAGTGTGTACAGCCGGCATGACAGTTGTGTCTATGGTAATATGTTGGCATCAATTAATTTAATTCGGAAAGTTTTGTTTTTCTTAAGAATCGTAGGAATTTAATTGTTTGTTAAGTTGGTAGTTGTGAATTTTTATCGTGAAGTTAGAATTGAGCGCTTAATCCTTGACCTAAGTTTAACCTAGATTTAGAAGTCTGTGGATGCTAGCAATAACGTAAAGTGACTATAACGACACTAGTGCCGTTATGGGGAATAGAGTATAGACTTCTCTGAACTCATATTATATATGTTCTTATATTAGTGTTCGTGACCAAGTAAAAGACAGATAACAGTACAGGAGTAGAAAAAAATAAAAATGCCCAAATAAGAAAATAGCAACTCAGCATAAACCAACGCTTTCAGTAACGTAAGACCTCTCTTATCTGGTTTCTAACCAATTACCTCCAGAAATTAGGCATAGGACATTAGGTAGAGCTAACTAAGCTACTGACCCACTATTTAATTACCAAAGGTACATTTTAGCCCTTTATATCCTCGCTTAATTAACGTCGCCCGCATATCTTTGTCTTGATTTTTTTACGAAATGCGTCAATTACAAGGGATTAGAAACTAGAGATGCAACGAATATTCGGCCACTATTCGGTATTCGGCCACATTTTGACTATTCGGCCGAATACCGAATAATGGCATAGGTAGTATTGGGCCGAATACCGAATAGTAAATTAACACAAAGTGGAAGGAAAAAGGATGAATAAATATTTTAATAACAAATTATAAACAGTAATCTATATTAAATATTAGTTTAATCATCTTTCACATTAATTTCAAACATATATAGAACAGTAGCATTAACAACGAATTAGAAATGAAACTAGAAATGTAATAAAAAAAATTCTATTATAGGCTGCCTACGACGAGTAACAAATTGCAACCTGTACTGTCCTGTACAGAGATTCACGGCGGCGCTCACCCGGGCGTTCGAATTTACTTCATTTTAGGTAAAACCGTTGGCCGAATATCCGGCTATTCGGCCGTCGTCCCCGCCGAATATTCGGTATTCGGCCAAATCACTATTCGCTGTATCTCTATTAGAAGCAACTCGGTATCTGATTCACGGAAAAGGATTTTAGTCCATACGGCTGCTGAAACCAACTTCGTTTATTTACCGACTTAACGAAGAGTCTCCGTTTCAGGCTAATTTTTCGACATTTTTTTTAAATACTTTAGGTTTGTCTTCTTAGTTTTAGTTTAGTAAGTAGATTTATTTTATTTAAATAGCACTGTTATACTGTATATTCATATTTACCAAATAAATATTCTGTCTAAAAATAACTAATGTATAATAATGTAGTATGTAGTGCTCAGGTGATATTAAACTTACTTTGCTAAAATCTGTATATTATCACTTAGTGGATTCGGTTCCTCAAATATAAGTAGCAGAATTTAATATATAAGACTTGAATTATAACATTTTTGACATAATAAAATATCTTTTATAATGCAAATGGGAGCAATTTATGCAAAAAGGGCCCAGCTTATTGGATATGTAACAGATAAAGAACAGATAGACGGCTTAACGCATTTAAATATAAAAGTGTGTTCAATGTGAAAGGGTCGTTCACCAATATTAAGAGGACATAGGGTAAGCTCAACTCTCAATACAAAACGTAGTTTGGTTATTATAAAGTAAATTTTTAAAACAAAAAATAAAAACCGACTTCCAAAAACTTAAACTAAAAACCAAAAAATAATATGTTAATTACTCCAAAGTAATGGATAATCAACGATTCATATATACATATACAGATATTTATACTTTTTAACCTGTTATTTTTGAAGTTGGTGCCTGCCACGTAAAGCTGGCTGTGTTGAGCTCCTTAGCTGGCACCGACTTCAAAAATAACAGGTTAAAAAGTATAAATATCTGTATATGTATATATGAATCGTTGATTATCCATTACTTTGGAGTAATTAACATATTATTTTTTGGTTTTTAGTTTAAGTTTTTGGAAGTCGGTTTTTATTTTTTGTTTTAAAAATTTACTTTATTTTTTAATTTTTAGTGGCGCTGGAAAAATATTGTTTTGACCAAATAGACTTAAGTCTATTTAGTTAAAAGAAAAAAAATACAAATCGGTCTAGACGTATTCAAGTAACCGAGGCACAAGCCTACATAAAAATTGCTCTCTGTTTTGAAGTCGGTTAAGACTGGGAACTTATTTCTAATAAGAAATGCACGAGAAAGTAAGAAAAATACCAAAATCGCATATGTGTGCCTATGATATTTGAAGAGATCCCTCGATTTCTCCAAGATCCCATCATCAGATCCTGATTTGGTTGCAATGGGTCCACCTCGGAGGTATGCCCTTTTAAACAAAAAAAGAATTTTCCAAATAGGTTCAGCCGTCTTCAAGTAATCGGGGAAGAAACCTAGATACACATTTACTCTTTGTTTTGAAGTCGGTTAACACTAAAAACTTGTTGCTAATAAGAGATGGACGAGAAATTACGAAAAATACCGAAATCGCTATATGCGTGCCTATAATATTTGAAGAGTTCCCTCGATTTCTCCAAGATTCCATCATCAGATCCTGACTTGGTTGCAATGGGACCACCTCGAAAGTCTACCCTTTCAAACAAAAAAAGAATTTTCCAAATCGGTCCAGCCGTCTTCAAGTAATCGGTGAACAAACACACAAAAAAAAAAAAAAAAAAAAATAAAAAAAAAAAAAAACATACAGACGAATTGAGAACCGTCCTTCTTTTGGAAGTCGGTTAAAAAGTGTTAGACAACACTTTTAATACCGGACACCCGCTCCGCAGACGCAAATTTCAATGCTCGTAGCAAATGTCCGCTAAAAAATTGCTGGTTGTGAAAGTGTTAAACTAACATGCTATAATTAATTTATCAAACTTTGAACGCAATGCGCAATGAGATAACGCATACCTATCTACCTATGCCGGTTTTTATGTGTTTTTATGGCTTTAAATTGTGATAAAAAAATTACAGGTGGTAAATGTTCACAGAGATCAGATGGCAGTCTTGGCAGCAATTCTGGGTCAAAAGCATATCACGAAAGAAACAGGAAAAAGCGCAAGGATGATAATAAAGACAGATTAAATACTTTAGGTGGAAAAAAATGCAGGGTTTTTTTTTTCAATTATAATTTGAGGTAGTAGCTAATTGCAAGCTTTTATGTGGCTTATTCCATATAGAAAAGTTTTGTTATCTTTTTAAAATAAAAACGATTACACGATAATTCAATCCAGTTAAGGGCAGGATTTCCGAAATCGACCTCCGGGAGAATCAAAATTAAGTAACGAAATATTCATATTTTTGGATCGAAAAAGAAATACATTATAGTTCAAGAGTGCTTCTGTGTTTCTGTGCGGTTCAAAACACGATACTTTTAACTTCGCTCGATCATAATTCGTCACGAAAACAGGTAATTTTTTAACAGTTTTTCCAGTTTTACTCGAGTTCTATCACACTTATACCACTAAAAAACATGTCAATCGATAGATAATGACATTTTACCGGGACCTGTGCGGTTAAGTTTTTTTTAAATTACTTATTTTTTAGTAGCTCAGTAGTATTTAACAACGTAGCCCACGCGCTGTGGCTTCAGATGCCCGCCGGGCGTGTCCGAGGCCGGACCTGTGTCGCTTTCGAGCTCGTGACAGCTCTCCTCACTCGACGGACAAAATAAACGTCACGCTAGAATCACAGCGTATACACTCTAACAGTAATCCAACGCCTTTGATATAAAATGATAAGCTGAATATTAAAATGATAGGTTATTTAACTTATCACTGTTATTTCTTCATCATGATTAGTAAATTTTAGTCTTGTGCAAAACATAGGCTTCTTCAACTGTATGCCATTGCATACATTTGTTTAATTTTTAACCGACTTCCAAAAGAAGGACGGTTCTCAATTCGTCTGTTTTTTGTGTGTGTTTGTTCACCGATTACTTGAAGACGGCTGGACCGATTTGGAAAATTCTTTTTTTGTTTGAAAGGGTAGAGTTCCGAGGTGGTCCCATTGCAACCAAATCAGGATCTGATGATGGGATCTTGGAGAAACCGAAGGAACTCTTCAAATATTACAGGCACACATATAGCGATTTCGGTATTTTTCGTAGTTTCTCGTCCATTTCTTATTAGCAATAAGATTTTAGTATTAACCGACTTCAAAAAAGGAAGAAATGTTTATGTAGATTTTTTCCCCGATTACTTAAAAACGGCTGGGCCGATTTGGAAAATTATTTTTTTGTTTGAAACGGCAAGTATACATACTTCCGAGGTGATTCCATTGCAACCAAATCAGGATCTGATGATGGGATCTTGGAGAAATCGAGGGAACTCTTCAAATATCATAGACACACATATAGGGATTTTGGTATTTTTCTTTGTTTCTCGTGCAATTCTTATTAGAAATAAGTTTCCAGTCTTAACCGACTTCAAAACAAAGAGTAATTTTTTATGTAGGTTTGGTCTCCGATTACTTGAAAACGGCTAGACCGATTCTGTAAATTTTTCTTTTAACTAAATAACGCAGGGCAGCTTGTGGCGAGCTGTTGGGGAGTAGCGACCCCACGTACCCGAGTGCTCCGGGGGGTCCTTAGGGAGGGTCATGGGATTTAGTGAAAGTACCCCCGCCTCTGGCTTGCCTTAGCCGGCTGTCCAGAGTGGAGTCGCGAGAGCTATATGCTCCAGGCGTGGAAGTGTTAAAGCGCAGCGTAACTAACCGTAAAAAAAAGCGTAACTAAATAGACTTTAGACTTCGAGCCTTTTTCATATGAGATAGTATAGTTGGTAGGTGGATAGATGGGTAGGCGGGTAGAAGGGTACGTGGGTAGAAGGGTAGGTGGGTAAAGGGTACGTGGGTAGAAGGTAGGTGGGCTTTTTGGTTCGTGATGATGATGATGATGATGATGATGATGATGATGATGATGATGATGATGATGATGATGATGATGATGATGATGATGATGACGATGATGATGATGATGATGTTGATGATGATATGCACGAGAAACAAAGAAAAATACCAAAATCCCTATATGTGTGCCTATGATATTTGAAGAGTTCCCTCGATTTCTCCAAGATCCCATCATCAGATCCTGATTTGGTTGCAATGGAATCACCTCGGAAGTATGTATACTTGCCGTTTCAAACAAAAAAATAATTTTCCAAATCAGCCCAGCCGTTTTTAAGTAATCGGGGAAAAAATCTACATAAACATTTCTTCCTTTTTTGAAGTCGGTTAATACTAAAATCTTATTGCTAATAAGAAATGGACGAGAAACTACGAAAAATACCGAAATCGCTATATGTGTGCCTGTAATATTTGAAGAGTTCCCTCGGTTTCTCCAAGATCCCATCATCAGATCCTGATTTGGTTGCAATGGGACCACCTCGGAACTCTACCCTTTCAAACAAAAAAAGAATTTTTCAAATCGGTCCAGCCGTCTTCAAGTAATCGGTGAACAAACACACAAAAAAACAGACGAATTGAGAACCGTCCTTCTTTTGGAAGTCGGTTAAAATCTAACTGTTTAAAATTTGGAGCCTGTGAGTCTGCTAGAAGTACTTTAGAATTATGATGATCATCAGTCAGTGAATCAGTCAGTCAGTCAGTGACAAAACTAAGGAACTTTGACATGCAGTTCTTAAACTACACGTTCAAATAGGCTACTTGATGACAGTTCAAATCAGCTTCTTTTTATGAAGTATCAAAACGCTCCGAAAGTATGCAGTTTAGTATGAAATACTATCTTGTGACGTGCTTCTGACGTCATGCTCAACATGGTGCCTTATTTTTAGTTTTCGTCATTGTAAAATCGTTGATGGCACGAAAATAAGTTTGAATGATTTTATCCAGGCTATTTTGGAAGCGTAATTTGCTGGTTAGAGTTAATGAATTTATTTTGATTGTTGTCAAATACCCTATTGAATGATATTGAGAATATATATGTCTTATTGTGCCCTATATATCCCTGAAATTTCAGGATTGTAGCTTTAGCCAGTACAAAATTACAGGAGGCTGAAATTGGCTTGAATGGCTTCGAGAAAAGGATGGTATGGCCGTGCCGTGCCTTTGTTTTGCTCGGCTTGGCGGCGGCACTGCCGTGCCCCCAGATGAAATATGTACCTACCTTTCACATTGTACGACACGATGCCTGTTGGTCGAATTCATTTATAAGTAGTAATAAATCTACAATATCTCCCAACTGTAACCGGCAGTGATAATATTATCATGTTTAGTTTAAATTTATTTATTAACTAAACGTTAGGTACCTATTATTCTTTCCTAACATTACGATGATCCTTTTATTTTAAGTGTTTCGATGTCATAGATAGGTATATCTACCTGATATAAACTTAACCAGAGAGTACGTAAGGTAGTAGACCTACTGTTACAATTTCGCTGCGGCATAAGTTGACACATTTACACAGGTTGGGTTCACGAAAGTTCATTCCGAACGGGATCGCGCCGCTTGTTCGTCTAAGGGGGGCGGGGAGCTAGAAATGCTTGTCGTCTTCGAACATCCCCCCCTTAAGATTGCATTTTGTTTGTATGTGCTGTCGTAGATACTATATGTATAGGTGCAAACTTAATCTAACCGGGTTACATCAAAGAAACAGTTTGCGATGTGTTTACTCCGTACTCTTAACATTTCTAACGTTTAAGCCCCAGAGGGAACAACATATTTTTATTCACCGTTTGAATTTAATCTTTTCTCACTATAACTAGATTTTGAGGTATTGTAAAATTTATTTGCGTGGAAGTTTTATTGCTATTTTTGGGAGTGTTCCAAATTCCTGACTACTTAATATGGAGTCCCAATAAATACATTTCTGCTACGAATGCTATTTTCATGGATATTAAGCTTTTAATTTTATTTAAAATCATTAATGCTAAAACATATTTGTGTCAATTACATCACACAATGTAGATATAAAGTACTTATATTATCATAAAATTAAGAAAAAAAATGTATACCAAAGTAATAACGAATCAGTTAAAATTTAACATGACATTTAACAAAATTATGTAAATTTAAATCAACCCAATTAAAAACAATACGCAGTTCATAATTAAAATAGTATCCAATAAAATAACATTGTCTAGGAAGTCGAAAAATAAATACATCTTACTTAATGTATTTTATTTGAGCGTGGGTGCACATACTGTATCAGAAACTGTTCGAGTTTGGTTTAATATTAAGCGCAATGTGTGGGCTGAATGTTGATGTTAAGTTTGTTCGCTCCGAGCAATACACGTGCCCATCGCTAACTACGTAATAGTTACGCAAATCTAAAAATACTCTAGTTTTCAAGAGGGTGAATTGATGAAATATGGTCAGGAAACGATATCTTTCCATTGTACGTTGTGCAACTCTGAGCCGCTTATTTATCCCATTGTGAACGCTCATGTTTCAGTTCCGTATGTCATTTCATTACTGATAACGTACACTCTTCAGAGACAGAGGAAACGATGATTTAACTTTTTGACCGCCACGACAGCGGAATTTCGTGGCCGCGATGCCAGGTCAGCAAATGCAGACATACGTTACCCGGTTCAAAAGTAATTAAAATATATAGCTTTTAAAATAAAATTTCTTTTTCAATTAGGTTTTTTGGTACTGGTGTCAGAATGGTAAAGATTTGTTTTAAGGTATGGCGGTTAGTTTCACAAGGTACGGTTAAAAGGTTAATTTAAACGCCTATGCATGGTCTTTTTTCTGAGTTGCATTAGACCTTATATATTCGTTTTTATTTATATGGAGTAGTAAATTTTGTTGATTTTTTTATTAGCTGCTACTTTTATTTCTTTTATTACTACATTCAAAGCGTAGGTCGATAATAGGACAGAGCTTAGCCAATTTCACAAAGCTAATATCGAATAAAGGCCCTTGTTTGCGCTTGAAGATCTACACAATACACGTGTAGGTACTAATAGGCTAGTCACAGTAAATCACAGACACAATAAACTTTACTACCTGAGGAAAATTTCAACTAGACCTTTAAGGGTTCGCATGCTCATACTCGCTCATATAAAGTCTTTTTACTAACAAACATAAGGGCGAACTTATAATTGTAATAAATATAGATGCGGCGTATATTTAATGAGGGTTACCGTTCTTGAGCTCACCAGTTGGCGCCACTGTCGAGTAGGGTCCTGAAATATAGCTGTCAGTTTGTTATTACGGTGTGAAAACGAAGTACACATTTTAATCGTACTATAAAAATATCGAGCATTCCGCAGTATTGCTTTAGTTCGGAAAAAGAAAGACATACTTTTCCGAATTATGAAACTGTCTCAAACCACTCACATTCGTTTACCCCTAACTCATATTTGCCATAAATAATCTCAGATATTGCAAAATATTGATACCAATTAAGCGGAGGAAAATAACCTCTACCAAACTGCAAACCAGTAATAACTACTACCACCAAAAGCAACCATCTGATACGCAAGGCGTAAGCCGAAAGCGCCGAGCGTATTAAGAAACCCTTAACACCGGAGGCTCTGCCTCCAACCTTAAAAATAAAATAAAAAGTATAAAGACAACCAAGTACCTAGTTCGTCTTCGCCGTTTAGAAGCGCGCGACACGTAAGGCACAGGGCTGCCGCCCGTCGGTTTTGTAAAATACCTACTTACTACGACGTAACTTTTATTAGGTCGAACGAACAATCGTTCGAGGTCAACCTAGTAAACGTTACTTATTTCAATATGAAACTATCTGATCGCACACATCTCAAAATATTATTAAGTATAATAGTTTAAATAAATTAGCACTGGTACCGTGTACAGTAACGCAACGATATTTCGGCTCGTTTCATAAAACCACTCTCGTGCTTAAGGCATTTTATGTATCAATAGAATCAACTACTATTTAATTAGTACACGTTTAAAAAATCCGTCGCCTTTCGGGATCCTTAGGAATGTTGAAATATGATAATTCTGGATTTTGCGCACTATTCCTCAAACATCCGAACACACTGCAGTATATACGATTTCGATACTTCGCTTTGTGCGCAGACATTTTGTGCGTTCGACCGCTCGCAGCGATGGCTGAGCCCTGAGTCCTGAGTTAAGCACGTGCGCGCAGCCGGCAATGCTTGCCTGTGGTGCGTCCGTACACGGCGCACACACATGCGCGCTCCCGATGTACCTTTTGTCGGAACAAAAACTACCGTATACCGTGCCTCTACCTTCTATGGAGGATAGAGCTAAGGAGAATTGTGTCCGTCGAAATGTGCTAAATAGTGGTGGCACTACTATTTCAGATGGGTAATTTGATATACTGCCGATTTATTAATTACCTACTTTAGTCTCCAAAAATGTCTAGAATTTCAAATACACAAAATTACAATACACAATCAAAACTAATCAAATTACCAAATCAATCTACTTATTATTAAACAAAAAAAAATACAATGTCAGACTTATACAACAAAATAAAAAAAAAACTAACTTAATTACATTAAAACAAACTACAAAAACCGTCTCCAAAAATATATGTATAATATAGTATATAGTATGCAAAAGTTTTACAACGTCGTTTTTAAAGAACCCCAGTCTCGTACGCAGAAATGAGTACTACATCCTTTTAAGAACCTAAGTTTATTCCATCGCTATTCAGAACTCGCGCACTGATCAGACTAACGAAGTTAACTTACTACGAGTACGTTGAGTGTGGGCCGCATGTTGATGCCAACAGGTCCAAACGCAGACCTACTCCTAGTGTGGGCGGGCCACGCTCTAGAGAGCGTAGATTAGCGACCGTTGATTGAGCTTTTACAGCCAACAAATTAGATTTCAGCTGTGGAACTTTGTTACAGTAAAAATGGGTTTTAATTGATCGCGCTTCTAATACTGAATCGTTATGCGGAAGTGATACAGTTCTATGTGGCTAAAAGTTGAATGTAACACATAACTATTTTATATTAGATATCTACTTGTGTTTGTTTCGTCGTAATTTTTGGCGATTTCTAATTAAATCCTTATGTATATACTTGGACCTTATGGACAATTTACAATGCGTTACCTACTTATTGCTTAAAAATTACACAAATACATTTAGACGGGCTAATCTAAAGGGTATGTTGGAAGCGCGGGGGTAAAGTACTATAACTAGCTGTTGCCCGCGACTTCGTCCGCGTGAAATTCGAATACCCATGTGGGTGGTTAAAGGTGCATATACCTATTTTACCGCAGGCTAATAGTAGTACCGCTTCTACATTACCAAAACCACGTAAAACTGGTCGTGCGCGAAGCAGTAACTACCCCCTAAGAAGAAACCCCTTTTGTTCCCCTGGGGATGAGTTTCGAAAAATGGCGAATTCACGTTTGTTTTATTGAAGAAACGTGATAAGTCAGGAGAACGACTTTTTAAGAATGTGTGGATATATTTTCTTGGTTTTTAGTAAATAGGATTTTTATGTAACCATATACCTCTAACTGTAAGATCCATTCTCTATACAAACTTTAATACATTTAAAATATGAATTTCCAAAAAACACATTTTTATTCTTTTTACGTTGTATATAAACAATGTACTCAGCATATTTCAAGTTTCTAGGTTTAGTAGTTAATGAATTTCAAAAAACGGTGAAATCACTTTTCTTGTATTCTAATGAAGAATCTAAGCACGAAGTTTCAAACCTCTTACTTAAAAAATCGGAGTCTCTCCATACAAATTTTGAACCACTATTTGAACCCCTTAAGAGATGAATTTCGAAAAATCCGTTCTTATCTCTCACCTACGTCATATGACCATTCTACTGTGAAAGTTTCAAGTTCTTCGCTTCAGTAGTTTCGGCTGTGCGTTGATGAGTCAGTCAGGACTTTGCCTTTTATATACACCGTGTTTTTTTTTATTTCCGTTAACTTTAAGGGAAGAATCCTCAGGTTAAATGGAACTAATTTCTCTATGAAACTAGTGTCTTAACTCTTACTATTTTTCAGATATTCAATAAATCAATTTAATGACCGAATCAGTGTGAAGGGTCCTTTATTTTATTTACGTTTTAATTTTTTGTCAGTATAGAGTTTTACATCATAGCTATTTGCTACAATGAGGTTTTTGAGGTAAGTTTATTCCACATTACACACTTTTTATTTTATTATGTGTCTCGTCAATGTCATAATTGTAAACAGTTGTGTTTCTCTTAACGGAAAATGCCGCGATATAACTATCTTCCTCAAGAAGTTGCCGATATCCATTTTATTTATGGGCTTTGCAACGGCAATGCCGCTGAAGCGGCTCGGGAGTACCACCGCCGATACCCCGATCGCCGAACTCCTGATCCTCACACATTTACTAGCGTGAGTATTGTGCATTTTCGACATCTTATTTCTAAGATACTTTTTACATTAGTATTTATTAGAAATACTTCACGTAGGTATTTATTTCGAAGTTTATTGTTACAGATGCATAGACGTCTAGGTGAACAAGGCCTGCCGCCAATACCCCACGAACGGGACGTAAATTTAGATGTACAAGACGAAATTGGCATCATAAACACGATCATCGAAGACCCGACACTTTCCACAAGGCGTGTTGGGCTAATATTCGGCGTTTCTCATAACAAAATGTGGAGTTTGTGGAAACTTTATGGTCTACATCCATACCATTTCCGTAAGGTGCAGGGTCTTTTGCCGCACGATAATTTTTCTCGTATTGCATTTTGTCAAAGATCTAACGAGCTCTTGGTACGAGATCCACGGCTAATAAGCAAGATATTATGGATGGATGAGGCACAATTCACAAGAGCTGGGATTGTGAACTCAAAGAATGCACATAATTGGTCCGAGTTCAATCCGAAACTTGCCCGAGAATCGTCTTTTCAACACGAGTTTTCGGTTAACATGTGGGCGGGGATTTTAAATAACCAGCTCGTTGGTCCTGTAGAAATTCCAGCCAGGCTAGGTGGTGAAAATTATTTGGCGTTTTTGCAATCTCTGCATCAATTAGATTTTTTTGATGACCTGCCGTTGGAAACACTGCGTACACATTGGATACAGCACGATGGGGCACCCGCACACTTCGCTAATATTGTACGCGGATATTTAAACGAAAATTTTCCCGGGCGTTGGATAGGACGCGGCAGTCCAACACTCGCTTGGCCTCCCAGGTCTCCAGACCTTACGCCCCTCGATTTTTATGTCTGGGGCACTCTAAAGGAAAGAGTTTATTCGCGACCCATTGCAACCCGAGAAATCCTACTCCAGAGAATCCAAGAAAAAGCCGATGAGTTGCGTGCCACTGAAGTTAACCTAAATCGCCAAATACGAACGCGATTAAACGTATGTTTAGAGTATGAAGGCGGACATTTTGAGAATCATTTACATTAAAACAATTTATTTTATTTTGACAAATGTGTTTCTATCTTTAGTAGATGGGATAGTGTCATCTATCAACGCATAAGATTACAGTCAATCGTGGTGTTTTTAAACAATCCAAAAAAATATAAATAATTCAAAATTTTTACCAAGTTTTTTTTGATATCTCACTGTTTATTAATGGATCAGTCTTCGATAACAAAAATAAAAAAAAAAACGAAAAAGGGAATTATTGGGATTTGAACCTGGGACCCCTCACTCCATAAGCAAACTATTTACCACTGAGCCATGTGTTGACAAGTGCTGTCGTAGGTGAAAATTAACTTTGTGTTAATTGAGATTAAGTGTTAGAGCCCTCCCACACAGTAATATTGATTTAGTTTGTATGAAAAATGAAAAAAAAAAATTTTTTCGAATTTAACAAAAAGCAACATACCAGGTAGCTTCTGTTAATGAACCGAACATCGTGTCGAAATTAACGGAAATCAAAAAATACACGGTGTATATAGATTTATATTAATTACGGCTATTGTCACTATGACTATAACCTATTGTTACCGTATCTTAGGTATACAGCGGCTCTCAACCAAGTTGTATGCTTTAACAATGTGTAAATATCATATTTTTTACCCTAAAGCAAAAAGACATAAGTATTTCTACGAAACAATAAATATTTAGGTTCAAACACGCAAACGGTTACGTTCAAATGCTAACAAATTATCTACCTCTACAGCCTACGTCTAAAGGTAAGGTAGGGATGACGCTCGTCGTTCTCGAGGGTTGCGGTTGTTTGTACTTGAGCTCGACCTTGCACATGTCTGGCGACAACCCTACAGCTATAGCAACTACTCATTGATAATAAGGTTCGATAAAAATAGTCTTTTGTTCGTGATAATGAGTAATGAATATTTATTGAAATCTTTATAAATAGCAATAGCGAACTTAATGGGTACTTAAAGTAATATGTAGGGTAAGTTTCTTAAAAAATATTTAGTCGTTTATTATAATAGACCCACCCCCATCTCTCACGGGGTTTTGGTTCCCAATGGCGACTTGTAGGCCAATGATAGTTCTCTTTATTGTACGATAAATAAATGATATAACACATGTCATGTGTAGGTACGGGAGTAATATGTAGTCGCTTCATCATTTATTTATGGCGCTATAATACCGGCTATCATAGGTTTACAGGATCGTTGGCCATTTTTGTCTCTAGCATTGCACGATACGATCACCCACTCGAAGATCAAAGGATCCTTTGCACTGCTTAATTTGGAGTCAGTAAATGCCTCTCAAGACGTATAATTGGGATAAAATGGAAATCGTAAAATAATACTCTGGAGGGCAATTGGATAACAATTGGATATAGTGAATTAAGGGTACTTTAATATAGGTATTTTATTAAACAAACTTCCTGGAGAACCAAAGTTAGGAATAAGTACCAGCCATTGAGCTATAATACCTGTGTTAGTCGATATCTATACTATGTATACTTGCTTGTAGTAGTCACATCACGCCATAACATTTTATGTTTTACGGACTGATGAAAGCTACAGGAAGTCTATAAAAAAACCATTAAAACAATTTCCTTGCCTTCAGCCGCTGATTCCACCGACGACTGAGAATCACTGCACTCTGACTCCTGAACTTTACTAAATGCCTCTTAAGAGGTATTTACTGTCGTAGAACATTAGTGGGAGAGCTTCTAATCTTTGGCGGAGGATTTTATGTCTTACAATATAGGTAACGTTTATTAAGGACGGATTCGAAAAATAATGTGGGCTAATTTTCTTTGTACGCCAGTAATAATATCACTAACCCAATAACAATAAATACTGAACTCTAGGTTCAATTAGCAAGCGGGATATTTGCCCTTATTTTAATGAAACTAAAGGTCAATTATATACTTACTTCGATCTTTAAAATTAATATATACCGGGTCTGCCCTGTAATACGAGCAAAAAATTAAACCGTAGATTCTATTCCTCAAATAATAAAACTTTTGTTCAACCACTTTTTAAAAATATGTAGTCCTTAGATTGTCTCTTTTTCATACAAAGTAATTAGTATTTTCAATGTACATCAAAATCCGTCTAATTGACATTGCTTGTCAATCTTGTCGCCCTACAGACGTAATCAATTTCGCAATACATTGCGTGTTCGGATGAACTTTAAAGTGTGCTAAAAATCAAACCACAAGTTATTTTTAAAAGTCGCTGAATAAAAGTTGTCTAGTTTGAGGAGTAGAACCTACGGTTCAATTTTTTGCTCGTATTACAGGCCACACCCGGTATTTATGCTACACCTGACCATAAAGTGGCCTTTGACGCACGCTACGCGTACGGAAAAAGCCACTAAATGATGTACACAACACGGGAGGTAATAAAGAAAGCCCTCGATCGCATATTTACGTCCTTCGCTTGCAGCTAGGGCCGCAAACATCTGCGATCTCGGCCTTTCTTTGTTTTACCACCCTAGTTGTGTTCTATTTCGTGTGTCTACAACACGGTATATATTTACCTTCTTAACATGTTATTGGTATAACCAGCTTATGCTCTAATAACAGATCACGACGCTAGTCCGCAAATTTCATGATCGGAGGTGGGAGCCGAATACATCACATTAATGTATTCAGATCGATATCCGAGCCGAGTTCGGCTAAAAATATCTCACAATTGGATTATTTCGACAAACTAATTATTTTGGTTGTGGAATATTACTCGTAGCACATACATTTTAAAGCGTATAAAGGCAGGGCCGTTAAAAAGCGTTAACCTTTATCCACAATAATTACTCGGTAAATCATCATCATTTATTTAGAAACTGACCTCTTATCGGTGTGGAGATTTTTCCATCTCTTCGGCTAAAGAGTTCTAAGGACTCTTAGAGTCGACTACTACTAGTAAAATTAATTTAAAGTATAAGAGAAATGAATATTGGACACCTTTTACGACCCAATACATCAAGACCATCATGGCAAGAAAGATTGAGTTTCTCAGTCAACTACTTTATTTTTTATTTATTTTTCAGATCAGGTTCAATAAGACGAGCCACATAATAAACATGGATAAATGTCTCGTATTCAGGAGAATATTTTTGAAATAAGATTAACCGTTACAATCCCCGACTCCAGGAAATAAAATGCAATAAGTAGGATAAAAGAGTCCATATGTTTCATAAATATGAATGTTGCTAGACTTGCCTTTGAAAGTTTACTGAAGTATGCAACCAATATCCGGGCGTATTTTCGTCGAAGTACGCTGAAATAGAGTTTTCATATATATCAAATAATCCCAGAGACATTGCAATCTCGACTCGTGCCCTCGTTCAGCGGAATATCGACAGTTTGAACCTTCACCTCACCTGAGAACATTGAAAGTCAAAAGTAGAATCACAGCTCTTTATTCTTCAAATTACCTAAATCACAATGCATCTGTGAAAGTCAAAAAAGTCACCACCGCCGCCCGAATACATTATTTATTTTACTCTTTTAATACCTTATTCTTTAGCAGGAGTCTTTACATACTTTGATGTCCAAAAGTCCTAAAAGTCCCAAAACAAAACCGGTCGAACGGCAACCCTTCTCAAGGACTCGACATTGGCACGTGAAATGTAAAAAGTTAACAGATTTGTAATTAAAACTTGAAGCTTAACAAAACCCTGGAGGTTGGCTACCTGGAATACCGGCTGCTATTACTACGCTAGTTTAACTTGTAGTTAATGAGCAGTGATAAATAATTATTTAAAAATTAATCTCAATTAAGTGAAAGAAACATGATGTTTCTTTATTTGATTTTTTTTATGCGAGTACACCACAGTTCAATATTGATAAATATAAAATTAAAACCTGCTACTATTCGCTGTGGAAATCTTTGGGTGAGACGATGAGACGTATGTTTAGCAGTGGATGGTAAAGTTTAATGCATTTACCTTATCAAATATTGCCCTATACGTACTCGTCGTCGTGCATATAAGGACATACAAAGACGTCTTCCAACTGATGACCAGCAAAATAATCAAAATTTACAGAGATTGCTAACACACATACTTTCAGTATATCCAAAATCCTTAAAAATATACACAGGTAACTTCTTAGGATTTAAATTTACAATTATCTAAAATTCAAAAAAAATTTGATACTTTTGACAAATGTCTTCATCGAATTTGTTTATCAATAATTACAGTATGGAAGAAAGAAACATGTTTTATACGCTTTAGAACCTACTAGAACATGTTTTATAAACCTACTATATGAAAAAACATGATGTTTCTTTATTAGTTTTTTTTTTAATGCGGGTAAATTACACCACATTTTTATGTTACGTGTATAGATTCTTCTCAGTCGGCACTCTTTTACAGAGTGGTCGTGGTTATGGATTGTTTGGTCCGGTTGTAGTCGCTGCTTTCACAATGTTTCTCCATCTATACTACGTGTATAGATACAAGAAATCAAAGTATATAGAAAAATCCAGAGGTACCGGGTTCGAGTCCTGGTCTGGCTCTGGACCATAGGTAAGCGCCATTTAATTTTTTTGTGTAGGTACATTGATTTCTTGTATCTATATATTTTTATAAACCTATTCCGCAAGCAATAACAGATCCCATTTAAATCCGAAGAAATGGGCGAAGAAATTGAAAACTGTTATGCCACGTTTCGTAAAATTGCCAAGTCCCGCAAAGTGCTTCGGAGAGTTTCCCGAATTGCGATCCGATGCACGAGCACTCTCCGATGTGGAACATTTATGTAAGTCAAGAGTAAACAGCCACATAAAATAACGGAACCGATAAAAATACTCAAAACGAACGGAACTTATCGTAAGATCACAGCTGTTCATGGCGAATATATCATGTTTTATCCGATAAAATGTTTACAGTGTATTACAAAACGAGATCCTGCCGAGACGCAAGTAAGACTTGACTTAGGTACTGTGATGTTAGTGTTAGGTATAGGCGTACCTAATCCTAACTGAGAGCCGGAATCAGCGTTAGGTGTGGGGCGCAACAATCATCATCATCAATTATTCAATTCGAATCAGAAATGAGCAAATTCGTAGAACTAAAGCAACCAACATAACTGCCAGAGTTAGCAAGTTAAAGTGGCAATGGGCTGGGCATATAGATTAAAGAACCGATAGCCGATGGGGCGTAAAGATTCTCGAGTGGAGACCACGACCCGGCAGACGCAGCAAAGGTCACACGATAGAATAGAATAGACTTTATTTGTAAATCATAGGTATGTACAAAGATGTCATTATTAAGTTTCGCGCCACTATGCTTTGCCTTACGGCATAAAAATAGCTATAACTAGCATGCAGAGAGCGAGCTTATAAACTAAACATGAAATTTAACCGAATTGAATATTTACATTATTTCTTATTTCTATATTGTATCACTAGTCATTAAGATATTCTGATATTGAATAGTACGCTTTATTAGCTAAAAATTTGAACAATGCTTTTTTGAATGAGTAGGTGTCATATAATTCAATAATGGTACTTGGCAATTTGTTGTAAATTCGGGGTGCCATCCCAAAGACGCTTTTTGCAAGTAGTGCAGTCTTATATGGTTTATTATTTATTTTATTTTGCATGCGAACACTATTAAACCTTGAAAACTGATTTAAGTTAGTTTTAACGTATACCAGATGGTCTGACGACCTGGTTAGGGTTGGAAGGAAGTCGATGTATGTAGGAGGCGTGCGATCGTTCGTTGTAGAAGTCTTTGGGGGAGACCTATGTTTAGCAGTGGACGTGTCAAGGTTGAAATGATGATGATGATGATGATGATGAGGGGCATAACAGCAGTGAGTTGTTGAGTGTCTTTTGAACCGTATCTTGTTATCTCCTCACGCAAATCGGGGTTAATTAAGATATACGCCAATATGAGACTATTACGGTATCAAAAAAAAACCAAGTTATTTTTGATGGATATTAAAATTTGCAGCTGTAGTTTGCTGCTGGTACAGAGTATGTTACTATTCGGTCGAATGAGAAATGCATGAGTCGTATCGTAAGAGCTGGCCATGTGCGAGTTAGAATCACACACCAAAGTTTCCATACCAGTCCAGTCCAGTATTAGGTACAGTCAAGGAATTTAATTCCCTACCCGTTCCATTGAAATGTTGTTAAGCATTCACGATGCATTAAGGTCGAAATTTCTCTTTCAGTAATAGTATTTAAATGTCAATACGTATTATTTGTCACTGCACATTACAGATGACCTCTTTGCGAAGTCATTTGCTCAACTAATTACGAATACGTGTCAGTTGGTGTCAGTGTCAATCGAGAAAATTTTGAAATAATTCCGAATCCAGACTCCGGAAAGTCTACCGCAAACGTCGATAGTCTAAATTTCGTTATCTGCGTTCCTTTCATTCGAATATTGCAAGAGCGAGAAAGATGGACTTTCTTCGAATTTCGATTTCGCGGTTGTCGTCCTTTTTTGGTAGTGCCTTGACGTTCCAAATTTCAGTTCACCATGTCAACGTTGTTAATCTGTTACCTAGTAACTGACACAAAACAATGCGTGTGATATGTCAAAGTAACGTCGTACTCTAGCTAGCTCTTATGATGACACTATGCTATACGATATTGGATCTTAGGTGGGTTGGAAATCAAATTCCCTGACTGTACCTATAAACATTCTTTTTCGATTCTTCTTTTACGCTATTAAACCAATTTCTTGACTAATTTCATGATCTCAACTTTTGATGAGTAAATTTCTGACGAATCTAAAAAGGTGACATAATGTGTACAATCGAACCAACTGAATCATGACCCACCATAAGCTCATTTTGCTAAAACTCCTAAATGCAAGTAGGTCGAAATTTGCTTAAAGATAGATTTCCATGGTGAGGAACTTGTTATCATTTTATTAGACACTGACATTTATGGAGTGCACTGTCACTGTATTCCGAGATATATTCTAGTCGCGTGATTTTTTTCGTATGCCATAGCCTTCCTCACTTGAGACTATAATCCGAGCTCTGTTCTTCTAAATTAGCCATCATTTAAAATGATTAAGCATTTTACAATTTAGTTTCTATTTTTTCAGATTGACTGACAACTGATAACTTGACATTTGACGCACATTTAGAACATTGTATTTATGAAATATTATTTTTACATCATCAAAAAGTTAAGGTTATCTAAGCGAGAGCTAGCTCGAGATTCAAACATTGACTGTAAAATGTGTTTCTATTGCAATGATAACAAAGGTTAAAATTGTCTCCGACCTATATTGACGTAATTTTGCTAGGATCTAAAACGTCCTAAGTGTGTCGATAGACCTTACAAGTTGGAAAGTTTCAAACGAATTGTCAGCAAAGTGGGTCATGATTCAGTTGGTTCGATTGTACAACCTATGGCCGGAATATCCACCATCGTCGATATCCATAAAGAAGAGGCACAGGAAGAGGTCTCATTCAACTTTAATCTACTGAGATGACAATCGTAAAAAAAACCTAAAAATGTTTAGTACTGAGAGAAAGTCACAAGTGCAATTTGTGTTTTTTATATGCTTAGCTTACCGTGTCTGATGATAGTCCAACCCAGTGCAGTGGACAATGAACAGAGGCCCGTTTCACGACGCTACAAATTACAAGTCTACTAACTGCCTACTAAGAAAACTAGCAACATTGGCCACAAGCAACAAATTAAATCCTATACTTAAGAGTTTTGATGTTCCTATTCGGTAAACGGAATCCTACCTAGAAAGAAGTAACAATTTATGAAGCCCATACATATTAACTGTGCGTTTCCCTCGGACGGGAGAGCGTTTGAAACGAGCATCCCTCGGGTAATGCGTGACCTCAGACACGTCGGTACATGTTTGTTCGTACTTATTTTATATCAGTTTAGTATGACCTTGAAAATCTGAAGTTCAGGGTTTATGCTAGGTTTTTACATGGTACAATAAAACAAGATGTCTTCCCGAGAGTGAATTTACCTACGTCACGATAATAATGTCATTATTTATGAGCTTCAATATACTTATGACGTGGTTATGTCTACATGACGTCATCAACTCTCTAACTGAAAGAACATACCTAGTTTTATTGCAAAAAAAGAGGTAATGCTGCCAGCGTACCTAATGGGTACCATGCCACAGGCGGAGTTGCATGATCGGGTATTATTTTTATTTTATTTTAGGTAAGTAGTTCAATTCGGTTTTTAGGTCTATTTAGTTTTAGGTATTTTAAATGTTATCTTGTTTTTAGTCTTTTATTATTTTATCTGTGTGAATATACTTTCGTGAGTTTGAAATGTTTCTTGAGAAATGCATAAATTCATGTTTCAAGAAACATTACAAACTCATTAAATATCAATGTTCGCCTAATGCCTACCATAAACAGGGCTGGGCAGTATTTTAAATATTTGTAATTGAAATACGTATTTGATATTTGTATTTCAATTACTTCCTAAGAATGTAATTTGTAATTGGTATTTCAAATACCTGATGTTGAGGTACTTTGTAATTACGAGTAGTATTTCAAATATCAATGCCTTCAAAATACATTCTAACAATACATTGCAATCGGACAATCATCATTTCAAACACTAAATGAGTGTCGTTTTATTATCAACAAATATTTTTTCCATGGCGTCTCTCGTGGTTAAAAATAAAGAGGTGTACCTACTTATCAAAAGTGTACAATTCTTGTGGATATTTTGCTTTTTTCCATTTTTAGGGTTCATACCTCAAAAAGAAAAAACCTATCCTTGAAACTGTGAAAAAGGAAACTTCTAAGTTAGCGTAAAAAAAAGATATGGCTGTTTATGTCGCAAAAAACTTATATTTCGACACTCTCAAGGAAACCAAAATTTATAGGGTAAGGGTTAAAGTATTTGTACGGAACCCTCGGTGGGCTAGTCCGATTTCAACTTGTCCGGTTTTTATATGAAGATGTGGAGAGTAGAGGCAAAAATAAATTCGTCCTTGTACGATTCCTTGTACGATTTTCGCTGGCGTACATAGTTTTGGAGCTATTTTAGCTTTAAAAAAAAGTGTCAAAACCAAACTTCTCAGCTCACCCGCTACTACCTGCGTGAGGTTTCTTGATAGTTCTCAATGTCAAAGCATTCAAGACTATCCAAGGAACAACTGTGCCGAGAATGAACTCTGAATATAAAGGGGCGAACACAAAGTTTGAAAGAGCACCTCTGCTTTTTGGAGTTTTATGAAATTTAAAACATTTAATTCTCGGTTACTTATAGTAAAAATGAAAAGAACCAAATGTACCTATAGCAAATTTAATGTAGTTAATTTGTGCCAAAGATGTTACAGTGCAAATATCCATAGTTAGGGCAGGAATCCAAAAAAGTTAAAAAATGGCGTAGTTTTTCGCGTGTTGCTCAGCTAGCACAACTTTTTAGAAGGTGCAACTTTGGATTCACAGTGCTCTAACTGGCTCATACAACATACCAATACCATCAAATCAGAACTACATCATGCTTTGCGATTTTAACGCGTCGATTTTCACGACCCTATAAAAGTTATTGTATTTCGTATTTTAATTAAAACTAATCAAAATACTATATTTTGTATTTCAACTACACGACCTTAAAGTAATTTTGTATTTCGTATTACAGATAGGGGAGACCGGGTATGGTTGTCTCGCGGGTTGGTTGTCACAGCGGCCATAAAATAATACTAAACGAAGGAATAAGTGCATCGATTGGTGAAGTACGGAAGGATCTACAGCTCTTGCGATCTTTTAGCACCGATCGATGTACTTAATGTTTCGTTTAGTATTATTTTATGGCCGCTGTGACAACCAACCCGCGAGACAACCATACCCGGTCTCCCCTACCTGTGGAAAAATCTAACACTACACAACAAAACTATTTTGTAATTTGTATTTCAACTAAATCAAATCATTTATTTTGCCCAGCCCTGACTATAAATACATTTAACTGGGCATTCAAGTCGTTATTCTAAGGAATGTAATTAGCAAGGTATTTAATGGCATAATCAAGTTTATGTGAGTGACTCCTCTCCGCTACTTAATTGAAAAGTGTTAACTTTACTTTTGTAAATTAGGTTCCTTAAAACACGGTTAAAGTCTTAAGTACTTACCTACATAATATTTATGCATTAGATACTTGGGAAGGGAGACTCGAAATTTGGGTTCGAATCCAAGAGGTCACTACTGAGTTTTATAGTTACGATTTATTTCTTTCTTTGATCGAATTATTTATTCTATTCTAACCTATGAGTCTGATTATCTATAAGCATAACTAGTGCACTATTGTAGTAAATAAATATAAAGGGACACTCTTACACAAATGGAACTAGTTTGTGTAAGAGTGTCCCTTTATATTTATTTACTACAATAGTGCTCTAGTTATGCTTACTATGGAGCTCAATAATCGGCATTCTCACGAAGTATGTCTGCGGTCACCTAATTACCGCGACGCTGTTTTCATACTAAATGTATGGAGACGGGGTAATTAGACGCAGTCATACTTCGTGAGAATGACCGTAATATGGATACTAGACGATGATATATTTAATAGATACAAATACTTAAATACATAGAAAACATCCAAAACTCAGAAACAAATATCATTACATAAATAATATTTGCTCTTACCGGGATTTCAACCCAGAACCATCAGCTTCGTAGGCAGAGTCACTAACCACTAGGCTAAACCGGGATTTTTTCGCTTCTAAAACTTCCAAAGCACTTTATGATTCTAATGTAAGTAAGTACTGAAATTTAAAGTAGCAATTAGCACGTCCTTTTCCCCACATTTAAGTAGGCAAATTTGTGACCGCAGCCTAATTTCTGAAAAGAAGCCTTGTAAACATTTATTTCACTTAATGTTAAGTAACTTTATATAATATATATAGGTAGTTAATAAAACACTTAACATTCGTAGTCATATAAAAAAAAGACATTACCTAATTTAGGTGGGACGCCCTTGAGCATAATTTATAGCTAAATCCTTAGCTCTAATAAACATTAGGTTATTGTATTCTGTGTGTGTCGAATATAATATGCGTAAGAACTATAAGTAAATCTTTAGCCATACTAATAACCTGCTTTCTTATGCATGCGGTGTCTGATTTTATATCGATAAAGCGAAACGCAAAGTCCTTACTTAGAAAACCAATAGGTATTCAAGCAGAAGCAATCGCATATTCATCATCTTCCCCGTAGCTTGATCATTTAAATATAACTTGGCCTATATTCGTCACCAGTTCGGGCATTGTGGTGATATCGCCACTTTATATAAGTAAAAGTTTGTAAATAAGTTGGAGATTTGGATGCTTGTCACGTTCTGACAAGTATGTAGGTAAGTATGAGAATGCTTTATCATTTATTTATGACGACCGCTTTAGCTTAGTTGGTAGTGACCCTGCCTATGAAGCAGAAGCAGGAGGTCCTGGGTTCGAATCCCGGTAAGGGCATTTATTTGTGTGATAAGCACGAATATTTGTTCCTGAGTCATGGATGTTATCTATGTATTTAAGTAGGTAAGTATTTGTACCATCTATTAAATATATCGTCGTCTAGTATCCATAACACAAGCTTTTATTGAGCTTACTCTGGGGCTAGTTCGATTTATGTAATATTGTCCCCTAATATTTATTTATCGCTTGACAAAGCCTACCATCATAAACCTGCAGGCCTGAAAGCTTTATCTAGGTATTTATAGGCATATCTAGAATTATCTTATTCTGCTTGAATGTTACGGTACATGCAACGGGCCCTTTCAAGGACTTCGTGACACAAAACCCCAGTTATAAGACTGTTGCCGATGGATAAATATAAATCAATTATAATGCAGGTATATATGTATACCTCACCCTCATATATGACGCCCTCAATTATACTAAACTGCTTTCTTTTAGAATGGCGAAATAAATTCACATTATCGTGAGCCGTATTATTTTGCGGTAACGACCACACTCATATATTTTTCCTAGTTTTGACAAAGAATGAAAGCCTTGAATTAACAAAGATCCATCTACCTATTTCCTACATTTCTTTTTTGACGTAAGGTAGCCGTCCGAGTGCTTGACACTGTCCCGATATTGGGCATAGAGGTGTGCGCCGCGCCGCCGCGCCGCCGCCGCCGTCAATTTTTCCACGCCGCCGCCGCCGATGAAACTAACCGGCGTGAAATCGGCGTGAATTTTTTTTATGGCCATTTATATAGTACCACTGAATTCAAGTGATGTATTTAATTATATCCGTATTAATTTTAACAATAAACAAAGAAAGTCGTTTTTTCCTATTATGTTGAGACCCCCTTTCTTCCGGCCGCGGTCCCGGCTTTGACGGGGCTTATGCCGGGCACTCTTGCCGCAGATGTCTCGATCACTTTAATTTTTTTATTTATCGTATGGCAAATCATATTACACTGCATGCATGCTTATAATCTAAATTGAGGTTTTTAAAATCCTGGATTGCGCCACTGTATTTCGTTATGGGCATTCCATAACAATGTGTCGTATGGTTTGCTCAGGACTCAGGGCATCCGCATTCGCAACGTTCGTCATCGCACCAACCCCATTTTTTCTGGAGGTAGTTACAGTGATCAATTCCTTTTCTCAGCCGGTTGTGGCATACACCAGACCCGGCGTGATTCGTCGAATCCAAGTGGGTGGATATGTGGGTTCAGTTCGAACAGCTCGAGTGAGATGCCTCTGTCGGACCAATCTTTGGACGAGGCCTCGTTCAAATTCCAGTGAGACAGACAGTGGTCGTTGAGCTTGCAGTGCCGGTGGGTTTTGGGACTTCAGTCTGGATGTTTTGGACGTATGCAAGTTGTTATTGATGGGCAGCTCAGGCCGTCTGAGCGCCTTATCCATTTACGTTTGTAGATGGTGAGTGCGTCGGAGGTGGGGCGGGGCTATGCTGCTTAGGGCTGGAAGTCAGTATGAAGGAGTTGGTTTCATGCAACCCGTGATTGGACGCATGGTATGATTTAGCTGCGTATCGAGTATCGACTACAGCAGTATGGGCACTGTTTACCCAGGTTTATCCACGTTGTCCCTGTTAGCTTTGACAAGATGTTGTTCCTGGCCCTCAGTTTTACTGCGACGTTATTGACGTGAGCACTATATATGAGGCTTCGGTCCAGGGTAATGCCTAAATAAGTACTTGGGGAGAGGGTTGTGGTTGAGAGTAGAGCCCCTGAACACGACATTGAGTTTCCTACTAGCTATTCGGTTGTTTAGGTGGAAGCAGCACACTTCAGACTTCGAGGCATTGGGGCAGAGGCGCCACCGGACGAAGTACTCGTCTAAGGTCCATGTCTTTCTCGAGAAGGTTTTCTGTGACCTCGATCTTGCTGTCGTATGCAACCAGTGCTAAGTCGTCAGCGTAAGCAAATTTCCTGGAGAGAGTTGCTGGTCATGGGTGTATATGGTTAAATAAAGTTGGGGTCAGAACTGAGCCCTGTGGCAGACCGTTGTTCAAGACCTTAGGTGAGCTGGATATATCACCAAGGAAAACACAGAACGGCCTATTGGTAAGGTCGTCTTCGATAACTTTGCAGATCTTTATGCAAGGGATCACCTTAAGTAGCTTAAACAACAGACCTTGGCGCCACACGGTGTCGTATGCAGCTGTTAGGTCCACAACAGCGGTTGAAGATTTGAGATTTTCGCTGATGCCCTTCTCCAAGAGATTAGTGCTCGCACTTGGTCACTACAGTTCCCGTTCACTGAAACTTGCTGCATACGAACTCTGGGTAGCGGCCGCTACCTCAGCTATAGATGGCTTCGTACTCCGCAGGAGCGCAGTTTGCTCCTTCCCGCACTGAGCGCTGCGAGCCAGCCGCTGCAAGCGTACCGATGCAGACTATGCAGAGCCTCTGTGAGCCTGCGCTTCCGCGCGCGTCAGCCGCCCGCGCCCTCGGCGGGGTTCAGCGCGTGAAGTCTGCTCAACGAGAATCGCTACGCAAGACGCACACGAATTGATCACGTAAATTTTCGTTTAAAGTTTATGCCAAATTTGCAGTTGCCTAAGAGGTAATCCTTTCTAATTTAGGTATGTATGTACAAGGCAGTACCTTCCTTCGGTCTTTGACGCTTCTGACAAAAGGGTACCTCTCGGCTGAAGTGGACGGCGTCGCTTGTAGATGTTGTCTGTCGCATGAGCTCAACCGCTGCCGAGTAAGTCAGCTCAGACGGTTTGTTTGGGCTGGCTAAATTCACGACCACTGCATAGGTTTCATCTTTCATGATGGCGATTAAGGTGGTAACCACATCTCTGCTGCGATTGCATTGACTTTAAAATACATTTCTTCTCTGACAACGTATGAAACCCATTGTCAGTTTCTTACGTCGACTTCCAACAACTTCCCGACTAACATAATGATGGCCGATTTTTTGCGTAGTTTCCACATAAAAATTTACGCTGTGCTAGTTCTTCACCCAAATCCTTACTACCTCCAAAGTGCCATTCAGCGAAGCGAGACCAAAGGCCAAGCTTCCACATAGCCCCGAAGGTGCCGAACGTCACAGTGCAACTCCCACGTGTTACAACAACCCCAGTATCTTTAGCTCACCGAGGCCTGCAGGCATGAGTATGAGCATCAACGATGCGAGGCCGAAGTCCGAGTTTCCGCGTAGCGCCGAAGGCGTTAAGCATCACAATACTACTCCCATCTACGCGAGCCTGCCCACACAGACAATCACTCTCGCTTTACTTCGCAAGCAAAATTCTTTCCATGCAGATTTTTCACCCACGTCCCTCTTCCTTTCCCTTCCCGCGGCAAATCTTAGTACTTGCACTACATCACTCCCGCCCAAAAGCAACCCCTACCGCTACCGCCTCTCTGATGACACAAGTACAACTTCTTTACGCTCGCGGGGCGCCCTTCGACAGCCAGTTTCGTTCTATAAGGCTACTTCTTTTAAAAGATGTATATTTATTTTGGAGCCTTGGAAGTAGAAAGTAAATCATATTTTACGGTTTCGAGTCGATATTTCATGTTTTTCTAAGAAAATAGACTGAGCTTCACGAAAAAAATGTACCACGCCGATTTCACGCCGATCACGCCGCCGCCGCCGATCAAAAAACCATCGGACGCCGCCGCCGATGATTTCGCGATCGGCGCACACCTCTAATTGGGCATAAGCATGTCAACTACGAGGACGTGTGCCTTAGGTACCTACTATTATTTTATATTGACACAAAGCTACAAGTAAAACTTACTGACGAATTTCGATTTTTAGTAAGTAGTATAAAAAAGTATAAAAATCATCAAACCCGAACTTTTATTAAAATTACCAGTTATTCGTCGCATCAATGTCATACGTCCATCAATAAATGCGCGAATTTAAGACTAAGAAACCCTCATTATATTGAATAATATTCGCCTCTTACTCATTCAGTTCTCGCCTGAAATCGCCCATAACTCAAAACTTCAGCGGCAAAAGAGCAACATTTTTCAGTTTTTCTTCAAGCGATTATTCTTGCTGGTCACGTGGCATGTTCTTTGTTTTCCATATACTAAATTATTTCAAAACTAGAGCAACTTAGCCGTAACTTCCCTCGAAGAGGAGGAATAATCTAAATATCTCCTCTTATCCGTCCCATCCCATCGTCATCTAAAAGTGTAAAGCTGCTAACCCCTTTGAATTTTACAAACAATATTCAATCTTAATTTGAAATAATTGAGCTTATTTTAGAAAAAAATATCTTAAAGCAATAGCAGTATTACACTCTTAGACAATGCTATATGTTAACCGGAGTCAGATAGATTATGCATAAGTACAATTTTTGTGAAAAATCTTAATGTTTTTTTTTTTATGTCATGGGAACGGCAAACGAGCACACAGGTCACCTATCACAAGTAGTTTGTTTCTTCTAAAGTATAAGTATAAAGTACATTTATTTCAGAATTCGGTAAGAGACGACCGCTTTAGCTTAGTTGGTAGTGACCCTGCCTACGAAGCAAGAGGTCCTGGGTTCGAATCCCGGTAAGGGCATTTATTTGTGCGATGAGCACGAATATTTGTTCCTGAGTCATGGATGTTTTCTATGTATTTAAGTATATGTATCTATTAAATATATCGTCGTCTAGTATCCATAACACAAGCCTTATTGAGCTTACTATGGGGCTAGTTCGATTTGTGTAAGATTTTCCCCTAATAAAAAAAAAAAAAAAAAGAGAACATACCAGAGGTCTCCGCACTAGGCTACGCCTGTATCGCGGGGAACCAGTTACAATTAAATTACAGAACTAGTTACAATTTCAAGACTAACATTTGGCAAGAAACTACAAACTAAGGCTAATACTAAGCACAATATTAAGATCAAAGTATTTTATCTAAAATGTCTTCTGTCTCGGCATAATTCAGTGAGTGCAATAATTTGAATAGCAGCTTTTTCGCTTCCATCTGGGTGCAATCCCTAAGGTTACAGAGTTTATTTATCGCATTTTATGTAGATGCCCTGATGCGCTCCCCAAAACGTTTGCCTAAGCAGAACGTACCCTATCAACACATACAATAACAACGCTACGATTTTATTACAAGTAGATATTATTTCTTGTCTTAAGTTACATTTTTTTACCTATACCTAATACTTGTGATTGTTTGTGTTCCTACCTTCAATTTTATTGTTTTACAAAATAAGACTAGCTAGAAACCTTGCGAAAATTAATAGACGCCTGATTACAGTGCATCAACTTACCTCTACAATTACTTTTAAAACGATATTTTCATAATAATTTTTCAAATTAATAAAGCTTTTTAAAAAATAAAATGAAGCCATAGCTAGCGTAAACACGAGATAATTATTTTCTCTAAGTACCTTCTTAAACTCTCTTAGGTATTTTAAAACTTGATTTTTTTTTATTCTTAAGTACTTAAGTCTGTCATTAATCGCAAGCCTAAAAGAAAAGACGTTATTCAAATGAAAAATATTTTCTCCTTACTCATTCAGTTTTGCCGAACTTAAATTGCCCATAATTCACAAGTTCGCGACTCCATCGGCACAATGCTTTTTCAGTTTTATTTTTACGATTGTTAATGGACGACTTAAGAAATGTCGTATTGTTTTGAATTTCTCACAGTTCTTTTAATAATAAGACAAGCAAATCGATAACGCCCTATAATCGGTAATCGGTACGCTCCCCATAATATTTGTTACACTGTATTCGCAAAAACTTCTAAAATGCAGATTTTTCAAAATTGGGTAGTAAAGATTGATTAAACGTGATATACAGACTGTAACTAAGAGACGGTGTAAAATAAAATTCAGTGTTTTTTACTAAAACTCAAGAACGAAACTTCCTTCTAAATAATTAGGCCCGCTGACTGAATTATTTGCGCATGATTTATTGGTTTCCTATATTTTCGTTGAGCAATTTAGTATAATAGTATTCTTAACGCTCGGGAAAAAGAAAAAAACATTTCCAAGAAGTCCTATCACCGTGTTTAAGTTTTACGTAATGGAACTTGGGTGAAATTCCGGTAGAGACACTGAATTATTTACACGTTTAGGTAAACAACGCATATTATAGTTTTTAAATAATATGCCTATACTTACTAATACAACCATCCCATTTGTTTTATTGAACAAGTAAGAACCCAACTAGCAAAATTACCTTATAACGAAAGGCCTATATGACCATAACTCTTTTAGTCGTCATTTAAAGGCATTGTTTAAGTCAAAATATCGTATAAATGCACTTTACAAGAGGATTCAGCTAATATGGCTACAGACTTTATAATTTGATTAGGTAAACGTCAACAAACCTAAATAATATGGCTACAATAAAACCTTTAGTTAATAAGGTTACTACCTTTATAATTGGGTCAGGTAAACGCTAATAAAACGAAATAATATGGCTACTATAAGCCTAAAATTATTAATTATCTTATAATGGCTAATTATAGGCGCTTTTAAGAGGAAATAGGAGGGCAGTTTTTCCATACAAACGTAGTCCCCTGTTTCCTCCCTGGATAATGCCAGTAGAGCAATATTTTTTTGTCCAAAAATCTATGGCTACTATTGATATGTTCCTATGTTTTCCTTTTTACGATAAATTGATTCTCAAAAGAGATATTAACCTTCAAACACCTAAAAAAAATGCCAGATTTTCCGCTGTGTGCACACATCCAGAAAACAAATTTGACTAGATTATTAAAAAAAAGGAATACATAGGAACACGGCCAAAGCCTTTCTTCAATGTTTAATGAAAAAATTAGTAAAATAGGTTAAGTTTTGGGGAAGAAATCAGGGGACTACGAAACGTTGTTTTCATGACATTTTAAAAGGTATTTGCGGTCCAAGCTGCAGTTGTCTCTATCGCGCTCTGCGCCAGAGAGGTGGGCAGTGCGGGACAGCGACACATTTTACAAATACCTAATTTTCAATTCTCTCCACCTTACTGTTTCCTCTTAACCAAATAATATTAAAAGCCATATAAAGGCTATCATGAAGGCTATTTGATCTTGTAAAGGAAATACGCAGGATCGTTATAAAGCATTTTATCTTATAGAGGTCAGAATTTTAACGTTTATATAGCAATGGAATACATATCATTTATATGACTTTTAAAAGGGTCGAGGTCTTGGTTAGTCTGCTACATAGTAATTATAAGCGTGTAATTCTTACGATTGTCATATACTTTTGTTTATATAACAAAGTCAGCCATAATAATATCAAGATGGCGAATACTTAGCACAAAACATAACTTCTATAAATGGTTTTTCTTGTAAACGCCTTATAGCGGTTATGTAATTTTTTTAAAGACTTATAGAAGCAATAACGAAGGAAAGAAAAACAATCCAAAGTTTTTTCATCACAAAACATTGTCGATTCGGGGGGGCGTTGAAAATGAATCGAAAACCATACCCCATATCGTCATAAAAATGAGTTTCGACTTAGTTTCGATTATTAAAGACACATAAGTAACATCAGAAAAATGGACACAGACCTTTTCAAAATGGTTGACGAATAAAATAAATATTATGTCATTATTTGAAACACACGCACGATAATACTTATTACTTGCTTTGCTGCGACGTTTATAAGTTGGATTACCTTTTAAACGATCCTTACATAGCGGTTACAAGAACACGCTTCTTACGATTGGAGTTTATATAGCAATTATAAGTTCATTCTTCTTACGCAAGCTTTATAAATTTCAATTATAAGGACTATGAACATATAAACGAATTACAATTGGCAATTATAGGTAAGGGAATTACACTTATTGCTAACCGTTACACATCTGGTATCAAATAAATAGCAAATAATAAAGCTGGTATATGGTAATCATAAGGGTTAATTTCTTATAATTTGGGCCCAATTCCACCCTTATTAACGTTTATGTGGCTTTTATAAGAATAATTATATTTTCTTTATAAACCTCTATATAACATATTTTTGCTACTTGGGAATGTAAAAAAGGCCCACAGTAATTAGTAAAAAAATACCAATTTAATAGTAGGTACATTATATACCGAAGTCAGTAAAGTAAGAAATATCTCAAGTCTCAGATCACATTACTTACATTTAATCTGAGACTTTTTTATTTACTGGCCAAGATTGCACATACATACTATTTTTCTGTTCGACGGAGCGAGATGAGAAAGCGGCCGGTAAGGTGACGCTTTCCGGCCGGAGGAGGGATAATTGAAATCAAGAGCGTCAAATGTAAAGTGACAAGATTGTACGACTGTACTTTGTGGCACTGTGTCGTTTCAGGAATGCAAGCCTGCGGCGACCTCGGATCGATTCCTCGCCCTATGATTGCTCCGACGTATCTATTATTCATATTTAATTATAAGCCCTGTGACTTTAGTTGGCTTGGCAAATAATGGTTCTACTTTTTCGTATGTATGTAATATTTCAAAAGGCGATTTTCGTTATAAGGTAATTCGAGTCGGTCGGTGTTCCATATATAAACATAAAGAGGGCCATCGTTTGCTTTCACGCCATCAATTATTTTTAAAATGTGTTTTATTTTATGCTCTATATAGGTAATTTCACGAAAGTTGAGGTGAATGATTACATACACAGCTACATGAAGTACTCATTGCAGAAAAAGTGAATGAATGAAATGAATGAGTGAGTAATAATAAATAAATAAAATAAATAAAATAAGTAATAAACACAAGGCTATAGTTTAAACAAACTTTTTGGTCTATCTTGCAATTCACTGTTGAACCTGCTATCGGTACGAAAAAAGAACTTAATTTCAAAATCCCGCTGTCATTACATGACAGTGTTGTTGTGTGCGTGGCCTCAACTTTCGTGAAATTACCTATACATTTTATGTGCGCGAATTACATGAAAAGGCTCGAAAACCCAGAATTAACGTGCGATTGGGACTTCGAGGTCAGCGTCATCTATTAGCATTATTTGAATTTAAACGTTTTTTGCTAAAATTATATATTTTTTAGGCTTTTTGAGAGTTCTCATGTCATTTGGCGCAAATAAACTGTATCAAGCTATAAAATAAGGCACATTCCAATTCCCTGGTTAACCATTTCCCTGGTGGCGTGGGTTACACACACTAGTAGAACTACCCACATCCGTTTATTTCAAACTAGCGTTTACCCGCGGCTTCGCCCGCGTTGTGCCCGTTACTCTTCTAAGGGAACTCTTTACCGGGATATAAATTACTTACCCTGTTTCAATCTAGAACTTGGTCTACTTGCATGCTAAATTTTAGCTCAATCCATTCAGGTGTTACCCTGTTATTTAATAGTAACAAACAGCCAAACATCTAAACATCCAAATATCTTCACAAACTTTCACATTTATAATATTAGTGTGATGTGATATCTACCTTTTTTAGTGCTCCCGAGTTAAAAATGATGACTCCGTTATCTTTAAGGGGCTATCCCCTTAAAGATAATGAAGCATATTTTTTAAGGATGCCCACTTATAAGTATATAAAAATAACTCAAGCACATTCGTGACGTCCCTGCTATGCGAGTATCACACAATTTTCTTCCATAAAATCACGTCCCAACCCAAGATAAGGTGATCCGCAAACCCTACAGGATCCGTGACATGCAAAATCCCTTAATGTCTTGTGACATTTTTCGCCACGCTAAAGATATCATTTCATTCGCATTTCTCAACCTATTCTCGTGAAATTTTGTGTGGAGGTTTGATAATTATATAAGTCGTATTTTTTTGTACATTATGTTTGGTTTTTTTTTTCAAATTGGCGGACAATGGGGGTTGTGAGACTCGCGAGTCGCGAGGTCTACAGCTCACTAGTTTTAAGCACCATTCAAATATGACGCTTAGTGCCTAGCGTTCCTATTTCTGGACCCCCAGACTCAGAGGGCGGTCGATAAGCCTGACGTCACAGTATATTAGGGGCAGGGATGCAAATAGCGCTCTATCAATTTCATCAATGTGCATGTAATGGGGTCAGACTGCGATGGGTCTAGATATGACATATGTAGCCTTTCATAAAAGCTGGGATTGTATTTGAAACTAAAATTACATAGCTTAGGCATTTTGTGACTGTTTTTAACCCCCGATGGAAAAGAATGGTCCAGTGGAAGAACTTAGTTATTGCAAAAAAACAGCTGTTTCATAAAAAAAGTCATGAGTTTGTAGACCAAAATGTATGAGACGCTTGTTTTTTTTTGCATGTACGAAGTTGACTCATAGTAAAAGTTGTTTAAAATCATGGACAGATTATTTTGTATCACAGATTTCACCCGGTATATCTTGTCATTGTGGCACTAATCTGATTTTAACCAATGTTATTGATTTAAACTTTCAAGATTTTCACTCGTTCTTATTACAAAACGGAACTTAATAGCGTAGAAACATGATGTATTTACCTTTACCTTGACGTGTCGAAAGTGCCTTGACGTCCATAGTCGCGAAGAGACTGAAGAGGTGGATAAATATGTATGTTATGATTAAGTTCGCGGTTTGTTATGATAATGAAGATAAAGTTTTTTGATCGAGAGTTTATCAAATTGGAATAAACTATAATTGACATACACTGCGTCTTAAAGTATATAATTTTGATTACGTGTAACTTCGAAGTTGATATAAATTGTTTTCATTCAACGAAATTTAGGTAAGGTTTCTGAAAATAGCTTTTATCTCGCACAGTTTTCTGTACATAATTTTGCAACTTGACATATGATGTCTTGAAATAATTTTAATAATCCATAGGTTGCTTATACTTTTTAGGTTTTCTATTACAATAAATACACCATGTTATAAAATTCAACATGACTCAGCGATTGGCCCAAACATAAACTAACTATAAAACAATAGAGGATACATCTGATATTATCAGGTGTATCATATTCCCTTACCATCCATAAGGCTATTTACGCAACACAGGTTGGCATACGTTTCAGTTCCAATAATTGTCACTCTGTGTAGAGAAATATCAAATGTCAAATCAGCAACAGCGGTTCCAAATTTATACATACAGCGTGGAAATCCAATACGAGCAAACAATTAAACCAGATATAGCGTTTAGTAGTGTTATCATTAGAGACCGGATTTGAAGTAGCGATCTCAATATTAATATGGATATGACTAGTGCAATTTAATTTTGTTAAATACATGTCATGTTGGGGTTATATAAGGTCTTAATTTTTACTGTGCATTGTGCAGAAGAAATATTAAAGAAGAACTTACAAAATAAACTATTTCAAAAATTAACAAACGATGTTTTTATTTATTATCATCATAATTTTTGCCCAGTATTTACAAAAGATTCCAAAAAGGTTTTAACTTTTTTGTTCCGATAAGTTACATTATGTTTGTGTGTAGAAAAAATAATAAATTATACCAGTCATATCCATATTCATACTTCAAATCCGGTCCCTAGTTATAATTAATTTATATGATTTTTTAAATTATACACTTAATAATGACCTCGTAATTAATTTTTGAAAATTTATCGAGCAGCAATGTACCACATACATGCTTGTTATGACATTGCGAGATTCGAGCTTTTTTAAAGTAACTGTCAACTAGCGTGTTTGTCAACTTGAATGTATTGCGCTACATTGCGGGCCGAATTATTTTGTATGGTAAATATTTTCATTGTAGTTTTAAGCAAAAGTTATCTAAATATACTTCTTAGGTCCTATGCTGACCACCGTTTCAATATTCGACCATATTGGATTTCCACGCTGGGCATTTCTCCAGAAATATGTCTGCGGTCACCTCATTCATCTGGCCCATGATGACAGATGAATGAGTCGCAGACATATTTCTGGAGAAATGCCCCGCTGTATAATAAAATCGTAGTAATTTCATGTGTGGATGTTATTAATAATAATATTTCCACAAATAGGAAATTTGTAATAAAACAACTTAAACGGATTAAATCGCGTATAATGCACTCACGGACAATGAATTCGGGTCATTTTCTATGAACGATTATATAGAAAATTACCCGAATTCCTTGTTCGTGAGTGTACTTAATTTTTACATCCCATCGTTACGTAACCCTTTTTAACATCCGTGGTCGTCGGGACTTAAAAATGAATAATTTATACGCGATTTAATCCGTTTAAGTTGTTTTTAAACGGTTTTTATTACAATAAACTAAGTGATAATCGCGGAAACCGAAGACAATATTAGATAAGAAAGTTCTAACAAAACAGTTCATCTTTATGCTTGTCGTAATAGGGTATTTGACAACAATCAAAATAAATTCATTCACTCTAACCAGCAAATTACGCTTCCAAAACAGCCCGGATAAAATCATTCAAACTTATTTTCGTGCCATCAACGATTTTACAATGACGAAAACTAAAAATAAGGCACCATGTTGAGCATGACGTCACAAGCACGTCACAAGATAGTATTTCATACTAAACTGCATACTTTCGGAGCGTTTTGACACTTCATAAAAAGAAGCTGATTTGAACTGTCATCAAGTAGCCTATTTGCGGTTTTTGAACACTTTATGCTTATGATATGTGTGGAGATAACTACAATTAAAGCATTTGAAACAAATACAAAGGCGTACTGCGATGCGTGAAAAGTTATGTGAATACCTTTAGTATACAGCATTTCTGATTTCCTCGGCAGTTTATTGCACCGGGCTGGGCGCTCCCGTGACGTCAGCTGCATTGATCGGCGCAGAGTTCGTTGCAGGTCACTCTATCTTTGAGTAATGCTGTTCCCGTTATATTATATACAAAAAAAATATAAGATTTTTATTACGTCCAATAGAGTCGGGTTAGTGATTTTTAAAACTATTCCAAATTCCAAATCGATAGCAGCTATTCCTGAGATATCTGGCTGTGACAGACGGACAAATAGACGGACAGACAGACGGACAGACAGACAGAGTGGCACCATAAGGGTTCCTTTTTTACCATTTTGGTACGGAACCCTAAAAATGCCTGTGACATACAGATAGATGGACGGACATGGACATGACGAAATTTTTAGGGTTTGCCATTTTTCTACGGAACCCTGAAACTGGTTCTTGTGCGCATGCTTTTATTTAGTTTCACTTGTCCCGATGTCCGTCTGTCTGTAATCGAATGTCGCGAGTAAAATTTGACCCACTTACCGATTTCCGATTGAGCTGAAATTTTTCGAAGACATGCAAATCAGGTGACAATGCAATATTATTATAGCGTGAAGCTGATCTGATGATGGGGCCGGATAGTAGCTATCAGTGGCGTGGCGTAAAAGACATCCTTGGGCAAGCCGGTGCAAATTTGGCGTATATTTTCCTTGAGAGCCGTAGAATAAGGTTCTCAAATGCCTGATATTGGGCAAGCCGGTAGGAATCGAGTTCTTTGGACGCCACGCTACTGGTAGCTATAGAATCATCTAAATTACACGAGATAAATACACCGTATTGGGGCTCATTTGATTAGTTTTAACGTGCAATTTGCGATTAAAAGTATAAACGTAAATAAAAGCTTGTCTCAAAACAAAACATTTTTGATACAAACTTATATTATGTTCAGTTTCCTATTAAATATATTTTCTTCTTCTTTCAACCTGGTATCTACTTTGTCCGAAGGGTAACTGGTAGTGAATGCCTTACGGTATTAAGTAAGCATTTTATACCTTAAATTGAATTTAGTGCAATAAAGTAAAAAAATAAACCTGTGCCCATTTTCCACTATTCCATTCCATCCATTTTTTTCCATTTTCCATTTTTTTTAACGACTAACTAAAAGTCAACGAAAACCTAACCCAGCGTATCTAAAGGATTGACATTTACCCTAGGAGTTCCTTACGCAAATAAAGATTTATCAAAGTGTTAAGGATTGCAATCCTACTGATGCAAATACTGCTGAAACCGATTACCTTATTTTATCATTATTCTTATTAGAGTAATGGTGATAGAACTGTGGTGGGCAAACTATCTTAATTTCATTAATAAAATTAAGAAATTTCAGAGGCGGGCCAAACATTTTTTTAAAGTCTCCATACTGCTGGAACGCTACTGCGCTGTCACTTTTACACTCTTAAAAATAAATAGAGCCAGCGCTATGAAACGCGCGTCGACGGCGCGTCTAAAAGACCCGCTGACGGTCCTTCGAAATAAGTATATGGCCCGCTATAACATATTTTTCATCACACTTGCTCGAAAATGGTGTCATTACACGTAGGTTCTGCGGGCCGTAAATGGCCTATTACGCCCTAGGGCGTAATGGTTTTCTTTTTAAATTTGAAACGCTGGTTCTGTTTTACTCTTATTTGTCATGTTCAAAGGGAACGCCAACTTACTTTTTTTACTTTTACACTGAAATATTTATTTAAAGATAACTGTTATTGCAAATACATGTAAACACATATTTCGGTAACATTAATTAAATGTTTAAATAATTTATTTCTTTATTTTGCAAATATAAAATCAACTAAAATGGCCGTTACCGCTATGGTTTCCGAACGTGACTTGACTTTGTCTATGACTTTGACATATGTCACTAATGTCACTGTCTGTTTTAATATTTTCTTGTCATACTGGGGCGATTAGTAAGGTTATTTTATTAAGATTTCCTCACAAGTGTGATGAAAAACATTGTGTGTGCCACGGGCGGTAAAGGAATTACAAACTCGTGTTATTAAAGCCCTCGGTTTCACCTCGGGCTTATAACAAACAGTAATTCCTTACTTACCGCCCTAGATACACAATGTACTATTGGTAAGGTAAAGCAGGAAAGAAAATCTATAAGGTTTCAATTGGATTTGAAACCAATAAAAGACAATAAGCCTTTAGCACTGATTAGAAAAGTCAAAGGCAGTGCCTTTTCCAATAAAAAACAGAAAAACCAGAGACAATGAAGTGGGATGGTCCACGCTCCACCGGCCACTTTGAGAGCTGCAGTCTTTGAGGCTACCTATTTAATACCGCATTGGATCTTGTATTAAACAGTACTATGTTTAACAAACTGAAAATTAAGCTATTTATCTAAGATGATAGAGGATGTAAAAAAAGGAATCTGTGTTCGAGATAAACGATTTTGATGGGAATATCAGTTTGCTGTATAATTTCTGATGATGGTTTAGATGTATAATATCATTTTAGCAAAATTAAAGTACAAGTACTTAATAAGTCTGCACGAATATCTTTATATTACAAGTTCAGTTTATTCTGAAAAACTTGAAGGCTCCTTTTTGTGAGAAAGAAGCCTTTCATATCACATTGCAATTCAAACATTATCTTATAATTTGGAAAGAATTGATTTGTCTCATAAAACAATTTAGATTTCGCTTTGTGATATCATGTCTCTTCGTACACAATTCAAATTCAAATGGTTTATTGCAAATCATGTGTATAAAGAATGACGGATCGTTAACAGTAAAAACAATAGCGTGCAATTGCATGACCGTTAGGTATTATATTTATCAAACACTCCACGCTTCGGGCCTGAATTAATCGGGTTTGGGCTAGTGCACAACTACGTGACTTGTGTGAATAATTACTTGAATGTCTGCTTCAAATGGGTTTGCCAGACAGAAATGAAGTCTTAAAAAAATCTTGACATCATGGATAGGTAGGTACCTACTGGCATTTGCAACTGCATCAGAAGTTTTAGTTAAGTACTCTAGTTTATTATCATTTTGGTTCCAAGTGCACATTGGCGAATTGATGCTGATTTTATTGGTTGACGTTCACCACAAACGTACTTTGAATCTTTAGTGAATATTCTGCTTTAAGCCCAATTTACACGATAAGTTGAATAAGAAATTAAATCATAGAATTCGAGGTAATACACCTAAAATTGCCTGAGGCACGTATAATTTTAGAGGCTTTCAGGTCTAACGTTTGACGGCTGGGAAATAATTAATACTGAATCTTTCCGACCCATTTCTATTTATACGTTCATTGTTTCTTTCCTTTTAGGTGGCTCTCAATGAACTACGTTTTCAATTAAGGAATTAAGGCATCTGATAAATTTAGTTTTGTTCATTACCATAATATAAAGGGAACGTCATCAGTAGAATATTTAGGTTGTTAAGTAGGTACCTAATACTTAGTCGTGATATCTGTTCTTTTATCAGTCCCCTATATTATCAAAGTGGGTTATGGGTCGCTTGACCCATAGTTGGAGCATTCGACGAAATCGTCTACTTTGTCCCGCACGAGACCACTATGGCAGCTGGACGTTTTCCAAAAAAACGTGTCCGAAAATTTGTATGGATTTTTTTTCCACTACGTCACGTTCATGCAAGTTTGTATGAACGTGACGAAGTGGAAAAAAAAATCCATGCAAATTTTCGGACACGTTTTTTTGGAAAACGCCCAGCTACCTTAAAAATATATAGAAAGTCAAGTTACAAAATGCCAAAAATTTACTTCCTAACTTTGTTAGAAGTATGAAAAAAATGGTCTTGTGCGGGACATTCTGGTGGAATGCTCCAGTTTCCCTCGGATAATCTAACCAACCGCAGATTTGATACTTGGCACCGCAACCAACCAAGATACTGAGATTTAAAGTTTCTTAATTCAATAACTCTGTGAATAAAGATTATGTCGAATGTACTTGAAACTCGCGTATAATTTCGATGTCCAGCCTTTAATGAATGTCAACGGCATATCCACTCAGCGGCACAAATTAAATTGGCTCATCCAAAACTCGACGGGAGCAATTCAATTAAACCGGTGTACAAGCCATTTGACCCCTCGCGTACGCGTGTACACACATGGCGAATAATATAGACCATTCTCAACGTCATCGCTTCTCTTCATCGATTTCGCTTGACTCTCTTTGGTAATCTGATAAATAGCAACTAGTTGTAAGCAAACCATAAAAGCTATAATAATGTTCGCTGTCATTATAGCTGATTTTTTTGGGAAATAAAAGGTTAAAGTGTGAAATTCTTAATCCATTCAATTTTAGAGGCAGAATAAAGATGCTTCTCGGTCGTAGAGAGTCATCGCTTAGTCGGAGTCATAGCTGAAACAAGAAGAAATACATATTCCAATGAACAGGTTTTTGTATGTCAAGTATAGTATTTTATTTTTAATTGGTTTATCGGCGATCAACCAAGAGACTGTGAGCTACAACCTACGTTGATCGGCAGGTGACAAGAGGGTTTAAGGCCCAACGCCTCTACAATCCTTTATAGAACATCGTTCCTTTTTAATTTCTTTTTAAAAGTGAACACAGTCATTACAGTTAGCGAAGCCTCTAGAAGTAGGGGTTTCTTTTTGTATTTATCTATAAAAATGTGTGTGAACTCTTTTATTAATAATACTTATTGTTTATTGTATTTCTGTCACAAAATGTTTTTTTGAGACTGTACTTTTTTATATAATCGCAAACTGCACGTCACAACTAATTTATCTTATGTAATTTAGATGATCCTGTGGCTAGCATCCGGCTTCATCATTAGATAAGTCATAATAATATTGCATTGTCATCTGATATACATATTCTTGAAAAATTTCAGTCCAATCGGTTGAAGATATTTGCTTTAAAATTGAGTTGCAAGATTCCACCCGAACAAACATTACACACATACATTGCAAGTTAAATAAAAGCTTGTAAAAAATTTAGTACTTGTCCGTCGAGTAGGTATATCGTATACGCGATAAGTCTTATGTTCACAACAAGGCATCCTTTTGGTTAAGAGAACGTAGCTAAAATCATAGGTACTTAATTTAGTATACCTATCTAAGCATAGGTGCTCCGTTTTATTTGTGTTCGTACGTAGCTGTCTTACGCCACTCAGACGTCATCTTACTCGCCTTTCAAATCATTCACTCTTCCCAGACGCTTACCTAAGTACTAAGTAAATATATGATATTCTATTTTGTCATTTGGTACATACCTACTTCCTAAGCTTGAAGCTAAGTAAAAAGTTATGACTGCTAAAAGTGGGTCACAAGTTGAACCAACTTCCACCAATTTTCCGTCGTCTCGAAATCAAAATTTTATTATAAACCAGTAAGCCAAAAGGCTGATGGTTGACGTTAGAGCTGGCAGCTTCCTCGCACAATGCTTAAGTATAATTAGCAATCAAGCAAGGAAAAGCTCATCATCAGTATCTGGGCATTTTTATTTTAAAATCTACGGTTAGGCGAAACTCAACCTATGTTCAAATACCGTCTAACCTGTCAGTCCGTGACGAAATGTATGGAGTTTGACACTAATCGTCAGTTCTGTGACGACCTGTTAACTGTCAGTTAAGAACGCACTTTAAATAAAAAAGCCCATCTTCAAAACCTCGCTAAATGGGGCAAATTATTTTTGATATATTTGGATATAATTTTAGGTAGGTACCTATACTCGTACTTACATAAATAGTATAATTTACCTTCCTACACTATTAGATTTATGTTTATTTTTTTTATTTTTTTTCTACTCCTGTACTGTTATCTGTCTTTTACTTGGTCACGAACACTAATATAAGAACATACATAATATGAGTTCAGAGAAGTCTATACTCTATTCCCCATAACAGCACTAGTGTCGTTATAGTCACTTTACGTTATTGCTAGCAGCCACAGACTTCTAAATCTAGGTTAAACTTAGGTCAAGGATTAAGCGCTCAATTTTAACTTTACGGTAAAAATGCACAACTACCAACTTAACAAACAATTAAATTCCTACGATTTTTAAGAAAAACAAAACTTTCCGAACTAAATTCATTGATGCCAACATAAAAAAAATAGTTTTAATTTAAGTATATTTTAAATTAAAAAAAAAGTTTACCATAGACACATACTGTCGGTCAAACGTCATATTTGCCTTGTTTCTAGGTTATGATTAATTTTGTATTTTATAATTTAAAACCTAGTCGTAGAAAAAGTATTGTATGCAACGTTGTATAATTAAGTCAAAAAACGCTCATTGCGTCTCTATTTGCGATACTCGCCGCATTCGCGGCTCGTATCGCAACTCACGCAATTCGCATTTTTTGAACCCACTTATACAACTGTTGCATAAAATACTATTATTTTTCTATCAAAATATATCTGTATAAATGAAATATTTCGTCTTTAAAACTACCCAAATAAAAATATTTTGTTCCTTTTTATCTACATCATCATTTCAGCCAAAAGACGTCCACTGCTGGACATAGGCCTTCCCCAAGGATCTCCACGATTGTCAGCTTTGTGCTGCTATTATCCAGCGGCTTCCCGCGGTTTTCACCAGATCGTCGGTCCACCTTGTGGGAGGCCTGCCAACACTTCGTCTTCCGGTATGCGGTCGCCACTCGAGAACCTTACCACCCCAACGGCCATCAGTTCTGCGAGCAATGTGCCCTGCCCATTGACACTTAAGTTTTGCAATGCGGTTTATCTACATATATTATCTAAACCAGTTGGCTAACAAGTAATGTACCTACAATATTTGATCGTGAAATAAGGAAAATTACGTTATCAGACACGCATTAATTTCAACCCTTTCCATTACTTCGTTTGCTGTTCGCACTTTCATCACTGCATCACAATGTTCCTTGGACTTGGCTAGACTTTTCCTAGTCTATTCTGAGTTTGGCTGAAACAAATTAACTACCATCATCTTTATCATATTCGCCTCCTCGTCTTACATCCACCAATCTACCAACAAATATATTCAGTCCTTTAAACTTCCAGGCATTTAGTTTACAGGATTGCACGGTTAAAGTGGCAGAGGGCAGGCCTTATAGCCCAGAGAACGGACAACCGTTAGGGCAGTAAAGTCCTGGAGTGGTGACCATGCATGCGTAAGGGCGCAGGGTACGACGGCCCCAGACTCGGTGGACCGACCACTTCGTGAGAGTAGCGGGGAGTCGGTGGATGCGATCTGCACAAGTCTGCACCGAGGCCTATGTCCAGCAGTGTAAGTCCGTCTCTTCTTCTTCTCGTCCTTATCCCACTTTAGGTAGGGTCGGCTCTCCTAATCCTACGGCGCCAAGACACTCTGTCCTGGGTTATCGGGTCGGGTAATTGTGCTTCCTTCATAAGGTTGGTCATACTAGTCCACCTCGTCAAAGGGGGCCGTCCTCTTCCTTTCCTGCCCTCAGGGAGAGCCAGTGCTTTCTGCACGACGTGTTCGTTGTCCCTCCGCATAACATGGCTATACCACCTTAGACGGGCCTCTTTTCGGGCAGGGAAACTTTAAAGCCACCTCGTTATCTAGCTAGCTATCTTCTTATTCTGTCCAGCCTTGTCACTCCTCCAGACCACCACCACCACAGTATTTTCATTTCGGCAGTGTGTCCGTCTGATAGATAGAAATTAATTTGTTAGTATTTTGTAAGCCACCTTAAATGTGTACAATTAATAAAAGTGACTAAGCACTAAATAAAATCATGAATTAGTTGGGGCTTTAACTAGGTCCGTGCATATTTAGTAAACAATTATGTATGGTTCATTTAAAAGCACCCTTATGCCATGGTAGCAACGCCCTTTTGGCCTGACCCTCATTTCCCAGAGGCATTTTGCTTCCCAAACTATTCCTAATCCACCGGACAGAGCGATTAAGTTGTACAAGGTCAGGGGGTTATTCCGAGTTTGCCTGCATTAATGGAACGTGCGACACGCGACGGCGACAAGGATTTCCTGGCTTTCATAATAACACTCGGGTTTTATTAATCGCTTCAAGGCGATGAGCTTTATTTATTATCAGATACCCATTAAATTCAGTTGTATCCCATGGAAGCCAGAAAGATATGGATCCCATCAAAAACATTGCATGTAAAACGATGCAAGTCTCGCAACGCAGTTCTTTTACAACAAAAAAATTTGAGATATAATGTTAAACCAAGTCAGTACCGGGGGGGGGTGTCCACAGAACTCGATTCCCACCGACTTGCCTATTATTTACACGTGGAGGGAGGATTCTTTATTTGAGAAGTATTAAATGTTCCTCCACGGTTACCTCTTTTACCTAACACTTAACTGTAACTGGCCACTTCACGCCGATAAATCAAATACTTGATTGTCAGTGTCATGTTATTTGACGTCTAATTGTGTCGTTTGCAAACAATTGTAGGCATGAGTGATATGCCAGATAGTGTTGAACGTCTTGTCAGTGTTAAATGCACATGGTGATTATTTTTACACGAAATTATAATAACATTTTTGTTCGGTAAATGAAAACAAAAAAAAAATATGGAAAGATTTCTTAATTTCTACTTAAAGTTAATTATCTTAAAGTAAATTATCATGTGTTAAAATATGTGCAACAAATAACTTAACACCTTATATATATAGTTCTATGAATCGCCTTTGAGGTTCGGTCGTAGTTTTGGGTAGGTACCTAGAAATTGTTTAGATTAAAATGTATGTATGTGTGTGTGTTTGTGATATTTTAGAGAAGTTGCATGAATAAGTTTCCTATGAATACTAAGGTACTTCTCAGATGTCTTATTTGAAAAGACTGGTGTTGAATTGTCTGTCTAAAGGGTTTTAACAAAACCTCCATTGGTTTAGGAATAAATTAAAGTGCTTGAGTTTACAAACAAAGTGCCATTTCGAGGCACGCGAATGGCTTGCTCAAGTAGACTCTTAAGACTCTATAGGCATTTAGTGAAGGGTAAAATTAATTTGCAATTCCTTGGCTGTTAAAAGCTAGGAAAATAACATTTTGTCATTTTCTAAGTGTTACATTTATAATTTGAAAAAAAAATAATTGAATAAGAGTAGTGGGTACCGACATCCACCACATGCTTCGTAAAGTAACACCCAACCAATCAACTAACCTAATTCACACTTTAAATACCACCGACCCGATAGTCAGGTCCACCGTCTACGCAGATTTTTCGCTACATATGGGAATTTAACGTGCTACGGACTACGGCGTAGCACACGTAGCGACGCTTGGCTTGGCACTGAATGTGTTAATTAACACTTTCGCAACCACGTAGCGCTACGGCCGATACGACAAGGTTAACTCCGTAGGTAGCCTGAAGATGCTAGGAGCCTAGAGCTCGCGGGGCGGGTTCCCGGTGTTGAAAAAATGTTAAGAGGCTTTACTGGGATTAGACGATCATCGATTTAGGCCATGTTCTTTACGATTCAAGACGAGTCATGATTCTTTTTCGACATGAGTTCAATCAAGACTGGTTTGGTCAACCACGTCAAAACGCTTTAAATACGTTCTTATCCTATAATTTTTTTAGCCGAAAATCGGCTCTAGGAATAAAATGGTTTTTCCGTCCTCGGACTATACACAAAAAGTCTATAGTCATAAAATAAATAAAACCCTCGGGGCTTCACAAACACGTATGCTATTTCGAGGCATATGCGTGGTCGGCGCACGTAGGACGGACGTCACTGCTCTATAGGAATTTAATGAAGCGCGGAATTAATTTGAAATTTCGAACGCGAGGGAATTAATCATGGCGGCTATTTATAACGGCCATTGTTGCCTAGTAGATCGACGGAAAAGCCTGGAATTCAAAATGTTTCGTAGTAGAGCAAACTAAAGCTTTTAAAACTGCTATTTTTAGTGTGATCGACGAAAGCTTTAAAGGAAAGAGATTTAGGTTTCGCCTGAAAAGCAGCACTAGCAGGGCACAAAAGATGACACTACTACTTACCCAAGCAATTTCTTATCGAAAATTGAGTTAGTCACAATAACTTGACATAAGGATTCAGGTTAACATAGATATTTACACCAGCAGTTCTTTTTTGAACAGCTTTACAAAATATTTTTAATTTCTCCTTCGTTTCGAAATGTTATTTGGCGGAACCTCTGCAGTCATCTTACGGACTCTGAATGGTGTTAATTATTGCTTGTGGTTATTGCTTTAAATTTTAGACTTTAGTATTCTCTGACAATAAGTAAATTATTTTTCCTCCGTTCGTAAGGGTATATAAAAAGAACCCGTTCCTTGTCCACCGCGTAAAGTACCCCTTCTTATATAAAAGGGTATGGGATTTTTTTGAGACACATCACATACATACATCACATAAAGTTGCGGTGAAAATATAAGACATCATTATGCAAAGGTCGCCGTCTAATTAGTTACTCGTCGCGTGAACTTGGCCGAGCCGGAGCTAAGTATAAGTACTTCACTTTTGAAGTACCTAAAGAGTCTCTTCAAGGAACGACCGCTCCAAACTGGTTTGAGCTTAAAATAGGATTTCTTCTTTAGGATATTTATCAACTCTAAAAAGTTGCCGGTTTTCATTTCGTTGGATTATTTCTATTTATGTATGTTCTTCGGTTACTCAAAAACGGCTGCACCGTTTTTATCCTATTGTAACTAAAACGGAATCTGATTATAGAATCTTGGATAAATCGAGGAACTCTTCAAATATGATAAGTAGTACATCTACAGCGATTTGGATATTTAGGAATGAATGAGGTTTAAAAAAGGAAAGGGGTATATCATTTTAAATCGCCGGCACTTACAGTGTGTAGTCTTACTTAGATAATTTATATTGTAATTCATGGATTTATTATAGAATGGGTTCGTTTGAAGTTTAAACTGTTATTGGAATATTAATATAATACATACATAATTAACATATACAGCGCATATTTCACTACTATTTATATGGCCTCGCCGTGAAAACCGCGATCTACTTACTTACATGAGTCAAATAGCCCTTCATGCGTCGATACGACCTGGAGATAATCCTCGGTTCTCGGTTCCAGTCTTGGTTCCTGAGAAAGTCAATGCAGAAAGACAATGTAGGTGATACTCTGTCGTGATACAAGCGAAACCGCGGCAAATATGTTACCCGACTGGGATTCGCTCAAAATAAGTCGCAATGCACAATTTCTTGGATTCTATAACTGTAAATTGAAGGAAAGCCACGTGTAGAAGCCAGTCGATATAACTAACGTATTTCTTGTTCGCAAACGATCTAATGGCGTGTCAGTAGTTACTATAATTAAGGATACCTACACTAACAGCTCATTAAGAACACTTAATTTAGCCTGAACACGTTCAGTCGTTTGAATTAAATAAATGTTTGATAATAATTGAAGGTTTATCTTTGTGAAGGGTGTAAACCTTAGATATTTGAAAATATTTTGCACACAACCACAATGATAGTTATACGTACCTACATACGAGATTCAAGTGAAAAGTACAAAGTGTTTACCTTAAGTTAAAAAACTTATGTATTTATTTACCTATCTATCGATCTATACAAATAAATACGAATCACCAAATGTGTTGCTAAGTGCAAAACTCGAGAAAGGATTGAAATAGTGCTAAACTTTACTAACCAGAGCCTATAGGACTGGACATAAAAAAAATTGTACCTTTCTTACTTTTTTTAAGGGGGGCCGAAACGGGATGTCGAAAATTTAAAATTGTGCTATTGTATCAAGTGGGGTATCAAATAAAAGGAGTTAATTTGTAGATTTTAAAACTAAGTAAGTATGTTTATTTTTTCTTAATCATGTACTTTTTGATTAGGGACGAAAAATGTTCAAAAAATACCATTCCCCCTCGATTATCTTCAAAGTTACTAAACAGAAAATCTGTACCTAATAATTACCAATTATTAATATCATCCTAAATATTACAGGAAAAATATAACGGTTTTTCTAACTTGCATCGTTTTTTAGGCAAAAATCCTAACTCAAACTTATTTGCTCCTACTAAACTAACCGCCATACTGTTTTTCTTGAACTATTCCCGTATCTACTTAAAAGTTTGTACGGAACCCTCGGTTCTCGGACTCGCACTTGACCGGGTTTTTTTTATATTTCTTGAAGTTTGAGAAAGAACTATTGAAAAAATTGGCCAGAAAAACGTAAAAACCCCACTTTACTTTTTCCCATACAAAGTGTTCCTAGCTGTCAATTTAAACATTGGGGGCAGATATTTTGTATGAAAAGGTCGAGTGGCATCTGGTTAGGTATAACAAAATATGGGGAATGCTTACATATTATATTAATCGACTTGGTCCCAAACAAAGCAATGCTTGTACTGTAGATACTAGGCGACAATATAGATACATACTTATATAGATAAATATTTACTATTTGAATAGAAAAAATATATATTATCCAAGACAAATAGGCACTTTTAAGAAGCGCAATAGCGATTTTTCACTGTTACGAACCGGGTATACCGAGTTTGCAATTTGTACCTCGTTAGTATGCGACAATTGCGACATCAGAGACACTTGGTGCAAACTTTGGTCATCGAATAGGTCGGACCAACTTCAACACTGACCCTTAGTCAACTAATTCTACGCTTACAGACGCTTGTCTAAATTGCAGTGAATAATGATTAACGAAAGTCGCTCTTCCTATTTATATTTTCTTACACTATTTGATAAAGAAACTATAACCTTCTATAATTTTATAAAAGGGGACCGCTGATTCATAACCAAAGATCACTAAATGAAATTTTCACTAGGTAAACAGGATTTGAGATCTTAGGAATCGAATATATCTCTCAATAACTTTAACATTTCATCAATTTGCAGCATTATAAAAGCATTTTATATTACGCAATTACTCAGCGTGCAGCGGCTTCACAGTTAATTGCTTCGCTTGTTTGAAACCCTTTTGCAGCTTTGTTTCCAAATTCAAAATATTTACTGCTGACCTGCGGCTGACGAACGGTGAAGGACACACACACAAATACGAGTATCGGATAATCGTCTCAAGGCCAACAGTACAAACCCGACGTTTTATTTGCGCGCGAAAATCGCCAAAGAAAGATTAGGTTTACCTTCGCGGTAAGGGCACGCAAGGGCACATGACGATTGTACATGTATTGGGTCTACCGTGTTTATTTTATAGCTTTTTCACACCTCCTATTCAGAAAAAAGTATTTTGATCCCTCATAAGAGGGATCAAAGTGATACTTTTCTGTTCAAGGACTACCTACAGGGTATTTTTAGTTTGAACCTGCTTAGAATATGCCATTGCCATACCATACATTATAGACTCTACATATTGACTCTACATATCAACTCTACATATCGACTCTACATTATTGACTCTACATATCGATTCTACATATCGACTCTACATATCAACTCTACATATCGACTCTACATATCGACTCTCCATATCGACTCTACATTATCGACTCTACATTATTGACTCTACATATCGACTCTACATATCGACTCTACATATCGACTCTCCATATCGACTCTACATTATCGACTCTACATTATTGACTCTACATATCGACTCTACATATCGATTCTACATATCGACTCTACATATCCACTCTACATATCGAGTCGACATATCGACTCTCCATATCGACTCTACATTATCGACTCTACATTATTGCTCTACATATCGACTCTACATATCAACTCTACATATCGACTCTACATATCGACTCTCCATATCGACTCTACATTGACTCTACATATCGACTCTACATAAAGTCGATAATAAGGAATGGCCCAGACCACAGGTGTTTGGGGTCCGAGCCGCAGGCGAGGGCCATAAATATAATATGGAAGTGGTAAATTCGTCCCGTCCGTAAAAAGTAATAAACGTTTTATAAAATAATAAGGAACTGTAAATTTAACAATTTCACATTTCATTTTATTAAAAATGTGTGATACTCTTTGACTAACTATATATTTCGTTTTCGTTATTTTGGTAGGTAGCGTTTGTATTTAAATTTTCCTCATAGTCGGTGTGAAAAGCAGTATGTGTCACAAGGTAGCAATAGTAGATTGTGTCACACACAAGGGAGCAAAATGATGTATTTACGGCGAGGGCGTATATTGAATCCTGAACGAAGCGAAGGATTATACAATAGAATCCCGAGCGTAGCGAGGGATTCTAAAGTATAATCCGGAGCGTAGTGAGGGATTCAAGTGTTAACGCCCGAGGTGAAAATAATTTTGCTACCGAGTGACACATACTGCTTTTCACACCGACTATGAGGAAAATACAAATACAAACGCTACCTACCAAAATAACGAAATATATAGTTACACATTATTATTAAAAATTAAATGTTAAATTGTCAAATGTATAGTCTATTATTATTTTATAAAACAATTATATTTTTTTACGGACGAGACGAAAATACCACTTCCATATTATATTTATGGCCCTCGCCTGCGGCTCGGACCGCAAACACCTGTGATCTGGGCCATTCCTTATTATACCGCCCTCGGTGTGTAATTTAAGTCTATGGTATGGCATATTCTAAGTGGGTTCAAACTCAAAATACCCTGTTGTCCTTGAACAGAAAAGTGCTACTTTGATCCCTCTTATGAGGGAGCAAAATACTTTTTTTCTGAATAGGAGGTGTGAAAAATTATTTTCACCACGGGCGTTAACACTTGAATCCCTCACTACGCTCCGGATTCTACTTTAGAATCCCTCGCTACGCTCGGGATTCAATTGTAGAATCCGTCGCTTCGTTCAGGATTCAATGTACGCCCTCGCCGTAAATATATCATTTTGCTCCCTTGTGACACAATCTACTATTACTGAGCCTTAGGCATCAAACTAAACCAGAAAATCGGTAATAAATGAAATCAAACTGTATAAGTAAGTGTACCCAATTTTTGCTAACCCATACATCATCTTTCCATAACAAGACATCTAGATTTAATCTGTTGAACACCTACAGATCAAAATTTGATCTGTAGGTGCTCAACAGATTAAATGAATAGCAGTGTGAATAATTTAATTATCCACATTGCTATTCCTCATACAATTTCTTTCCAAGACAAAGAAGTTTATCTTGCATAACTATGTAGTTGAAGGGTCCTTAAGAAGTATTTTGCATTGCCCGCTTCTGAGGAAAAGTTTTCTGAGCGTTTTTCCGTAACAAACCTCTGTGCGGAGGCGAGTAGGTCCTACTAGCCTTCTATAGGTAGTTACCGCTATAAAATCTGCTATAAAATTATTTGATATAATATTAGTCGCAATAACGCTCATCTGATATAATTATCTAAATATATAAAAGAAGAAGTCCTGACTGACTGACTGACTGACTTACTGATCAACGCACAGCCGAAACTACTGAAGTTAGGAACTTGAAATTTTCACAGTAGGGTGGTTATATAACGTAAGTAAGGGATAAGAAGGGATTTTTTGAAATTCATCCCCAAAGGGGGTTAAATGGGGGTTGAAAGTTTATATGGGGACCATACGATTTTTAAAGTAGGAGATCTGAGACTTCGAACATAGACTCTTTAATACAATTTAAAAAAGTAATTTCACCGTTTTTGGAAATTCATCCCCAAAGAGGGTTAAATGGGGGTTGAAAGTTTATATGAAGACCACACGATTTTTAAAGTAGGAGATCTGAGACTTCGCATATAGACCCATCAAGATGAGTACAAGAAAGTAATTTCACGGTTTTTTGAAATTCATCCCCAAAAGGGGTTAAATGGGGGTTGAAACTTTGTATAGGCACCAAACGGTTTTTGACGTTAGAGATCTGAGAGTTTGCACATAGATCCTTCAATATGACATGAGAAAAGTAATTCCACCCTTTTTTGAAATTCATCCCTAAAAGGGGTTAAACGGGGGTTGAAATATTGTATAGGGACCAAATTATTTTGAAGTTACAGATCTGAGAATTCGTATATAGACTCCTCAATAAAGGTCGAAGAAAGTAATTTTACCGTTTTTCAAAATTCATCCCCAATGGGGAACATCCTAAATGGGGGTTGAAACGATTTTTGAAGTTGCAGCTCTGAGACATCGTACATAGTCTCCTCAATATGAGTACAGGAAAATAATTTCACGGTTTTTCGAAATTCATCCCTATAAGGGCTTAAACGGGGGTTGAAAGTTTAAATGGGAACCAAACGATTTTTAAAGACGGAGATCTGAGACTTTGCACATAGACCCATCAATATGAGTACAGGAATGTAATTTCACGGTTTTTCTAAATTCATCCCCAAAAGGGGTTAAATGGGGGTTTGAAACTTTGTATAGGCACCAAACGATTTTTAAAGTTAGAGATCTGAGAGTTCGCACATAGATCCTTCAATATGAGATAAGAAAAGTAATTTAACCCTTTTTCGAAATTCATCCCTAAAAGGTGTAAAACGGGGGTTGAAATATTGTTCAGGGACCAAATTATTTTTAAGTTACAGATCTGAGACTTCGTATATAGACTCCTCGATAAAGGTCTAAGAAAGTAGTTTTACTGTTTTTCAAAATTCATCCCCAACAGGGGTTAAATGGGGGTTAAAACGATTTTTGAAGTTGGAGCTCTGAGACATTGTACATAGTCTCCACAATATGAGTGTAGGAAAGTAATTTCACGGTTTTTCGAAATTCATCCCCAAAAGGGGTTAAATGGGGGTTGAAACTTTGTATAGGCACCAACGATTTTTGAAGTTGGAGATCTCAGAGTTTCCACATAGATCCTTCAATATAAGTAGAGAAAAGTAATTTCACCCTTTTTCGAAATTCATCCCTAAAAGGGGTAAAACGAGGGTTGACAGTTTAAATGGGGACCACACGATTTTTAAACTAGGAGATTAGTTGCAAAAAGTAATTTCACCGTTTTTCAAAATTCATCCCCAACGGGGGTTAAATGGGGCTTGAAACGATTTTTGAAGTTGGAGCTCTGAGATATCGTACATAGTCTCCACAATATGAGTACAGGAAAGTCATTTCACGGTTTTTTGAAATTCATCCCCAAAAGGGGTTAGATGGGGGTTGAAAATTTGAACTTTGAAGTTAGAGCTCTGAGAAATCGTACATAAACTCAATAAGAATAAAGAAAAGTAGTTTTACCATTTTTCGAAATTCATTCCTAAAAAGGGGTCAAACGGGGGTTGAAACTTTGTATGGGGACCAAACGATTTTCGTAGTAAATCTTGAACTTCGTTCATAGACTCATCCATAAGAGTAAAGAAAAGTGATTGCTGTTTTTTGGAATTCATCCCCAAAGGGGTTAAAATGGGGGTTGAAACTTTGTGTAGGGTACAAACGATTTTTGAAGTTGGAGCTCTAAGACATCGTATATAAACTCCTCAATAAGAGTAGAAAAAGTGATTTTTCGTTTTTCAAAATTCATCCCTAAGAAGGGGTCAAACGGGGGTCAAAACTTTGTATGGAGACCAAACGGATATATATAGTAGATCTTAAACTTCTTACATAAACTCATCCATGAGAGTAAAGAAAAGTGATTGCTGTTTTTTTGAAATTCATCCCCAAAGGGGTTTAAATGAGGGTCGAAACTTTGTATACGGACCAAAAGATTTTTGAAGTTGGCGATCTGGGACATCGTACATAAACTCCTTAATAAGAAAAAAGAAATGTGGTTTTACCGTTTTTTCATCCCTAAAAAGGGATCAAAAGGGGGTTGAAACTTTGTAAAGGGACCAAACGATTTTTGTAGTAGATCTTGAACTCATCTAAAAAAGAAAAGAAAAGTGATTGCAGTTTTTTGAAATTTATCCCCAAAGGGGTTTAAATGGGGGTTGAAACTCTGTATAGGGTCCAAAGGATTTTTGAAGTAGGAAATCTGACACTTCGTACATAGATCCTTCAATAAGGGTACAGAAAAAATGTTAAACCATTTTTTGAAATTCATCTCCAAGGGTTATAAATGGGGACCAAAACTTTATAAAGGGACCAAATGATTTTTAAAGTAGGGTATCTAAAACTGATTAAACTGAATAGAACTCAAATGATTTCACGGTTCATTAAAATTTATCTCGAAGACGGGTTGAGTAAGTAGGGGTTGAAAGTTTTTTTAGGGACCGTACAATTTTTAAAGTAAAAGGTTTTTAACTCCATGCATAGCATATAGCAATTAGTAGATGGTTTTTTTGTGTAAGTAACAAGTGTTTTATTAAGTGCATTTAATTTTTTGGTAATAATCCTTAAATGGACTTAAGAATTGATTTTCGCGGTAAATGTGCATTGTGCAGTTTTGGGCCCAATATTTGAGGGTTTTGTTTAATTACAACAAAGTTTATGAACAAATATCAGAAACTATTAATTGCCTATTAAGATTAATTGCCTAATTATAATTTACACCGCAGACGAAGTCGCGGGCATCAGCTAGTTGAATCATATAACAACACTTAATATATTTACATATGACATAATTATCATTTTTTATAATGATCATTTGATATAATAACATTTAATATGACATTCTTTAAGTATAATACATATTTCCTATAATGAACTTATGGTATAACGTTAATTTCATCTAAAATACAAGTGGCATGACCATAATCACAAAACGAACTGCTACCAGAAAATTAGGTTAGGTAAGGTTTGAAGTGCGTCATCCAATAAAACCGAACTGCTATCAAAAAGTAGGTTAGGTTAGGTTTGAACTGCGTCCCCCAACAAAAACTAACTGCTATCAAAAAGTTGGTTAGGTTAGGCAATGTGGCATTACAATAAAAAATATATACCTACTCTTCTCTTGATAGTTATATATTATGATTTGTATATAAAATGAGCGTTATACCATATAATGATTATAAGAAATAAGCGTTATACCAAACGATAATTATACGAAATAAATATATATATATTTTAATTTTATATATACACGTTTAGTACGTTTATTATACAAAATGAGTGATTATACCCTTTGAAATTATATCAAATGTTGCTATATCGAAAGAAATTATATTATTTATTTTTATATCGAACATTACACACCCGTAAAATCTATCTATCTACCAGCCACGGATGTCCACTGCTGGGTATAGGCCTCCCCCATTGATCGCCGCAAAGTGCGGTTCTGAGCAGACCGCATCCACCGGGCTCCCCGCTACCTTCACGAGGTCATCTGTCCACCGAGTCTGGGGCCGTACCACCCTGCGCTTACCTATGCGAGGTCACCACTCCCGGACTTTACAAGGCTATAAAATACAGGGCTATAAAAAAATCTCGCATACCTATAAAGTTACGGACAACTTCTAGTACATAATAATATCAACACCAGTATATACATAATTACGTTGTTTCAAACGTAGTTAACGGCGGCGCAGTGAGGCGGAAGGGACCCCGGATATCCGGGATGTATCGGAGTCTAGGAAAATAGACGACTGATAAGCAATCTGGTTAGAAGATCGGTCAAGTGAGAGTTGGAGTTATTTTTAACAGTCCGTACATTGCTTTTATAATATTTTAATATTCTTTTATGACAATGAGATTGTGGCATCGACGTCTACTACAACGATCTACACTAGTAATAGACAGAAAGACAGGCACTTGAGCACTGTAATATTGAACCAATTTTGATGAAAAGTTAGACTTGTCTTTGGTGATTTAAAGGCTACTCAGTCATTAACTCATTCGAGTTGGTAAAATTCACTCGAATTTTACCAACGAAATCACATAAGTACAGTAATACCCCGCTTTACGCGAGGGATGCGTGTTGGAGAATATCGCGTTATGCGAAATTCGCGTATAACGGGGTCAAAGAAAAACGAAGAAAATATTGAATAACTAACTTTGACATGACATAAATCGCAGTGATTTGCCTAAATACCTCATGCCACCCCGCCATGCTGTTTTTAAATTTGACCAATCCGGGCGAGCGCGTAAAGCGGGGCTCTATAGCGCGAAAATTTGAAATGCGCATATAGCGAATCCGTGTAAAGCGTGGTCGCGTAAACCGGGGTATTACTGTAGATTGTCAAGCGCTGTACATACGTTGCATCGTTCGGCGTTAATTAAATCTACAGTCAGTTAAGTATATTTTTGTCCTCATTTCGAGCTCTCTAATTGACGTAATATTTGATAATACGATCCAACGTCACCACGACCGGTCCTATGATGCCCACAGTATCCCGCGACCTTCATCAGGGTATCAGTTCTAGGAGTCCACTTCAAAAGCTCGTTAATAGTTCCAACGACCATCGGTTCTACGAGCAATATGCTTATTGTTATTTAATTCTTCTAGCTACAATACCCTAAGCGTAACTTTTTTCCATTGCTCTTTCTGTCGATATTTACTTATTAATCATTATCAATCGTATTAGTTTATCTTGTCGTAATAAATTACATACATGCGAAACTACGTTGCTAAACTACCATGTTAAATTACCTCGTTGTAAATAGCACATCTACCCTGCGCATTTATTCAACAATCAAGTTGAAATATGTCGGGAAAGCGCCATTAGGCTCCTTCAAATTGACCAGCCCGGAATAGCCATGCCAACCTAGTTCGGAAATAAACCAACCTTCATGAAAAGCATTAAATTCAAAAGTTTTACGAGCAAATTTCAACCTTCATACCAGTAAATTAGGGTCTGGAACAGCGTTTGCGAATGCCTTATTAAGTATCTTTTGTTTCGAATAAACCCTAAATTGGAAGAGAGTGCAGTTTATTTTAACACACGTTTATTTATGATATTGTTTAAGATTAATTATATTACCCTGAGAAAATTGTATTATTTCAAACAGGCAACGACGCACAAACTCAGCAGGTTTCTAATCCCATTTGGTCATGAATCCCTTTAAACTAAATTTGTTAACACCAATGTCAAGTAATTGAAGACAAGACCTTTAATAAAACCCTTATTAAAATAAATTAACCAAAAGTTCGTTGGGACTTAGAGGTGACATTATCTGGCGAAAGGCCGCTTACCACTACTTTACTAGTTCAATAATCAATAAGGAAAGCGATTAAAAACCGTCCATTGACGTGTGAAAAGACAGCTTTTGCCTAAAAACCCAAACACTTTTTAATGTTACTATCTATGTATGTATGTACTAATCTTTATAAGTAACACATATCTTTATGTGTGTTGCTTTGTTCGACGCACATATTCACGCGCTTTGCATAATCATGACGGATCGACGCACACCGGCCATCGCCATCGCTCAATTAATTAGCCGCTGGAAATTAGCCACCATTTGTCAATAAGTGAATTAGTGGGCTAATCGAGCTGACTGCTGGTTTAACCCTCCATTATCCAGTAAGCCAGACACTGGATAATAATGCCAACCTACTGTAAATATTAAACAATACCTGGGCATTTTCTTAAATTAATTTACAATACAGAGTAATAATGTTTAATGGTTTTTGTTGAAAGAAAGTAATAAAGATATTTAAGATCATATTACTAGACAAGTAGAAATATTTTAAATGCATATTTTTAAGTCGTATAAAGTGCTGGTTATTGAACCCAGCTAAATATACACACACACCTACATAATCTACTCATGCACATTGTATTCTTGTACCAGCAAAATTGATACAAAGTTAAGAATAGTAAATAACCGACTCCAGACTTCTATTCAATAGACAAATGAAAAAGTTACTATAAGATTCCCCAAAACGTTATGGGTACGCCTATAATATTTGAAGAGATCCTTCGATTTCTTCAAGAACCCATCATCAGATCCTGACTTGATTACAATGGGATCAACTAGAAGATATACTTTCAAACAAAAAAAGAATCTACCTTATCGGTCCAACCGTCTTTGAGTAATCGGGGAATATACATAGAGAACCGACTGAGAACCCCCTTTTTTTAAAGTCGGTTAAAAATAAGTATACTTATACATCTTGATTGTACTCTGTACCAAATTGTACAACACAAATATTCAAGTTGCAGTGACATTGCCCGAAATTCTGGTGGAATTACAAAATAAATATCTCAAAGCCTTGTGTTTTCACAGTTTTGTGTAAATCACCTGCAGCAGTCTCGCAAAGTTTATCTCTTTAATATCAAGTAAGTATACCCTATTCATAAACAATTACAAAATCCACCAACTTTCTCAACCCCATCTGCTTGGCAAACGAGAAAAGTTTCCAAAAGATCCGAAATATGTTATGAGCTCATGTTGTGTCTTTTTAACCCTAAAACCGAAGTAAATGTCGGGTATAAATTTTATTTTAGATTAGTATTTTTACGGTATTTTTTTCCCACGTGTTTTGGTTTCCTTAGGTTAGGATATCAAAGGTAAGTACTGAAATAAGTGAACTTTGTCAACACTTATTGGGTAGGCCCATTAAGTATTGTACTAAGTTCACTTATTTCACTTCCTTACCAGAAGTGTCTCACTCCGCGATTTCGCCGCGCAGCTATACCAAAGCAATATGTGCCAAATTTTGTGGCCGGTGCCAGCTACCAAAAAGAGCTCGCGTTATGCGATAGAGCGAGACGGTTGGATGCGCTGTATTCCGTCCGGTGGTCGGACCTGAACGACAGTTTTGTCAGAATGAGAAACTTCTGCACGCAGTACTATATTATTACTTGTTCTGTGACCTTACAACGTTTTAAAGATACCACAACTCATATTTTTCGATTTCAAGACGGTTTCCCATAAAATGGCATGATGGAGCCTTATCCGATTTTTCTAATTCCACTAAGTAACATTAATCGTAAAAGTGAAGATACTTGGAGGTTCGGATGTTTGTTATAATACTTAAGTAGGTAATACGTCAACAATTGAATTCAGATGAAATTTGGCATACAAGTAAAGAGCAAGTCCTGGATTAAAACATGGGATACTTTATATCTCTGTATGGGGTTCCCTTGGGATATTAACGGGAATAACACAGACAAACCCCGGTTAAACGCGAGTATAAAATAAAACGAGATATAAGCCCATATTTACTGTGCAAGATATATCATTTCAACTCTAGGAAAATTCCATACGGCTTGTTTGAACCTTTTAATATAGCAGTCATATTGCGAAATCGAGTTTTCTCCGATAGGTGATGAATAGAACAGTCCGATATTAGACGCGAGGGTTCGTCCGGCCCGACTGTACCTATTCAGGCGTCCGTTGGGTATTCTTATCTACAAAATATACCAAGGTGTTTTTAGGATTCTGTCTAAAAAATATAAACCTATACTTTTCGTTCTTAACATTTCTACGCAAATACGAAAATATACCTACCATGTTTTGCCAAAGTATTGGTTTAAAAAGCAAAAGGTATCCTTAAGCCTTAGGTTCCAAATGAATTAGCACAAAGAACGTAACAATTTATTTATAAATTAAGTTTTATTTCATGTTTTCAAGTATTATTTTATACCATCCACATTAACAATGCTCATTGTAATAAATCGCGTATATTACCATTATATTAAGCTACCCCTGACCTGAGCTAAAAGGACTGTTAGATCGGCCAATATTGGCGAAAAATTTGGCAACCTGAACCAACACGAACCTTTTTTATGTAATAACAGCATTTCTGAGATAAGGGCAAATTTAACTCCTGCGTCAGAACTAGGGCATGCAATACCGGTTTCAATTGTATGGGCTAATACCGAAAAACCGGTTTTTCGGTATTGGCCTACAAGTAAAACCGGTATTGCATGCCCTACAGAACCTCTGCATTAAGTAGAACTATAAAGTTAAGCAAAGATACTAGTCTGTAACACCCAATGTGCCATATATCGTAACAGGGGCATTCCACGAAAACGTCTACTTTGTCGGGCACGTGACGGCTATGGCAGCTACCTTAAAAACAAATAAAGAGTCCTAAATGACATTATCAATTCAAAATATTGACATACCAAAAATGTACTTCCTAACTTTGTTAGAAGTATGAAAAAAATGGCGTCACGTGCCCGACATTCTGGTGGAATGCCCCAACACGTCTTTGTTACTATAGGCACTAAGACGTGGTATGATATAGAGGTGATTCGGGAGACTTGAGCAGGATCAACCCTAAGCTACGGATTCAGTAAATTATAAGCTACTGTTTCGTACCATTATTAGTGAGATTAACGTTATTTTTTTGGTGTTGAAAACAAAAAATATACATGTCGGGGACAGCAGCGATAGTTCAAGAAATCCAAGACTGTCAATTGACTACTGTAGTACTAAGTAGATTTAAAATGGCGCGAACGCCGTGTGACGTAACGACCGGTTGCGGTGCACGTAGACGGGCTCGTTGGACAAGAGTGTCGATTCTCTTTCTGACTGTCGTGGCGACAACACTTGTCTTACGATTCTGTCAGTTCGCCTGCCAGTAGTTAAAGTTGCTACTTGATAATTGTAATTCTGTCGATTAATAGTGAAAAGAATCATATTGTGTAACGTAATTGTCTATTTGCTCTCTTGAGTATCTACGCCATAATATTGTAACAACTATTGTAATGCCTGATGATTGAAAAGAGAACCTGGTGAGTTTCTTCGGCCCTTCTTCTCACCAGAATGTCATTTACCGAAGCGGCCAAAAGAATCAGACGAATAAATGATTTGATCTGACATGAATCCACTTCTTTAACCAACATACCTCAACGGCCAGGATTCTGCAGCTAACCCATCCTGTCCTGACAGACAGTCACGCGAGTGAATATCCGACATCAGGCGTGGGATGTAATCAGCGCCCACAGGATGTAAATGATTTCCATTGTTTGACGCATTCCACATCTTCGTCAATATCCAGTGAAAGGCACTTATGAGATTTTGTGTCTAGCGAATTGGACATGCTTTGCAAATGCTTGGATCTCAACAATGGACATGTGAGTCAATGATAATCAACCGAACGGATGCACTTACTGCGTGTAGAATCATTGCGACAAAACTAAAAATGGTTTTACTAGAAAAGAAGACAATTTCTTACCTTCAAAGCAAGCCCAGCAACTGCAGCACAGCCTACGTTAATGTATTCAGAATATCCAACACTGCCGGTTTTGTTTAAATGCAGTCTCTGAAGAAAGTTTGACCGCAACATAATTAATTGTGATCTCCGAAAATAAAGAGGCACTTGCACTGCACAACAGTCAACACCGTGAAATATAGTCACAAACAATGAAGAATCCTTCAAGAAGTACGGTTTGAAGCCACAACAAATATCATCATTTGATCTGCTGCCGCGAGCAAAAGAAGATTCGTCGTTTGGACTACATCACTGCACACTACGGATGAGCCACTACAAGGTGACATGGGCGGCAACGGCGCTTCAGGCGCGTTAGTCAACAACAAGGACCAACGCCTGATAGATTCGCGAGTTTGTGGAAATCTAATGTGATCTGGTGAGTCGTACCCATTTTTTTTACGATTCTTGACCCGAGTATTTTCTCACAAAGCGAAACTTTACTTTTAAATTGTCAGAAAAACTTTAAAGTTTACCATTTGAGATTAACAATGAAAAAGTTAGCAGTAACAAACAAGTTTACGAAGTGACTATTTATGATAGTCACTTATTTTTACGTTCTACCCGACAATTGTTCGAATTACGACATTGTAATCGTTCGAGCTATAGTTTTTTCCGTTATAAAATCGAATCAACGCAAGACTACGTTTATCGAAAGGAAAATAAATGTTGTCAACAGTTGTTTTCAACTACCTTTAAATTTAATGATTTTACAAATTTCTAGTAAGCATTCATGTTTGGAAGTAAATGTAAAGTTTACTAATGTGAGAAAAAGCGCGGTTCTATGAGTTCTAGTGATTGAAAATATTGCGATATGCTAAAAATGGTCGAGAGACAAATACCCGTTAATTTTAATAACTCGTAAGTTCCCGTATAGTACAGTTTATTTGATTTTTAAATTTGGTAATCAAGATAAATGTCCTTTGGAGTCATAATGATCTCGTTGGTGATTGGATGTGTCACATAGAATAACGGGGTTGGTTTTATGTCAAGTAACCACAAGGATGGTTGTAACGGTACAGAAATTGCCGGACAAAAGCGGTACTTACCTTGATATTTTAGTTTTTGAAAAATGTTTGGTTGTAATGGGTACTTGAACTCTAACTTTAAATTTTATTTTGATTTAGTAAACAAGAAAGGAACTAGATAAAGTTCGCCCCAAATTCAAAGGTCCATTTGATATCACAAAGTGGTGTTTTGTTTTGAAAGTACTAAACTCTAAACACACTATGACAGGTTGAGGAAAATGCCAGAGACTCACGTACCATTTTTGAGTTAAATGAGGATGTTAGCGAGACATAAAATGAGGTTCTTAGTTCGGCTGGTCGACCGAACCGGAGGCTTCGCCGTAGCCCGTTAGAAGTCGGTATCTGCTCTGAGTAGTCCGTGGGTGCGCGGTGCGCGGGGAGCTCCGGCGGAGGTCGGGTCTCGTGGAGACCGTAGAGTCTTAGGGTAGACTCGGCGATCCCGTGGGGATGCGCGTAGTGTGGGTGGCTTGTTAAGCCTTAGGCCACGAAATGAGATACCTGTTTTGTTGTCTAATAGTTTTCGTGATTGTGATGAGGCCATAAAAGGCAGTCGAATAATGGTACTTGGTTGTTCTTGCATTTAGAATAGTTCTTTTTTTATCTGGTTTAACTTAAGCTGTAACTTGAAAAAAGAAATTATCACAATTTAGTCGCATTTCCACCACGTGTAATTTTGTCGACTCTTTCGACTCAACTATTTCGAGTATAGTTGAATGTTTGAAATGAATTAAACGAAGAATTTGAGTAAGAAAGTGTCACTTACGAAATTAGAGATAAAGTCAGGAATGACCGAATGGCGTACTGTGTTGTTTTTTTTTGCTTGTTTCAGGATAGACACACGAGGACGTGTGCTCTGCAGGATGGCCGTGTCGGGGACAGCAGCGATAGTTCAAGAAATCCAAGACTGTCAATTGACTACTGTAGTACTAAGTAGATTTAAAATGGCGCGAACGCCGTGTGACGTAACGACCGGTTGCGGTGCACGTAGACGGGCTCGTTGGACAAGAGTGTCGATTCTCTTTCTGACTGTCGTGGCGACAACACTTGTCTTACGATTCTGTCAGTTCGCCTGCCAGTAGTTAAAGTTGCTACTTGATAATTGTAATTCTGTCGATTAATAGTGAAAAGAATCATATTGTGTAACGTAATTGTCTATTTGCTCTCTTGAGTATCTACGCCATAATATTGTAACAACTATTGTAATGCCTGATGATTGAAAAGAGAACCTGGTGAGTTTCTTCGGCCCTTCTTCTCACCAGAATGTCATTTACCGAAGCGGCCAAAAGAATCAGACGAATAAATGATTTGATCTGACATGAATCCACTTCTTTAACCAACATACCTCAACGGCCAGGATTCTGCAGCTAACCCATCCTGTCCTGACAGACAGTCACGCGAGAGTATATCCGACATATATATTCACAACATTAATTTATATTAAACTAGCTGTTGCCCGCGACTTCGTCCGCGTGAAATTCGAATACCCATGTGGGTGGTTAAAGGTGCACATACCTATTTTACCGCAGGCAGCAGCCGCAGCCGCAGTAGTACCGCTTTCTACATTACCAAAACTACGTAAAACTGGCCGTGCGCGAAGCAGTAACTACCCCCTAAGAAGCAACTCCTTTTGTCCTCCTGGGGATGTTTCGAAAAACGGTGAATTCACGTTTCTTTTATTGAAGAAACGTGATAAGTCTGGAGAACGACTTTTTAAGAATGTGTGGATATATTTTCTTGGGTTTTAGTAAATAGGATTTTTATGTAACATTATACCTCTAACTGTAAGAAACATTCTCTATACAAACTTTAATACCTTTAAAGTATGAATTTTCAAAAAACACTTTTTTATTCTTTTTACGTTGTATTTATATAACGTACTCAGCATATTTCAAGTTTCTAGGTTTAGTAGTTAATGACTCTGTCCAGATTCAAATTTTCCACCCCCATTTAACTCCATTTAATTGGGTATGAATTTCGAAAACCGGCAAAGTTACTTTTGTTGACATATAATGAAGGGTTTACATATCAAGTCGCAGATCTCCTACTATAAAAATCATGTTCATGTCCCAAGTATACAAATTTAAACTCCGACTTTAGTCCCTTAGGAAATGAATTTTGAAAAACTGTGGAATCACTGTTCTTTAAATTTAATAAACAGTATATACATAAAGTTTCAACCCTTCCCATGCAAATATTCAATCCTATTAAACCCCTCAAGGGAAATAAGATCCTCTACACATGTAAAGTTTCTAGATCTATAAGTTTTTGTACTGTCTTTCAAACTTTCAACTTAAATTTATTTTACTTCCTAAATTAGATGAATTTTGGAAAAAAGTAATAGTGGCTTTTCTTGGCTCATTATAAAAAGTCTATCTATGATGTGTTAGATCTCCTAATGTAAAAATCATATATTCCCGATACAAACTCTCAAACCCTATTTAAGCTTTTCGGGGATGAATTTCAAAAGACGGTGAAAACACTCTTCTTTTAAAACAATGAAGAATTTAAATATGAAATTTCATACCTCTTACTTAAAAAGATCGTAAGGTCCCGATACAATTTTTCAACCCCAAATTTAAACCCCTTCGAGAATGAATTTCGAAAAATGGTGAAATCTGTTTTCTTTTATTCTAATAAAGAGTCTAAACATGAAGTTTCAAACCTCTTAGTTAAAAAGATCGTAGAGTCCCGATACCAACTTTCAACCCCCATTTAAACCCCTTGGAGGAGGAATTTCGGAAAACGGTGAAAACACTTTCCTTTTATTCTAATGAAGAGTCTAAACATGATTGTTCAACCCTGTTACTTTAAACATCGCGGACTCTCCATACAAACTTTTAACTCCCATTTAAACCCCTTAGAGGATGAATGACAAAAAACGGTAAAACCACTTTTCTTTTATTCTAATGAAGAATCTAAGCATGAAGTTTAAAACCTCTTACTTAAAAAGATCGTAGAATACCGATACGAACTTTTAACCCCCATTTTAACCTTTCAGGGGATGAATTTCGAAAAACGGTGAAACTACTTTTCTTTCATTTTAATGAAGAATCTAAGCATGAAGTTTCAAACCTCTTACTTTAAAAATCGCAGACTCTCCATACAAACTTTCAACCACCATTTTAACTCCTCAGGGGATGAATTTCAAAGAACGGTGAAATCACTTTTCTTTTATTCTAATGAAGAATCTAAACACGAAGTTTCAAACCTCTTACTTAAAAAATCGTAGTCTCTCCATACAAATTTTGAACCCCTATTTGAACCTCTTAGGGGATGAATTTCGAAAAATCCGTTCTTATCTCTCACCTACGTCATATGAACATTCTACTGTGAAAGTTTCAAGTTCTTCGCTTCAGTAGTTTCGGCTGTGCGTTGATGAGTCAGTCAGGACTTGGCCTTTTATATATATATATATATAATATAGATTATAAAATAATAAATAAGTATTGTAGGAGACAACCTTTCACAAATCAACCTAGACCCAAACTAAGCAATGCTTGTATTATAGGTACTGGACATCAATATACATACTTATACATATAGATAAATATACAGGGTGGGAGGGACTATACCGTCATACTTTAGCCATGAATTCCTGGTGGTGTGACGAGTAAAAAAAGTTATGTGATGTATAGTCGAAAAACGCTTACTTTCAGAGATATTCATTATTTTTTAAATGAAAACTCCCAAGTGTGTAACAAGCCCTAATAAATTTGACTAAGATAGTTTTACAATTTTTTTTAAATCCTTTAACTAAACAGCAATTAACCTTCGCAGTATTTGATGGTAAGCGACTACGAGGCCAGAAAATTGACATTTCGTTTCCATTTTAGCTTTTTTTTCTTTTTGATAACTTTTCCTCCAGTAAGGACATGTTTATAACGAGGGAGGGGCTGAATTTACTGATTTATTTTGTTCCATAAGACTATTAATGTAAAATGACAATATTCGACCCATGTTGATGTAACATTATTTACTCGTCACACCACCAGGAATTCATGGCTAAAGTATGTCAGTATAGTCCCTCCCACCCTGTATACTAAAATAGATAAAAAACTTCCAAGAATCGGGAACTCGTGCTCATCACACAAATATTTAGCCTTACTAGGATTATTATGTTTAGATTCTATCTTTAGCTACTGTTAAACTTTAATATCAGAAATATCCAATCTATGAATTGTCTTGGCCTTCTGTCAAACCCAGTTCTTTGATTGAATCCTTTTCAGACCTTGCCAGGTCAGACGTGTCCCACTTTGGCAGTTCATTCGGAAACCTCTCAGCCTCAAGCTATTGTCAAATATCGTGAGGAGTCAAAAATACATAGATTGATATCATACTTATAGAAGATAATAAGTTGCTGTCAAAAAAGCTTTTAGTGTCGACTGTTTGTATTATCGCAAACTGCACGTCACAACTAATCAAATGAATCCAAGCACAGTGAATTTATCTTATGTAATTTAGATGATCCTATGGCTTGGCTACCATTCGGCTCCATCATCAGATCAGCTCCATGTCATAATAATATTGCATTTTCATCTGATTTAAATATTCTTGCAAAATATCAACTTAATCAGTTAAAGTACCAAAGACTTGTCCAAAAGGCTGGTCGACTGCACTGGTGACCGAAAAGCTTCCTCGCGCAGCGAATAAGTATCGCCATACAGCGAGGAAACTCGCATATTCGGCACCATGCCAAGGGGGCCCAATTTTTTAGATAGATATTTAACCGTGGAGGAACACATTTTATAGATCTTATAATAGGCAAGTCGGTGGAAATCGAGTTCTGTTGATACCCTCCCGGTACTGACTTGGTTTTTTACATCTCAAAACTTTTTTGTTGTAGGAGAACTGCGTTGCGAGACCTGCATCTTTTTACATGTAATGTTTTTGATGGGATAAACATATTTCTCTAGCAAAATTGATTTCAAATAACTTTGCGAATAGCATTCCTTAAATTATTCGTCCATAATATTGAGATTTCACGTCTATAATACCTTACCTTATGTATATCAAGAGACGTATCAAGCTCGGGCGGACTGCGAAATGGAATATAAATCCATCTCGATGGCAGATAATCTCGTTACGTGAGCGACAATTGAGTTGCAAATTCGAGAGCAAAGGCCCTTTGATACCACCATCAGAGCGCTGGTGTGTTTACTTATGAATAAGGGCAGTGAGATTAAGCCGGATTTACATTGGTCTAGTTACTGGCTTTAATTTTGCTCTGTATTTGACACGACGACCCATCTACTACAAGTCGGTGCAGGGTCTTAAAATTTCGGTGCTAGAATGAATGTGTTTCTGTGACAGTGTGCTTAAGAGTAGATGTTTAATTCTTACACATTTCATTTTATGTTGGAGCGTTCGATTCACCGCATATGGGTATAAAGGTTTGTAGCATGTTGAATAGTGATGCAAATAAAAGAGCCCTATCAATATCAAAGTTTCTACATTATTCGTAGACGTTTCGTTTGCCAGTTTTCGTTTTTGTATTTTTAGAAGGTATTTTTTACTTAAATAAGTTTTTGTGAATGTTATAGAGCCCATTAAAGTAAGTATATTTGATAACAATAGTGAAAAGTTCGGTAACTGTCACATTTCGATAAAAAAAGCTGTCAGATACACAAAGTTCTTGCAAACAAAAAATTCGCAAAACAAAGTTTCAGGCTTAATATTATTGTTCGCTACGCCAGTCTTAACAGCTGTATCAAGGTAAACCTGCCTTTATAAATTATGCTTTAAGATACCAAACAACTGAACTCCTCAAGATATTTTGAAGATTCGTATAATGGCAATAGTAAAGATTCAACCTTTATAACTTCACAAATCTGCACAGGTGTGCTTCAAAAGTTCGAACAAAACTTGAACGTTCAACGCCGCGCGCCGCGGGCTACGAACTCGCCGAGCGACAATGCTGCAGCAATGTCTGAAGCGTACCCAGAGGCGTACATTGGAAGTTGAAGAGAATTCTCCGTCTATGTCCGTCAGAGTTTTGCAAAATGTACTCAACAAAAACATTTCATGTAAAAAGATGCAAGTCTCGCAACGCAGTTCTCCTTGAGTTCTCCTACACCAAAAAGTTTTGAGATGTAATGTTAAACCAAGTCAGTACCGGAAGGGTGTCAACTGAACTCGATTTCCACCGACTTGCCTACTATTTACGCGTGGAGGATTCTTTATTTCAGAACTATAAAATGTCATTCACGGTTTCATTCATTTCTTCTTGTAAGTGGTCTTCCTTTATTTATTACATGCAGGCAGTAGGCAAGGCACCCACAGGCGTGGATTACTTACTCTAGTGCCAAAAAAAGAGACATAGAAGAATCTAAAAACTCATGTATTACGATATTATATTTATTCGTATTTTTTTAGTATAAAATGTCTTTACATATTTGGTAAGTTCACTAATACTTGTTTAAGTTTCCCAATCCCATTTATTATCAACTGTTTTCCGCATAGCCAACGTTCCTACATTTTCATTTTCAGCTTCTAAGTACAAATAACTTTCTAAAGGTCTTAATCTGTTCAACAGGGTTGTTAAAAGTTGACTTAATGCCAAGTCAATAAGGTTGAGATTAATGCTTTGATTCTTTCTTGCGAAAGGTGTCCGTTTTATCTCAGTGAAACACGTTACTCAACGGAGCGAGCGAAACTGATATCGGCAACGTTATCAGATGCGTACGCCTCGTTGAGTTACGCTACGCTGAAAATTGGCAATTCGAAATGAACAGGCACTTCTTTTTGCAATATTTGCCGTGTAATTTCTTCTCTCTATCTATGTAGTCATCTTCATTACTAACAACTAAAGATTGTAAATATTGGAGGTTACGTATTACAATGCCGAATATTCATAATACCTAAAGTTGAAATACCAATGGACAAAATAACGAAAATCAAAATACCGAAAGTGCAAAAAGCCGATTTTCGATATACCGAAGTTCAAAATAACTATTTTCAAAAGACCGGTAGATCAAAATCTCGAAATTTTATAATACCGGAAGTTTTAAATCTCGAAGTTTATAATCCCGAAAGTCAGCCAACCGATCGGCTCCGGCGCTGCGGGATGCGCAGCCCCTCCGCCCTGGTGTAAGAAAGGGCGGCACTTACGCTCGCCTCCGCAGCTTCGGCTCTTTGGTCGCCTTCAGCGGGGCTACCCTCCCTCCGCGCCTCCGGGCTTTTACTTATATACACTCTATATTGGAAGAATAAGACCATAAAGAGGGTCATTGTTTGCTTGCACGGCATACATTTTATTTCATACGTTGATACATTTAAAGGTGTTCTGATGAAGGCGGATCACCGCCGCCGTCGTCAGGATTGACTGTAGCTTCCGTGTACGTATACCGAGGAGTTGACAGCGGAGGAAGTGGAACAAGGCAATTCGTCGCTTGGGTTCGTGGTGCGCTTTCGTTGACGTACGAAAAGTCATCCGTAAATCAACTTCACCGCTCAGACCATCGACACGACGCTTCGCCAGACTGATTTGTAGTAAATCTCGTTCCAAAATAGCATCAAAGTTGTGCCGTCAAATATATCGCGCGAAATAATGCTGCAAAAAAATATAAAATTATGATTTTAGCAAAAAACGTTTAGTTTCAAATTATGATAACAGACGGCGCTGTCCTTTACCTTTAGTTTAAGGGCCGATACAGACGGACTGCAACCCAACTGCAACTCCCTACGATTTGTATGGGAACTGCATCACAACTGCGCAGTCGGCGTGCAGTTGTAATGCAGTTCCCATACAAATCGTAGGGAGTTGCAGTTGGGTTGCAGTCCGTCTGTATCGGCCCTAAATCACTTCGCCTACAGGTGGTTTAAATACATAACTGTTATTTAGATTTGTTTATACATTACCTATTTACAGTCAAGGGTACGAATATGTATACACCACAAAGTTTAAAAAATATGTATTGTCTTATTATTATCCCAGTAAGGTTTATGTATACATATTTTGGAACTTTGTGTGGATATATCTTTGCCCTCGACTGTACAAGATCGACCGTTATTTTGCATTAATAATCACAATTAGATAAGTATCTCAAACAAATTGGAATCATAAATACATGGAATAAAATTGATTTATAATTGGATATTAGGATAAATGTGAGGTTGCGCAAGTTATTCCCCAATATGGCACTTAAGGGCTATTAAGGGCCTATATTCAGACCGCGGTCGGTGTCGTTAAGAAGGCCATCCCGTTGCTGCTAAAACAATTAGTTCGTGCGAGATCGCTTAGTGCTCTTCAGGGATTCTGCTATACAACATATATTTATGTTGTACCGTTTTCACACGAAACACAGCTTTTAATTGGTTACTTTGACAAACCTGTCAACTGTCATTATTAGTTCAATTTGACCCACTTCCCGATTTCTGATTAAGCTGAAATTTTACACGAATATGTAAATCAGATCGTTTCTCGCTCGCTTGTCCACCATATGCAAACAACGCATTCTGTCGTACTTCGGCCACACAATGCGCAGAGGCGACGAAAATCTAGAAAAACTGATTTTGGTTGGGAACACCGAAGGCAAAAGATCGCGCGGTCGTTCACCAACAAGATGGACCGGACCGATCAAGTGAAAGACTCGTCGTCCTCCAAATTCTACACGGTTGTAAGAGACGCGCTGGACAGAAACCGGTGGAGGCAGATCATCCGCGCCAGGTGCAACCCTGATGCTGACCACGATCCTCAGACATGAGGGACCGACCCCAGAGAGAGAGAGAGTAAATCAGATGACAATGCAATATTATACAAAAAAGTACAGTCAGCAATAAAAGCTTGTCTCAAAAAAAAATATTAACAGAAACTTATTTAGCATATAATTTATAGTCTTCGTTTTTGTTTTATTAAAAATGTTGTGCAAATTATAATGTAATTTCAGACTTCATATAATTTTCTTTTCATCTTTAAAAAAAGGTACAGTAATACCCCGGTTTACGCGACCTCGCTTTACACGGATTCGCTATACGCGCATTTAAAATTTTCGCATACCTACTGCTAAATACATAACATGTCATTAAAATTTTGCAATAAACGAATATTTATTCAATATTCTCTTCGTTTTTTCTTTGACCATAGCCTAACGAATGTTATTGTTTATGTATGACAAACTCCTGATATTTAAAGTGTTTATAATATTTGTTTTTACCCATCTGTTGTGGTAAATTCAAGGAAATGGACAGACCCCGTTCGCCTGCCCGCCCGTCAGCACGCCCGTATGGATAATTAAAGAACAAACACTTACAAAATAATTATGCTGAATAATTGTTTTGTGCCGAACTGAAAAATAATTTGTAAAAACACGGAATAAACATTTCTGTCGTGTGTCGCATGGAAATAAAGCAGATTGTTATCGAAAAGTAGTTAGGGTTTCATTTCTTAACCGGTATAAAATCATATATTTTAAATTGCAGAGCTGAAAGAAACAAACCATGTAAGAAAACCACATTCACAACATTGTGACAATGACAAAACTCACGTAATTTTTTTTTTTTATTTGAGACAAGCCGAAGGTAGTATTCTATTATGTTATGTCGTAGCATTGGTACATACGCTGTTTTAGACTAAGTACGTGTTATAAAAAATATAGTTAGCTAAATAACTATTGATCCTAGAAAAAATATAAAAACATTGTTGACTCCCACTTACCAAGCAGAATGTAAAGAACTTGTAAAATTGGGGCCTTAGAAATATGAAATGTTATCAATTACCCAAGAACAAATGGCATTATTAAGTATTAACTATTCTACCTATTTGCTTGTAAACAATGCAAAATTCTAAAATTGAATAATAACTGTATTCAAATTTACTTTCTGAGATTATTTTTTCATCAGAGGCCCACCAATTAAGGGATAACTTTACCTAATTTTGGCTAATCTCACTCCAGCGCTGAAGGAGGCTTCGAGAAATTATGCAAATGGAGAGTTAAATGTAACTTTTAATGAGGAGCCATGACTCGTGCTGTTCCAAGTCGCGAACGATAAAATAAACATATTTCATACAATATTACTGTTTTTGATTTTGTACCCAGGTGTTGCTCATGGCCATTTCGTTAATTCTGGATCGCGCTAGCGTTCGGCTACCGTAAAAAGTATACACAGAAAATATAGTATGAAATGAAAACATAGGCAAACGATGAATTATTCTTTTAAAGTATAACTACACCGCCAACGTACAACTACGTATAAGGCAACGTAGCGTATATCTAAAATTAGGCGAGACACGTCCATTTTCCCGCTATTTTTTCTAAATATTACGGAACAGATAAAGACTTAAGATTGAGCGAGCTTTTGAAAGGAAACTTCAGTTACTAAATGCTCTGAAATGTATAGACATTTTCCTCGACCAACATAAAATAACACGGAACCGGTAGGAATACCATGTTAAAAGCTAAAAATAAAACCTGCCCCATTTCCCCGGCCGACTGTACGTCCAATAAGTCAAGCGTTGACGGCTGTAAGCCGATTTGCAAAGTATAGTCGACTTCATCGCAGCACTTTGTTACTGTCATAATGAAAAAGGTTACGGCGAAAAGATAAATTATTTAAAGGGTTGAAATGGCAACACTAGGAATTATTAAGGGGATATTACACTGCTTTGAACTAGCGTAAATATTTACTAAGCGAACCGTAGTGTAACGAGAAAAGTAGTTCATTAAAGGGGCACGCAAATTTACACGGGGATTACCCCCTACCCTACATTAGGGTTGACAGCGTAAAATACTACCGCTGCCGCTGACGTAGCGTAAAACACTTGAAGAATCAATGTCAGGTAGCTCACCAATAAACTCATTATTGAAATTTTAATCAGTAATAAAAAAACCGGTCAAAGACGGTATTACTTGCCAAATTTCATAGCTCTAGGTCAACGGAAACTATCCTATAAATTTCGGTTTCCTTGAGAGAGTCGAAATGTACATTTTATGCGGCATAATAATAATTCTTTATTTCGGACATCAGAGATCAATATTATGTTAGTTACAAAATATAGGTACTTATTTTTATGTTAGTAATAATTATTATTAACTTAACCTAATACAATTGCTATTTAACATATTGGCACACCGGTGCATGAAGTGCCATCCAGTGTTTGTAAAAGGATTATCAAACCTGCCCCAACTTCTTTTAAATAGCTGTTGGCGCTGTGTCGCACGCGATGCATCTGGAAAGCAGCACGTTTTCGCATTATCGCGTAAAAATCGTCCAAACGAGCTTCTGCAAACATCCGAGATGCACTGCAATAACGAGGCAACCCCATCAGAATTCTAAATCCGTTATTGAATTGGACGCGCAGAGCGCTGTACCTATTATATGTATATTTTTTACGTTAACTTAGAAGTTTGATTTTTTTACAGCTTCTAGGGACTATAGCCCTGTAGGCTTATGATGCTACGCTTTGTCGCGCGATAAATAAATGATAAAGCATCCGTCACTCTCACACACTATTTGTCAGAAGTCAGAACGTGATTATTATTTGTTCATTCGTCATTATTATTTGCGTATGTGTCGCTATGAACAATGATATAGGTATTTTTTACCTTCTCTAACAATGCTCAAATTTAAGCGACCCCCTAAATAGTTTTAGATTTCGCTCAAATTTTGCAGAAGGGCTTTTTAAGCCTTATCAAATAAAAGGAGCCTTGGAGACGAGAAGGTGCGTCGAGAAAGAATTTATTTTTTTGGACCGCCCTAAGGTATTAACCCAGTCCTTTACAGGCAGAATTGCAGTCTGTGTATCAGACTGCAATTCTGCCGCCATAACGCAAAAGGGCACAACTAACATTTTTTTCGACACTGAGTTATATACATATTCGGAATCAGCGAAATTTACTGATTCCGAATATGTAAGCATCTTAGTGTCGAAAAAAAAGTTAGATGTGCCCTTTTGCGTTATGGCGGCAGAATTTAATTCCAAGCGTAAATAAAAACGTTTACAAAACAACTCAAACTCAGTGAAACAACGGAATAAATCCATTCGCCCAGATGAATTCGCAAATTTTAAGGCCCTCCAACAAATTGGAATCGATTTAAATTGGACGTTACAGGTTGTTTACGAATTTAGACCCTTTGCTTTGAGAATAGAGATTTAAATTGATTGTACGAGAATCACCTGTCGTGTCAATGTGCTCGTATGATATTGATTGGAAATGAATGATAGTGCAAGCGACACGTGTGAATGAATCTGACAACTGGAAAGCAATATGTTGATGGAAAAAGTTTCTTTTTCTTTTGTTTACTTTAGAAAGGTCTGGTAGGTATTACTAAGCTTAGTTTTAACATTAGATATTGTTAAGAAAACTTCTGACCCCTTCGAGTGGGGTATCAAAATGAAGAGATTTAAAACCTGATCATAAAAATATACACTTTTAAACTCGTTTTCATCCATGGCAGTCGTGTTTTTTATTTTTAAAAAAGGTTAGGTTAGTTTCAGATGCAGTTATCACTCTGTGAACTGTAAAAGCCTGTACTTCTCCCTTACAACAATGGAACAATGCGATGCACCGCTGTTTCGCGGGCAGAAATAATTACTTAAGGCACGCGGGCTAGGCTATTTGGACAGTGATGCATTGTCTGTCGTGTAATATGCGTTGTTTGCTTGTTACAGGGCAATATGCGGCTGGTGATGCCCGGTTGTATAACGGACGCGCGGGGGGTCCCCTGGTTCCGCGCACTGGGGCTGATCGTCACTATGGCTATTTACCTCGTGTTTGGTAAGTGACATATTATAGGTACACACGTTTCCGATTAATCACTTTACAGAAAGCATTCATGCGAATTTAATTCATCTGAAAGCCATGTTCCGCTGTACAATAGAACACACTGTTATCTGTATATTTGTAAACCAATATCAACTTTATTGCATAGTGTTAAAGTCTATAAGTAGTCAGTTTACAGTTGTTTCTTTTGTACGATACTTTAATTTTAGATGTGGTTTTTTACGTGGTCAGAAACGTGTAGCGCGATTTATAACAATAGTTTATATATAAATTATATTTGTATCTATTATTATTTGTTAGGTTGTACTTATTACATAGACATATAACGCCAAACAAATCTGTGCATGAATAACAACGTAGCAAATTTTAGATGCCCTGCGCATCAGGAGGCCTCACGACCACTCGTAAAAGACAAGTTACGTCATTTCGTCACGACTAGACCAAATTACAGACCCAACGATACCAACCAAGAGCCTAAAAATGCTACAGGCCCTGCGCTGGCTTAACACATTCATTACCCATCTCATTTTGTGTGAAAATTTGGGAGCTTGGCACTGAAAGTGTTAATCTGGTAGTGAAAAAAAAATCGCAACTGTTGTTGCCGGAAAGTTTATTATAAGGCTACTTCCCTAACCTTAAATTCAGGAAGCTGAAAATTCTAACAAAAGGAATTCAGTTTCAAAGGACTGAAATCATTCAAGTTTGATCCATGTTTAACAGAAATTCCCGCTAAAATTAGGAGATTTTTCGTCCAATTTAAAGGTTTTCTTTTGCTTGAATATTAGCGATGTTTTTCTGGAAAGTTCTTGTCGCCCGAGTCGGAATAGCGAGACGTAATCAATTTAATTTGTTAGGTAGGGTAAATTTCACTACAGTGGGTTAGGTTAGAGTAAGAGTAATAAGTAGAGTAAGCGAGACCACAATTACACAAATATAATAGACAGATCACATCATAATAGTAATATTAGGCATGCGCAAAATTTGTCACTAAAGTGAAAAGAGTGATATCAATCTTTGGTTCTCTAAGATATGTACGAGTATCATTGTTTGAGCTCAGTAACTCTTTTAGTTAAGTAGCTCCGTGGTGTGTCAACGATTCACTAGCTCTTATAAGCTCAGTAGCTCCGCGGTGTGTGTGTGTGTTCACTAGCTAGCAGTGGCGTGGCGTAAAAGATATCCTAGCGCAAGCCAGTGCAGATTTGGCGTACATTTTTCTTAAGAGCACTAAAATAAGGTGATCCACCAACCATTTTTATAAATGTCTACATTACTTTATTATATGTTTAATGGTTCATTTGGCAAATTGCCACTAAGAAATCCAAGCATGACTCAAAGTAAAGCAAAGGAGAGGAGATATTTAAATGTGTCTAAAGCAATTCAAAAGAACTTTTTGAGTAAGATAATACGAGTATGTAGTAAGAAAATGTGTATACAAATGAGAAAAATATGGCAGCTACTTCAAGAAACAGCAATGACAGACGAGTGGTCCTATAAGGGTTCTGTGTTTTTCTTTCATCGCTCAACCCCTGCTGGATTTTTCTCGTCTACTTGAGCTAAAGTTTCGAGATTTTTCCAACGTTAATTTCAACTTGGAATTGTTATAAATCGTCCTTAGCAGTGGAACTTTTCACAGGTTTTTACACACTTTGGCTACGTGATTGGACTGAAGATTCCATTTTGCACGATAAGACTGTTAAAGTTAGATTCTTTTTTACTGTAAGAGCACACTTTAAACTTATTAAGTATGTAAGTACCTATACACAAATAACATTATGCCAAAACAAGGCGAGCCGTAGGTAAGTTCCCTCTATTTGGCATAACTTTATTTGTTTGACTGTATTGTTTGTCCAAATTTTTATGTCGTATATAATTTTCTTCTAGCTTAAGGGCTTTTTCAGACACGCGGGAACCACGCGATCATAAATCGTGCGGTTTGAAATCGCAAAATTGTGTAATGTATTCAGACGCGACAATTATTAAGCGATTCGTGTTCGTGGATAACGTCCGTTTGAAAATGGAAGTCAACGAAGACATAAGTACTATGAGTATAATATTGTAGTCTTTGATACTATGTTTACTGTGGTAGCTTATAAAAATCGCGCGGTGCCCGCAACGCAGCTGAACGCTAAGGATAGTTATTATTATTAGTAATAACTATGGAGCCGTTCCTTAGCGTTCAGTTCAATCGCGCGGGCGCCGCACGATTCTGCTTTTTAGCGGTTGGGTAACCGCGCAGTTACGATACCGTGCGGTTATCGCCGTGTCTGAACGAGCCCTAAACGTAACGAAACGAAATAATACAGGGGTAAACTAACTATTATGCGAAAAGACTTTTTGGAGGTACTTTCGAATCAATACAATTATGGCTAAGCAAATATTAAACAAAAATTCATATTAAAAAAATACTTGTCAGGAACATAAATACAAGTGATTACCAACCTATCTTAAAAATACAAATTTGTAACAAAAGCTAAAACTCTCAAGTTACTTAGTTATTCTTACATCTTTCAAGTTCTTGTCATCCTACACATCAAAGTTGCCTTGTCTTCGTTGCTACATTAACTTCAAGAATTTTTCACTTAAACAATAAGGACTTATTATATTGAGAAGTGGATGCTACCTACGTCCTTTTGTGCTATAAACACAGTAATAATTTCTAACTCGAGATTCTACACTTTCAGATCGTTATCTGAAGGAATTAGCCTGGTAGATAATGTACGGTAAGTTACATCGGTTTTAAGTTTCACCATTTTCACTAATTATCTTAACAGGCTATATGGACGTAGGTAACTGTGTATAAAATAAGTTAAATTAATAAAATATCGGTACATACGCGATTCAATTCTGTTACAATAAATGTTAAAATTAAGAATTCAATTAATTGAATACGTTGCCGTTTACTTCACTAAAAGACTAACAAATACAATACCCTTGTAAATATACAACAGTTAGTGCACATTCATGGGATAAGGGTTTTCTAAAAAACTAATTCGACGAATTTTCATCAACTGATATTCGGTCTTCAGCAAATCAATCAAATACATATAATTTTGGTTTTAAATACTAAAAAAATAAGCAAAAGTGTAATTTGTATGGAACTTTTATTTTAATTGAATAGGTATAGTATTTAGAGTTAAAATAGTATTTAGAGTGTCGTTTGCACCAACCTTTGTACAAAAATGGAACCAAACGCAAACACCGCGCGTGGAATGTAGTGGCCACGCTAGCCCAGTGCGGGTTGGGGACTTCACATAGGTACACCCTTTAATTTCTCCGCGGAAGTGTGCACTTTTTCTTTTTTCCTTCACCGAAAAGTTAATGGTAAATATCAAAAAAAACATATTTTTCCTAAAAAAACCCGACCGCGGTGCACTTTGAAACAGCATAAAATCCGCCATTTTGTTTATTTTAACGAACTTCATACCCAGTGACACTCGCACCATCAAGACGAATTTAATGATGTATCATTTATCAAAATCGGATGTGCCGTTGAGTAGTTACGAGCGGACACAGGAACGGACATACATACATACATACACACATACAGGTCAAACACATAACCCTCCTTTAGGCTTCGCCGCAGTCGGGTAACAATATTTTGTACATGAGTTCCGCGAAACTCCATAGATCGTCTCCTCTCGATCCAGTATGGATGAGGAACTGGGCGGAACGGAGAGGAACGCCATGAGTTGACCAATCACACTGTTTCTCAGTGGTGGCGTAGGGGGGGACGCAGACCTACTTTACTTACACCAGCTCGGGTGCGTGACTGGCCTAAACCCCCACTGCTATTTCTAAAGCGGAGTGGAGATTTCGAGCGCTGTGATCAGACAATTTAAATCCCATCAAAAACATTACATGTAAAAAGATGCAAGTCTCGCAACGCAGTTCTCTTACAACAAAAAAGTTTTGAGATGTAATGTTAAACCAAGTCAGTACCGAGGGGGGTGTCCACAGAACTCGATTTCCACCGACTTGCCTATTATTAGATCTATAAAATGTGTTCCTCCACGGTTAGATATAGTTATAGTATAGTTATAGTAGATTAAATGAATCGCATAAAACTTCGATCGATCGCGCCCGCCAGACATCCGAAGGCCGACTTCGAGCAATGTTGGGAAGTTCCAAGTTTAGAGCTAATTAAGTAGGTACTTACTTAATTAATTAAAGACGTAAACTATTAACTTTCACTTTTAGTTTTGGAAAGGAAAAATATCGAGTCTTATAATGATTTGTGTTTGGATTTAGGCCACGTTGTTTTACGCATTTAGCAAATCTGATAAGATAATATAATCTCTCTTTCCATGTATTTGTCCTCTAAGTCAAAGTTATTTACCTATTATAATTTAGGCATAGTAAAATGCACCCATGAATGTCAAAATTTACCACCGGTTCCGAAGTAGGGTTTCTGCTCGAGACTTCTCGAACTCGAGACAACTTGAGAGTTTCACCTTCATTCGAGACGAGAAATAAATAGCTGACTCTCGAGACTCTCGAGTTCCGGCACAAACGAAATAAGGGCTAAAGTCAGGCTCGCCATTTTTTGGGCTTTTAACAATGATAAACATTTGAAACGTTACACCCTGTATATAACACAGTGACACCGTGTATATATCACAGTGACACCCAGTATATAATCACAGTGACACCTGCTACTTGACAGCTAACAATTACCGAATGACAAAATACGCACACGATTGGCGGCAGAATAGTTGCGCCCATTTTGTGAATGACCAGTTAGGTTTTATTGCCCCCTTTTTTTGATGGATAAAATGAAATATTTTGCTTACCTACTGATTGCTTACCAAAATTTGATTAATTGTAGGTCGCTTAATGCAGCTCAAATACTCAATTTGCTGACCAAAATAATTTAGAGCAGTTCATTAATTGCAGACAGATTTATAAATGTTTGCTAACCATAAGTTGCTTACCAACTAGCTATTTTGGCTGACCAAATACATATTTCAGCTCACGCTCATATGAATATTTTGGTGATCGATTAAATGATACCCTTTTTATTTGTTTTTTATTTTATTTTCAACAATAATTTACAATTTCTTACTAAAGACTCGAGAGTCGAGACAACTCGAGAAATTGGAGTCGAGATTTCTCGAAACTCGAGAAAAAAAATGAGGCGAGAAACCAGAAACCCTATTCCGAAGTGAAACCTCTGCTTCGAGAAGAGCCGGCTTAGTAAGAAGCTTGGCGAGGTATTATTTTTTGAAAACCATGCTGTACCATTATTTGGCGATTAAACATACCTATAACTGTACAGTAGCACTGCCGTTGATTTTTTTCTTAAATATCCGAGGGTCATAATGTAAATGAATTCATGCTTTTGGCGAGACGCTCTTCAAGACACCTCGACATCGATAAAGAGCCAGAATGGCCCACACTTGAACATGTACAAAAAAAGAAGGTAAGACGTTATTGGAGTGAATGCTCGCAAGCTAGATCGACTAGTATCAAATTCTGTTTTGTTAAGCCAAAACCAGGTAACCAATACGAGTAAATATATAAAGAGAAAGAAAAAAATACGCTAAAAGTTACCCAATACCTGGAACACCTGGTCCGCAGTTGAAGAACGGTTGAGAGTTTAAAAATAGTACGAAAGCGCAATTCCTGTTTTACAAGAACGGCCAAACGATTTAATTTGCATCATTCATACTTAGAACTGAAATATTGATGGGGCATATCCAAGGCTGGGATGACAAGCTTTTACCCGCGGCTTTGCCTGCGTTATTTCGGTTCCTATTTCAAGAAAAGTCTTTACCGGGATAAAGATTACCTATCCTATGTTTTAACCCATGACTCGGTCTACATTCATGCCAAATTTCATTTCAATCCATTTATTTGTAACTTATACAGTAACAAGCATCCAAACATCTTCACAAACTTTCACATTTATAAAAGTAAAGGTTTCTGGCATAACGGGGCCTAATTTGGGACCTCCCAAAGTTAATTTACTATCAGATGGTTGGGTCTCCACAGCGCTGTAAGTTTCTACAATTTTGTATAGTAGTCTTCCAGTCTATGAATCTAATTCATACTGATGCTTAAATTTTGTACATAAAAAAACATAGAAAATCGCATATATATCAACTTTACGATGTCATTTAATCAGAGGAACAGCAAGTGGTATAGTTATGATGGTGATAATGGCAGCTCCAAATGTATTATTTCTTTAGACTATGCATTATCAAAAGCTTATGTAAGCGGGTTGTCGTTGTTACGTCCATTTAATTGAAAATGGCTCCTATTTTTTCCACAATTCACCAAGCCTACTGTTAAAAATCTGTCTGTTAATTCGAGCGATGTGATGTTAACCGAAAGCCCGCGAACTTGCTAAGTAGGTGCGTGCCTCCGTGTCGCCTGTGTTATTTTAATTATACCTCTTACATGTAGGTAGGATACTTATCACTTCGCGTATTATGAACGACGTATTCATTAATTAAAACGGTATTAGAGTGCGATTATGATAATTGATAACTCTGCAGTGGGGTACATGGCAACACCTCCATTTAAAAGTCAAATTTCTATGAAAATGTGTAGTAGCACTCTAGCATAAAACAGGTGTATCACAGCTTTCGAAATATTAATTGCCTTTGCTCATTTTCCTCAAGGTTTAAAATTAAATGCATGTACCTAATCAAAGTACAGAATAATTATGTACCTTACCTACAGGCTGTTTGTAAATCGTTAATTAGTTGAACTTGAAGGGCCTCTTTTTCACTGTGTGACCGATTTAACGCTTTTTAATTGGCTAAATCTAAAATGTAGGTGTTCGTTCAATCAGTAGTGATTGAACGAACATCTACATTTTAGATTTTTGTTTTTCGATTAGCTATTTAGGTCCGCCGCCAGATAAAGATTAACCTATCTGAAAAATTTTTGCTCCAACTCATGCGCACCCTCGGTTTCCCAGCCTTAGTGGACGCAGGCAAAAAGGCATTCGCCTCCTGCGCAACATCTAAGTCGGGCGTAGGTGCTCTGCGTGGGCTTGCACCCACGGAGGATACTGGTGACGGGATATAAGATGCTGTTGATGGACTGTATGGCTCTACTGTAGAGCTTAAACTAATTTCGTCGTAGTCTGTCTGTCTGTCGTCTATTTGGTTGGCTGTAGCATTTTCGGAAGATCCGGAGGGAGCCCGCCTATTCAACTCCTCTCCGCTGACGGTTCGCATGCTGTGACACCCAGCGTCAGCTCCAGGTGTGCCCCGGCGATCGCCCCCGGGAAGCGGCCCTAAACGTTTATTTCTTAATTTCATCTCCATAAGGGTGCCCAGAGCCATGTTAGCCACGCTAGTAACTTTATATCGTGTGTCCGCCCCCCACGTGAATCTGGTGGTCGATTCGGACGTATGGTTGGATTTGGGGGGCTTATTATTATTATTATTATAAGTACTATGAGTATAATATTGTAGTCTTTGATACTATGTTTACTGTGGTTGCTTATAAAAATCGCGCGGTGCCCGCAACGCAGCTGAACGCTAAGGATAATTATTAGTAATAACTATGGAGCCGTTCCTTAGCGTTCAGTTCAATAGCACGGGCGCCGCACGATTCTGCTTTTTAGCGGTTGGGTAACCGCGCAGTTACGATACCGTGCGGTTATCGCCGTGTCTGAACGAGCCGTAAACGTAACGAAACGAAATAGTACAGGGGTAAACTAACTATTATGCGGAAAGACTTTTAGGAGGTACTTTCGAATAAATACAATTATGGCTAAGCAAATATTAAACAAAAATTTATATTAAAAAAAATACTTGTCAGGATCAAGAACATAAATACAAGTGAGTACCAACCTATCTTGTAAAATAACCATCCTTTGGGCATCGCCGCAGTCGGGTATAAACGGCGTCTACATTAAAAATACAAATTTGTAACAAAAGCTAAAACTCTCAAGTTACTTAGTTATTCTTACATCTTTCAAGTTCCTTGTCATCCTACACATCAAAGTTGCCTTGTCTTCGTTGCTACATTAACTTCAAGAATTTTAAATCCCATCAAAAACATTACATGTAAAAAGATGCAAGTCTCGCAACGCAGTTCTCTTACAACAAAAAAGTTTTGAGATGTAATGTTAAACCAAGTCAGTACCGAGGGGGGTGTCCACAGAACTCGATTTCCACCGACTTGCCTATTATTAGATCTATAAAATGTGTTCCTCCACGGTTAAATATAGTTATAGTATAGTTATAGTAGATTAAATGAATCGCATAAAACTTCGATCGATCGCGCCCGCCAGACATCCGAAGGCCGACTTCGAGCAATGTTGGGAAGTTCCAAGTTTAGAGCTAATTAAGTACTTACTTAATTAATTAATTAAAGACGTAAACTATTAACTTTCACTTTTAGTTTTGGAAAGGAAAAATATCGAGTCTTATAATGATTTGTGTTTGGATTTAGGCCACGTTGTTTTACGCATTTAGCAAATCTGATAAGATAATATAATCTCTCTTTCCATGTATTTGTCCTCTAAGTCAAAGTTATTTACCTATTATAATTTAGGCATAGTAAAATGCACCCATGAATGTCAAAATTTACCACCGGTTCCGAAGTAGGGTTTCTGCTCGAGACTTCTCGAACTCGAGACAACTTGAGAGTTTCACCTTCATTCGAGACGAGAAATAAATAGCTGACTCTCGAGACTCTCGAGTTCCGGCACAAACGAAATAAGGGCTAAAGTCAGGCTCGCCATTTTTTGGGCTTTTAACAATGATAAACATTTGAAACGTTACACCCTGTATATAACACAGTGACACCGTGTATATATCACAGTGACACCCAGTATATAATCACAGTGACACCTGCTACTTGACAGCTAACAATTACCGAATGACAAAATACGCACACGATTGGCGGCAGAATAGTTGCGCCCATTTTGTGAATGACCAGTTAGGTTTTATTGCCCCCTTTTTTTGATGGATAAAATGAAATATTTTGCTTACCTACTGATTGCTTACCAAAATTTGATTAATTGTAGGTCGCTTAATGCAGCTCAAATACTCAATTTGCTGACCAAAATAATTTAGAGCAGTTCATTAATTGCAGACAGATTTATAAATGTTTGCTAACCATAAGTTGCTTACCAACTAGCTATTTTGGCTGACCAAATACATATTTCAGCTCACGCTCATATGAATATTTTGGTGATCGATTAAATGATACCCTTTTTATTTGTTTTTTATTTTATTTTCAACAATAATTTACAATTTCTTACTAAAGACTCGAGAGTCGAGACAACTCGAGAAATTGGAGTCAAGATTTCTCGAAACTCGAGAAAAAAAATGAGGCGAGAAACCAGAAACCCTATTCCGAAGTGAAACCTCTGCTTCGAGAAGAGCCGGCTTAGTAAGAAGCTTGGCGAGGTATTATTTTTTGAAAACCATGCTGTACCATTATTTGGCGATTAAACATACCTATAACTGTACAGTAGCACTGCCGTTGATTTTTTTCTTAAATATCCGAGGGTCATAATGTAAATGAATTCATGCTTTTGGCGAGACGCTCTTCAAGACACCTCGACATCGATAAAGAGCCAGAATGGCCCACACTTGAACATGTACAAAAAAAGAAGGTAAGACGTTATTGGAGTGAATGCTCGCAAGCTAGATCGACTAGTATCAAATTCTGTTTTGTTAAGCCAAAACCAGGTAACCAATACGAGTAAATATATAAAGAGAAAGAAAAAAATACGCTAAAAGTTACCCAATACCTGGAACACCTGGTCCGCAGTTGAAGAACGGTTGAGAGTTTAAAAATAGTACGAAAGCGCAATTCCTGTTTTACAAGAACGGCCAAACGATTTAATTTGCATCATTCATACTTAGAACTGAAATATTGATGGGGCATATCCAAGGCTGGGATGACAAGCTTTTACCCGCGGCTTTGCCTGCGTTATTTCGGTTCCTATTTCAAGAAAAGTCTTTACCGGGATAAAGATTACCTATCCTATGTTTTAACCCATGACTCGGTCTACATTCATGCCAAATTTCATTTCAATCCATTTATTTGTAACTTATACAGTAACAAGCATCCAAACATCTTCACAAACTTTCACATTTATAAAAGTAAAGGTTTCTGGCATAACGGGGCCTAATTTGGGACCTCCCAAAGTTAATTTACTATCAGATGGTTGGGTCTCCACAGCGCTGTAAGTTTCTACAATTTTGTATAGTAGTCTTCCAGTCTATGAATCTAATTCATACTGATGCTTAAATTTTGTACATAAAAAAACATAGAAAATCGCATATATATCAACTTTACGATGTCATTTAATCAGAGGAACAGCAAGTGGTATAGTTATGATGGTGATAATGGCAGCTCCAAATGTATTATTTCTTTAGACTATGCATTATCAAAAGCTTATGTAAGCGGGTTGTCGTTGTTACGTCCATTTAATTGAAAATGGCTCCTATTTTTTCCACAATTCACCAAGCCTACTGTTAAAAATCTGTCTGTTAATTCGAGCGATGTGATGTTAACCGAAAGCCCGCGAACTTGCTAAGTAGGTGCGTGCCTCCGTGTCGCCTGTGTTATTTTAATTATACCTCTTACATGTAGGTAGGATACTTATCACTTCGCGTATTATGAACGACGTATTCATTAATTAAAACGGTATTAGAGTGCGATTATGATAATTGATAACTCTGCAGTGGGGTACATGGCAACACCTCCATTTAAAAGTCAAATTTCTATGAAAATGTGTAGTAGCACTCTAGCATAAAACAGGTGTATCACAGCTTTCGAAATATTAATTGCCTTTGCTCATTTTCCTCAAGGTTTAAAATTAAATGCATGTACCTAATCAAAGTACAGAATAATTATGTACCTTACCTACAGGCTGTTTGTAAATCGTTAATTAGTTGAACTTGAAGGGCCTCTTTTTCACTGTGTGACCGATTTAACGCTTTTTAATTGGCTAAATCTAAAATGTAGGTGTTCGTTCAATCAGTAGTGATTGAACGAACATCTACATTTTAGATTTTTGTTTTTCGATTAGCTATTTAGGTCCGCCGCCAGATAAAGATTAACCTATCTGAAAAATAATTATGTTGTTCACCTCTACATGATCTTCTTGTAATTGTTTCTATATTCTGTATATATTGAGGTGTAATAAAAAGTGTTGGTATTGTATTAATTGTATTATAAAGTAGCCTGTAGTTAGTATCGTATGGTAGTGAAATGTAAAGAGCAAAGTTGTCGGAATGAAATGGGTTGCTATTAGATTCTGAGGAGCGTAGGTACCTAGTCAACGGTCAACGGAGACACGGCACGGAAGACTAATTCAAAACGATCTACATTATTATAATCTACTAGCATTTTCCCGCAGCTTCGCCCGCGTTGTTCCCGTTATTGTCCCAAAGGAACTCTTTACCGGGATATAATGTATCCTATGTTTCAATCCAGAACTTGGTCTACTTGCATGCCAAATTTCAGCTTGATCCATCCAGTGGTTAGCCCGTTATAAGGTAACAAACATCCAAACATCTTCACAAACTTTCGCATTTATAATATTAGTGGGATGGGATGGAATGGTATTGTCACGAGATAAGAGCCTCTGTAGAACTTTTTTTTTCTTTAATCTGTATCTGCTGACTATCTCTCAATATACAGTAATTATGTAAAGTTACGAAAACCATTTATTTACTAGACATGCCCGGATTTAAATAAATGGTTTTCGTAAGTTTACATACTGTATGATAATCGTTAAGTAATGATTAGTAACAATTAGTAATAATAGCAATTAATGTCTAATTTCCCACAGTCAATACACGTTGTGATTGTGACATGGCTGGAAGAATTTGCTAAGATGATTGAAATATTTTTCATCACACTTGCTCGAAAATGGTGTAATTACACTTAGGTTCTGCGGGCCGTAAATGACCTATTACGCCCTAGGGCGTAATGGTTTTCTTTTTAAATTTGAAACGCTGGTTCTGTTTTACTCTTATTTGTCATGTTCAAAGGAAACGCCAACTTACTTTTTTAACTTTTATCACTGAAATATTTATTTAAAGATAACTGTTATTGCAAATACATGTAAACACATATTTCGGTAACATTAATGAAATGTTTAAATAGTGTATTTCACTATTTTGCAAATATAAAATCAACTAATATGGCCGTTTTAGGTCTTTATCGCTATGGTTTCCGAACGTGACTTGACATTCGCATTGTCTATAGACATATGTCACTTTCTGTTTTAATATTTTCTTGTCATACTGAGTCAATTAGTAAGGTTATATTATTAAGATTTCCTCACAAGTGTGATGAAAAACATTGTGTGTGCTACGGGCAGCAAAGGAATTACAAACTCGTGTTATTAAAGCCCTCGGTTTCACCGCGGGCTTATAACAAACACTTGTTTGTAATTCCTTACTTACCGCCCTAGATTCACAATGTACTAATGTTTACCTGCCATATGACACCCTGTATACTTATTTCAGGTGCGAAGATGTTCCAGGCTCTAGAAGGACCTGTAGACGACCAGAGGGCTCGGCAATTGGAAACGTATAAGAGCGACTTCATACAGGAACACCCTTGTGTCTCAGGTTAGTGTTTTACGTCTTCTGTAAACTACTTATCATGCAAATTCACACCTAACTTATTTTCACAACACAACACAAATCGAGCTAGTCCCAACGCACACATCAACTAGTTTTTTCCTATTGCAAGCATCACGCATACAGAGGTAGCTGGTTTATTAGACATGCTTCAGTTCTTTGTTAGCGAGACTCCGTCCGGCTATTTATTTTATGGTCCTTGGAGATAAATATCGTAACGTAAAGCCTCACATTTGTGTCACTGCTGTAAAGTTAGTTGACCATGACTGACTTTAGTCCAAATGTTTATTCGGGTTTATCAACAGGCGCGATTGTGTGTCAAACGCGTGATATCGGTGTTTATACTTTATATGTAATTTATCTATTTGATAATTGAAACATTATTTGTTTGTAGTTTTTAGATAAAGAATATACATCCTATATCAAATGCTGTTGGTACACACTACACAATCACCACATTAAATCAGTCATTTACTATAAAATTATATTTCGGATTCAATTTTGTACCTGAACGGAAATTACTTTCCGTACATGGGGCATTCCATGAAAACATCTACATACGTTGTCACTTACGTAACGTGAATGGTAGCTACCCTTATAAAACGTACTAACTGGTAAAAAACACTACCAATCCTAAAGCTAAGTTATGGTATTACCATAATATTTAGATTCTTAAATTTACATCTCAAAAGTATTAAAAAGGTAGTGTCGCTTACGTAACGGTTCCGTGGAATGTTCTATGTGTTTAATCTTACATTAAATGGTCATCTGCCGTGATAATAACACAATTTTTATTATTGCCGACACGAAAGAACCCAGTAAGACCTATGAGTATAGGTATATGTAGTTATAAGGAATTATATAAGTATAGAAGTATAACCGAAAATGTTAATCGGAGCCTACAGGGAAATAGTCAAAAATGCGACTAGGAAAGGCAAACGAGCACACAGGCCACCTGATAGTAAGTGACTTCTGAGACATTTGCAATCTTTTCTTACAAATGCGTTGCCAACCCTGAGGACTAAGATAGATCGCCTCTATGCTGGTAATTTGACTGGCTGTCTTACCCCCACACCGGAACACAACACAACAGTGCGAACACTGCTCTTTGGCGGCAGGTTAGTGGGTAAGAATGGTGGTAGCGATCCGGGGCAACCCTGCACAAGGTCCTACCACCTGGTTAAGACGCTGGTAGAATTACTCTTGTATAAATTACGAGAGCTTTTTTAGTTTCTACTCGTCTTAACAGTTGACTCGTGCCTCTTTGAATAGAGTCTTCCTTGCACTATCAATACACTGTTCTCGATCCCGGCCGCCAAAAAGGCGGAAATATCTAGTTAAATAAAATCGAATAAAACACTCAAGGAATCTCATTCGAAACATTGCGATGTTACCCTATCGATTGCGGCATAAGAATGGAGCGACATTGTTGTTATTCGTGTTAGTAACATTTATTTACAAGAGATATTGCTTTTGGCTCATTCCACGTAAAAGTAACGTGAGTCACGATTTCATTGCGTGTTTTTTTTTCTTAAAGATACAAATTTTAGTGTTAATATTATGTAAGGATAAGGATGATAAGTAACACTTCTTTACAGATATATTAACATTTTAATTTTGCATCGTGATGATTTAATTGTGACTCACGTTACCTCTAACCGTGGAATGACCCTTTTAACCTTTAAATATCTTTCAACGGTCATGATGAAAGTTTAATAAAACATAATTACTTATCCAGGGCGGTAAAACAAAGAATGTCTTAGATCGCAGGTATTTGACACCCGAGCCGGAGGCAAGGGCGATAAATATGCGATCTGAGGCTTTCTTTATTACCGATCGTGGTAAGTTCAAAATTTTACGCCTTCCCCAGGCCATGAAGTGTGATTTTCCGCACGCGTAGTGGGCGGTTATTGCCACTTTATGACCAGGTGTGACGTAAAAGACGTAGTTGAGTGGGTATGACAGAAATATTATTTCATTTAAATTATACAACGTATAGGCATATTTCTGAACCACACCACATTACTAGTAAAAAGGGACAATTAGCGTTAGTAATTACCTTCACATAAATAATGTACTTAGCTATATCACAGTTATATCCCAAACATCACTAAAGCAGTACCTATACGGGCGGATATTTTCCCTTACTACTGTTTTCAATCATTGTAGGTATCAACATTGTATATTTGTGTGTATTTATACAATATATACTGTCTCTGATGTAATCTGGAGCATGAACTTTAATATCTCAAGGAAAACGTAAGCAAGATGCCCTTTAGTAATAAATAATTGCAATAATAATTATTATTTATTGGCCACTAACACGCCACTAATGTTTACAAATGGCCTGTGTACTTGTGTAGACGTCACTATACGTATTTAGTTACTTTGTATTTTTTCACTTTAACAGACATTTTAGAAAGTGTTTTTCTCCTAGTTTGACCTATAAGGATGATACAATTCCTAGTAATATGTTTACATATAGATTAGGTTAACGTCATTTTACGTGCTAGTATACGTTATACTTATGCATGATTACTTATTTACTTCGAATGACGGGGAAAAACAGACAATTAACAACATTTTTGCATCATCCCAGGCTGTACAGTGGTATTTACCACTTACAACGCGGAGAGAAAATGCCACTTTGCCACACACTGGCCAGGGTAAGGTGTAACACCACGGGCATTATAAGAAAGGGCCAGATTACATATTTATGGCCTTCACCTTAGGGGCTCAGGTCGCAAACTCCTGCGATCTAGGACATTCTTGATTTTGTCACTTAGATACTGTAATATAGTGGTACTACCTATTTAAGAGAATTCGAAAAATCGAATTGCAGCTATCCAAATTTAGTACTTTAGGTACTGATTTTTCGAAATGCACGAATGCGTTGTCTATTTCCACGAACACAATAACAAAATTACTGTACATGTTTGAGAAAATCAAATAGCAGCAGTAGCTCAGAGCTTAGTAACTACAAATTATCGCGCCAACAACAAAAGTCTTAAATAGGTAGATCGGTAAATGAACCTCTTATCTACCAGCACAAGCTGTTGATTAAATAGTCGATAGATCGTCCGAGTCATTCCAGTTATCCACCGGCCCTCGCGCTAACCGGACTCTCGCGCAACCATCTTTAATTTCAATTTCAACCGTACAATGTATCAAAATGGTGATTCTTAAACTCTCAAAATGCCGTCGTGATACTAAAGTTACAGAGACTATAGCGTCATTCGTCGAACCGAATCATCCTAAGCGTTTCTTTAAATACAGTTGACCAAAGTTTTAACGTTCCGGAGTTTGGAACACTAATTTAAAAAAGACTCGTGAACTTGTGGCGTCGAATCTTGCTCCCAATTTGAAAATTAGAACTTGAAATCGTGTTCGGAATTTGAAAATTGCTAACTGAAATCGTGTTTGAATTTTGAAAATTGACTTTTTAATCATGGCCGACCAATATTTGCGTGTTCAATCGTACGGGAGCATGAGCTCTAGGAGCTCTAGGAGTGACGACGATATGGTGGTTCGCAGCCAGTTGTACCCGTATCCGAAAAAAATGGTAGTTCCGACGGAGGTTTTGTATGAAGAGGAGAATCCTCCGTTTCAACCGTTAATAGCTACAGAAAAGATATTTGGGAACGCCCGTTTTACACTTCTCCTGCTGAGTTTTGTAGCCTTCTACTTTATTTATCTGGTTTCTGGAGCTTTGGTGTTCTCTGCTTTGGAAGCACCTATGGAAAACCAGGTTCGCCTGGACGTGATCAGAGCGAAACAAGATTTTTTGCTGCGACATCCGGATGTTTTGGGTAATTCGTTATTTATTAATGTTTAGGTACATTAAAGTAGATTCCTTGTTTTATTGTTTCAAGCACAGAAATATACCGAAATAGAAGAAAAAATTTGAACGATTTGTATGAGAACGTTGCGAGTCAGATTTTTGCTTTTGACAGTTAGAACGACCCGAGTGCAACTGAGAGGTAATTTGCGCAAAGCGCAAAAGTCATGGCACGCGAAGTATAAGCATTTGTAGGGTCTACTTTAATACATGGTTTGTGGTTTCAAGTTTATATTATCAAGCAATAAGTTTAACATTGATAAGTTTTGTTGGAAGGTTAAGTATGTCGTCATACATGTTTTTTGTTGACGGTACAGTCAACATCATAAATATAATACGTAACCAAGGCGACAAAAATATCTGTACACTCTTACGCTCCTGACATAGGTAAATTGTATTTGTCATTTTAGAAAAAAAATGTCACTTCATCCGTATAGATCTTTGTGATGTTGACTGTACACTATCCTATTATAATATTTACAATAATACACAAAAAAAATCGTCCGTGGAACGAAATGACTAAGACCTTTTCACAGCCATAATTTGTTCTACCCTCTTGCCTACGTGACAACAAAATATGATGACGGTAACAGACCGAAGTGATTTTTAACAATGTGACTAGGTGCGACTACGCTAAGTTTGCAGAGGTCAAAAAAGTTTTATTAAAAAAAATGCATATGGCAACATCATAAGAAAGAGGATTAATAAGTCTTGCTGTAGTTTCTCCATGTTGCCATATATATTTTTTAATGAAACGTTTTTTCGATCTCTGCAAACATAGCGTAGTCCGACTATATGAGCTGAGCCAAAGAATATGCAATTCGAAGCCAGTAGCAAGCTCATCTTCGGGATACGTCCCTATTAGAAATAATTAATAAAAAAAATTCAACAATAACCGACTCGAACCTATTTGACAACAAACGTGTGCCGCAATAATCGCAGAGTACCCTCGATTTCTTCAAGATCCTATCATCCTTCCTTTGGAAGTCGGTTTAGAATAATCTTAATATCCTTACAAGCGTACGGTTTGGTACCTTTTTTTTTTTTTTTTTTTTTGACCCCGGGAAATGCATAAAACTGCATACCACTACGTAACCTAAGGCTATCGGGGGTGACAGCCAGATGTTACGTATTGGTTATGTGGGGCTCTCCGCTCCTGAAGGGATTGGCCTACCCACTAAAACCCAGGGATGCTACCGACACCTGTGCCTTCACGGTGATGGCATGGGAATCTACTAACGCCACGCCATCACCAGCACCTCCGCCCTAGGGCGGACCCTCTCCGAAAAAGGCACACTGTAGCATGGCCAGTGTGCCTTCCCTCACCAGCTCCCCCCCGACCGAATGGCCGTCCCCCGGGGAAGCAGGGACCGGCACCAGACACACGGTGTCCCGGTCCCTCCCTCGCCGCCACGGGAGGACAATACGCCCCTACCCCGTGACCACGTGTAGTGGGGATGGTATCCGGGAAAACGTCCCTTCAACCAAACCACCACTACACCCCCATCCCTTGTCAGCAGTGAACTCTGCTATTGCAGAGGACACGCCGAGGGACCGTCAGGGTGGAAGGGTTAGCCTCCGGGACCGGATCATAGGCCCTCTGCCTACCGCATCCCTGGCCAACCGAAAGTAAGGCCAAGTGCTAGCAAAGTCAACGCAACGCGTCGACAGTTCTAACCCTTGCCCAGCCCAGATGCTGCCCATTAGCAGCCAATGTCTTGGTCTAGACGAGAGGGGTACCTATTACACAAGACATCGGGAGCAATCGGCAACACCTAGGTTACTCAACCACCCACCCTCGCTGGCCGAGAAGTAGCGATGGGTTGGAAAAGTCTACACAGGACGATTCCAACCCATTGCCGACGGCCGAGTGCTTGCCCTTTTCCGTGGGTTCCAGATCCATGTCCTCCCCCCCCTGCCCGTAGGCCCCCGAGGCCCCTCTCCCACACTCCCCGGATCCTCGGGAAAACTGCAAGCGGTTTGTCAGGTATTAGCCACCAACAAGCAATGGCCATTGCTTGTTGTTGTTTCCAGGGTGCACCGGCCCAAGCAGTACCCTTCCATGCGGATCAAACCGTGATCAAGATGGATTGGTAAAGCTCGAGCACGCGTGGAGGAACCTGACTTGCACCCCGTACGGTTTGGTACCTACATTGTTCACCAGGGTCTATATTAAAACGCATACAGTAAAACGTCCTATTTTGACAATGCATACCGTTGTTACGCATAATTGTATATTCGTATAATATTAAAATGTATATTTTAAAACGCATATTTTAATTTGCATACTATTAAAACGTCTAACAATTATTTGGTATAACATTAGTGTTCATAAATACTAAAAAGTATAATTTTAATATGTCTAATCAGACATTTTAATTTTAGATGCTTAATCGAATAATTGGTATCGCAGAGGTTGTACAAGTATGTTTACAGTGACATATCCATACTTGATTTGAAAACTAACTGTCGCTTCCAGTTTAATTACGTAAAGTACTTTCTCTCGAATTTATTTATTAAAATACCTACACTATTATAGTTAGGGATGTAACGATACATAGTTTTGCCGATACCGATACCGATATCTTAGCTAAAGAATGAAGTATGAACTTCAGATATTTGTATGTCCTTATTATACCTAAAACTTGGCTATATTTAACAGAGAGTCAACCTTGAAAGTGTAAAGTAAAAATAAATAAATTGTCAACTCATAATTCAGTTTTTTTTTATTAAGAAAGAAAGAAAGATTTAATTAACATAGTAAGTCAAAATAGAATCGCATCTACTGTGGTACATTTCTAAATACATGCATATTATATTTTGTAATATCTATTAATGTAAATTTATAAATATACCTATTAGATGCAAATTTCCATAAGTGTTTCGTAACAAAAAGTATTAATTGGAAAATTGCGTCATCATTTATATTTACATATATATTTTTGTAATATATATGAATATAGAAATAACATCCAAATGTTGATTAAATTTTCCATAATCCCCGCGGCCCTTATATTACTTAATAATTGTATTAATAAATTTACGCCACACCTGACCATAAAGTGGCTACGCGTTCGGAAAAAGTCGCTTTCTGGCCAAGTGTAGACATAAAATGATGTACACAACACGGGAGGTAATAAAGAAAGCCCTCGCCTGCGGCTCGGGCCGCAAACATCTGCGATCTCGGCCTTTGTTGTGTTGTGTAAGTTACTATTAAGTATGTGTTATATATTTTTTTTATAATGAATGACGAATATTAATATAAGACTACTTTTCTTCTCTCAGAATTCTGAAATTTTGAGTTGTTGCTCAGAATAAGATCACTGCCTGTTCTTATTAAAAAATATGTTTTATAGAACAATAAACCTATTTGTGCCACACCTGGCCATAAAGTGGCTTTTTCCGCACGCTACGCGTTCGGAAAAAGTCGTCCTGGCCAAGTGTAGACATAAAATGATGTAAGTACACAACATGGGAGGTAATAAAAAAAGCCCTCGATCGCATATTTACGTCCCTCGCCTGCGGCTCGGGCCGCAAACATCTTCGATCTCGGACTTTCTTTATATTACCACCCTAGTTGTGTAATATACTATATATTATAACGAAACTACCTAAATTTAAAGTGATAGATGACGTGATAGAAATAAATTTGATGTTGATTCAATAATGTGTGTTTTATTAAATACTAGCATTTTCCGCGGCTTCGCCCGCGCAGATCCCGTTATTGTCCTAAAGGAACTCTTTACCGCCGGAATATAAAGTTTTCTATGTTTCAATCCAGGACTTGGTATACTTACATGCCAAAAATAAAATAGTTGATGCGAAGGGTAACAAAAGCGAGAGCTAATTACCAAATGGAAATAATCGCAGGGGCAAATATAAACCTACATATACATGCATAAAAACAAATGAATAAATAGGGGGAAAATATTAATCACAAAATCTTAAAAAACATTGTAAAAATGGGAACATATTTTATTGTAGGTATTATAAACAATAGTACTAGTTGATAAATCCCAAAAAGTAGGGATTCTGTAGACAACAAGGACCAATTAAGTTATTTTTTTCCAAGTAACGCCCCACGTATACCGAACGCATAAAAGTATGCGTTTGTTATGCTTAATAACATTATGCGGATTTCAGGTATGCCAATTCAATCGGTATGTAAATTAACTAGTATGCGTTTTTATGTTTATGCCATCTAATCGGTATGCTTAATCATCGTATGCCTAAACTGTTATGCATTTTAATATTAGGCTTATTAAGTTATGCCTAATAAGGGACACCCTGTTCACCAAGCCAAGCTATATGCGGGTTTCCGACGCTCCTCCGGAAGGAACAAACTTGATGGGTTTCTCGAGCCGTCACTGTGAAGACACCCTTCAAACTTGTCACATAGGACGCAGGTGCGAATACACCACGATATTGACATTTCCATTAATAGTATACTGCCGTTTTGTGATGGATAGATTATCAGTTGCCGTGTGGAGATTGATTTGTATGAAGAGCGATATCAAAAGATATAAGTAAAATTTATACATTACATGCCTATAGGTACTAAATGCGCCGAATGTGTGGTTATATAAATTGCAGCAGACAACAAAAAAATATTTTTCCTTAATAAGACAAGTAGTATAGCGTTTTATGCCTATCATTAGATCTTTTCAAAATATTGAAAATTCGCCTACCTATTAAACGCAACTAGAAATACCTATAAGACTTTTCCAAAGGAATAATTACGACTACAGAAAAATAATTTGCCTGTAAAGATTCACAAAATAGACAATATAACGAATGAAACATATTATAATACTTCAACTTTATAATACTTCGAATTACGTAATTCATTAGGCATTACATGTAATTTAGTTTTTGGTACTTACTATTAATAGAAGCTAACCGGTTCTCAATGCTAGCCGGTCAAGGTAATGAATGGATTCCAGGTTAATCGTAACTAGACGCCTTAAGCGAATCTGTATTGTATTACACTACTAGTAATGTGAACTATGTATTACATGTAATAATGTAATAAACTTACAATTTGTCATGCTACAAGTCTACGGAACATTAAGAGGGCGAATGCGACCCGCGACTCACCGGTTTTGTTTTTGAAAAGTTCAGTTTGGTGCAGCGACAAATGTCTCGTTTTATAAATGGCGGTATAATAAATCGTATAATATCCTAGTAATTATTATAAATGTGATAGTTTGTAAACATGTTTGGGGGCATTCCACGAAAACGTTACTTTGTCGGGCACGTGATGGCTATAGCAGCTACCTTAAAAACAAATCAAAAGTCCTAAATTACATTATCAATCCAGAAACCAAGTTATAAAATACTGACATACCAAAACTGTACTTCCTAACTTTGTTAGAAGTATGAAAAAAATGGCGTCACGTGCCCGACATTCTGGTGGAATGCTCCTTTGGAGGTCTGAATGTTTGTTACCAAATAACGCGGTAACAATTGAATGGATTAAGATGAAATGTAGTATATAACTAGACCAAATTCTGGGCTGAAAGGCTAGGATAGGTGCCTACTTTGTATCTCTTAGGGAGCTCCCTTAGGATAATAAGGGAAATGGCACAGGCGAAGCCAAAATTGTGCCCGCGAACCCAATCCAGCCCGCAAGCACCTCTAATGGAACCAAGTCATGACTAAACGTCACCATTTCCACCAATCCCTTATATTAAAAAGTGTGATTTTCACGGTGAGTCAATGTGGCTCTTGACAAAATATTTGCAAACCTATTTGATAACCGGGTTAGCTAGGAAGAATTATTTTTCCTTGTTGAATGCTAGTTATCGGACTTGGTTATCTACGGGGAACAAGTGTTATGATGCTAGGCTTTATCGACCGATAAATAAATGATTAAAACATCACTCTCGTCACTTACATCTTTTTTGTATGGGAAAAAGTCGGTTTTGGTTAAAACTCGAGTTTTTTCTATACTAAAAACAACCGATTGCAATCCCTACATACTTGTCAGAACGTGACGGATGCTTTATATCCATCGACAAAGTCTAGCGTCGTAAGCTTACTGGTCAATTGTACCTACCTGGGCCAATATTCAGCGTTTTTACGGCGTTTTATTTTCGTCATTATTGTCTCAGTAGATATTGTTCAAATAAACGATGCCTAGAGTTAACTTTTTATGAAACCGAAAAACAGTCCCGAGTTTAAGTCTAGTTTTATCAAAATTGTCACGATTTGTCCTTTCGTTATAGTAAATAATCGTCGGACAACAATGATGTCACAATGATTGTCAAACCGCGCGGTCAAAACGCTCGGAGAATCTTTCACCTATGCTCAATAACGATGAATTAAATTTAACTAAACAAAACAAAGACACGATGTTGATTTAGGCGTTGAACTTAACAAAGCAATCAAAGCTTTAGTTTATTCTGGTCCTCGCATTTGAAGCAGTTAACTAAATTGGAAGTTGCCCTGAGAGGTCTATTTAGGGTGCTGAGGGTCCTAAATATATTGCCCTAATCGATATCCAGCTGGTTGGAGCCTATTGCCCATCTATCAACCTGAAAGAGAGGATTAATATTGCGTTACGAAAAATGTAGGTCCAAATTAGACGAAGTGAAACCCCAACGATATTTGTGTTTGTACTTAATCTTAAGATAACTTTGAACCGTTAATTCTGAAAAGTTGATTCAATAGATAGTCCCTGAAAGTAGTCTACTTTATCAACGATGTATCTAAATGAATCTCGCATTAGGGCAGAATACAAAATTGATAATTTATGAACAAAAAACATCGTGTATTTTTATGATGTCGATCGAAAGGATAAATTATTCAAACTGGAAAGATGCTCTGCCTATCTGTCTGTTACCTTTTCACGCTTAAACCGCTGAACCGATTTAGATGAAAGATTGGTATGGAGATAGTTTGAGACAGTGGGAAAGAAAAGAAGGATGCCTTTAGGAAAAGGGGGGGTGGAGTACAGTAGGTATAATAGCAGTAAGTTTTGTTCCTACAAAAGGTACATCGCGCGCTTGAATGTGTGCGCGCCATTTACGAACGTACTACAAGCAAAGAAATAAGAATACTCCAGTATGGATCGCACTCACACAAACGTGCTATCGCGCGTGTGTGAATATGTATCGCGCGCTCCTAAATGGCCGAAGTTGGCCTACTTGTTCGTCTTTATACTTTGGGGGAAGTATATAATGGGGTATGAGTTAATAATTTCTCAAGAGATCAAAATTATTCTACGCAGACGCGTAAGTCGCGGGAAGAAGCTAGCAAGGAATAATTTTATCTTAAATAACAAGTAGTAATTCAAAATAAAAATAAAGATATAAAAAATCCTTATTTGCCAAAAGTGTACATAACAAATGTTTACCTGTGACCGCCACACTAGGTAGGCCTATCTCGTGGGGTCAATTTAAAAAGTACCCATGAGTCCCATGACTTACTTTGCTGTTTTTTACGCTGAAGTATTGAATTTGTAATTACAATGAATTTTCAAAAGCCTAGCTCTAGCTAGACATAACCTTAAAATAAACTATAAAATGCAAGAAATAAACTTAAAATGCACAAAGAAAATTGAAAATTACTGTTATATTTTACATTTAAGTTTCGGGCGACACTTCGGGCAGCCCCCTACCGATGTTTAACAACCAGACATAGAAGTTTTTGTGGCACGAATAAAATTGTTCTAGGGACTTCCCAACGATACTAATTTATCGATAAATTGTAATTTCTTATGACACGATTAAAATGAGTAATTTAAAGACATTCAAATGTAAGTTCGTGTACAAGTTTTAAAGTTACTTCCATAAAAATAAATTACTGTTTACCTATAATTCTTTTTTGACACTTTTCTATATATTTTCCGAAAACTGAGTACATCGTATACTATTATGCTACACAAAGTCATACAATACCTAAATTGGCCTTTGTTTCAAGGCACTCTTGGTTTCAGTTTACTCTGTATAGAAATTGATTGAAAAGCATTTAAAGAAGTTTTTGTGTAAGAAAAAATCCATAATAAAACATTAGTTGTTAAAATTGATGTTTATTTGAATTTTAAAATATCTTAAAAGTATGCATATGAATTGCTTTAATTACATATTATCATTATATAACATCGATGGGTAGTGATCAGCATTTTAGTTCATTCCTATTTCTGGTGAACTTAATATCTACTATGAAATGTCACTTCGATCGAAATACGTATTTGAAACAGTTATAGATAAATTTAATATCGGAAGGAAGTCCCTAGTTAATTGACGTTTTTGCCACTAAAACTTCTATGTCTGTTAACAACTAATACAGTGTAGTCCTTCTAGACCAAAGGCCGTAATCAAAGACAGAAATTACGGTATGTATATTTCTGCTAAACAAGATCAGAAAACTTAACAAAGAGGACAAGATACGCATTAAGTATCTAAAAATATTCTCAGATATTCATAAAGAAGCTTACTGGTTAGTTTTATTGTTACATTCACCCAACATAAATCTTAGCGCCTAATGTATTCATAAAATCAATTCGCAATATTCGCATATATTTGTTGTAACAAAACAAACGATAGAAAATATATTGAGATCAAAAGACCGGTCGCTTTCAATAGAAGTCTTAACAATACATGTAAGAGTTTATTCAGTTCTTGGAATTGTTTGTTCTCCTATTATTTATTTATTAGCTACAATATGGAAATTCAAACATTTGTATTTAATACAATTATTATTTTTCCTTTGAATGTTGCATAAATACAAATTGTCAGTAACATTTAAAATAGTTAGTATGTAGTCGTCGGGTGACAAACAAAACTCATTAATTACTAAACAAATCTCAAAAGGAAAATCAACTGTTAATCTTGCCCCAACTAAAATCTCTGTTTTACCCGATGGTTGACTAGTAGAGAATGCCTTAAGGCATTAAGTCAGCCAATTGTACTTTTTACACGACTGCCCAAAGAAAGGGGTGTTATTTATTATTCTGCAATAAAGTTTAAATAAGTAAGTAAATAAACTGTATTGAAAGAGTAATGAGGTTGACTATCTCAGTGATTTGTTTAGTGTATTTATTGAGTTTCGGTTTTCACCCTGATGGACGTGTCATCCGTTTAATTTTTTTTCATATAAGCTTGACATACATACATATTGACAGATTTCTGGTGGGCTTTTCGTATTTCATCATCCCTTTTTTCAAAGGGAAGGCCAAGGTTTGGCCTAGGTGCATTGTGGAAAGGGATGAGAAAATAGTATATTATGCACTCAGGATGGCTAAATAAGGACCCAGGTCCCAGGGCCCAGGACGCAGGTGTTTGTAACCCAAACCGTAGTTGGGGGCCATAAAATTGGTTGTCTTTATTGTATATACCAAATTGTAGGCCTTAATTTTTTGTCCGCATAGTGGCAGCAAGATTACAATTACGGTCTAGGGTGACGCAAAATCATGTTTCAACCTATTTTATCCCCCTAAAACCCCCTTTACCATTGCCTTTTACATTAAGTGGCTCATTATCATAACTACTCATAATACAAGAGTATTATTTCCCTGATTGTGAATAGTAGGGTAATGGTAATTGCGCTAGTAATGTCCCACTCTAGTTGTTATCGATCTCTAATGCATGATAACATCGATTGCTTCAGTAACAATAGAAACTAAACAATCATTTAAAGTGCTACGCATGTACTAGGTTCTTTTGCTAGGTTCAATTTTATTGGCGTAAGGTTCGGGACCATTACGCCAATTGAACCTACAGTCAACGATATCATACGTCCATTATATGCGATCATTTGTTTAGCATCCTAGCAGCTGTATAATAACGTATAAAGGACCGCCTTACCCAATTCTTATTCAAAGGCGATCCACCTTGCCTTATTCTACGGCCTTCCCTAAAAACACTTTAGTAAATAGGTTGGTATTGTTATATTCATTTTAAAACTCACGTCTATTTTGCTATGCTATTTTGCCCACAGGCCCCTTTGGGACAGCTAGGGACAGGTTTGGAAACACTCGAGTAGAGCTGTTACCATTTTTTCGGCTGTGTAACTGCAAATGATATTTTTTTGCATTCTATCACAACAAACTCCTGGTTCGAATCTCTGTAATGGGATACCCTTTAATAACCGCTGGGGTATACCACTCGTTTATTGGCTTGGCACCTAGGTATTTGCAGGATTGTTTTCACATGAAAGAACACATCGTCGTATTCGTCGTTCGTAGGTTCAATTGAGTAAGGGACAGGCAAATCAATGTCTGTTACGCCAATATAGGTCTTAGGCCATCATGGCACTCAAAACACCGAGTCAGGGTATCACTTAGCACGAGTTTTGCAAAAACATCAATATCTCGAAAACTAAGATTTTTTTACTGATATCAAATTCACCTAATCTGGTGTCTTGTGAGTTGGTCTGTCAGGCCTTTTCGTATAGACGTTGGTTTTAGGGACACTCTGTATATTATATCTATTTATTGAATTATTAATAATGAAAAATTTTGTGAACGGCATTGGATTGTTTTTAAATAGAGTGTTCAATGGAAAGTTAGTGACAAAACCAGTTTCTAACCTAAAATAGTAACGCGTTTGTAATAGCGTCCCAGCGTCCGCAGCGTAGAAACAACCGGTTTCTTCTAAATATGCATCACAGCATCAAACGAGTTCCAAAACATTCGGTTACTACATACTGAACGCAAGAATCATTATGGAAAAATTATATACATTCAACAAACATATACATCACGTAGAGTCTGTGCGGAAAGAGAATAGGATTTAGATGGGGGGGCGCTGTAATGCTTTTATACCGTATTTGCAAAAAAAATGCCATACTGGTTAGGTTAGTTCCGTTTTTCGCCACTCCTATTCTCTTTCCGCACAGACTCTAGTCATATTCTTTTCCTTGCTAAGATATCTTTTTGATACATTTCTATCCTTTTTTATTATCGGTAGGTATGAATAAAAAAAGAAAAAAAAAATGTGACAAAATTCAGGTTAAGAGTGCGAGATTATAATACCTACCAACATTTGTATTTATTTCTTTCACGTAACAGGCGGATTTTTCGAGAAACTGATTTCACAAATGTTGGTGATATTCCCAGTTCATTTTGCCTCAGTAAGCATCGCATTTTTGGTTGTAGTTAAGGACCTAGTTACTGGCACGTGTTACCAAAAATGATATGTTAGCCATGCGAAATCTATAGGAAATTCGTGGTCAGAGGACTCTGATCCTCGAAGAATAATCAAACAACGGATCAATGTAATGTTTTGCATTCTAGAGATATAATATTATATAAGCTCACTATTATCCTGAAAATTGCATGATTTGCGAAACATAATCGAAATATGACCTCATGTGTAGTGGGAACCTTATCTTAGTTCAAATCGCAATTCAAGTAAAATTAAACAGTACCTAAAATAATTGTAAAGGTCAAAACAATACCTATCTGAAAATATTTTATTGAAGGTGACACAGATAATACTGGTTAAAACAAATCGGATTAAATAAATAAACCGTACCTACAACTTAATCAAACAAATATAGTTGTTAACAGAATTTTGGGAGTAGTAAATTTAATATTAAACCTCGCCTCAAACTCGTTTTATTAGAAAAGTTACAATCAGACATAGAAGTTTTTGTGGCACGAATAAAATTGTCCTAGGGACTTTCCAACGATATTAATTTATCGATATAGGTATTGTACTTTCTTGTGACAGTTATGCACATGCTACGTGCAGACCTATTATAAAGTATACTAGTATAGTAACTATTATGCTACACAATGTCATACACGTCATACAATTTATCTAAATTGGCCTATGTTGCAAGGCACTCTTGGTTTCAGTTTACTGTGTATGAAAATCGATTGAAACACGTTAATTATTAAATTCTAGTTGTTTAAATTGATGTTTATTTAAATTTTAAAATCCTTAAACAGAATGCCTATAAATTACTTACATTACATATTATCATTATATAACATGGATAGGTAGTGATCAACATTTTAGTAAATTTCTATTTTATTCGGTGAAGTTTTATATCTATTATGAAATGTCACTTCGAAATAATTAGGTTCAAAGATCTTTATTTCTCATAAGAATATAAATTCACTTATATGAGACATACTTTAAATTACAATTTTCTAAATTGAAACAGTTATCGATAAATTTAATATCGGAAGGAAGTCCCTACTTAATTGACGTTTTTGCCAATAAAACTTCTATGTCTGGTAATATACTCGCATTTGGAAAGTTACTTAGACCTGGTCAGATCTCAGTAGATGGAATAATAAGTAAAGAAATGGGAATGAAGTGAGATATTTTCTAAATAAAGTAGATATTGCCTAAGTGTCTAGCTTAATAAATTGAGATGAATGGCAAAGAATTCGTAAGGTTGATGAAACAACGACGTACATTACGTAGAATCGGTCAAATAAATAACTGATTTCATCTCTTTTTGTCATTTTTGTGTTGTGTTGTAACAAGTCTTATTACACTTTGACTAACCAAGACCAATAAATAAGGGCACCATTTACCTAATTAGACAATTTCCTCACAATAATTAATCATTGATTATCTCAACTAAGTGCGCATTTGAAACTCTATCTAACTTATTGACGTACATTATGACGTTCTTAAAGAGTATCACAGAGTTGTTGTAACCCTAGGCCTAGATCTAGATGCTAGCTATCAACATATATAGGTCAGGGCGGAGCAGAAAATAAACATGACTTGAAACCACTTACTTATTTAGGTCTATTTATTCCTTGGATATCATTATTTAATATTAATTACGGGCATGGTGTAATGGTGTAATGTGGTCCCTTATTACTAATCCATCGATTATTCAAGGCACACGCCAAGCTCTATAAAATTCTCCACTCGATCGATTGCTACAAGGTGTACCTGCCGTTTTATAATCAACGTTTCATTGAATTTTCTTTTCGTTCGCAACATTTTTCTCAGAAACCATAAAATTGATTATATTGATTATTTTTGAAAAAATCATCATAAAGAAACCATTAAAATAGATTAGGTTTGATTTATACCAATCCAGAGAAAAAACCGATTGCAGAGAAAAATGCTTTCAATAAACTGTTACAAGTGTGTTTCATAAATTCGTGACTATTGTCACTGCTCTGTTGCCTCAATGAACTACAGCTTTTTCTTTCTTATTAGCCCAAATATATATTCGTATTACAACTATTATATGCACAAAGTCTTCTACAATCTACAACTGCATAGTTCGTCCAGACCGAATGTGCAAAGTTGAAATGTACTCGGTCACATCTTAAAAAATGCATCATACAATTCGAATCCTATTCCGCCTATTCCGAAAACCGTAGATTTAAAAACAGGCGAGCCCTCTTGTAAAGACGGAGCTACATTCCACGGAAGAAGGGAGTAAGACTGTATAAAAGCATGGATTTGTCTGTCTTTTTCGTTTGAATAACGAAGCCAGTCACATCAACAAGTGCCGACCTCCCGGGGTTATCAGAATACCCCCCGGACACAGATTGAACAATTACTTTACGTAATATATGCTGTGATAGGGCGGTCATGCACGTCGGTTATCGAGTCACCCACTTGTGTTTTATTGGCCGGTTTGCTGTATGGAAATTATGGAATATTACTAATGTCTTGCTGTTAATGCTTGCAAATGGATATTTGCCTTTTAACTTATGGGTATAAGGTAAATACATTACACAACTAGGGTGGTAAAACAAAGAAAGGCCGAGATCGCAGATGTTTGCGGCCCGAGCTGCAAGCGAGGGACGTAAACATGCGATTGAGGGCTTTCTTTATTACCTCCCGTATTGTGTACATCATTTTATGTCTACACTTGGCCAGAAAGCGGCTTTTTCCGTACGCGTAGCGTGCGGAAAAAAACACTTTATGGCCAGGTGTGGCATAAATAGTTATAAAACACTCGTCTTTTTAAAGTAAAGTTATCATTCTATAGTAGTAATTATCTGCCATCAATTCCTGTTGTAAAATCTAAGTTGAAAGCTGAATTAATTAAAGACGAATCGCTCTTAAATGTTCACATAAGCTTCTTCATTGATAATCTGACAGAAAGCTTTTCTGTCGCGGTCAACGCAATCAAATCACAAAATCCATCAGCGCCGCCATTCATTAATCACGCAATAACAGAACAATAACAACTTTATGGTGATCACAAAGGCCTGCGGAGGGAATGGCGCAATGAAAACTCCATTATTCATGTTTTGGACAAGGCTCGCCGTATCGAGGTGTAAATAGGGTTGCCAGATGGTCAGGAATTGGCGGGATTCTCTCGATTTTTTGTATGTCCTCCCGATTCCCGACAAAGAAGAAAATCTCCCGACAAACGACTTCATTTTAAAACTTAGTCCGATCCACTCAAGGTGGTCCGGCTAGCGAAAATTTCTGCCCTTTGAGGCTAACAAAAAAAAAAGCTCGCGCGTTGAGCGCGCGGGGCATCTCCCGACCAAAGTCTCGAAATCCCGACATAATGTTTCGGTACGGTTCTCATAGATGAGAGTGAATGGGCTATAGCCCCCACACTGGTCCACTGTAATTTGAGTAAATCAATAAAAATAAAAAATCGTATCTCGAAATTAACAACTTATTATCTCATTCATTAGCGATAAAAAACATCATATAGCAAAATTACAAGAAAGAGGATTAATTAGTTTTGATACTAGGCAAATATCTTTACATTTAATAAGTATATAATGAGCCTACATACCTACTGAAATAAATATTTAGGGCAGTCTTGCACAAATCGATCTAGTCCCAACCAAACTAAGCAATGCTGTTATACATGTACATATTTAAATATAATACTTAAATATAAAGAAATTATCCAAGAACCTAGAACAAATCACTTAGTTTGGTTGGAACTAGACCGATGTGTGCAAGAGTGACCCAGATATCTATTTTAGTAGGTATGTAGACACATTTTGTAATACAGGGAAGAATCATTTCCAAGTACCTACCAAGATCAAAAATTCCTCTTGCTGTAGTTTCCTCATGTTGCCATATATATATATATATATATATATATATATATATATAAGGTCCTAATTTATTAGTTGCAGATATTTTTACAGCTGATAGTACTCGGTCTCTGGAGTATATTAAAGCATGAAACATTATAGCTTTTACGATGTTTTTTTGGAGAAAAAGGAAAAACAAATTTGCTACGTAATAACACCCTGTTAATGTGATTACTAAATGAAAACTCATTGAACAGATTCTAGTAGCTATTTTACGTACCATTTAACTGTAACTGGCCACTTCACGTCGATAAATCCCATCCTAATAACATTTGCAGTTTTCCCGCCGAACCGGTACGACATTTACGACAAACAATTGTTGACATGACAGATAGTGTTATTGTGACATGTGATAATGCACATAGTGATTTTTTTTAGACGAAATTATAATTATTTTTTTTGTTACGTAAATGAAATTAAAAAAGTTATATGAAAAGATTTCTTAATTTCTATTTAAAGTTAATTATTTTAATGTAAAGTATAGTGTGTTGAAATATCTGCAACTAATAAATTAGGACCTTATTCCTATATTAATAAATCCCTTTTTCGACCTCTGCAATAGCGTACTTAGTCTGACTATGCGAGTAAGCTATAAGCCCGGACTGTAATTTACTTTTTGCACGATATTTCTCTCGCAAATCCAGGTAAACTTTATTAATATAATCAGTACCAAGCCGCGTTATTTCATTAGGCGCGCAACTTGCACTGTGATTTAGTCGCAGTATAACCAGTAGTTTAACTTCTTACAAAGGATATTGCGCGACTTCTAACACCCGCATCCTTTCGTGGTAAACGTTTGGTACCTAACATTTTTAATTTTAACAGTAATAATCGGAAAGCATTTTCGTAGGACATAATTCGTTATTATACATTATTTCTTAAATAGATGAATGAAAATACGTATAAACACTGCGAATAAGGCAAGTTTTATTGATAAAATACTAAGCATAACCTAGTATGGTAATCGCATCGGATGTATACGTGTCGAAAACCTGTCAATCTGATTATTATGTAACCTTACAAATCGCGCTATGTAAGCTTGCCTTTGTCAATTTAGCTACTAGTAGGCTTGAGGCAGATGCAAACTTGCAATAGTACTTACACAACTAGGGTGTTAATACAAAGAAAGGCCGAGATCGCATAAGTTTGCGGCCCGAGCTGCAAGCGAGGGACGTAAATATGCGATCGAGGGCTTTCTTTATTACCTCCCGTGTTTTGTACATCATTTTATGTCTACACTTGGCCAGAATGCGGCTTTTTCCGTACGCGCAGCGTGCGGAAAAAGCCACTTTATGGCCAGGTGTGGGATAAATAGATTTAGGGTTTGCATTTTGAAGTTAGCTTAGCTTCAAGCGTACATTAGCTAATAACGCAACCTTACATGGCGCGGTCCGTAGGTACGTAATACAGCACAGTGACTTGAGTACCGTTTTCCTCCTGTGATTTGATGGAAGATAGTTGAAGCCAACCGAATTTTTAAATACGAAAGGTTATGAGCAGGTACTCGAATTATCATCGGACAAATAAATACCTACACATAAGCATAGAATAGAACCTCGCTTCCTCGCGTCTCGATCAAAGGTTGCTGCTACACTGCTGTGGACCGCCAAAGTCGAGGGACGAGACGAGAACGAATCTACATACATATTTGAGCCCGATTACGAACTGTTATTACTATTCTACGAATACAAGGACGAAACAGACGATAAAGTTTGAGAATTAGCCTACTGGTTACACTGTGCCACAGTTTCCAGGTCATTACTTATTAAGCCAAGCCATTGTTCGCCTGCAGATGTGTTGCCTTAATGCGGGTTTCGGGAAAAACACGGAAAATTGTACGTGCTGGATACTAGTATTTTGTTTCGTTCTTCTATTTAAGCGTTCTCTTGGTAGCAGTTTGTGGTTTTAACTGCAGCTAATGTTGCAGTATATTGCATGTTAAAATGTAAATACTAAATACGTACGTACGTATTCGACAGTATGTTATTTTATACTACGTACACCTAATCACATCATTGTATACTGTCATTTTTATGAGTATGCAAACTCTTCACACAGCATAGAAGATGTATATAAGCCTATATTAACTGTTATAGCCCTAGTTTAAGTGTAATATGACCTGCAAAAGTTATTCACATTATTTTAGCTACTGGGTCTGTTAGCTTCTCCGTGCCTTTACTTCACCAGACCAGGATAGACACAGGGGAATGGCATCCATAGGACATGATTCGCAATGACTTGCCTGTTTAAAAGTAAATTTTTAACTTTCCTGATAAACGTACTGTCGAAGTTTACACTTTTGACGCTACACCATTTCTGTCAATGTCACCTTTCCCTCCAACTTATTCGTTAGAGCATAACATTTCATTGCGGGCTGACCAGGCACGGTGTGATCAATCGACCTTTCCAGATCCGCAATGTAATGCTACTCGCCCAACTTTACTCGCTTACTCGCCGGCGGTGGTACCAGTGCCTTACGCGGGGTGATTTTCGGCAATTCAACTTCTAAAACTGCGTCTATTTTAGGAACAGTTTGCTCTATGCCATACTTGTCTAAGCAGCTTCTTCTTCAACAGCTGACGACTTGGAGTCTCTGCTGGATGTAGTAGTGCGGGCGACCAATCAGGGCGTACCAGCAGCACAGAATGTGAGCGGCGGGCCCAATTGGAGCTTCGGACAGTCGCTGTTCTTTTCCTCGACCGTCATAACAACCATTGGTAAGCAATCGTAAACCTTAATAGTATTAATATACCTACTTCTCTTATTGGCCCCGAAAGACCTCGCGGCTTTAGGAAAGGAGAATTTCCTCCTTCCGAAATTTGATAGAAGGGCAATATACGCCAACAGAATTTTTAAATTCGATCATGCATGAGCTGAATCGATTCAAAGATTGGTCCGGACCTCGTGGAATCATAATTACCTATAATATCATGATGGAGTGATAGATTCTATATCTATCCGTAACTTTTAAAGTTACGATTAATTATACGGCGAAGCTGAATTCGAAATGGACTTTCGACGGGCTTCAAGAACTATTGACGGTTTGTGACCTGAATTACGATTTTATAGGTTGGTGGCCTAAATAAAATCGTAAACGTCGATTTATAAAAAACGTCAAATATAATAAATGAACAGGAAATTTACTGTCACGTAAGTAATCAATTAATATTCTTTGTACGCGTTTTGATGGATGGACTGAATTTTTAGAACGTGAATGATCATTTATCTTGTAAAATAGGTTACAAAACTCAAATCAAAAACTTGAAAAGGATAGCAGGTGTTTTCATTAACTAAGTAGGTGTAATGGAAACTTGCCCATTTTCCAAATTGCTTGTCTGTCTGAATGGCTTGTATTCAGACTATTCAGAACAAAGACGCGTAGTTGCAGTGTCCAAGAGGCAGCCGGATGGCTCGAGGTATTAGACCTCCCGCAGTGTTGTGGAACCGCCTTGTGCAACCCGGCCTGAGCCAACTTGCCCTGGGCGGAAATAGGGGAGGGGTAAAAAAAGAGAGTTTCAATTCAAGTTTGTTCCGGATTCCAACTGTGACGGATCGAAAACGACAACTGCCTCGCGACATTTTTTTTTCATTTTCGGCCTGCATTTGGTGATTCCACGTCTTGGATGACTACCTCATGCCTGAACAACCAGCCGTTTTAAATAAATAAATGTATATTAGATGCCCACATGGAACCATTTTGATTGCTATCACAATGTTCGCGCAAGCCCTAGTTATTTTGTTTTTAATGAAGGGAGTTGCTCTTGTCTTCAATCAAACTTGATGATAAGAAGTGCTATCAACTGACTCTTAGTTGAGTCTTACCTTAGGTTAATCGTTGTTTTAGGTTACGGCCACGTAACGCCGCTCTCCAAGCCTGGAAAGCTCTTCTGCATGGCGTACGCACTGCTGGGGATACCACTGACGCTGGTGCTGCTGTCGGCGCTGGTTGAGCGTCTGCTGCTGCCAGCCACGGCGCTCCTGAGGACCCTTAATGCGTCGCTTGGCCATCTGTACCGGCCCTTCACCATCCGCTTGGTGCATCTTGCCATTATCGGTAAGTAAAGCTATACGAGGGTTATTCTCGGAACAACATTTTATCTTTCAATCCAGCAGTAGACTATGACATTTATAGGTGCATTGTATGCGTAAATTAAAGAATAAATTGAACAGGGACGATGAAAAGTAAGCATAAATCATCTTAACTTTTTAATTGTTAGAGATGAACACACGATCAGAGTTGGAAATTATTGGTAATTTTCTGCAGTAGACCGGACGACGAAGAAATTGTGAAAAAATAGCATAGGATATTAAATGGTAACAAGACGTGTTGATATTCCACTGAACTAACCGTAAGGTACTGGGCATTTAGCATAGCCGAGAGTTAAATGTGGCTAAAGATAGTAATTTAATTACCGACAATCCCTCTCTAGCTGGTATAATGATAACAGCTACTATTATTGAACCACGTTGAATTAATTGTATTCAAGCTTCCCTAACGCTAACGTATTTCATTATTACCGTTCCAGTGGTATTCCTGGTGGTAGTCTTCCTCATCATTCCGGCAATCATCTTCGCTTCTCTGGAGCCGGACTGGGACTTCCTGGACTCATTCTACTACTGTTTCATTTCCCTGACCACCATCGGGCTGGGCGACTACATCCCAGGGGACTCGCCTGGACAGCAGTACCGCCCGCTGTACAAAGTGGCTACTACTTGTAAGTATGATTTATATGTATGATGACATTGATGACCATTCCTAAGGCTGTCGTTGTGACCAGCGCATAGATTATCGTTATTGTTTGTCATAAGTGACCTAAGATTTGATATCTGCTTAAGTCCGCACTCAATCAATGTACTAAGTCAATCATTGATAGGAACAGAATAGGATGTTACCAATATGATTGATGGATTATATGTTAGTCAACTAGGGATGAGCCACCACACGCGCGGCAGCAATAAAACCCATTACCCCATCAGCTTAACTATTTTAGGGCAGTTGAAAACCTTACTACTCTTCAAGAAATTGCTAGCCGCTTTGCTTCGATTAATCTAGGAAAATTTGACTCCACGCTACTGGATCACAGAGTCATGGGTGTTTTGTCTAAAGAGTTTATAGGCATTTATGAAATCTCTTCACCATTAATTTGAAAACTCGGATAAATAAATTCAAAAGACATGCTCTTTGCTCAACGTTTCCATGTTATTCCAGTCTTCCTCCTGACCGGCCTCACATTCCTGATGCTGACCCTGACCGTCTTCTACGACATCCCGCAACTGAACCTAAGCACCGTCTTCTCTTCCGTGAAACTCGATGACGACCCAGAGAAGATGCGTCTCAGTGGCTCCGGCGTCATGGGCCCGGGCTACGGCATCGGAGGCTTAGTGATGAGGGACGACTACAATCACCACGACCAACGCCGCTCCGTCGTCCACATCCGACCTCACCTCGATGATAGCCCGAGCCCCGAGGACACCACGCCTGTCCATGCCAGGGATATGCGGGTCCCGCATGTCCATTAAGCGGTTGACGGACGTACCTTGCAAAATGTTTTCGTCATCGGAGGCCTAGTGATGAGGGACGACTACAATCACCACGACCAACGCCGCTCCGTCGTCCACATCCGACCTCACCTCGATGATAGCCCGAGCCCCGAGGACACCACGCCTGTCCATGCCAGGGATATGCGGGTCCCGCATGTCCATTAAGCAGTTGACGAACGTATCTTGCAAAATGTTTTCGTCATCTATTAACACAAACTATAAATGAAAATCCAGTCATGTGTTTGGCCAGTAGCTACAGTACACGGGAATGTTGCGCCACTTGTTACTGTTCTTAATTTATCCGTATAATCATAATTATTCATATTTTTTCTCAAGGGTTAGCTGGAAGAGATCCCTTACAGGGACAAGTTCGCCTTTGTGCATAACCATTGATTTTTTGTATTGTTTTTGTATGATTTCATGTGCAATTAAGTGTTTACATACATACATAATTCGTTATCAGAAGCAGTGGCGGATTTGCCCTAAGGCCTAGTAGGCCCGGGCCTAGGGCGGCCAGATATTAGGGGCGGCCAATCGTGACAAAAAAATCACTGCTGCTGCTGGGAAAAGGGCGGCTGGTACTTACTACACGGCGTGGGGCCTAGGGCGGCCAAGACTATAAATCCGCCACTGATCAGAAGTACGGCCGATTTGCATCACACGGCTAAATTAAGGAAAGTGGCAACGTGGCAAGTGGCTCAACATTCCCGTGTGGTGACTGTACTTAGTAACTTTTGTGAAGCGAAGCTCATTATTTCGAATGGCTAAGTAATGGGTATGCAATATATTCAATGCTCGTTTTTTCTCCATTTCGAATGACTAGAACAGCGTAAATAAAACCCCTGGCCCCTGGCAGTATTTCGTTTATTATGCGCATAAAACAACAATACAGTCGCAAACTTATTTGTGCGGGTGAAACAATTTTTGTCCAGTTAATGTTTAACTCCAATGCTTCCATCAGCAGAGTATCAGATAAGTTTGTTGACTGTGATGTGACTTCAAAATTTTGCCTAGGTACGTTCTGCTATCTGGAAAATTGGCTTCATTGACAGCATTTGCTCAGGAACATTTGGCATTTACCAAAAAAGTTTCAAATTTAAGAGAACTCTTATTTTAATTACCTATTAACATTTGAGGATTTCAAAATCTCTGCGAACGTCCCCTTATAGCAAATGCTATTGTAATTTTTTAACAAAAATTGACATACACTGTTCATATGCGCGGTGGATTGTAGTCATTGGGTTGAAAAAAAAACTTTAGTAAAGTTATGATGTTTTGAGGGTAAAAATAAAAAAAAATGTGCAAAGGTTTAACTACTTATTTGCGCCGCAAGAACAAAATGTGGTATCATTTTGATTTATCTTATAAGAATGATTTATTTGTAAATATAAATGCGTTTATAAAAATCACTGAACTGAGTCCAATGGAAATATAATATTATAGTATATATACCTACCTATAGTATAGTATACCTATAGTATAGTATACCTATTATAAAGCAAAAGTACGTGTCTAAATAAAAGTGTCAAAGTATCCCATTTGTTGTAGTGTTTATTAGGAATTATTAGGATTATCAAGATGTCAGAGATTGCGTGGTCAAAATAATATGAAAAAAAAAACATAGGTACAATCACAGTTACATGTATAACCGCGCGCGTAGAAAATTGTGTTTGCACATTCTAAACATGAATCGTGACATTTGTTATTGATAAATTTAGTTTTTTTAGCGTTAAGTTTTTTTAGCGTAACTAAAGCACTATATACCTACGCGATATTCGTTTTTGGCCACGCAGTCTTCTAACTTTGTACTGCTAAATATTGGTATGCATCGCTTCACTATCTTCACACCTACAATCAGGATTAACCTAATTTCCATCATATTATATCGAAGACCGTCCTCTTCAATATTAAAAAAATAACCGTAATTTTACACAATCCCTTGGAAAATTCGTCAAAATCACATCCGCTGGTGAAACTAGCTGAACTGAGCACGTTAAGACTGACAAGGATTTTTCAAATTTTCACACTTTTCTATTTTCACATTAGATTTTGTATGCGAACAAAACGAACTTAAAAAATACGATTTTAAGCTAACATGGTCATTCAAATAATAACTACCATTAACAACGGGATATTTACCATGTATGTTTGTTTGAATGAGTTCCCGAACATCGCGGAGTAACTCCATGATGATGGCGCTTGCAACAGTGCCGAAATATCGGGAACTCATTCAAACAAACATACATGGTAAATATCCCGTTGTTAATGGTAGTTATTAACTTAAAAAATGTTTTCAAAAAATATTCCGTTTAAGCGGACGCACACGATCGATTTTCATTCGTTCGAATTTAGCACAAACTTATTGTAAGCTATAAACCATGCAACTTCTCTGCCGACAAATTGTTGCTAATATTGCGCGGTTGTATACATATAATATACAGGATGGAAAAAATCTATGGGCTCTGGAGGGGAACTACCTTAAATCCTTTAGTTAGTTCATTTTACTGAAAGGAAACATTCCTTTATTTTTAAAAAGAAACAAAATTGCATTCAAAGATTGTTTTAAATTCTCTTGGCATTTGTATTGGGATATATGGTAAAATAAAATTAATGATAGATTTCACGATCTTTTTTACTTGCAAGACCAAATGTTTATTAGATTTTATCCTGACCAATAGTCCTATCGATTAGTAGAATAAAATAGTGAGTGCTTATTTTTTGAATTTTTAGCTGGTTCGATTCCCAGGTGAGATAAGCGAATTTTAGAAAATCTTTTAATGCAGTTTTGTTTCTTTTTAAAAATAAAGGAATGTTTCCTTTCAGTAAAATGAGCTAACTAAAGGATTTAAGGTAGTTCCCCTCCTGGGCCTATATATTTTTTCCACCCTGTAGAAGTAACAGCCGCAACTTTCCTCGCAACTATATTGGGCAATGCCTTCACACCTTGCAATCAGTCGGCACTCGACCGATCATACGACATGTTGGCGTTAAAAATCGCAAGATTTGTAGGTAGAGGAGGCCATATCAACTAATATGACGACGGCGACAATAGGGATGATGACTGGGTTAAAAAATATGTAATTCTATTTAGTCCGTCAGTTAGATTATGGAAAAATATGGGACACGTATTTTTTGGTTTATCAAAATATTAAAAATCGACAAAGTTATAGATCATCAAACTTCTGGAGTGGGGGCTTGTGACGTCACTCTTGAGTACAATTTGTACTCAAGAGTGACGTCACTCGAAACTTCTAAGCACTCTATCCTCGTCAGTTTTTGTTTGTCAAACAAAACAGAAAATACGTGTACAATATTTTTTCATAATGTAACAGACTTTTTTTAGTCATCTAGCATCTAGCCTATTCGACAACACACTGTCAGCACGTTAAAACGTTAAATCAAATACTTAACGATTGGTCCCACTTTTCTCGATACTATATCAATTTAGACTGAACAACTTTAATCCTCTGATGTGTATACGGTTTACAAACTTTTTAATAATAAATAACATATTAAATTCAAGAACATATCATTGTGGCAGTAGCCGGTGGGATGAAACCAATAAATTCCTTTGAAGGTGTACCTATCTGTTTGAATTTCCGAACAATTAACATACACTTATTGCTAAAAATTTAATATCAATAATATCATAAACTTTGTTTAGGTAGAGTGACTCAAACACCTACTTAGGTCAACCAATTATATTGATCTAAATAGATTATGATTGAAAATACCTACCTGTCAAGCACATAGTGATATTGTTTCAATAGTATAAAGTGGTCATCACCGCAGAAAAAAAAGTTCAAGTTATATGACTTGTAACTACTTAGTAAACATGTATCGATTTACCCTACAAGGACGTTAAGGTGAGCCTATATCTTCTTTTTCCGAGTTAAAATAAAGTTTTAGTCAACGGGACAATGCCCGTATCGGAAATTATTTATTATTTTACACTAATTAAATTTACCTGCTCGTATTATATAGAATTTATTTACATGTATCTAACGTACGTATCAATTCTGTGTGATAGTTGACCAATAATTTAGTAGATTATCTGAGATTATCAAAAAATTAAATCATTAGATTATCTCGATTGAAATTATTCGATATATATAGAAAGTTAAATTGTTGTAGCGTGTAACGCAAATTTATTTGAATGTAGATAAATGTTTTGTAGTCCATAGATTTGTATTAGATCATGAGGATTTAATTGACGTTTTGCCGGAAAAGAGACCAATGGCATAAAGTGGGAGAACCTACTTTTCTATATTTACTGTATCAACTAGGGCTTCGAATCCTCAGATTTTTATATGGCCAATGCCGGGATCCTGGCAAGCTATAGGTACAAAAAATCCCGGGATTGAAAACCCTACTTCCAACCTCGATACATGAAGCTACAAGTTACAATTTCACATGTCTATTCTAGCAACATTGGTCAAACCATTGGTGTTGTTGTTATTGACCAATGTTCCAGTTTAGCGTTGCAAAAGTTGCAACTTGTAGCAAAAAGTGGTCCTTTTTCGCGTAAGCATCACAGATTTGACATTTGCATTTTAACCTTCATCTAGTGTGGCTGTGACTGATTAAAGTAATATCAAACAAATAATATCACTATTTATAAAACGAAATCCACAAAGTACGATTAGCATAGCATATTCCGTTCACTTCGAATCGAAACGCAATGACAATATCGTTGAACTTATATAACCTATGGCAAGAAACATATTTTTTAAACTAATTTTGGTACTATTATCTAGATGAATGACTACAAGTAAATAAAAATGATTTGCCGCATCTATCTTATTAATCTTTGTAAATGAATGGACGGAATGGAATCAGAACTATTCGTCCATTCAACGTGTACTTAGTGTTTTGTTTTTTATAGCAGTAGAAGTCAAAAAATCGGTGACGGTAGTTTTTTAAATATTTGGACACATGAGGGTTTTCAGAAACCATACGTCCTTTTACCGCACATAATCCTGTGATATGCTAACGTGGATTTCGAAATTTGCCGTCACGACCTCTCCGTGCTACCAACGTGGATGACGTTACAATTTCTGAAAACCGTCATTGTTTTGAACTTTGTACATTTAATCCATAAACGCAATCGTTGTCTTTTGTTTTAATAAAAAAATACTATGAAATCTAAAAAAACGCACCAATCGTGCCCTTTTATTCTGTGGATTTTAAGAAACTTTCTGAATATGTACGAAACTAAAGTTGTTTTATGCCACACCTGGCTATAAAATAACTTTTTCCGCACGCTGCGCGTACGAAAAAAGCCGCTTTCTGGCCAAGTGTAGACATAAAATGATGTACACAACACGGGAGGTAATAAAGAAAGCCCTCGATCGCATATTTACGTCCCTCGCTTGCAGCTCGGCCTTTCTTTGCATTACCACCCTAGTTATGTAATGTACTATAATGTGTGTGTGTATATATTATCTTCGTTATGTACGGCTAAACTTATATATAGTTTTTTTTCATTAGGACAAAAAATACATGTTTTCTAGTTTATCTTCATATGTTTCTGATTGTTATGTTAAATGGAATACCTATTTTTAAGAACTATTCTACAGGGAGCATTTATTATAAAAATAAATCCTTCACTCATTATTAACCTTCATATAATAAAAATCTATCTCATTGTGTTAAAGGATCTATCATTTCAAAAATATGATATATTAGATATAGAGTATAATTAAGTACATCGTTTTAAAAAATAAGATACGCAAATTGTACTGGGTATAAAATAATAGCCGTGTAAAGAAAATGTGCTACTCTAACGGCAAGTATTTATTAGAAATTATTATTGTGTATCGTTATACCGTAACAGGGCGTTTCTCCAGAAATATGTCTGCGACTCATTCATCTGTCTCCATACATTTAGTATGAAAAAGGGCCAGATGAATGAGGTGACCGCAGACATATTTCTGGAGAAATGCCCAACAATAGAAAAACTAATCGTTAAAGCTCACATTACGTGTAGAATAGACACATAGACTTTAGTGCAGAAACAATAACACAAAAATAAAATGCTTTAAGTGGATAACCGCGAACTAGACCCCATCTGTATACTGTACGTGAAGTAATTCATAAATAAACCAGCTTGAAATGTGACACGTATTTTATTTGCAATTTCCCTTAAGAAATCCTCTTCTGTGAAACTATAGGTAGACTAGTATAATCCAACCCGAGCACTGAACAGTTAGTACTGAGAAACACAGAGGTTTTTGTAGTTTAAATCTAGCAGATATTTTGAAAATATGTATTTTCAAAGTATCTCTGCTTTCGGCCAAAATGGCCGTTTCGCAACAACATAGAAATCAAAATAGTGATTTCTACGGTATTACAGGCACAGATATATATGTAAAGAACTCAAAAATATAATAACATAGGTACTACAAAAATATAACCATATACGAAATTTAAAAAGTTTTTCTTAAATACAAAATTTTCCGCCCTTTTCTTTCAAATTCCCGCCAAACAATCCATGACCGCTACACACGATGCGAATTACCTACGCTCAGGTAGGTATTTATAACAAATTATATACAGGTTCCTCCCGTGCTATTTCACAATACTCTTGCATTTTCGCTCGCTTTGTTAGGCGATAAATAAATGATAAAGCATCCGTGACTCTCACACACTATTTGTCAGAACGTGACGGATGCTTTATCATTTATTTATCACGTGACAAAGCGTAGCATCATAAGCCTACTGTTCTCAAGTTAATCTATCGCGCGGCTGTCCTAGGTTTAGTTTAGCATTTGTTTGAGTTCAAAGGTCACAAACTTGATAGCCAGTGTTGCCAGCTCTGAAACCTCAATACTAGCTAAAAAGTGAAAAACTGCAGTATTTTGCAATAATGGAGGCAAATACAATAATTTCATGGTAATTTAAAGGGGGTTTTGATTGCCAGTGGAAGTCTGTTTCTCAAAGTAATATTTATATAATAAGTAATATCTGAATACTCGGGCATTTTTTCGTCGAAGACAACGTTAAATGCAATTTTAATATGATACATTGTACCCTCATGAAAGCCTGATTTAATTATTTTTTATACATTTATAACATTAGCAAAATGTGCTAAGCGTCATCTGTAAAATTATCTGGCTAAATCTGAGCGTAGATAGCATGCTAAAAAGCAGGCCTGTAGTATTACTACCTAGAGGCACGCCGGCACGGGTGGAAGGAAGATGGGAAGGAGGCGTGTTTTAAGCTCGTCTGCACAGGCCGTAGTATGCTTAAAAATCAAACTGCATTAAGGTACTGACACATTTGCTTATTAGTAGCACGATAGCATGCCACTAATGAGCACGGGCTTATAGTGCCATGTGTGTCTAGTCATTGCCACTAATAAGCAAGCTTAATTCGAGCATGCTTAAAAATCAACCACTGTTTGATTTGTAAGCATGCTCCCTGAGGCGCGGGTGGAAGGGGGCATGCTTCAGGCTCGTCTGAACAGGCTTGCTTATTAGGGTTCGCGCAGACAGAGCGCGGTCTGGCGTTCTGAGTTCCGAGTTCTGCGTTCTGCGTTCTTTCGAATGTACTGAGTCCCTTACGATAATGCACACAGCAGGCGGCAGCGGTCAATACACAGAACTCTGAACGCAGAACTCGGAACTCCAGACCGCGCTCTGTCTGCGAGCGCTCTTAGCTAGTGTCATAGATTCTTTGGCGGGAACTTTAAATGAAAGAGCGAAGGATTTTGAATTTATATCAATAGTTTAAAGTTCATAATGATCATATAAAGGGGGTATTTGATTATGTTTTTGAGTTATTTTCGTATAGAACTGGTGGTGTAATACCACAGAAAATCAGTCCATCTTAGCCGAAAACCTGTGCTTATTAGCAAGTGTGTGCAATCGTTTGCTTTGAGCATGCTTATTTGGAAGCATGCTCAAAAGTAGCAGGCCTTTTTCTGGTAAATCTGGACAGATACAGAGCACGCTGATTTTAAGCAAGTTTAAAAGCATGCTATAATTAAGCAAATGTGTCAGTAAGTTTAGTAGCAATGATTAGACACATGCCACTAAAGTAGCACTTGCTCATTAGTGGCATGCTTTAGTGCTACTAATAAGCAAATGTGACCCGCTGCAGAGCATAATATTGACTTTAAGCATGCTTGTTTCTGAGCAAATGTGTCTTATGGTGCGTACACACCAAGCCAACGAAGGCCAACGAAGGGGCTTCGCCGGCCTTCGTTGGCTTGGTGTGGACGGTTTAGCAAACGCCAACGAGCGTTCGATTATCGTTCGTTGGCGCGACGTATCACGTGACCTATCATTTGACCTGCGTACACACCAAGCCAACGAACGCCAACGAAGGTTCGTCGGCGTTGGCTACCGCACGTTAGTTGGGTGCGTTCACGTGTGTACGCACCATTAAACAGAACTGGTATAGCTTGACACAAAATTAAAATTTTGTAATAACCCGGAGAATAAAGAACATCCGAATTCCTATTTATAGGTGTGGCTATAATATTTATATTCATATTAATTTATTTAGTAATGTTTATACATCATCAGAACCACCACCAATGGTATTTATACCATTTTCCAAATCGATATAGTCGAACATAAAAAATAATGTCGACATAATAAAATAAAATTGAATAGAGAAAAAAATCTGAGACGAAATGAGTATTTATTCAAATAATATATTTTCTGTTTTATTTTTTTTCGACAGTTCTTCGTACTGTTATGTATGACATACACTACTTCCGAACGAACGAAACGCAACTTATGTATGTATGAATGATTGAACTTGAAGATAACCTCAAAAAACTGGCATGTTACGGTTGACTTGTACATCATATTTAACACCACTGCTGTATTTCTTGAAGAGAAGATTAGTAATTTATTCTAGTCATTATTTCGTAATTAATCAATAAGTTAGATCGCCCAGCTTTGCTGAAGTGTATGTTTCCGTAACGTAAAACCATGGAAGAGTCACCGGTATCAGCTTTTGCGATTTACAGCGCAAATCGAAAACCTAATCAGAAATCAAAAGCCAAAAGTGTAGCACAGAAACTAAAACGTAAGCAAAAGAAGTTAAAGGAGTCCAAAAACATCGCCAAGAAGAAAAGCCACAAAAAGAAGAAATCAAAAAATGTCGAAGAAAAAGTGAAAAACAATGTAGCTAGTAAGAAAAATAAAGGTGATAAGAAACAACTAAAAAGTAAGAAAAACATCAATGAAGAGACGGATGATATACCTGAACTTTTACCAGCGCCCGAGATGAATTCTCAGTTTAGTACTGCTGTCAGTGACATGGTTCAGTCGGACTGCAGTGATTGCAGTAATTGCAGCAATGACGGTTCCTTTGAGTTCACGCCCGTCGTAACCGATAGCGCGGAAGAAGGACTTAAAGTATTCAAATGGATGATAGCACCATACAACCCTGACAAATTCCTTAATGAAATTTGGGAGAAGAAACCACTACACATAGCTAGGAAAAAGCCTTCTTATTATAAGGAAATCATGTCAACACCATTTATTGATGACATGCTTCGTAATGAACACATTCAATTTACAAAGAACATTGATATCACATCCTATGTTGACGGGAAGAGGGAAACACACAACCCGGAAGGCCGGGCTCACCCACATTTAGTTTGGGATTTCTACTTGAATGGTTGCAGCATCAGACTCTTAAATCCACAAACTTACATGCCAAAACTACATCTGCTCAATGCTACATTACAAGAATTCTTCAATTCTTTTGTTGGTGCCAATGCTTATTTGACCCCACCAGACAGCCAAGGCTTTGCACCACATTATGACGACATTGAAGCATTTATCCTGCAAATAGAAGGGAAAAAACAATGGCGCATTTACAAACCACTATCAGATAACGAAGTTCTACCAAGAGTATCTTCAAAGAATTTTGAGCAGGAGGAAATAGGCCAACCAATAATGGAAATGACATTAGAAGCTGGAGATATGCTTTACTTCCCTAGAGGCTTTATACATCAGGGTATCACTATAGATGGAGAACACTCCCTTCACATTACAGTCAGCATGTATCAGAAGCATTCCTGGGCAGATTTGTTTGAGAAAATGATACCAGCAGCCCTTCATCTTGCTGTGAATGAGAACGTAGAACTTAGACGAGGCCTGCCTTTTGATATTTATGATAACTTTGGTCTAGTAAATTCAGACGTCCAAACACCGAGAAGAAAAGAGATTCAAAAGCTGGTTGAATCTTTGTTTGATAAAATTAAAGAGCATCTGCCAATAGATGAGGCTGTAGACCAAATGAATAAGAACTTCCAGCATGATGCACTTCCACCAGTATTAACTGATTTAGAGAAAGCTGTCACTGTTTATGGAGATTCTGATGTTATGGTTGATGATGGCAAAGTTACTAACAGGGTTGAGATTAGTCTTGATACTAGAATCAGACTGCTTCGTAAGAATATCTTAAGAATGGTTTCAGAGGAAGAACACATAAGATTGTATTATTATACAGAGAATTCTTTAGAATACCATGCTAATGAGTTGTCATATCTTGAGATTGAGGAGGAAATGGCACCTGCAATAGAAACTTTGATCACATCATATCCTGAATATGTGTCTGTAGAAAACCTGGATATACCCAATGATTCAGACAAGTTAAATATAGCAGATGCTTTATGGGGAAGAGGTCTGTTAATGACAGAGTACCCTTTGGAAACCATTGAGGATGATTAAATAAATTATGTCGCATGAATTTGATTTCTTGTTTTTTTTTGTAAGGATAAATGAAAACACCCATGTCTCTTAAATTATTATATTTAATTCTGAATTGCATATAAATTTTGTAATTTGTGGACTTTCTGTTACAATAGTACTCTCAAACTGATATATTTTTTGTATAAAACGCTAAAATATGTTTACAACTATTGTACCAGAGGACCGGACCGGTGCAAACATTTCCCACATGGTACGTTATAAACAGAAAATTCACACACAAATTTATATTCTAAGCTTAATCCTCTCTTTAATTAACCTATTTAAAAATACTACCTAAAATGTAGGTACTTAATTTTTCTAACACACACACACTCGCACGCCCTAACTCGGGTCTGACGTAACAACAGAAGAGTACTTATAATGGAAAACATTAACAAAATGCATGCGCCCGACGGCCGAAAACAACCTTAAGTTATTAACTCACAAATGTGATGTAACAAAATCAGGAGAACGCATTAAATAAAAGTACATTTTCTAAAAACTGAAAATAGACTTGTTATCTATTTTTACAATTGAAAAAGTTTCGAAGTAGGCAGTGGCATAACATTTAGTATTCAACTGTACATTGATTCAATGTATACAAGCCACGATATTTAATGTTTGGTCCTAACAGATAAACACATTTATGACAATACACGAGAAACAGTAATTTAAGATGGCTGGTGCAATCGATCAGAAATGTTTTCCGAAAACCTATTCTTACGTCATTAGGATCCGCCAGCCACTTCCAGATACAGGTAATTGTAACGGCCCAGGGGCTATTACAGCTTATGTCCTTGGTTTAATTGTAATTAAAACAATAACTACCCTCAATTCACGACAGCACGTTACGATAAAAGTAAACCAATAGTATCAAAATATATTCTTATTTAAATCAAATGTGTCACTAAACATTCTGATAATTTTTAAATTCTTTGTACTGATTTTATACAAGACTCCGAAATTATCGAGTACCATATCCTAATGTCAATACTCTAGCAAAATTCCAAATTTTAGCCTAGACTTATAAAAAAACTTTTAAATCTATTGCCTATGGCTAGAGGAAACCCCCTCCAGCATTGGATCCAGAAGAGCAAAACTAGACTGTTACCATTCATGTTAATTGTAAATATTTACAGTGAATACTAAAATTGTTACAAATACGTTAGTAAAAGTTAGTAAAATAAAATTAAAATGTATTCTTGATTTTCCATAATTTTTATAGTTACAAAAAACAAGATTCTTACGTCGATCACTTATTGAAAAGAAAAAAAAACATGGTCGTTTCGTTGACACAAGTTCTATATCTTTAACGGGCATTCCACACAAGTAGGCCCTTGATCAATAACTGATCAATGATACACAAAAGTGTATAAAAGAAATTACATAATTATAATTTACCGCCCACTTGGCATTTCCCTACAATATAACAATATTCCTGATCACTCGTCTTGTGCTCTATGACTACTGTACTTCGTCATTGCAAAGGTCAATTAAGTAAAAATATTTCACAAATATGCACAAGAGGGATGCTGATTTTTGCGTGTCTAAAAATATCCGTTCTCACTTAAATGATTGAAATAGGTTGGATACTCTTATACCAGCAATAAGCATGCCTCTGAAGCCAACATTTAATTCGAGGTAGCAGTCTGATAGCTGGTCGTGGAATAATATGCCAAAATATTGTCTATGCTCCGTTTATTCATTCATTCACATGATCGAGGGGCAATTACATAAAATGCATCTGTGGAAAATCAAATTGATGATTTAATATTTGTAAAAATTTTACAATATTGTTACAACATTCATTACATTCAGTCACTTAGGCAAAATAGTAATAAATTAATTAAAAATCAATTTCAGCAAAAATTACCAACTCGAATCAAACAATTGACTTTTGCTCGTCTCCTTCAAGATATAAAATGAATGACTAACTCAATGTTCATAGAATAGCATTTTGACACATGTGTAAGTCATTCCGTTTTTGCAAAGTCAAGAACTAAACTCTTATCGTCAATAAAAAATATTTAGAAACTAATTAAGACATCTGTCAAAACGCTTTCAGAACTTTACGAATACTAGAGGTCCTGTTACAATAAAAAAATCAATATAAATGTTATGCAAATAAAATTATTATGCAAGTCCATGATGTAAAAATAAATATCTTCTAAGACACAATTGTAAAGTACAAACCGACCTTAGCTAGCACAAGGATATAATTGATAACATTTATCTACGTGTCTGGTCGATGTTATACAACATTGTAACAAGACAGGTAGAGAAATTGACAATTACGGTGAGGATTCTGTGATGGATAAACCGCTCGATATCATTAAAGATACATACATGGTTGAGGCCAATCTAACACAATATTTAGGATGGAGCAGTCTATGTAATTAACATTATGATGAGTCTATGAGATTGCAATTTGGAGTCCTTATTTAATTGACTTCCAGAACTTGTCCTTTATTCACTGCTATAAATTCAACTGTAAATTCTAAATTTGTTAGCTCTCATTCGGTCAGACACCATTAAATACAATTTAGTAAAGACATACCCCATACTATTGGGCGACACCGACGCCTATAACAGAAGTGCGTAAGTAACGCATGCTCTGTATATGTTCCGAATTGCCAAGGCGATGTAAACAACTTAAATCGCCCGGCGTCTCCTGCACGATTGCTGTATAAACGTATTTGTCAACCGACCGTATGCTTAGACTTATAGGAAACGTGCACGAATAGGTGGCAGCACTAAACGAGAAAAGAAACACGGGCGGTCAATCCAAGTGTGAATGTCAAATATAGTAAGTTGTAGCTACACTGACGTTAAACGTCCTTCATCGCGATCAATGACCATAGCATAGTTATGCAGAAGGAAGAGGAAAACAGAGGCAAGTTTCGTATACTTGGAATATCGTCGGGGATAGTGCAATACCGCGTAATTAGCATTTGTAGATTAGGTTCAGTTTCAAGCAAATTTGTTAGAAATTGAAACCTTATCTACATATGCTCCTTATGCGGTATTGCACTATCCCCGGCGATATGTACTTTATGCAGTTAAGCAGAAAGTTTATAATACAAGTATACGAAACTTGCTTCTGGTCGCATTCTGCATAATAGGGAATATGCATGATATTTTTTGTTTACATTATAATGGATGTATTCTATGTATTTAAGTATTTGTATCTATTAAATATATCGTCGTCTAGTATCCATAACACAAGCCTTATTGAGCTTATATACTATGGGGCTAGTTCGATTTGTGTAAGTTTGTCCCCTAATATTTATTTATTTTATAAAAGCTCATTAATATTAGAAACAGTAGGAAAAAAATATTTTTCGAATAACTGTAAAAATAACCAAGATAAGAGCCATCAAAGATTTATCTCTATCGCTTTCTAGCAAAACAAAATATAGTATGGCGTTTCTATGATGGTCGTGTACTATGACGTCATAGTCCATATCGGATCTCTCCGTCTAATCGCTGTCTAATTAGTGCTTTAAAATGTTCATATCTTCCGTATTTCTCGGTCAATTTTAATTTTTTTTCTCTTTATGTCATCTTTTTTACGGTATTTTCATATTTTGTTAAGAAATGCGACAAAAAAATATCATGCATATTCCCTATTATGGTCAAATTAACGGCGGTTCCGTCAATGTGGCCCCAGCATGTGGGTACATGATTTAGATGGGCGGCACCAGTTGGCAGCACCTTCGCGCACGTTCCCTATTGACTCCACGAAAACTTCCACATTCCGGGATCATGTTAGATTAACCTCAGCGGTCGCAGCCTCACCTCGCGCAGCGTAAGGCCAGAGTCCGCGGGTGGCGGCGCGTCTCGTATTATTTCTTCGCGGGCGGCTTCCGCGGCGTGCGGGTCGTCTTCCCGGTCGATGTTGATGGCGTCGGCACGATTGGGGAGGGTTTCGTGTCTGAGGATTTTCAATAGAGCATTACAATTGACAACATTTCATTTTAAGAACACTTTAAAATGTATATACGATTCGAAAGCATTTTGTCTCCTGAACACTACACTATTTTTATATTTTTTTATATCGCTTAATATAAAAAATACAAATGAAAAAAATTTTTTACCAGTTCTACGGCACAATAGATGAAATGCCAGTGCCTTTTGCCAAAGAAAAAATAAGCTGTCATAATTTTGAATTTGACATTGTCAATGCATATTGTGAGATAGCTTACTTTTTTTCGATCGCGATAACACTAAAGTAATGGTTTATTCTACCGTAGAACTGTAGTTACGCACTTTTAGAATAAGTAAATATTAATATATTAATTATAAATTAATTACAAATCCTGGTGAAACAAATAAACTATCAGCGTATTCGTCTTTTCAAACCAAATACAGTGAACCAATAAAATTAAAGGCTCAAAAAAATGAAAGGTGTTCAAATAGGGATGTAACGATACATAATTTTGCCGATACGATACCGATTATTGTAGTAAATAATCGGCGATACCGATATCTTAGCTAAATAATGAAGTATGAACAAGGACCTTGAAATAAATACGGACGGAGCATCACTAACAAAGAACTGAAGCATGTCTAATCGGCCTGTGTCTGTGTGTGCTGCTCGCAATAGGAAATAAATATTTTTACTAAAAAAAACCCGACCGCGGTGCACTTTAAAAGTGCATAAAATCCGCCATTTTGTTTATTTTAACGAACTTCATACCCAGTGACACTCGCGCCATCAAGACGAATCCAATGATGTATCATTTATCAAAATCGGTTGTGCCGTTGTGCAGTTACGAGCGGACACAGGAACGGAAATACATACATAAATACAGGTCAAACACATTACCCTCCTTTGGGCTTCGCCGCAGTCGGGTAAAAACTAGTTGATGTGTGCGTGCGGCTCGTAAGTACAAGCAGCCGGCGCATTAGAAATGGCTTCAGTTCTCTGCTGGCGAGCCTCCGTCCGGCTATTTAAGGTCCTTGAGTATTTATTTTTAGGTCCTTTTTCAGATTTCTGTATGTCCTTATTATACCTAAAACTTGGCTATATTAAAAGAGAGTCAACCTTGAAAGTGTAAAGTAAAAATAAATAAATTGTCAACTCATTTTTTTTTTGTTATTAACCAAAGATATAATTAACATAGTAATTATCATTGAACAAAGGTAATAGACCATTACATACATTAAGTCAGTAATTGAAATTCTGCAGTTTATTTTTGTAAAAAATACGTGTCCCATATTTTTCCATAATCTAACTGACGGACTAAATAGAATGATATATTTTTAAGCCAGTCGTCACCCCTGTTATCGTAGTAGCACTCTATGATGGCTTACCTTTGACGGCTGACCGCCTGCCTTTCCTCGTGGGCGTGGCCGGCGGTGGCGTCTCCTTCTGTTTGACCGGCGTCCTTTTCGGCGTCTTAACCTTTGCCTTTTCCGTTACCGCCGTAGCCGTCTGAAAACGTTAACGATTTGAAAACTTTCTCAAAGTACAACTAACTATATTCTGGAATGTCTTTTCAGCTTGGAAACTTTGTAGGAATATTTTTTTGGAAATTTTATTACAATAAATCTTTGTAAAGCTTGCTTTGTGGGAAAAGGCTAAGTAATAAATTAAAAGATAAATGGGTTATTTATTAGGTTTAATAGAGCAATTATGGTGTCATCCGAAGTAAAGCATTAAATTTGACAAGCATCTAACATTTAAGTGTTTACTTAAATTTTTCTCTATGTAAGTTTCTGCAAATCTGTCTTTACGACGAGAATGAAAAACTGTTTCTTTATTAGCCTTTTATTTTATAACATAGAGGCCTTTGTCTCTTAGCTTGGCGCCACACCAAAATTTAAACACGTAGAAACTACATGCATGCCAAGGTTGATGCTTATTCGACATGTTCATTAATTTCTAAGGACTTAGAAAAGAGCACCAACAGTAAAAGCATTTCAGAATCAATTTCGTAAAAATTCCCCATGGATTTAACGAGGTTATTACTTGTCTTCCAATGCGTCATACGAAACTGATCCCTGAACATTGCACATTACTGACACTTATATTGACAAAATCATTCTGATAACTTCATATTTTTTAAGCATTTCCCATGCAATAAAAACATGCTGTACATAGGAAAATTCTATAAAACAGCAAAGTAGAGAAGAATAGGCAAAACAACAGAAATAAAAGAATCAGTATAAAGTAGAAAACAACAACAAGCAAGCAATGATGGGTGAGAGTGAACGATTGAAGTTATAATGATTAAGAAAACCTTGTTTTGTTTCATTAGGTACAGTATAGGATTACATATCTTTATAGCCAAGACTTCAGAGAGTATAGTAAAAGTATAAAAGTAAGATGCTGTCATAGAAACCTAAACACAAAAGTTTTGTGATAGTTTAAAGTAATTTACTAGTCCCCTAAAAGTAGTGAGATTTTATAGGTACGAGTAAAGGTTCAGTTTCTATGAATAGCGTCACTTTTATTTTCACTAATAATGCAATTGCATGCCGCCCCGTCCGTTCTTAAACCCATTTCAGAGAAATCTTTCATTCCATTTTTAATTTAGAAGTAGTCAACTATCACCGCATAAAAAATATAAAGCGAAGTTTTTCGAGACCGACAGAGAACTTTTTTGTTACGAATGTTGTACTCTGAAAAAGCTTTATAATTAAGAAGACTTAAAAGATTCCTAAGTCATGAATTTGTCTATTCGTTAAAATACTTCTGTTTTCGATTTCAGGCGTTTTCCAGCGTATTTTTGTAATTTCATTAGTGTCACTCGATTTTTACCGCGAAGGATTGTTGAGTGACGACAACTTTTGATTAAATCATGTGTAGCCTGATACCAAGATACCAAACGATACTATAAGTTAACTGTGATCGCTTGCTGCTATATATGCTGGAACACGAATGAAAAAAACCGCCGCGGTCGAAACGCTCTGAAATCGAACCTCTACTATTTGTTAATATCCAGTCAAAATGAATAACAACATATCTATAAGCCAAATATATACTAAGTACCATTCGACCCCTAAATTTTTTAGCATCCTAATCTATGTATGGGTATTATTTAAAACCATCATATAAATGCCACTAAATTTGAAAAAGTTTACAAAACTACCCTAATAAGTAGACGAAACGAATGGATTTTCTGTTGATCTATTCATTTTCTTCAGGCTAATTAAATGCATATATATTTAAAATAGTGATTATGTTTGTGGAATGACAATGAATAAAGAACATAACTTATACCTCGACCCAAAAATAATGCTGAGTAGTTACACTGAAATTATATAAATACATTGGCATATTTCAATTACTTGCATTACCATTGTAACATGCACAATTGATCGAAAAGTCTTCAGATTTCTAAGTCTAATTATTCATCAAAACATCGTAAAGGAAAATAAAATTCATCTATTTATCAATCAGTGCCTTTATCTGCTTTCATAAATACATTTATTTACATCAAATACCTGTTTCTGTAGCTCGTATGAAATTTAAAAATATATACAACATTTTGATAAAACTTAAATGAATCCAAAGTTGAGAAATGTTTTGTCTCTTTTTCTACCATGATTCCAGATGGTTCCGTAGTCATGGTTCCAGAAAATCAACTTTTCTAGAAACATTTAATTAAGGTGGAATAAAAAGGAATATATTAACAGCAACTAAATAAGTTGTATGAACTTACTATACAATCAGTCAAAAATACCTGACTCATATTCAAAGTTTGTACTAAAAGCCAACAAAACAAGTTACATTTAATACTGTGAATTACTTTGAGATTAGCACCTTAGATGTCTCTTTAATTTTGTCATGGGAGTATTTCAGTTACTTTATTTATATACAGGGTGTCCCTAAAACCAACTTTTATACGATCAGGGCTGATAGACCAGCTCGTAAGAACCTAGATTAAGCAAATTTGACCTCAGTAAAAATCTCTTAGTTTTCGAGATATTGACGTTTTTGTAAAACTCGTGCTAAGTGATACCCTGACTCGGTGTTTTGAGTGTCATTGCTAAAATATCAAGTATTTTACAAATCTGTTTTTTGCTATGTGTGGCCAAATAACTATGCTATTGAACGTATTTTCTATTTTTGCTAATTTATTCATGCTGTGGACACAGTACAATAACAAAAAAAAAATATTCGATTTTTTTCAAATTTCACCTCTGACTTCGAACTAGCGTGGTGAAAAAAAAATGTACCAACATAACCAGGCACTCAACGTAAAAAAATTGCGCATTTATTGTAGTTTCTAAAATGGTATAAAATTTACTAAACACTGTAATAATTTTTGAAATAATGATATTTTGTTACAAAATTAACTGTCTGCCGCCTTCATCTCATACGATCCGGTTGAACTAAGTTTGCACCTGGCGTGCTTGACATCACATACAAATTAGGTGCAAACTTCACGTAATCGTCAATATCTCGAAAACTAAGAAATTTTTATGAGGTCGATTTTACTTAGTCTCGTTTTTTATGAGCTGGTTTATCAGCCCTGTTCGCCATTTTGTAAAAGTTGCGAATTTTGATAGCCTGGATCAGTCTTTCGAATGTCATGACTTCAAATTTCAGTATTTTCTTAATTTGCTTTTTGTTAAACATTACTTAATAATTATGCTATCATACCTTTTCTGTTCGAAATTCAAATTCTGGTACGAAATTTAACCAATGGAATATTGTAGTATAACCTCCTTTTGAATTAAAATGCTATTATCTTAAAAACTACGGTGTGTAAAATCTTACTATTTTAAACTACATTATTTTTTTTTATTTTAGCATGGTAAATTTGTTTTAAGTATTACGCGATTCAAATCCGAGGTCATATTTTGAATCACGTAAAATCTAATTTATTTTGATAAGGTATGATAGCATAATTATTAAGTAATGTTTAAAACAAAAAGCAGATTAAGAAAATACTGAAATTTGAAGTCATGACTTTCAAAAGACTGATCCAGGCTATCAAAATTCGCAACTTTTACAAAATGGCGAACAGGGCTGATAAACCAGCTCATAAAAAACGAGACTGAGTAAAATCGAGCTCATAAAAATTTCTTAGTTTTCGAGATATTGACGATTACGCGAAGTTTGTATCTAATTTGTATGTGATGTCAAGCACGCCAGGTGCAAACTTAGTTCAACCGGATCGTATGAGATGAAGGCGGCAGACAGTTAATTTTGTAACAAAATATCATTATTTCAAAAATTATTACAGTGTTTAGTAAATTTTATACCATTTTAGAAACTACAATAAATGCGCAATTTTTTTACGTTGAGTGCCTGGTTATGTTGGTACATTTTTTTTTCACCACGCTAGTTCGAAGTCAGAGGTGAAATTTGAAAAAAATCGAATATTTTTTTTTTGTTATTGTACTGTGTCCACAGCATGAATAAATTAGCAAAAATAGAAAATACGTTCAATAGCATAGTTATTTGGCCACACATAGCAAAAAACAGATTTGTAAAATACTTGATATTTTAGCAATGACACTCAAAACACCGAGTCAGGGTATCACTTAGCACGAGTTTTACAAAAACGTCAATATCTCGAAAACTAAGAGATTTTTACTGAGGTCAAATTTGCTTAATCTAGGTTCTTATGAGCTGGTCTATCAGCCCTGATCGTATAAAAGTTGGTTTTAGGGACACCCTGTATATTAAGTTACAATATTCATCTAAACACAGCATGACTAGGGCATGCAATACCGGTTTTATTTGTAAGGATAATACCGATTCTTCGGTATTGGCCCATACAAATAATACCGGTATTGCATGCCCTAAGCATGACTATATCTCTTTAGATAAATTCTGATTTCCCAAAATATGGGGATATTTCGGGGTCATCCACAAAGTACGTCATACGATTTTTTTGACTTAGTTTTCCTTACATATTTGACCTTGTTAGTATAGACTGTCACATTTGGCTAGACCAATGGGTGTGACGTACTATATGGATGACCCGTTTTCATTATTTATTATTTCAATAAACGAGCTACAAGAACCGGTAACCAAATCAAAATAAGCGAGACGTGTCGCCATCCCGCTCCCGCCGAGCAACCGGCGGGCGCGAGAGGGAGACGGCACATGCATCCAGTACCACACACCTCTTACTCACTCTCGAACATGAATGTATATGCTGATGATTGCGGATACGTACATTTCTATATATCCGTTGTACTATGCCTACCTTGCTTGCCGTCGCCACTATGGGCGTGGTACCTGCCGATTTTCGTTTTGTTTGTGGTTTTTGTGGTGTTTTGGATTTGCGCTTGGGACTGCGCTTTGGCGTCGTTCGCACATTTTTAACCGGCGTTGGTACTTCCTTCTGCAAGGGAAATTGCTGTTATACGATAGGGTAGTTGGCTGCAGACCTTATTTGGCAAAAATCATAGGTTTAGTATCATGTTTAAGTTGAAGAATAAAGAACTTTGACTATGAAAATCTAAAAATAGTTCCAGCCTCACTGGATATAAACAGTAATGAAAATTCTGATAAAATACAAAACCAGCAAAGGCTGATAGATAGCCAAATCAAGGGGTTAAATACTTTAATCACAAAATAAAGTACTTATACTCGTAATACCCGAAAGAAACAAAGTCTTTTATTATCAGTCATAAGTCTATATATCATATCAACCAGTCAATTTATAACTTCTATAACCCCAAGATTAACTATTTTCGTCTAATACTCTGATTTTTCGTAAACAACGCCATCCCATACTAATATTAAGCAAAACTATGTCGCGTAATAAGTTTTTACGTAAAAATGCATTTTGAGCTGATAAATGTATTTACTTACTAAATGAGACGAGTTAATTTTCATAGACTTTATTTACTCTTTAACTAACTGAAACTCTGTTAATAATAGGTAATGCGACCTTACAGACAACTACCCTATTATGCTAATGTATCAGTACAAGAACCGTTTACAAACCCTTCAAAATTTGTCCCTCTAAAAATGTGTTACTTCAAGCTACAAACATGTTAGAATGATTATGTGTCGGATTAATAGCCAATCGCAAATGAGAGTCCATGTAAACGGCGTTTTTGAACCGCGCTGAAAACTTCAGGTAGGTACCGGTATGACTTTAAAACCATAGAATGCGCAGGAGTGATTTTCTTTGAACAAAAATTAAATATTCGCAGAACCTCCGAATAGGGATGACGACTGGGTTTAAAATATATAATTCTATTTAGTCCGTCGGTTAGATTATGGAAAAATATCGATACCTTTAGACTCAAAGGGCGTAAACGCCATTAGAACCTACGGCATTTACGCTCTTTGAGTCTAAAGGTATCGATATGGGACACGTATTTTTTGGTTTATCAAAATATTAAAAATCGACAAAGTTATAGATCATCAAACTTCTGGAGTGGGGGCTTGTGACGTCACTCTAAACTTCTAAGCACTCTATCCTCGTCATTTTTTGTTTGTCAAACAAAAGAAAAAATACGTGTACAATATTTTTTAATAATCTGACGGAATAAACAGTTTTTTTTAGTCAGTCGTCAAGCCTATTTAGTCGTCCAATGTGCGGAGGCTCTCAAACTCACAAAAATATATCTTATTTATTGTATCAGTTATATTGTACTGACCAGGGTGACAGAAACATAGGTAGTTGCGAAAATTTGCCCAACGAATGACACGTGGCAAAAATAATGTTATTGGGACCAACAAAGGGCAATGTGTTACTAGTGTAAACTTTTTCATAGTAATCAGCGTGTTTCAAGTGTCCGTATGCATAGACCCTAAGTGTTAAAAGTTAGTTACATGTGAATACCTCTTATATCACGACCGTTACACTCTGAACTCCGGGAAAATGAGCTTCAAGCAGCTCTATTAAATATTTAACAGTTAGAAATAACTTCAGCCTAATTATTCAACGAAGACTACCAGATTTTATTGGCGCTATTGATAAAGGGACTGAAGAGATGAACACGGTGTCTTTTTGACGGATAGTTCTGTCCCTATCGGTTTTCGGATATCTGACTGGCTTGTTTGGAACCAACATAAAATTGAAAATAAAGCGAAGTCATACACAAGGCAATTGGGTAAGTCAAGTTTTTCAAAAGTGTGCAATTTATATATTTTTTCGATAGTTCCCGACGTAATGATCTAGAAAATACCCCTATTGCATTTTTATTCCCTGTAATTCTTCCAAAATATCGTGTTAAACTCACTTAAAAAAAGGGACGCCGGTCTGACAAAATTAGTGCCTAAATTCGTAAAAAAAAAAACAAACGTATATGTGTGAAGTCTGTGTCAGCTGACAATTGTGACAGACCAAACTTCACACAGATACTTTTGTTTTTTTTACGAATTTAGGCACTAATTTTGTCAGTCCTGCGTACCTTTTTAGGGTTCCGTACCAAAATGGTAAAAAAGGAACCCTTATGGTGCGACTCTGTCTGTCTGTCTGTCTGTCTGTCCGTCTGTCACAGCAAGATATCTCAGGATCTACTGATGCTATCGACTTGAAACTTGGAATAGTGTTAAAAGTCGCTGACTCGAGCCTATTGGATAGAAAAAAAAACTTATACCTTTTTTACTTTTTTTTTAAAGGGGTCCGAAATGGGATGTGGAAAAAGAAAAGTAGAGCTATTATATCGAGTGGGATATCAAATGAAAGGGCTTAATTTGTAGATTCCAAAACCATTTTTGTTTTTTTCTTAATTTTGTACTTTTTGATTTATGACCAAAAACGTTCAAAAAAATACCATTCCCCCCCTATTATCTTCGAAGTTACTGAACAGAAAAATCTGTAATAATTATCAATTATTAGTATCATCCTAAATATTACAGGAAAAATAAAACGGTTTTGCTAAATTGCATTGTTTTTTAGAAATTTTCAAAAATCGTACACATACTTATTTGCTCCTACTAAGCTAACGGCCATACAGTTTTTGTTGAACTATTCACGTATCTACTTACGAGTTTGTACGGAACCCTCGGTGAGCGAGTCCGACTCGCACTTGACCGGTTTTTTTTTTAAGTGAGTTTAACACGACATTTTGGAAGAATTACAGGGAATAAAAATGCAATAGGGGTATTTGCTAGATCATTACGTCGGGAACTATCGAAAAAATATGTAAATTGTACACTTTTGAAAATCTTGACTTACCCAATTCCATTTACCAAAGCAATATCTGGTGAGCTAAAACTTTGTTAGGCACATACAGTGTGGATTGTCATATCACAAAATTTATGGAAACAGTAGTTGGTCACTGTATTCCTAGTAAATAAATCTTTTGATTCTTTGAATCTAAGTTCAAAACGACACTTAAAAATTAACAAAAACTACACAAAAAGGTGACAATTTTTACTTAATTTGATCTTTCAGGAATTATTTACTTCTCTCATTAAAGTTCAATTTGTAGCGGTCCTGGTATAATATAATGTTAAAGGTACTTACGGCAGTATTGTTGGTTGCTGGCTTGGCGCGGGGAGATGACTTGGAGGCAGTGCGCTTGCGCGACTTCTTGTCCAGTTGCGACTCATCGGTATACAGAGACAAGTCCACTGTGGAATAACGTTAAAATTATTGATACATCGAACACAATGAAATATTTGAGACGGGTTCCCTTTATTTGGCATACGTTTTATTTGCCCGAATGTATTGTTAGCCCGTTATTTTATTTCGCATAATTTTTCTGTAGCTTTAACGGAAAATATTTTGCAAAATCTTTTACATCGGCTACTTAGAAGATATTAGGTTAGGTTAGGTTTCTTTTATAATTATTCTGAAAAGTCAATATTATCTGTAAAATAACAATTATGCGTAAATAGTATTCGGGCAAATAGAACATTCGGACAAATAAAATTATGCCAAAACAAGGTGAACCATTTGAGACCGTATCAATCGTTAAAATTTTAGACCGTAATGCTCTGTTGGTCAGAGCGTGTATCCTATTTTTTAAGGTCAGCCAGCACATTTGGGTGTTAAAATGGCCAATTATGTGATTATTTATAAAATCTTTTCATATTAGATTTAAAAATAGCAAACATTCCTTCCTTCCTTCTTGATTCCTTGTAGTAATTTTCATACAGACCTAATTACATATATGTGACGTCCTACGTGAAAAGGTACCTTATGAGGGTTTCTAGTAACGGAGATATGAACGGTTTTGTGAAATCCTTCAAAATCATCATTTTTTTCTTTTATGCAAAATTGTAAAATATAGGAATAGACGTGTATTTGTAGCTTGGTTTCACTGCTGTACGTTATTTTTTTCTATATAAAAATTGGGTTCAAAGTTTAGTAGAAAAGGTACCTTATGGCGGATCACATACAAAAATGATAAAGCTGTTGATAAAATTCATTAATAAAATTTACTAGCAACTTTTGCTTATTTCTTTTTTATAACACGACGGTGGCAAACAAGCATGCGGCCTGCATAATGGTAAGCAAAAATTTTCGAAATGATCCTAGAAAGCTGAAAATTTGGAAGGAAAGGGCCACTGGGTGCCACAGATTCGGAATTGAAAAAAAAATAAAAATAAATACATTTATTTGTCGTTTTTTAAATTTTTAATTATTAAACATTTTTTTAAAACAAAACAGATAAAAAAGTGTTTTTGACGAATCGTATAACTTTTTGACCATTTTTAGAAAGACCTTGTTTTTTTTTTAAAAATTGACAAAAATAAAAAAAAAAACACTGGCGAATGCCCATCATTTTTGACCATTTTAGAAAAAGTTTTTTAATTTTTTTTTCGAAAAAACTTACAAAAATAGACTTTTTTTTGCGGTTTCTATAATTTTTTACCACTTTGTCATGTTTCCCTTTCAACCTTTTTAGAAAAAGTCTTAAAAACATTTTTTTTTTAAACAAAAACGTGTTTTTGGCGAATCGTGAAACTTTTTGACCATTTTAGAAAAACCTTGTTTTTTTCAAAAAAATTACAAAAATAAAAAAACACTTTGGCGAATGCCTATCATTTTGACCATTTTAGAAAAAGGTTTTTATTCATTTTTTCGAAAAAATTACGAAAATAGACATTTTTTGGCGGTTTCTATCATTTTTGACCACTTAAGAAAAAGAATCTTTTTAATTTAAAACACGCTAAAATCCACGACGAACACTTCTCACAACTATTCGAACGAAAAGGTAAGCAAATACTGCTCATGCCGGCCGGCTGAGACTCCGAGCGGCCAGCAAGACCGAGAGAGAACGATACGTAAAGTGTTGGTGAGAGTAGGACAGATGCGTGGCGGTACTGGCGGTGTAGCCAAAATAATACCACGGCACGGCGGTATGAAGGACAAAAACTGAGCAAGTTACGACAAGTATTTCTAACATTTTTAAATTACACCGCCATAAAGTACATTTTGTACTAAACTGTAGAAGCATATTATTCAGCCTTTAATTCGCCTATAACAAAAATAAAGATAGGCAAAGACGTGTCGTAACATATAATTTACTAAATGGAAATACATAATAAAAAAAACACAATTTTTACACAACATTGAATATCTCCGTAACTAGAAACCCTCATAAGGTACCTTTTCACGTAAGACGTCACATTTGAGAATTACTCTTAATTGGTCAAGATTTGAAGTAAATTTCTAATAACCTTTTTTCTTCAGTTTTCTGTCTTAATACAAGATTTGTCAATAAATAATGTAAATATCGTGCCATACTGTAATTATCAATAATTTTTGCTTATGGCCCGCCATAAGGTACCTTTTCTCAAATGTATGGGAATAATTTGTGATTTTTACGTAACTTCAATCGTTTATAAAAAAAAAATACGACTTGTAGAATAATAATGACACTTTTGAGATACTTGTGTAGACTGATTAAATATAATTTAGAACTCATTATACGAAAATTGTAAATATTATAGGAATGATGAAAAATATAATAAAAATGACATTTTAATTAAAATAAAAATATTTCGTTGACAATGTGATTTTATTTCTATCCCAAAATGTGCAGTCTAATATCTCTAACTATATACAATGGTTCAGATTACAATATGTTAAAGAACAGGCCGAAATTATTATTTTTCTAATTTCGTTCTCATAAGCGACTTGCTCTAATCAAAGGCTGATTTTTCACGACCTGGAAGTCACATTAATAAAACCATTACTGATTTTCAAAGAAAATTACCTTGAGATACATAATCAATCATCATCTCCATAACTTCCAACGGGAACATACTTAAAATTAGTTTTAAACTTCTTTTGACGATTTCTCAAAAGTGCAATTTTAGCATGTGCAGGTTTAATGTTTTTTTTAAAAAAAAGTATGGGACTTAGGGTCGTGATTCTTTTTGTATTAGATAGCTTATTTAACACAGATTTAGGATCTGTGCTTAACTCAATACCAACCATAAGGTACCTTTTCCCGTGGAACGTCACAATATGCATTCTCATTTGCGGTCATTCTGTATGTTTCAGGCGGTGGATTCCAATAGAAACCATTTTAGGTTAAGGAGACGTTTTTAAAATGTTTTGTTTTGATGGTCGTGGGGTCGATCTGTAGTTTTTTGAAGGTACGGATTACAAAAAAATGCCGCGTACGGCATTTTTTTGTAATCTGTACCTTCAAAAAAATGCCGTACGCCGCTATTGTGAAAATGCCGATGCGGATATAGTTTTGTAGGTTTTAGTTGGTGCAGATTACAAATAAAATAAAGCAAGCGACCTGGTTCGACCAAAGGGTACGCCACGGCTCCCACCTGGTCCGACTTTTCTAGCGACCTGGTACGACGGTAAGTTTGTCAGGCTTAAATAAACTCACGGCCATCAGGGTGCTCCTCCGTGACGGTGGGCTTGGCGTCGCCCTGCTCGGCCTGCAGCGCGCGCTCGAGGATGGACTTGGCGCGCGCCTGCTCGGCCGGCTTCAGGATCTGCGCGCCGCCGCCGCCCGGCGCGCGCGCCAGCGACAGCGTCGTCAGCACGCACTCCATGTCTGGCGGGAAACATTGCTTATTAGCATACGTCGTTATCGCGGGTGCAAAAACGATTTGACAGTACAGAAAGATTATGAAAAACAAGCAATAACAAGACGCATAACTCATTTTGAGGAACATCTATGCCTAGTCGTACGAGTTTAAAATGTTTTGCGTCTGTTATTGCTTGTTTTTCATAATATCTCTGTACTGTCAAATCGTTTTTGCACCCGCGATAACGACGTATGCTTTATTAGCAGCAAAGTATAAAGACAAACAAGTAGTCCGACTTTGGCCGTTTAGGAGCGCGCGACACGTATTTATAGTAAGAATGGGGATGACGACTGGGTTAAAAATATGTCATTCTATTTAGCTGTCAGTTAGATAATGGAAAAATATGGGTTAGGCATTTTTTGTTTTATCAAATTATTAAAATCGACAAAGTTATAGATTAGGGATGTAACGATACACAGTTTTGCCGATACGATACCGATACCGATATATAGTAGTTAATATCGGCGATACCGATACCGATATCTTAGCTTAATAATGAAGTATGAACTTCAGATATTTTTATGTCCTTATTATAACTAATGGCAATGACTACTGGCTATATTTACCAGAGAGTCAACCTTGAAAGTGTAAAGTAAAAATAATAAATTGTCAACTCAAAATTCATTTTTTTTATTAAGAACCAAAGATTTAATTAACATAGTAATTATCATTGCACAAGGTATTAGAATAGACCAGTACATAAATTAAGTCAGAAATTGAGATTATTTTTTGCAGATTTTTTTTCATACAGCAAATTCTTCAAATATCGGTTGTATAATATCGGCGATACCGATATATCGGCGATATCGATATATCGGTATCGTTACATCCCTATTATAGATCATCAAACTTCTGGAGTGGGGGCTTGTGACGTCACTCCTAGGTGAAACTTGTACCAAAGAGTGACGTCACTCGAAACTTCTAAGCGCTGTATCCTCGTCATTTTTTGTTTGTCAAACAAAAGAAAAAATACGTGTACAATATCTTTTAATAATCTAACTGACGTGCTAAACAGTTTTTTTTAGTCGTGTAGCCTATTATCTAAGGTGTCTCAATGTTCGTTCATTCTCTTTACGAACATTCGGAATCTTAAGGTGGGTTTAGACCAAACGAAAGAATGCACATTCTAACCCCACACAACCAAGGCGATACTGGGATCTTACCAGTGACATCATAGAAGTTCAGTTTATGTGTCTCTCGGGACGGGGGAAGTTATTTGATAATGAATTGGTGGAGTACCAACCAAGGCGATGGTGAAATCTTACCAGTGAAATCATAGAAGTCCGGTTTATGTGTCTCTCGAGATGGGGAAAGTTATTTGACAACGAATTGGTGGAGTACCAACCAAGGCTATGGTGAGATGAGATCTTACCAGTGTAATCATAGAAGTCTGGTTTATACATCTCCCGGGACGGGGGAAGTAATTTGACAACGAATTGGTGGAGTACCAAACAAGGCGATGGTGAGATCTTACCAGTGACATCATAGAAGTCCGGTTTATACATCTCCCGGGATGGGGGAAGTTATTTGACAACGAATTGGTGAGTACCAACCAAGGCGATGATGAGATCTTACCAGTGACATCATAGAAGTCCGGTTTGTAGATCTCCTGGGACGGGGGAAATTATTTGACAACGAATTGGTGAGTACCAACCAAGACGATGATGAGATCTTACCAGTGACATCATAGAAGTCCGGTTTGTACGTCTCCCCGGACGGGTCCGCGGCCTTGTCCTGAGAGAGCCAGCGGATTTTGATCTTGCGCGTGGTGCGGTAGACATTCTGCGTGGCTTGGCACACGTAGAAGCCGCCTTCAGCGTTTCGTACAGCTAGGTATTCGTTCCTGAAATTTAGAGGTAATGGTTGGGACTAGATCGTTTGTGCAAAACTGTCCTGAATATTTATTTCAGTAGGTATGTTGACACATTATATACTTAATAAACGGAAAGATATTTTCCAAGTATCAAAACTAAGTAATGCTTGTTATGTTGCCATATATCGTCGACCGTAGGCTGAATTACGGTAAGGGACATTGTTCTGCCTGTCCCTTACCGTAATTCAGCCTACGGTCGACGATATATTTTGTTTTAAATAAAACCTTTTTTCAGCCTCTGCAAACTTAGCGTAGTCGCATTATATCCACTTTTGATTTACTGATATACTTTTTTTTTTTTTTTTTTTTTTTTTTTTTTTTTTTTTTTTTTTTTTTTTTTTTTTTTTTTTTTTAATCGGCCATCTAGGCCATAATCAGATAGGAGGGATTAATTTTAAGCCTTGTTTTTGCCAAAGCCTTGTTTTTATAAAGTGATATATATTTGAACATAAGATAAATAAACTGCTACTTATGCTTATGCATTCAGTCCACCAGAATCCCCTAGTCTGATCCCTCAGGGGATCCTGGTGAACTCAGGAGTTCATCAGAATCCCCTGGACGCGGACTCATAGTGTTAAGCCCTATTCACACTAAGGTATCTTTTATATAAGTAAATACATGACCGTATTATTGCTTACTAGCATTTAGCAAGTTCAGGTTTTTGCCTCTTCTACGAACACTTTGCATGGCATGAAAGTAGGATTTTTTAGGGTTCCGTAGCCAAAATGGCTAAAAAGGAAACCTTATAGTTTCGTCATGTCCGTCCGTCCGTCCGTCCGTCCGTATGTCACAGGCATTTTACTCAAAAACTACAAGACCTATACTGATGAAATTTGGAATATAGATGTCTTGTAGATGCCGCAACTAAGTTTGGTAGTTAAATAATAAAAATAAAAAAATCTAGGGGGTGCACTCCATACATGTAACAGAAGCTAAAAAAAATTTTTTTCACAAAATGTCAACGTGTGGTACATAGTTCGACAGCTCTTTTGAAAACATTTTAAGGTTCTTAAGTAATGTTTGTGATTAAGTGAATACCTTTGGAAATAATCGCTCCGAAAGTTGTGAAAATTGTGTCCCCCCCCCCTCTATCTTCTAAACCGTGTGTCCGAAAAATATAAAAAAAATTACAAAGATAACGCTCAATTAATACTTCCAACGAAAATTATTTTCAACAAGATCGGATTAACCGTTCTGGAGTTATTGCCGATAAACTGCGCTTCTCAACAAAAGGACGTAATTGCTATGAAGATACGCTCTTTTGTTGTTGTACTTTTTTTACATCGTATTTTTTACCTTATAGTTACGGCTATGGAACCCTACACTGAGCATGGTCCGACATGCTCTTGGCCAGTTATTTATATGTGCCTCATGAAAATTTTCCTTAATGGAGTTAACAGCGGCTTGTTCTACTAGCCCCGATGCAAAAGATCTCATCTAGTAAGAGCATTTTCTTAGGCTCTTTATTTTTGTTAGAAAAAAACGTTAGAAATAAAAAATGTATATTGATTAATACAGGTACTCTAATATTTTTATTTAGAATAGAAATATTTTACCGTAACAATTTTAAAATACTGGAAATACCAATTTTATGATGAGTAAAAATTTGGCCATTTTCTAATTAAAATTATTTTTGTCAAGAGCTCGTAAGGTGTAAGAGCTAATACCAAGGAAAACAACACGGCACAGCGAAATACCGACAATGTTGCTTTGAGCCCACGTGTGCAGAAGTCCTGTAGGAGAATACAATATAATTTAGACAATTATTGCATAATGCTGCGGTGTGAATACAACTTTACATACTTTTACTTTAAGGGGATTCTGATGAACTTCTGAGTTCACCAGGGGATTCTGGTGGACTGAATGTACTTATGTAGCGTAGATTGTGTGTGTGTTTACGAGAAGATATCAGTTTTATTTGGGTGATAGTATGTTCCTAAAAAACTGCACTCTTGTTATCTCAATGACGTCATGTTTTCGTATCGAGTTCAATGACCGTTGATAAATCCGTGCGAAATAGAGACACTTTATATCATAGGTATGGCATAACGAATGACGATTTACTTATGACTCGAGCGAGGCCCACCACTTCGTTCGCGGGGGAGAAATAAGTCTCTATTTACACGACTGCCCAGAAAAAAGGAGTGTTGTTTGCTTTGCGATGGTCGGATAAAAAGTATCCTAAATTTTGGCCGGGGTCATAACGAACGTGTACACCTGTACATATGGAAATCGATCCCGTCGATTTTAGCATGATGCGCAAACGACAAACTGACAGTCAAATTAAAAAATCAAAACGAAATCACGCTCAGGGAACGAGTAGCCCGACAAATTTTAACCACGTATTCCTGATGGTATTACAAGTAAATAACGTTATATCAACATAGGGCGAATTTTGACATCTTACAATAAGTCTTATGGAACAAAATAAATCAATAAATTCAGCCCCTCCTTGTAAACGGGTTATTCTTCCAAATGCCTGGGACTTATTCCCCTGTCTCCATACATTTAGTATGAAAAAGGGCTATAGGAATAAGGTGACCGTAGACATATTTGTGAAGAATAACCCAAACATGTTCTTACTGGATGAAGAGACATCAAAAAGGAAAAAAAAGTTAAAAGGGAATTAAAAAGTAAATGTTTTGGCCTCGTAGGCACTTATCATCAAATGCTACGAAGGTTAGTAGCTGTTTAGTTAACGAAAAAAAAGTAAAAGTTTCTTAGTCACATTTTATTACACTTAGGATGTTTTTATGTTAAACGGCCATTCTCACAAACGTCTGCGGTCATCTAATTACCGCGACGATGTTTTCATACTAAATGTATGGAGACGCGGTAATTAGACGCAGTCATACTTCGTGAGAATGGACGTAAAAATAATTAATATCTTTGAAAGTAAGCCTTTTCGACTATACATAATGTAACTTTATTTACTCCCAATAGTAGTTAGAATCTATAAAGTTTGTCGGGTTATTCGTTCCCACCGTGTATAATGTATATAGAATGAGTAATAATAAATTATATTGCGCACATTGTTGCGAACAACGTTATGGCCTTCTCTCAAAATGGATGTAGGGTTGGGTCACGTGGTACTAAAGAGTTCCTCCTCATCGACACGGCCATTAGCCAACAAGTCCGGCGGGACAGGGGGTCTCTCTCGGCTGCTTGGATTGACTACAAGAAGGCCTATGATTCGGTGCCTCATTCATGGCTGGAGAGGATCTTGGAGCTGTATAAAATCAATACAGCTTTAAAATCCTTCTTAGGCGCATGTATGAGGCAGTGGACCACAGTCCTTCGTCAACCAGGCGGCGGAGATGGCCCCCCTGGCCCGCATGACTTTATAAGGATTGAGAGAGGTATTTTCCAGGGTGACAGTCTGAGTCCCCTGTCGTTCTGCCTAGCCCTGAACCCACACAGCACTCTGCTGAAGGATTCAGGACTGGGCTGTCGGCTTCGGAGAGGGTGAGGTCATTTCTCATCTGCTGTACATGGACGACCTCAAGCTATTTGCACCCAAGCGCCCAGACTTGCTGGAGCTACTGAAAGTCACAGAAACCTTCAGTAGCGCCATCAAAATGGAGTTTGGTGTAGATAAGTGTGCGGTCATGCATGTACAACGAGGGAAAGTCGTAAATTCACCGAAATTGCAACTCTCCGAGACAATGACTCTCAAGTCTATCTCCGAGGCTGAAACCTACAAGTACCTTGGTATGTCACAGGCCTTGAGTATTGCGGACAGGGACACTAGGCAGGCGGTGAAGGAGCGCTTCTTCTGTCGCTTGACAAAAGTACTTAACAGTCTTTTGTCTGGCGGCAACAAGGTGCGGGCCTTCAACGCTTGGGTGATGCCCCTGCTCACTTACTCCTTTGGCATACTAAGGTGGACTCAGACTGAGCTGGACGCCCTGGATAGGCGGGTCCGTGTGCTGCTCACTACACACCGCATGCTACACCCACGCTCGTCAGTTATGTTATGAGACTGTACATCCCGCGTAAGTGTGGCGGCCGTGGCTTTTTAAACGCCAAGGACCTCCATAACCGCGAGGTGTGCAGCCTCAGGGAGTACTTCCTAAACAACGAGTGTGAGATACATCGCGATGTAGTAGCAGTAGACAGAACCCTTACCCCTCTTTCCTTGGCAAACGAGAACTGGCGTAGACTTAAGGTGCTTTGCACCGACGACCGCAAGGACATATGGAAGAGTAAGGAGCTACACGGGCGGTTCTACAAGGCCCTCACGGGGCCCGATGTAGACCTGCTTGCGTCGGTGAACTGGCTACGCTTCGGTGATCTCTTCGGGGAAACTGAAGGTTTTGTCTGTGCAATTGCGGACGAAGTTATGATGACGAACAACTACCAGAGATATATCCTGAAGGACGGTACGGTCGACATCTGTCGGGCATGCCACCGGCCCGGAGAGTCTATCAGGCATATTATCTCTGGTTGTTCCCATCTAGCTAATGGCGAGTACTTGCACAGACATAACCAAGTAGCCAGGATCATTCACCAGCAACTTGCTGTTCGATATGGTCTTGTGGGGTCTGAGGTGCCGTACTATCAGTACGCACCAATGCCAGTTCTCGAAAATGGCCGTGCCACGCTCTATTGGGATCGATCCATTATCACGGACAGGACTATTGTAGCCAATAAGCCTGATATCGTGCTAATAGATCGATCCAAGCGCCGTGCAGTGCTCGTCGACGTTACCATCCCCCATGACGAGAACCTCGTGAAGGCCGAGAAGGACAAGCTCAGCAAGTACCTTGACTTGGCTCACGAGGTTACCGCCATGTGGGATGTTGATTCGGCGATCATTGTTCCGATAGTCGTTTCGGCGAACGGGCTTATACCGAAGAGTCTCGATCACCATCTCAAGAGACTCTCGCTAGATGGCTGGATCAAGGGTCAGATACAGAAAGCCGTTCTTCTGGAAACGGCGCGCATCGTCAGGAGGTTCCTCTCTCTGCGGCCCCCTAACCACCGGTAGCCTGGGCCCCGCCCCGCTGCCTGCGGCACCCTAGGTTAGGTTTTTTATAATGTGTTTATGTTTTGTAATTTCATTTTGTATTTTACTTTTTATATATACAGGGTGGTCCAAAACCTGACGTCTAAAAAAAAAAATTAGATAGCTTGCGTCTAGGGCTAGGCTATCAGAATATACCCCATGTATGTTAACCGATTTCTTGTAGTTTACGAGTTATTAATATTTTAACGTTTTTTTTTTAAGAATTCTTCGGGTGTGCACTTCAAGTCATGTAACTTTTTTTTGGTAGGTTATTTTTGCGTTTTTGTTTTTGTGACATTATCCTTACTAACTGTACTTTCTCTCATTAAATATTCAGCTTCCTAACTTTTAGTTAAGTTACACAAAACAATATCAAAAGTGAAAGTTTTCTGTTCAAGTAAGTCGCAGTTAAATTTTCGCACTAGATTTAAAATTAAAAAAAAACTGGTTTTAATGAATTTATGTAATTTTAAAAACTTCATGAGACGCTAAGTTTTCAAGAAAATACAAAAAAAAGAGGTAATTGATTGGTCAATATTTGTCGAGACCGCCCTGCAAAGGTACTGAGGTGGTAAGTTCCCAGTAACTAAAAGTTAGGAAGCTGAATATTTTATGAGAGAAAGTTCAGTTAGTAAGGATAATGTCACAAAAACAAAAACGCAAAAATAACCTACCGAAAAAAAGTTACATGACTTGAAGTGCACACCCGAAGAATTCTTAAAAAAAAAACGTTAAAAAATGAATAACTCGTAAACTACAAGAAATCGGTTAACATACATGGGGTATATTCTGATAGCCCTAGACGCAAGCTATCTAATTTTTTTTTTTAGACGTCAGGTTTTGGACCACCCTGTATATATTGTAAAAAACCTAACTTAAGCAAATAAAGATATACGGATATAATTATATTTTATTATTACTTGTTCTTTAGACTCCCCAGTTACTTTTTTGATAAAATCTTTAATGTACAAACACAGTTTTGCATACGATTTAATTCTATAGATAGTTAGATATGTAGGTAGAGACAAGTAGCATCAGGTGATGGAGTTTGGGCTAAGGTTGCTACTTTTGTTCATTTTAATATTCATCAACAGCACAGGCACATACTTAGTAAATATTTGTTGTGGTGCTATAACCAGCAAACTGAATCCTAAGTTGGTTTTTTTCAGCTGAAGTAACGGACTAGTGCATATCCAATATGATTGCAAAGTGCTTTTTGAGTAGAAACTTACTTGTAGAACACAATAAGCTTGTCATCATTAGGCTTGGTTGGGGTTGAGCGACCAGCTGAGGCAGACAGTTTGGTTGCCATGGTGATCTCAGGAGTCGGGGACTGGTACAGTTGCACCTGAAATTTAAAAATATACTTTTAATATCCTTGTCTGAACTTACTTCTTAAGGCGTACGTTCAGACAGTCCATGGGACACAGCAGTGGCGAAAGCTAGAATGAGTGACACCCAGGGCAGATGTCTATGTTGCCACTGCATAAGATTTTTTTTATTTTGCTTTCTGGGTGCATTCAGTGATTGCATGTCATAAACTTTTGACCAGGTGTATGTCACCCCCAAGATAGTCACAACCGGTGCCAGGTACAAAGAAGTGACAAACTTGTCACTTTTTTGTACCTGGCACCAGTTGTGCAAGCAAAGGAAAATAAGGGAATTATGTTTAAGTTTTGAGTTTGATATTTAACACTTGTGTTAAATATCAAACTCAAAACTTTAACATAATTCTCTTATATTGCTTATTTTAACAATCTTATATAATTTTTACAAATTTCGATAACAGTTAGATACCCAATTGTTTACTGTACCCCTACCATGCTCTTTGTACATAGCCAAAAGATGGGATATAATCATAGCATAAAACATACTTTGCTGAAAAATTTTGATAATGCACCCATTCTCAGGATCACATTTTGAGTTTAACTTTCTCAAAAAGAATACTCCAACACAACTCTACAATTTTTAAGAGACCATTTCCAGTAGATTTTGTGGAATGCATGCACTGATTTGCAGTGGCTGATAACATAGGCTTGGCTACAATATCTTAAAAAAAATCTTGGTCTTTTTTTAAATTATTTAACCTTTTCACAATGATTGGCGGAGCCAAAAGTTTGGAATAAAGTTTTCTGAAAGTTTATTTAAATGCTTTTATATAAAACATTACTTGTTCTAAATAACAGCTATCACAAAACTTGTATGTAACTAAAACTGCAAAATAAAAGCTGTTTCATATAGCTGGGTCCAGTGAAAAGGGGTAAAAGTCGCAAATAACCTAAGTGCAAAGAACTCAAGACCTACATACAGTAGATTTATAACCTTTTGTATAGTTAAGTCAAAAAACATGGATCAAATAAATCATTAGGTACATAAAGATGGTACAAAGTTGTTATTGCCACCACAGAAGACGTATTCTGGACATTTTTCTAAGTATTTGTATCTGGTTTGTATGTATCTGATTTGTACCCTTAGGTAGGTATAGATTATTATATTAACATACTAATAAACTAAAAGAAAATTCTTACCGTTTTCCTGTTTCTTTTGGATCTGGAGTCCGGTGTTAAGGGGTCTTCAGCAGCTTTCTTTGCAGTGGGGCCATCGCTTGACTTGCTTGGAGAGGCATGTCTTCTCTTCCTCATAGGTGGTGTCACTGTTGCAAGCTTCAGGGTAGACTTTGGAGTAGCCTTCACCTCAGGCTTAGGAGTCTTGGGCTCTGCTTTCTTCTCTTCAACCTTTTCCACTGGTTTTTGAACACTCTCTACAGGTTTTTCTTCTTTTTTAGGAGCTTCAGCCTTTTTAGGTGGCTCTTCTGGCCTAGGTGTTTCTTCAACAGGTTTTGGTGCAGGCTTCTCAACTTTTTCTGGCTCTGGCTTCTTTTCTTCAGGTTTTACATCATTCTCAACCTTAGCACTTTCTGCCACTGGTGGATCTTGCTTTTGTGGTGTTGGGGCTTTCTCTTGGCATGGGCTGTTTTTAGCTGATTCCGGAACGGGCTTGCTGTCACTTTGGGAAGGTGCAACATCGGCAGTTGGTGCAGGCTTAGGTTCAGTTGGTTTGGCTGGGGACTTTTCAGGTGCTTCGTTGGCAGTGGCCACTTTAGATTGAGCAGGGTCGGCTGCTTGGTTGGCATTAGCAGGTTCAGCCTTTTGAGGAGTATTCGGAGTACTTAAGGGCTTTTCGGGGGGCTTAGGTGTACTTGGTGAAGTCTTGGCAATGTCCATATCTTTGCTGGGCTCAGGATTTTGTGGTTTCAATGTGGCAGGAGCGTTTGAAGCAGATTTTGGAGAATCAATAGTGCCGTTTGACTGACTGGGCGGGACAGTGGAATCAGGTTCCTTTTTCTCTGGGGTTCGCGTCAATGCTAAGGGTTGGGAGGGGGCCACAGGTACCGGTTTATCCTGGACGAGGCTGAGCGGAGCGCTGGTTGCCGTTTTAGCGGGGCTGGCGGTGATCACGGGAGCGACAGAGTTCTGTGTGACGTGGGACAAGTTGCCGTGGTGACTCATGTTTTGAGCCATCTGCGCCATGTTTGCGGAGACCGGCGCCATGGACGGCGCAGCATGCGCTAGGGACTGATTTGGCGGCGCCAGCGGCAGAGGTGCCGCAACGGGCTGCGTGAGGTTCTGCCCGACAAGGCTGCCCCCGAGGTTGGGCAAGTTCCCGCCCGCGGCCAACCCGCCGCCGGCGACTGTCGCCTTCGCGGGACTCGTCTGCACGCCCGGCGCCCCAGGCTGGGGCAAAACGGGCTTTACAGAATTCATATCACGCGAATACTCACACCGAAGCGTACAATCTGAAACATAAGCGATGAGCTGTAGTACTGTCGCCGACGCGCGTCAACACCGGAGTCTTTGACCCACAACAATCGTTCGATGTACGTAATCGAACTCGGTACGGCCGATAGGCGCGCAACGCGTTTGGCCCCTTACCGCGCCTTCTACGGCAGCGTCGGTTGATAATAAAACAGTAAATTACCACTAGCCGGTCCGGTGACAAAGGTCCATCAAGTAGCCCAATGTATGCGGTGGCCGCGGCGGAGACGGCCGCAAAAAATATGCGTTGGTATAGCTAAGAAACTTCCGCAAATTTACGACCGCGGTTTTATTACGCTTGCACTGTGAAGGTTAAACACTATGCGGTACCACTTTATCTCACAAGCGATCATACAATTACATGATAAATTACACTTTTTAACACGAATTAGCATGCATTTCACTCTTGGAACAAGTACGCACAGTAGTTAGAGATGGCGTCGGCCAAACGCGCATGCGCCACCCTCTTTCTCGCGCTCGTCCAATGAAACCAAGCCCAAGCGAACGAATCCTTCCGAGAAGTAATATCACGCGTCTCTTTCTTGCAACCCGATATTGCGTAAGCTATGCTATTGTTGTCTCTTACTCTGCTAATGGATACATTATGTTTGAATAATGATGGATCAACTATGGATAAATAAAATTAATAGAATTATTTAATTAACTACTCATGTCATGTTTTGAGCTCATAATAAGTACCAACTTCCTCTTAATGTTTGTGTCAAACCAGATTTAAGCAAAAATAATACTTTATTTAAGATTTATAAAGGATTCGCATATTATATACCTATGTACAATGAAATTCTTTAAGTCTCCTAAGGTTCCATAAAATAAAGTATAATTCACAGCAAGAACTTTAAGTTTTACAAAATTTATGTTATTGCTAAAATATTTAAATGCAGTTTTCTATCGTAGAATTTTATATTGTTGTAGTTATTAAATCAGCGGCAAAGTCAGTAGAAAGATGACTGTGATGTATCTTTATCTTTTTATTTCTTTTCTTTGCGTTCTAGATTCAGCAATCTGAGTTCAATGTATTTTCTAAATGTTTTAAGGTACTGACACATTTGCTTATTAGTAACACGAAAGCATGCCGCATGCCACTAATGAGCACATGCTACTTTTTAGTGGCATCTGTATCAAGTCATTGCTACTAATGAGCTTGCTTAATTCGGGTATGCTTAATTTTTTTTGATTTTTAAGCATGTTACCTAATGGTACCTCTACACGATGGCCCATTGTGATGGCCTACTATGATGGGCCAGCGTGTGGCATAGTGGTGACGGATGGCTTATGGCGCGTGCGATGGCCGTGGAATGGCGACGGTGTCGGTTTTTCGGCCGCACATCAAAGGGAGTGGGCCAGCGATGGCGGTACGCATCTACACGATGGCCCATTCCATAGTGTGGACGTCAAATATCGCATGGCCATCTCGCTGGGCCAGCGATGGCCCATCGTGTAGAGGAGCTATCAAGCGCTGTAATGCTTTTCTACTGTATTTGCCATACTACTGGTTAGGTTAGTTCCGTTTTTTGCCACGCCTATTCTCTTTCCGCAAGGACTCTAGAACCCTTTTAGCCAACCCAAAATTACGGGAGGCTGAAAATGGCCTGAACGGCTTAGAGAAAAGGAAAAAGGATGGTACGGCCGTCCCTTTGTTTTACTCGACATGGCGGGGGCACTACCGTGCCCCCGGATCTTTATCCAATGAAATGTAATAAAATTATTTGCAGTTGGTAATTCTTTATACTGGTAACATCTTAACTGAAATGTCATTTAAATGTCAATGAGCGAGTGAGTGGGTTACGTACGTACGGTACTATTACGATCTCACAGTATTGAAAAGCTAACAAAACACGTGTTAAAAATTTAACTAATTTATACTACAATAATAAATTAATATTGCGAACAAGCATGGTAAGTACACTATAGTCTATATTTTACATAATGACATTAATTGTAATATCGGCTAGAATTTTGTTTGACATTTACAATCAATAGAAACCTTTTGGATTTAAGAAGAATGTAATAAAATTTTCAAATGTAATGTTAGCGTCCTTTTGACCGAATTATAAATAACACGGTATCTTACAGCACACGAGTTGGAAGAAACTTTTAATTTTTACATTGTCAGTAACATTAACCTTTAATACTGCCGGTTTTTGCCAGACTTGATGAAAGAGTGATAGAAAGTCGGCAACCACTTGTCCAAGTTTTCCTGATTACCTACTGATTTCATTGTAGAACAGACATGGAAAGAGCACAATCAGTTGTTGATACAGTAAACACAATTGTTGACACACCAATGATCAGCATTTTAACCCTTTGGAAGCCATGTCCTAGATGTCTAAACCGCAAGCATTATCTGTCAGTATACTACAGACCTCGCCATATAGGTACAGATCTAAACCAGACATATGACTGGTACAAGTGTGTGTGCCGCTTTGGTCTACATAAGGTTAAGCAATTATTTCAAAACTGCTGTGCACAGTAAACTGCAATAACCTATGTTATATTCGTATATAGCCAAAGGTTCAAATTGACATTAAAGAAATTGATTTGCTTGTCCCTTACTGGAAGTCTTACTAGTAGAAGAAGAAAATATGTAACTTCAAAATGTTACTAATAATCTTTTTTATTTTCTTCAGGACGTCCTGACCAAGCCGGCCGAGGAGTTTGGCAATGATGCAACATTGGAGCACTTGTGGGCTGCTAAGGCGATGGAGCACAGTGATATTTACTTTAATGTAAGTTATAGTTTTGTTACTGATTTGGTAATACAAAGTAGAACCTTAGTTTTTAAAGAAGGGTTGAAATGCCTAGTATTAAGTTCAGACATGTTTTAGTAAATAGGAGTACCTAATTGCAAAAAGTCTGCAAACAACATATTTCGTAGCACTGAACAGTATAGAACCAACAAGTGGTACCATAATTATTAACAGAGTTGGAATAATGATGTTGTTAGCTTGTGGTAGAACATGGAGTTGTGACTTGTGACGTTACAACCATAGCAATCCCACTAATATTATAAATGCGAAAGTTTGTGAAGATGTTTGGATATTTGGATGTTTGTTACCTTATAACGGGGTAACAACTGGATGGACCAAGCTGAAATTTGGCATGCAACTAGATCAAGTCCTGGATTGAAACATAGGATACATTATATCCCAGTAAAGAGTTCCTTTGGGACAATAACGGGAACAACGCGGGCGAAGACGGGAAAATGCTAGTTCTTTATAACTCTTTCTCCCTCTCAGTAAATGCCACTGAATTGACCATACCACTTGTTGGTATAATACAGCTCACTAGAAAATGACGATTTTGTTACTACTATTTTATGACGCTACTAAACTGTGGGTTAACTGTTTTCTTGTTTAATTTTATAATTGTTTGTTTTGCAAAACCAAATTACTTCTGTAATTTTCAGAAAAGTGCATTCCTTGGTTAATGACCCTTAATTTGACTAAATAAAAAAAACATAATTCAAGCCATAGTGAATCCTAATAGTTCAAAAAATTCTTGTTACATAAAAAATACAATATTAATACAGCTGGCAGTACATTTCTTAACTATAGGTTGTTTGGCCATGTATTAAATGTGATTCATTGCATGCCGAAAGAATAATAAACATGCTATTTATTTACCCCAGAGACAATAATTTTCAATTGTCAATATTTTTGCATCTTTTTGTTTGCTATATTATTTTGACGTAAGGTCAATCAGGGTGATTGCGTCTATGGCAGCAAATGCGTCTTATAATTCCATTAAATACAAACTCATTAAAACTACCCCTACCCTACCTGCCTGTAGTATACGCTGTACTTTACAGGCACCTGCCTGTAGGGTAGGGGTAGTTTTAAAGAGTTCTGATTTAATGGAATCTTGAAGACGCATTTGCCGCCATAGATGTAACTACCCTGGTTGACCTTATACACATTAATTATACACCATTATTTCTGAAAAGATCCAATGCCTATTCATTTAGTAATTAATATTTAATTCAGTTATAATAATTCTCTTTCAGGTCTTATGTTCAGTCGACACAAGATTGCTCCGTTTGACTCCCCAAGATGACCTAATATATACACACTTTAGACAAGACTTCCCAGACCTCAACATAGCCCATATCAAGGAAAACGAAATCAAAAACAACCACAACAAAGCGAAATGGCGCGCATACTGTGAAAAATTTAAAAACATCATTGAAGACTATAGCTTCGGTACCTTAATGAGAGCCGATACCAAGGGGGACTATTCTGAACAGAACACGATACTTGTCCCACGAGTCCAGTTTTATGCGATAGAAATTGCTAGGAACCGGGAGGGACTGAACAATGAGGTGAAAAAGCGCTTCAAATGCCAGTCCAAAGCAAACTTAGAGGCTCAGGAACACAAAACTGCTGTTACTGCGTAGATCTCTTAAATGGTTCTGATATTTTAAGTATTGCCAAGTCGATTGCTCGAAATGAAGACATAGAAGAGAAACTGGACAATTTATTATCAGACTTCTCGTTCCGTCAAAAACTAACATAGATAAATCCTTGAGGAATACTCTGTTTGATAATTTATAAAATTATGTTTTGTTTAGCCAGTAAAATCAAGAATTTAAGCCTTAAGCTCTTGATTTGACATCTTAAGGCTTAAAGTGTTATTCTGTTGATTTTTTGTGGGACGAAATTGAACTCCCAGCAGTAAAGCATGAAATTTAATTAAAGCATTTGGTTATTAATGGCTGAAACAATAGTATATAATCAGTCTCTTGACTGGATAAGTTTCAATACTGGCTTAAACAAATAAGTAATTGCAAGTGTACATAGTACACCCAGTTGCCATCATGTGCGAATGTCAGTTTCGGGCGTTAATAATATTGGAGTTTGTGGAGTACTTTTTAACCACCTCAGGGGATAATTAAATAGCCATTATCATAAGTATCAACTGCCAGCCATTAACTTAAGTTCCATAATAGCCTAGTAGTGTTAAGACCTCAGATCACCAGCTACGCATCGCAACGATACCGTAATATTCATTAGTCATTACTCGGATCAAGGACCTTAAAATAAATAGCTGAACGTAGCCTCGCTAATAGATAAATGAAACACTTGTAGTAAGCCGGTCGTTTTATACTTATGAGGAGCACGCTACGCACACAGCAAAATTTGTTACCCATGGTCCCTCCGAGCAATATTATGCTGCCGAATCACGAGAATATACGCGATTTAATCCGTTTAAATTGTTTTATTTAGAAATACATTTATTTGAAGGCGGATCACCGCCGTCGTCAGGATTGACCGTAGCTTCCGTGTACGTATACCAAGGAGTTGGCAGCGGAGGAAATAGAACAATAAACAAAGGCCATTCGTCGCTTGGGTTCGTGGTGCGCTTCCGCTGACGTACGAAAAGACATTCGTAAGCCGCAGACCATCGATACGACGCTTTGCCTTATTCCAAAATAGCATCAATAAATAGGTACATATAAAAAATATCAAATAACTCGTAAAATTTTTGGCTGAGACCCAAGTAAGTACATAAATATAATTAGTGTTTTTGCTGAAAGACACCGGACGAATAATGCAGCGGAAGGGTTGCATTAAAAAATAAATAAAACTGCACGAAAACAACGAAAACACTGAATATATCGTCTAATAAACTAGTTACAAGACATAATGCACCGTGAATGAAATAAAACTAAAAAAAACGGTCAAGTGCGAGTCGGACTCGCGCACCGAAGGTTCCGTACAAACTATATCGCGGGTACCTATAAAGCAACAATACCTATTTTTGAGCGAACTAGGGTAGGGCGCCGTGACGAAGTACTAAACTTGTAAGTGCGCCACGGGCTGAAAAAGATTGGGAACCCCTGCCTTAGGAGGTTAAGTGACCAGCTTACTTGAGGTTCTTCTTTTATCTGTTAGGCTACGTCTAGCTATTTATTTTAGCGTCCTTCACTCGGATGACGGATTCCACGAAAGTTGAGCAGCCGTTACATTGCGTAGCTGGATGAAGTGGGTTACAAGTACAAGTAATATAATAAGCCAATATTCCTTAATACAGCTTGTTTACCGGTGGCTGCTAAGTATTCAGTCATAATGTAAGGAATAGGTTAAAAAATGAATGAGGTGCTCAATAACTCATACATTTTTTATAATAAATTTTGTACAACAAGCTCGAGGTTTCATTTTATTTTCAAACCCGATTTCACGCAAAATAGAAGCATATCAGCACGTCTAGCATAACTGGCCGCGACTTCGTTTCTCGCGCGAGAGCATCACCTGTCACTGTCACACTACATTGAGTAGAAAGAGATAGGAAGGACTTGTCGCGCGACAAAGAGTCGCGTGTCACAGTTGTGCTAGAGGTACAGGGGCGCAGCGCCGGATTTCCGCCTGTGTCCGTCAAGATAGCGTACACCGTAATGATATTCAGAATCTGACGCAGCCAATAAATAGTACCCAAATAGTACCGACGAAATACCTAGGTGAAAAAAATAGTACCCTTAAACTTTCTGAAATATAAGGCCTGTTCACGGTGTACGCTACCGGGCGTCAAGCTGGCGTACACCGTTTGTATCTCTGTAACGGCTTTGTTTTCCCAAATAGTACCCTAGGGCCCTACAATTTCATTTCTCTAGCTATCGTAGAAGCTGAGATATAGTGAGCTCTTTCTATAAGAAATTCCCGGGTACGCCAGCTTGACGGTGTGAAATTTTGTACACCGTTAAGTGATGGAATATCTCGGCTTCTACGATAGCTACAGAAATGAAATTTTAGGGCTCTAGGGTACTATTTTTTGAGATATAAAGTGTTTCCAAAAACAAAGCCGTTCCAGAGATACAAACGGTGTACGCCAGCTTGACGCCCGGTAGCGTACACCGTGAACAGGCCTTATATTTCGAAAAGTTCAAGGGTACTATTTTTTTCACCTAGGTATTTCGTCGGTACTATTAATTGGCTGCATCAGATTCTGAATATCTTTACGGTGTACCACGCTATCTTGACGGACACTTCCGCCTAGGCCTACAAGGCCCTGGCCAGCCTGGAGAGGTCCCAGCGGTGGACTCTTCATATAAGCCAGAGGTCTCCAAACTTATTTAGCAAAGGCACAGAGTAGAGAATATAACTAGATATTTCACTCTCGAGCGTTTACATATAAAAAAAACAAGAATTCCCACGCTCGCCACTAAACAATAGTCGTTCGACGGCGCGCCAAGCCCACAGCCACAGCACGGTAAACTTCACGCAGTACCTACAGTACGTTTTCCTATTACTCGTACGTCCTTTGATATCACTTTGATATTGGCCCATCGGCCGGCATCAACGGCGTTTGCGTACTGTCAGGATATGCGGCTCGTATCGCAAATAGAGACGCAATGAGCGTTTTTTGACTTAATTATACAACGTTGCATACAATACTTTTTCTACGACAGATTTAATATATAAAATACGAAATTACTGACTGACGTGACGTAACTATATTAAAAATACTTTTTTTTATGTTGGCATCAATAAATTTAGTTCGGAAAGTTTTGTTTTTCTTAAAAACCGTAGGAATTTAATTGTTTGTTAAGTTGGTAGTTGTGCATTTTTACCGCAAAGTTAAAATTGAGCGCTTAATCCTTGACCTAAGTTTAACCTAGATTTAGAAGTCTGTGGCTGCTAGCAATAACGTAATAACGACACTAGTGCTGTTATGGGGAATAGAGTATAGACTTCTATGAACTCATATTATGTATGTTCTTATCTTAGTGTTCGTGACCAAGTAAAAGACAGATGGGCATTTCTCCAGAAATATATCTGCGGTCACCTCATTCATCTGGCCCTTTTTCATACTAAATGTATGGAGACAGATGAATGAGTCGCAGACATATTTCTGGAGAAATGCCCAGATAACAGTACAGGAGTAGAAAAATTATATTGTGCCACTGTGACGTTTCGTCTGCCGGCATGCAGATCGGCTAGTTCGGCTACGTCCACCGCGCGGGAGGCCAAAATCGAGTGAAATACACCTTTGAAAATCTTGCGCGGACCACGGAACTAATCTTTTTTCACGGCCGCTGGCTGGCGCCCTTTTCACTAGAGAGCGAGCTCTTATTATTAGCATTAGATTAGACTGGTTTGCGGGCCGGATCTGGCCCGCAGTTTGGAGATCCCTGATATATGCCCAAAAGCATGGCTTGCCTTCTCGATACAAAGTGACCCTGGATCTTTAAATACCAAAGGTACCTTTTTCTTACGCCGCCCCGGGTGCCAGGTGCGGGCTTAAACCGCCACTGAATCAACACAGGATACGAATACTCCTTAGAGCATTTAGGAATACTCCAATCTAGGGATGTAACGATACACAGTTTTGCCGATACGATACCGATACCGATATATAGTAGTTAATATCGGCGATACCGATACCGATACCGATATCTTAGCTTAATAATGAAGTATGAACTTCAGATATTTTTATGTCCTTATTATAACTAATGGCAATGACTACTGGCTATATTTACCAGAGAGTCAACCTTGAAAGTGTAAAGTAAAAATAATAAATTGTCAACTCAAAATTCATTTTTTTTATTAAGAACCAAAGATTTAATTAACATAGTAATTATCATTGCACAAGGTAATAGAATAGACCAGTACATAAATTAAGTCAGAAATTGAAATTATTTTTTGCAGATTTTTTTTCATACAGCAAATTCTTCAAATATCGGTTGTATAATATCGGCGATACCGATATATCGGCCGATATATCGGTATCGTTACATCCCTACTCCAATCAATAAGGCAGGTCGATGGAAATCGAGTTCTGTGGACACCCCCTACCAATTCACGTGGTTTAACATTACATCTCAAAACTTTTTTGTTGTAGAAAAACTGCGTTGCGAGACATACATCTTTTTACATGTAATAATTTGATGGAATTACTTATTCTGTCTTTAGAAGTAGTGCTGTAACTAGCCTGGGCGAATTTCTACAAATGCAGCTCGATTTAGTATTTCGTCATCTCTTCTCTGCACCCTGCGTTTGAACACCGCTAGGAGCGCCCCTATTTACGGCACTGTAGACGTACAGATACGGTGGTCTCTGAAACGGCTGTTCTCGGAAACGCTTTTATTTCAAAAATAGTACCTACCCTAGGGCCCTTATGGGGCTTCTATTTTTGGGATATAGTTTCCGAAAAAAAAGTCGGTCGAGATACAAGCCGTGTACGCCAACTTGACGGTACCCAGTAGCGTACACCGTGAACGTTTCGAATAGTTTAAGGGTACTATTTTTTTCACCTAGCTATTTCGTTGGTAGGTACCAGTGGCGTGGCGTCCATAGAACCCGATTCCCACCGGCTTGCCTATTCCAAAGCATATGACCTACTACTCGTATAGAAAAGTAATCCAAATCTGCACCGGCTTTACTAAGAATATATTTGACGCCACGCCACTGGTAGGTAGGTACTATTTATTGGTAGCATCAGATTTTAGATATTTTTACGAGTGAACTTAAGCTCGACGTTATTTATAAATTTACCGTTCTCTCCACTAGGGCACATGGATCATGGAACGTCATGCTCCCCAGCAGAACCACCTTGGCTTTGATCAATTTAAACATATAGGAAAATTTCTATATAAAATCTATATAATTCTAGTACCAATAAAAAAATCTAATCTAGCTCAATAGTTTCGCCGTAGATTGCAAGGTGGTTGTGCTGGGGAGCATACTCCCCAGAAGAACCACCATTATGTCTTTTGCTTTTACAGGCATATACATGACTGGAGTAATAATAATAAACTACTATTTAATCCGTCGAAGTGCTGCATCATGACGTTCACCCGTGCTCTTTCCCCTCTTAAACAAACATACTTGTTAGATAACTGTCCGATCGCTCGTGTGAATTCTGTCAAAGATCTTGGAGTCACTTTTGATCCGAAGCTTACTTTTAACCAGCATATCACATCACTCGCGGGAGATTGTTACAAAAGACTCGGTTTTATTATGCGTAACGCGAAAGAGTTCCGCGATCCTAAGGTCGCGAAATTGCTATACACAGCTCTGGTTAGAAGTAAGATAGAATCCGCCTCGATAATCTGGAATCCGCATGAGAAATGTTACATACTTCTTATAGAAAAGATTCAAAAAGCTTTTCTCCGCTTTCTCTATAAGCAAGTATACGGGTACTATCCCTTTCTTTACCCTACGAATTATTTGCTAGGTATGCTTGGATTTAATTCCTTGCATGTCAGGCGGTGTGCCGAACTTTTGATGACGGTGTGTCGTTGTATGAGAGGTGAGTCGGATTGTTCTGATTTAGTTACGACAATGTGTAAGCTATTTGTTCCAAACAACTATATTAGAGGCCGTAGCCACCGCCTCCTGGCGGAAGAAAGGGCACGCACGGTGGCTCACAAGCACTCGCCAATTGTCTGTGGACGGAGACTACTTAATAAATTTATTTCCTACGAACCAGGTTGCGATTTGTTTACAGATAAATGGAGCAAACTTCACATAGCAGTGATGCGTTACTGTGAAAGTAATTTATAAGATGAAAATGTATGCGCTGTTTTACTTTATTTTTAAATCATATTGTTGGTACCTATTAGTTGTGTTTTGTCATTCTAAGTGTTCATTTGTTTGTTTTATTTTAACTTTCATATTGTCTGCGTTATGTTTTTACGTCTGTTGTAGTTTGTGTTGATACTTTGTTCTGCTAGTTAAGCTTAGAATTTAAGTTTGCCAGTGCCTTGGCGTATAGCTGTAATGCTGGTGAATTTTTGTAATGTTAATAAATAAATAATAAATGACATCAAATAATTCTATACTGACCTAGCTTACGACATTTTTCAATTTATTTTGAATATACAAACCAACGATGCCACAAACTTTATGTAAGAAATAATTATCGCCGGGCCTGAATTCAATATCTTAACAAACACACAAAATGTGTGGAATGAATTACTTTCAGGCCTTTTGTTCTCAGCTAACGGCAATAGTCTGATTCTTGGCAATGAATGTGGAGTAATAAAACCCAATAGAGCATTTTATCTTTTTTTATTAGCTTAATATCTAGGTGTTCACGAGGTCTCCATGGCGGTGGCAGTCTCCTCAGTGTACTTGCCCTTGTCTTTGCCGAGTGCCGCGAGACGGCCCTTCGCTCTGCGGTCTAGGATCGCCTTGCGGTCCTTGTTCATCTTAAGCTTTACAATAACGCACTGAAAGAGACGAAACATCTTTTAGGCAACATAATTTTGAGGTTATGCTTTCAAGATTGGGGGTGTATTATCAGAGCCATGGAAGTGTATCAGCATTAGCCGTGGCAGGCGTAGTTGCCGTGGGCCGAAGCTTCAGGCTATACGTCTTGGCACGGTCTAAGTGAAAAATTTATCATCATATAAGAAACTAATGCAAGAGAATCGGTTTCGAAACGAAAACTGCCCTGAATGTATGATTATGTTGGCAGAATTGGTACTATTTTACTATTCCTATTGAAAATATACCTACAATAATCATTTCAACAAATTAATCAAAATATTTTATTGAGTTAAGAATAAAACTTTCTAAGGGATTGCCAAAATATAAAACGTCTTTAAAAAACAGTTGACCATTTTAAATTTTAGCCCAGTATTAGTAGTAAGTTTAAAAGGGGGTTATATTCGAGTGTTTTGACCGCGCGGGTAAATGTCATTATCATTTCGTGGTTGGAGGACTAAGCCGCAATAATTTTGATCAAACTAGACTTCAGTTTCATAAAAAAATTACCTTGACCATTACCTATTTCACGAAAAAAAAAAAACGCTGTCAAACGCCGAATATTCACACAAATGTTCAGTTGCTTTTTCAACTCATAAATTGACATTCTCAAGGAAAACTTTCCTATAGATGTTATTCAGGATACAATAACAAGTTACTGATATGATGCAAACAAATTTTGTATTTATTTTCTGGTTCTTCTAATTTTAAAATTACCTTTGAGGGGTGGATGCCGACGTATGCGCTGGCGCCGTTGGCCTTCTCACGCTGGATCCTCTCGATGTAGACGACAAACTTCTTACGGTACACCTGGACTACTTTGCCGACCTGCTGGCCTTTGTAGTGACCGCGGACAACCTAAAATGATGTGTGATGTTTTAACATTAGTCTGCTGTCCACACTTTTATTATTAAGGGGAGCATGGGATGAGAACTTTTGTTTACATGTGCCATAGTTAAAATATCTAAACATCTTTATTACTTTTTTGATTCATATACCTACCTTCTTTTATTTCCTATGCTATACAAATATTTTAGCATATACTTATAGTTAAGTGAAGTGCTAGCATAATACATATGTGATAACACATCAAAACCACCCAAGTCCTTAGATTTTGGAATGTCAATGAATTAGGGATATTTATTTAAAATAAAAGACGCAAATCCCATTACTATAATTAATAATACTTGGGGGCTTGGGCAATTTTGACCCACATCAAACACATTTAATAATTACACTGTAATGAAACAGAAAAAACCAGTTAACAAATTACATTTTCTTATATTCCACAGTAGCACATGCATATTTTTGTAGTAACTGATAAGGCAAAACAATCAGAGCCATATTTTGAACCATGGTGCAACCTGGCGACCAAGATCAGGTTTCACCAAAGAAAACCTTCGGCTCCACCCTCCCTAGGAAGCAGTGATTGCAGTCTGTGAATGGTTTGTGATCATCATTTGAATTTGCCTTGATTGCAACACTTTTGATTGACTCACTGCAAGTCTAGCGGTAGCCTTGATTTCACAGTAGCAAAATTCCTTTCCCCTTCACATTGCCAAGTAACAGACTATCAGGTTCATTTTGAACCTTTAACTGTTGTGTTAACTTTTTCAATAAAATATTATCAGATTTAAGGCATGAATTGTATAAGTTTCTTGCGTAAAATAGAATCGCGACAAAATGCTTAATTCTAAGCAAGCATCACCTTTATCTAAAAAACTTATGGATAAATGTTGTAATCGTTTTAAACAAATAATTAAACGAACTTGCTCTAATAACGTACTAAGATAGTTAAATTTCTACTCGAGTATACTAAAACATAACCTCAATAACGTACAATGAACAATGTTGTTTTTAAAACAACGTAGCTCAAATTTTAAATTTAATATATCGAATTTACCTGAACTTCGTCGTCTTTGCGGATAGGCATAGATTTGACGTTGAACTTTTGCCTCAGCTCCTTGGATAGGGGTGAGGACATGAGAACTCGTCTGATGTGAGAAGGTGCACTGAAATGCCTCTTCCTGTTCTTCCTCCTCGAGGAAGTCACGAGCTTGTTGTACTTCATCTTGGTCCTCTTCGCTGAAAACCGAAATATCACGTTTAGCCTTTACACGGGCAATGTTTAGGTTAATGTTCCACTCTGCGTGAGAAACGTCAAACTGCCGCGACGATAATTTCTATTGCGAACAATTGTAATAGGGAAAATATGCATGGTGTAACTACTAAAATATATCAAACTATTATCTAGCAATAATTTCACAACAATTGTTTAAGTAATATGCAAGATTTTTACGGATTAACAACGTACCCTAAACAACACGGCAAAGAACCGAAATAAAAAGGATTTGTTCACTGGTGTTGCCATGTTTGGAACAGCACATTTATCCAAATGTCAAATTAAACCATGAAAATATTTAACAATATATTATATAAGGAAATGTGTTAGGCAGCGGTAGCTGATATCAATTACTTTAAAAAAATGAAATAAACATGAAAAATTACCTCTAGAACCTAATGATTAATTCAAAAAAAGAAAATTAATTTTATTGCAACATATTTGCAAGGAAAGTAATGGCAACACAATTAATTTTATGTTCCGTTCGACGAAACCAGCGTTTGAGTATTGGCCAAGTGTGCTGGCGTTGAAATAAAATGAAAATTTAGACATGCGAGAACTATAGGGAACGTGCACCACGAAAGTGCTGCCATGCCAACTAATGCCGCCAATCCGGATCTTGTACTCTACCATGCTAGGGCCACATTAACGAGAAATATCGCGATGATGGACGGTTAACGATAGAGCCAAGTTAGGTTAGAGCGCTTTCACATTGCACGACACGATATCGTTATCGGACACGACAGCCGATACCCGATATCCGATATCGTGTGATGTCTTCACATTTATCTCTCTGGCGTAGGTGAGAATGGGTCTGACACGGGCGGTGTACAAAAGAAAATTTCATGATATGCAATACTGCCGTCCTATGTCTAAAACTGGACTAACCTCTATGGAGTTGTATAGGGGTTAGTCCAGTTTTAGATAATAGATATCAGACGGCAGAATATCTGAATGCCCCTCCCCCCAAGGTAAAAAAGAAAAAAATTGGGTGGCAACAAGCAACTTAAATATCCACCTTGGGTGCTGCTCATGCACGCAACAATTACCGGACCGATTTCCATGAAATTTGGTATACAGTTTATTACTTTGATTATAATAACACATAGAACCGTGTAACCGACTAAGGCCAAGCAAAAAAAGAGACAGTACCTAATCAATGATATTTTATAAGTACCTACCTAATAAATAAACTCCTACGTACGAAATTCCTAAAAACAACATTTGGAAAATCAAAATTTCTAATGTAGGTAGGTACGAAATTCCTAAAAGCGTATGTTCAACAATGATCAAATTACCCAAGCTTAAAATGTCTAACGTGTGAATTTTCTGACGACGTTTGCTCTACGCATGATTATCCGAATTTGAAAATATGTAATGTACAAAACGATTAATTTTATTTGGTGTAGATTCAATCCATATTTATTAGGTTATACTCGGTAGGTTTACGCGGGCTGGTTTCCTCAGCTCTATAATATCTATTTGGAAATTGATATTGATTGAAGACTTTGAAGAGTGTGCAAAAGTCCGTTTTGGAAGTTTTTCGGGGAAACCAAACAGCAGTTTCATTTCAGCAGTGGACGTCTCAAAATGGAAATGACCATGATGATAATGATTCTTTACGCCCGCTTCATACGCTCTGCTGCATCTGTTGGAAAACTTTAATAATGGAGAAGAAATCAGAACCAAACCAAATAAATATGCCGTCACAGTGAGAAAGGGCGCATATGATATTTTTTTCAAAATTGAGTTACACATATATTCAGATGCGTATCTTTTTACTGATTCTAAATATATATATAATTCAATTTTGAAAAAAAATTCAGAAGCCCCTTTTCTCCATATGACGGCAGAAATAACCCATTACATTGTATTGTATGAAGAAAAGTAGGCATTTTGAACATTAGAAACAAAGACTTTAGAAGTATTATTGATTGATTTGATTTATTTATTCATGAACAATATACATTGTGTCTGAAATAACTTAAGTCTAGGTACACAATACATTTCATATAAAATAATAAATAAGATAAAAAAAAAAATTACAATAAAATTTAAGGAATGTCAGAACTTAATAACTAGTTTTCAAATTAAGAAAAATAAATACGACTGTTTAATGCAAAGTTTAACTAGTAGATTCCATGAACTCGGACACTGAATAATATGACACTTAACTAAAAGAAATTGTTTAAGTTTCGTTTTAAAAGCATTAGCATTAACAATACTTTTAAAATCTACTGGCAATTTGTTAAACAAGTGAACTGCCTGATAACATGTGGCATGCTTTACAATTTGTAGTTTGGGTATGATGTTATTTGTCAAATCCTTTCTTCTCGTTGCAAGCCTTGGTTCTCTTTCTTCCTGGCTCTCATATGAAGTGATTTCTGCATGATTCCCACTGCGGTATGCGAAGTATGGTTCTAATTGCCCTCTTTTGCATAATGAAGATAGCTCCAGTATTATATTTGTAACTATTTCCCCATACGGCTATGCTGTATCTTAATTTTGACTCAATTAGAGCGTAATATACCATTTTAAGCTGTTTAAGTTGTACTTCATCTCTTAAGCTAAGTAATGCATAACATGCAGAGCTCAAAGAATTGCTCAGCGTTTGAACTTCCTGTTTCCAATTGGTTTCCAAGTAAGCAATGAGAGTATGTGGATACCCAAAAATGTTACCACTTCTGATTGCGATATCACATCTCCGTTTAAGCCTATATTTAAAGACTCCGAGGCCTTAGCAGTACTTTTAAATAATATAGCGTTTGATTTACTTGAGTTAAGTTTTAATTTATTTATAGAGAACCACTCAAAAAATATCTTTAGGGCTATGTTTGCTTTCTTATTTAACTTAATCATACTATCCGCTGAGATTACTGCGTTAGTATCATCAGCGAATAGGTACCACAAGTTTGGCATCAGGCACTGTATTATTAATATAGTGCATCAAATCATCCCTAAGAATTTAAAGGAAGGTATTTTGAGCATTAGAAATATTGATTTTCGAATAATAGTCATTACCTAGGTATTTTATACATAGGAATTCTGATTTACGAAAATAATATGATCATTCGATTAAAAGTACCTACTTATCTGATTAATTTATTCAGGTAATAATATTTGGAACATAACAAAGAAGCTAGAAGAAGGTGACAAAAATAGAGACTAAAAATAACTTATACCGAAAGCTAAATTGACCTTAAAACTAAATTAAACTACCTAACAACGAACATTACAATAACACCCCCTCAAGTAGTTCTGCCTGCGGCATGGTACCCACTACGCTGGCGGCATAACCTCTCTGGATAGCTAAAGCTATTATTTGTGAGAGGTAAGCGCCAGCTCTGGGCTCCCGAGGCATGTACCTACCAGCCGCCGCGACAGGGCCCTCATGAAGGTTTTTATGTCGGCGGACCAGGAGTCTCAACCGCAAGCGCCGCAAACTCGTAGTCCTATAAGGCAGAGTATTTGCGACGCTTTAGGATTTGAGCCTGGTCAGCTGCAGCGCCGGCCTGTGAGCGGGTTGCCTGAATGTGAGATGCAGCAGGGAAAGTATCTTAATTTTAAGGAATTTCGTACGTAGTCATTTTAATTTTCGAAATTTTGCTACGTATCCAATAAATACAAGTACCTCTATAGCTAGGCGGGCGCTGGAGACGTCGGCGATCCGATCACCGATGGCCTCGCAAGCGTGGGGGGCCTCGCAAAAAGTTTTTCTAATTTCCAAAATAGTGACGATAAATCGAGTGACGAGTACCTACCATTCGTCAGATCTTCGTGAAATTTTTGGTGTTTCGATGAAAAAAAGCCGGTCTTGTGCGATTTGGACTCGCACACCGAAGGTTCCCTACAAACTTCTATCTACCAAAGTTATTATTAGGTAATTAGTGAAAACACCGAACATGCTCTAACGAAAACATAAACTGTATTGAGGTATAAAGTTGATCTTGCATTTGGAGAATTGGTGAGTGTCAGGATCGCGGGTGTACATCAACAAATGGCGCTGTGGTATACCTCAGGAGTTAGTGCTAGCAAAGTGCCAAATGTGCGCCAAAATTAGAGGAATGTGCTCTTTAAACTCCAGAGATATTTAAGAAATGAATGAAGCCCGCCATTCTGGCGTCAAATTGGCGGGTGCATTTCCTTTCCAGTTCTAGCTAGTGGCTGCCTACTCAAGGGTGAAAGTACTTCCCAAGGTTACTGCTCGCAATGTGCTTCCACATGTATGAATTCAGTATTCAGTATCATTGATACTGAATACTGAATTCTATCAAATTCAGAGAGCGGTTAAAGAGTAATATGGAATTGAATAAATATATGGGTCAAATGCAGAAAATATGAACCTTTTACTTTTTTCGACCGACGGAGGCAGGCTTCGCAGGCAGCCGTTCTTGTTGGCGGTAACTTGTGTAAGTAGTTACGGCTGCACATAAGAAAAAGCACACAAATGTGAGTGTCACCAACGAAGTTGCCAAGCTATAGAGGGGCGCTTATTACCACTACCCACGGGCGGTAGCGGATATCACTTAAAGATAAATCTGTAGTGTGATATATTTTATTAGTAGGTAGTAATTAATGTAATTTTATTTTTTTATGGAGCTGTGTGTTAAATTCTTACACAATGTAAGTATATTGTTACTGGAATAAATTAACTAAACTAAACGAAATCGCATAGCTCGGCTCTCCCGCTGATCCGCAGCTCACTTTGAGCAATCAGCGAAGCTTCCTGGTGGTCTGGTGCGCCAGCACCACCGTCGAGGGATCGGTTGGTACGGAACCCTAAAACAGCTCGGCACCGGGACGGCGGCGGCTCAGGTCGAGCCGCCCAGTAGTTATTCTTTATAAAAAACTCTATACTTACAACGCACAGGCTCTGCACAGGCTAGCGGCGCATGGATTATTCGCGGTCATCGCGCTTACATCGCGCCACCGCCGCGCTTGCTGCTCGCCGTTGGCGCAGGGACCACAAGTTGTTCGCTTCCGTTACATGTTTGCGTATGGTTGACGGCGAAACGATGAGGTGAGGAGGTGCCGTTCCGGTGCCGAGCTGTGCTTTAACCTTAATAGTGTGGTTGGCCTTAATAGTGTTGCCCCAATATTTTACTATTATTTTAATTTTTCAATTTTTACTGGCCTCTTCTCTTGGACTTGAACTGAACACCTTTCCGCAAGCCATTGACAAAAGCCGTGCAAAGAATGTACCTTTAAGGTATCCGTTTACATCTTGAAACGCACATTCAGAGAACGTTGAGACTTGAGGGTTCCGTTCACCATATCGACGACCGTTTGGCTGTCATATATTTTTATGTGGCGTCGTTTCGGCGATAAGAGTAATATTGTGATAGAATCTAACTGGTTTCGATGTGATCACATGCTTACATTACAGCAAATATGCGGCCGGTAACATCAGGTGTCATCATCATCATGATTACCAGCCCACAGGCGTCCATTACTATAAATGATTTATGTGTAGTGCGAATAGCGTTGTAAAAAACCCGGAAAAAAACGGTACTTTTCCTAAACAATTTTTTCCTGAATTTTCAACGCTAAGTGAGAACATACATACCCTGGGACAATGTCAAGCACTTATACGCCTACTTTACTTTTCTGAAATCTATATTACCCATTCGCATTAGATGCATAAACGATAATGTAGACCAGCAGTATTATTTTTAACTCACAGAGCTATCGACGACAAAGTTCTAATACCTCTATCGAAGCAAATAGATTTCTATTCCTGCGACAAACCTATTACTTTAAGTCCGTAACAATAGAAAGCAGCAGCTAATACTGACTTCATTCAACTTCCCAACCGGCGCACGCACACAACGATTACATGCCGCGTTCGCGGCAAGGCGGTCCATAGGTACTGGTCCTATGGAAACCGTGGAAACTGTGTCTATGTCCGGCCCGGTGCGTCGATCCGAGCGTTTATGCCAAGTCAGTGTACTGGCCACGATAGTTTTTACAGGATACTTTTCAGCTGTCAAAGTAATCAGCTTCCATCCTCGCATCATGTTTACCGTTCAGGTTATCGCGACCTTGTGACCTCTACCATGCGTGCTTAAACCAGAGGGAGCCAGTGGGACCGCAGCCTCCCTAACCGGCCCTAAAAGAGCGTAAGTCAAGAAATTTCCGAAGGGGTATAAGGTTTTTTTGTTGTGGAACAGCGACGCACGTCCGAGCATGCGCGCTGGACCGCCGCCCGGGCTTTCACTCAGTGAATGGAAGATCGTCTCGCCGCGCGAACGTGGGGTGTCCCGTTGTGTGAGTGAGTGAAATGAGCATCGCGTGACTCCAGGATGGCTGTGGCCGCGGCCTCTGATGAGCCCGGCCACTTCCGACCATGTGCGGCGAAATAGGTGAGCGCAGAGCTTATACTCTTTGAAAAATAATGGAATATATCAGAGCTTCAATCTTACAGGATCTGTAAGGTAAGGTACGCCTCTAATTTAGCTTTACAGGCCCTGTAAGTGATATAAAACGGGCCCACGGACCTTCTAAGTGCTTAATACCTTCGCGGTTTCACCTAGGAGTTGGGGTTGCTCTCGTTTCGTCTGGATTTTTACGTTGGGGTGAACGAACGATTATAAAACCGTTTTATACCGTGCCGAAACGCTGATTTGCCTGTATTTATTGTGCTTTCAATCTTAAAAGGTTTAAAAGACGCTTCTAATTAGAGAGGGTCGTTTCGTACTGTCAGTGAACAATTAATTTCCTTGGAAGTATCGCATTTATCTTGATAACTGACGTTAGTCGGGATTTTGAAATGAAAAATGATTCGTTCATTTATAAAATAGATAATCTTTTAATCCTAACGATGATTACACATTTATCTGTAAATATATTGGAGATAAAAGAGCATTTGTGTCAAGCAACAATTTTTTATTTTAGCTGCTGATTTACATACATTACACACAGACAGCAGGTACCTATATATACAGTTGTAGTAAGGAGAGGAGCTCATATATTACCATTTACCACGTATATTACGAAGGTACAATAGCATTTAAGATTTAAGTGGTACCTAATGTGGCTGTATAACAGTGAATTTATTGCCCTCGCTCTGACATGACATGAACGCGTAAGGCAATTTTACTGTGTAAATGACGGTGCAATTAAATGCCTTTGCAAGGTCGACTCTATTAGTTTCGTATTTATATATGTTTTACAAACCGTGTGAACTTGGACCGTTTTGACAAGTTTTTTTCACATGGGTCATAATTTATAGTTCCTCAATCTTATCGTATTTTTTACTATATCCTAGCTAATTTCATACTTTGGCGGATTTTTATAAAAATGTGTCGTTCGTTAGATTTGCCAATAACATACTTTATGGCATGAGTGTTTCCGTGAGAGCACACCAGCATGAGAGCATCCCAGAAATTATCAAAATGTTTAAATGACTGGAACTATTTAACAAACAATATATCGATACCTTTAGACTCAAAGGGCGTAAACGCCGCAGGTTCTAATGGCGTTTACGCCCTTTGAGTCTAAAGGTATCGATATATACATCTTTACAAACTCTAAAAGTCTAGACACTTCTAGCAGTAAAAGAAAAATAACATATGATCCTAGGGTTATTTAAGTCAATTAATACAATAATTTTTCATACACCAAGTAATTAACAGAACTAGTGAAAGGATCCAATCAACTCGAAGATAATTATCGAGGGTTATGTACCAAAGGAAACCTTATTGAGCGACTCTGTCTGTCCGTCTGTCACAGCCAGAGGAACTACTGCTGCTATCGGTTTGAAATTTGGAATAGTTTTAAAAGTCATTAATCCAAGCCTAACGGACATAAAAAAAAATCTTAATCCTTTATTATTACTTTTTTTTAAAGAGGGCCGAAATGGGAGTTCGAAAATTGAAAGCTGAGCTATTACTATTATATCAAGTGGGGTTTCAAATGAAAGGGCTTATTTTTTAGATTCTAAAACCATTTTTTATCTTTCTTCTTAATAAGGTACTTTTTGATTTAGGACGAAAAACGTGAAAAAAATACCATTCCGCCTATTATCTTTGAAGTTACTGAACAGAAAAATCTGTAATAATTACCAATTATTAATATTGTCCTAAATATTACAGGAAACATATAATGGCTTCCTTAACTTGCGTCGTTTATTAGAAATTCGCAAAAATCGTAACACAAACTTATTTACTGCTTACTAAACTAACCGCGACCTATGTCGATGTATAGATAGGGACAACAGTTTTTCAATATCAAAGTTAAGCTTGACTCACCATATGAATAAGTAACCCAAAAAAAACTTTCTTGAACTATTCACGTAAGTATCTACATGTATCTACTTACGAGTTTGTACGGAACCCTCGGTGCGCGGGTCCGACTCGCTCTTGACCGGTTCTATTTTAAAATAGCATTGTTTTGATCAAAAAAGTAGTCTAAAATTCAGTAGTAACATTACATGGATATCACATCTTCCTAAGTACTTCCAATCTATCTTTGATGTAAATAGGCAGGTATACTTATATACAGGAACATAGCCATCAAATGACATACGATCATCATTAATTCTATAATTTTATCATTTCCATATGGATGTTCCGGTATATTACTTATTAGTGTGTTTTTTCCTGTAATCTATTGTGCGAGTTTGACAAATACAACACAAGCTTATTGTTAGTAAGACCATGAGGAATTTATCTCGAGTATTAAACGTACGTAAGCATTTGAAATAGGATATCTGGGTGTATTTTCTCTGGCGTAATTACTCTGGCCACGAATATTTAAAAGATTCCTCCTCATTAGACTGGCATTCGTTGGTTAGGTACTTGTTAGAATTTGACTGATTCTACATTGTAACCAAAAGTCCAATTCTAATAAGGCAGAATCTTCTCAGTCTGTTATAACCGGAGAAGTTTTAATATTTATATTATTTTCTAAGTAATTATACATACTTATTAAATTACACAAACAATAGTATGCACTTGATGACTCCACTGGCACAGGAGCGAAACTTTTCACACTAACTGACGAAATTAGAAGTTTGTATATTTATTAGAATGATCGTTTAGCCGTAAAAACCGCTGTACGGAATTGCCCCACCAGACGGAATTAGCCACATTGACCTTATATATATCGTTGGCTAGTACCGATAATACAAGCATTGCTTAGTTTGGGACTAGATCGACTTGTGAAAGATGTCCCGCGACAAAAAAAAAACTGTAAAAATTAAATCAAACAGACACGTGCAATCAAATTGGTACACAAAAACAGGAAAACGGATACGAAACGAGTGTTTTTAGGCTTTATCGCCAGTTAATTTATTAATTAAGTGATTACTTAACAACGTGCAATTCAATTAATTCTTAATCCCCGGTAGATTGCCGATCGCTGGTAATTATAAAACAGTGGTATATTCCAATAAGGCTTATATTAACCATGTGTTATTGGAATTGTATTTTATACTATTAAATTCATAGCTCATTTCGAAAGTATTTGTGGTTACGGGCACAATAATTGTCTAATGAATTGTCTAATTTTTTCAATAGCCAGTGGCAGGGTTAGGTTTTTTTTTTTTTTTTTTCTTTTTTTTTTCTTTTTTTTTTATGTGTGATAGACAAGCATTTGACTCCGATCGCACCTGATGTTAAGTGACGATGAAGCCTAGGATGTAGCATGCTTGTCTAGAAGATGTCTATTCACTCTCAACTTGAAGAGATCCAAGTTATATTTTTCTGGGAAAAGATGGGCGGGAAGAGAGTTCCACTCTTTTGCGGTCCTTATAAGGAAGGTGGATGCAAAGCGTTTTGTACGAACTCGTGGAATATCGACGACATAAGGGTGGAACCCTAATCCACGCCGAGTGACGTAATGATGGAATGGAGACGGTGGAATCAAATCATGCAATCCCAGCGCACACTCACCGAAATGTATCCTGTAAAAAACCGATAACCTGGCGACATTTCTGCGGTGCTCAAGACTCTGCAGCTTCTCCTGAGCTAACACAGGGTCACCAATGGTCAGGTTCCCCCTTAGTGCTTTATCACACTTGCGATTTACGGGAGAGCTGCGGGTGAGTTTCCATACAAAACTACGTCTAGCATAACCGGCCGCGACTTAGTTTCTCGCGCGACAGAGCATCACCTGTGACTGTCACACTATATTGAGTGGATAGAGATAGGTAGCATTTGTCGCGCGATAAAGAGTCGTGTATCACAGTTGTGCTAGAGGTACAGTCGCGGCGAACCCGCGGCGCGAGCGACATTTGTATGGAACTTCGCGTCTAACTCGCCCGCAAATCGCAAGTGTGATAAGGCCCTTAGATTTCCAGCCGTCCCTATGCAACGCGACCTTCGGTCATTCGATCGTTCAGATATCTTTCCGCCATCTCCTTCTTGGCCGACCACGACCATGGTACCGTTCCTTCGTCTTGTGGAATCCACTCTGTGGTTGTCCTAGCTTAGGCCACCTTTAGACTCACAATCAGTATAATAGCAGTAATTTCTCTGTCTACAAAAAGTACATCGTGTGGTTTGTATGTGTGCGCGCCGTAAACGAACGCACTACAAGCAAAGTTTTAAGAATGCTGCAATACTGATCGCACCGTATTAGGGCTTCCAATCCCGGGTTCCTGGTATGAGCCTTGAATAGTAGAATAGACAAAATAATGTAAGACATGTAAAAGAGCCCTTGAGGGCCTACTTACAGAAATAAATTATTTTATTTTATTTGTATGTCTTTCCCGTACACGAGACAATGGTGTCTCGGCCCTTTGGGAGGCGTGCGCGGAGCCGAAGCCAACGCGTAGAGGCCCTTTCGACAATTTAATGAGAGGCAAAGTGTACACCCAGCGGATGCTGTCCCTGCCCGTGTCATGGGACGCACGCAGAGACAGCCCCCGCCAAATGCAAGGACTATTGTTGATTGATGGAATCTAACTCTACTGGGCTATGGCGGTGGAAATATGGACTAAATTACTGGGTTATGGATTGAGACATGACGGCGCCTGTCAGGAAAAGTGTCTCATGGCTTTCGTGGCACTGACAGACTGTGACTTGCCCTCCGCTGATGGGCCCCTGTTAAATAAATAGCGACATTATGAGCAATGGCCTAGCTAGGGGCAACACCAGTGCCGAGGGCTGCAGGGTGTCGAGAGGTGCTGCTGCGCTTTCTCCGAGGGTACTCGCGGCGTTATGCCTTTTATCACTTCCACGCCTGGAGCATATAGCTCTCGCGACTCCACTCTGGACGGCCGGTTAAGGCAAGCCAGAGGCGGAGGTCCTTACACTCTTACCCATGAACCCTCCCTAAGGACCCCTGGAGCACTCGGGTACGTGGGGTCGCTACTCCCCAACAGCTCGCCACAAGCTGCCCTGCGTTATTTTATTTATTTTTAGTTATCGCGCGCTTCTATACGGCCGAAGGGAAACTACTTTTTCATCAAACTTGCTCGAAAATGGTGTTGTTACACGTAGGTTCTGCGGGCCGTAAATGACCTATTACTAGTTCGTAATGGGTTTTACTCTTATTTGTCATGTTCAAAGGAAACGCCAACTTACTTTTTTAACTTTTATCACTGAAATATTTATTTAAAGAGAACTGTTATTGCAAATACATGTAAACACATATTTCGGTAATATTAAATAATTCTTCCTTACCGCCTTAGATACACAATGTACTATTCTGGTCTTGCGCTGGCTAGTTTTCCGCAACTCGACGACGTTTACGTTTATGCACCTACTTTGCGTGCTCTAGCCAACTTTTATGAATGCATGCGGCATACCAGCCCTGTCTCATTGAAGCCCGGTGGTTAGGTGGACCTACATAATAGAAATGCAAATTTGAAGTAATTAAACAAATCTTTCTTATTAATCACATTTAATTGCGTGTTAAGAACGGGGAAAGAAGGTGTTCACAAATCTTTATCATGCGATCAACACAACCATGATAGGCCTGCTGGCTGTGTTCATGAATTCTCGTCCAAAAACTATTGCGATCTGAGATGAACGGAAGTCCAAGTTTGACTACCTAAAGACTGGGCGATAAGATAATTAACGTTTGACAATTTTGTAACGTGGTAATTTTGTAAGATATCCGTCTTAATGTCGAATTTCATTACACTGTTTTCAATTCCGGAATTTTCGATATTTAGCACTTGAATTCCGGAACTGTAATATCGGAAAAATCGTCCAGAATTCCGGAAATCAAGCCCTACATTCAACGCACACATTCATGTCGCGCGATGTACTTTTCTATGAAGTTAAACTACTGGTTATACCCCAAATGAAGATTCACGAAACAGACACGTGTCGCTTGTTTCGCATTCACTGGCCATGAAGTGGTCCCACGTGACAACCCTAGCGTACCCGAGCTGCCTTTTCGATATTATGAGAACGAAATAACAGGGTTGTCACTTGTCACTGACAGTTTTCCTTGAGGCGTTTGAAGATAGCAAACAGGATTATGGGATCTGAAAATCTATTCATACAATAAAATCGTAGCAAGATTGTATGTATGTACCTACTGTAAACTTGTTTTATGAGCCTTCAAAGTTGAGTGGAAAAGTCAATTTTAGATGTATGAAAATATGAAAAACTAAACTAGTTATGAAATAGTCATAATAAACACAAGTTGAACATAGCTGCAGGACAAATACTTGACCTCCCCATATTGAAGTATTACCGTGTGACGTCACATCGCTACTATGCTTTAGTATGGAGCATTCTGAGGCTTTTTGTGGGAAAGTCTAAAAATGTGATTTTAACATTGTTGTATCTCGGTGAGTTTCTATGATATTGAAGTAGTTTTCTCACTAATGTTTCTATTATTGAGAGGTCTTTCTATAACATAACATAGAAAAAAGTTTTAAAATAGCCTATTGCACAATACTAGGCACTAATTATACCTACACATCAAAGTTCTATAAAGAACATTTTTATTAATACAAGCATCGATAACCTAATACAAAATAAAACCCTTAAAGAACATTAAAATAGAAGCATAGTTAAAATTAAATGTACTAAAAACTAAATAATAATTAAATAAGCTAAAACTAAAATAGATCTAAAAATGGCCCCTGCGGCATGGTGCCGAAGATGCTTATGATATCTTATATTATATTAAACCAGGACAACTGCGCGTCCTAAATTTTGACATATTATGAACTGTCGGAAATTGAAAGTGTCGCGTTTTTTCTGTAAACATCGACCGACTACCTTTCCATGTTTTAAGATATCCCTTCCTCGATTCTTTTCGGTATTCCGTTGTCCTCTAACTAAAGTGAAAAGGAGATGTCCGATCGAGATTGGAGACAAAAGTTTCCCGCGCCTATTCAAGGAATGCCGGGCAATATAGCCGCCACCCTTGCCACAGAAATAGTGACCTGAATGAATGAACCGTTCAACATTCAGCCACAACATCGAAACGCGATTCAAATAAAGCCCTGAATGAACGAATGACACGACTGAATGAGTCCAATTTCAATTTGGTGTACCGTATCCCGAGATGTCAAAGTTTTAATGAGATATGTGTGGGGTTAAGCAGAATTTAATAACGCCAGTGCTCTGTGATTCAACAAAGAGGGATACGACGTAGAAAATTGGAGCCGACCGTTCGCTGAGTGTTCTGTTTATCTGTTTTTATTATGCGTTTATCTTTGTCGTTTGAAAAATGCCTTTGAGCATGGACAAGTGAATGAATGAAACGATATCCCCTTTTTGCTGCGAACGGTGGGTTTGCCGCGCTTTTGTATTTGTGTATCAGGTTTACACACATGATAGGCCGTTATCTTTATTTTCTATTACCTGGAACAGGCGATTCTCGTATTTCGGCGATTCTCTAAGCGTTTTGACTGCGCGGTTCGAAAGTCGTTGTCGTCCTAAGTCTACAAAAGAACGTCAAATCGCTACAATAATGATCAAATTACACAGGTCAGATCACTTCAAGGTAATAAAAGAGACCTGCGAAATCTGGGATCATGGTCAACAGCGTCTTCTTCTCTGTCGTATCGCTCTTGGCAGAGCGGTCGTGGTCACACTGAGGCGTCCACATCGGTGGTAGAGGCGGACACAGCTTTCCGCACGATCTCCCGCCATCTCTCACTGTTGGCAGACTGTCTGGCACAGTCAGATATGCGCTTTCCTACAGCGGCTTTCACTTGATCAGTCCAGCGCATAGGTGACCTGCGGTCAACAGCGTAGTACCCCGAAAAACACTTTCTTATACTCAAGCCCGTATGAAATGTTGTGTGTCTTTTACCTCGATATAACCTGTTTTCAACCGGGTGAAGCCTCCCCTAGACTCTTGAATCCACGACTGATCCAGAGCTCTCTAATAGTGAAACAAGTTGGAGACAAATTTGAAACATTCAAACATTTAACACGCTTGGAACTTCGCCCGGTGCTTGTTCGATTTCTAATACCTAAAATGGCGCTTAAGAGTTGTCTACATGTAAGTTCGACAGAGTAATGCCAGAAAATGACGCTGTTGCTAATATTTAAATGGCAAATTTAATTTAATCGTATATTATATACCTAGGGCGGTAAATTAAAAAAATGACCCACACAGATGTTCCTAGCCCGAACTGCAGGTGAGGGCATACGCGATTTTGGCCTTTTTATTAGAGTTCCGTACCAAAATGGTAAAAAAGGAACCCTTATGGTGCGGCTCTGTCTGTCTGTCTGTCCGTCTGTCACAGCCGGATATCTCAGGAACTACTGTGGCTATCGATTTGAAATTTGGAATAGTGTTACAAATCGCTAACCCAGCCTATTGGACATAAAAAGAATCATTATACCTTTTTTACTTTTTTTTTAAACGGGGCCAAAATGGGATGTCAAAAATTTAAAGTAGGGCTATATATATCAAGTATCGAATGAAAGGACTTAAATTTTAGATTCGAAACCTGTTTTTTTTTATTAAACATGACATGTTTTTCATCACAAATCAAAAACTACATTGTAGTTTTACATGGAAACAAAGTGAAAAAAAAACAGCTGAATTGACAACCTCTTTTTTCAATAGTGTCCAAACTTGTTGAAAAGAAAACAAACGTAGCGAGCATTTTCCACGTGTAGGTACAGTGTACACATGTTCTACCTGCTGATATCAACATTCAGTTAGTCACTCTTTTTAATTGGATTGAAGTGTACTTCAACAAAGTTCCACGGGTTGCCAGCAGGAGTAGAAAATCACAGTGACGCGACAGATTTTAATTAATAACGCTGTCATACAATTAATTACTTGACTTACATCTCGTCTTGGGAATGAGGCCAGAATTTCAGGCAGCAAACGCGTGCACTATTAAATTGTCAGATTCGATAATGTCAGTACAGCTACGCTTTAAAAAAACTGACCGTAATTTCCGAATGTCCAACTATACCTCGTTTAATTCAGATTATAATTTTAACATTCATTTTTCCTTGGTTTCTTCGGTTCCGTAGTATATCAGAGGGTAATATTGTACGAAGTTTCGGTACCTTATTATAGTTTATGCCACACCTGGCCATAAAGTGACTTTTTCCGCACGCTGCGCGTACGGAAAAAGCCGCTTTCTGGCCAAGTGTAGACATAAAACGATGTACACAACACGGGAGGTAATAAAGAAAGCCCTCGATCGCATATTTATGTCCCTCGCTTTCAGCTCGGGCCGCAAACTTCTGCGATCTCGGCCTTTCTTTGCATTACCACCCTAGTTATGTAATGTACTATTTTCTTGAAATCGCTTGACGTATTCTTACTATTCGCGATTCTGCACAAAATAAATTCCACACAACTGAATTTAATCACATGCGTAATGCTTCACAGTCGTTATTTCTACGCAATCTTGTTTCTTCCTAGTAGCGATTCTGCACAATATGAATTCCACACAACTGAATTTAATCACATGCGTTATACTTCTGAGTATATGGTTTTATTTTCAACTCGATACCTCCACGCGTTCTCGAGATAAAGAGTCTTACAGTCAAACGGACGGACGGACAGACGGACAACAAACTGCTCTTATAAGGATTCTGTTTTATCCTTTTGACGGTACTTTAAAACGAACTATATACCGATATGATTTTATAGAACGAACATCTATATGAAACCAAACATAAGTTCGCAATTACGCCGCTTAAACGGATTCTATTGTAAATTACTATTTATTTAAATTCGGCACATGAAACTAGTTCTATCAGTATTTTCCTATTCAAATTAGTGTTTCAATGCAAAAATATCAGCAAATTATTCCGTGCATAACGGCATGCCGGCTGAACACGCAAACCGCACGCAGTGGTCTGAATAGGACAACGGAACGATTGGTTGGTGATTGTATAAAAACAATATCATTTGCTTTACTAGTAGAGGTTGCATTTGTGTGGCTGTAGTTCAGTACCGTGGCGTCTATATGACCCAATTCCCAACGACTTGCATATTTTTCAGATATTTGCACTCCTTCTTCTACTGCAAGATATTTTTTCTTTCTTCCTCGTTACTTCACGACTGAGGGCCGTGGCATTCACAGCAATTCACTGCCTAAAGAAGGATAAATTTTCCTGGATTCAACGGGCCGTTTTACAGGTCTGAGTCCCGGGCAACGTGTAGTCTGAATCTGCTTTTCAGTCTGAATCTACCAGCGCTTCAGGACGTGACATAACAAGAGAAGAAACGCTGCAAAAAACTCTTCAGTTAGTCTTTTAGAAACTCCACACATACTTTGTCGTTTTTATTTGATTAATTTGCGATACAACTACGCTTTGGCATTTGAATTTCCACATTTCAAGTAACATTAATTATAGCGTACAAATATGATTCAGAACAGTTGATACAACGACTGCAAATTAGTAAAAACCGTAACACGAGTACACCTATGTCGGTAACTGCTGCATTTCAATAAAGCTTTTATCTCGCTCGATAAACCACATAACTAATGAGGATCGACGCGTAGCTATGCAGCTGTGGACTGAGCTAATGGTCCTCAGGGAAATGGGGCGGTGAGGTAAAGTTACTGTGTAGTCCGATAGTCGTGATAAATGATTAATGAAATAGGATATCAGCATCAGACTTTGAAATAAAAGTGTCGTTCTCACGGGAAAGAAAGGTACCACTCACCTAGTAGTCTGCAATAAGGTTCTATATAGGAATGCGCTAATGTTATGAAGATGCAATAGTTTTTAGGTATATAGATTATATTGCGATAAAACTAGTACTGTTGGAAATAAGTGTGTCGTCTCAGGGAGAACGTATCACTTACCTAGCAGTCTGTTCTAGCACTTGCGTACGAGGCTTGCAAGATCGATACGGCAGCGGCAACGCCGATCACACAAGGGCCACACAAAAGTGGTGTCCGGCGATTTTATGTTAGAGGAAGAGCAGCGCGCTGGTGTCTCAGGTCACGCTTATAGGACAGGGTCCCAAGATAATTGTAATAATCCATGTCAACTGAATTGGAGCGGAGCCAAAGTATAAGGAAGTAGGCACATTCCGGGCCTTTATAAGTAGGTGCACGTAGGGTTGCCAGGTCGCCAAACCTAATAGCCGGACAGATCAGCCAGTTTGGCCGGACAATTGGGTAAAAAGGCCGGACACGGACGGATTTTGTATATCAGATACGACGAAAAATTGGCCGGACACCGTTTATTTTGGCCGGACACTCAATCAAAAAGCCTAACTATGTCCGGCTTTATCCGGACGCCTGGCAACGCTAGGTGCACGCGAATTCTATTCAAAGTCTAGGCGCAGGGCTGCCGTCGTCCGTCGGTTTTTCGTATCCGAACACACTGCAGTATAGGTAGAGTCCGTGCAGAAAGAGAATAGGCGTGGCGAAAAACGGAACTAACCTAACCAGTATGGCCACAGAACAGAAAATACGGCACATACGGTAGAAAAGCATTAAAGCGCCCTCCAATCTAAATCCTATTCTCTTTCCGCACAGACTCTACATGTCCACGATACATTTCGCGGGGGCAAGCGAACGCGGCGATGGTGGCGGCCTATTGAAGCATTGCAACGCAGTGCTAAAAGTTTGTTTGGAGTGCCTTCGTGCACGGCGCGCACACATGCACCTTTTGTCTGAAGAAAAATTATTGTTATTATTAGGGATGTAACGATACATAATTTTGCCGATACGATACCGATACCGATTATTGTAGTAAATAATCGGCGATACCGATATGAAGTTAACGGCGTGCAAAGTAGGTCGTTGCCACTTAGCACACGAGGTACGTACATAGGTACAATTTTTCTTCTACCTCGATGTATTTCTGTGGCGTCAACCTTGAAAGTCTAAAGTAAAAATAAATAAATTGTCAACTGAAAATTAAAAAATATTTTTTATTATGTAACAAAGAGAACATTAACGAAGTAATTATCATTCCATAAGGTAATAGTCCGATACACAAATGAAGTCAGTAATTAAAATTACTTCTTGCAGTTTTTTTTCATACAGCAAATTATTTTCGCGTACTTCAAATATCGGTTGTATATAATCGGCGATGCCGATATATCGGCATTGGTATCGTTACATCCTTAGTTATTATACTGTGGCGGAGCGATGCTTATTCTATTGGTTAATATTGGCCTAGCTCCACTCCTCTCCGCTCCAGTAGACGGACAGCCTTAGGGCCTTATCACACTTGCGATTTGCGAGCGAGCTGCGGGCGAGTTTCCATACAAAACCAGTCGCGGTGAACTCCCGAAACACATATTGTGCGAATGTCATGCCCTCGCCAGAACCAGAATGAAAGAATTTGGCACTGGTTACCCAGAGCCAGAGGAATTCCAGGCACTACCAATGGGGTCCATCATCCGATTTATGGAGATCAATGGAGATGGTGGAAGAGGCCATGGCGTAGATGCGGTAAGGGGTAATTACACAAAAGATCCCATTGGGTCGAAGTGTATCCGTAAGGACCCCTATTACCAAGATAAGATAAGTCGCGGCGAACTTGCGGCGAGTTCGCCGCGAGCGACACTTGTATGGAACTTTGCTTCTAACTCGCTCACAGTTCGCTTGCAAATCGCAAGTGTGATACAGCTCTTATAGTGGTTTTCCACCGGCAGGACGAGACGACGAGACGAGACGAGACGAGGATTGAATTGAAATTTGTATCAAGTAGCGCGATGCGCGAGGATAGGATTGAAAACTTCATAAACAAATTTAATCAGTCCTCGTCTCGTCTCGTCTCGCCCTGCCGGTGGAAAACCACTTTTAAAGTCCTAGCAATGCACTAGGTACTACTGAAGAGAGGTTAACGACTAATATAATATGTAAATAGTCAAATGTTTAAGAATACGTATTAGCAAAAACATCGTCATATAACTAGAACGTAAAGGATTATTTTGAAGGAGTCAAACCGAAATTTGCATATAAATGACTTGTCAAAGCCGCGGCCGCTTATTACTCGATCCTTCATTACTGTCGGTCATCAAATGGCAGTAATTGCCACTTAATTTGTGGCGACGTTAAGGCTAAATGAGGGGCGCGTTAAATTTTTACTTTATACGGTCGGTCCTTGCAGCGGCGGGCGGGCATTTCTCCAGAACTATGTCTGCGACTCATTCATCTGTCTCCATACATTTAGTATGAAAAAGGGCCAGATGAACGAGGTGACCGCAGACATATTTCTGGAGAAATGCCCGGGCGTGGCGGCAAAGATATCTTTGCAAGCATTACAAGATCTGGCCACAGAATAAATAATAGTACTATACAACATTTTCTCCTTTTAACAAAACTGACGTTCGACCGTCCGACCACCGAACGGAACGCACCGCGTCCGAACGTCTCCCTCTATCGCATAACCCGTGCTTTTTCTGGTTGCAGGCTAAGTTCCTCCGGGTCAAAATTTGGTACTAGTAGCCGCGCGGCGAAATCGCGGAGTGAGCCACTCCTGATCTGGCTTACACTTTCTAGTCTAAGATACGGCCTAACCTAACCTCGACCTCTCCTCACCCTTTTTCCTTATGAAATCAATATAGTCGACAATAAGCAGTAAAAATAAACACAACCCGCTACGGCGCCACCCTATATCCTGGCAAGGTTGTATTCATTGAAAATTATTTGAATGAATGAATGAATGAATGAATTAACGTTTATTTAGCGCAAAAACACAACATACACACAGAAAATAGTACAATACAAAAGATAAAAAACGGCGCTAAAAGGGGTCACCACTCAGCATTGTGCCATAGCAAGCCATGGCGCTGATTTTCAGTGGTGCCCTAAAACTAAAAAAAAACTAAAAACTACCTTAAACTAATTATCCTAATTGGACGAACGCAAAGTTGAACAATTGAGAAAAACAACATATTTAGTTCACATTCACACCATATTTAAGTGAGAGATATAAATAAAACGACGGGGTCCTGATCAGAATACCGTATTTAGATCAGGCTTAAGAAATAAAATGTAAAGTCGAGTTCAACATCTACACATATAAGAGAATAAAAATATCTAAACACGCCTTTATGCTCCTGACAATAGAGTCGTGTTCAGACATTTTTGTTCCTGTAAGTGTACAGATTAAGATGTACAGGAACTCGACTGTATCTACCTGTAAATCACGGCAACCCCAAATCTGTCAATTTTTACAATGGCAATTACCCTATGTCACTTTGTTTACTTGCTATGCAATTACTTATCTTTCTATTAAGTTGCGTTGAGAAAAAGTCTAGAAATAAATTAGGAAGATCAGTTTTTATATCAGGAAGCGCCAGTTCACACACCCTTGCCTGGATACGGGGTGGCAACCCTAGTGCATTGTGTGTGTTTGTAGGTCTTAATGCTTAATGTTGGTTAAAAATCCCTTCAGGGAAAAAATATAAACTGGTAAATTATGCGAGTGGTTAGAAAACTCGTCAGGAAAATAAGCTATTGAAAAATAAATACAGTAGGAAACTATGGGGATAGTTAGAAATCCCTTCGGAAAAAGAAGCTATTGAGAAAAACTAAAGTGGTAAAAATATGGGAATAAATAAAATAAATAAATAAATAACGGACGCAAGCGACAATATCCATAAGGTAGGTACCTTAACCCGCGGAATATCACACATATTCACAAAGTGGCGGTCAGACGAAAACCCGTCCGGCCAAATATCCTCATAGCATAAAATCCCGACCTGCATACGTCCGCTAAATCCTTCAGTCCAAACCTGCCCAGTCGCCTCTACATTTATAGTTCCTTTATGTATGCACTTCAAAAGTTGTTGCCGTTTGCCTAAAATATCAGACAATTCTAACGCCAACGTTTACATAAGTATATGAAAGGAACATTGTATTGAACATCTATATTGGTTTTAATGTGGGTAAATACATCAAAAGGCAAAGTAGATGACAAAATTGAAGGCACTTGCTGACTGCTCTGCTGGACAAATGGTTGAGACCCTGCCTGGGCCGGAAATACAAACCCGGGTTCGATTCTCGGTGTGGACCCCATTAAATATTTGTATGTCATTTGATTTCTTGTATCTATACATGCCAACTTATACAGTTGGATAATTCCATGAAAATATAACGCAAGTTACCATTTCATCGCGTCTTTATTTATACAGGATGCAAGTTTAGGTGTTAATTTCTAGTGTCCGACCGAAAATGCCGAAACCAGAACCGAATCCGAAACTTCCATATAAGGTCATGTTTTCGTAGAAAGAAAAAAAATGACAATCATAATCAGTCAGTCTTCATTTTTTTAGAACGGGTACTTATTTAGTTTGAATATATTTTCAGTTTCCAAATAAGTTTGCAAGGAAACTCAACAAAAAACTGTTTCCATTGCAAATAAGCTGAAGCTCTCCATTGTAGATTATTAGCTCTTAAGGGAGCCGTCTGCTAAGGGTATTGAACTGTTGTCTGTGTTAAAAAGGGTGAACTCTCTAGCACTCTAGCGTTACACTGGATATAAACCCTCTTTCAATAAGGCTACAGATGCATACGGGTGGGAACGATATTTAACTATAGCTTCGTCGTAGATAAAAAAAAACAGTACTGCAAGTCTATAATATGTGACGTTCCGCAGGTAAAGGTACCTTATGAATATTGTCGCTTGCGTCGTATCCAACTTACTATAGTGCTTTTTCCGTCCGGTGGTCGGACCCGAACGTCAGTTTTGTTAGAAAGAGAAACTTCTGTACGTGTCGTATAGTACTATTACTTATTCTGTGATACCGGTAATCCGCTTCTCACTTTGAGCAATCAGCGAAAAGTCAAGGTGGCCCTGGCCAAACGACCTGGTTCGACTCCAGGCGTTCAGACCCCCACCTAGTCCGATCCTATCGAGGTGGACCGGGACAAGGTGGCTAGCGACCTGGTTCGACCCCAGGGAATGCCACGGCCGACCACCCGGTCCGACAATCGCCACGCCCAATAGGGTTGCGAGTTTGTCAGCATATAAAAAAAAAATACCGGTATTATTAGTATGACCAATACCGGGGCGGAAAATACCGGTGCTGATCTTACTCTTTCCTACTGCTCTAAGCTGTGTGCTGTTTCAGTTTGTAGCATTCTAGTACACACGGGTAATATATGTGTGCCTTTGAGAATGCAACGCTGGTTTAATGAGCACGTTACCAGATAAAATCTTCTTTGTTGTATAAATGATATGCTGTTATACCTATCTTTGCTGGTAATGTGGGATGTCAAGTTCTTTTGTGTATGTGTAGGTACCTTTATGATACATACACATACATAACGTTTGTAATATTGTAGCGTTATTGTAACGTTAAAGTAGTCTGCTTGTATTTGCAAATAATAATATCAGACTTCTATAAATTGGTAGGTATAATTAAACTCATAAATATGTAGGTACACGTTACCAAGGGACTGAAAAAAATTTAGCTAAAATGGTGCTCACTTATTTATAATTCAATTTAGTACTTATAGCAGAGATTTTCACGTTGAGAGTCCGGAAAGAGTAAAATGTTACGGCATTTTCAAAATCATTTATATTAATTCTAATCTAACAAAGCTATAGATTTAGTGCATTAAAAGACTAAACCAACCCGATACTATGTCAAGTTGCCAACTCTGACATCACCTATATAAAGTCCGTAATTAAACTAATCTATAGCTCCACTTAATGCTCTTTCGTAGTTAACGTGCCAAATGCACAGCTCAACACTTAACATATTCTGTACAAAGGCGACATAAACGTCGGGGCTCTGACAATAATTTGCAAGTTTATGCAGCAGTTGGCGACCCCTGCAGACGCAATAATTTGCCGCTCTGCTCACCAACAGTTGCGCCTGTGTGCTAAACGACGCGATGACCTCTCAGGGGTGAAAAACCTTCGGTTTTTTAATATAAAATGTTTAAGATGCGAAATTGTCATACAATGTTTGCATACGTACAGTCGACGATAAAGATATGTACACTTCTTCACATTACTCTCAATAATATGAAAAATGTATATGCCTACGAAACATTAACATTGCGGCGTCAAATTTATTAGTGGACAAGCCAGTGGTTGTTATGCTCACTCCTTCGAAAGGAAGATAAAGTGCATTTACGCATCACATGCCTCAAACGGTCAGGCGGTAGCAATCGGATTGTATGTACGTTTATGTCACTGGAAAATCTTTATAAATTTGCTGTCAAGGTGTATTACGAAAAACCAGTAAAACTGTCAAACTTCGCTCCCTGTTCGCTTAAGTTAGAGTCTGTTTAGCGTATAACACCGTAACCTTTAAAAAGATGAAAGAAATTTGTGGAATAAAAAGAATACCGCGGAATAAAAAGCATTCCGCATAAGCGTTTCCGTGAATCCACTGTGGGCTCGCAATTAGGGGGTGCGTGGGTGCTTCAGAGATAGGAATTCGCTGGATTATGAGCATACGTACGTATTGTATAGCCTGGACTAGCGGATACTTGGTATTTCAGTAACAAAGGCATTATACTTTTGAATTTCATGGATTTTATTTGCATACATGAATTCTTTGGGAGCTAGTCCAGCAATGGAATTCAAAACTTTATTCTGCAAATATTCTGAGCAAGCTTGACTCTACTTCAGCTAAAGGACTTTCTGGCTGATGAACTGTCATTGTAATTTCTTGAAGCTAAGTAAAAAGGTGGATTAGCTACATGGAAATATGGTATAATATATGAAGGCTCTGAGCATGGTTGGATGAGAAAGGGGTTTCTAAAACAACAGTCGGAGAGAAAAGATAACAATGGTCTCAATCTAATACGACACGATGTGGCTAATACAGTGACTCCTGTAATAGACATACAAAAAAACCGGTATTGCAAGCTTTTATCGCCACCAAAACACACCCTCTTTTTTGCCTCTTCTGGGTGTTTTCGTTCCATCATAGGCTCCATCAGACATGATCGGCAAGCCCATTTATCATAAATAAAAACACCAACAATAACCTATATCAATCACGTGAAGGAGAAAATCACCGCGCCTCGTGGTATCGGGAGACCAAAAGGTTAGCAGGAATAGGAAAGAGAGGAAATTACTCCTCCGACATGAACGTAGCGTTTAATTTAGAATACGAGTCAGTAGTAAACATCCGAATCCGATACGAGATTTCTCGGTTCCTATTTTCTCGTATCTCCCGTGCAGTGCGTAAGCTCTCAGTGCCTCCTTCAAGACTCAGTCGGAAATCCACTTAGGGTTGTCGATACCAACCTAATATCCGCAGCCCGCCACTCCAGTTTAAATGATCCAACGGTTGTTTGCAGTTGAAAGAATATCGTGTTTACCTTACTTAAGTGTGTTTTACTTACGCGTGCCGATAACGGCTCTTTCGTTTGTTGATAAAGAAAGATTAAAGTCAGTTTTCTGCTATATTATTTTGTAGTAATGGTAAAGAAAATAAAGTGTACTTGTATAACCGTGTAAAGTGTAACATTTTATTTGCGTTCGAATGAGTTAAACGGGTCTACGAGTATAATCTTGCCTATCATTTTTAAAATTCATTGTTTGTCAAAATTATCGAAAGTTACGAGTATAACACTTTTTATCTCTAAAACCAGTAGGTAACTTGTTAACCACCAGTTCTTTGTGTATCAGTCTTTTAAAATTCATTTTTTTTTAAATAATTATACTCATAACCCAACTCTTAACAGCGTCAGAATGCGTAGTTAATTTTTTAGAGAATTTTCTTATCCTCGGTGGACGATATGAGTTTTGGATAATGCTAGAAAGCAATCTCATGCATGTTTTATCCTCATATATGCTGTCGAATATTCAGTCGATCGATCCTTGTGGCTCGAAAATAGCTTCATAAGAGCGAATATTCGGGTAGCAAAAACGATTAAATTTTTAATTAAAGCGCTTGGCACAGCCCTGGCGATTATTCTTGGTTAGTGGATTTTTGCCTGGAATATTGGAAGGGGTATAAGGTATATGCAGCGATATTAAATTCTAGTCAAATCTTTGTCTATAATGTCACAGTATTATGACCGTTTAATCTCACGGTTCGTCATAAGGTTCTCACGGTTCGTTCTCACTGAGAGCATTCGTGTGTAATGAGCATTTGGCGAATATTCGAGTGGTGTGGAAGTTGAGCCGAGCGTTCGGTTGGTTGGTGCAATTGCTCGTTTACAAATGCTCACAGTGGGGACGCTCCTAAAAATTCGGTATAAAATGGCCATATGCAGCCACATAAACATATCAGTTTCGATTGTACAAAGATCTACGACCGATAGAACGGAATGGAGGTGGTATATGCTGTTCTGTTACAATTTTCCTGAAAAAATACTGGACGGATTTCGATGCTTTTTTTGGTTTTAAGGGTGACTTAACGGAGAGTGTTCTTAGCTAGATTTCACCAATATCGGTTTAGCCGTTTATGAGATATTCGAATTGGAATGTAGAGTTGTTTTGTTATTTTATTTTTTATTCAATGTAAATTCTGATTCATTATCCAAAAAAGTGTCTGTATTGATTTAAACTTTCACGATTTTCACTCATTATTATAACAAAACGGGACTTAATCGCGTAAAAACATGCTATTACCTCGACGTTTCGGACGTGCCGTGACGTCCATGGTCGCGAAGGGACTGGCGCGGCGGGTGTCAACATCTTCTAGCCGCGCGGGTTTTCCGAACTAACGCGGGTAGTTCGGAAAACCCGCGCGGCTAGAAGATTGACTGAAAAGAGACTGTACCTGCTATAACTTAAGAATGAAGGCGATATAGGTATGCATTTGGGGTTAGACGGTGTATGTATAGACGGGTGCTGTATGTATATTTGTGACCACTTTCCTGGAAAATTACCAGATCAATTTAGATCCAGTTTTTTTGTTTAAAAGATTTGGCCGAGTGTTTTAGCTAGATTTTATGAGATGATTTTTCAATTTAAGTTTTTATGCGTAAATAGTCCGTGGTACCTATTTCAATGTTACATGCGATATGGACTGTCTGAATTAAACATATTAATTCCAATTTAATCACACACACTTTTAGCTTTTACTGAATTAACAGCTGCTTCTTCATGCATATGTAAAAATCCTCTATCGGAAGAAACTAGGTCAGTAACTCACGGGATTTCAATATCTGCAGGCGGTGAATCTTCTCACGTCTTTGGTTTTAAATCGCGATATATACTTTTTATTAGGTGATATAGGGATTGGACAGACACAGCTGGAGGCTGCCAGTGCAAAACCCGGGGAGAGGAATTTCCCAAACTATTGGATACAACACCAAGTTAATTTATTTAGGGAAACCTTGTATATCCGAGAATATATAGATTTATTTGTAGATAAACGATTCCTCAGGAACGGCTCTAACGATATTGTTTTATATTCTAAGTCAATTCGAACAGTTGTCATCAGAAGAGACAAAAAAATCGTCCTCCGACCAAAATCGTTTAAACGAGTGCCTGAATACTGCTATCGTAACCGATGTCTGTACGGCAGGGGAAAACCTGCACATTGCATGTGCTGCACATCGCTGAACGTGCAATTATGATAATAAGTATGATCCCGTTCGGTAAGGTCCCATTGACATGCAGTCATCATCATCATCATCATCATCATCATCTGAGGCGCTACAGCCCTGGGTGGGCCTGGGCCTGATTGAGTACCTTCCTCCACTCCAGTCTATTCTTGGCTTTTTCTCTCCAGCCGCTAACAGCGATCGCTTTAAGATCTTTCTCAACCCCATCCAACCATCGAAGTTTCGGCCTGCCGCGGTTACGACGGCCGTCCGGTTTGCCATCAAGTAACTTTATTGACGGTGCCTCGGCCAAATCAAGTACCACTGTCAAAAATGTATCCCGAAAGAACCGAGAAAAAGCGCTAGAGTGATATTGTTCCTAAGCAAACCTTTGAAACCAGGGTAAACTTCAAACGGCCACGGTTGCCCTATATTAGATAACAGACCCCATATCTCGTAAGCGTTTGGTTGGTTTCATACCCCGGGGCTTTCCTTAACTAACATGGATCTGTCAACAACGTCTATATTAATACGTCTGTCTGTCAGAAGCATACAACTATTAGTTAACCCTCTACCCGCTCGCTGACCCAGATCTCGCGGGCCCTTCGAGACGTCGTGTGCCCCAATTACTAATTCCGAGCACCTTTGACGGGTATTAAAATGACTGACACCGTCTTATGACGTCGTTTTAGTTTGTGCTTGTATGTGGAAAAATTGAGGGTAAGCGCGGGAAGGGTAAGGTAAGGTTAATGGGGTAACCTTATTCTATAGTATTACAAAGTTGTGCCTAACGGAACCTTAAACAAAAGGTATTTTGAAAACGGCTGTAATAAGTAAGTATCAAATGTTTGCTAAGCCATGCAAGATATTTGAGGTGTACAATGTACATTAATCGAATGGCATGTATTTCGGTAAACGAACTTTTTATTATTTACATGAGCATTTTAATTTTGCAGAAACGGTAAGCAAATAAAGCATATTTTTTAATGACTGCGCTTTTTTCTGCAAGATATAGATTAAATCAAATCGAGCTATATGCGGCTCGCGTCAATTTCGTTAGCTACTATGTGGCCCTTGGCTACTAAAAGGTTGCCGACCGCTGCTGTTGTCGATAAGATTGAAGAAGAGATGACAACAGAGGGAGGAAGCCATGTTTATGACGTAATAACGTATCCTTAAATGTATTAAGTTACCGTGAGTGGGTAGGTAAAGGTAACAGAAATAATTACCTTGCACGTAACTTGAATTAAGTATTAGTGTGGTTTAGCAACGCGTAATTTGAGATGGTGGATGGACGTTTTAATCCCAGAGTAGAGTTTAAGTAATAATCACGAAACTAAAGATAATCTCAAAGTAGACTTTAAACCCAGGATTAAAATGTTAACCTCCATTTATAATGTGTGTTCAAAATGATCCCCTTAAGGGAAAAAAATACCTGTCGGAATATACGTGCAACAGATCCGCAAAGGAACATGAAAATACCCTTCTAAATTATTTCCTCCATAACGTTCCATTTTACGCAACACTTTTCCGGAGGAGCTCCGTCAAGCCGAACCCGCTAAGTACAGCGCACGCCGTTTGCTTAATGAATCCTTTTAATTATTAATGAAGTGCCTCAACAGGGTGCGAAACGGACACCGCTAGTTTCACCCGTGAAAGGGAACGCTTTCGTACCTTATTTAAAATGTTTTAAGGAAACCTTATGCACTTTCCAATTAATTAATTTGTTGGTGACTTACAGGATCAATTACGTGCGTTACTTTTATCACATGGATTAGGTAGATAGTTGGTTGAATTGAGTATTTGCAAGACTGTGTTCATCGGCTGTAGCACACGTCGCAATTAATTTTATTGACTTATTTTTAACACCTGTAAGCTTATGATGCTAAGCCTTGTCGCGCGATAAATAAATGGTAAGCATCCGTCACTCTCACACACTATTTGCCAGAACGTGACGGATGCTTTATCGTTTATTTAATCGCGTGACAAAGCGTAGCATCATACGCCTACAGACCTTTAGACAGGTTACAGTCAAGATAATTAATATAGGTAGATTTTATAAATTTTAGCTGCCGTGTTGTGTTCAGAGATCTTTTATTATAATATAATAGAATATATATAGATGATTGTGCACATAACTGGCACTATTCGCTATTTGACAACTTTTTTTTGTTATATGTTATTATAGAGAAACACCTCTTTATGATAGAAATATGAGTGAAAAAAACACTTCAATATCATAACAACTCACCGAGATACTACAATGTTAGAATTACATTTTTAGACTTTCCCAAATACGTGCCGAAACGCTTCCTATTCAAGTCCATTATATCGTGACGTCACGCGACATACGTTGTTTGGGGAAATCAAGAACTTTTTTTGCGTTTATCGTAACGGTTTTATAACAAAAATTGCCATACATTTTATGCTCTTCACTTGAATAATATAAGTAATGCAAAAGTGTACCAGAGACGTAGGTAAAGTCAGACTGTATCACTACTGTTACATAACCTTACTTTGAAAAACAGGTCACAATAGAAAAATTTGCTTGCCGTTCAACGTAACAACGCACCCCTGAGGCTACAACAGAAACAGCCCCACAAATAAAAATAAAACGTATAAAAATAAATTGCAGTGCAAAGGCAATCGGGCAGCTAATCAGCAGAACCTGCGTCTCTGATAGGTCACGGTGTAAATAGAACTAGTACTAGGGCCCTGTGGGACGTTTCTCGATATAAATTTACTGAGCAACGAGGATTGATGGTTACAAACTGTTTGGCACAAAGAGGGAATTTAGAGTTCGCTCGGATTGCTATCACCATTTTATTTGCTAATCCAGGGTTTCTTAAACTGTGGTCCATGGACCCCTTAGGGGTCCGTGATACGAGAGCCGAGGGTCCGTGGAGTATGCATACAATACAATCTTTCATGTGCCCTTAATCTTATTGTAATACTTTTTTTTGACATGTGATATCGAAAAACATTTTACGAATAAATGAGTATGAGTATGAGTATGAGTATGATTTTCTTTTGTTCTGATATTCGGAAGAGGTCCGTAATATTTTCGAAATAATGTAGGGGGTCCGTGACCAAAGAAAGATTAAGAAACTCTGTGCTAATCCATCATCAATCGCTCTATTTATGTTAGGGATAGAGATATTCTCTGAAATTTCCCATACAACATTGAGAATATTCCCGAACAGCACATCACTAGTAAGGGGTAAGACTAAGAAATTTCTCATTTCCTAAAATCATAGAAATCTTCAATTCAGAAAATTTTAGTGACTTTAAAGTCTTACGTATCTATTTTAGGATAAAAAGTATCCTATGATTATGATCATATGAATCCAGGACTCTGTCTACGTGTATGCCAAGTTTCATCTCAATCATTCATTTGTTATAATAAATGAATGATTGAGATGCGTTATTTAGTAACAAATATGAAAAGCTCCAAACATCTTCATAAACTTTCACATTTAATGTAGTATATAGGCAGGATAGGATAGGATTTTTAAGGTGCAGATTTCGTTAACGCTAATTGCTTATATTCGTCTGCGACTGCTGCTGTTTTCATAATAGGAGCATTCCACGAAAACGTTTCGTAAGGGACACTACTTTTTTAATGCTTTTAAAAATAATGAAATGTAAAATTAGGAAGCTGAATGTTGGTTTAGTAATATTATAACTTGGCTTTAAGATAGGTAATGTTTCTTATCAGCTAATAGGTTTTATTAGGGTAGCTATAATTGGGTTTCGTAAGGGACAAAAAGTGGATGTTTTCATGGAATGTTCCAATATCACTTCTAATGTTTTCCGCATTCATACAATGAGATGTCATTTGGATACAGGTGCTGAATTGTATTGATTAACTACTATTCGTTTTCCCAGTGAAACCTTTCCCTGTTGATGAGAGTTTTACCGATGCCAGGATTAAGGTAAACACGAGCTGACGTCTTTACTTTATGTGGAATATCAGTGAGGTGGCTAGGCTAGAGACACACTGGGCTCGGAACCGGTATTTTGAAAAAACCCCGAAATAGCCCAATATTTTGAATTATTTTATGTAACTAACTACTAAACTAACTTGGCTCAGGGACCCAAAGAGGGTCTTGGCCTCCGAAACGAGAGCACGCCATCTGTCCCGATCGTGCGCAACTTCTTGCCAGTTAACGACTTGAAGACGTCGCAGATCCGCCTGCACACTGTCCTCCCAGCGGTACCTGGGTCGCCCAACCGGGCGGCGACCAGTTGGTCGTCCCACGTACGCTCTCTTGGCCGCACGATCCTCTCCCATTCGGAGTAGGTGACCAAAACCAGCGAAGTCTGTGTGATTTTTTTACGCCGATGATGTTGGGTTCAGCCCCTGCAGCTCCTGGATCTCTATGTTCTTACGGATCCTCCACGTGCCGTTTTCACTCTTGACAGGCCCCAGGATCTAACGCAAAACCTTCCTTTCCGCTAAGGAGCTGACATTCCTCTTTTTGTGTTAGTGTCCAGGCCTCACAACCATACATAAGGATGGGTGGATTATTTTATGTAGAGCTCAGTATCGTATTTAAGTCATGATTTCATATTATTAAATTGTCGGGTTAAAAAACGAAATAATAAACCAAAGAGCGATAAGAACGGAAAGAATACCAGTATTTTTGGATGGAGCAAATAATGGTTTCCGAGCTCTGCACTGGATATACGTCCAACATAATAGCACTGGTTAGAAGTGCACCTTGTGGGGGGATTTTCCATGTATGGGCTAACCAATAAAGGATATTTAAGATCTTAAATAATGGATTGAAGTCTTTCGCGAATTTTCTCCGCACTCTAAAAAATTTAAGCTTACTAAGAAAAAATTTCTGTTAGTTGGCGTTAAATTAAATAATACAAGCATGATATAAAACATGTCAACGAAAGCTGATTAATTAAAACAGCAAGTTTAGTGATTAAAAGGGCCATCCGGGCCCGGATGGCCCTAGTGTAAATACGCCCCTGGTGCGACATAGAGAACTAACCACAATTTTTCTGTCAATATCGCGCCTAATATAATTTCAACCCGTGTAAGAACAGTTTGTAATCGGTGCACTTGCCGCTTCGACTTTAGGCCGAGCCACACCGGCTGCGTACACGTCTGCGTGCGCGTGGCGTACGCGTTGTATAGTATGAATGTTTTTCAAAATGGCGGCTAGTCACGCTCAAATACACGCTCAAATTCACATACGTACGTAGGTAGTATGGGAAGCGACAAGACGCACATTGAGTAGGGTGACCAAATGTTATGCAAAAATGTTTTTTTCTACTTATAATCTGAAAAATGCTGGCTGCTGGCTCACGGTGGATGCAGGTTGCTTCCAACCGAATTAAGTGGAAATCTATGAGGGAGGCCTATGTCCAGCAGTGGACGTCCTATGGCTGAAATGATGATGATGATGATGAATCTGAAAAATAATTACAAATATTGGTGATAACAAATTAATAATTAACATCGTTAGTCTTGCGCCACGACCCAGAAATCACCCTGTATATAGTATTTAAGCCGTAGGGTTTGTTGCACGAACGAGTCACCATTATGGCCGCTTACCTCATAATGCGGCGGCTTACACCCCGGCAAAAACCTGCCGGCCAGGCCGGCTTCATAGTGCCTAGACTCTTTAGAGGAAATGCACTCTAAATGCTTCCTCCCAGTGTGTCCCTATCATTTGGCTATAAACCGCTCGAGGTGGTTTTACTCCTCACTGTTACGGCCCCCGTTCGATCTACGACCGTGTTTTGTTCGTGACAAATTGGTATCCCATCAAAAACATTACATGTAAAAAGATGCAAGTCTCGCAACGCAGTTCTCCTACAACAAAAAAGTTTTGAGATGTAAAGTTAAACCAAGTCAGTACCGGGGGGGTATCAACAGAACTCGATTTCCACCGACTTGCCTATTATTAGATCTATAAAATGTGTTCCTCCACGTTTAAATAATAGGCAAGTCGGTGTCTCTAGTCGGAATCTCATTTCTTTTTGTAAGTGGTCTTCCTTTAATGATTACATTCCAATCCATTATTTTCAATTTGAACTGCAAAACTAACTTTGTAATCGCATGTATTTGTATAGGATTACAAACTTATGTGTGCAGTTGTGACTGAAATTACAACATATTTAGGTTTTTAAGGACTTGATAGGCTAAAAACTAACTATGTTTAAAATTTGGAGCTTGTAGGTCTGGTAGAAGTACCTTAGAATTATGATGATCACCAGTCAGTGAGTGAGTCAGTCAGTCAGTCAGTCAGTCAGTGACAAAACTAAGGAACTTTGACATGCAATAGTTCTTAAACTACACGTTCAAATTAAATGATATTGGGAATATATATAAGTCTTATTGAGCCCTATATATCCCTGAAATTTCAGAGTTCTAGCTTTAGCCAGTACAAAATTACGGGACGCTGAAAATGGCCTGAATGGCTTCGAGAAAAGGATGGTACGGCCGTGCCTTTGTTTTGCTCGATTTGGCGGGGGCACTACCGTGCACCCAGATCAAGTATCAATCAAGGAATGGGTTTTTTATTACCTATACTGCATAATACGGTCAACGTCATATAGAAATTAAATCCCTGCCAAATATACCTACGCTTGAATAATTTAAATACTTAATTGTTACTAGAAGATGCCTAGTATTATCCCTCAGTACCTCCGCTAACTGCTAACGGCGACGCAAAAGACTTTTTTTAATTTGCAACCCTTGTACATACAAGTACACACATGTGTATGTAGGTTTGTCCTCAAGGGATTGAGCTGAAATTTTATATAGTATATATTTAGTTTTAGTAATAATGCAACATTACGGTATCATCGAGTTAATGTAATGATGGAGACGGAAGGTAGCTACAGGATCATAAGGAGTTTTCAGGTTCATTTGATTGTTTTCTATATTTTTTTATTTATACAACGAGTTTTACAGCAGCAGTTTGCGATTATAAAAAAAAAATGTAACTACTATGTATGTAAATAATAAATAGTGTGTCTCAAATATAATAATGCCAATGTAAATTACAAATGGAAGGGTGAATATTAAAAAAAATATGATAGATGTCGCGATTTGTCAGTATAAAGCCGGTCAGTTTTATTTATAGTATTTAATCTTAACTCAAGTTTTTTGTTTCAGGTAATTCTCCCGTCCCATCACCTGATTCTTTCACAAAATGGCACCTGGGCGGGGTTCAAATATTACAGACAAGGGTTATCTTTCCGCGAACGTTTAGCTATACTAACTCACTTTTTCCATATTTTTTATACCCGATACATCATAAACAGCCACTTTTCAACCAATAAACAGTAAACCATGACGTCACGGGCGAGTCGGCTTCGTGTCAGCTAATAAATTACAAATGGCGGTGCAAACCACGGAATAAAAAAACAGTGGAAGTGGCATACGCTTCAATAACTGAGAGAATAATTGTCGCCAATCTCATACATTAACAAAAACACATACAATGAAATCTTGAATTTGATTGGTTATTTTATACAAGACTATGCACCTTGATACGTTAGCATAATTGAAACTTTATAACAATGCCGCATTGTCGAAATTACACTACACATTTTACAACTTACGACGTATTAATACCAAATATCTATTTGTCATACTATTTGCTGCCATCTAGCGTTGAATAGCTAAACAACACTATATGAATTAATCGAAGTAGTTTGGCCACTCGATGCCAGAGAGCGACACTTTGTTAATGGTATTTTGTAGTGTTGTACGCAACGCTTTGTAATCATAATATCGATAAAATTATGGTAATAAAATATATAGCGAGTATTTTTTATATTTATGTTTTATAAATTTTGTTTGCATAAAAGACGGAAATTAAACATAAAGCGAGTAAATAATAAAGGATCAGAATCAAGGATCATTTATCACAAGGTAGCTACCTACCTGTTGTGTACGAGAACTTTAAGAGGTAATCTCATCGCCATTAAAGTATAGCGCGTAGCCTGACCATATTGTAGGTAAACAAAAACTCGAATACGTTTCTATCAACGTATAGATAGGCAAACAGCAGCGGTAAGTACCCATTTTACTAATTCTACTTATTTAATCCAACTCAGTTGGATAATACATGAAGGTACAAACGGCGAACTTAATGCCATAAGGCGTTCCCGACCGACGACACTTTTCGACCTTATTCCAATGAAACAAGGTCAAAAGGTGTAATAGTAGATTGTTCAACTAGGGACTAAAACAAGCCATAATGACACGAGGTGTTTACGATCGAGTGTCATTATGGTTGTTTAGTCCCGCGTTAAACACTCTACTTTTCACTTTGAATGCGAGGAAAAAAACGACGTTCTATTACACAAAATTACAATATTTATTGTTCCGTACTTTCGGTATAAAGTTGCACTATACACATTAATTGATGAAATATTGTGCTGAATACGATTAATGAACGTTCAAAAAGCAAAGATTTTTTTTCCGCGGTTCTTTATTTTTTTTTTACTTAGTGAAGTCACTCAGGCTTTAAATGCTGGCATTTTTAGCCAACAGGTTCAAACGTGAAAACTACCTATTTTAAAACTAATTGGATCATGCAAAATAAAATTAAGTTACCCCTAATCTAGTTAAGTTAGTTTTAGGTCTTTACCGCTATGGTTTCCGAACGTGACTTGACATCGCGTTGTCTATGGACATATGTCACAAATGTCACTTTCTGTTTTAATATTTTCTTGTCATACTGGGTCAATTAGTAAGGTTATATTATTAAAATTTCCTCACAAGTGTGATGAAAAACATTGTGTCTGCCACGGGCGGTACAGGAATTACAAACTCGTGTTATTAAAGCCCTCGGTTTCACCTCGGGCTTATAACAAACACTCGTTTGTAATTCCCTACTTACCGCCCTAGATACACAATGTACTAGTACTTACCACGTGCGGTAATAAAGAACGCCTCAGATATCATATTTATCGCCCTTGCCTTCGGATCGGGCGTGAAGTACCTGCGACCTGAGACTTTCTTAGGTTTACCGGCCTAGGTAAGTAATGTACTATTATCTACACCCATATCATAGATCTTCTATTATGCGTTCGTCGTTCGAGCTTTAATGACCACCATTATGACAGCAGTAACATCGGTGTCTTATATATGTCAGTGTTATAATAATGTATGAAAATCCATTATGACATTGGTAACCGATCCTTTAATTAATGGAAGCCTCGCTGGTCATGACACACGTTTACCTGCGATATGACTATGTGATTATCGCCACGGCGGTGCCATAGCGGCCATTCCTGTAGTTTCCAAACACATCATTGAGGATTTATAATATGTGTGTAGAAATAGTACATTACACAACTTGGGTGGTAATACAAAGAAAGGCCGAGATCGCAGATGTATGCAGCCCGAGCTGCAAGCGAGGGACGTAAATATGCGATCGAGGGCTTTCTTTATTACCTCCCGTGTTGTGTACATCATTTTATGTCCACACTTGGCCAGAAAGCGGCTTTTTCCGTACGCGCAGCGTGCGGAAAAAGCCACTTTATGACCAGGTGAGGCATAAAGTTATGTATGCAACTGTATATAATTACGCCTAAAACACTCGTGTCATCTTATTATGAAACGAGCCAAACACATAATTATTGTGTCCTTATGGCAAGTGACCAAGAACTATTAGATTTATCGATAATTATATCGACAACACCCTCTCTCTACTACAGTGAGGTCAGTGTACTATCGAGTAGCGGGCTTTTTGCGAGTAGCGTAGAACATTCTAGATTGTTGTCTAATTCTATTGTGAGTAAAATTATACTTTATTCCATTGACATTAAGTTTATTTTTGTATAGCAAAATCCATAAAAATGTCTTGAAGGACGTAAAATGAGAAATTTATTTAAATAAAATAGAATTAAGGCTTATCGATGATATAAAACGCCACCATGGGAGATGTTTTTGGTGCGGCTATCATTTTTACACTCCAAAATGGAACAATAAGGCCTACTTCTTGACTTATTTGCGTATTGTCGGCACAACTATCTCGCACGAGCGATTGCGGCGATCTGGGCTTGGTTGCGCACACCTTTGCGTAACTATGGCACGCGTAACACGCCCACTTTACACTTCTACTGTTTTTTTTGTTCTGTGGTGCAAACCACTCAAATAATTCTTCCGTTAAGGGTTTAACGGTATTGACATAAAGTCCATTATAGCTTGATCCACGCCCATTCGTTTCGTGGTATTTCAATACTGACATGGCTGTCTCGTAAATCGCCGAGTCCAAGGAATCGAGCTGTACAGCCACAATCGAAATAGAGTAATTTTCTCCGCTTCCGCCCACAGGAGAAGTTCTAGTAATATTTTTAAAGTTTTTATTGAATGATGGATTGTTAATAAATATTGCGGTTGGAATAATTTTTTGTGGGTTCTCTTAACTTAATCTTTTGCAAAAGGTAAGTAAATAATAGTCCCTGTGATTCTTATTGTGAATAAGGTAGACGTCCTAGTAGTTGCCATCTTGCATTTGAAGGGTTTTTTTTATTTTTGCGGTTTTTGGTTTGTTTTAGCCTGAAACTGACTACATATTATTATAATACAACGTGATTTCCATACTTGAGTTATACTTTTAAGTTTGCTAGTGTAGTCACAGACTCCGTTTAGACATGGTCTCATTTGTTGTTGAATAACATTCTACACAACAAACCCAATCTTCAAAGACAAGCATTCGCTACCAGAGATAATCAAACACAATCTAATTTATGTATACATTCTGACAGGCGGGCAAAGGTCGTTGACATCTAAACAATTTGAACAACAATCCTTTGTGGTTAGGACAACCCTTAATACACCGAGTTCTAACCTCCACTATTATAATGGACCATTTAGTTCTACTTTAGAATGACGTAAATGGTTCATTATTGCGAAATACGTAAGACCTTTTCAACCCAAATATACCATGATTCAGCTATGGTTGTGTGAAATGAATTGGGCAGTAGGTATTTACTTTGAGTTTAACGGCCTTAATGGATTAAGTTGAGGTTGTTTGAGTAACGTCAAATTTAAAACAGCTTCCAATAAAAGGCTTAAAATTTACCATTCATACAGTTGAATTTAACGAGTGGAGAAACCAAAAGCTATATTCAAACGATTTCAGATAATGCTAATAGGTATAAAAAGAAAGAGCACGAGAAAAGATCTTTTTTTGTTTGAACGGGGCTTGCCTCAGAGCGACCCGTTGCTGCACGTCGAATGTGTACGAGAAAGGTTTCTTCGTTAACGTTTAACCAAAAAGACGTTCGTCATGCTTTAATTTTTAACCCCCGACGCAAAAACGACGGGGTGTTATAAGTTTGACGTGTCTGTGTGTGTAAATGTCCTTGTGGCATCGTAGCTCCAAAACGGATGATCCGATTTTAATGCGGTTTTTTTTGTTTGAAAGGTATATCAGTCGAGAGTGTTCTTAGCTATGTTTGGTGGAAATCGGTTTAGGTCTTCAAGGTCATCAGGTCGTTTGTTATGTTTGGTCGGGGGTTTTTTAAATTTTTAATTTAGTGTTTTTTTATAACTTTCGTTCAGATATGCACTCTTCTGGATGGTTATATCAAAAGTAACATACGCCCTTTAAGCGTCAATTATAAAGTCCAATGAAATTGAATATATATTCTATCTATTTAAAAGATGAATTCAGAAACTCATTCAGACGGTTCTAATTAAAATTCTCTACCCTTCATAACCTGAACAGCTAAGTCACCGTCACGGTAGAGAATTTAATTAAAAAGTGGGTCTACGCGTCAGCATTGCATTCAAGGTTACTTGGTCTAATCGTTGTAATTTATTTTGCGCATCAACAAACAAGTCTCTGCGGTGCGACTCTGTCTGTCTGTCACAGCCAGATATCTCAGAAACTACTGCTGCCATCGATTTTAAATTTGGAATCGTATTAAAATTAGCTAACCTGAACCCATTGGATGTAAAAAAAATCTTCTAAATTTTTGACTTTTTTTAAAGGGGGGTTGAAAATTGAAAGTAGGGCTATTATATAGAGTGGGGTATCAAATGAAAGGGCTTGATTTGTAGATTAAAACACCATTATTGGTTTTTTTCTTCTACGCGCCACTTGCAGCTAATGTGACATATGCGCTTTTCTATTCAGCCACACTTTTGTTCAACCTTCATGAACTGAAGATGATGAGAGATTGCTTATACTTGAATCACAAATATTTTGATCTATATATGTAGGTTTTGGGATTTTCTGGTACCTATTTGAATATTATGGTTACATTTTTAGCATCCCATAAAACAATAGGCTTAACCTTATTTACGATTGTACCTGAAACAAGATGGCGTCCGGCGCCGTTCCAATCAATTCGGAGATTCCCCTCGTAAACTTACCTTTCAATTTACGAGATATTTTACGATCGCGATGGATCGTTTTGATGCCATAAATAAATGGATTTTAACGAACACTCTCGTACTTTCTATCTATATGAAATATTAGGAAGGCCGTCGCCATTTTGTTTTGTTCAAGGATTTCTTTTTAGTGAATTTTGATCAGTCGGTATTATTAATATATTTAAATAAGTAGGCGAAATTATAAACAGTCAGTCTATTAATATTGTGTTACTTGGTATACGTGTGTAGATACTTACGTTGTTTTCCTACACCGGGCATTTTACAGCATGAAATAGTTCAATTTAGAGGATCGTTTGAGGAGGAGAGGGCATTTATGAATATATATGTATTTTGTATTTTTATTTGATGATGTAGGTATTATTGAATAAATTAATACGGATGGACTTACATAAGCATAAAGTCTGTATACACATTCGCTTAGTTTGTGTATTTAAATTTCATTACGGTTAGGCATCGTCCTAATAGAACGCGAATGCGCGATCATCGTAAGTTCGCGCGAATTTTACTCGTACGAACGCGCGATCAAACATATTGAACTCGAATAGGTGTCCTAACCGTCAGGTGTCCGTCGCGCGATTGTCAGTTAGTTCGCGTTCTATTAGGATACAAAATTTAGTAGGTAACTCTGATGTAAAATCAAACATCTAATTTTCAGTGCTGTTACTGGAAACCAATATGGCGTCCAGCTCCAATCAAATCGCGCCACAATTGCATACGTGGTAAAACTACTCGCCACAGGATTTGCCGAATTTCCCACATCAAATATGAGGCTTTTTACGTTTTACATCGCTCGGACCACTGCGCGTTCTAGAAAATGCAGAGCACTGGGATATGAAATATTTTCCGAAAGTCTACTAGCAAACTTTTTGGCATTCCATGTATATTAACTAGATAGAGGATGGAGAAAGGTTCTGTTTTATTTTTGAGACAAGCTTTTGTTGTCGTCTGTACTTTTTGCATAATCGCAAACTGCATGTCAAGACCAATCAAATGCGCCGAAGGTGGATTTATCTTATGTACTTAATTTAGATAATCATGGCCACTTTCCGACTCCATCATCAGATCAGCTCGATGGTACCATAAACTTGCATCGTCGCCAAACTTACACAAGTATGCCAAATTTCAGCTCAATTGCACTAACACACAGTTGTTGTAAAATGTTTTGCAAATTTTAAAAGCACAACTTACATACCGTCAAATGCTGTAACTTTGCCTAGGCTGCCTAACTTTGCCTACCTGATTTCATAAGCTTCCTCTAGGACAAGCTGCACATAAAACTATTAAACATCAAGTATTGAATAGGGAATGCAGCCCGGGTATCCGGGTAACCGACTTAATTTAGAGTCGGGTAAAACCCGGGTATTTTGACTCAAAACCCGGGTTAAACCTTGTAATTAATAAAAATTATGCATATATCGTTTTATTTTAAAGATAATAAATAAAATCTAACGTCGGCCGCCTTAAAGCAAACGCGAAAAAACATCACAAGCTTGCTTATCTTACTTAACACTACCGGCAAGTTCATTGTAGGTAATGCAACTCGGGTACTCGAAAACCCGGGAAACTGGCTTTATTTAGAGTCGGATAATACCCGGGTTTCATATTTGACCGGGTATTGTACTCCCTAGTATTGAATAGGCACTTGATATTGAATAGTTTTACGTGTAGCTTGTAGCGAGGAAGTTTATGAAATCAGGTAGGCAAAATTAGGCAGCGTAGGCACATTTGACGATACTTACAAACATTGCAAGTTCAATAAAAGCTTGTAAAAAGTTAGGTATCGTTTTTTTTGATAATAGTAAGAAAGTAATGTAATTTAACAGATAACCATTGCCATGAACATTAGAAACCTATAAACACAAGTTGTTACAAACATACATATGCATCTAGTAACTATGTGATTTACAATTGTCTAGGACAAATTAGGTACCTCAAAGTTGCGAGTAGTTAAGTATCGGTTTATTCGGAACTTGGGATATTAATTGGGAAACGGTCCATAATTCACACGTGCGCTACTTTATCTCCTAATTTATGATCAGAACTTAGTGTTGGCAATATTTTAATTACCGAGTACCAGCATATGTTAGTAAAAGTTAAATTGTCAGTTTTATTGCGTCACGACTATGCGATGTTATTAAAAATCAGTATGAGGTAAGTACCTATATAGCAATAATTGTATTCAATTTGACAACAAACTAAATTTAATATATAAGTTAACTCTAAAAGTCAAATTACGTTTCCAAAACTGCTCGGATACAATCAATTACACTCATTTTCGTGTCACCAACGATTTTAAAATGAGAAAAACTAAAAAAAAGGTACCATGTTGAGCATGACGTCAGTATTTCATACTAAACTGCATGATTTTTGAGCGTTTTCACACTTAAAAAAGAAGCTACTTTGAACTGCCATCAAGTAGCCTATTACAAATATATGTGGAAGAGTAGCAATTTAGTTCTGTAACTTATTAAGGCCGGGCTCTTTGAGCGCATCGCATCAGCCATTTAGAGATCTCTCACTAGCAGAAGAAAACTCGCTCAGACGCACAGAATGTGAACTCTGGTGATCCTAAGATCCAATCCTATGCTACTATATTCTGGCATAACTGAACGAAATTGTAAAGGTTCCCAAATAGTATGCCGGGAGCCTGGCGGGCAGTAGCGTAGCTAGGTACCTCAAGGCCTTGTGACAAAAAAGGGGCCCTAGCTGAGACAGTCCTTAGTCCTGCCTTGAACACGTCCAGCGAGCAACTGAAGCCAAGCAAGCGGACTACCTTGTTATACAAGGTGCCCATGAGCATTGCGAGAGATTTTAAACACGAATTCCTGAGGCTATAAGGAGTAATAAATGTTATATGAACCTAGGTCGAATTATGATTTTTAATTTTTTTATGTTTTCATACATAATAATTGCTAAATAATTCTAATCTAGTGGAAACGTGCCTTTACGACGAGCTGGCAACGTCGGTTATTGCTATCTGACTTTGATAGTCAAATTAGATGGTTAAGTCTCGCAACGTCGCAATCATAAAGGTGTTTCATACTGGAGATTTCATAACAACATTTTTACACAAAAATGGAAATATCTCTAAAACCGAGCCGAATTTAGCAAACGTTAATTAACATTTTTAACTTAAAATATGGTCTGGAATATCCTGTTAAAATCCCTCGCAATGCTCATGGACACCTTGTATAATATTAACACGTTCGCGGACAGTAAGTCACACCTGTTTGACACAAACATTTTGTATGGAATTTTTGGAACTGTTACAGCAGGTTCGTCACAATTGTGCCATTGTGTACTGTTTATATGTGACACTGAATGCTATGTAAGTCGAATGCTATACCAGCGACGTCAAATATGATACTTTGTTATACCACGTTATGTGACAGCAAATGCTATTGCATATAACTGCTATAGCAGTTCTGTCACATGGTCTAGTTAGCTTGTGATATATTATGACAACGAATGCTATAAGTTGCCTGCTATAGCAGCTCCGTCTAATTTGTTGTACTATAGTATGTAACAATGTGACACGGATGCTGTATTTTATCACCTTTTTTTTCATGTTTTAATCAAAAAATATGTTATTTTTAAAAATATGTCATCATAATATCGGGATTGGTGATGACGGCGGTTGAGACGCTCTAAAATCTACCCAGTCTCTTCCCATGGAGTATCTTTTATGGATGAAGTTGGATCTATCAAGCTTGATAGGTGAAGCTGCTCGTTCGCTTTGTACTGATTGCGGCGACAATGCTGACAGGTTTGGAGATGAAGGAAAAAAGTCGCTTGGTGGCAAATCAACTAGGACAGCTAAATGAAAGTCAGGATCGGCTTGTGGCGCAGTAGCTGGCTCAATTGGTGGCAAAAGGGAAGGCTTTCTTTGCGGCGAAAAAATTAGCGCATTTTGTGCTGAATTAACTTGCTCGCTTCAAGGTGAAGAGGGTGATGATAAGGCTGATTCGTTTCGCAGCACATGAACGGGCTCTCGTCGCGACGAGGAATGTCTAAAGGCGAAGTAAATCTAAACCAAATTGAAAACACTTTTATTACACAGTGCTAAGCAACCTATACACCCATTACGTTGCAAGTAGTAGAACAGAGAACGAACAATATTATAATTCAAAGATTATTACCTAAAATTATTATTACTGTATTAGTTTATCAAAAAATAGGTATCATAATTCATGCCTGCGTTTTAAATCCTTGCCACCATTAACACTAGTTATAGGGCAATAAACAGTTAGTAAATAAGCCTAGTCATTGCAACACACAATATTATGCTAGAAAACCATAGAATAATTGTTACTTATGATGATGGAAATAATGCTTCGAAAAGGCTCCGTAGCTCGAAATTCACCAACATCACCATAGACTACTCAGCGGCGCACTCGCCGGTTGACCAAACAAACTTTCATACAACCGCGACTGCTATAGCATCTGTGTGCATGAGAGGGGGGTACTATAGCCGGCAATACATGTTTAGCTTTTTTGTGTGCAAAAGCATGTAATATGACAGTAAGCGCGTCTGGACTAGAGAAAAAGTGACAGTAAAGATAGATCTACTAGTATTTACTATAGCAAAGCGCATTCTTTAGCATTTGCGCTCAGGAAAGCATCTCAAATCAAGACTGCTATAGAATGCGTGTCACAAAAGTTACTCAAAATTCGAATGCTATAGAATGTCCGTCCGCGAACGTGTTAAACTAATAAGAAGGAAGCTATCTAAAGAAAGCTCATCTGATAGCAAATGCTTTAAAACGTCATTAGTCATCACCTATTTTTAGGATTTTTCAAAAAAAGATGTCTGTAATTAGACCTTAATATAACAAACATTTAATCTTGTTCCTTTGTGTAACGAAAGTTTCCATACAATTTATAAATTGTTAATTTCGTTACATAAAGGAAATAGTTAACACTTGGCTTAATAAAGCCCTAATTACGGACATCTTTTTTTGAAGACGACTCATCTCAGGATCTACTGATGCTATTGACTTGAAATTTGGAATAGTGTTAAAAACCGCTAACCCGAGCCTATTGATTGGATGGAAAAAAATCTTATATTATTTTAACTTTTTTTTAAAGGGAACCGAAATGGGATGTCGAGTATCAAAAGTAGAGCTATTATATCGAGTGGGATATCAAATGAAAGGGCTTAGCATGACAAAAAAAGTTAAAAAAAATACCATTCCCCCCTATTATCTCCGAAGTTACTGAACAGAAAAATCTGTAAAAATTACCGATTATTAATATCATCCTAAATATTACAGGAAAAATAAAACGGGTTTCCTAACTTGCAGCATTTTTTAGAAATTCGCAAAAATCGCAAGACAAACTTATTTGTTCCTACTGAACTAACCGCGACATATTATGTCTATGTATGGGGACAACAGTTTTTCAAGAGCAAAGTCAAGTTTGTCCCACCATAGAGTTTTATCTTGAATTATTCACGTTTCTACTGACGAGTTTGTACGGAATCCTCGGTGCGCGAGTCCGACTCGCACTTGACCGGTTTTATTTAAATGTGATAAAAGTGTGATATATGTCATGTAAAACTGGAAAAGCTATCAAAATTTACCCGTTGTCGCGATTTTTTATGATCGAGCGAAATTGTAACTGGTGTTGAAGGTGTTTTAAACCATAGAATTAGTTATCAACCTCTATCATATATTTTTTTCGAATCAAAATTGCTAGAGCGCTGATGATGAGATATGTAAAACGAGGCTCTCATATTTCGGGTTTATTATTTGTGATTTTTATCTGTGTCGTGCCGCCGTTTCATGTTCGGACATGTTTTCCCATTTTCGCCTCTTGTTTCCCTTTTTTGACTATTATCACAAAGGCACAGAATAACATTGTGCGAAAATGCAAAACGTGTTGACACAACGGCCGACGTGCAAAGCACGTCAAAACACGTTCTGACATGTAACTGCAAGCTCGCATTACATCGTGGAATGTTCCATTAATTGGGACGTTAGGTGTACGGATTAGGGTCGTATTTTGAGCGGCAGATTGGATTTGATGTGAGGTTGCGAAAGTTATCTGAAAACTCGTATGCAAAATGCTGGTTCGTGGTAATTGAGTTGTTTGCGGCCTCGTGGAACGTTGGGAAAAACGTTCGGCAGTATTTTCGAGTGTTAACACGCCGATGATGTATAGTTACTTTCAGTGCCTAAGTCTAGTAGGTAGGTACAACCCGAGTTGTGCCATTCTCGAGAATTCTCGGAACTTACTAAGGTTTGTATGGAAAATGTTTTCGAGAACATTCTCGCTCTATGTAAAACTGAGAACGTTTCCGAGAATGGCAAATTTCTGAGTAAAACTGACGCGCGACTCTTTCACATCGTCCGCCTATATACAAGGTGAAATTTTAGTGTTTGTTTTCCGTTTAAGGGCATGTTCAGTATCGTGTTCTGATTAGGAAACGGGCAATGCATTCGGGTCATTTTCTATGAACAATTATATAGAAAATGACCCGAATTCATTGTCCGTGAGTGTATAACGTGTAGTATTTTTCGAACTTCAATTTCCCAGGATACCTCTCAAAAGCTGCCTTCGTAAAGTACAATGCGACTAAAGCCGTGTAAGGGAGTAACAGTAGAGTAGATTTTTGAGCTAAAATTATACATACGTATAAAAATCATATATAATATTTTAAGATATGGGTAAGCTTTTGTTATAGCTAAGGATCTTAAAGTAAATAGCCGGATGGAGCCTCGCTAACAAAGAACTGAAGCATGTCTTATAAGCAAAGGCTTATTAGACATGCTGCTTTGATACAAAGGTGTGCGTGCTGCTCCCAATAGGAAATTACTTTAAAAAAAACCCGACCGCGGCGCTCTTTAAAAGTGCGCCATTTTGTTTATGTTAACGAACTTCATACCCAGTGACATTTGTGCCATCAAGATGAATCCAAATATGATGTATCATTTATCAAAATCGGTTGTGCCGTTGAGTAGTTACGAGTGGACATAGGAACGGACATGCATGCATACATACAGGTCAAACACATATACATATACAATACAACAATACAATATATATATTCGCCGAAGTCGGGTAAAAACTAGTTGATCTGTGCGTGCGGCTTGTAAGTACAAGCAGCCGGCTTATTAAAAATAGCTTCAGTTCCCTGTTAGCGAGGCGACACCACAGCATTGAGAACTAAAAACAATTGACGAATAATTGGGTGTCCCTCGAGATCCCTAACATCGTTTGTCCTTAAATCACTTGCCCTAACTGTTTTGTCCCAATGGGTATTTGGCCTAACGATCAGGTATGATAAACAGTATTAGGGAATGCAAAAAAAGGTTAAAAAAATTTAGGGATCCCGATGTGAGGGGATCAAATATTAGGGCATGTGAGTGTTAGGACAAATGATCATTATGACAAACAGTATTAGGGAATGCAAAAATAGGTTAAAAAAATTTAGGGATCCCAATATAGATCCGAATAATTCGATTAATTACCAACCTGTAATACAGACATAGCTGCTAGTAGCAGGATGGCGTTAAGTATTGATTTTCAGTGAAACCGGGTTCCGTTAGATTGTTAGCTGTCAGTTAATCACCATACGCAGCGCCTGTCATAGAGATAACACAGTTTACAATTACTTCCGACGTAATACGATCAAGTTCTCGTGGAAACTGTGGGCGTTGTATCAAAGATCAGCAAAGGACTCATAATATGACTAGTGCAATTGATGAGTGAGTTTAACGCAGTTGGAGTCAAAGGGTAAAACGTTTTTTTTACTTAAAAAAAAGAAGAGTTCATTGGAATATTTTTGTTTATCTGTTCTTCCTGAATTTCTGCTGGTTTCAATTGAAGGCATGTTTACCAAAACAGCGTCACTGAGTAGACAGGTTGATTCTTATAGAGAAATATTTTTAATGACAGTAGGTGTTAACCATCTTAGTTAGTTATGTTGTTTTTGTAAACATCTCTTCAATTGCTCTTTTACTAAATTTCTGCAGCAGTCTTTTAATTTCTCCGCAAACCGAAAACAAGATTAGCAAGTCAAACCACCCGATTGCCTCAGCGTAAATATATATAACCCCCACTGCAAAACCCGACTTCTCTCTACCACCACTAAGATAGTTGTGTCAGCTCAACAAGCTTATAGCTGGGATTGGGCAATCCCGAGACTTCCTCTATAAATGAGGCTGGAGAGATTCCACGGCGTGTGAATGTGGAGCCACTGTGCACGACTGGCACAATATCAGAAACGTCCACTCATCAAAGACAAAGGCGCCGCGCTTGCAGACTCATTTGCTATTGGAAACGACGCACTCTAATTTATCCATTGTATAAAAGATCTTAAAATTCATACTCCACACTGATTATACTTTTCTTACTTAGGTACTTACTAATATTCTTACTTCTTACCTTTCTTTCTTAATTTTTTCTTTTCTTCGATAAGTTTTCCTACTGACCTCAAAGGTCCTGAACCAAGTTAATGTTTCTGTTTACCCCATTGGTAGAGAATGCCTTAAGGCATTAAGTCCGACATTTGTATTTTTTATATTGTACAATAAAGATTAAATAAATAAATTATATTATAAATGAGTCATTTTCAAAAAAATTGTACCCTATTAAAAAACAAAATCACGATCGCTTCTTCTGTGTTACGAAAGTTAGGCATACAAACTATATGGGTAACTTTCGTAACACAGAGGAATAAATTAAGTTTTGTTTTAATTAAATCCCTTAATTGGGTAATTTTTTTTTGAAAATGACTCAAATGCGAAAGCACTTCTGTCAATTACCTTTTTACGTTTAAACCGCTGGACGGATTGTAATTAAATTTGGTATGCAGATAGTTTGAGATCCAGGAATACAAATAAAAGGCTTTTTATTCCGAAAGAGTGTGAAATAGGGGTGGAAATTTTCCATGGGACTACAATAGTTATACTAGTACAACACTCGGGGAAATCTAATAGCAAACATCCTTTAATACTTGCGCAACCAAAATTTCGTAGTGCTACGCTCGTAGCCGTAACACGGGGTCACTCGTATGTAGCGAAAGTTCGCTACGAGTCCAGCGCCCGCGGAGCGGGTTCCCGGTGTTGAAAGTATTAATGTAATGAACTAGTTTACGCGAGCGGGCAATAGTTAGTGAATTTATAATTATATTAGAGATGGGCCGACTAGTCGGGAACGCCGACTATTCGGCATCATTTGTAGTCGGCCGATTAGTCGGCAAAAAATGCCGAATATTCGGCACTATTGCCTAGCGGAGAATATAGGACACAGAAGAAATTAAACCATATTTTTCTTGATTATCTTATATTTTTACGTATTTTACTCAAGTACAAAAAAAATAATCAACTCAATTAAAAACTGATCAGACACGAACGCGTGACAACAAATGGCGGGGAGACGAAGCGAACCGAGCGTTTCCGATTGCACCCGAACATAGCTAATAACTATGATCGGCAATGCCGACTAGTCGGCCGATTAATCGGCAAATTGAGAACCGATTAGTCGGCCGACTAGCTAGTCGGCAAAATCCGTAGTCGGCCCATCTCTAAATTATATGTATAGCGACTGTATAATTCTACATGAATAAATAAATACCAATCTTCGGAAGGAGGAAAGGTTTGGGGCGAACTAGTGATGTTTACGTGTTAGGTATCTATTCCCTATGATTAACCTATGGCTTCGTCATTGCAAGTTACACAGTTGCCTAGTGCCATGTACCTGGCACGTGTCGAACAGGGCTGTAATACTGTTTCAGCCTTGACGGAATCACGTATCTCACACGGCCGTGCGTGGTTCATTAGGCGAGTCCAATTAACACTGGCTTCAATCTAACTACTTGAATTGGACCCTGATTTGAAGGGTGAATGTAGCGCTTGCATATTGGCCGTGCGATCAAGGTTATAGTTGATTAGGGAACAAATTGGCGTTTATGTATATTTTGATGACACGTTTAACTTTGAGTAACCGACTACGAAGATCCTGAATTCAAATGTTTGTATGGGCAAATACTTGTGTGATGAGTGTTTTGTTCTTAAGTAAGTGGTTTTTTTATCCATTTATAACAGGACGAAATTTTCAATTTGGTTGTATTTTTTGTTTGTGAGTTTATAAATCAGTTCGGAATATGTTTTTCTTTGATTTTAAGAGTAATTTGGTCCCATTTCTTTCAAAATTCACGTCGAGTGAAGGAATTATGGGGATTTCTTAAATATTATAAACACTTATATTGCAATTCTAATTTTACCTATACCAGTGCGTTTACTTGAGTCATGTCGTGGTGATTCTATGTTTCAAGTTATGTTTTTTAATTAGTTTTAATTTCATCTCATGTTATTTAATCGACGAAATACAGAATATTCAATATCCAAATGTTTATCTTCCGAATCCAATTAACCGAAATGCAAATATATGCTTAATTAAAACAACGGAACAAATAAGCCTGTTTATACACACGTAACACATTATAACGCCAACAACAAATTTAACACTCGCTAACAGAGTTAAGGAAATTAAGATTCGGTGAAACTAATTGTGTCTACGCCATTTAGTCCAATCAACGGGGACGCGAAGTAAAATTGCAGGGAAAGGCTATAGAATTTTTTTTTTCATCACATTTGCTCGAAAATGGTGTCATTACACGTAGGTTCTGCGGGCCGTAAATGGCCTATTACGCCCTAATGGTTTTCTTTTTAAATTTGAAAGCTGGTTCTGTTTTACTTTTATTTGTCATGTTTAAAGGAGACGCCAACTTACTTTTTTAACTTTTATCACTGAAATATTTATTTAAAGATAACTGTAATTGCAAATACATGTATTTCGGTAACATTAATTAAATGTTTAAATAATGTATTTCTTTATTTTGCAAATGTAAAATCAACTAAAATGGCCGTTACCGCTATGGTTTCCGAACGTGACTTGACATTCACATTGTCTATGGACATATGTCATTGTCTGTTTTAATATTTTCTTGTCATACTGGGTCGAAAAGTAAGGTTATTTTATTAAGATTTCCTCACAAGTGTGATGAAAAACATTGTGTGTGCCACGGGCGGTAAAGGAATTACAAACTCGTGTTATTAAAGCCCTCGGTTTCACCTCAGGCTTATAACAAACACTCGTTTGTAATTCCTTACTTACCGCCCTAGATACACAATGTACTATCTTTACCCTTCTACATGCAAAATAGATATTATGCCACACCTGGCCATAAAGCGGCTTTCTCCGCACCCTGCGCATACGGAAAATGCCGCTTTCTGGCCAAGTGTAGACATAAAATGATGTACACAACACGGAAGGTAATAAAGAAAGCCCTCGATCGCATATTTACGTCCCTCGCTTGCAGCTCGGGCCGCAAACTTCTGCGATCTCGGCCTTTCTTTGTATTACCACCAATTGTGTAATGTACTATTGTAACTCGCGCAAACGTCGCAAGTAGCACACTAAGCTGTATAAGAGATTATACAGCAATTTTATTTTACCTCTAATTTGCGCTATAAGGGTTGTATGTAGAAGTTTTTTATACAGTTTTTTGTGTTATTTCTTGTTTATAATTCTATACTTATATTTATACCAGTGTCTTCATTCGACCATTGAAAATAATTTGGGGTGATTTTATTATTTGGTCGCTAACTTACGACTTGTACCTTAGCACAGTCAGACGATGCGTGATGTTTGCTGCGAAACAAAATATTGGTAATTTGATTGACTGGTAAAATATAAAACAAAATATTTGGCGTAGTTTTGCAAGTATAAAATTCTTTAAACAAGGTGTAGAATTTTGTACAAAAGTTCTATCTACTGCATGCTGCTAATATGTTATTACCGAAATATAAGAGGTATTTTTATATTAATTTTGTGTTTGAAAATGTAATATATCTTCTGTTTGACTAGGGTACATCGCCATTTGCATCTCCGTGCGTTCACCCAAAGCTTTAAAAGCACTTTGTTCAATTAGTTGAAGGATTTGCTCAAACTTTACATACGGTTGTTATTAAAAGCTTTTATTCAGTTCTTATCTCTCTTAATCTACAATGAAATCAAATGTTTGCAGGTTACTTTAGAAACAGAAGCATTCATGTTTCTAAAATAACCTGGTTCTATCTATTCGATTCAAGTCAATTGTATTCTCTTCAGCTCTATACCATATATAATAATAAAAAATACAATATATTATAATATATTTAGATACTTTATTTTTGTTGCTTTAATTTCCATCCTCCTAATAGATACATATTCAAAGTATGATTGCGTCGCGGCCGACTTGTGCTAGTCGTGGCACTGAGAATTCGACGGGTTAAAGAACTTTTCATGAACAGTAACACTCTCTGAATGGAACTAACAACTTGGAATTCAATACAAAGGTCTCATTTTGCAGTGTCGCTGTCATAACCATTTTAATTTCTCTCGTCCTTCCTCAAGCAACACCGCCTTTGTGATCCTAGTAGATAGATACCTGTCTCTACTAGACTTGTGCTAGAGACTCTCTAGCACAAGTGCGCTGCGGACTCTTTGCCGGCCGTCAAATACTTAATACGAAAGATGATGTGACGCGTGATTAAAGGCTAAAGCATACATAACAGCTCAGCACCGGCTCAGCTCGAGCCGCTAACATTTTTTTTGTAAATAAGAAACTCCATTCTGTATCGCACATTTATTGGCATTGAAACGAAAACGTCATGACTCGGCACAGGCTAGCGGCACGGTATACAGTAGTTTTTCTTCCAACAAAAGGTACATTGGGAGCGCACATGTGTGCGCGCCGAGTACGGACGCACCACAGGCAAGCATTTGCCCCTGCGCGCCCTTGCCACAGTATGGAGTGCAGTCACACAGACGTGCGATCGTGCGTCTGTGTAAATACGTGTCGCGCGCTCCCAAACGGCCAAAATCGTGTCGTGGGGTTCCCAAACTTTTTCAGCCCGTGGCCGACTTACAAATTTAGTACTTCGTCACGGCGCTCTACCCTAGTTGGTTCAAAATAGGTCTTGTTGCTTGAATATTTGTTTGACCCGTGAATATTTGTGGTTTTAGATAATGATAGAGGATCGACTCACAGCGCCCTTCTTTACTTTCTACGGCGCACCAGGGTGCCGCGGCGCACACTTTGGGAACCCATGCTCTACTAACTATAATATTACAAAGTGTGAAAGATTGTGAAGATGTTTTTTGGTTTGGATGTTTGTTACTAAATGACGTGGTTGGCTGTCTGGATTGGGGTGTTATTTGGCATACATATTTGGCGCACAGTAGACCAAGCCCTGGATTGAAACATAGGATACTTTATATCCCAAAAAGAGTTCTATTGTGATAATAACGGGAATAATGCAGGCGAAGACGCGAGTGAAAGCTTTTAAGTCATATGAGTTTATAATGTAGTTCGGATGTTGTCAATCGGTAATACCATCTCGCACACAATTAGGAAGCGTACATGACCGCACTATTAAGGGACACAAATAGGCCAAGGAAACGTTTCCTTGGCTCGGCGAACTTGTCCTACATCGTCTTGGCCTCAGTGCCAATGTTAATGGCTCATGCACGTACAGGAATGTTTCCTTGGTTCGTTCCTCTGCTCATGACCTTAGACAAAACAACACTAAACGCCCCTGACTACTTTTGGATTTTAGAAATTGGAAACTTCTTTCATTTTTAACCGATTTCCAAAAGAAGGTCGGTTCTCAATTCGTCTGTATGTTTTAAGATAACAATGTCTCTCTGTCACATAATGCGTGCTCTTTCTGGTCGCTGGCTAAGCCGCTCCGGAGGGGCAACATTGGGTACTAGTCGCCGCGCGGCGAAATCGCCGAGTGAGCCACTTCTGCTTTTAAGTTGTAGGTATGATTAATAATAGTAATTGGCTACTTGACAACTTTTTTCTGTGATATGTTATAGAAACAGCTCTCAATAATAGAAATATTAGTGAAAAAACCACTTCAATATCATAAAAACTCACCGAGATACTACAATGTTAAAATCACATTTTTAGACTTTCCCAAATAAGTGCCGAAACGCTCCCTACTGAAGCCGATTATACAGTGACGTCACTACTCTTACGTTGTTTCGGGAAATCAAGAACTTTGTTCTGCAACTATGTTAAAACTTGCGTTTATCGTAATGGTTTCATAACAAAAGTTACTATAAATTTTATGGGTTATTTAATGGTATTAATAGTTTTTAATAATTTTATACTTTTAAAATGGACTTTCCCACCCAAGCTCATAAAAAAAGTTGCACGTTAGATATCAAACTCAAAACTTGAAAATATTTCCTTATTATGCTTATTTTAACAGGATCTTATATAATTTTTACAAATTTCAGTAACAGTCAAGTACCCAATTTGTTATATAATAATAATATTTCTTCTTCAAATATCATGTACAAATGAGTCCTTAAATACTAGAAACTCTGATGATTAGAATGCAAATACATATATCAATTAGATTATACCGCATTTTGAGATTAAAAAAAATAGAGAATATAGATGTCTCATTCTCGTAGTATTTTCACATTAAATCAGAAATAACTACCATCATAAGAGACATCGACAGCTGAACATATCCCAAAGATTTCCACTACAATTTTTTTTGTTTCCAGCATCTATATGATCTGGCAAATATCACGAGTGAAAGGGCTTTTACTGAACTGCCGAGTTACACCTTCGGCCTCGTAGTCGCGTTAGGTGCTAGTGGTGCTACTGAGGTCAATCACTGGCAGTAGCGTGGCGTCAAAAGAACTCGATTCCTATCGGCTTGTCTAATATCAGGCATTTGAGGACTTTATTCTACAGCTCATAAGGAAAATGTACACAAAATCTGGATCGGCTTGCCCAAGGATATCTTTAACGCCACGCCACTGATCGCTGGTCAGTTTGTAACACCTGTTTTTTTTGTGCTAGTAACAATACGCATTTTTCAGCTTAATTTTAATTTCTTTTACTGGCAACATCACGATTATTTATCGATTCGTTCCAATGAACACTCCGATATTCGCATAAATCGATTCCTAATCCATATTTTAATTTCATAAGGTTGGTACGCACTATATTGCTGTTTGTTTAAGTCAGTCTTTAATAAAACCGAGTCAATAAAATACCCTAAGTTTTTTTACAACGTTTCAGCCAAGATCTCAATTTGTTTGTAAGCATTTATTCGGACCGCGTTCCTAAGTCGATTTTCTCAATCGTTTAGTTTGGCTGAATAGCGTGGTGCCTTTGCGCAGAGTGGTCGAAGCGAGAGAAAAAAGGAAGACGTCGGTGAGGTGACTAGGTGTTTTTTTTCCGAGAGACGAAAAATACATGAAAATGTAAAATAATTAGAAGACTGATTGAGGAGTGTTTGTTCAAGCCGCGCGTCGGTGAGGAACATTTAATATCGTGTTTGTAGCGTTCTCTGGCGCTCACGATATATATCGGGTACCATGTGCCGGTTACGTAATTGGTAGTCTAATCCCATTATGCGTTAATTACTTCGAATCTCCATGGAAAGTAGCTGCCTCCTTTACTGGTGAGTGTTGTTCAGCTATGCATTGAGCTTAATTGATTTTTAACTTAGTCCACGTTTACAATCTTTCATGGAAATAATATTTATTGTTACAGCCTTCGTCTCCCAGTGCTAGCATTCCTGGTAAAAATGCTCCAAGTGACATCCTGTACACTACAGGTGAGTACAAGACTATGATTGTCCCTCTTAAATAGGCGTGATAGTATGAGTGTATTTCTAATGTATATTTAACATTCCAGAGAACTCAGTGAACCCGAGTATAAAGGTCAAAAATGCTTAAAGCGACATCCTGTACACTACAGGTGAGTACAAGACTATGATTGTCCCCCTTAAATAGGCGTGATAGTATGAATGTATTTCTAATGTATATTTAACATTCCAGAGAACTCAGCGAACCCGAGTATAAAGGTCAAAAATGCTTAAAGCGACATCCTGTACACTACAGGTGAGTACAAGACTATGATTGTCCCTCTTAAATAGGCGTGATAGTATGAGTGTATTTCTAATGTATATTTAACATTCCAGAGAACTCAGCGAACCCGAGTATAAAGGTCAAAAATCGCACAACATCTAAAATAAACCCATTTTTATGGTAAGTTTAATGATTGGTTCATTAGTAATCAAGCCGTTAGTTGCAATCCTTTGCACAAGTTTCTAAAATCGAGTTAGAATATAATTTGTCTGAAATAACGTTTCAGGGTTTCTACGCTGAGGCTTAAATAACCCCGTCTTTGGGTCGGAGTCCTACTTGTGAGGAGAGCTGCGTCATCTGGCATCTGCGCTAGTGCTGTGAGGACCAGAGCGTCGTGTGGTGTCGTGTGAAGCCGCCTCTACTCCGCGGATTGAACGCTAAGTGATCTTTATATACCCCGTTACTCCGGGATGTTCGTGATTGGATAGACACCACCACTTTACACCTACATAGTTTCATAAATCCTAGTGGAAGATCTTTTCCTAATATTTAAATGTGTATTGCGGGGACGCTCGCATTGGGTATGTACTATTGAGATAAAAGCCGCTCCGTGAATCTGCGCTTGCCCTGCGCTTGCCTATAATTTTTGCGTCTGCCTCACGCATGGGTTCGGATTTTACCCCGATAGTACAGCCTTTTCTTTTAAGTTGGGTTTGTTTATATAGCCAAGGGCTAAATCTTGAAATAGAAACTTCGTACGTTAATTTCACAACTTGCGCTAGTACTTATTAAGTTACACAACCCTGCGCTAGATTTTATGATTGGCTTAAATTGTTAAAATAATAGTTTAAAGGTATAATTAAACAACGCTCATGAGAATAGACCTTTCTTTTATTTAATACGACCAACCCCTACTCGTGTTGGTGGACCATTCGCAAGGCGCCCTTATTATAAGTTTAGCGTTTGGTTCCCCAGGCCACGGCTGACTTCCCGCGACCCTTTCTGGAGTTCATGCTCGCTCACAAATAAAAGTATTACAGTGGCTGCCCAACGCTAAGGCCTGAATGAGTGGTTGGTAGTTTTGTTCTGTGCTCATGAGTAGTCAGTAGGTGTAAGGTGTGTCTATAAAGTATTTTACTATAATTTAACTTTAGGAACTTGTTTTCTTGTAACGGTGGTTCAACGCTTGGTGATACTTGTGGTATCCGTTGCCCTTTAAATAATTTAACTGTGAATTTTAATATTAGCTATAACGCTTGATACTCTGACTTGATAAATATAAGTTTTGTGTATTGTCATCAAAATGGACTTTACTATAAAAGTAGAATGGTTGTTAAAGGAAGAGATCTTACACGAACTCACCATACTAAACATTCCTTCACAACCTACTGCCACATGTGAGGATTTGCGCAAGCTTCTGCGTCAAACTCGGTCGCTTATTCGACGAGGCAGTTTAAAGCCGGTAGGTGACGGCACTCCGTCAGATGTCGCTGCTGAGGTAGGCTTATGTCGTAAGGCGGTCCTAGCGTTGCAGAAGGAAGCTGCTGCTGGGTCGAAACTGTCGGAAGCGTGCCGGGAGAGACTGATAGGTCGTGCAAATTACTACCTAAGCCGCGTAGAGCGTTTGTCAGGTGATGTTGAGGGGGTGCAGGTACTTAAAGGTACTTTAGTGAATTGCTTAACTGTACTTAACCCTGATTTGGAATCGTCGGACTCTGAGGTCGAAATTTATAGCTCTCCGGTTAAGGATGAGCCCAAGACTGTATGCCGTGCTGAGCCTCGCTACAATTTAGCTAGCTTAAACCTTAAATTCAAAGGGGACACATGTGTTCGTGCTTTCACTACGCGTCTAGAGGAACTACGAGTGGCTCGCGAGATTCCTGAGCGGATAGTTTTTAATGGGTTTCCGGACATTGTGGACGGACCCGCTTTATTTTGGTACCGCTCCAATAAGGACTCCTTCAAGGATTACTTTGATCTTTTGCAGGCGCTTAAAGCAGACTTTGACATCCCGGACTTTGATCACAAATTGTTAGGCGAGATAAGAGCGCGAACACAGGCTCGTCATGAGTCGATTGTTGTTTACCTGTCAATAATGGGGAGTCTGTTCTCACGTTTGACTACTGCCTTGACGGAGCCGGAGCGTCTGGATATTTTGCTTCGGAACATTCGACCGGAGTATAGTCGCGAGCTCGCGCTAATTGATGTAAACTCAATTGCTGACTTAAAGGTTTTGTGTAAGCGTCTAGAGTTGGCGTGCACGCGTGCTGGCGATTTTGCTGAACCGTCGTCGTCTGGTTACACGGTAGCTCCGGATGTGCAAGTGAAGCCTCGAACCCCATATGCCGCGCCCCGTAAGCAAGTGGTATCGTCAGTTGGTAGGCCTACACCCAACAGAACGACATTTTGCTTTCGTTGTAAGACTCCTGGTCATAAAACTAATCGTTGTATGCGCTCTCGCGACGTCGTGTGCTTCGAATGCGGTCATCCGGGCGTGCGTCGGCCCGAGTGTCCGAATTGTAATCAAGAAGGACCTTCTACTAGTCCAAAAAAACTAGACAACAGGGTCTCGCGTTTTGCTTCATCCTCGGATGCCGCGAGACCTGTTGAAACTTACTTCTTGCCTCCTGCTAATGATCATCGGCCTTACTTAGCCGTTCAAGTTTTGAATGTGAACGTCTATGGGCTCTTGGATTGTGGCGCATCATGCTCTGTGCTAGGCATGGATGCGCACCTCAAATTTATGGATTTGTCTTTAGAAATGTGTGAATTTGAACAGCCTCGGATTCTGCGTGTCGCGGATGGAGTTAGTTACACTTGTCGTTACTATATGAATTTGCCTATTGCATATAAAGGTGTAGTTCGGTTAGTTAAATTTCATATACAGCCGGAAATCCGGTTACCAATTCATTTTGGAATAAACTTTTGGAAAGCTTTTAACTTAGCTCCTGATGTACTTGCTTGTCTTCCTTCTAATGTGGCGTCTGCCCATTCTATGGTTGGGAGCGTGGAGGAAGATGGCTTGCATAACTATGACTCGTTGACCGCACACCAGAAGTGTGAGATTAATAAAATAAAACTTCTTTATGATAATATTAACACGGATAAGGTCGGATTAGGTGAAACCTCCCTGATTCAACACGTCATTAATACAGGTGATGCTGCACCGATTAAACAAAAATATTATCGACTCAGCCCGGAAAAGTTAAAATTTTTGGACGCGGAACTTGATCGTATGCTAGAAAGTGGGATTGTTGAGCCCTCCCATTCGCCGTGGAATTCACCGGTCACTATGGTGCCCAAGGCGAACGGCGAGCTACGGCTGTGTCTGGATAGTCGTCGTCTTAACGCGGTATCTAAATCGGATGCATACCCACTTCCTTATATCAACTATATCATCGATAATTTACGCGACGCCAAGTATCTAACATCTTTGGATCTTAGTGCGGCATATCACCAGATCCCACTTCATCCTGATTCTAAGGAGAAGACGGCTTTTACAGTACCTAGACGTGGATTGTATCATTATAATCGGATGTGCTTCGGATTGGTGGGGGCTAGTGCGACTATGCAGCGGCTGATGGATAGCCTTTTTTCCGCCGAGTTCGACAACCGGGTCTTTGCGTACATCGACGACATAGTAATTTGTACATCTACATTTGAAGAACATGTTGATATTCTTAAACGGGTCTTCGAAAAGCTGAAAAATGCTAACTTAACTATCAATATACAGAAGTCCCAGTTTTGTCGCAGTGAGCTTAAATATCTTGGCTATGTTGTCGATCGTTTCGGTTTACGCACAGACCCTGGTAAGGTTGAAACGATTATGAATTTTCCTACTCCGAAAGATCCTAAAGAGTTGAAACGTTTCCTGGGTATGGCAGGCTGGTATCGCCGGTTCATTAATAACTTCTCCCAAGTTGCCCGTCCTCTAACCCGTTTGACTAGTAAAAAACTTAGATTTGAGTGGAATTCCGAGGCGGATGAAGCTTTCAACACTCTTAAGTCAGCTCTCATCTCTGCTCCTATTCTGAGATGCCCGGATTTTAGTAAACCTTTTTACATACATACCGATGCCAGCTCGTTTGCGATTGGAGGGGTTTTAACTCAACGGATTGACGATGTGGATCACCCGGTGGCTTATTGTAGTAGAACGTTGAGTGCGCCAGAGGTTAACTACACAGCAACGGAACGGGAACTTTTGGCCGTGATTTTTGCTCTTGAGCAGTACCGCGCATACGTAGAGGGATCAAAGTGCTACATAGTCACGGATTGTAGTTCTCTACAATGGTTTTATAAACTTAAAAACCCGACAGGACGGTTAAATAGATGGGCTTGTCGTTTGAGTCAGTTCGAGTTTGAGATCATACATAGAAAGGGCAAAGAGCATATCATACCTGACACTCTATCTCGAATTAAGATCTCCTCTATCACTTTTGATCCGATAACAGTGCAGGACCCGTGGTACCAAAAACTATTGAAAGATTGCTCGGAAAATCCTCGTCTCTTTCCTAACTTTACCATTACTGACGGGAAACTGTATCGTTTGTCTAAAAATAAATATAATCTTACTGCGCAATTCGATTGGAAGCTTGTAGTGCCTCGAGAACATCGTGAGGAAATCTTCCAGCAGTGTCACGATGCACCGACCTCTGGACATTTTGGTGTTGCTAAGACCCATAAGCGAATTGGTGCGGCGTACTTCTGGCCAGGCCTGTTTCAGGATGTCGAGAAGTATGTTGCCGCTTGTGAGGTGTGTAAATGTTACAAGCCTGCCAACACTGCTCGAGCAGGACTAATGGGTAATCCCAGGATTGTTACTAAACCTTGGGAAGCTGTCTCATGTGACATCTTAGGTCCATTCCCTCCATCTTACGCTAGGAACCAATATCTTTTCGTATGCGTCGATTACTTTAGCAAATATGTTCTATTGTTTCCTCTACGTAATGTAACGGCGAAGGCAATTGTCAAGTGTATAGAAAAGGGTGTTTTCTTACTACATGGAGTATGCAAGTATATATATATCGATAACGGGCCTCAATTTACTTCGAAGGAGTTCAGGGACCTCATGTCTAGATATAACGTTCCTAACGTCTTCTATAACCCGCGATACCACCCGCAAACGAACCAAACTGAGCGCTCCAACAGAGATATTGTTCGAGCCATTGCCTCGTACGTGCAGTCGGATCATCGTACTTGGGACCAAAAGGTTTCCGAGATCCAATGTGCCTTAAATACCTTCGTACACGAGAGTACAAAGTTTACTCCGTTTTACTTAAATCATGGTCGAGAGATGGTGATAGATGGAGCGCTGCTCAATCTCGATGTTCCTGTAGACCCGGTCTCGGTGGTCGTGGAACGCGAGCCATTTTCCTCTAACCTACCTAAGCTTTGTGACGTATATAAAAGAGTGCAAGGCCACCTTAAAAAGGCTTACACTCATAACGTTAAATACTATAATTTGCGGAAGCGCCCTATTCAATTTGACGAGGGTCAAATTATTTACAAGCGTTGCTTTCCTCTTTCCAATGCGGCTAAATATTTTAGCGCTAAACTATCGCCCAAGTTTGAGAGGTGCGTAATCAGTAGGAAACATTCTCCATTGGTTTACTCGTTGAAGTCCATGGACGGGAAGCCTTTGGGTAAATTCCACATCAAGGACTTATTGCTTCGTGGTGACGGTCAGCCACCCGACCCACTTGTGTCTGCCTCCAGCAGCACCCCATGTAGTTAAGGTTAGCGCGTACCTCAGGCATTCGTTCCAAGTAAAGCGTGGCTTGCGAACTGTGTTCTGCGCCTCTTTATGTTTTGTGTTTTAGCATAGTGTTCTTCTATGTGTTTTTTATGTTGCACCACAGGTTTAATGTAAGGTTAGCTTAGAACGTATGACCGGACGTGCAGGTAATATTTCGTTAGAAGAAGATTTGTCCTGTCAGTTGGCTTAAATTTGGAATGTTTATCTGTAGGAATGATTTCTTTTGTCTGGACTGTAGGCTTTTGTTGTTTGGAGAACATCTGGTCCTGACTGTTGGTTTAAATTTGGTATGTGTAAACTGAAGGTATGTATTAGTTTAAGTACACCCGGGTTTAGTATAAGTAATTAGTTAAGTAGATAGGTAAGAAGTTTAGCTAAGGTATCTATCGATACATTAGATTAATTGTGCTGTCTCGTGCCGTTCTAAAACTAAGGATTACTTTAGTAAGTAGTTTAGGTTTTCGGTTGGTTACACAACGGGTGTAACCAATTCTTGAGATAAAAACAATTTTAAAGTTTTTATCTGCATGGATACTTTGAGAAATGGACATTCTGTCACCAGAGTGCGTCCTATTTCAATTATATTTTTTTTAATTTGATATGCCTTTGGCTTCTAATGAAATGGCTTTTGTTCCATATGCGTCGCAAAGGGTTGTAGGTCGTGTGTCACGCCCCCTTGTTTGTCTTGTTAACGATAATACCTCGTCTACAGATTTTAATTTGCAAGTTCTCTTATTGGCTGTGTGTCACGCCTCGCTTGGCAGAGTTATGTTAAGCATAATCTGCTAGGTTCTTGATTCTAGTTTATTGAGCTTCCTGCCAGGCTGTGTGTCACGTCGGCATAGCGGTAATGTTCCAGACTTAGTGAACGACTTATAATATTTTCTTTACTCTAATACCTAAGGTTCAATTTAAGCATTGCTAGGTTTTTTTTTTAAATATTTTGCCTATGCTTTCTGCTGTTTAGTTTAAGGTGTCAACAGTGTTTGATAGAGGGATATCTATCCAAACATAGACAGGGTGTTGGTTTAGTTTAAGTACATAAAAAAAACTTCTCATGAGTTTTCGTAGGTTAAGGATTTCAGACATCTTCCTCTGCGGACGGAGATGACCCCTCCCTTGATTCTTCTGCTCTGTTCAGTAGATCTGACAGTGTAGAATAATTTTATTTCAGAATTTTTAGTAAAAATTCTGAAATAAAATTATTTCACTAACTGGAAGGGTACTGTAACACCTGTTTTTTTTGTGCTAGTAACAATACGCATTTTTCAGCTTAATTTTAATTTCTTTTACTGGCAACATCACGATTATTTATCGATTCGTTCCAATGAACACTCCGATATTCGCATAAATCGATTCCTAATCCATATTTTAATTTCATAAGGTTGGTACGCACTATATTGCTGTTTGTTTAAGTCAGTCTTTAATAAAACCGAGTCAATAAAATACCCTAAGTTTTTTTACAACGTTTCAGCCAAGATCTCAATTTGTTTGTAAGCATTTATTCGGACCGCGTTCCTAAGTCGATTTTCTCAATCGTTTAGTTTGGCTGAATAGCGTGGTGCCTTTGCGCAGAGTGGTCGAAGCGAGAGAAAAAAGGAAGACGTCGGTGAGGTGACTAGGTGTTTTTTTTCCGAGAGACGAAAAATACATGAAAATGTAAAATAATTAGAAGACTGATTGAGGAGTGTTTGTTCAAGCCGCGCGTCGGTGAGGAACATTTAATATCGTGTTTGTAGCGTTCTCTGGCGCTCACGATATATATCGGGTACCATGTGCCGGTTACGTAATTGGTAGTCTAATCCCATTATGCGTTAATTACTTCGAATCTCCATGGAAAGTAGCTGCCTCCTTTACTGGTGAGTGTTGTTCAGCTATGCATTGAGCTTAATTGATTTTTAACTTAGTCCACGTTTACAATCTTTCATGGAAATAATATTTATTGTTACAGCCTTCGTCTCCCAGTGCTAGCATTCCTGGTAAAAATGCTCCAAGTGACATCCTGTACACTACAGGTGAGTACAAGACTATGATTGTCCCTCTTAAATAGGCGTGATAGTATGAGTGTATTTCTAATGTATATTTAACATTCCAGAGAACTCAGTGAACCCGAGTATAAAGGTCAAAAATGCTTAAAGCGACATCCTGTACACTACAGGTGAGTACAAGACTATGATTGTCCCCCTTAAATAGGCGTGATAGTATGAATGTATTTCTAATGTATATTTAACATTCCAGAGAACTCAGCGAACCCGAGTATAAAGGTCAAAAATGCTTAAAGCGACATCCTGTACACTACAGGTGAGTACAAGACTATGATTGTCCCTCTTAAATAGGCGTGATAGTATGAGTGTATTTCTAATGTATATTTAACATTCCAGAGAACTCAGCGAACCCGAGTATAAAGGTCAAAAATCGCACAACATCTAAAATAAACCCATTTTTATGGTAAGTTTAATGATTGGTTCATTAGTAATCAAGCCGTTAGTTGCAATCCTTTGCACAAGTTTCTAAAATCGAGTTAGAATATAATTTGTCTGAAATAACGTTTCAGGGTTTCTACGCTGAGGCTTAAATAACCCCGTCTTTGGGTCGGAGTCCTACTTGTGAGGAGAGCTGCGTCATCTGGCATCTGCGCTAGTGCTGTGAGGACCAGAGCGTCGTGTGGTGTCGTGTGAAGCCGCCTCTACTCCGCGGATTGAACGCTAAGTGATCTTTATATACCCCGTTACTCCGGGATGTTCGTGATTGGATAGACACCACCACTTTACACCTACATAGTTTCATAAATCCTAGTGGAAGATCTTTTCCTAATATTTAAATGTGTATTGCGGGGACGCTCGCATTGGGTATGTACTATTGAGATAAAAGCCGCTCCGTGAATCTGCGCTTGCCCTGCGCTTGCCTATAATTTTTGCGTCTGCCTCACGCATGGGTTCGGATTTTACCCCGATAGTACAGCCTTTTCTTTTAAGTTGGGTTTGTTTATATAGCCAAGGGCTAAATCTTGAAATAGAAACTTCGTACGTTAATTTCACAACTTGCGCTAGTACTTATTAAGTTACACAACCCTGCGCTAGATTTTATGATTGGCTTAAATTGTTAAAATAATAGTTTAAAGGTATAATTAAACAACGCTCATGAGAATAGACCTTTCTTTTATTTAATACGACCAACCCCTACTCGTGTTGGTGGACCATTCGCAAGGCGCCCTTATTATAAGTTTAGCGTTTGGTTCCCCAGGCCACGGCTGACTTCCCGCGACCCTTTCTGGAGTTCATGCTCGCTCACAAATAAAAGTATTACAAGTTAAGGGTTATTCTACAGAAATATGTCTGCGACTTATTCCTCTGTCTCTGTCATTTAGTATGAAAAAGGGCCAGAGGAATAAGGTGACCGCAGACATATTTCTGAAGAATAACCCTTAACACTTTCACGACCAACAACCCGCCTAGGCTCGTAACTTTTGCTCAGATGCCAACCGATTTTGCGTTGTACAGTCGAGTTCATAAATATATGAGCATTCCTAAGGCCTCAATAATTAATATCAGATATTTTATTAATTTTCAGTTGCTTACATATTATTGAGAAGCTTGCTCAGATGAACATCGCAGGTTAAACGTGTATATATTTTTGATAGATAAATAAGTACCGGTATATGTACATTTATTATTGAATCTTTGAAAATGCTCATATATTTATGAACTCGACTGTACATTATTGGCCTCACAAACCCACCTAGTAGGCTTTGTCGGTTTCTGGGGTATTGCTAAATTTTTTGTCTGGTCGTGAAAGTGATAAACAATAAAAAATACAGCGTACGGTTGTACGCATTTTACATCGACTTTCGGCGGCCTTAATGAGGTCGGCAAATCATCTAGTATAGGGCCGGCCGCCACGACATCTTTAAGTCTAAAATAAATACAATCCTTAGTGTTTTATTCTCTTTTATAGTATTTTATGCCACACCTGGCCAGAAAGGGACTCTTTCCGTACGCGCAGCAAGTGTAGACATAAAATGATGTACACAGCACGGAAGGTAATAAAGAAAGCCCTCGATCGCATATTTACGTCCCTCGCTTGCAGTTCGGGCCGCAAACATCTGCGATCTCGGCCTTTCTTTGTATTACCACCCTAGTTTATGCAACAGTTGTATAAGTAGGCTCAAAAAATGCGAATGGCGCGAGTTGCGATACGAGCCGCTGCGGCGGCGAGTATCGTAAATAGAGACGCCACGAGCGTTTTTTGACTTCATTATACATCGTTTCATACAATACTTTTTCTACGACTAGGTTTTAAAATATAAAATACAAAATTAAACAGCACGCAAACAAGGCAAAAATGACATATGACTGACAGTATGTGTCCAACTAAGGTAAACTTTTTTAAATTTGGCGTATACTCGCTAGTAACACGCAGTGACGATATTAAAAATACTTTTTTTATGTTGGCATCAATGAATTTAGTTCGGAAAGTTTTGTTTTACTTAAAAACCGTAGGTTAATTTAATTGTTTGTTAAGTTGGTAGTTGTGCATTTTTATTGTAAAGTTAGAATTGAGCGCTTAATCCTTGACCTAAGTTTAACCTAGACTTAGAAGTCTGTGGCTGCTAGCAGTATCGTTTTGCGACTATAACGACACTAGTGCTGTTATGGGGAATAGAGTATAGACTTCTCTGAACTCATATTATGTATGTTCTTATATTAGTGTTCGTGACCAAGTAAAAGACAGATAAAAGTATAGGAGTAGAAAATATATTTTATGTTAAAGTTTTAATTGCAGTCCCGCTTACTAAAGAGATTAAAAAATATCCTGAACATGTAAACCGGTCGTAAATAAAAAGGTTATCGTGCGGACGCGGTTTGCACAATTTGCATGAAAGTAGGACAAATTGGAGCGGGCCGGGCGTTTCCAGCTTCAAAGTGCATTTTCAAAGAAAAAGTCCATTTTCGCATTTCCATTTCCAGTCTGGATTTATGAGTGTTTTTTGGGGTACAAAGGTTTAATCTGGAAAATATAGATGTCAAATGTATCAGTTTTTCTTGTCATACTGAGTTAGCTTCAATATTGCATACCTAATCACAGAATTATTGAGATATAACACAAGGGAAATCTCCAACATTTCGACTATAGTTGAGTGCATTCGACCATAGAAACTTGAATTTATGGTAATACGAGTTTTTTACGACAGACTTATTTTATTATCTAGTTTCTTCGTTAAATGTAGTTGGACGATTTATCTCGCCAACTCTCTATTCATGGATAATTCTGTGATGGATCGTATGGCCTCACTCGGCCTCGGTGACAGTCGCTTGATGGATCACTTGTTTGGGTCACCTCACCTATAATCTCTTTTTAAACTTGGCGGTGGTCTTTTTTACAGTAGTAAAAAAAAGAAATATCAATTTTAAAATTATTTAATGGAGCTTATACGTGTAGGTACATTACATTTACAATCTAAGTATTTGAGAAAGAGTAAGGTGTTCACTGTGTTGTTGATGTTGCAGTTCGTAACTAATAAGTTATTTTAACTCCTTAATCCAATTCAAATATATGAAATAAACGCAAAATATATCTTCTATAGGTTTGTTTATTTTTATCATTGTAGGTATTAAACCCGTTACGTGACAGTTAGTAAATAATACATACTTACCTAAAGTGTTAATGAACAGTAATGAGTAAATAAAATTATATAATAGTATTTTTTCTACTCCTGTACTGTTATCTGTCTTTTACTTGGTCACGAACACTAATATAAGAACATACATAATATGAGTTCAGAGAAGTCTATACTCTATTCCCCATAACAGCACTAGTGTCGTTATAGTCACTTTACGTTATTGCTAGCAGCCACAGACTTCTAAATCTAGGTGAAACTTAGGCCAAGGAGTAAGCGCTCAATTCTAACTTTACGATAAAAATGCACAACTACCAACTTAACAAACAATTAAATTCCTACGGCTTTTAAAAAAAACAAAACTTTCCGAAATAAATTCATTGATGCCAACATAAAAAAAAGTATTTTTAATATATTCACTGCGTGTCAATTTAAAATTAAAAAAAAAAAGTTTACCATAGACACATACTGTAAGTCAAACGTCATATTTGCCTTGTTTGCAGGTTATGCCTTGTTTGTATTTTATATTTAAAAAATCTAGTCGTAGAAAAAGTATTGTATGCAACGTTGTATAATTAAGTCAAAAAACGCTCATTGCGTCTCTATTTGCGATACTCGCCGCATTCGCGGCTCGTATCGCAACTCACGCAATTCGCATTTTTTGAACCTTCTTATACAACTGTTGCATAAAATACTTTTTCTACGACTAGGTTTTAAATTATAAAATACAAAATTAATCATAACCTGGAAACAAGGCAAATTTGACGTTTGACTGACAGTATGTGTCTATGGTAAACTTTTTTTTTTTAATTTAAAATATACTTTAATTAAAAATACTTTTTTTATATTGGCATCAATGGATTTAGTTCGGAAAGTTTTGTTTTTCTTAAAAACCGAAGGAATTTAATTATTTGTTAAGTTGGTAGTTGTGCATTTTTACCGTAAAGTTAAAATTGAGCGCTTAATCCTTGACCTAAGTTTAACCTTGATTTAGAAGTCTGTGGCTGCTAGCAATAACGTAAAGTGACTATAAGGACACTAGTGCTGTTATGGGGAATAGAGTATAGACTTCTCTGAACTCATATTATGTATGTTCTTATATTAGTGTTCGTGACCAAGTAAAAGACATATAACAGTACAGGAGTAGAAAAACATGTTTTACGCCACACCTGGCCAAAAAGTGACTTTTTCCACACGCGCGTACGGAAAAAGCCGCTTTCTAGCCAAGTGTAGACATAAAATGATGTACACAACACGGGAGGTAATAAAGAAAGTCCTCGATCGCATATTTACGTCCCTCGCTTGCAGCTCGGGCCTTAAACATCTGCGATCTCGGCCTTTCTTTGTATTACCACCCTAGTTGTGACTTAGAGAGGCGCTAAAAAAGATGTCTCCGAATTGTACCCTTGAATGAGGCAAAAAGTAATTAAAGAGGAACTTTAAACAACGTATGATATTAATATGCTAGTTACACGAATAGTTTAAATCTTTCTTAATTAAAATTTTCGGCTAAAAATCGCTACCGTTGGTCTGTAGTTTGGAATAAAACGATTGAATTTTATATTTGATCAGTTTAAAAGCGTTCTTAAATTCCGTAACTCCCTTGTTGTCTGAAGCGTTTTTAAATGTTTTTCACTCGTCTATTTTGAGCGCAATAACGCCCAATCGGCATTACTTTGATCAGCGGGGCGCGCGCTCCTCGCTCTGTTGGCTGCTGAGGGGTTTTATTTTTATATTTTATTGTCAGATAACGTATATATTTCGCGTTCATCATCATAATTTCAGCCCACGTCCACCCACTGAGTAAGGCATCTTTACTTTCAAGCCACGTTGCCCACTCCTGTGCAAGTCTGACCCACGAATTTCATAGTATACTTCAAATTATCTAGTGGACTTCATGTGTAGGTAGTAATTAAGCCAATGTTACGGCGTGGTGAAACATCCCCCCCATTTTGAAGTACTAAACCTACGACTACGAAGCTACTAAAGGTCTCTACGTCATCAGGCTGTAATTTGCTTTAGTTTTGGCCAAAATGTGATCGTCTAGGTAGAACTACTACGCAGTGATGAGTCAGTAATCCATAGTCTTTTCGGTCTAGTGTGGTTTGAAGAGCCTTGGAAAACCCTGTGGTCTAATTAAGTCTATACTACAATTTAGCCGAAACTATAGTTAATTCTACGGCGAGCTACAAAAACTAGATGAAAAATTGTTCTAACTTTAAAACACAAATTGTTTTAAAGTAGAACGTCCCCGACCGTTTGCTGGGTACAATACGGGCCGGTTAGTGCTTATTTTATGACTAGACGTTTGTTTCTGTTTTTCTACAATCAAGGAGGCATTTATTCAGCCGATTCTCGTACCTAAGACCCTGATTATCTAACTTTTGCAATATCTAGCCCGTATTTATTTGGATGGGGAATAGCCTTTTAATGAAACATAAGCCAAGTAATTCGAGCTATGATGGACCTACCATGGTCTCTTTTATCCGAGAAATAATTATGTCTGAATCGCCAAATATTCATTGACAAAAGGCCAAATAATTAGCTTGGCTTTAACAACACTAAACTAAATAGCCTCACGTATTTCCACAGCGAATACACAATTCCTTGGCTTTTACAAAGTGTTAGATGAGATTGGATGAGCTACTGTTACAGTGTCTACCCTATCTATGAACTAAGAAAATAGAGAGACTTTTATCCTCTCTGCACCTTGGCATCCGAGATTATTGCTCATTTCGGCAACCATAACTTTCTGCAAAAAAGGTTCTTGACCAATACAAAGGAGGGGCTCTCCTCTGCTTCAGACGAGTTAATAATTAGATGGCCTGTGAACCTCTTGAGTTCAGCTCATTGCTCAGTGTGAAAAATCCCTGGATTTGCTGACGTGTCAAAAGGGCTGATCATTTTGTACCAGGTTCCTACCCCGTCTTATTTTGCGGGTACACAAAGTCAGACTACCAACAATCCTTCTCTCCAAAATCAGAGCTTCAATTTTTGTTACTCTGTAAGTACCGAAATGGTCAACACTCCCTGATGTCCGTGTGGTACAAACGAGAATTCCCTAAATTCTATTACAATTCGGTGGTGATCCTAACAATAGGTACAATTACCTTGATTTTGTTTGATTCCAAAATCAATCTAAATATTTAATACTTCAGTCTCTGATTGTTACATTAGAATTCAATGAAACGTCAAATAACCTAGCACTTACGGTTCCAAGTACTATGAAACACTGACAGTGTTGCCAGATCTTGATCTCTAATATGCTAAAAGGGTAGACACCAGATTATTATTAATCTACTCTTAATGACAAACTAGTAACTACTGATAATAACTAAATCCAAGTTTCACCTGTAGTTTAGAATCCAACCTCTCAATCGCCTGTCACCGTGTGCGACGTTCACCTGCCCTAGTAACCTGTTTCGCTAAACTAAACTAATTCGATTAACCAGGTTTGTATGTACTAGATGCTCAGGCATCAAAAACCTCCCAGCCCATACAAAAGCAAGAAATTCCTTAAAATCACAGCACATACCTTAATCCACCGATTATTTCTTACAGGAAGAAAGATGATTATCACGCGAGTTATGCCTAGTCGTTGGACCAGGCGATCTAGGTCCCTCTGCTTCCTCTGAATAAGCCGCATTGGACGTGGCTTCCTGACGAATCCCCCTAGATAAAGTCAAGTAACTTACCAGTTAGTATCCTTTGATACTTTACTGTTTTGTTCTGGATCCGGTTTGGTATCCGCAACTGAGGCTCGGAGATCGCAGCCTCGTGGAGCTCGCCAACCGCAGCCGTAGCTCGTAGCCCGCGAAGCACGCTGACTGAGATCCGTAGCGCGTACGCTGATTGAAGCCCGTTGCTCGTATCTTCGCACAGCGTGACTGCCCGGACGCCAACTCTGTTGCTAGTTTAGACCTCCTCTGAAGGCCCGCGGCCTTTCTGTTCCGTAGCCTGTGTCTTCGGATTGTTGCGCCCCGTCGGTTAGAGTTTAAGTCCCCGAACGATTGAACAGCGTTACGCCGTACCACTGACTAAATATTACGCCTACGAGGATTAGAAATTAATTCTTCTAACAGTTTGCCCAGCGTTACCCCGTATACTGTTTTATAGAGATGTTGTCTCGTCGGCGATTCGAGATCAAGTCCCCTACCTTGCCGCGAGTCGGCTTTATATACCTTCCCCTTGAGGAACAAATGACGATCAATAAATTCTTTTGTTTCAGCCAAAGAAAAATGTGACCCACTTTTAACTCGCGAAATCTGTATAGAATACACAATACCCGATTCCCTGCTATTTATGAAACTAACTGCTTCCAAGTCCATTTACAATAATCACTCTGCAGATAAAAATTCCACAAAGTCAACGGAAGCCTGACTTTCCTGCCAGATGAACGAATTACCTCAGTTTGGCCCAAAGCCCCTCTAAAATTATCCCAAATTTGAAGGCTGTCACATTTAAATAGCAACATTCTGACATTTCTTCCGATTTTTTCATGTAAATAAAAATATGTTAATAACTTCTCAAATACTAGAGTTTTTCACCTTGTTTTTGAGTTTCCTGAATCCTGGGACCCTAAGGAATGATTTCATGAGAAAATCTCACCTAGACACGCGTTTCCCAGCTGTTATGAGACCCATGTTTTTTACGGTAAATCGCAAAACTTTGAATGCTTATAATTCCTAAAATACCTCATATCTTTACATTGTTTTTGATTTTCTTACTTCGCTAGACCGTATTTACGTTACTTTAACAAGAATTATCCCTAGAAATCCGCCCGTCATTGATTTTTCAAGACAACTTTTACGGTAGTAAAATGTCAAAATGCAAAAGCCTAGTTCTTCTCAAATATCTTAGATTCTTTCTTTGTTTTTGATTTATCCATGTTTTCAGAACTCAGGGTTAGCAAAATAATGAAAATCCACCACTGAAACATAGTTTCCATTGGACCAAAGGAACACTTCAAATTATGGAAAATTAAGTAGTCAATTCTTTCTATTGACATGAATTCCAATGCTGAGCTAGCATTAAATGGGTCCAAATAATTATGTTTTACATATCCTCGGATGAATAGTCTCAAGATTTGCCTTTGAAATACCTTTTCTTTTGAAATAAAATTTTAACCTCTAACAAAAATAGTTACACTAAATACTACTATTTCCACATGAATTATTATTGAAATTCACAGCCCCGCCTTTCCTCCTGAATGAATCCAAAACCTTAGACCCAATTTTAACCCCTGTAACAATTTCTTTTATCTTCTATTTTCAACAGATGTCACGGCCGACCATCGATGAAATCAGTACTTTTGTTTGAACAAGTTCCTTTCTACAAACCCTGAAAAATAACTAACACACAGTATTAATATAAAAGCAGTAATGGACCTAGAAGCCAATTTTGACCAGCTGGCCTTGACAAGTCTTACAAATAAAGGATTTTGTTCCCCGCTAAGCTCAAGTAAGCATTTTATTCTTACTCTCGTTTTTTTCATCCAACCATACCTAGTATGGGCTGAGAAGTGTAATAGAAAGTATCCTTTTACCCTAATCAAAGAGAACTAGCAGTTGCCCCCACCCTTCTCAGTAAATACAAGCCAGAGTGGTGCACAATTTATGGTTCTATAAAGCAAGTCTCTATGTGCGTTTTGATTCCAACAAGAAAGCTCATGGCTTCGGTTCGTTACAGTGGGTAAGACGAACCGTATAGTAATAAGGACCGTGATGTTATTAAGATAATATACAATACAATACAATACATAATATTAAGCTACTAATGTTTAACATAGTTAAAAGTTCTATTGAGGACTGTTTTTGTGTTCAAATTCAGCTCGGAATTGAATTGTGCAGATTTTTAGCAAACTACAAATCTGCACAATCTCAAAATTGAATTAAGTCATTATTTAATGACGCAATTCAATTTTTAGGAAGCCGTTCTCATTAAAAATAATTTAGAGATAAAGATTCTAGTTTTTATTTAATGTGTTTTATGTGGCCTTTTGTACTCTCATAAAATAATTTATATGCATAACATAACCTTAGAGCAGGGGTTCCCAAACTGTGCGCCGCGGCGCCCTGGGGCGCCGCGGAAAGTAAAGAGGGGCGCCGCGAGTCGATCCTCTATCATTATCTAAAACCAAAAATAATTTCTAAAGTACCCTTATCGAACAATACTATCAGTCGAAAAATCCATGACATAGCTGAGGATCTCAATTTATACCAATTAATAGAAAAAATTAAAGGCAAGGATTTTGGTTTGCAACTTGATGAGGCAACTGACAGTAGAAGCATCTTATTTGCTGCGTACAAAACTAAAAAAACTATGCATAGATATGGAAGCTGAACATACGGCCCTGCTGTTTTATTGCAATTCACGATGGCTTTCACGTAGAAACATCTTATTTCGTGTGTTCGAATTACACGAAGAAATTCGCACTTTTTTGCAGCAAGAACGTCATGAAAACACCAAATATTTTACTGAACCAGAGTTTTTGCTAAGACTGCATATTTGTGCGATATATTTGAGAAACTAAATAATTTGAATCTGTATTTGCAAGGCAACAAACAACACGCACATTCTGAAACTATCGGAGAGGATTGCGGCGTTTCGAAAGAAACTGCAGTTGTGGATTAAAAAAAATGAATGAAGGCGGTGGTCAAGATTGCTTCCCGCAATTGTATAAATATGCGGCATCTAATGAACTGGTTGTGTCACAAGACCTGATTGATGGCCCTTTTCACGGAGCACCTATTGAAGCTCACTTAATGGTTTTCGAAGTACTTTGCAGATGATGATGTCGAAAAATTTGCGTGGATCCAAGATCCTTTCCATGCACAAGCTCCAACAGGATTCACATCACAAGACGAAAAGAGTCTCATTAAACTCTCTTGCGACAGTAGCCTGAAAACTACATTCACCAGTTCCGATTTGGTGGAGTTTTGGCAATCGATAGTATCGATTCAAAATGAATATCTAAATTTAACTTCAAAAGCTTTAAGAATTTCCATTCATCGTATTTATGCGAAGCTGGATTTTCAGCCGTAGCTGTAATCATGACCAAATATCGCTCAAGGATCAATGTGGAGCAAGAAATGAGAGTAGTAGGGTCAAGTCTTATTCCCCGCTTTGAAAAACTATGCAGAGATCACCAAGCTCACCCGTCACATTGATTTTACTGAGTGACTATCGTACTAAATTTATGTTGTTCTTAATTCTTTCTTGTTGTTTTCTATTTCAATCCTGAATTCCTATAAATATAATAAAAAACTCAATTTCATATTGTGGATGTTTTAATCTTGGTGCCTATCTAACCTAACTACTAATATTGTAGGTACCTATTTATATCGATTATATCTATTTCAAATAGCCAACTAGGGTAGGGCGCCGTGACGAAGTACTAACCTGGTAAGGGCGCCGCGGGCTGAAAAAGATTGGGAACCCCTGCCTTAGAGAAAGATTAACGCGTCACCATATTATATATCATGAGATCATAAGCTTAGGGATAAGTTTGCTTTTGTACTTGTTTCATTTGCTTTGATCGTATTTGTATCCTGTTCATGTATAATAAAGTGTTTACATACATTAATATGAATAATACGTAAACACCACAACAAAACACGTGGAAGGGAAATCAGATCAAGGCCGTCCCCTACACTTGACCTATTTCATGTGATAAACTCCCATAGAGACATGGAGTGCCTGTCAGTGGCGTGGCGTAAAAGATATCCTTGGACAAGCCGGTGCAGATTTGGCGTACATTTTCCTTGAGAGCTGCAGAATAAGGTGCTCGAATGCCTGATATTGGGCAAGCCGGTAGGAATCGAGTTCTTTGGACGCCACGCTACTGGTGCCTGTAGACAGGCTTGCCACCGCCGCTTCTCTGGCGTTTGACAAAGAATTCTACATATTATGTATAGGTACCAATCGTGGGGTTTAAGTTAAAAGAAAGAAGCATGTAAATATAAAAGGTTAGCTAGAAGAGATCCCTTACAGGGATACGTTCGCCTCCGTACATAACCATTGTTCTTAGTACTGTTTCTGTATGATTCTATGTGCAATAAAGTGTTTACATACATACAATACAAAAACGAAATAGTTGTAAACCTTTAGAAGCTTTATATTAAGTAGCTATGAAGCTACTACCTACGTAGGTCGGTATAATATAATACCTAATATGTATGTACATATAGGTATTATATACATACGTCTCTTTTATAATACAATGCTCTTTATTGCACGCCAAAAATATTTAATAAACAGAATATTAAAAAAAAATCTCATCATTGTCACTTCCAGAATGCATGTAGAATTGTTTAACAAAGTACCGCCCACTTTAGAAACATTAAAATGTTTATATCTTCCGCATTTCTCGGTCGATTTTAACTTTATTTTTACTTTACGTTATCTTTTTTACGCTATTTTCATATTTTGTTAAGAAATGCGATTAAAAAAAACATGCATATTCCCTGTAGAGTCTACTTACTGTTAATGTGTTATTGCCGTACATAATTATCGTCGACTGTAGATTCTCTTGGGGTAAACCTAACGCAGGCCAGTTGAATCTACAGTGGGTTTTTTGCGGAGCTCAAACCTTTTCAGTAATTTAACAAATTCCATCCGAATTACGTACCTGCATTATTATTGTAAAGGTCAGTTGCGGCTTTAATTATGAACGTCGAGGTCGGCATGCTGGTAATATCAGATTCCGGTACCGGATTCTGGCGGGCCGGCATTGCGGGGGCTCGCGGTATGTGCACGGGATGGAGTCGTGAGCTACATGCTTAAACTACCACACAATACAATTTCGACGATCGGCTTAGCCTAGTGGTTGGTGACTCCGCCTACGGAGCTGACGGTCCTGGGTTCGAATCCCGGTAAGAGCAAATATTATTTGTGTAATGATATTTGTTTCTGAGTCTTGGATGTTTTTTATGTATTTAAGTATTTGTATATATTAAATATATCGTCGTCTAGTATCACATAATCACATAACACAAGCCTTATTGAGCTTACTATGGGACTGTTTCGATTTGTGTAAGATTGTCCTCTAATATTTATTTATCTACACAATACAATACAGTCATACTTTATTGCACACCAGTACCTCTAGCACAACTGTGACACGCGACTCTTTGTCGCGCGACTAATGCTGCCTATCTCTTTCCACTCAATATCGTGTGACAGTGACAGGTGATGCTCTGTCGCGCGAGAAACGAAGTCGCGGACAGTTATGCTAGACGTACAGAAGATAAATTACAATACAAACTTATACAAAAACAGTGGTAAACAATAGGCGGTCTGATCGCTAAAGAGCGATCTCTTTTAGACAACCTTTGGGTAGCGGAGTGTTGGTCCACACTTATCTATACTCTGTCCTGTTAGGTATTTAAATAAAGGTAAACAAAAAAACCTCGCGACTCGGCTCAGCCAATCAAAGTAACATTTTGTATCTGTGGCGCAATACTACTGGCTGAACGAGCCGAGTCACGTGTTTTTTTTGTTTACCTTTATTTAAAATACCTAACAGGACAGAGTATAGTCACTGATTAAAAATTTACACTGCTGTGATAAGTCCAAAAGCCTATCATGTCAGCAGTAGATTATGAGGAAACTAAATTGTCATTGTCATTTGGTAACGTTAATGTTTACAAACATAAAGCGAAGAGTATCGGTACTTAACGAAAGTATTCTATTTGTAGCAAGGGCGTGGCCTCAAATATATTCTTAGGAAATCCGGAGCAGATTTGGATTACTTTTCCTTCAGGAGCTGTAGATACTCCAGTTATTTGCTTTAAAAATAGGCAAGCCGGTTGGAATCGGGTTTTACGAACGCCACGCCACTGATTTGTAGAGTGACCATAAATGTCGTAAAAGGCCGGAAAGTGTTACCTTACCGGCCGCTGCGCTAAATGAAGATGCCGCCTTCTGGCTTCGTCGAACAGAAAAGAATACAAACCTTGGCCAGTAAATAAGAAAGCCTCAGGTCACTCGTAATTGTCAGCCGAGGCGAAGCCGAGGACATTTCTTACTTTACCACTATACACTATTACCCCCCCCCCCCCCCCCCCCCAAATACGTTATTCTCACTACTAATAAATACTAGTACGAAACAGTAGCTTATGATTTACTGAATCCGTGGGGTTAATCCTGCTCACGTGGCCAGAATCATTCTGTATATTACATTACTTTTGTTTATACATTGCAAGGTACGCTACGTATAAGTTTATAACCCCACTCTCCGTGCTGTTCGCTGCTCCGTGTGTGCTCGTTTTTAGGGTTCCGTAGCCAAAATGGCTAAAAAGGAACCCTTATAGTTTAGTCATGTCCGTCCGTCCGTCCGTATGTCACAGGCATTTTACTCAAAAACTACACGACGCATACTGATGAAATTCGGAATATAGATGTCTTGTAGATGACTAAGTTTGGTAATTAAATAATAAAAATAAAAAAATCTAGGGGGGGCACTCCATACATGTAACGGAAGCTAAAATTTTTTTTTTCAGAAAACATCAACGTGAGGTATATAGTTCTATAGTTCTTTTAAAAACATTTTATGTACTTTTTTTTGATTAAGTGAATACTTTCGGAAATAATCGCTCCGAAAGTTGCACAAATTGTGTGGCCCCCCCTTTAACTTTTAAACCGTAAATCCATAAAAAAAATCAGGAAAGTAACGCTTAATAAATACATTCAAAGAAAATTATTTTCAATAGTAAGGAATAAACCGTTTTGAAGTTATTGCCGAAAAACTTCTCAACCAAAAGGTTTTAAGTGCCATCGGCATTTAAGACCTTTTGCCAGTTGTTTATTTTTCCTTATAGATACGGCTATGGAACCCTACACTGAGCATGGTCCGACATGCTCTTGACCAGTTATTTTAGATAAAAATTAAGTATACATTCAAATTCTAGAGACGTTGTGGCTACGGAGGTGCTACGACGTAGCACTGCTACGTGTCTACGAATTTTTTATACTTAAAACTCAACATCGTATATGTGAACTTGTACTTTTGGAAAGAAAATACACGAAAACTGCTTATTTAACTTGCTTATTCCACTTCCATACTCTTAATAGAATATTATGAACCATTCCCGTTGTTTTCTATGCTATTTGCGTCGATTGTATAATAGTAGATTGTTCAACTAGGGCCTAAAACAAGCCATAATGACACGAGGTGTTTAGCCACCCGAGCGTAGCGAGGGTGACTATAGATCGAGTGTCATTATGGTTGTTTAGTCCCGCGTTAAACACTCTACTTTTCACTTTGAATGCGAGGAAAAAAACGACGTTCTATTACACAAAATTACAATATTTATTGTTCCGTACTTTCGGTATAAAGTTGCACTATACACATTATTTGTTGAAATATTGGGCTCAATACGATTAATGAACATTCAAAAAGCAAAGAAATTTTTTTCCGCGGTTCTTTATTTTTCGGGGTTTTCAAAGTCAATTAAAAAAAATTACTTTAATCCCTAGAGATTAATAAGGAACTTTAGTCCCGATATACAGAGACTAAATTAACATTTTAAGAGCATGAAAAGTGAAAATACTTTTTTTTAAACAGTGCAGTAATATTATGTATGTGCTCGTTTCATGTCAATATGTTCCAAGATGATTATGTATTTATTGTCACTCCAGCAAACATAACATTATTAGACACATAAAAACACCATGATTGAAATATTTCCCCAAAAAGTACAATTTGAAATGCTGTCATAAATATTAATATAGCTTTTATGACAGTTTTACAGCCACAATTTTCATAAAACTCGGTTAAAACATTGCCCTACACCGAGAAAATGGATGCACAAAATATCTCTTGAGCCAGTAAAATTAAATTTATTAAGGCTTTGACGGAATCGGGTCGTTTCGTGCCGGGGTATTTTTATTCCGAATATTTGCGCTAATATGTTTTTATTCATTATTAATGGGGTTGCGTGTGATTTTTGTTTCGCCTGATTGTAAGTGGATACAATATGTTGGTCTAAGATGTTACGTGCTTATCCAGAAGCTGCATATTCAAACTTGCGCCTTCCAATTGCCCACGCCATACCTAATTATATTCTGATAAATACTCGTACTCATAATTTTACTGTTTTTTTAAGGTGTAAGAACTTTATTACGACACTACTTTCTTTGTCACGAGTAAGAACTTTATTACGACACTACTTTCTGTTTATTTTGAATCTTGCTAATGTGATTTTATCAAAAAAATATTTACTTATCTGTCAAGGTGACTTTATTATACTCGTAATACTTATTCATATGTACTAGCAGCATGGTATATATGAATAAGTGTTGTGATAAATAAAGCGAAAGACATGTAATCTTTTGTATCGAATTTTTGGGCGAAGTGTATCCATGTCTTAGCACGGGTACATTCTTGAGCTTCAAATCTTGGCGCAGCACTGCCGTGCACCTGGGATAATCCAATCTGTGAATCGGTTTGCCTAATGAGATCGGAGTAGAGTGGGATGCAAATGGAATCAAAACACTCCAATATTACGCTCTGGGGAAATAAAGCTTCCGATCAATGTAACTCAGTTGTATTGGTTTATATTTATACTTTGCAAGTTTGAAAAAGCCCAAGTATATTTTCTCGAACATGGCATGAAATGTTGACATTACGTGCCTAAAAATAGGCCGCAAAGTACCTCGTTTCCGGTGCGGCTTGACACTTGGCACGTAATGGAATTTCATACTTACATTGCCGGCCTAGGCCGGCAATGTATTTTATTTTAATTTCCATTCCACATTAATTTGGGCCACAGCATCACGGCATTCAGCCATTAAAAAAACAAAAAACGATTTTTGCTATATTTTGCAGTTTTATTTATTTAAAATTGACATGAACATAACAAATAACACATTATAAACAATTTCCAATTATTATAAATTGTAAACTAAACCACAAGAATACACATTTAAAATATTTCATCTAAATATTCGCGGTAAAAATGTAAACTAAAACAGCTTTTGGTCGTATATGGTTTTCGAACGTGACTTGATATTTGCATTATAGATAATGCAAATATCAAGTCACGACACGGATATAATGTCACTTTCTGATAGAAAGTCTCTGTAAGTAAGGATATTAGTAAGTTTATTTATTTCATTGCATATTTGAGAAAAGCACTATACATACCTCGGCGGGGAAATGGGGTTGCCGGCCTCGTAACTATCTGGCCTCGCTTCGCTCGGCCAGCTATATGTACTCGGCCGGCAACCCTTCACTTCCCGGCCTCTGCAGTAATGTACTTTTTTAATATTAGTACATTACTACAGAGGCCGGGAAGTGAAGGCCCTATAGTAAAAATTGTTCAAAGTCATGGATAAATTGGATAAGTTTTATTATTATCGTTCATGTTATAAATTCCACCCAGTATACGATGTAGTGTAGACCAAAAATGACAGGCTAATATAAATTGCGCGACAAATGAATGTGTGTGATCGATCGATCTTTCCAGATCCCCAATGTAATGCTACTCGCCCAATTTTACTCGCTTACTCGCTGGCCGTAGAGAAAGTGCCTTTATGCCACACCTGGCCATAAAGTGGCTTTTTCCGCATGCTGCCCGTACGGAAAAAGCCGCTTTCTGGCCAAGTGTAGACATAAAATGATGTACACAACACGGGAGGTAATAAAGAAAGCCCTCGATCGCATATTTACGTCCCTCGTTTGCAGCTCGTGCCGCAAACTTCTGCAATCTCGGCCTTTCTTTGTATTACCACCCTAGTTGTGTAATGTACTATAAAGCGCTAGTATTGAGACAACTCTGATTATAACAATAAGTATATAGTCTAACAAAAGCCAACTAGTATTGTTAACCGTACATTATGATGAGTAATAATCCGCATCCAATCCCGTCCATTATGCCGTCCGTACATACAATACTAATGTCCCTATTATGGTAATATGATTTTTTCCTATCCCTACTTATCTTTGCTACGCTCTAATTTGTTATCTTCTATTTTCTGTAACAAATCTGTTCTTATTGTAAGCGGATATTGATAGGATTGTTTCGTGCCCTTGTTACCTTTATTATTAACATTTAGGCAAGGACCTTATTAGTACATTACACAACTAGGGTGGTAATACAAAGAAAAGCCGAGATCGTAAATGTGCGGCCCGAGCTGCAAGCGAGGGACGTTAATATGCGATCCCGTGTTGTGTACATCATTTTATGTCTACACTTGGCCAGAAAGCGGCTTTTTACGTACGCGCAGCGTGCGGAAAAAGCCACTTTAGGGCCAGGTGTGGCATAAAATAAATAGCCGGACGGAGCCTCGCCAACAGAGAACTGAAGCCATTTCTAGTCCGTCGGCCGCTTGTACTTACGAGCCGCACGCACACATCAACTAGTTTTTTCCTACTGCGAGCAGCACGCACACATGTAGCCGGCGCACTAAACATGCTTCAGTTCTGTGTTAGCAAGGCACCGACCGGCTATTTATTTTAAGGTCCTTGCATCTAGGTGTTAAGTAAAGTATTATAGAACAAAATTATTTACTGCGAATGATAAAGTCAGAGTTTGGGAGGTACAACATTTGGTTTTATTGAATATTAAAGACAAGCGACCAACTTGAAGTGATTGTACTAAGCAGTAATTCATAAATACATATCAAAGATTGCCTTCCTATTCGGTATTACTCCAAATATTGGAAGCAAATAGGTTATTTGACCTCATATAATAGTACATTACACAACTAGGGTGGTAATACAAAGAAAGGCCGAGATCGCAGAAGTTTGCGGCCCGAGCTGCAAGCGAGGGACGTAAATATGCGATCGAGGGCTTTCTTTATTACCTCCCGTGTTGTGTACATCATTTTATGTCTACACTTGGCCAGAAAGCGGCTTTTTCCGTATGCGCAGCGTGCGGAAAAAGCCACTTTATGGCCAGGTGTGGCATAAACATATTATTAGCATAACAAAGCTTTATTGTTTTGTTTACTAATGTCATGTTAACGTGTTTACTGTTTACCTCCCGAATTTCGTTTTTGTGTGCCAACCAAATCACAAAAGGGTGTATTACAAACGGTTATTGTTAGATACGAACACGTTATACAGATTTTTAGTACGAGTTAATGTTCGCGTCCTTTCTATAGACGTCATTAAAGTTGATTTGTATTGCCACATACAGACGCTTGTTTATTGAAATCTATATCATCGTGTCATGTCATGAATGTATGAAAGACAAGCTTATACGATAAAAAAACAATGTAAAATCTAATTAAAAACAGTAAAAACATTGTACCTACACTCATAAATACTATCGCCGTTGAAACTAAATATCTCCCTAAATAAGTATACACACACGGACAATGAATTCGGGTGATTTTCTATATACCTAATTGTGCATAGATAATAACCCAAATTTATAGTTCGTGAGTATAAAACGTTTGTTTGTTATCATTTAGCTTAGGTAAGTGAAGTAGTTATTTATCAAAGTTTATGACAATTGTATTTGAAAACGCGATCGTGCGTCTGTGTAAATACATGTCGCGCGCTCCTAAACGTCCGAAGTCGTACTACTTGTTTGTATTTAATACTTCGGTATGAACGTTCCTTGTCTCTGCAGCTGACTGTACTAAAACCTCTAATATGAAGACGTATGGAACAAACAACTAGTGTAAATCCACAGTTAGAAACCTAACTAATGCAAATGAGGCTTGCGGTTCGTCCGTCTGTCAATTTGACTTGGCTTGTAAATACGGGCGTACAAACAAACATGTCGAGACTATGAAGGCTTAAGAGTGCGGTCTCGGTGGAAAGCGGAGAGAGTAGCGGCAGCGGAAAAACTAGCGGTGCGGCTTGCGATTCATAGAAATGGTTGACTATGATAATACATTGACAAGTATCTAAACTCACAAAACATGTCAGTTTTGCACACCCGTTTACTATTCTGTGGTTTCTTTAAAATTATGAACATTATAAAATTGTTGTAGCTACGATAATTCAGCATAATAATCAGCCAGCCTAGTGTGAGGCCTTCTTTCGTAGATAATAGTGACTGGGCTGTGTTCCCACGTCCGTACGACAATAATACAATATTTCGAGCGAAGTAATACATTCCTATTTTTATTGTATTATCGGCGTAAATGACATCCCACAAGCATTTTATTGATTTATTTGTATTCATTCCGGACTAACGGTATAAGTTTCACGGTATAACTTTGCCGTACACAAGCTCCTGAAATGACAATGGCGACCACTGTCCGTCACGAGCAAAACCGACGAAGAAAAACAACAAAAAGTGTTGTCCACTTAACGCTCTGGTAAATAATGTAACCGTACCTTTAAGGACGTGAGAACACTGGAACAGTTAACTAGAGGAGCGTAGTCAAAATTATTTGCATGCTGAAATGCGAAAAGCTTCGTGTAGTTATTTTAAACTGCAGTATCGGGCGGGTTTTCTAGTGGTTTTTATGATAAAAATTATTTAATACCCGCCTCTATAGCTTCGTCAATAAAACCAGTAGACATTGTTTGCTCACTATTTGGGATTGAAGTGCCTTATCATTTAAATCCCAGTCGATCGGTTCTCTATACAAATACAAAAAGGGTCATTATTTGTTTCCACGACATGAATCGTGGTTAAAATGTGCTTCATTTTATAGCTTGATACATTTTGTCTGCGCGAAATGACACGAGAAGTCTCAAAAAACCAAAATTAACGTGCAATCTGACGTTAAAGGTCAGCGCCATCTATTATCATCATTTGAAACCAAACGTATTTTGCTGAAAATGTAGGTATACTTTTTTAGATTTTTGCGAATTCTCATGTCATTTTGCGTAGAGAAATGTATCAAGCTATAAAATAAAACACAATTCAAACATAATTGATGGCGTGGAAGCAAACGATGACCTTCTTTATGTTTGTATGGAAAACCGACCGACGAGAATCACCTTAAAGTCGCCGGAAGTCGATAGAGGCAAAGAAGTGACCGTTGTGGAAGTCTTTGGGGGACACCTATGTTCAGCAGTAGACATGTTTAGGTTGAAATTATGATGTCGAACAGATTGTATGATATCAATTTGAAGTTTTGATGAAAATTTCATATAATGTCTGAAACTCGTATTACAATTTTCTTTTTATATTAAACTTAGGTACTATAACATTCCCAACGAGGTCTACTTAATCCATATGTAGCCTCCATTTTGAAGTCTCTAAACTACCGACTTACGAAGAAGCGAGCGAAATTCATTTAGAAACTTCAACGACTATTTAACCCCCGTCTGTCTAAAGGATATCCCACACTGACACAGAATCTTCTTTCGCTAGTGTATTCTTCGAAGAGTTTTCTTTAAGTTTTCGGTGGAGCTGTAAACTCTACGTCAGTGTATGTGGGCCGTTATTTAAATCGATATCAGGATTTAAAGTGTCTTCAGTCTGCGATGAAGTTTTGCTTTAGGTTTTAGATGTAAGCTTTGTAAAATGATATTGAATATTGTAATGTTTCCATGTAAACGTTAACAATATATGTGGGATTGATTGCATGCTGGAAGACGACGAATGTGTTTTTGAATAGTTGTAATAAAAAATAAGGGACGGAGAGTGAGACAGAAAATGTAAACCGAAAAAAATGTAAATGATTTGCTGTAAAAATTAAAAAAAAAACCCTATTTGAGACAAACGGACAGCGGAGGCTTAGTAATAAGGTTATTGGCACCCTTTGGGTACGGAACCCAAAAAACAACGCATGAAACAAAGGACATCACACTTTTCCGATATCTGTTGATTTACGAGTAAATTACCTTTTGTTGCGGTTCTTATAACCTATTGTTACACCTTGCAGTGGCGTGGCGTCAAATACATTCCTAGTTAAGCCGGAACAGATTTGGTTTACTTTTTCTTCGGGAGTAGTACATACACCGGTCATATGCTTTTAAATAGGCAAGTCGGTGGGAATCAGGTTCTATGGACGCCACGCCACTGACACCTTGTATATAATGTATATCTAGTTATATCAAAGTATACATATGAAGGGATGTTTACAAAAACAACATAACTGCCTAGACTCGTTGACACTTATAGGGGAACATTTTTAGTGACAGTAGGTGTCAACCAGCTTAGTTAGTTATGTTGTTTTTGTAAACATCCCTTCATATGTTATGTCATCAAATTGCATACGCCGTATGTCTCCGCTATTTCCGACACCTACGTGTAGCCTGATATAGCGACGAGATAATAACATCCTTATTATCCAAGAATCTAGCACTAGAGCAGTTTTCATATTCAAGAACACCAGTGTCAACCACAATACAGTTGGAATACTTGAACTGAACGTAGGTAATGTTAGCAAAATTATTCTTATTTATTTTTCGAATCAGTCCAGAACAAATAATAGTTGCGAGATACCAGTGTTTTAGTAGTTATATAAATAAATTATATAAAGTCCATTAATTTTTCAATGAAGACTAAACTAGACAGTTAGATCTTTTCCAGTCCCTAGCTAGTTAATTAGGTACCTTTGACCTTTGCCACTAGTTAATTTAACAGTTTTCACTAGTTAATACTTTTATGATCGTTTGTGTGATTGACTTTGCCCTACAGGGTTTCATAGCTGAGCAATTAACGATCATTCTCACTCTTTAGTGAGCGTTATTTGTCATAAGTTATGACAAATAACGGAATTTGAGTTATGACTTATAACTCAAATTCCTTTCAAATTTTTAATCTTATATTTACAATTTAGAAACATTTTAGTACTTTTCGTTATCCAATTATGAGCATTAATTTGTAAATTATTTGATTAAAAATCAAAACGGAGTTTAGGCTGAGATACCTTCGTGAGAACGACCGTTAAAATGTAACACCTATGAAATCAATAAACGAACTGATATATAATTGTTATTTTGTTGACGGCACGTTTAGCTTAGTGGGAGTGACACCGCCTACGAAGCTTGAGGTCCCGGGTTCACATCCTGGTAAGGGCTTATATTTGTGTGATGCGCACGAGTATTTGTTCCTGAGTCATGGCTGTTTTCTATCTATTTATTAAGTATGTATTTATCTATAATAAGTATGTATATCGTCGTCTAGTACCCATAGTACAAGCATTGCTTAGTTTGGGTCTAGGCTGATTTGTGTAAGATTGTCCCTCAATATTTTTTTTATTTTTATTTTATTTATTTTTTTTGTTTCAGACGTGTCCGCATACGGTCGGGGCGCAGCGCGGCCCCCGGGCGCGTCGAGTTGACAGCATGCTAATCGACAACAGCACTGCCAACCTCACCGACCTGGCTCTAGACCTCCCCGCCAGCCCCTACAGTCTCGCCCAAAAGATCGTGATCGCCATCGTCGCCAGCGTTCTCTCTGTCCTCACCGTCGTCGGCAACTCCATGGTCATGATCAGCTTCAAGATCGACAAACAACTCCAGACGATCAGCAACTACTTCCTCTTCTCGCTGGCCGTTGCTGACTTCGCTGTGGGACTGATATCCATGCCATTATACACGATGTTCACGATCTACGGCTACTGGCCGCTGGGGCCCCACGTTTGCGACACGTGGCTGGCGCTAGACTATCTAGCTTCAAACGCGTCAGTGTTGAATCTCCTCATCATCAGCTTCGACAGATATTTCAGTGTGACGCGACCGTTGACCTATAGAGCTAAGAGGACTACACGGAGAGCGACGGTTATGATAGGCAGTGCGTGGGGATTCAGTTTAGTGTTGTGGCCTCCTTGGATTTACGCGTGGCCGTACATAGACGGCGAACGCAAGGTACCCCCAAACGAGTGCTACATTCAGTTCATAGAGACAAACCAGTTTATCACGTTTGGGACGGCGATAGCCGCCTTCTATGTGCCAGTGACTGTGATGTGCATACTGTACTATCGGATATGGCGCGAGACGAAGAAGCGGCAGAAAGACCTGCCGAATCTACAGGGTGGGAAGAAACACGACTCGTCGAAGAGATCTAACTCTAGGTAAGTTTAGATATTTTGCTACGTAACTAATATAATATATACATCACATATTTTTTTAAAGCAGGTAAAAATGGCACGAAGTTTAAGCTCTCTATACCTTCGTTTCGCAAAGACCCTCAAACTGCAACTCTGGAATATTCTAGCGACCAAGTAAACTAATATTTGCCTCAACCTGTTTAGACAAGGAACGTTAAACGTACGTTCTGTTGACAAAAACAACAACCACAGTTTTGCTGTAAGCATGTACCTAAACGTTTCAAAAACAGTTCTGCCAAATACAGAAGTAAAGTTTTGTATCTACCTTAAACTGAAAAAGGAACAAAATAAACAAACTTTCCCTTTTACATTACTCAGGATAAAGAAGATCCCATAAAGGACAACACAGTAGTTTCAAACTTTTCGAATTTATTTAAGTAACTGATCAAGGGTTCTCGATACACGAAAAAGCTTTCAGAGGTCTAGTCTGAATCGAAATTTATCTCGCTCCATCTCTTTCTATAATTGAAGTGGTAGAATATAATGAAAGAGATAGCACGAGGGTATAGGTCTGGATTACAACCTAAAGGCTCTGTGGCAGTTTGTCTTGAAGACAGCGCGGTCCATGTAGATTTATCTCTGCGATAGATTAAACATCCATTGTCCAGATGGATGGAGATTGATTGTGAATCTGAAGGAACTTGGACGTAAATAAAAGCTTTAGAGGCACGCTCCGTAGCTTCCATCCTGTGAATGTGTAGAGGTATAGGTAGAGAATAACAAAAGATTATTTAAGGGATACGCGGACCATTTATAGTGAGTGTGTTTGGGGTTTTATACGTAAATTACATATAATAAATATGTATGTGTGTATTCAGTGTGTTGTTTTTACAATGTACTTGCTATTTAAGTTTACACGTTATTTAGGGCGTTTTCTAGCTCCTCGATCTTCAAATTCCCGTGGGCAATGACTTACAATGCTAAGGCTCTGACAGATTACGCACAGGATAAATGATTGAGATGAATGAGATGCACTAAGAGAAGATTTACGAAATTTAACACCTAAGGAGGTAAAACGGGAATGAAACTTAGTATGAAAAGTTGGTAACTTCACATAGATGAAGCCGCGCAGCAACATCTAGAAAACCAATAACAACAACATAAATAGGCGTACTAAGTGCTTAGCTAGTAAATTGGACTTTACTATGCAAACAATTATAACAATACTTAAGTACTTATGTGTAACAATACTTACAATACAATACGTAACGCAGGGCAGCTTGTGGCGAGCTGTTGGGGAGTAGCGACCCCACGTACCCGAGTGCTCCGGGGGGTCCTTAGGGAGGGTCATGTTATTTAGTGAAAGGATCTCCGCCTCTAGCTTTCCTTAACCAGCCGTCCAGAGTAGAGTCGCGAGAGCTATATGCTCCAGGCGTGGAAGTGATAAAAGGCATAACGCCGCGAGTACCCTCGGAGAAAGCGCAGCATACCTCTCGACAACCTACAGCCCTCGGCAGCGGTGTTGCCCCTGGGCCATTGCTCATAATGTCGCTATTTAACAGGGGCCCATCAGCGGATGGCAAGTCACGGTCTGTCAGTGCCGCGAAAGTCACGAGACACTTTTCCTGACAGGCGCCGTCATGTCTCAATCCATAACCCAGTATTTAGTTCATATTTCCACCGCCATAGTCCAGTAGAGTTAGATTACAATTTACATCAATCAACAATAGTCCTTGCAGCTGGCGGGGGCTGTCTCTGCGTGCGCCCCGTGACACGGGCAGGGACAGCATCCGCTGGGTGTACACGTTGCCTTTCATTAAATTGTCGAAAGGGCCTCTACGCGTTGGCTTCGGCTCCGCGCACGCCTCCCAAAGGGCCGGGACACTATTGTCTCGTGTACGGGAAAGACTTACAATACAATACAATACAATCATACTTGATTGCACACCAAAAGATAAATTACGAATTAAGATAAAAACAGTGGTAAACAATACGCGGTCTTATCGCTAAAGAGCGATCTCTTCCAGACAACCTTACTTACTACTTACCTAACCTTACTTTACTTAGTATGGGACTAGATCAAATAAGTGTACCTACGTCAATATTCAGATAAATATTTTAGTGTGTCGAACATGACTATTACTGTAGTTGATTTACGCACCTTTGTTACCTTCGATACCTAAATTAGACCTCTAACATTGTTTCGAGTCTAGAGTCTGTGCGGAAAGAGAATAGGCATGGCGAAAAACGGAACTAACCTACCCAGTATGGCAAATACGGCAAATATTTTTTTCTTCGGTAGAAAAGCATTACAGCGCCCCCAAATTTTAATCCTATTCTCTTTCCGCACAGATTCTATATCAAAACTAAAGTTCTCTTTTAAACAATTGCGCTTCAGAAACCACTTTTCCGTTATATAATCTTTCTACCGCCCTGCAGTCGGTAAATGGAATGAACACTACTCAGACTGTACAAGACAAATGTGTTGACATTATGCACTTTCTCAAGCGGTGCAGACAGATGCCGGGGCACTAAAGGGTCATTCAGAAGTCGCTATGAATCTCGTCTTTAATGTAGTTTGATTCGTGAATCGAGGGCCAAAATATGTCGGCTCGCTCGTTGCTTCGACTTTGACGGACCATAGAAGCATGATCTCAGATTACAAAGCGTATTACTAAATCACGGATCAAATTATATCTGGGACGAGATGGCGGAGAAGTTCTGCATTAACCTATGATGTCGCTCTGACCCTCGCCACGCGGTTGCCGCCATTTTGAAATTATGACGTCATAAATTTTACGGAGCACTAGATTCTTCTAGTGGTTTCGTTAACAGACTGTATTCATTTCTTTAACTTGCATTTCTAAATGTTCCATTCCGAATTTCTTTATACCACAGATAGGTACGTTTATCTCTTACAACATATGAATTATTTGAAATATTTTTTTCTTTAAATTATTCAGGTATTTTTTGATAACAAATTTATTTTTTAAAGTGAACTTTTTCGTAAAAAACATTGAACTACTTACACACTGACACTTTGCCACTGAATAAAGAGATTTTTTTTACCGTGATTTCATAATTGTTAGACCCATTACGGTTAGAAAAGTTGGTAACCGACTGCGGTTGAGAAATGACTGATAATGTCTCCATTGTCGCATCATCAATACCTAATTACTTCATTTATCCATTCTGTATTATATGTGTAGACCTCGGTCGGCCTCCGCCGCTCCGTGCCGCATTTCCAACTTGAACTCAAGTGTATAGTTTTAGGAACCTTTTTTCATTGCCAGTCCTATTTTATTTGGCTGCTTAAAAAATGTGCATTAAAGATAGGAGTTTAATAAGCCCAACAATGCATTGTAGTTAAACCCTACAAAGAGTGCAGCTAACTAGGAGCACACAAAGGTTCGATGCCTCTAATTACGTGCCTTGTTACGTCCATTGTTGGGGACTAATCAGAAAACGTACTGAATGCTGGAATCCTATTATTTGCAGCACTGGCACGAAGCTTATTGCATTCACTATATAGTGCAAGAAATAATTCCATTCTCCTGATGCACTGGGAGTCTCACAGCTGTGGCAAACGAAGAAAAAGGTTGGGTAAATTATTGCAATTAGGAAGATTTATTTAATACACTTAATTTTACATTTCAATATTGAAGTCAAATTAAGTAAATTCGACGACAACAACTTATATGGTGTAAAGTGCTAAGTTGTCCTTCTGCAATTAGAATCATATACGTTGTTGTCGTCGAATTTTTGTTTCCGCATGCACATGATGATTTAAATAGATCGTAAATGTATAGATAGTCCTCTTTATCGGTGTCCCTAAATAGTAATATTAATTATATTAATATATTAGTAATATTAATTATAATTTGGATTTGTCAGATTTCTAAATCAGATAAGCTTTTAAAATCTTTTTTATACCGATTCTGCAAACTGTATAAAATACCGAAAATGTTTCATCGTCAAAAGAAAATACTCGACGCTGTGATTAAAACTCCGTTTCAAGGTCGGCTAAGCTCTTTTGTGGGCCGTCTGAGAATGAGCGTGAGGTTCCGTAGCCAATCGTACAACTCTGTCATTACTATTGTATATTTGCTTATATCAAGTAATATGCAGCACGTCTGTAATTGTGAAAACCTGGGCGATTGAACTTTGTTCGTAGAAAAACCACGTGAAAATTCATAAACACGCGTTTACCCAGAGATTAAATAAAAAATTAATAAAATAATTTATTTCTGCAAGTAGGCCCTTTTACATGTCTCATTCATTATACTGTTTTCATACGCTTGCTAGGTATGCCACATCCCATTCTCGAATAGTAAATTAACTGTAGTAAATTATCATGAAAATAATATTATTCTATTTTTTTCTTTTTATATAATGTATGATCGAAAATCTGGGTCACATAGTCACATGTATGGTATTATGCTATAAAAGAAATAAAAATACGTTTATTTATCAAGCGTACCTAGGTACCGTAAGGTCGGGGTACTTTCGCCCTGGGGGGTAACTTTGGCCATAGGGATTAACTCGATTCAGGTTTTATTATTGCATTTAAATTACAGCACATTGCCATGAGGTTGGTTTTAGCTGACCGTTCATGTTTTTATATTTATTATCAGACCTTATAGATTTGAGATATGTGATTTACAAAGTGGGCAAAGTTACCCTACATTTGGCCAAAGTACCCCGACCTTACGGTACAGAACTGGTTTTGCATAATGATATGATCTGTGTTTTGCTAGTGAGCTACAAATGCTTTGCTTTTAGGTTCAAAGATCTTTATTTCTCATAAGAATATAAATATTCACTTACATGAGACATACTTTAAATTACAATGATTTTAATCGGTGAGCGCACAACAATAGATATTGTATAATCTTAAACAACATACTTATAAATACTGACACTATTCGGGTGGGTAGTTACTTAGCAGTTTTATTTCTACTTTTAATCTAGCATAGGTAATATTTGTTTAATGTGAACACGAATACACACGGAAACATGAAACATATCACTTTGCAAATAGTAGAGTTTCCGAAATTGAATACATTTATCCGCAACTTGAGGAAAAGGTAACCGCAGGCTATGCCCCGTGTTTGCTGACTCAACAAGCGGAAAATTCATCCCGACATTAAATATTATCCTTTGGGAATTTAATGAAAATAATATAAAAACTTTACCTCTCGGTTGCCACCGTTTTCGTGGGTAGCGTTCGTTTTTTCATGCTTAGGTTCAGTTAATAAATGCTGGGATTCTTTTACCTTTGAGAATTTGGCGCTGTGGATCATAACTAATGGTCGGGTCACCATCTTGTGTTAAGTTGCAATAAAAGTCATTAAATATAAATCAGGTGTAAGTCACTCAAACTCACATATTAGCCATATAGTTGACACCTAATGTCTTAAAGGGAAATTAGCGATACTAAAGTATCGCTAATATTCACACAATACAACAATACAATAATTAATGTTATAATAAATCAGATTAATAATTACCACATAGGAAATAAATTTTATGAAACGTATTATGGGTTTTTAAATACTTGTGGCACTTTGATGCAAACAAAGTACAATTAGTTATCAGTCAATATTAGTAGTCAAGTAGACATTCTTCAGACACTTCAATACATGGTATATTAAAAATTACCAGGAACGTATCGTCAATTACGCTCTTTGAGTACAATTGTAACAATAACGTCAAAAACATCACACAGTTTTCATTAAGCTTGACTCTGTAGCGATCTTAAATTCGTAGCCAGAAAAAGGGTTAAGAACCGAAATGATGACGTACTCTAATAAGCTATTAACCTTTATTGCACCCCTGTATCCTCATCACAACCGAATTCCAAACATAGCCGAGGCTTTACCGACTGTTACCTTTTACTCCTTTTTGCAACGGACCAATAAAAACGCCTTCAGTCAGGCTTTTAAAATTTTCATTCCTGCCTCCCACATACCTCCCCAGAAGGGTGAAAGGGGGCACTTCCCCACAGTAAGACATTACTGGGATCCCCCTTAGATTTACGGGCGACGTGATACACGCATTTATTATGCATGGAGGTGACAAATTGAGATCACGCGATCTTTAGTGAGCGTGATAGCCGTGATAATGAAGAGTTGCTGAGTTTTACTGTGGAAGATGCACGTTTAATTTAGCTTTTTATTACATTTTTACAGTAACAAGTGACAAATGTTCCTTCGTTCAGGAGGGAGTTGATTGAGGTACAGACTAAAGCTGTTTCCACATGAGACTTTGCAATATATGCTCAGGCATTCTCTGACGCGACAATCCTGTCAATCAACGACATCCTGAAACAGCTGGAAGCCGTTTGCGCGTCAATGGTAGACGCCGACACCCGACAACTAGCGTTGGTAGCAGTAAAGCAAAGATACATCAACGCCACGGCATAGGACACGGACGTTTTTAAATGTCGTATCTGGGTAAGAACTCTTCTTATTCACAAATGTCAACTGTCATACCGAATACTAAGCTGGTAGGTCTATAGTTATGTTATGTGCTAGTAATTACACAGGCTCTGTTCAACTTCAAACTGGATAACAGAACAATCCAATTTGCTATTTTACGGTAGAAATAAGACGGTGCTCTATATCGAGCCCTTACACAGAATAGATATTAAAACGATGAACGTATTGTCGCTTATATGACAAAGGCAAACGAGCTGAATACTCATTGTACCCATGGCGGCGATATTAGAAAGGTTTCTAAGGATAAGTTACCTATACAGTTATACTTCAAGCGTAGCAAAATCAGTCTGTTTTATTTGAACTTACAATAGTTTATACGATGGAAAAGGAATTCATAGGGGTAGAAAATCCAATCCCATTGCAGCGGGCAGCTTAGTCCACTCCACGACTCTCAAAACAGGAATAAACGTGGATCGTTTGTCACTGTGAAGAGACTAGGGTCAAAGGAACGCGGTTAAATAAAGAAGAGTGTACGCATTGCAAAGACTAATGCATTGAAAGAATGCTTCTTGTATATTTGATGCTTCAGTACGCTCGCGAGACAGGGGGAACGTATGTCTTTGTGAAGCGACCCAGGGAACCCATGCATTTCCAACGACGCGCAAGACTAATGCTTCGACCTATTCGCTGTAAATAATGACCCTTGGATATTTAATGACTCGGGTTTCCACATTATTTGGCTCACTAACAAAATAGGCACATGTATTACAGTTGTAGTATTTACTGTTGCTAAGGCAACGTTGATGAAAATTATAAAAAATTACAGCAAAAATTCAAAATTATTTTGTTGATTACCATATGAAGAGCCGTAATTCCTATTTGGATACAATTTAGTACAGATATGCACACGTACACGCTCGGACTTTAATTGTTGACGCAATAGACGTGACAATAGTCGTGTCATAGATTATGTATACATGTCAGATATGTACTTACATATATCTGAAATGTCTCTCCTATGTAAATATAATTATTTTATTATTTTAAAGTAGCTTAATTCATTTTGCAGATCAGAGATAGTATTTCGCATCGCTAAAAAAATCAAACACACGGCGTAGGCTAATAAACTATTAGAAAACAAACATAATAACTATTTTGCAATCGAGTAACTTAAATAGCTTTCAAATTTAAACCTTATCTCTAATCAGTTAAGAGAACTATACTTATGCACATGTTCGTAAACCACCCTGTAAAGCCACGTTATACGGTAATTTTTCTTCTGACAAAATGTACATCGATATTATGTGAAAAGAACTTAGAGTTACTGTTTCGGACATCACGTGGGTTCCTTTGAGATCACTAGTCGATTATTGGCCAAATCAACGATCTAAACAAGGTAAATTTATGTTAGGTTTCCAATTAGTCTTATTAGAATTTTACCTAGGTCTTTGTTAGGTCTTAGCTAGGTTTAGGTGTGCTAAAGTTAGGTAGGCATTAGACATTAGTTTATTGTGAGTGTTTTAAATAATAAGTAGAGTATCAGGTCAGATCAGAGGAGTAGGTAGGATGAGTAGTTTAAGAGCTGGGTAGGTTAGAGCTTAGGGTTAGCTTGGGAATAGCCCAAGAAAAGGTTAAGGTAGGTAAGAACATACAGTACCTACAGTATTACACGACAGAATTAGACTGAACCCTAAATGGCTTAACAATTAAATAGGGATGACGACTGGGCTGAAACTATTTATTCTATTTAGTCCGTCAGTTAGATTATGGAAAAATATGGGACACGTATTTTTTGGTTTATCAAAATATTAAAAATCGACAGCTATACATAGATCATCAAACTTCTTGAGTGACGTCACTCGAAACTTCTAAGCACTCTATCCTCGTCATTTTTTGTTTGTCAAACAAAAGAAAAAATACGTGTACAATATTTTTTAATAATCTAACTGACGGACTAAACAGTTTTTTTTAGTCGTCTAGCCCATTCTGTGACCGTACAGTGCAGTACAAAGCATTTAAGTAATAGTAGTAATAATAGGAAAATTTTCGATAGAATTTTCTTAAGTTTTTACCTTAGTCTGTGAACACAATAAGGAGGAAAAATCGTCTACTCGATGTCGCTTTTTCGGTGTTACCCCTCTTTTTATCCGCAGTTTATTCCTCTAAGTAACCTATATTTTTAGGCAGTAAAAGGCATTTGCTAAGGCATTCAGATTGTTACTTTGATCAGAAGCGAGGTAAGAACCGTTGAGATGCTCTTCACCAGAGGAGAGATTAGATGCTGCGTGTAAAAAGGGGGATAAAAATAGAAAGATTCAAATATTCCGCAACGGTTTAGAGGTGTTGGATTATTATCGATGCAAAGATTGATCAAAGTGAAAGATTTTGTCCTTGAATTTTAAATTTTGCCACAGAATAGTAATAGCACTACAGAATAAGTGATAGTTGGTGATAGTTTCTCTCTCTCCATCAAAACAGTTCGGGGCCGACTACCGGACGAAATGCACCGGATACAACCGTCTCTCTTTATCGCACGCGTGCTTCTTCTGGTCGCTGGCAAAGCCTCTCCGCGGGGGCAAACTTTGGTACTACTACCCACTCCTAATTTTGCCCCATCATGGATTGTAAATGAAACATATTCAATTCATGTTTATTACGATGATTTATTGACTTATTCAAAATTATTGTACCAAAGAAAACTGATCGTAAAAAAGGCGAAGTTAATGCCATACTGCATTCTCTACTAGCACTAGGCTAACTCTAGGTACTGTAAATCGTTACTTCAAGATAATTAAAAAAAAACATCAGTTCAAAATTGTAATTGTAGCATCCAACTTAACGCTGGCAGAATTGTCCCACTGATCAGTGGCCATTAAAACAAAAAATTGAATTGAATTGACCTGGAGGGGTAAAAGCGCGTAACCCGTTCACTGAGTCGAAGTGAGTCAAAATGTAACCCAACCTTCTATGTGAAGGAACCAGTAAAGGAAATCATTTCAAGTCAACATAAATAAAATGTGATGCCTCGACGGGTGACGAGCTGGCTTATCCCTTAACAAATTGCTGTCCCCATCGCTCCTCTTCTACTTGACAGGCTCCTTGAAATTAAAATGGCCTCTCAAGGAAATGACGTCGGTCAAAGTGCTTTTTGAACTTGGAAAATATACGTTCTTATAATGGACATGAAGCGAAGGAATATGTTGAGCATAATGACATGGGCTGTTACGTATTTTTAATGTTTTTTAATCGGAATTCACCAAGCCAGTTTCACAACAAGATATTTGACAGCATAAATTATGGAGATTCTGTAATAAACAAGATATTAACACTAATGGTAGACAACAGGCGGTCTATTGTTCAAGAAACGATCTCTTTCACTAATATGAATATTTTAAGCATTTTAGACCTTTGTCATAACAAATTTTAAACACAGGTAATAACAGTTTGTGATCGAAGGTCACGCGGTGATGTGGTCTGTCAAAGTCGAATCGACGAGCGGATCGATCGACACATGACCCCTGATGACGAACTGTCAGTGATTTCAAAAGTAAGGATAGGCCCATCCGAACAGTTCGGAACTATTTTCCCCGTAACAAAAAATGCAGCTGTAAAGACCAGCAGGAGTGAGATCAAACGTGAAGCTCAAGACCGAACGCGATGGAGGATCACTGTAGACGCCCTCTGCTCCATCCAGGGGACATAGGATACTGATGATGATGAAAGACCAGCTGCGCAGTGCACGCGCTGCGTGTCGCACTGCCGATGCCGGCTGGTACTGATTTGGCGGTATTTTTACCGCCAAAGCGTTAAAAAAGTCTGCTAGCTCGTTTAGCCCTGTCCTTTGTATACGTTAATGCGAACTGTTATGTTATGTTCACAGGTCAGATTATATTAACTCGTTTATAAATAAAATTAATAGTTTTAGGGTTCAGTACCAAAATGGTAAAAAAGAAACCCTTATGGTGTGACTCCGTCTGTCTGTCAGTCTGTCACAGCCTATATCTCAGGAACTGTTGCTGCTGTCGATTTGAAATTTGGAATAGTTTTAAAAATCACTAACCCGAGCCTACTGGATATAAAAAAAATCTTATTCCTTTTACTTTTTTTAAATGGGGCCGAAATGGGAGCTCGAAAATTTTAGGTTACTTATGCTATTTTATCAAGTGGAGTATCATATGAAAGGGCTTAATTCGTAGATTCCAAGACCATTTTTATTGTTTTTCTTAATCATGTACTTTTTGATTTAGGACGAAGAACGTTCAAAAAAATATCATTCCCCCTATTATCCCCGAAGTTACTGAACAGAAAAATCTGTTATAATTACCAACATTATCCTAAATATAACAAGAAAAATATAACGGTTTTCCTAACTTGTTTTTTATTGCGCGATTTTCTGCCAATTTTATAGTTTTTCTACTTGGGATTACGGGCTTTTACAAGCCCAATGGGACAAAAAATTGTCCCAACATTTTTTTCGTATTATATTATGTTACCATTTTTCCATATAATTTATACAACGGTAACACAAAGGAAAGTTTCATTAATGTATGGAAAATTTGTTACACTTTTTCTTCTATTCGTATGGAAAGAGCTCGAAATTTTAAGTAGAAATAACATTAAATTGGAAGAAAACTACACAGTGAAGAAAATGGTATATTTTGCTCGTTAGGGACGTGATTGACGCCGAAATTATGAATTAGCCTAAAAAATACAGCGCCGTACACTGAAGCCACTGTTAACTGACCACCTATAGACTTGTTAAAAAATAAAATAATTTATTTCTGCATTTTTTTTAAAACTTCTGTTTTAATGGTTAGGTAGCTTTCGTGAGCCCCTGAGGAGTTCCGGCCATACACAAGGTGCAGCAACTTCCCTCCAACATTGTCGGCCGCAGCTAAGTTTCTTGCCGGAGTCTTCTTAGCTGGGCTAGGTTTCAGCGAACCGGCAACTAAAACTCCCATTAGTTCAATACACACACTCTACATAAGGACAGGTTGATCCTATTCAACCTCTCCCGCTGGTCCGTTGCTCACTTTGAGCAGCCAGCGAAACTTCCGTGGTGGTCCGCGGCTAAGCGACCCGGTTCGATCCCAGGGAACGCCACAAGCACACCCTGTTCGATTTTTGCAACAGCCACTAAGGCTTGTAAGATGACAGTTCTTCGAGAGTAGGTAAAAAAAAATCGGTTGTCTGTAAAGTCGGTTTACTGACGATAGTCGAACGTGATAACGTTGACCCTGACTTTGACTTTGACTGAAATTGACATTGACTTTGACTTTGACTGTGACTTTGACTTTGACTTGCACTTGGACTTGGACTTGGACTTGGACTTCGACTTTTTTCCCAATAAGCTGCTACAATGACATTGACACGCTAAAATGATGGCTAAGTGGCCAGTGTAATATCTGCCGTTCCACGAATATAATGTCAAAGATTTGTTTTAATAATTTTTAAACTACGATTAAAGCAGGCGTAAAACGGAACTGCCAAAGCAGCATCCACTATTTAAATTTAAAGATTTTTGCCAAACTCAGCAGTGTCTCTTGTCATTCAATAGAAGATTTTGACAGCCGTATCTTAGGGAATAAGGGCTAATTTATTAACAATTTGTAAGAAACTATCGTCTTAACGACTTTAGTGCTGGAATAATATAAAGTACCTATTTGACAGGTAACGGCCCCGCAAGGTAACGGCAAATGACGTCACACTTTTTCGTGCGTGCAGCCGGCTTCATCGAATTATAAGACGTTATCACGTCAAAAAAACGATGTGCTGCAACGGGCCGGTATTGCAGACCCCGCTGCGGAGGCTCATGTAAATAACTGGCCAAGAGCATGTCGGACCATGCTCAGTTTAGGGTTCCATAGCCGTAACTATAAGGGAAAAAATACGATGTAAAAAAAGTACAACAACAAAAGAGCGTATCTTCATAGCAATTACGTCCTTTTGTTGAGAAGCGCAGTTTATCGGCAATAACTCAAAAACGGTTAATCCGATCTTGTTGAAAATAATTTTCTTTGAATGTATTAATTAAGAGTTATCTTTGTAATTTTTTTTATATTTTTCGGACACACGGTGAAGAAAAAAAACAATTTCACAACTTTCGGAGCGATTATTTCCAAAGGTATTCACTTAATCAAAAACATTACTTAAGAACCTTAAAATGTTTTTGGAAGAGCTGTCGAACTATGTACAAACAGCAACACACTTAACTGCCCATTAAAGACAGAGCAGAGAGAAAATTATAACGATTGAAAGAGATATACAGTGTGTTACCGGTATGCGGGCTTTTATTAAAACTGATAATAATATGCTTCATTAGCAATCGTTTGCAAGTATTAGCAAATCATAATTATGCGAATTAACTGCACAATTCAATTTCCTAAATCCGCACTTTAAATGTAGTAGGTGTACTACGTAATTATCGTTATTCATATCGCTGATGCACTTGGTACAAGGCATGTCGTGGTACGGGGCTGAAAAGTTGAGAAAAACAATCCCACAATTAATGCCGTCCTTATCATTACGTTTATGTATGGAGTTTTTTACACAACTTAAAGAGTTTTTCTAAAATTTGACATGACAATTACAAAAGTATTGACATTGGCTTGTCAAATTACAAAACAAACATTTATTTGCAAAACTGATATTTTTTGGCGTTAAAATAGCTAAAGACACATGTGAATTATCTGACATGATTTGTGCGACACGTGGAAATGTTCCTCAAGCCTTGAGACTTTATCGAGAGTGGTTTCGAAATCAACGGCATACACATAATCTTCGTTTGATAACAATGGCTGTCCAGCGAGGTCCAGAGAATGCATGGTCCTATCTGGTTAGTCTGAAAGGGCTATTAAACGGAATTATGCACGTACAACTTGAAGAAAGGATTCTGGATCACTTCAAACAGGTCCAAATGTCTAGTACTCGTATTGCTTTTAAGTTTTATTTTATTAGTTATAAAGTGTTGTTTTTCCGTAGTTTTCTTAAGTGTAGCAATTCTGGTATCTCTAACTGTTGAAATAGGTAGATGCAGGCATTTATCTTGATGTCTTCGTTATAAACAAAGAATGAAGGGCTGGCATTTACATCTAATTGTCAATTTAGTACTTTGCTGTTGTACATTGCTTGCAATTAAAATTTTGTTAGAAAATTTATGAAATCGGAATTTTAGTCGATGAATTAAATGAAGGCCATGGTTAGGTTAAGAAACAACGTTACTTTACCCTACTTTAAAAAAAGCCTGCTTGCTGGTAACGCACTGTATATATTTGTATTATGTCAACTTCAAATCAAATAACGTTTGCGTATATGTAATGTGCCTTTGAGCTTTGTCATTGTAGTTGTTTGGGCAAAGTTTTTTTTTCCATACTGTAAATAAAGGTTTTATTTCAACAAGACAGGTGAATTTGTCTAAAATTATGATTTAGCTTTCAGACGAACGTTGGGATGAAATAAACTAATTATATTGCTAATGCTTTTATTGGTGCTTCATATTTTTGATATGATGCACCAATATAATGTAATTTATATTTATTATTCATTCATTATTTTCCACGAATTCAATAATATATGGCAATAATGTCAATAATGACGTTGGATCAGCCATAAAAGAAAAATTATTGTTTCAAAACTCTTTTGAATAATAGCCAATTTATACTCATAAACACACGCACACATGCATAACACGACGCCTTCAAGTGTGATTCTCTTTCTTGCAGTATTTCCCATTTTTGAAGTGTATAGTTAACTGTGTTGCTGTTAGTACCACACGTTGATATTTTCTAAAAAAAAAATTTTTAGGTTCTGTAACATGTATGGAGTGCCCCCCCTAAAAATATTTATTTTAGTTATTTAACTACCAAACTAAGTAGCGGCTCATACAAGACACCTATATTCCAAATTTCATCAATATCCATTGTGTAGTTTTGAGTAAAATGCCTGTGACATACGGACGGACGGACATGACGAAACTATAAGGGTTCCGTTTTTGCCATTTTGGCTACGGAACCCTAAAAAAAGGTAAGGTAGCTTGCAGTGGCGTGGCGTAAAAAATATTCTTGGGCAAGCCGGTGCAGATTTGGCGTACTTTTTCTTTACGAGCTGTAGAATAAGGTGCTCAAACGCCTGATATTAGGCAAGCCGGTTCAAATCCAGTTCTTTGGACACCACGCTACTGGTAGCTTGTTTAATTGGGGAATGATCAAGCGATTTCCATTTCTTCGCAAGAGAGTATTTCGAACCATAAGAAACGCGGCGTGACAATACAATATAAGCAAGGCATTAGCCGACTCCGTAAAAGCCTTCTTGACTCAGCAGCCCGTAATAGATTTTGATTGAGATTGATGGTAAAGGGTAAAACCCCATAGCCCCTGTATAGTCGGCAACAATGCGTCACTCTAATAATTTGGTCAATAACGCATTGTAATATTTCCTGAAAATGATAGAGGACCTTTTTATTGAGCAGCAGATTTTGAGTTCATATTAAATAAATGCTATTAGAAATACTCTAGCGTGACAGCTGTGTATTTAAAAATGAAAATAAAATTGAGATAACTACCAATATTTTTACACTTTTTCCTTAATTACAAGGTTTTTACTTGGAATGTTCGTATGTATATTTGTAAGTAATAAGTATGTATGTAAGTTGTGTTTTCAAAACGTGCAAAACATTGTTCAACCACTTCCTGTATCCGATTGAGCTGAAATTTGGCATACTTATCTAACATAGGTGATAAGGCTAGATAATGGTATCATCGAGCTGATTGATGATGGAGTCGGAGTATGGCCATATGATCACCTAAATTACATATAAGAAAGTCTACCGTGTTTGGGTTCGTTTGATTAGTCTTGATATGCAGTGTGCGATATATGCAAGGCAATAAAACCTTCACTCAAAATTATTAATATTATTATTTATTGACAGAAATAACTCTTTTATGGACGATTCGGGTTGCTACAACAGTGGCCAAGTGTACCTTATTGCTGTTAACACATTTAAATTTAAACCATACTAACTAACTGGTCTACCAAGCGTGGCGATTACAGCAGATTATCCCCAGTAGGTAATAATAATAATGATTTTTTCCTTAAAGTAGTCGCGTCTACAAAGTGAAATCAGTTTAGACAACATCTACCGTGTATTTTTGAAAAATTTTACGCCATAATTATCACTAGTCATAATTCATCTTTGCTCATAACGATCGTAACCCAGAATTAGTTATACTCATAATGTAATTTTTCATAAATATCACGAATATAATTCTAGTAAAACAATTCGCCCCACTAATTGTTATGAACAACATTAATAGTAGTACAAATAATCGAAAAAATAAATATATGCAGGAAAAAAATATGAATAGTGATGATTATGATCACAAAGCGGTATTACAACAAACTTTCGAACAAAAAATTGTATGTGAGCCAATATGGCTAACCCTTCAGTTGCAATTAAAAAGTTATTTCTGATTACGTCTCCGATGTCACCCTGTATAGCCAATACTCTGGGGACATACGGAACTTACGTCTCCCTATACACAGTGTAATACTATCTAAAGTGCATTACTGTGATTGATGGCCAGTACCCCAGTGCCCGTGTAATCGAGTCTGGCGAAGTTAGGCCTGACCCTGTTTCGAACTGATGGCGATTTGCATGTTGTCGTGAGTTACAGAGTACTATGGATGTACAGTTAGCGTTAAATAGCAACATCTTAAGCGACATATATATTGTAACATGTCTTTTTAATATAAGCAAATACGTGTTAAGATATACACTCAGGAACAATGAATTCGGCTCATTTTTATGAAGAATTATATAGAAAATGACCCGAACTCATTGTCCGTCAGTGTATATGGCACTTTGAATGCTACAGACTATTTGACGCTGATTGTACTAGGGGTTTCAATACCGGTAGGTATCATTTTTATAGGCTATACCGGGATCCCCATATTGTCCATACTAATAGTACATTGTGTATCAAGGGCGGTAAGTAAGGAATTACAAACGAGTGTTTGTTACAAGGCCGAGGCGAAGCCGAGGGCTTTAACAACACGAGTTTGTAATTCCTTTACCGCCCGTGGCACACACAATGTTTTTCATCACACTTGTGAGGAAATCTGATTAAAATAACCTTACTGAACCTAAATAAAATTGTAAAACTGACAGTGACATTAGTGACATACATATATCAAGACGACAAGTCACGTTCGGAAACCATAGCGGTAAAGACTTAAAATGGTTGATTTTATATTTGCAAAATACTGAAATACACTATTTAAACATTTAATTAATGTTACAGGAATATGTGTTTACATGTATTTGCAATAACAGTTCTCCTTAAATAAATATTTCAGTAATAAAAGTTAAAAAAGTAAGTTGGCGTTTCCTTTGATCATGACAAATAAGAGTAAAACAGAACCAGCGTTTCAAATTTAAAAAGAAAACCATTACGCCTGTTGACGATAGCCCCACCGAACCCCGACCCGACTGAACATCGTCTAACTAAGACCCTGAACATGTTTTGTAAGTAGCTATAAGCCCTGGGACTAAGTCCTAGAACCATGTTTTGTAGTTAGTACGTAAGTGAAATATTTAAGTATTTTACGAGTTTTTGCCCGTACAAGAGGCCATATGTGTAGTGTAATGACTCATTAGCACTTGTGTAAACCTTAGAACCCGATCCCCCTATCTAGAGCTTAGATAAAGACTCGTAACGAATGTGTAAATCGAGTGTACCCAGACTTCACTGGCAACTAGTGCTAGGAGCGGCCAGTGAACGATTTGGTAGGAGATCTCGACACACCCACTCGAGGCTTCTACCTGTCAGAGCCAGCTTACCATGAGGATTGTGAGGCGATGCATATAGCACGCCCATAATTACCATGAGGATTGTGTAGTCGAGTATATAGTACGTTAGTCGTTACCATAACGTAAAACGGCAAAGAGCGAAAGTTTTCGAACAACTTTGTGTATCAATGCCCTATAATTTCTCGGTCTGACCACGAGAATTCAGCGTAGGATGGTATCATTCTGAACGGAATTTTCCATCACGCAATATGTTGCAAATGTTGCGCAACAATCGCTTGCTTAAATACGCCGGGAGCTCATTTGGAGACCAGTTGGCGTCGTGAACCCAAGTAGTAAACTCATAGTGAGAAACAGAACCGAACCAGTAGTGATCCGATCCGAACATAGTGAACAAGTATCTAGATCCCCTAGCCTATGACCTAAGTGAAGTCTAGGTAGGACTTAAAGTCAGTGAAACAGTATTTCTTTATTACGTGTTGCGGCCCGAGCCGCCCAACTAAGAACAAGTATTCTTTTAATAGTGTTTAGCGTGTAAATAGCTTATAGGGAAGTATGAACATTATTAACTATTTAATACTGATTCGCTGATTGATTTTTGTGTGACTATTTCTGTGTTATATCCCGTGTAATAGATTTAAGTGTTGTGTTTAAAAGATGGTTAAGCCAGCGTCGGGTTTGTTAGTGTCATTCTTCCCGCGTGGTAGAACCCTAGGAAGGGCACACTAGAATCAGTGATTTAAAACAATATAAGTGTTAAATCTGAACCTTTGTTTTGAGCCAATCGATCCCTTAGTAATTAAAACTCCAGGAGCCTTACAACCTCCTGTGTATGAACCTGAAGAGCTATCGTAGCTGTATCAACTGTTAACTTCGGGACCTCACGAGATCCGTGAGTGCGTCGTTAACAGTTTTTGGTCCTTCGAGCCAAAGATAGAATCAGTGAGTGAACATCATCAGACCCTGAGTTGGTCTTCAGATCCTTGAACCTGGGAAAGCCCGGAATACGAACCCCTGATCCATTTCACGTATAGACGTGAAGTTCCGGGATTTTTAAAATCATTATTTACGATTTTATCGAATTGTTTCTGTTTTTCCAAATTTTTTGTGAGTGCTCTAACTTAGTCAATTCTCGTGATAATCACGAAATTCGACCTGATCCTGAACCGCGTACTCTAGGAGTACTGCTAGTGTAAATTGTAGATTTTTCCCGAATATTTTTGCGCAACGACGCAATTTATTTTTGGAATTTCCAAGTGCTCCAAAACGGTCAAATATTGTGCGAATCACAAATTTCGACCAGAACCCGAACCCTGAACCTGTGGAGCACCGATCCTGTGACTTTCATAATTTTTGGAATTATTTAATTTTTAAATATTTTACGCCGCGACGTAATTTCGATTAAAAATTCATTTGGCTCAAAACTCAACCAAAATCAACCAAATTTAAAACATAGTTTGCAAAGTGAGTAAAAGTAATTTAGAGCCACTCGTGACCAGCAAACTTGAACAACAAGCATCCGATCCAGTTGTTGCAAGTCGAACGCTAGGCACGAACGAACCTGTATAGATAGAACCTGACCGATCAGCTGTTTCTGTCTCGCGTGTAGATTGTTCGCGTAACAATATCGTGTGTGAACCATGGTGCTGACTAGGAGCCAGTCAGACCCCCAGGAGGCGGACGCCCGCCGCCGCCAACTGCAAGCGCAGTCAGGCGAGCAGAGCGGGGCGCCCCTTCGCAATCCCCGGCTGCAAATGCAGTCAGAGCCGAGGGACTCACCGGAGTCACCTCCAACCGACACCACCGAGCAGCGGGAAGAGCTGGAGGAGCTACTTCGCCGCAACGAAGAGCGTCGCGCTAAGCGCCACGCCGAGGAGCGCGCCGAGGCGGAGCGTGCTGCGCGCGCAGCAGCGACGCATGCGCAGGCCGTGCGTGCGCAGGCCGCGCATGCGCAGGCCGCGCATGAACAAACCAACAATCAACAGCTTGCAGAGCCAGGAAACCGTGAGCTGTCGAACCCTTATTTATTCTCAAGTGATCAACCTATCCCGCGTGTGAACCCGAACTTGGAAATGCGTGCGCGTGTGCCGGAGCGAGTCGTTTTCGCAGATCAAGTGCCATCGACGTCGCGGGCACCGCCGACGATCCGATCCCAATGTAGTAGTAATACAGAACTACGTAAACGCGAGGCGCAGCTACTGGCCGACCAGGAACTGGCCGCGTTACGTAGGCGCGAGATAGAATTAGAGAAGGAATTAGTGCATAAACGCTTAGCCGTAACTATGGAGCGCATCGATGCCGAGGGATCCCGCGACGGTGACTACCGTGCCGGGGGCTCGATGGCCGCTTCCGTCCACCGGGTGGACCAGTGGTTGAACGATGTCAACCACCCGAACAATAGCCGTCGTATGCGATCCACGTCGCCGCCGCCGCCGGCGTTGCGCCGTCCGGTACAGTCGACGCCGATCCGCGACCGCTCTACGAGCCGAACCAGGAGCCAGGGTATCGAGCGTCTTGCCGAGACACTAGAGTCCATGATGCGCCCTCCTCCACGTCAAGTTTACGAGCTTCCTGCGTACGCCGGTGAAATTAGTGAATGGCAGACATTTCTCACCGCGTACCAGCAATCGTCGTCGCGTTATAAATTCTCGGCGTACGAAAATGTTGCACGCTTGCGACAATGCTTGAAAGGGGAGGCTAGGCAATGTGTACAACACATGCTAGCCTCATCCGCGAACCCTGACCTTATCGTACGAATTTTGAAAAAGAATTTCGGTCGTACCGATTTGTTGATTGATCGCGCATTAGAAGATTTGAAGAGGCTTCCGTCGGTAGGGCCAAGTGCGACGGATTTAAATTCTTTTGCGATCAAAGTTATTAATATAGCTTCAACGTTAGTGGACTTAGATAACAAGAGTTATGGAGCGAATCCACTTCTGATCCGAGAAATTACGGAAAGGTTAAGCCCGCATCTACGATCGCGATGGTGCGCGTACGCTAGAGCTAACGGTTCGCGGCGCGATAGCGAGTTGATGCTGATGGCCGAATTTCTCATGGACGAGAGCGATCAAGAGCTTGAGTTCTCGCATGCACGTGCGCCGCCGAGGCGTAACGTGATTTCAGAGGATGTCCGACGATCCCGTGCGGGGCCGCGGCCGCCGCCCGCGCCGCCGGCCCGCACCGGCGCTCGGCCACAACCGACCCGCGTGCAAGCATATGCGACGGAACGAGTCAGCGTGTGTTTGTGCTGCGGCGGGTCGCACCGCACTCCAGAGTGCAAGAAGGTTTGCGCGATGAACATCGCCGCCCGTTGGTCATGGGCCAAGGGCAATAGAATATGTTTCAAATGTTTTGATAGTAAACATAGGAGGGACGAGTGCCGAGCGAAGGGATGCGGCGTTAACGGCTGCCCCCACGCCCATCATCGTCTTCTCCACGATCCCCCGTATGAACCACGAACCGAACCAAGATACGAACCACGACCTGACCCACACTATGAACCACGTAATGAACCACGGTTTGAACCACGATCCCCTCCTGTCATGTCTCGGCGTGAGCCCGTGAGCGGGCCCCGCGGGCCACGGCGGGAACCCGTCGTCTACCACCGTACGCCCGTTGACGGGGCGCGTGGTGGGCGACGCGAGCCTGTGTCGCCGCAGCGGGGGCCCTCGGATAGGGCACGCTGGGCGGACCACGAACCAGTCTCTCATCTGCGTGCGCCCGCGAGTGGGACGCGCTGGGCGGATGAGGAACCCGCTCCTCCCCGGCGTGTGCCCGCAAACGGGGCGCGCGGGTACGAGCACGAACCTGAAACTCGCCGGACGGAGCCGCCGCGTTCGCCGGCCGGAGCCCGCGAGTTTACATCAAATATAGCTAGTGTAGGTACCTCCCGTACGTCGGTGTTGCTGCGTGTGGTACCCATCGTCATCAAGGGGCCCAGGGGTGAGGCTGAGACATACGCCCTTCTGGATTCAGGATCAACGATAAGCCTTATTGATGCCGATCTAGCGAACGACGTAGGTGCCGTCGGACCTGCTACGGACCTATGCATCCAAGGCGTGGGAGATATGGAGACCACGCAGCGAAGCCGGAAGGTACAAGTCGCGTTAAAGGGACGCGACGAAGACTCGATACATTCAGTCATTTTTAGAACCGTTCATCAATTGGGACTGCGTGAACAACGTATGAACATGAACGAGATGCTGCGCTACAAGCACCTCGCCGACCTGCAAGAAGCCTGCTACGACGTCGCGACGCCGCGGGTATTGTTGGGGGTCGACCAGTGGCACCTGATGATGCCACTGGAGGCACGGACTGGCCGCAATAACGAGCCTGCCGCTATCCGTTGCCAGCTAGGATGGGCGATATTCGGTATTGCGCCTCGCCTAGTACGAACCGATGATCATGTAAGGGCATATCATTGCCACGAACCAGACCTCGAATTGCATCAGTTATTGAAACAGCACTTCGATGTCGACGCTTTAGGTATTAAGCACGTGAACAAGGTGAACCCGGCAGAGCAACGAGCGATCGACGTCTTCAATGCGACGGTCCGTAGGGTAAACGGACCAAAGTATGAGGTCGGTCAATTGTGGCGGGAAAATAACCCGCAACTGCCGCCAAGTTTCGGCATGGCGTTCAATCGGCTGCGCGGCATCGAACGGAAGATGGACCGCGATCCCGACTTCGCCGCCGAGTACACTGCACAAATAGATAATTTAGTGCAGAAAAAATACGCGAAGAAAATTTCAAATAGTGAAAATAGTAACGTAGCATGGTATTTGCCGCACTTCGCAGTGAAGAACCCAAATAAGTATAAAAGTCGTCTTATTTTCGATGCCGCGGCGTGTGCGTCGCAGCGGAACCCAAACGTTCGTGTATTGAAGGGACCTGACTTGAACGCGACGTTATAGGGAAGGCGCGAGCGCGGCATTTGTGCTGCGCACGGTCGGTGCGCCGCCCGCGCGGCGATACTGACACCGGTCGCGGCATTTGTGCTGCGCACTGTCGACGCGCCGCCTCGATGCTCTTCAGTGAGTGTCGAGGTGGGTCGACATTTTCACATAGAACAATTTAGAGTGCGCGTAATGTTTTTATGGCGGGGCGCAAACCGAACCGACCCCCCAGACATCTACAAAATGACGTCAATGATATTTGGCGTAGCAAGTTCTCCTGTTTTGGCACACAGTGTGCGGAATAGGAACGCCGTAGATATCCCTACCCGATCCGATCCCAAACGAACCGTGGACATTGATAGTGTGTGGTTCAATGGTCCCCAATTTTTATATGAACATCCGAATGAATGGCCAGCCGAACCCGAGCCGCCGACGGGGCCGCCGCCCGAATTGAAGGCGACGTGTCACGCGTCGACGGAGTTCGTCTCGCCGTTGCCGGACATTCATCGCTTCTCGAACTATGATCGACTGATTGGAGCAACTGCGCGTGTGCTTCAGTTCGTCGAAGTTATGAAGACTAGATCCCGTGTACCCCTCTTGTTGAAACATATACTGTCCGCCGAACATCTCTATTTCCAGTGGTCACAGAGAAGAACCTTCCCAGAAGAGTTACGCAGCCTGTCACGGGGGGAGCCCGTGCCCCGTGGAAGCCGTCTCTACGAACTGGACCCGGTGCTGAGCGAGGATGGCGTCATCCAGATGCGCGGCCGCATCGACGCCTCGCCAGCCCCCATCAACAAGAGGCCAGCCATCCTGGACGGGCGCTGCCCGTTCGTGCGGCTACTGATCCTGCGTGCGCACAAGCGCGCACACCACCAAGGAGGCGCCTGGGAGCGCATGGTCCGCTCAATAAAAGAAGCCCTGAAGACCACACTGAAGACGCGAGCGCCCAAGGAAGAGGTGCTTGCGACTCTCCTTGCCGAGGCCGAGTATACAGTCAATGCTCGGCCCCTCACCCACGTCTCCGTCAGCCACCATGACGAGGAGGCGCTAACACCGAACCACTTCCTGCTGGGAGGCCCCGCGAAGGTCCCACTCACTGGCCTTTGCGAGGAGGCCGACCGCAGGGCCTGGCGCGCCAGCCAGGCGCTCGCTGACCGCTTCTGGACCCGCTGGGTCCGAGAATACCTGCCGACGCTCGCGCCGCGCCGCTCCTCTGCGCTGGGCGAGCGTCCACTCACGGTCGGCGACTATGTCATAGTCGTAGACCCGAACCTGCCACGCAACGTGTGGCCCCGGGGAATCGTCGAGGCCGTCTTCCCCGGCCCTGACGGCAGCGTCCGAAGTGCTGACGTCCGCACCGTCGGCGGCATGTTCCGGCGCCCCGTCTCCAAGCTGGCTATCGTCTCCCTACACCCTGAGGCTGCCGCAACGCAGCAGCGGGGGGAGGATGTTGACGATAGCCCCACCGAACCCCGACCCGACTGAACATCGTCTAACTAAGACCCTGAACATGTTTTGTAAGTAGCTATAAGCCCTGGGACTAAGTCCTAGAACCATGTTTTGTAGTTAGTACGTAAGTGAAATATTTAAGTATTTTACGAGTTTTTGCCCGTACAAGAGGCCATATGTGTAGTGTAATGACTCATTAGCACTTGTGTAAACCTTAGAACCCGATCCCCCTATCTAGAGCTTAGATAAAGACTCGTAACGAATGTGTAAATCGAGTGTACCCAGACTTCACTGGCAACTAGTGCTAGGAGCGGCCAGTGAACGATTTGGTAGGAGATCTCGACACACCCACTCGAGGCTTCTACCTGTCAGAGCCAGCTTACCATGAGGATTGTGAGGCGATGCATATAGCACGCCCATAATTACCATGAGGATTGTGTAGTCGAGTATATAGTACGTTAGTCGTTACCATAACGTAAAACGGCAAAGAGCGAAAGTTTTCGAACAACTTTGTGTATCAATGCCCTATAATTTCTCGGTCTGACCACGAGAATTCAGCGTAGGATGGTATCATTCTGAACGGAATTTTCCATCACGCAATATGTTGCAAATGTTGCGCAACAATCGCTTGCTTAAATACGCCGGGAGCTCATTTGGAGACCAGTTGGCGTCGTGAACCCAAGTAGTAAACTCATAGTGAGAAACAGAACCGAACCAGTAGTGATCCGATCCGAACATAGTGAACAAGTATCTAGATCCCCTAGCCTATGACCTAAGTGAAGTCTAGGTAGGACTTAAAGTCAGTGAAACAGTATTTCTTTATTACGTGTTGCGGCCCGAGCCGCCCAACTAAGAACAAGTATTCTTTTAATAGTGTTTAGCGTGTAAATAGCTTATAGGGAAGTATGAACATTATTAACTATTTAATACTGATTCGCTGATTGATTTTTGTGTGACTATTTCTGTGTTATATCCCGTGTAATAGATTTAAGTGTTGTGTTTAAAAGATGGTTAAGCCAGCGTCGGGTTTGTTAGTGTCATTCTTCCCGCGTGGTAGAACCCTAGGAAGGGCACACTAGAATCAGTGATTTAAAACAATATAAGTGTTAAATCTGAACCTTTGTTTTGAGCCAATCGATCCCTTAGTAATTAAAACTCCAGGAGCCTTACAACCTCCTGTGTATGAACCTGAAGAGCTATCGTAGCTGTATCAATCTGTTAACTTCGGGACCTCACGAGATCCGTGAGTGCGTCGTTAACAACGCCCTAGGGCGTAATAGGTCATTTACGGCCCGCAAAACCTACGTGTAATGACACCATTTTCGAGCAAGTGTGATGAAAAATATAATGAAGGATATACATACTTTATTGTGCATCAAATCAAACAGCAAATGAAAAGAGTAACTAACATGAAAGAAGATAGACAAACATGCTTATGAACGTAATTATGTTCATTGTATCGGACCTGCCGTGAAGATCATGCACGGCACGGAACGTCCAAAACGTTGAGGTAAATGTTTTTAGGCAGTTAAAGGTGGTTTTCCACCAGCAGGGCGAGACGAGACGAGACGAGGATTGAATTGAAATTTGTATATTGAAGTTTTCAATCCTCTCCTAGAGGTGCGCGAGGTAGGGTTAAGTCCCGTTTGTTTTAATAATGAGTGGAAATCGTGAAAGTTTATATAAATATACGTATAATTATTTTCCACGCGCATACAACTTAAGGGCTTACACAACGTGTATATACGTGGTGTGCAATGGTCCTTATATATCAGTGACATGGCGCGAAATTTTCAGGATCCAACCGAAATGGTACATTATTTCTTCAACGGCAGTATATAAGGACTTGAACAGCTTGAGTTAGGCAAGCATGGGTATAAAAACAACATAACTGACTAGACTGGTGTTGTCTGTACTAGGAGGAATAGTACATTGTGCACCGAGGGTAGTAAGAAGGGGATTACTAACGAGAGTCTATTAGAAGCCCGACGCCGTAGGCGGAGGGCTTTTAATGACTCGAGTTTGTAATCTTCTTACTACCCGTGATACACACAATGTTTTTCATCACATTTGCGAGGAAAAAAAATAAAACATAAAAATGAAATAAACTAAACGCACCCGCTAAGCGACAACTTCAACTGTCAACTTTTTCAATATAGTCTTCCACAGATAATGCAAAGAACTGCGTTTAGTTTTTAAACTTGACAGGCAATGTCGCCAGATTGTACCGATTTTCAAAATAAAATTTTAAACTAAATTAATTTAATTGCATTAAAATAATCGCAAAAACTACGGAAATAATAGTAAAATATACCATATAAGTTTTATTTACACTAAAATTGGTTTTGTAGCCAAGTTTTGAAGATGTGAAATAGCCTTGGCTGATTCGAAACCTCCTTAGTCTGAAATGACGTACGACTTTTAAAACTAAACTCATAACTCCCGAGGGAGTTATAGATTTTCATACAGTTTTTCCTCCCGTGGGAGTTATAGATATTTGTAACCCACGGGGGGTAAATCGGCTCGAGTTGGTCTATAAGCGCGCGTGTTATAACACCCTTTACGAGCAAGTGTGATGAAAATAATTAAAACGTTGATTGTACTCCTCAACCTGAACAACATTTCTTCAGTGACATTTAAAAATAACTTATGTTTTAATTTTTAGTACACTTTAAAGTTTATTTGAAACCGCAATGTATTGCGATGTTTTTTTGTTTATTGCGTGACAAGCGACTGATGTTACCGTACATTGAAAATAAAATACTAATTAATTTGTATGAAAAAGATAAAACCTGAACATTACATAATTCTTACAAGTTGTTATACGAAAGTCGTATTGTTTGATGAGTAGAATCTACGTTTTAATCAAGGACCTTAAAATAAATAACCGGACGGAGCACCGCTAACAAAGAATTGAAGCATTAATAGTCCGCCGGCTAACTTAACGCTGATTGGTCAGGTCAATGTGTGCGCGCTGCGGGTAGTGGGAAAAAACTAGTTGATGTGTGCGTGCGGGCTCGTAAGTACAAGCAGACGGCCGACTAAAAATGCTTCAGTTCTCTTTTTGCGATGCTCCGTCCGGCTATTTATTTTAAGGTCCTTGGTTTTAATTATTCGCTCCTGTTACAGACAACACCCGGTATAGGAACATTTTTAATACACAGACAGTAGGTGACTACCAGCTTAGTTAGTTATGTTATTTTTGTAGACATTCCTTAAATTTTGAGGACGACGTGTTACGTGTGTGCAGCCACAGCTATGTACTCAAGCTCATTTGTTTCAGCAAGTAGGCCTCAAGGGCTCTTTGACGTGTCTGATACTTTTCTTTTGATGCTTCGGCAAATGACCTGCTGGTGAGAAGAAGCGCTGGAAGAAACTCACCATTTTTCTGTTATGTAAAATCAGCCATAGAGATAAGTAATAGGGGGGTTACTCTGTAGTCGACTGTACGTAATACTGTTACGCGTTGTTACAATCCATTTGTTTGTCGCTTGCAGTAAATAGCGGCTCTTTCCCACAGTAACATTGAGTTATTATCTACCGTTGCATCCGTTGAGATACGGATCCTACATTTCCTAGCCTCTATTTCCTAGATACGATGCTTTGTTGTTTGTTATGGTCTAGTCCTATAACAAATAGTAGCAGAGTACACCGAGTAGCGTCACTACGAACGTGTACATCACGTGGCTATAGCTCCGTTCCGCTTCACCGCCCGCGCCACTCATTGTATTTACCGAAATTTACCGGATTTTAGTAGACGCCGCGCCGAGCCATCGTGACCGTGACGCGTGTGTATAACTATGGATCAGCAATTAAGTCTCCTAAATGGGCTTAGTGCTGTTACTTTGTCCTATATTTTACTATGGTCCAGGGGTAGGCAAAACCACGGCTCGCGACCCGCATGCGGCTCCATGAAGGGTATAACGTACACAGTGAAAAACCTGAAACAGTAAGCTGTAGCTCTTTGAGCTTTCACTCTTTGACATCTGGCTCTTTGTATAAATAGTTTGCCGACCCCTGGTCTAGTCTTATCATTATCACTGCAAGCGCCACATAGTGCGAAATAGCGAACGTTTTGAAAGCATCATCCTTCCGAACTTCATTATTCTAAAACGCATGTTGCACTGAAAGATTTTATTAGTATATAACACTATCCTAACCGAGCCTATTTAAGTATACTTTCTGTTTATATCGTCTACTCTAAGGGCGGAAGGGGCGGTCCGCCCGGGCGTCCAGTCTAAGGGACCCTCCAAATCACGCCAGCAGGGGCCTCTCCAGCTACGTTAGTCTGGATACACCCCCCCCCCCCCCGTCAGTCAAAAATCAAAAGTTGACTGTGCACCTATTCCACAACGCCGTCCGGCCCTCCGACTAGCTTAGTCTGCCACTGAAGAAAGTATTCATCGTTTTTTGGCCTTTCCAGTCTCTCTGATTTTATCGCAGACTAGACGCTGCTCACGACTTCTATCGCCTGAATTTCACACTTTAATCACTATTTCAAGTATTTAGGGGTTGAATTTCGATAATTTCTTTCCTATTGCACCTCTACGACGTTTCCTAGAAACATGTGTTTCAAATTTCATCGCGCGATCTGTAGTTCTGTTGTGGTTTAGGCCAGGGGTCTGCAAACTTTTTTCCCAGAGGGCCATACAGCACCTTTAAAAATATCGCGCGGGCACATGACATGGTCGACTTGGTGTCGTTCTTGGTCTCAAATCATCTGTAGATCTGTAGGTAAGTACTTGTGTGATGTGTGCTATTTTATTCTGTGCCACGTGCCAGATTGAATGCCTCGCGGGCCGGATCATAGGCCCTCCCGATATCTCCTCGCGGGCCGGATTAGGTAAGGTTAGTTTAGGCCTAGGCTATTGCGAACTTTAAAGTAGTTATTCCGAAGTCATTATAGCACTTGGTTTATTCTGAACGAAAATGCACAAAGTACATTACTAATAATTAGGATTTGTTGATATATTTATGTCCATGCTTTTTAGGGTTCCGTAGCCAAAATGGCAAAAACGGAACCCTTATAGTTTCGTCATGTCCGTCCGTCCGTCTGTCCGTCTGTCCGTCTGTCCGTATGTCACAGGCATTTAACTCAGAAACTACATGATGGATATTGATGAAATTTGAAATTTAGGTGTCTTGTATGAACCGCTACTTAGTTTGGTAGTTAAAGAACTAAAAAAAATATTTTTAGGGGGGGTACTCCATACATGTTAAAGAAGCTAAAAAAATTTTTTTTCAGCAAATATCAACGTGTGGTACATAGTTCGACAGCTCTTTAAAAACCACTATAAGGTTTCAAAATAATGTTTTTGATTAGGTGAATATATTTGGAAATAATCGCTCCGAAAGTTGTGTAAATTGTGTCCCCCCCCCCTCTATCTTCTAAACCATGTGTCCAAAAAATATGAAAAAAAATCACGAAGGTAACGCTTAATAAATACTTTCAACGAAAATTATTTTCAACAAGATCGGATTAACCGTTTTTGAGTTATTGCCGGTAAACTGCGCTTCTCAACAAAAGGACGTAATTGCTATGAAGATACGCTCTTTTGCTGTTGTACTTTTTTTACTTATAGTTACGGCTATGGAACCCTACACTGAGCATGGTCCGACATGCTCTTGGCCAGTTATTTACTAATTGACACGTTATAGTAGCGCGGATTAGTAATGCAATATTTTTGTTTTAAATTTATAGCATCGTTAAATCAGTACTTGTGGCAACATTGGTTTTGGTTGAACTATCAATTTACATAGTTTGCCTAATTTTAGAGTTTAGTGTAATAAAGGCAGTAAAGTGTTGGCGACACGAATTCTAATCCCACCCGAGGAAAAAAATTGTAGCTTTCTAAAAACTGTTCAAAATGTTGCGATTGAAAATATTTTCAACTCTAAGACTTTCTCGTTTTTGTAAAGTAGAACCCCTATATTTTATGCAGTAGGAACCACCGGAAACAACTAGTAATAAGGAAAAACAAGCTTTTATAGGAAAAAACTTTGCTAAGAATATACTTTGGAGCCTGCAGCGGATTCTATCAATCAATGTCTGCTGGTTTGCGAAATTAAAATGCCGTTACTGTATCAGGAGACAGGGGAATTTCTACTTTATTCATCGAAGTTAAGGTCCACATTTATCTGGCAAAAAAAGTAGGCCACTTTACAACTAATGTGACACGAATTTGCGCTTTTAAAAAATAGGTAACGTTTGAAACAGAATTTACGGTCTTTCGTTTTAACATACGAAGGGTTTTATTATGAGTTTTCGTACGAAGCGAAGTTTTTTATTGCTCAAAATACTAAAAGTAATGAAACACCCCTTAAAAACAACGAGGACATATTGTACCGGCACCTCCTATAGGGTCTTTCGACCTGATAGTAAGAGATCCCTAGGTGGGATAATAAAAAGACGGAGGTCCGGTCAAAAAAAATATTTAATTAATGGCCCACGGGCTAGCTCGGTAAAAATGGTATATAAATGGCCGTGGGATTGGGCTAATACGCCACACGTCGGATTCCACTTATCCCCTGCAGTACGAGTACACCCCTGATGTACGCGCCGTTGGTGGATGTCGGCGCTCAGGCTGGCGGGAGCTCGCAGTGTACGAAAAGCCAGAAGCAAGCGACAAGCAGGCAGCCGTAAAATAGTCACTCTGGACTTTGAACCCTGGAACGCGCCATCAACAAGGCATTAGAAGCGATCCAGCAATTTTGTGAGCGTCCACGGCTAACAGGAGAAGTACTTTAATGGTAGCTCTGTAGCCGTGGATGGTTCACAATCAGATACGGAGATTACATTTAATGAGAGGGATTTATGAACAATGAAATTTAATGAAATTAATATTTTATCAAAATTTGAGGGTGGAAATTAAATGACATGTAATTTCGATATGTAGTTAAGAAAAGTAAACTATTATGTTTTATACATGAGATGGGAATTATGGTAACAAAATGATTATGCGATGACTATGAGGTTGAAATGATAAAAATCCCAAGCCATGAATCAATGCTAACTTACATCTAAGCATTTTGCATACAAAATAAAACTACTTACCCAGTTGGGGTTTATTTATCTCACTTATACAACACCACAGTGATCTTAAATTGTAGAGGAACACTTAGAGACGACGACAAGAAGAACGATTACGATTTACGAAGATAAAAATGTAAAACGTATCAGAGATCGAACTCAGGCGACGTGCGTTCACTTCGAGAAGGTCTGGCTTGTCAACGCGGCCGGCGGCGAGACGCGGGCGCATCGGATCACTTACGTCATTCATGCATTCATTCGCTCGCGAGTGAGTGATCAGACCGCGTTAAATAATACCGCGGTAGGTTTTAAACGACTTATCGTGTTGATGAGTTTATATTACTAGATTTAGCGTAGTCTTAAGACATTTTTAATAGTAATTGTAGTTGTAGCTTGTAAATAGTATTTTTAATTAGGTAAGTAGATCGTTTACGAGTTATTTTATATTGAAATAAGTGTAAATGCACGTATAACGTGACAATATTCATACTCTCTATGCCAACTAAAAACGAAGTTCGAAATGAAAAACCACCACCAAAAATTCAAAACTCGACACGTGTTTCACCTCTCTACGAGGCATCTTCAGGAAAAGCTGGAGATGTTGACAATGCAGCGTCCCGTCCGTTGATGGAACTATAAATTTGTTCGTCGTCCGTGGAAACTGAGTTCTGTGGACCCCTTGGTACTGACTAAAATAACCGTCTTGGTTTAAAATTACATCTCAAAACGTTGTTGTTGAAGAAGAACTGCGTTGCGAGACTTGCATTTTTGAACATGTAATGTTTTTGATGGGATTTATGTAAGAACCCGGCCGGTTCTAAAAATATTTTGTAAATGCGAGTAAATAAAGTCTACCGTCATAATGTATCTCGAGGGCCTCTAGATTCCTCATATGGTCGAGTCTCTATTTTTATTTACGGAGTATCACCTCATTTTATTTAAGAACAAATATTTCAGATTTTTCATATTTTAAATGTCTAAGGAACAGTATTCCTTGAATGTATAATGACAATGTATGATAAATTCAATAAAAATCTATCTATCGTGTTATTTTATGTAAAATGAAGGACAGTTAATCGATAAACTTGACAAAGTACAGCAAAACGTGGAAGCTATTCCTCTACTCTCGGGTCACTTCCTAAGTCCGAGGACCATTTTTTAATTATCCACTACAGTCGTTTATCATTGTCACCGTCAAGAGGAAAGATGTAATTACTCGATACAAAGAAAATTAGACCTTAAGTGCTGGTACTTAATGTTCAAATTGTTTCGTCGTGCAAGACTCTGTTGACTAATTTTACCGGGATATAAAGTATCCTATGTTTCAATCCATAACATGGTCAATTTATATGCTAAATTTCATCTGAATCCATTCATTTGTTACTGTGTTATTTAGTAACGAACATCCAAACCTCCAAACATCTTCACCAACTTTCAAATTTATCATATCAGTAGGATAGGATAGGATTAGTAAGAAGTAGGGTAGTGGGATAGTTTACGGTAGGATTTATGTGCAGTAGTAACTCGTAAAAATGGGATATCATCCTAGCGCCATTCGAGGGCTAAATCGCTAGGGACTTGAAAAACCGGTATCTAAAGAAAACGTAAATTGGATTTACCGTCTTTTATTGACCAAATAAGTTTATATGTAAGGAAGGTGCTTTCAGCATCCTGGAAATTGGCGAGGATGTATGTCTAGATTGCAAAATTGCGCTCTTGCGCAGAAAAGAAGACATAAATACTCATAAACTACTAACTTTAAAACTAACGCATTAAATTACATAAATGTCAGTGAACTCTATGTATATTTTTATGAGAATAAATGTCTTTGAACCTGAATAAGTAATAGAGTACATTACACAACTAGGGTGTTAAAACAAAGGCCGAGATCGCAAATGTTTGCGGCCCGAGCTGCAAGCGAGGGACGTAAATATGCGATCGAGGGCTTTCTTTATTACCTCCCGTGTTGTGTACATCATTTTATGTCTACACATGGCATAAAAGTAGTTTTAATACGTGTATATGAAGTCAACATCTTAATCGTATATGTAAGTCTAATACGGGCGATAAATTAAATCAGACATAGTATATAGTATTCATTAGTGTAATCATGATAAAAGGTTTTTTTAAGTTGCAGTTCATCACGACCCCATAGTTAATTTTTTTTAAATTTCTCAGCAGCAATGTAATGTATGGTTGCGGTACGGCGGTACCGAAATGTCAACGTAACTGTCAACGAGCGTTTAAGTGAGTGTGTTTGCATTACATTGCGGGCTGAATTATTTTGTATGGACAAAATTATTGTTGCAACTTTAAGTAAATGTTATCTAATTACCTTCACTTTGTCCTATACTAGCCACCGTTAAGAGATTCGCCCGTATTAGACATACACACTGTAGAGCCAAAATATTGACACAAGTCAGTTAATTGTATTAAAATCTATAAAAAACCGTAAACGCCGGTACGAGGTGAAAATATACGCAGCCGATAGCCGTTATATGCAAATCCAATAACGGGGGAACGCCGCCAAATAAAACCCGGTTTATGGCAGGAAAATATCGTGTTTATTTGTGACATCCCTATTTTAGCAACTTTTTTTTCTTACCCGTTATTATTGTGACCTACTTATTGATCAAATGTTTTGTTTTTTTGTGTCTTTGACTTTGTCACAGTATATATAAGGTCCTAATTTATTAGTTACAGATATTTTTACAGCTGATAGTACTCGGTCTCTGGAGTATATTAAAGCATGAAACATTATAGCTTTTCTGTTTTTTTGGAGAAAAAGGAAAAACAAATTTGCTACGTAATAACACCCTGTTAATGTGATTACTAAATGAAAACTGATTGAACAGATTCTAGTGGCTCTTTTACGTACCACTTAACTGTAACTGGCCAGTTCACGTCGTCCCATCCTAATGACATTTGCAGTTTTCCCGCCGAACCGTTACGACATTTACGACAAACAATTGGTGACATGACAGATAGTGTTATTGTGACATGTGATAATGCACATATGGTGATTTTTTTAGACGAAATTATAATTAATTTTTTTTATTAGGTAAATGAAATGAAAAAAGTTATATGAAAAGATTTCCTAATTTCTATTTAAAGTTAATTACTTTAATGTAAAGTATAATGTCTTAAAATATCTGCAACTAATAAATTAGGACCTTATATTATACTTAGCAGTAATTTATTTTCCTACCAAAGATACGTGAACGAATGCACTACAAGCACAGAATAAGTATTGTATAGAACTCGCACTGTCTAACAAAACCCACGTTCGGGTCACAAAAATGCGCCGAATCCTACCTTCTCGCTCTAACTCATAACGTGCGCTCTTTCTGGTCGCCACGCCCACCGCTAGGGTTATCGACAAAAATAAACTTCTTATTACAGATTGTGTATCATGTCAAATTTCAGGTAATAATGGCATTTGATTTTATACATAGTCGAAATAATATAGTATTTCAAGCTTCTAGCTTTATTATTGACCTATAGGTAGGTATTACAACCCAGTGCTTTCTATATTATATATTATAGGACTTAAAAGGAAAAAAGATCGCTTTTTCTATTCAAAAGTGAATGATTGTAAAATTAAGAAAATCACTAGAATCTAATAATATCCATAAATTTACGTAAATGAACCAGATTTACCAATTATTCGCATCCTCCAGTAATGAAAAAAAAACTTGCTTCATAGGTTTCGCACATATGCGCTGCCGGGGGTCGGCGCTTGCCTAATGCATTAGGCAAGGAATAATAATAATTACCTCAAAACAAAATCGCGGAGTGACGTACGCCTGCTACAAGCAAAGTTTTGGGAATGCTCCAGTATGGATTGCACTGTCTGCGCCTCGACCTGGAATACCTATCGCGCGCTCCTAAACGGCCAAAGTTTGACTACTTGTCTGTCTTTATACTTTGACTTCACAGGCAGATAGCCAGTTTTTAAGGCCGTTACACACCTTGCAATTTTAACACCAACCAACATGTCGTACGATCGGTCGCATGCCGACATATCACATAGTGTGTAAGCAAGTTGCGTTTGTGTTTCCTTTAGGCCGATATTAGACTATCATATATTTATCATAGAAATATCATATCATATCTGTCAAATTCTAGGACATTTTTTTTATATGATGCTGTTCTATGTTTGCATATTACACCTAAAGTCATATAAACGTCATATTTAGGTAATCAAGATGGATACCGATTGAACCGCGAAAACATAGGTACTTATATTGCTCTGAATGTAAAAAAATAAATATAAATTAGGCATAATCTTTCTTAAAATAGTGGAATATTAAAGACCTTAAAAATTTTAAGTTTTCGATGCGAAAAGGAAAAATGAAACAACTTTAATAACCATTCCTAACCAAGTTCTTCGCAAAATAATCACGCCCATAGATAATTATCAATAAAATCGTACAGTAACATTTGAAATCTACTCAAGCGTGTAATAGAATCTCTGACTTTTTTCTAAGAATAAATTTTATTTTAATGAGTTAGACGCCTGTTTTCAAAAAAGGTTGCGGTTAGATTTTACTATTAAATTTATCTTGCATGTAACTTGAACCCACGTATTCCTGAGGTCATTCAGAGTAAAAAATGTTATATAACATAATGTCAAATTCGGCAAAAAATTTATTCTTGTTATGCAGATATTTTTGATTGATTTTTGTACGTCAATCACCTCTAAGTATCTAATAAGATACAAAAATAAAAGTGAAAAAAAAAACACCTTTTTTCCTTCCGAGCGAGCTACTGTAATTTTTATTTATGCAAATGTTAACAACAAAACAACTGAAATAAAAACTTCTTGGAAGAATTTTCTAATTCTTATTAGAAAAACAAAAAATCTCGAGCAAATGTTCGACTTTTGTATGAAAAATATACGGGTGTTCAATCCTTTTGACCAAGGGTATATTTACAATTAAAAGAGATTACCCACCGATAAAATGTAATATCATCTCTCTATCTTTCTATATATAACATACTTTTAACATAACCATCCAGCGATTTTCCTTAATCTTCACTTATTATTCTCGTGTCGCAAATCTGGTGAAACAGTAGATACTCTCTTATCACCTTATTTATCTCTTTTTCAATATCCAAGCGGATTCATGATCCTTCGGAAGACGTACCTAATATCCGACGGAGCTAAAAATATAGCAACGAATTATTAACAATTTTATTTTTCATCTAAGCAATGAATGAGTGCGACTACGATAACTTTTCAGAGCGGAACATGGCAACACCTCCATTTGAAAGTCACATTCTCTCTGCAAATTTATCGTAGTCGCACTCTATAGAACTTCACTTAAAATGTTCGAGTCGTCAAATTTTCATTTTATGTGATCAAATCAAAGTTCTTGCGTACGTGTACAAAATCAGTATGAGTACCTATAATAACTTCTTTTCGTGTAATCCTCTAGTGTGAATATTTTTGTATCGAAAAATATTTCTATTAGAAATAAATATACAAATGGAAACAGTTGGTATTGTCACACGTGCGTGTGGTTTCAATACTAATGCAAATTTCGCAAAATATGTAGCAATTTTTCCACAAGCACACAATACCACGATGCCTATTGATATTTGCGGCCCATTCAAAGCACGTAGGTACAAACTATGACAAGCCTATCTGATCTGTCCTTCGTTACTCTATGTCCGTTGTACTGGCAGGAAGGACGTGTCATTGAGCGAGACGGCACTATGGTCGTGTCGGCTGCGTAAAGGGGACGGACAGCCGTCATTGTGTTGCGCCTCGATTGTTGCGACAACTTTGTATGCAAAGAGGAAACTCCTTTTATGTCAGATGGTACTCGGGCTTGTTTTACGACTGGGTTCTATTTCTTGCTGCTGTTTAGATAGGGATTTGTTCCCGATATGAGCTTTTTAACACCCCTGGTGATTTGTTGTGTTTAGCTCGTTATTTGGCGGCACACTACGTTGTTTGAATGCTGAACATATTTTGGCCTGTTCTTGTAATAAGAAAAGTCTTAAAGGTGAATATAATATGAACTTTTCATCCCTTACGATATGAAGTACAATTTTATGGGTAAAAAATACTTGCGATGCGAAGCAATCAGAACAGCGTGGTTTTTATTTTATTGTAAATTATATCATTATTAACAGTTAGTGAATCGCTGGAAATATAAATATGCCTGTTAACGTTGTCGCTTGCAGGCTGGGAGTTAAGCCTTGTAAAAACAACAACGTTAACAGAACTAAATGGTTTTGTGGCATTATTGGCAACATTAACTCAGTTTATTAATGTACCGAATTACGTAATGAGTGTGGATATTCGGAATCCATTAACATCGCCTGTTAATTCCATTCGCGGGTGACGCAATAGAATACAAGTGCATAACTGTTGCCTATTGATATCGAAATAAACCAATTGGTATTGTTATATTTATCTTGTTCTGTTTCCCGTTGTTGTGTAAAAGCTTCCTCTATATTTTTTCACTTTCCCTGATTGCTTTTTGGCCTGTTTTATACAATGTTCGAGTCTACTTAACGGAATACAAAGGCTTTATAAATACGTGAATAATGATATTGTCTGCTTTTGTCAGGTAAGTTGTGGTTGTAATTGTAAATATAGAAAGTGGACATTGCTAGTACTGGTACAAATTTACAAAGAAAATGCGGTCACTTTAAAAATTAAGAAGTACTAGTCCGCTTTTTTAATTTATTTAGATGATTTTGGTGCTTGCAAGTTAGAAAAGTTCCAGGTGCTTATGTAACTATGATTGGAGTGAGAGGAACAGCTATCATTATCTTTTACGCGTTATACAAAACTTGATTATGTATTTTGGCAATGTTTTACAAGAGTACCATTCTCTGGTTTTATATCGACAAAGCTTGGCCAGTTTGCTGAATAAATGATTTGAATTTGAAGTGAAACTTATCCTACGTCGGAGTTTTCTAGGTTGTTTACACTGTGTGCTCTCTCATCCTTTATTTACACGAGAGTAAAGTTGAATAAGTTGTGTGGAAGTTATTCCCGAAGTAGCTAGGTATAGTCAGGAGCATTACAATACCAGTTCAAAGTATTTGTTATTTTGAAACTGTGCCCTGTATCAGATACTGTGATATATGTCCATATGATATGGTGTGATGGTATGGGTATGCGGTGGTGTGAGAGCATCTGTTCCGGGGGTTAAAAGTAATTCTCACTAGACTAATTTAGGGTACGAACGAACCACCCTATTGTATTCGTTTATTGAAGAATAAGCTGTTTTTAACAACATTAATAATCATGTTTCTTTATTTATTTAGACTATTGCACAATACAGGAAAGTATAAACGCCGAGGTTAATGCTATATGGCATTCTCTACCAGTTTATGTGTTTACAAAGTACGATCATCTCTAAATTTCGCGAGTAACTCACTTATATCGAAAACATTTTCACTCAATTCCGCGTAAGGTTCACTCGCTACATTATCAAGGTTTGGGCCCACATGGTCCCCCCACCCTGAAGGGAGAACTCCCTACGTCCGGAAAATGTACAAGCTTTTCCACCGTGCACTATTTATGACGGGCTTTTTCTCAATAAGTTAACATTAACCACTCGGACAATCAATTCCCAATCATATTTATCAAGCACAGGGTCGAAATCTCAACAGCACGCTCCCTCACTTATGACTTTTGTTTATTAGGATTAGGACATATCGCTGTCTTCGAGATTCGCAACAATCAAAAGTCAACTCAAGGCTAACGAATGTAGATTCATAATCGCTTGATGTATGCCGTAGATTTAACGTTTCGTGCTCCTGTGTTTGGGAATCTGCAAGGGTACTTATTACTGGCTCGTTTTCTCAGAACATGGATAGGATGATCGGACAAGCGATTTGCATTCGTATTTAGGTTGTTTTAGAGTTTGTTTCAGTTTGGATTGTTATTGGTGGTTGTGATTAGTAGGTTGAGGGTAGTTCAGGGTTGAATCGTTCGGCGATTCATCGGATTGGTATTTATGTTTGTGCCTTTGTGACCTCCATCGGGTTTGAAGTCCGGAACTGGTGTTTTGCCTTAATCTTCCCTTGAGTTAGCGTTGATATTGGGATCGTATCGCTTAACTTTTGCTTTTGTATGATTATCTATACTGAACTGTTTTCTCTGTCTGAGTATTCAATGTGAAACGGTCAGAATAACTTCTAGCTTGGCTAAGTACCTAGGTTTATTCGTAGAGTAGTTGGACGTTTAAACTTTGAAATTTAACTGAGTAACAAGAATAGAATATCCTTCATCATCATCATTTCAACCTTGAGACGTCCACTACTAAACATAGGTCTCTCCCAAAGACTTCCACAACGAAGGATCGCATCCCATATGCCTCCATCGACTTTCGGCGACCTTAATCAGGTCGTCAGACCATCATGTGGGCTTAATAATGATCTATGAAGACGTAATCAGAAATCGTGCTTATGGACAAACGGCAGTGGCATTTTGCCTGAATACGCCGCAAATTGTATTTTCCCTTTGCCAAGCTACTATGTTAGTATGTGAACCTGTATGCACCAGATATAGTTACAAGTCTGTCAACCCTTCGTATTGGCAAAAAACCTTCATGCTTATCAAACGTGATAAAAAAAATCACGAGAATCGGTTGAGAAATGCGACATGTAGAGGAAAACAGCCGGGCAGCCGGATAGACATACGAAAGCATTTTTGCCGAAACTGAAACGGAGATGCTTCGCGCGCGTTTAGCGCTCGCTCGGTCAAGCCTGTGCAATGTGCATACCATCAAAACTCAGTGTTTTCCGTTGTTACAGCGGTTTAACAGCTATATTTTATCACAATGTACTGGCGGTTCGCCAAACAGCGTCATCAATTGTCTTTCTCTCGCCTCTTTCATTAAGCCACGAAACGTATTCCTTCTCGTTTAGAGTACCTAGGTTCTGAGGAGAAAATTCGTTAAACTCGCCTTTGTGTCTCTATAACAACTATTACTGAATAATTTAAATAATTTCAGCACTTTTTCTTGCATAATTTCGACCCTTAATGAAAGCTTAAGTTGGTAATATTGACGTTGATTAATCTCTGAAAAAGCGCCCTCTTGACAAACCTTTAGTTTTACACAAGCTATAGTGTGAAAGTGACAGGTCATTCTCTGTTGCGTGATAAACGAAGTCGCAACCAATTATGTTAGCCTGGATGGAGGCTAATTCTCGACTGCCATAGACATGGATCTGTATCAGAATTTTCATAAGATTCCTTACAATTTTACGGTAATGATATATCTCAAACTATTGGCTATATATTGGCTTCCAAGCCCATCTACATGCATCTACATCAAGGCATGCTTGTCTTCCAATGAATAGCTAGTTTGCAGTGGTGTGGCGTCCATAGAACCTGATTCCCAACAGCTATTTTAAAGCTTATGGCCAGAGTATTCCTGTAGAAAATGTAATCCAAATCTGCACTGGCTTTACTAAGAATATATTGTATTTGACGCCACGCCACAGCTAGTTTGTGTACGGCCCTGGTCCTCCCTTCTGAGAGGGCTTCCAAATCCCGAATTTCCACGAAATGTGCATAGACTGTGCTCCTCCTATACTTAAGCCGCTCCGGCCCTCCAACTGGCTTAGTTCGTCTCTGAAGTGGATCACCTGAAAGCTAAAAAAATTGGTTCTGGTATCTTTAACTCTTGGGAATAGGAAAACAATTGTTTGAAACTTTATATAACCCATATTTTGTCTCGTTAGTCTCGCCACAAGAGTGTACACTGACCATTAGGGATTATACTCAGTCTCTAATATGCCACAGCACTAAATACTAATCGTACAAAATTTAACGAGATGACCGGTCTGGACCAAACCAGAGCTGAGCCGTTAAGCAGCTTAGCTGTGTTTCAGAAACAGGTGGTATGGGGATATGCACCGCTTATCTCTTTGCTCACAAAATAAGCTACGCATTAGGTATCGAACTCAAAAATTTAATATATATTTCCTTATTTTGTTTATGTTAATGGAATCTTTTATATTTTTTTATAAATTTTCTGTACAGTCAACATTCCAGTTCTCTTGTTTATTCTTTGAATTCAGCGTATTTCTATTTCACCAGCTAATACAGTCTACGGCAGTGGTTCCGAACGGGGGTAATTACCCCCTTAGGGGTAAAATTAAGTTTTCTCAGAGGTAATACTCATATTAAGTCGTTTTTCTTTGAGTACTTTCATATACCTACTTGTCCGTATTACCTATTTTTGGAGGGGTAATGATACAAATCTAGAGGGGACCTGTGGGTAATGTGGCAATAAAGGTTAGGAACCACTGGTCTACGTCGTTCCTAACTCAAAAGAGCCACCAAATTTGCGTACCAATTACTCCGGTACAAGGAACAAGTCCCAGTCGACTGAAAGGTATAGGTACCCTGATTTAGACCCGTGCGAGCTTCCAATTTGTGTTCCGCATTCAATTATTTGATGGATGCCGCGACCACTGCAGCGACGGACGGATGCCGATCGGATTAGCAGTTAGGTTTGTTGCTATGTTTGAAGTACGAGTACAATCGATGGCTATATTATATTATATCATAGGTCACTACTTTAAGCGCTGGAAATAGAAACTTTGTTATACAGGGCGACTTCGAATTGGTAATACAAAATGAATGTTTTACATACATATCCCCTAAACTTAGGTTAATATAACCACTAATATAATAATATAACCACGGGGGCGTCGGGCTTTGACGGAATAACAATCCAAATGATACGGATGACTTTGCCAACCACGTTGCCTATTATTACTCATTTGGTGAATAAATCAATCGAGGCCTGCATCTGCCCGGATGTTTGGAAGTGTGCTCGAGTGAAACCCATTCCTAAAGGCTCCTCTGTACAAGAATACAAAGATCTGCGACCAATTAGCATACTACCTGTACTTTCTAAAATAGTAGAAAGAGTCGTATGCACGCAACTTACGAAATACCTAGAAAATAAAGGAATCCTGCCAGCGACGCAATCCGGCTTCCGCAGCGGGCACAGCACTGCGACGGCGCTGGCGCACGTCGCCGACGACGTGCTGGCCGCCTCCGACGACGGCGAGGGCAGCATCCTGGTACTGCTGGACTTCTCGCGTGCCTTCGATTGTCTCAATAGCGACTTATTATTAGCAAAAATGCGGTATTATGGGGTCTCTGACACGGCTAGCCAATGGTTTAGGTCTTATCTTACAAACAGAACACAATATGTGGAAATCGAAAATGAAGAAGGAGAGGTAAGAAAGTCACAAATCAAAACAATAAATAGGGGCACGCCGCAAGGATCAATATTAAGTCCAATAATATTTATTTTATTTACGACGGACCTTCTAGATAGCGTTAAGTACTGTAAAATACATCTGTATGCAGATGATACACAAATATACTACTCCTTCAAAAGCACTGACACAAAAGTGGCTGAGGGTCTAATAAATGCGGATCTAAATGCAATTTCTGAGTGGTCCCGCAAGAATACGCTTGTTCTGAACCCTTCCAAGACAAAATATATGGTAATGGGGACTACTACACAGTGCAGGAAAATCAAAACGCATAATCCAATTATCATATTAGACCAGCAACCAATCCTCCAAGTGGACATTGCAAAAAATCTAGGTGTTATGATGGATGGTGAGCTTCGTTTTATCGAACACGTCAGCATCAAAATTAGAAATGCATTTTTTAGGCTAAAAACACTTTATGCCATAAGAGAGTACTTGTCAGTTGAAGTACGTAAATTGCTCGTTGAGTCATTAGTTCTATCTCATTTTAACTACTGCGACACGGTGTACGGTCCTAGACTGTACGCAAAGACTGCTCAGGCTATTCAGCGGGTACAAAACGCGTGTGTTAGGTTTTGTTATAAAGTACCAAAACGTGCGCATGTTACACCTTTTCTTAACGAAAAAGGAACGTTAAAAATGATAGCGCGAAGAGAGCTCCATCTAACGACTCAAGTTTACAAAATAATGCAGACGCGAAGACCAGAGTACCTTTTTGAAAAATTGAAGTGGCCTGAAAGTAGAACAGAGCGAGACCGAGGCGTCAGGAGTATGCACGCAAATAAACTCATCGTACCCAGACACAGGAGTAAGGGGTTCCGTGGAAGCTTCCGTTACCGTGCTTCGAAGGTATGGAATGACCTACCGCCCCCACTCCGCACCAACATGGCGCTGCCAACTTTCAAAGGTAATCTGCGAAAAGTATTACTCAAGAGACAGTTATATGAATCCTAATTTTAATTTTAATTTTGAACACGTATCGGAATTATAAACTCTTATCCCACAGGATACTCGGTTGTTCAGGTTGAATAGGTAACGTAACTATTAAAATAAGTGCTTGTAAAAATTCTAAAAAACTGATTGGACTGTATCTACATCTATCTACCTTAATTGTTTTTTTTTTTGTATAATCACAACTGCATGTCAATACCAATCAAATTTATATTAACTTGTATGTTAAATCTTTTATGCCACACCTGGCCATAAAGTGTTTTCTTTCCCGCACGCGCATGTACTATTATATTATATGCAATCAGATTAGATTAGATTTGAAATTATATATTTTTTATTCATAATGTAAAGGACGAATGTTCCCTCCCTGAATAGCAAAGCAATTAGCCCGAGTAAGGTGCAGGCTGAAAAACAGCGCTGTGCAGCCCAACACGCTCACAGCATACGCTGAGCCTGAGCCTGTTGCCACTGTACCTACTTATAAATAAACAATGTAATTAATTAAGTTTAAGCTAGCTATAATATTGAATACAATGTAATTGTTTGAGTTTTTTTTTGTTTCTTGTGGCAATAAATCATCTTATCATTATCATTATCATTATCATTAAAAAAAAACTTAGCCCCTCAATTAAGTCTCATACTTTTAAAATAATCAGAAGTATGTTTTTTTTAATTATTAATTTATCCCATTTTTGTTGGCTTAACATGGTTATCCTACCATAATAATAAACAAAGAGGTTTAAAGATTTTCAAATGAACACTTTCCTCTTTGGTTATCCGTCACATGCCGCAATATTTATGAAGAAAACGTGTTTTGATTAGTAATTGTCAGTTGTCAAAGAAAATACGAGTGACAGGTATGACACTTAGGTATTTAATGGAGTGTAACCACGATTCCACCTGTCATTGTGTTAGCTAACGCACGTGTTCGGGATTGAATTTAGAGTTTTTGTTGTGAATTCTCACTTAGATTGGAATATTTTTGTTGGTGGTGGTATAACAAACATAATATAAGGTAAGTAGTTTGTGTTTTTGCCGTGGGATGCCGGAGATAGGAGACTCTGAGCCCCCTGACGGGGGCGGAGGCAAATTTGGCTCTATAGCAGGTGTTAAACGGCCTATCGAAAGTTCAAGTGGAGAGAGTGACCTTCATGGAAAGAAATCTAGTCCCCCAAATGCGTCAGTTCAACATACGTATGTAAGACCAGGGTTTGAGACTGGGTCCAATATAAAATACGCTGAAACCGACGCTGGACCATTTGTGGTACATTTATCGCGCGATGATATCGATTTGCCTAATTCCCCAAGCCGGATGCGAGCTCTTAAGATGGCACAAATTATCTACAACGGAAAGGTAGCAGGCATTAAGGAAATCAAAAGCATTGGGAAAAATAAAATGAGTATCTATTTTGCCTCTGCTCATGAAGCAAACCTATTCTTGGACAACACTATTTTGTCCAATAATAATTTCACAGCAGTTATCCCCAGATTTCAGGTATGTCGCATGGGAGTAGTAACTCACATTCCTCTGGATTGGACTCTGGAAGAGTTTGCTGACGGCATACAATGCCCTCAAGGATCAGGCCCTGTCATTAAAGCTCGAAGGTTAAATAGAAAAAAAATAGTTGATGGTAAAAGTGTCTGGGAACCAACTGGTACAGTTGTCTTGACGCTCTTAGGACAGACGCTTCCTGAAAAAGTGTACTGCTTTAATATGTCGATTCCAGTGACAACATATAGGCTGCCAATAATTCAGTGCCACAAGTGCTGTAGATTTGGCCATATTAAAGAGCAATGCCGGTCTAACCCGCGCTGTGCACGCTGTGCACAAAATCATGAAGCCTCTGTCTGTACTGTGTCTGACTCTGAAGTCTCATGTTTATTCTGCTCCGGCCCACATATAGCTACTGATACAAAGTGCCCCGAATTCTCCCGACAGAGATCCATAAAGCTAGTGATGTCAGAGGAAAACATTGGTTATATCGAAGCTGCTAGAAGGTTCCGTCCTGTCCGTACTTCCTATGCTGATAAGGTTAGTTCTAACCTTGTTAGCCAAAACAGTCAAGTTTCTAGGTCTTCTCCATCCCCCCCGCAAAACCTATCCTTCTCCCAGGTCCTCCCCCAGAACCATTCCTACCGGAAAACGGTTTTGACTCCACGGCGACCCCGGCTTGAGCCTGGGAAGTCCTATGATATTGAAGCACACCAAGATATCACTTCTACTCCCAGGTCCTCTCTGCCTAATGGCTGTGCTCTGGAAGAGCCCCTACCCGCCTCGCCTAATGATAATTTGGGGGAACTCATTTCCCAAATGTTAGTTAATTTACTGTCCAAATTTGCAGACATAATACCGTACACAGTTTTAGAATCCCTTCAGGGACACATTGTTAATGCTATCAATAAAGTAATCCAAGACGGGCAACTACACTCTAATACAATGGAATGCTAGAAATATTAAAAATAAAAAACAGGAACTTATGCAATTAATTAATGATTATAGCCCTGCCATCCTTGCCATCTCCGAGACCTGGTTGAAGCCCAGAGCCCTTTTCAGGGTGACGGGTTACTCCTGTCTCCGGGATGACAGGGATGATGGATGGGCAGGATGCGCTATTTTTGTCAAGAGAAACTTAACATTTTCTCAAATCCCTATTCGTAACCACTCAGCTGATTTAAATGTTGTTGCAGTCCGATGCCTCAATATTTCTTTTGTCTCCGTTTATATTCCACACCCAAATCTTGACCTTATACAAGAACTTCGTACCATTCTCTTATCCATGCCTGTACCTGTTATCGTTCAAGGGGATTTTAACTGTCGCCATACATTATGGGGTTCTCACTGCTGTGAACCAAATGCGACATCCCTTCTAGAGCTCATAGATGACGTGAAATTATATGTCTTAAATGACGGAAACCCTACGCGCAGAGTATCGCCTACCCAAAACGCCAGTGTTCCTGATCTCACTCTAGCATCCTCAAGCTTAGTCCAGTCTTTAGCATGGAAAGTTTTCCCATATTCCCTTGGAAGCGACCATCTACCTATTATCACTACCCTTTTAAATTCCCCTGTGCTTCTCTTGCCTTCCTTACCGCCTCTACTCAAATACAGAACCAGCCAAGCGGACTGGAGCAAATTCAGGTCTAGCATGTTACAATCTAGTGAGGATCTGCCAAATATTACACAAGATAACTTTTTAAACGTATACAACATGTTTATTGCAGCCCTTCTAGCAGCAGCTGATAACTCAATTCCCCTGAAAAATACGGCGCGCGACAAAATTCCCTCACCGGCGTGGTGGGATGCTGAGTGTTCTGCCATCGTTAAAGAGCGCAACCTTGCTGAGTCGATTTTTGAGGAGAATTTATCCCTAGAAAATTACCTACATTTCCAACGCGTATCAGCTCTCAGTAAAAGAGTTCTTCGAAAAAAGAAATTTCAAGGCTGGCGTTCTTTTTGCGAGTCTTTGTCCCCTAGAGCTCCTTCCTCTATGGTGTGGAAAAGGATAAAAGCGTTTCGGTGTTCCCAGACCGACACTAACATCAACAGCAATGTGTCGTCGTGGATTGAGGAATTCTCCTCGAAGCTCGCACCTCCCGCTGTCCCTTCCCAGGAAGGTCTCGGCGGATATTGCTCACTTTCGGCCCCCTCTGAAAGAATGAACGAACCTTTCAGTTATGATGAGCTCTGTTGTGCTCTTGACCATTTGCGTGACTCCTCGCCAGGCATAGACGGAATCCCATACTCTTTCGTGACGCAGTGCTCAGAGCCTGTGAAATTAATATTTCTGGAAATTTTAAATAAGGTATTTTTAACTGGAAATATACCTGACAGTTGGAAATCTCAGATTATCATACCGATCTTAAAACCTAGTAAGGACCCATCCAATCCTAGTTCCTACAGGCCTATTGCCTTGTCATCAGTAATTGCTAAGATTTTGGAACATTTAGTCAAAAATAGACTCGAATGGTTTTTAGAAAATAAAAACGTAATCTCAAGAACACAGTTTGGTTTTAGAAAGGGTTTGGGAACCGTCGATAGTTTGAGCATCCTCACCTCCGATATTCGTCTGGCCATGTCTCACGGCGAGCATGTCGTGGGCGTTTTCTTAGACATCACCGCTGCCTACGATAACGTAGATCTTCCAATACTCAGGCAGAAAATGCTCAATCTGAGTGTCCCTGTGAGGATCACCAATGTTATCTGCAACATGTTTATGGGACGCTCTATAGTTGTCCGAGCCAATGGAAACCTTTTGTCCCCAAATCTAGTTTGGAAGGGCCTCCCCCAAGGCTCAGTGCTGAGCCCTCTCCTCTATAGTCTATATACCTATGATCTTGATACTTCAGTCAATTGTTTTTGCAAAATTTTACAGTATGCTGACGATATTGTTCTGTATTCTTCCTCTAAAGTCTTCGCAGAAACTTCTCAGTCTCTCAACTCCGCTTTACACTATCTGAATGTATGGTTATCTGATCATGGCCTCTCCCTGTCCGCAGAAAAAAGTAATGCTGTCATTTTTACTCGCAAAAGACACGCCCCAGATCTGCTTATTCATATCGATGATCAACCTGTGAGAGTGAAGGATCACGTCAAGTTTCTAGGCGTCTTCCTTGATTCTAAGCTGTCTGGCATTTATCACCTCAGTTATGTCTGTCAAAAGGCGGAAAAAAATATCAATATCATCCGTGCTCTATCAGGAGTAAAGTGGGGCTCTCACCCATACAGTCAGAAACTTCTCTATAATGCCATTATTAGGAGCCATTTTGACTATGCTAGCTTTGTTTTAGAACCATGCAGCAAACTGGCCTTATCTAAATTGGATAAAATCCAAGCCAGGTGTTTAAGAATAATAACTGGGGCTATGAAGTCTTCCCCAACCAAGGCTCTTCAAGTGGAGTGTTTGGACCCACCATACTTCCTGCGAAGACAATATTTGGCGGACAGATTCTTCTTTAAATCCCTCCAAACATCAAATCATCCTCTGCTCCCAATCCTCGAATCTCTTCACCAAGTTGTGCGTAATTCCCCTTACTGGACCCACAAGGTGACTCCCCCTCTAGTGAATAGTTATAGAAAGTACTTGGACCTCCCTGCACAAGTATACCAAAATCACAAAAACCCCCTTTTCGAAACTCAATACGATAGCCTGATATTCCAACCTACGGTGGTATTTAGTTTAGGGATTTCGAAAAAACAAAATGGTGCTGATAGTATATTCAACAAGGTGATCGCGGAAAACTGGCCCGACTACCTAACTATATTCACTGACGCTTCCAAATTGAACGATGATGGACCTGTGGGATCTGCTGTTTGGATCCCAAGGTACAACATTATTTTAAATTACAAACTCCCTCCTGGTAATTCCGTATTTTCTGGGGAGGCTGTCGCTCTGCGAGAAGCAGTCTCTTATGCTCATTCTCACCACTTGAACAAGACTCTAATTTTAACAGATTCGCTGAGTTGCTTACAAGACCTGGTTAAACGCCCATTTCATGCAAAGGACAACTTTTCTGTGACCCTACAAACAAAAGACATATTATACAAGTGTCACAAGGAAAAAATTGAGGTGGTACTAGCCTGGGTCCCGGGCCACAGTGGCATAAAAGGCAACGAAACTGCAGACCTCTGTGCAAAAGAGGCCATAACGACTGGCAGCGACGTGTATGATCGGTGTTTTCCTCGTGATATTAAATCTCTTGCTCTCCCAAATATGCGAAATGCCTGGAACGATCTCTGGCAAGCCACCCGCTTTGTGGTAGGCAAATATTACGGCAAACTTCAACCAGATCTTCCCACTAAACCATGGTTCTTTACCAAGAAATCTATACCAAAAAATATTACATCTACAATCATCCGCTTACGTCTCGGTCACATATGCACACCAGTGTTCCTAGCTAAAATACGTGTGCGAGACCACTCTCTGTGCGAGTGTGGTCTGGCGGAAGGCACTCTTGAACATTTGTTCTTCGAATGTAACCGTATCGTCACCCCTCTGTATGATATCCTCCCTCCTAATATCCCTCGGCCCGTTAATATACAGTACCTTTTAACATTAGTCTTTTCTCCCTTTGTATTTGTCCTTAGTCAATTTATAAAAACTAACGATTTGTACTTGTAGTAGTTAGAATTAACAATAATTGTTTGTGTTGTCTTTTGTCGTAGATTCTCATCTGAGTGAGCCAGCCATCGAGATTTACCGGTCAAATTCTGGATAAAAACACATGCCTTTTTTAACTTTGACGTTGGCGGAATCATCGATAGTATCGATGGAGCTATAACACAAGAATTGAATTGAATTGGAGTGTAACCACACTTTAGGACTTTAATTATTTGTTTTGTTAGAAAATTAGCAATCATTAAATACAGCAAATTTTAACATAGGGGTTAATGTGTTACACTACATGCAATTAACTGAGCCATAATGAAGTGTTTTGTATTACCAATTTGAAGTCGCCCTGTATAATTTTTCAAACTGAATTAGATATACGCTTTCGGTTATTTTAGTCTGCCTTGTCTACCATGTTTGCTGTGGTAGGCCACTAAAAGACTCATGCAATCTCCTGAAGCCATGAGGTAGCAACTTTCCAGCTTAAGAGTTAAATAGGTTTGTGTGGGTTTCCATTGTCGACGACTTAGCTATACATAATACGCTTATTTTACGTAACGTGGCATATTCTTTTGCACACCTAACCCAATCAAATTTTTGGTTTTATTAGCTGCCGTACTTACATTTCTGTTTTGTTCACAGCGACGAGACAAAGGAGGTGGATGGGCGAGCGCGGTCAGAGTCGGGAGACGCCGATTCCGTGTACCACGTGCGGGGAGCGCTGCACGACTCCAGGTGGAAAGAACAACAGGTATGTGGCATGTCCGCTAGCATAACTGGCCACGAATTCGCTTGTTGCGGTACAAAACTCAAAACTCATGGTCTGTCCTGCTGGTGAGATATCATGCTGTCACCTGCACTATATGGAATGGAAACGGTCAGGTAGTATTTGATGCGTGACAAAGAGTCACGCGTCAACTTGTGCTAGAAGAAGACGTGGGGTTGGCGTAGTCAGGCTTGGAAGACGCTAAGATTTGTACCACGAACAGGGAGCACTGCAAGACTCCAGGTGGCCAGAAGCGTTGGAACCATAGGGTAGCTCGTGCAGATAGTAAGGAGGGCGTGGTCCTCGTTAGGACACAGCCCCTCTGTATAATATGGAGAGATTGATTTCTAAAAGAAAACTTTAGACCGAGAAAGTCCCCGAAGACCCAACTTCACTTGTTTGTTGTCAAAACTTAGAGAAAAATAATGAAATCGACACACTTGAGTTATGAGGAAGTTAAATATCCCAATTTCAAGTTTAATTTTTAGGGTTCCGTACCAAAATGGTAAAAAAGGAACCCTTATGGTGCGACTCTGTCTGTCCGTCTGTCACAGTCAGATATTAAATACAATCATTACTCATTAGGTATCGGGAAAAAAACCATAAAGTAGGTAACAATGATTATTAATAACTCTAAAATAGTACTATGTTAGGAAATCTGACACTAGTATTAACATAAAAATAAAATAACACTAGCGCCCATCTAAGGACACAAATCTAAAATAAGGTCTTGTAAGACTAGGTAAGAAAATGTAAATGAATAATTATAAAGATATGAAATGCGTGCTAAATACATACTTCAAGTTTGTACGGAACATTCGGTGGGCGAGTCCGACTCGCACTTGACCGGCTTTATTTTCTTAAGATTTTTAGTTATTTTTGTAATTCGGATGACTCCAAAATCAGGACAACAATGAAAGTAAAAAATACCAAAATTAAGGATGAGATTCAATTTTATGAGCCCTTAATCCTGATATCAGGCTCGGTAACAAATTTGAACCCGAAGCTATGGTCGTTAACTGGCCCTTTAGTTTAATGTAATAATAACTCGCCTGGAAAATAGGCTTTCAGTTTTCGGGAACTTTCAGAGACTTCGAGCCATCAAACTGTACTCTTCACTGATTACGTTTAGATTTAGTTGTTTGTGTTTGGGAAATAATAAAGTAGGTAAAATAAATAAATAATAAAATAAATAAATAAATATTAGGGGACAATCTTACACAAATCGAACCAGCCCCATAGTAAGCTCAATAAGGCTTGTGTTATGGATACTAGACGACGATATATAAATAGGTGGTGAAACAAAAGAGATTTCTAGCTAAATCCAGTTCGGATGGCCCCCGTTTAACAAATTAGATTTATTTTTTAAGGCCAAGCTTGCGCAATGCCTGAAAACTAAAGCCTGATCAACGTGTCCTAGTTCTCACATACGGAGCAGAAATATGGAAGCTCACAAAAGCAAACATGCACCAAAAATAATTGCACAGAGAGCTATGGAGCGGACCATTTAGGTATCACACTCCTCGATCACCGAGATAAGACTCAAGACCAGAGTAACAGACCAGACTAGTACTGGACCGGGTAAAGCGGTGTGAAATAATAAAAAGGCATTTACTCAACAGGGGGTGAATCTGGGGGCATTTCTCCAGAAATATGTCTGCGACTCATTCATCTGTCTCCATACATTTAGTATGAAAAATGGCCAGATGAATGAGGTGACCGTAGACATATTTCTGGAGAAATGCCCCTGTGCCAAATTGGTGATGATGAAATAAGGTGAGGTGAAATAAAATAAGAGTAACAACAAGGCGGTTTCAGGCCACGGAAGTAGAAATTGTAAAAAATCTTTAGCTTTAGCATATACTCGGTTTTATAGTAGCAGACAGAAAGTGAAAGAACTAAACGAGGAAGACTGTAAATGTGCATCAACTTTTCTCTGACGATGCAACCAGACACCTAAAATAAAATCTTGTAAAATGGGATTCTCCATTACGCTTGTACAGTCAGGAATACGCCCGATGCAGAACTCGAGGCGTCCCATTCTGCCCTCCGAGGCAAAAAGGGCGTAATTGAATAGAACTTACTAGTTAAATAAGTCTTTTTGTGTGGGACAGCCCCATTCATAATGCAATTCCGCTGCCGACGCTCAAGTTACGAGAAGTTGGGGCTCTGATATATTCCATTTATCCGGCCTTCATACTTTTAATGCTTTACTTCGCTTTGTTGTTTACGATATTTCATATGTTTGTTACGTTACAATATACCTCCGTATGATTAATCGGACGGATTATTATGCTTATTTCTGTATTCGTATTATAATGATGTACATATACATATAACGCCTACTGTATTTATGTGAAAAAGTACCGGAAAGTACTCTAGTAGGAAATTTCAAATAAAATTTCGTACCGTAAGGTCCGGGTACTTTGGCCAAATGTAGGATAACTTTGCCCTAAAAAATTACAAGATTTTAGTCAATTTACTATAGTTTTTTACATTTTGGTTCAAAACCGGTTTCTGGACTCGATAACCGGTTTTTAACCGTTGCCAAATTCAGGCGGTTAACCGGTTTGCATTCCCACTAGGGAACACTAGTCAACATTGGCAATTAGCGTGTCAAACATTAGGGTATTTACCTTATGTATAATGTATATTCTGTTTTATCACACAAGCGGCCATGACGATAGTCAAAAGCACTATGCATCAAGTTCTAATTACCATAACCAATTACCTGAAAGTCTCTTGTGCCGAGAGTGTCACCGCGTCGGTGTTCAATTGTGCATTGAGCGGTACTCCGGGCAATTAGTGCGACATGCCATTACCTAGGCTTTGTGAGGATACCTGCACTGCTGGTACAATAATTTGATATACAGGGTGATTGATAATTCGACCTATACTTTGAAAGGGGTTATACTAGAGCTCATTTGCAATAAATTTAGCTCAGTAAACTAGGGGTCTAAATTTGATGGTTATCAAGTTATTTGAGTTTTACGTTTTTTTAGAAAAAGCCCGCTTTTCGGACTAAAAATGATAATTATGAAAAAAGTACTTCCATTTGGCTGGTATAAACTTTGTTTTCTAAAAGCCAATGAACCAATGACTACTTCAAATAAAAATTTGTGTCAACATTTCAGAATTATCTTAGAAATAAACGGTCATGAAAACCAAAGTCATAATTTTTTTTTTCGATTTTGTTACAACTGATGAGAATTACTTGAAAAAAATGTACGGCACTTGATGTAAAAACTACAGAAATAAGTTCCTCAATTAATAAGCTTTCCAAAAAAGTACAAATGTTGGCAACTTTTTCAAAAATCTTGAAAATAATAATAATAATTCCAGAGCGGGTAGCGGTTTCGCAAAAGGCGTACCTGGCCCGGAGCCGCGTTGTATGTGTCACCTTTATTTTTCTGAGGGCTTCAATTGACCTGCCTCGGTATCTTATCTTACCTTATTAGGGGTGAGATCAGGGTAGATTGCGTTCAGGCATGTTCGTGACTAACCGAGGTTTAATTATCTTCATTCAGTAAGTGATCAATTATCTGCCTTCGACCTTCTTTCCAATTCAGACGTATCGTTGTTAACTTATTTATTTTACAAATGAAATGAATTATTGTTTATCAAAACAAAGAATAATAGCATGAACCTCGTATAATCCAACGAACTAACCGAGGCTAAATTATCTTCATTCAATAAGTAATCAATCAATTACTGTCAACCGTCTTTCCAATTGGACGTATCGTTGTTAACTAATTATTTTACAAATCATTAACTAACTAACCGAGGCTTAATTATTTTTTTCAGTAATGAGGTGACCAATTAGTTAATTATTGAAAGTAATAATGATACCTAATGACTGACAGAAATAAGCATACCGGACCTGAAGCCAGTCTGCTTACTTTGTGTTTCTTCATGCAGAAAGCACGATATTAATTTATTTACATCAAATGCTTGTTGGTAGGAATAAGATTGCAAAAGCAGTAAAATAACCAGTTTCTAAATAAAATTTTATTTTAAAATAATTAAATTATTACTAAACACAAAAAGAAGCACGCAGGGTAATGTTTCGCCATACGATAAATAAATAATTAAAATAAATTACAATTACAACTACAAATCTTGTTCGAATTGCCTGCCTCGGTTGCGAATGCAAGCACGAAGTCTTGTACGTACTTCACTGACTGTAACCCGCGTCGACAGACTTTCTTTAATAGTTTGGGCAGCTGCTACAATTTTTTCTCGTAAATCTTCTACATCACGAATTGGCCTGTCGTAGACTAATGCCTTCATGTGACCCCAAATGTAGAAGTCGCATGGAGTTAAGTCGGGACTTCTCGCTGGCCAAGGGATCGGACCACCTCGACCAATCCATTTTTCTGGATAATTCACATCCAACCAATGTCGCACACGCAGATAATAGTGAGCTGGGCAGCCATCGTGTTGATACACCATGGCTATCCTTCTGGCAAGCGGCACATCCTCCAGCAGCATAGGTAGTTCGTCCCTCAAAAAGTTCTCGTACGCGTCACCGGTTAATCGTGCCGGCAGAAAGAATGGCCCGATCAAATTGTCGTGCACAATACCCATCCAGACATTTAGTGAGAATCTGTGCTGGTGAGCTCCTTCTCTGGACCTCCGTGGGTTTTGATGTTTGGGGGCCCAAAAATGCAGATTGTGGTAGTTAGTTATTCCGTCGCGGTCGAAGTTGGACTCATCTGTCCACAAAATGTTCTTCAGGTACTCCGGGTCTTCGATGTCAGCATTCAACAAAAATCTGCAGAAATCGATTCTTCTTGCAGGATCTCCCTCCTCGATAGCGTGTACTGGAGTGTAGTGGTATGGATACTGCCGTGCTGAATGTAATGTGAACCAAACCTTCCACTGAGTTATCCCAAGCTGGTTAGCCACAATCCTTGTTGATGTAGTGCCATCCGCGCGGAAACACTCCAGGATTTGTTCCTCTTCAACCGGATCATGGACTGGAGGTCTTCCAGCATCAGCTTGACGACGTTGAACCGATCCAGTTTCTCGAATACGTCGATACGTCGCACCAAACACACTTACATCAGGTAAACGGCGGTTGGGGAAGCGTCGTTGATATTCTCTGCGAGCCGCAGCGGAGCCGCCATCACAAAACCCGTAACAGTACAGGATATCCGCGTATTCTTCATTTTGATAAGCAGCCATTTTTTTTAAGAAATTAGTACGTCCGAGTTGGAAAGAAGGTCAAAAGTAATTGATTGATCACTTACTGAATGAAGATAATTAAACCTCGGTTAGTCACGAACATGCCCGAACACGAACCGAACGCAATGTACCCAGATCTCACCCCTAATTAGATAAGATAAGATACCGAGGCAGGTCAATTGAAGCTCTCAGAAAAATAAAGGTGACACAAACAACGCGGCTCCGGGCCAGGTACGCCTTTTGCGAAACCGCTACCTGCTCTGGAATTATTATTATTATTTTCAAGATTTTTAAAAAAGTTGACAACATTTGTACTTTTTTGGAAAGCTTATTAATTGAGGAACTTATTTCTGTAGTTTTTACATCAAGTGCCGTACATTTTTTTCAAGTAATTCTCATCAGTTGTAACAAAATCGAAAAAAAAAATTATGACTTTGGTTTTTATGACCGTTTATTTCTAAGATAATTCTGAAATTTTGACACAGATTTTTATTTGAAGTAGTCATTGGTTCATTGGCTTTTAGAAAACAAAGTTTATACCAGCCAAATGGAAGTACTTTTTTCATAATTATCACTTTTAGTCCGAAAGGCGGGTTTTTTCTAAAAAAACGTAAAACTTAAATAACTTGATAACTATCAAATTTAGACCCCTAGTTTACTGGGCTAAATTTATTGCAAATGAGCTCTAGTATAACCCCCTTCAAGGTATAGGTCGAATTATCAATCACCCTGTAGATAGATTGCTCAATAAGGGGGGAATAAATCAATAACTGACATTTGGCAGACATTACTTACCCAGGGCGGTAAAACAACGATCTAGTAGAGACATTGGGTGACTCTGAGCAGGTGTGTTATGTATGATCAATCGAATAACACTTGATATAACGTTCTGCTAAATGTGGTCATAATAAATAATAATCTCAAATATCGATTCTATGAAAAGTTGTTACATCATTCGAGTAGTATATTGTTAATTGGGTTAAAAATAATATATTAAATGTTGTTTTACAGAGTGAGGCGCACCCACTCTTGGCTGGTTCTAATGCTTAACACTTAGTTTTTGTCTGAAAGACAACCTCATAAACCGACAGAGCTCGCTAGGTAGGCTGACCAGATCTGATTTCCGGTTTTACAGGACAACTGCATTGAAAATATGGAATTCGAAGTTGAAATACGGGACAGGCCGTTTTTTTTAATTATTTCATTTTTTTTTACTGTGTACAAAAATTTGGCATAGGTAATCAATTAAATACTTAATCCATACAATTGCTAAATTTCTTAATTAAAGACTTTAAAAAACAATATTAAATATTTAAAAACACAACAATTTTTATATTATTTGCAAAGCAAAATTTGAAATACACATTCACACTCACTCACCCACGACATTCAATCGAATATGCGTTTCCGCAAATCGCCCGAATAAGTAGGTACCTATATTTATCATTTAATGCCATTGAATCATAAAATTATGGGAGAATGTACTGTCCCGTATTGGTTTCGCCAAATTACGGGTGTCGGCTTTTTCCCTTACTGGACCAACGAAAATGTAGGAACTATGCGGTGCAATATAATGAAGTAAATCCCCGATGTGGGGTCCACCAAAAATGTTGAGATAATCCACTCATGGGCTTACCAAACTGTTTGATATGATTAATGTCCCGTCCTGGGTAGATAAGGATGATGTAGGTTCCCTCTCTGGGTCGGTAATAATGTAGATTAAATGATCTCCTGCACGGCGCTCACCCGCGCCACCGCCACCGCCTTGTAGCCGGCCTTTGCAGTGATGAAGTGAAGGCTCCGGCCCCGCCGACAGCCTGTCGCCGCAGCCTCCTACTGTAGCAACCTGGCCACCAGTCTTCCGACAAATGAGGCAGCAGCCCCTGATGCCGAGTTAGGAGTCCACCATGGATGATTTCCCCAACAAATACACCGCGAACTTTTTACACGCGTTTATTAGCTACTTACACACTGATTAAAGTTTTACATTAAGGTTTGACATGAAAAGATGGCGTTCACCTGACCATTGAAAATTGAAAATGACACGTCTTTCGCTCACTACTCTACCCGAGCACGCGAGAGTCCTTGTTGACGCCCGGAATTGAACTCAAAGATCTGAATGAATGAATCAAATCACATTAGAATGAATGAGTGTATGAGATTAAATGTGACATTTCCATCGAATCACCATTCGATCGCCAGACGGCGCTAGGCGTCATGAAATTAAATGATGCGTGAATAAAAATATCAACCCTATGTTAAATTGCGTTAACAACGGGACAATGAAAAATTCCTGCCTGAAACGCGGGATAACCCGTAAAATACGGGACATCTGATCACCCTACCGCTAGGTGGGTTTGTGCGGTACGAAAAAGTGCGCCCGCAACGCGGGTTGTTGGTCGTGAAAGTGCTAATTATCAAATATAGCGGTCCGAACTAAATATTTCCTGTATCTTCCAACCATTGCAGCGGACAACACTAAACCTGCTCTGATTCGTCATAATCACAGAAATATATCGTCGACCGCAGGCTGAATTACGGTAAGGGACAGGCAAAACAATGTCCCTTACGCTAATTCAGCCTACGGTCGACGATATCGAGATAGAAGGAAATAGTTCGTCGATTTGTATGGGAATGTACATGTATCGTTTTTTGGCGTTTGACGCCAAAAGTGTAATTAATTGATAGAAAACATACATTTTCTATTTCATTTGGTGGTATTTAAACAATTAATTATACCATCATAATCAGATTTCCAAATCTGATAATAATGTTACGCTAAAAACAGAACATGCTCGGTTAACTCTAAGAGTGAATTTACGCCAAAAAAGAATAGTATCTTATTCGTTATGAAAAAACGAGCGTTATGTGCAATTTATATTGTATCTTACACAAACATACACAAACCTCAAGCTTACTAAGTTATCCCTGTATAAGATAAGCTTTAACGCGCCATACTGACTCGCAAATTAATAACACTTAGCGCCTAATGAACTTGTGGTTCGTAGCGCAACGTAGGCAGCCCGCAGCAGGTCATACATCGAAGCCCTAGAGTACAATCGCAATAAGTCCATATTTTGATCAATTAAATTTTAACCTTATGATTTGTGCTGTAATGTAGTATTTACCACACCGTTTTCGTATTTAGAACAATTGAACGTAGTTAAGCAAAAATGATCCAATGCATGCACAATCCATTTCAGATGGTAGAACTTATTTTCTAAAACCGAAGGTAGAATATAATTTTTTCCTTTTGGCGTCGAGACCGCGAGACCAAGGTCCGTGGGGCCCTGGCGCTCTAAGTCTCTTTAAGGAGTTATTGAAGAGACTCAGAGCAACCACGAGGGACCGAAGAGCTGGCAGCTTCCTCGCTCAACGCACTAGGCTTACAATCCTGTGAGAAAATGCTGCCAGCATCCTTCACACCGTGCCGCAGGGGCTGTTTTTAGATCTATTTTGGTTTTAAAATGGTTTTGGAATCTAAAAATTAAGCCCTTTCATTTGATATCCCACTTGATATCATAGCCCAACTTTAAATTTTCGACCTCCCATTTCGACCCTATTTAAAAAAAAAAACCGGTCAAGTGCGAGACGGACTCGCACACCGAGGGTTCCGTACAAACTCGTAAGTAGATACGTGAATAGTTGAAGAAAAACTGTATGGCGGTTAGCTTAGTAAGAGCAAATAAGTATGTGTTACGATTTTTGAAAATTTCTAAAAAACGATGCAATTTAGGAAAACCGTTACCTATATTTTTCCTGTAATATTTAGGATGATATTAATAATTGGTAATTATTAAAGATTTTTCTGTCCAGTAACTTCGAAGATAATAGGGGGGGGGGGGGGGGGGGGGGAATGGTATTTTTTTGAACGTTTTTGGTCATAAATCAAAAAGTCCAAAATTAATTTTTGTGTTTTATGGGTCAATTTAGTATACAAATTTATATTTCCATATTTTATATTTCATGGTTTCTTAGTTCATTAACCTGGAAACCATAAATATGACTTACAACAGAAATTCGCAATGTACAAATACACTTTTGGCAGTTATGGCAATATGATAATTTTTAGTTCAAGGGCGTAAGGGATTCTTCCAAAAAAATATGTTTCTTAGAGTCGTAACGGACATTTTAGTCTTAAATTTACTGCGAAAAGGACACCATTTCCTAAACTATCTGAGTTTATAGATTTTTAATAATTAGCTTGGTGTAGATGAAGTTATTTGAAAAGTATAATCTGAGAATCATCCTAATCGGTTAAGAATTGACCGAGTTACGATTTTGTTTTTAAATTAAATTTGAAATTTCGACTGTCGACATTATCATCATCATCATTATCTCCACCTGGAGCTGATACCCACTGCTAAACGTATGAGGGGCATATACCTATTCATAACTAAATATAAAATAAAATAATGGCATACATGAGTAGCCACAGTTTTGTGCTTTAGATCATAGTAGGATGATATTGTGGTTATGAATATCATATTTAGCTAGTAAGTAAATATAGATTTGAATAATGTATCGCCCGAATCAATTAATTATTTATTTAATATGCGGATATACTAACAATAAAATAGTGAAAAATTAGTATATTAACAATGTGGAAAAATTCATTATAAGAAATAGCGTCCGTCCCCACCAAATGCCAATTAGACATTTCCTCGCATCTGAAGGGCCCGCGAGCGTCGTGGGCAAGCATACATTGTGTGCTTCTAGCAACGCTGCAGCTTCTAGATCCTTTATCGTTAAAAACTCAATCTTAATCCCACCAGTTAAAGTTCAAAATCGACTGGCAGTACCTCGTACCGAAGGTTGTAAATTTGGAATGTTGCCAGCATTGAATGCGCTTGGGGACAATTTGGCACGTTAAAGCAAAATCGGCGTGCAGATACTATGTTTTGAATGAATAATCGACTTACAAGTTGGGGATATTATTTTTTGGCTAGGTAAGGGGAAAAGGTGCTCGTATCAGACTACGAAGCAATTTTAGGAGATTATGATATTCAATTTCGTTTAGAGGATTATGATATGACTAGTCTACTGTATATCAATACTTTGTGCAGATGCTTTGATTGAAACGAGGGTTTGTTACAATGTGATATTGAAAGTATAGGTAGGACCCAGTATATAAGATGTCATTTGCCGAAGCGCCAAAAGAATCAGACATCTGAAAGAGCCCTTGAGGCCTACTTGCAGAAATAAATTATTTCATTTCATTTCATTTATCGCCACCTTACGAAATTTTTCTTTAAGTACTTTTATTTGTCTTTTCGATCAAATTCGCTCTATTTTCCTTCATGATAATAACCTGATCTGGCAAATCTAGGTAAAAATATTCATAGTCAAAGCGAGAGAGTAACGAAAAAAAACGCTATGACGATGCGTTTTCACCATACAATGTAACAAAAATACAACGGTAATAAATAAGAATGCATGTTTTGTGAACACACAACAACAACACAAAACTGGCGTCAATTGGCGTAATAGTACATTGTGTATCAAGGGCGGTAATTCCTTTACCGCCCGTGGCACACACATTGTTTTTCATCACACTTGTGAGGAAATCTAATTAAAATAACCTTACTTAACCTAAATAAAATTGTAAAACTGACAGTGACATTAGTGACATAATATCCATAGACAATGCGAAAGTCTAGTCACGTTCGGAAACCATAACGGTAAATGCCTAAAACGGTTGATTTTATATTCGCAAAATACTGAAATACACTATTAAAACATTAAATGAATGTTACAGAAATATGTGTTTACATGTATTTGCAATAACAGTTCTCTTTAAATAATATTTCAGTGATAAAAGTTAAAAAAGTAAATTGGCATTTCCTTTGAACACGACAAATAAGAGTTAAACAAAACCATCGTTTCAAATTTAAAAAGAAAACCATTACGCCCTAGAGCGTAATAGTTCATTTACGGCCCGCAGAACCTACGTGTAATGACACCATTTTCGAGCAAGTGTGATGAAAAATAAGATAGAATGGCGTTCTCTTGTGTCAGAGGCCAAGATCCTGTTTGGGTCACTGAGCCAATGAAGTAGTAGTAGAAGTCTAATTTAAATTGTTTCCACAGAACGCTCGGCTAGCGAGGTCGCAGAAGCGGGGCTTCGCCGCCGTCCACGCCTGGTGCGTGGCGTGGTGGCACTCCGGCAGGGAAGACCTGGAAGACACGGAACCGGAAGAGGAGCCTTCAGACCCGGGCTACGCGACGCCTGTGTCCGTGGAGACCCCGCTACAGAGCACTGTGTCCAGGTAATTGAATTTTAGGATTAAAATTTCCCCCTCCTCGCGTCGTGTTCTTCTGAGGGTCGTGAAGTCCCCGTGGAATCAGGTTGTCTCTGACGGTGTCCCGCCATCTGTGCCTGTTCTTGGCATTGGCTGGGTGTCCAGAGTACTATGGATCTGATCTGCCCATCTAGTTGGGCTCGGACCTCTAGGTCCGTTTGCCAAAAATCTTGTCAGTAACGATGAGTGGTTAAATATTGTAGCCTGTGGTAGGATTATAATTAGTATAGCCTTATTAAAGTATGAAGAGGCAACTGAAGAGTATGTCTAGGAAAAAAACCCGTTGTCGGAGAAGAGTACAGAAAGCAAACCTATGTGGTATAATAATTACCCAGGAAAAGAGAGAGATAGAGGTTGACCGATATCTTTAGCAGGTTAAAACAAATGATATAATAATTAAATTATGGTATTGCCAAAGTTACTTAGTTCGGTAGTTGATTGCCTGTGCCTTGGTTAAGTTAAGGCTTTAAATTAATTCTAGGTATTTTTTTATAACATTGTTCCAGATATACTGGATTACATTTAGAGTTTAATTGGAAGTTGAAGTAAAATAATTAATTTCGCGTTTGTTGCACTCTTGGTAACCAAGTAGATAACTTAGTTATCTGATTACTTGACTAACTAACTTTCTTTCTACAGTTAGTATGTATTCGTATTTTACCGATTTTGGGTAAAAAACTTAACTTCTAATCAAACATTAATTTTTCCTTATTACTCTTCAACAGATGCACATCATTAAACGTCATCAGAGACCCTTATGCAGGCCGCGGGAGCTCCGGTGGCTCGGGCGGCGACGGCGGCACCTCCCCCCTTCGCCGCACTTACGACGCCCCCTCCGCCCCGATCCCTGCGGCCCGCGACAGCAGGTCTCTCCCCCCCAACACCAGAATCAACACTACTACCTCACCAGCGCCAAAATCAGTCTCAGCTGACTCGGTATACACCATACTCATCAGACTGCCAGAAGCAGATTCTGATAGACCTACCATCAAAATGATTTCAGAAGAGTCACCTCCTACGAACAACACCCGACCTCACTTCCGACCAACGAGAGGTGATTCAGAATTGAACCTGCACCCAGCTGGACACCCAGCGTTAACCAGGAGAACTTCCCACATACAAGACGTCAGAATTCCTCTCAATGCGAAGATAATACCGAAGCAACTAGCTGGTAAAGGAATAACAAAAGCGCCGAAATCGAAAAAGAAAACTCAAGAGAAAAAACAGGAGACTAAAGCTGCTAAAACACTGTCAGCTATCCTTCTATCATTCATCATCACTTGGACGCCTTACAATATCCTCGTGCTACTAAAGCCCCTTACAGCTTGCACTAAGTGCATTCCGGATGAATTATGGTCCTTCTTCTATGCCCTATGCTATATAAACTCTACAATCAACCCGGTCTGTTACGCATTGTGTAATGCTACTTTTAGAAGAACTTACGTCAGAATTTTGACTTGCAAATGGCACAACAGAAACAGAGAAGCAATGACTAGAGGTGTGTACAATTAAAACCGGATTAAAGCTTATTTTACGTTAAGATTAAGAGGGTACCAATTTCATGATTGCCCAATTTTGGTACCTGAATAAATGATCTTTGTGGTGAAACCCGTCAACAGATGTTGATTTAAAAGCGATTTATTGTGAGTAGTTTCATTTTCATTAGTGAGTTGACCGTCCCGTCCAATGATAGTTGTATGATTTGTAGATTTCGTAAATTTTGTGATAATTTTTTGAAAATTAATTAGAAAGGTTACTGGTTTTAGTTTTCGTGTCTTCTCCTGTTGTAAGCAGAAGAACTATTAGCCAAAGATTAGGAATTGTGATTCCATAAAATATGATATTTGTTTTTAAATATGAAGAAAGTGAAATTGACGATTGTGTGGTTTGCAAAATCTCTAGTCATTTCTCTACGGTGTTCTAAATACAAGGTGTGAGCTTTTAGGATTAAAATGGAAGTATTTAGGCGAGAATAATATTATTGAGTATTTATTTTATAATTGATGGACTTATTGCCAAATTTCTTGTGATTCATCTCAATATTTATAAGGTCAATACCATACGAGACCATGGTAAGCATGTTTATTAATCTATTTTCTAACTTTTTTGTTTGTTTTTTTTTTTTAATATACCATTTCAATGTTGGTGTAAATGCCTTTTGCCAAATCGTGGGTTAATAGGTATCTGTCGTGAAGTAGTCCTAAGTTGTGTGCATAAACGAATAGTTTATAGAACAGAGAGAGTTCTGCCTTGTTTTTTAAATTTGATGTGTGTTTTATCTTAGTGTTAATTATAGTGATTCTAAGCAATATTCGACATCCTATGAAATTAATCTTTAGTGCAGTATTGAGAGTTTCCTTGGCATTTTGTTTTGCCATGTGTTATTAATGGTAAATATAATAAAGGATTCTATTTCTTCTCTATCTACGATTCTCGTTCAAAGGCTGCTTGGCAACGGCAAAGACCGATTACTAGAGTTCGAACCGAAATGATGTGCCTCTCCGGATTATATTTAGAATTATTATACTAAGTAGAATTTGATATGGAATTTGGAAACATCAAAAATCATGAAGTTCGACAAAATATTTCAAACATATTTATACATAATTTGCAGCTTTAAAAAAAAGCCATTTTCAAGGAATCTTTCTCATTATTTTATTCAATCAGTTTAAATATTATTGGGTATATCATTTAAAAGTGCCAAACTAATTTGTCTGTTTGATGAATTTGCAAAGTCTAACAAAAATCTTAAGCATACAACGATATGAACAATTTAGAGGATTTCCTAATAAAACTATTGTCTCACTTTTTAGATTCGAAATCTGTGACTAGTCTACTGAAAATTATTATAAAATGAATTTCATATATGTCAAGAATAAAAGCGATATATTTAAATTCTAAATATATGTACTTTAAATATTTAAAAAAAGATTAATATTGTAAAAAGTGACGTTTAATTCTATGAATAGTATATACGGTATTTGTATCGCATTGTATTAATAGACATAGTGAGTATAATGATTATTACATATACAAGCGAGTGTAAGTATTTACCTATATGAATTATGTAATATAAAGTCGAATCTATGAGTGTCGTACAACGTTCCTCTGTTGTGAATGAGGTTTTATTAACCTATTTATTATTAATATATATATGTGTAGAGATAGAGTATTATATCATAATTAAATTAAGTAGGTTTAAAGTTATCATAATTTTGTACGACTTGCGGAGAATTACGCATTTTACCATTTTTTATGTTTTTGGATCTCAATTGAAAAGGAAATAACTCAATTGCAACATAAGAATAGATCTGCCGATTTTGTTTCGTTTACTGCATTTTTAACCTAACAAAAGAAGATTAATTCACACACAAATAACGGCTTCATATTTGGATGTGACCCATTTATTAACGTGACATAGGTACATGACCTAGAGGAAATGTCATCTTCAAGTCGATTAACATTGAGTCTTCAAAATGACTTCGATGACATACAAATGCGAAAGTGCTGTTTAGGTAATTGAAATAGAGTAGTTCAAATCACACGATACACTCAAATATCGATTGTGTCTCAAAACATGGTTAACATTAGATTTTAGGTTAGGTTAGGTTCAATGATTTCAAATTAGAATGAATCTTTTCAGCGCTTTTTTCCAAACCGGCCGCTATTTCTTCTATCTCGAAGCACTAAGTTTTTTTCTGGTTTTTTCTTTTTTTGCTCAAGATATGAATATAAGAATTGTTAATACTTAAATGTGATTGATGTAAAATGCGTAGTTTAATCTGCTGTACGATCAAAATACGTTACAAAAACATAAAAATACATCACATATATGACAAGAAATGGCTAAATCTTGCAAAGTTCACAGTTTTATAGGTTCAGCAAAACCAATATAGGTCCGTGAATATGAAAAATAAAAAGGGTAAATCAACTTAACCAAGAAAAATATATAAAAAATATATGTGAAATGTTATTGAAATAAATTATTCCAATGCAGTTTTTGGCTTGTTAGCAGTGACAACAACCAAAAGTAAATTGACCTACTAACACATTGGACCTCCAGGGCTCGGATACCGGTATTTTTCCATTCTTTTCGTACTTTGGTTTATTATTTATTTTTTTAATCGGACAATCTAATAAAACGGAGTCATTACTTAAATATATTATTAAGACCTACGTAAAAAGCATAAAATAATTCAAAATATTGGGCTATTTCGGGGATTTGCAAAATGCCGGTTCCGACCCCTGGGACCTACAATGAATATAAGCGCAAGTATTTATGAAAATTCTGTAAATTGGCTCATTGGTCTATCAGAAAAAAATGTAACGTATTTTGGTATTAATTCTAATCCTAAACGTATTGTCAACGCGCACAGTAACTTAGTTTTACCTTTACGAGTGTTTCTTTATCGGAGTCCCTTCTAGTGATAATTATTTGTAGATAACCTTTTTATAGGTTCTATTTTAACTAAAAAGGAGATGTAACATTTATTCCACCGATAATATCTTTACACGTAGAATAATAACTTTAGAAGTTTTATTTATTTCCAAATTTGTCAAAAGTCATTCAAATAAAATAAAACTTATGAAATAATTGTGGTAAGGCATATCGTTCATATAGGTGGCATAATGATGCCAGCTGGATTGGATAAGTCACTCCATAAGCTATTAAAATATTGCACTATTTACTAAAAATGTGCATAATAATGCAACACAATGCAATACTCTTTATTGAACGCCAAAAAATTACAGAAATCCATTAATAAAGTAATGGTAGACAAGACAACAGACGGGCAAGGTTTGGGTGGTGGAGATGACGTAAGAAACAACAGAAAACCCACATTAACCGTTATTTTTGGCACAACGACAATGCATTATATATTGTTCCTGTTTGAAACTAGAACAGCTAATTGCGCAGGAGCATTCGGCTGTCCGATATCAAAACCTAGTAAGTGCTCCAGATCAATTTTTAAAAAGGACGTAAAAACGTAAAAACATATTTTTTTAAGCTCTTTTTTTAAATTTGTCTAAAATTTCTTACTAGGTTTTGATATGGCGCAGCCGCATGGATCATTACGTCGTGGGTGGCATCCTTTGCACAGGAAGTTACATATATTTCATGACTCACAGACTACGCATAGTCTAAAATATTTATAAACGCCATCTGCTTGGCCCTAAGGTTAACTAGTAGAGAATGCCTTATGGCAATAAGTTCGCCTTTCGTACGCTAAGATTTTTTTGTGCGATATAGTTTAAACTAATAAATAAAATGTACATTATCAATCAACATTCGGGGAACCCCGACAGGGGTAGCTCACTCTGCAATTCCGCCGCGCGGTTACTAGTACGAAATCTTGTCTCTCCGCGTTATGCGATAGAGAGAGAGAGAGAGAGAGACGGTCGTATGCGGTGCATTCTTGCATTCCGTCTGGTGGTCAGACCCGAACGTCAGTTTTGTTAGAAAGATAAACTTCCGTACATAGTACTATTAAATACTTATTCTGTGACACGAATAAAAAAGTAAAGAATTTGAAATTGTTCGGCATTGTGGGTTATGCTGCCTAGGTGAATGATATGCATAAAACATTAAGAATTTGGACAAATGTCCTGCGTTTATGAATATTTGTCATGAGATTTATTGATTCAGGCGTTAGTTTGCGAAATTCCACTTGGGTTACTAAAAGTTATTTTGCTAATTTGTTAGCTGGTTAGCAAAGTAATAATAGCTATTCATTTAATATATTTGTAATGTTCAATTTTGCAAATATCCATTGTATGTCACGTTTGCTAACGCGTGCATTGCCTCGTAGACACTGTCTAGATTATGTCACTTGAGTGTAATTGTGTATTATAATTGCATCAATTTTGACAAAAATACGTCACTTTTGGTCTATTTCATCAAATGGTAAGCGACTAAGGTGTGTCAAATAAACAATATAAAAGATGCGAGTACTTTATGTCACAAATAAAACAACTTATCATGATAAAGTGACAATTGACGGACACAGTAAAATCAAGTGACAAAATTTGACACTAAGTAATAAAATAAGTACAAACGGAAAACATAACGTGTGTTACATAACTAATATAACATAATATAAACTCGGGTAACTTCTAAACATTATGTGTGGATCGAAACTTTCTGTCTTGCTCATTTCTGTTGGAGTAAGCAAGACATCGCAATTGTTTGCATGTTTTATCTGTCACAATTTTATTTGGTAATCTGATAACTACGCAAATTAATCAAAATTTAACGTTTCAAATTGGTATAGAATAGCGTCAAAAAAAGCTCATCATTTTAGTACCTTAAACTAATCAAAATTTTAAATGTTACTTGAACTTATTTATATAAAATGGGGTAAATGACTATATCAGCTTTTTCGCCTAGACTGTTTTCCGGCTTCTGTTAACGTGTCGCTTATTTAATCCGCTTTTCTTGAAAATATTTTCGAATAACCAAAAACTCTAAAAACGATTCTCAGTTGAAACAAGTTGTGCCTAGTTTAGTTTGGCATTTTCAAAATATTGTTTTTAAACAGTTTTCTAATAAAATTACCGGGTATACAGTCAAGTCACCATATATTACATTACACCACTAGGGTGGTAATACAAAGAAAGGCCGAGATCGCAGATGTTTGCGGCCCGAGCTGTAAGCGAGGGACGTAAATATGCAATCGAGGGCTTTCTTTATTACCTCCCTTGTTGTGTACATAATTTTATGTGTACACCTGGCCAGAAAGCGGCTTTTTCCGTACGCGCAGCGTGCGGACAAAGTCACTTTATGGCCAGGTGTGGCATAAATATAATGATGTACACACAGAACTACAATGATCAGCTACTTTTGAGCTTGACTATTTATTAGGGCATGTAGAACCGGGAAATTTTAGTATGGCAGTACCGGGAATTGCTGGCTCTCTCATACTAAAATGTCCCATTTTTTTTCTAGCCTTGCTTGCCTGTAGTGCACCTATATGGGCCCTCCAACAGGATCGTACATAGTTGCACGGGGGTAAAATGTCCCAGTTCTGCACGCCCTACTATTTATACCTACACCTATTTGGTTCTTTCCGTTAGTAAAACAAAGACTCACCTCGTTTAAATATTATGTGCATTATACATATGTATGTCTTTGTTTCGAGGTTCTTTTTTATAACAGTTTTGTTAGCACCAAGTCAAATAAAACTTCAATGAGTCTCTTTTTTGGAGTGCTTTGCAATGTCTAATCATCTCAAGTATAGAAATATATTAAATTGGCCGTGACTATATTTCTACCCGTATTTTAAAGCACCACCAGGGTACTGGCGTCACGATTACAAATTGTAATTTGTAATCATAATTACTTACATTCGTACATTTAGCTTACGTAGCGTGCTAAATGGTTAATTGACACAAGAAGATTGAATAGTTTAAAAAGGTAAGAAAGTAATTTTATTATCATTTAATTTATCATTATTCAAGGCAAAACTGTTATTATGTCCACAAGCAATAGTAAAAGGAAAGGGGCAGGAATCGTATACGAATTTCAATGCATGAGATGATTAATAAAGCTGAGACACCATTGATCTATCTTAAGTCCAAAGTATTGTTGTCAGGTGTTCGTTAGTCGAAGATTTTTTTCCATAACTAATTTTTATTAGGCACTAAAAAAACCTAACCTAAGGCGAAGAACACACTGAAATCGCCCGTCGCCGCGATTTTTTCCGTGTAGCTGCGCATAGTAGTTGCGAGTCGCCGCGATTTACGCGCCAGTGTGCGCCACCCCGCGATTTTTCTATACAAATCGATGATTCTACATACAAAGTTGAAAATCGCTGAGTCGTGTGTCGCCGCGATTTTCGCTGCAGTGTGAGATCCGCCTTATGGTTTTTGATGACATTTTAAATTGAAAACATTTACATAACCTCCTGACACCGAGCGTTTAACTGGAATTCCTTGCCACTATAGCCGAATGTACTTTACAAAGCATTCAAGCATAGTAGGTTACGTGAATAAATAAAACAAACTATTTAAAATTTTAATGAAATTTAATGTAATGTTACACATTAAGTACTAAACATAATCATATTTTTAATATAATCATAAAAAGTAAAAAAATACGCAATCAACACTTAGTTTTATAATGTTTTTCATAAAAAAAACACATACACTACGAACGACAGGTCTTTGTATAGGTTTAATATTTTTACGACGGTTTATTTACTTTACTGTTCTTCATATCTACACAAAAGTATGTGATTTTGAAAGAATGTTTACTAATTTGCAATTCTATAAAAAACCTACGTTAAAACGAGCGAATTTAACAAAAAAAATATAAGTTTTACTTACTGCGTCGACCACGTGCCGCCATAGCTGTATACTCCTGAGCACGGGTCGCAAGAATGGCGGCCACTAGGTAGGATATCTCTATCGAACTTCGAGGACAAACTATCGCCATTACTTAAATTTCATTGGCTGTGAGCAATCACGTGTCCAATATCTTTTTAGCGGGAAAAAACAAACACTCGGGAATTGAGGCTACCTGTAGGTCATCGTCCATTATCGATATACGGAGTTAAAAAATATTCGGACTTTAGAGTACAGTTTATTTAGCACTTTGTAAAGGACGCCAGGTGTCAGGAGGATAAGGAAATTTTTCGGACTAACGAAAATTCGACAAATAAAATATCTGGGATACAATTTTGATAACATCGATAAGTTACTTTTGACATTTATAGGAGTATGGTATAATGCTATCATAGGAGAGTCTTGAAGACTTCATAATCTATTTGCTAGTAACTAAGTGTTTTGCTCCAACCATCTCGATATCGACTTCTTTGTTTACTTGCACATTCTTTTGACTTTATCGCAATAACTTTCATAGCAATCGCTTTTTCGGATAAATGTATTTTGAAATATAAGTAAATTTATTAATAAAGTTTATGTACAAAGTGATCGTTTATTAATAATTAAAGTATAAATAAATTAATCAATTTGGCGATCGAATAGTTAGCGAAATTTTAGTCGTATAAAATTTAAGTGTAATACTAATTTGCGATATTACAGTGGAATTCATATTATTTTCTGAGCAATTTTCTACAAAGTACTCCTTTATAAATCACACATTCCATTTGTATAATCATATAGTTACCTCAAATATTATATCATTTTCATAACGACTTGAATTTTGTGGAGTGCTACTATTTTACTCCTATATATTATATATTTTTTGTTTTCTGAGAATCATTGCATCTTCTTTTTATAAAAGCAGTAGATAAGAGTGAAGTATTTATCAAAAATATCAGATAGTTATATCTGATTTTGTTTTGCAGGGATGATTATAATTTATAATTTGAAATATTGCTATATTTCAATAAAGTTGAACAAAAATATCAATACTACCTATACCTAGAATTAAACGGAGTCAATACACACGCTCGTGTAATTTTCATATCAATTGTGAAAATATTATAATACCACGGTACAATAAAACAACCACTCTTGCAAAATATTGTCACTACTTTGAAAAAGTTGAGTATGTAATCGACCGTGAGAAAAACACCGCGAAGAAGAGCTTTATATAAAGTTCCATTGTTTTCCGTATAGCAATATAGGACGATTTTCAATTAAGTGACGATAAGCATGGACAAGCAAGCAAATATTTGAGGTATGCTATATTTAAACAAACCCTGTGTTTAATTAAAGTAATTTTTAGACGTCGATTTTAAAATCATGAACTAAATGACAAGGGAGTAAAACGAACTGAAATATTTAATTAAAAATATTGTCGTGTATTTGTAGTGATGTACCTAAAATAAAAATCTAAAGGAAACTAATAGGTTTGGCAAATATTAAGAGTAATAGATAGGTAGATACCTATTCGATGGATTTTTACTTAATACGTAAGTGCATGAAATGTGAGTAGGCAGTGCCAAATATTTCCTATAATATGTAAAAAAAACGTATCCCATGACATTCCAATAGATTTAAAATAATGTTTAATTTTTTAAACCTAATTTTGATTAATGAGCACTGCGATGGGTATTTCATAGTAATAAAGTAAAGCTACTGCAATTGTATCGCAATTAAAACGACCAAATGTACATCATTTTTCGACCTACTTTTAGAGGTCTTGGTATGAGTGACCAAATTTGCGAGCGAGTATAAAACGAGTATTGGGTGAGGATGGAGTGAGTACCGGATGACTCGTGGGCCGGTGGTAGCGCTCTGTCAGGTCACATTCGGAATGCTTCGTGCACTCAAGATTTATGTTACTTTTATGTTCACCTTGGATATTACTGCTATTTTCCCTTCCTTAGTCAACTGACCAACCAGACTGTGAAATTTGTGAAACCCTGTCTTATGGAATGAAAAAATGTACGAAGTGTCAAAATAGTATTAAATCTTGCAAATTAATATAGATTTATTATTATCAGTGTACAATTTAGTCAACACGGTGTATTTATGAAATAATAAATGTGTTTTTTGTAAATTATTTTAAAAATTAATCCATGTTTTTGTATAACCAAAGACAATAAAATTGAACTAAAAAGTGTGTTTTATTTAAGTTCTGTTTGAAAACAAAAAATCTATTCGTGTGGTGAAGTGTTAAGGTGGATTTCCACCGACAGGGCGAGACGAGACGAGGATTGAATTGAAATTTGTATCAAGTTGCGCGATGCGCGAGGAGAGGATTGAAAACTTCATACAAATTTCAATTCAATCCTCGTCTCGTCTCGTCTCGTCTCGCCCTACCGGTGGAAAACCACCTTAATACGGTTAATTCTGGAATACCGTAAAGTATTATTATGAAATGAAGCTGATGTGATTATGGAGGCGGATGGTAGCCATGGGATCAATTAAATTACACAAGATAGGTGTTTGGGCTCATTTGATTAGTTTTGGCGAGCAATTTACGATTATACAAAACAGTACAGTCAGCAATAAAAACTTGACTCAAAAAATAAATAGCCGGTAGGCTCACTAAGAGATAACTGAAGCACGTCTAGTAAGCCCGTCGCTTAGTACTTATGAGTGACACCCACTCATCAACCAGCGTAGTAGCCTAATACGAGCAGCACGCATACATCAACCAGCGCAGATGCTTCAGTTATCTGTTAGCGAGGCTATGTCCCGCTATTTATTATAAGGTCTTTGGGTTCGCTGCAGAGAAAAGTGACCCCCTTGCGAATACGAATACGAACACTACGAGACTCGCTGCTCAGGATTCTACATACTTATATTAGAATTTTTCGCTTCTCTCTGGGATTAAACGTACGCCCTCGCCATGTACTAACATTTGGCGCCCTAGTGACATGTTCAATTATTAATCCATTAGCACCTGAGTCACTGGGATAGATTTCATAGGACAGGACAATAACATGCACTACTGTGTAAACACATCAGAGCGGCGCTACTGAAAATGATATGATGTCACGTTATATAGAAACTGTTGTATATAGTAAAATAAGTTTCCGTCAAAAATAACGTTTCACATTTTGTCAACATTCCTATTTTGTCCACAATCCCACCTCGTTTACAATCCCATCTCGTCTACTAACCCAACCTGACCACATTTCCAACTCGTCCACCATCCCAATTCGTCCACATTCCCATATCGTCCTTATGCCCAGCTTGATAATCTTACTTTGATATGATAACCTTACATTGTCACCATAAATATGCCACTATAACTATACTATCTTTTCTTCTTGACTTAAGGTCGTGACCACATGAGGCCGTTGCTCTATGCACCAAAGCTCTGCACTTCACACGGTTTTCTGCCTTTCAGATCGACGCCCGTCGATCTCCCTGACATGCTTCCTTTACGACATCGGTCGACCGATCGGGTTGGTGATCTTTCACGTCCCCATTCTTCCTTCCTCGTGGCCAACCATAATGAGCTTTTCCAAACTCACTGGCTGGCTCGCGTCTAGCCACGTGCCCGAAATACTGCAGGATCCGCTGGAAGCTGAGCAGATGGTCGATAAGCGGCACTTGGTCTTCAATTCAGCCAAGATTGATGTGTATCAGTGCGATGCGCCGTCCAGAGGATTCCTAACATTTTGCGCCAGCACCATATTTCGAATACGTCAATCCTGCTCCGAATGCGTGCCTTCAGAGTCTAGGTTTCGGAAGCGTATAGAAACATAGAGAAGATCAGGGTTCTCATGAGCTATGTTTTAATCCTCTTGCTGATACTTCTGTTCCTCCGGATCTTCTCTAGCCGATTCACAGCTGCTTTTGCAATAACTATAAGTATATAGCTATACTATAATTATGCCAAATTTCAGCTTATTCGGCTCAGGAAGTGGTTGAAAATGGTTTGCGAATTCTGGAACGACAGCTTACATATTATTCAAACCTACATACTAACACACGAACGTTATAAGTTAAAATAAAACCTGTTAAAACACTTTGAGCCTTTGTAAGGTAAATTTTAAATACAATATAGATTTTCCGTCCAAGTTTAAGTCGCAATGTCGCATTGTCGCTTAAAATTATTGGCTCTCATACAGTGACTGCACCTTTCCAATGACCGTCCATAACTTACTTAGTTCTTAATTAAAACCTTATCCAATCGTCTCGGTACGGAGTGGCAATTAATTTGTCCTGATGGCTTTTAATTTACAAATTAGATACCATTAGCAATCTTCGTATTGACGTTTTTGATTCAAATTAATCTTTATGTTCTATGTTCTGTGAGTTATTTGTGACAAAGACCTTAAGTTACAGATGTAGTGAATAATCCTTTCCTTTCGTATTTTCCCGGAAATGTTCGTTTTTGTCTTACTACTTCACTCGCACTCAGTACCCATCGAGACAACGTAGGGAACGGTCGCATTGCAAGAGGAAGTATCTATATAGAGTAGTTAATACCACAGAAATATTTTGTTGATATTTATGTTAGATTTTGTGATAAACTTCATGGACTCGTGTATTAATTAATGCAGGCCACCTATATTTTGATAGACTTTTTACATGTCACTATTGTGTTTCATTTTTGTAAATAATAAACATTGATTTTATTCGATCCACATTAACAATTTATAACAGACATGCCGAAAGCACTAAGAAAAGGGAAACGTTTAGATCGGCAAGCCTGCGAAGTTATTCTCAATATTTATTTATATTTCCTAACTGAAAATGATAAATTTAAACATACCAAATATACTGCTTACTTTTGTAATGTCCAAAAACGAGTTTCGGAGGCCAGTGGAATTTCTCAACGAACAGTAAATAAAATATTGCAAAAAGAATACATAAATTAATCAGTTATATTTTTGTTTACCTAACGAATTCTTTATATGATAGAATCGTGGTGGTTTTAACATCTCAGTGTAATATACGTCAAACGGGCAGTTTGACATTTGACATTGATAAATAAAGTATGCGATTTATTTGATACCTACACGTAATTTAATAATACAGTAATTCATAGACACATCGGCAACATTCGGGTGTTATCGTTGTTCCGAGTTTTGCCGATAGGAAAGGATTATTCACTACATCTGTATTATTGGCGTGCTGTAAGGGAGATTTTCGTTGATGTACTCTAAGGGCTCTAACGCACGGAAGACTTTCACCGACGATAGTGACAACTGCAGGCGTCCTCGCGTGTCGACACTTAACGATGAGCCAATGCCAGCCTGTCGCAGCGTGTTGTGACGTTGGCGTGTCGTTGACGCTTGCAGTTAGCACTGTCGCTGGTAAATATTGTCCGTGTGTACAAAGCTCTAACGTGTATCGCCAGCTGTCAGTATACAATCTCGAAACTAGGTAGGTTAAAGAAAAGGACGTCAAAAAAAGGAAATAAAGTATACTTACGTACAGCCAGAGGATGAAGAGCCATCATTGATTGATTGAGTACCGCCATCTAGTTTTATTTTTTTCATAAAACTTTTGGTTTTATTGTTACACTTTGTCAATTTATAATTATATAGTGGCAAGAAAAAGAGTAATCGACAGTCTTTAAAAAACCTTACAGTCTTTATTGATAAAGTCATTAAAAACCTGGAGGCGAGAGTGAGATGGGGGTAAACGATCCACGTGGGGTATTTAGCATATGACCGGGGAGGCTGGGGTAGTATAAATATTAAATTCAGTACATTAATGCAGGATAAACGCGAAGAAAAATGCTGAATTGGCATATTATTGAATCTTTGCATAAACGTTCTTCACTGGTAAACATATAGGTCTCTCATAAAGACTTTCACAACAAACAAGTTGCATGCCTTTTGTCTCCATCGATTTCGGCAACCAGGGCGTAATTCGGGAACAATTGACCATAATTATGCAGAAAGCGACTAATGCTGAAAAAGTGTAAACTGCAATGATACGTAAATCAGATGACAGTACAATATTATTATGAGATAAAACTGATGATGGAGCCGGATGGTAGCCATAGGATCATTTAAATTATATAAGACAGGTGTTTCGGCTCATTTGATTAGTTTTCACGTGACGTTTTGTGTTGACAATTTGCGATTATAAAAAAAGGATAGTCGGCAGTAAAAGCTTGACTCAAATAGTACATTACACAACAAGGGTGGTAAAACAAAGAAAGGCCGAGATCGCGGACATTTGCGGTTCGAGCTGCAAGCCAGAGACGTAAATATGCGATCGAGGGCGCGATATGCAATTATATCGCGGATTAGCACAGCACTATTGTTGTTTCAATTGTTTTCTATTTATTTAAGTGTTATCTATGTTAGTATGAATTACGGAAGCTGCAGCCGAAGAGTCCAAAAAAAACCAATTTGTTTAAACTAATTTAATTAAAAACCACAAGAGTTACAATTGAATTACATAAAATAATTAGAATTATTAGTAGTGAGTCAATGCGATGCTAGCTATTGAATGAATTACGAAGGCTCGGGTTGCCGGCGGCCGCGAGGTGCCTGGTCAGCTCCTTATGCACTGATTGACGTCAGAAGCCCGCGCGTGTACTCTGTCAGCGTATGCATTCGGGCTGCGGCGTAGCTGCGTTAGCGATCCTCCTATGACGTCGCCGCATAATACCTCCCCCCGCAGATCAGCAACTATTTTAGAACTTTGAGAGAAAATGTTGCTGGCAGACAGGTATCGGCTGCAGTGTCTCTGGAAGGTGGCATAACTTCCGCGCTGGGTGTGCTGGTGCTACCCGCTTCCGGGTGTCCTGTATGACAGGCTGCGATGCGGTTCCTCTGCACCATGATGATGAGTCCAATTGCAGTCAGCACGATCGTGTAGAAGGGGATCGTAGTATGGTACATTGTTGTGTCTGGTGATTCCTTCAGTTCAATTGGGTGCTGGAGTGACACCTTACTCTGGATATCCTGGAGGTCCTTTAGGTTCAGGGTGTTCAGAGGAATGGCTGGTTGTGGCATCAAGGGCTTCGTCTTGGTGTTTTCTGCGATCTTCACTATTTTCAGCGGACTGCCTTGTACGTGATCTTCTGTATTGACGATGGTGAAGTCGTCGGTCCTCAGCACACAATGCTTCGGTATAGTGGCTAGATAGCTGCCGTTAAGGGTGTTGTAATCCTCGCGTCCACATATCAGGTGAACTTTCGTAGGTTGGGGAAATATTAAGACGTAACTTCTGTCGTCTAGTTTTTCCATAGCTTGTTTCGATAGTGAGATAATTGTCGGTTTGCAAGATCCATCTAGGGACTGTTTCTTGATCAGCTTGTGGATGCAGTCAGGTTGAGTTCTGATTTGGTGGTTGATGTCTGCTTCGCAAAGATACCACGATCTGATCCTCGGGCATTCTGCCTCTATGTACACATATGAATCTCCATCGGTTGCTATTAGTGGGTAAGGGGGAATTAGGATCTGATTATGCTTATTAGGTAACACAGGAAGTCTGTAAAGGTTATAGTTATGAGAGGATATTATTGGGAATCTGAATATAATTACTATTCGCTTTTCAACAAAGTATGACCCGGTTTTAATAATATTATAATATTCTCTAAGCTCTAAATCTAGTACTTGTTCTTTATCATACAAGCTTTTTAATCTATCTAACATACTACTTAGTATACGTGTACTTAACATCGAATGATGAGTGCTAAGAGTGCGTGTGAACGCTAAGATGTTCTCTATTCTATAGATTTCATTAACTAAGTCATCTATATTATCATTTATAATTACCAGAAGTTGAGCAAACCTAGCATATGTTACCAGACTAGTCTCAACTTGAACATTATTACTTATAATTTGAAGCAAAGTTTCGTTAATTTTTTCCTGATTACTAACTATCTGGGAAACTATTTCTGTATGATGGTCCATCCATTCTTTGCTAAGGCTAATGTGGTCATTTAGCTCTGTAACGATCCTGTCTTGGTTAGTTCTCAAAGTTTTAATAGCATCGTTGTATCTAATTGCATCGGTGTGATCCAGATTTCCGGTCAAACTTTTTATTACAGAACCTAAACCATCCACGAGCCCCCTCTTGCCACGACTGGGCTCCAGACTTTTTAACTGATCTGATGCCTTTTTCAATTTGTTTACTAGGTAATGGATTTGAACTTCATAAAGGGAATAGGTATCGTTAGTCAATTTGTCCTTTGCTTCTCTAAGTTGGTCTCGAACACTGTCAATACTACTTTCAATATTGGTCAGTTCTATATATTGTAGAAATGTATGAGTCTGTGTAGTCAATTTCATGTCACCTATGTTGAAAGGCAAGAGTCCGGGTCCATCTCCTAAGTCTTCAAGTTTTATCTCCTGAGCTTGGGAGAAGTGTAGTGTCAGAATTACCAGGAGCATCCTGCAACAATTTAGCTGATTTAGGGACTCGCTTAAGTCTAGACTTGGCTACAGGGCCACGTTTTTTAGAGGTATATATATGTATTGGCAAATCGGCAAGGACCTTATCCTGGGTGTATCGGGGTGCTATTTTTTGTCTGTCAGCGGCAGGATTTTTTATAAATACTTGTTGCTGGGGCTGGTATTCTGCCTCCGGTTCGCGAGTCTTATTCCTGTTTTCGATTATTTCAGTGCGGTCAGCCAACGCAGACTTATTTATAATATTGTAGACTAATTGCATTTGCTCCTTATGGTTCAGAATATATTGTTGTATTATCTGCTCATTTAAATCTATGTCAACTGGATCCCGAGGGTCAAAGTGACCTGTCAAAATGTCAAACGGTCGGCATTTGGTGAAACTATGAATTGAACTGTTATAAGCTATGATTGCATAAGGCATAAGGTTAAATACTGGCTCGTCTTTACGGGTTAATTTTAAAATTCTGAGATGCTCTAGAAGGGTTGAATGAAATCGTTCTATATTACCATTGTCATTCGGGGAGTGGGCTAAAGTCCTATGGTGAGTTATCCTGTGTAGACGCAAAAATTCGGCAAAAAGTGGGTTTGTAAATTCTGTCCCGTTGTCCGTAACTACTGTCATGGGTAGGCCGTGGTGTGAGCTGAACTTTAAAAGTGCTTGTAGAATACTAATTGCTGTACCATCTCTCAGATGATAAGCCTGCCCATACTTAGAAAAAACATCTATGAATGTAATATACTTTTCATTTTGTGCGGTAAATAGGTCCATATGGATAATTTCGAAGGGTTTAGTAGCTGGAGTAACGATATTAAATTGCTGTCTTATCGGATGTCTGTCATATTTTGCCTGTCCACAGATTATACACTCATTAATAAATTTAGTTACGTGATCCTTCATTTTGGGCCAAAAATATTTGCAAGATAGTGATAAGTAGCATTCGTTGATGCCTCTATGATTGGTTTTTCCTTCGTGGTAGTGCTTGATGATTTCCTGTTGCCTAAGGTATTCTTTTACGTTTTCAAGTTCTTTTTTAGCCAGTACAAGGTTCATTGCTGAATTTTTGAACTTGTCCTGCAAAATTGGTATAATTTTATACATCCCAAGGGGAGGCGTGATTAACAGGGCTGTTTTCACTTTAGGGTTAACGTATTCTTTAATAGCGTTAATCACATCCATCTCCAGATTTGATTCAGACAGCTGTACTGAAGTACGAGTATGGGTTTCAAATGGTTTGGTTACAGTTGGGCGCTTTTTACAATCTCCAACTATAGTTAAACATAACTGTCTATGAAATTTATTAAGTGGTTCGCTTGTTATGGGGACTTCAAGGATGGGATTCTCAGTATCAGTATGAACAGTCATTGTTGATGATCCTGCCATAGTCGGTGGTCTGTCTGTGGGATTTGCTTGCATCGAGTTAGCGTCATCGTTCGTCTCTGGTTCAATAAAAAGCTCTCTAACGATGTTAGTCATTTCCTCGTCAGTCAACGGTCGTTCTGTCGGTTGATTTACAGATTTGTTGGTCATGTCAGTCTGTTCGTTGTAAACCTCTACCCTGGATAGAGCGTCAGCATTAGTGTTACACTTGCCTTTTTTATAAATGACAGTGTAATTATATTCACTAAGCTTAAGTCTCCATCTCGTAAGCCTGGAACTAGGCTCCTTGATGTTCATAAGCCACTGGAGTGGTTTATGGTCCGTAATGATCTTAAATCTCCTTCCAAAAAGATACGGTCGGAAGTACTTTGTGGCCCAGACTATAGCAAGAAGTTCCTTCTCGATCGTGCTATAGTTAATTTCGCTCTCATTGAGAGTGCGAGAAGCGTACGAGACAGGTTTATCTGATCCGATTATACCCTGGGATAAAACTGCTCCTATGGCCACATTTGATGCATCCGTGGTCAATATGAATTCCTTGGTGAAATCCGGGTACTGGAGTATAGGGTCGTTTGTGAGAAGTGTTTTGCACCTCTCGAAACAATCGACGTATTCGGAGTCGAAGGTGATCTTCCTGCCCTTTTTCAGGCAAGCGGTCAGCGGCTTGGTGGTTTTCGCAAAGTCAGGTATGAACTTTCTATAGTACCCAATCAGTCCCAAAAATTGTTTAATTTGTTTCGCAGTATGTGGTATGGGGTAGCTTTGGATGGCTTTTATCTTATCGGGATTGGGTTTTATACCTTCTCTACTTATTATATGTCCTAGGTAAGCTGTTTCCAGCTTTAAAAATTCGGACTTGTCCAACTGGATCTTGAAATTGGACTCCCTGAGCCTTTGGAAGACTTTCTCAAGATTTGTTATGTGTTCCTGAAGGCTAGTGCTGAAAACTATTATGTCATCCAGGTAAACCAAGCATATTACATTCTGGAGGCCTTTCAGGACGTTATCCATAACACGCTGAAACGTCGACGGGGAGTTCTTGAGACCCATGGGCATTCTGAGGAATTCAAAATGGCCGTGTTCCACGTTGAAAGCGGTTTTGGGAATGTCCTCAGGATTCATCTCCACCTGGTAGAATCCACTTGCAAGGTCTAGAGTCGTAAAGTATTGACATTTCCCTAATTTGTCAAGAACGTCGGCTATATTAGGGATTGGGTATTTGTCGTCAATAGTCTTCTCATTCAGTTTCCTAAAGTCGACTACAAGTCGCCATTTTTGCTTTCCCGAAGCATCCATCTTTTTAGGCACAACCCAGATGGGGGAACTCCACGCGGAGTCTGATGGCCTTATAATATTTTGCTCCAGCATTTTTGAAATTTGGTCCCTGACCTCCTGGCGGTGAATAAAAGGATAACGGTAGCTTTTGGTGTAAATAGGGGCCTCATCTGTAGTTTTAACGCAATGTTTGACTCTATTCGTGAAGGTCAATGGTTCTCCTTCAATATAAAATACATCCGAATATTGTGAACAAAGTCGTGTCAAATTTGCTTTCTCCTCCGGGTTAAGATGATCAGTTCTCAATTTAGAAAGTACGTCTCTTATACGAACATCGTTTTGCTTAGTGCCCGTGCACTCAATATTGAATAATTCGGCTTGTGCGGGGTGGTCCAAAGAAAAGATAATGTCATTGTCTGTCGGGTTTTCAATGTCTATAATTCCGCGACTATTAGCTACGACCGTTACGCATTCATGAATGATGCAATTACAAATGACTTGTTCACTAACTAAAACTTCTCCGTCAGGGGCATTGATGGGAATACGTATGAGCTTGGAGGTTCTGGCTGGAATAATGTCCTCATAGAGATTAATGTTTCGGGAATTATGCATCCTTATGGGGTTAGTGGCATGTCTTGTAGTTAAAGTCTGGGTTTTCAAGTCAATCTTCGCTTCCCACTTTGTCAGTAAATCTAGTCCTATGAGTCCGTCAAAATGATTATGGAATTTATATACGAACAATTTCATGTCGTCGTTGTCATTGAACTCGTCAAAACAGCGTAGTGTAATGGAATAATCGTTTCTACTAGTTGCGTGGACGTTTGTTACCTCAAACGGATCATAGTCTAATGGGTATTGAGAAAAAAAATTTTCTACGGCCTCCGGACTTATGAAAGACTGGTTAGCACCAGTATCTATGAGAAGCTTGAGTGGGGGGTCTTCGATGCGAATATACGGGAGTTGCCTTTGCGTCTGAAGATTGATCTCTATTTTGGTTTGTTTGATGTCGGGAGAAGGGGAAAATCCTCGCTATTGCTAGTCGAGGGTTGAGCTTCATTGTCCTGGGCGACCTCAAAAAATTGAGCATTGTCGTAATCATAAGGGTTGTAACTTATGTCGTATCCGTAGTAATAAGGGCTGTCATACTGATTATAGTCAGGATAATAGTCATAATAGTCAGCGTAGCTCTCGGTTTCGTTCAGGTTTACGTCTCTGGTCTTAAAATAATTAGATGGGGGAGGATTTTTAAAATTACGCCAGTCATTACCGTTTGGGAGCAGAGCTTTAGAAGTAAAGTGGCTGACACCACTCATAGGCTGAGGGCCTGGATTTTGACGACTGGACTGGGGTTGACCTTGATTTCTAGGGGCTAATCTGAACACGTTGCTACGCGGGTTGTAGTTAGCTGGCGGGGCAGCAAACATCTGCTGCGTGCGAGTGGGCATCCTCTGCTGAGGCTGCATCGCCTGGGGTATATTAAACTTCGGTGGCTGCTGAGCAGCTGAAGCAAAACCTGGACCCTGGGGAACTGGGTGAAAAGGTACCGTCGTAGGGCCTTGGAAGGCCAGTGGTCTCAGTGGTGGCAAGGTAAATGGCATCGCTGGTGTGCTCCTAGATCCGTGCGGAAGCCTGACCGGATCGCTACGTTGCTTCACGTACATTATGTTAACCTCCTCCTGGACAAATTCGAGGGCCTTCTCGATTGTCTCAGGGCGCATGCATCTAATGCGGGACCCAAGCGGTTCCCTTAAGCCCCGAACAAACGCCTGCAATGTGACCTTCTTATATAACTCGCGTTTTGACTCGACAGTTGTCTCGATAGTCTCGTGGAGACTAATATAGGTCATGATGGTACTAAATAAATTTTGACAATGATCATAAAATTGCTGCGGCGTCATGTCACCTTGGGATGACGTCGAAATATCGTTATATAACGCCGTCTCATCCCGCTGATCAGAAAAGTTATTAATTAAAGATGTCCTTATCTCTATCCAGCTATTCGGTATCCCGTTGCTATTAATAGTGCGTGCTGCATCACCCCGTATCTTATTCAATATACCGTTAATCAAACAAAGGTTAGCCAAGGTTGTCCCGGGAGCCGCACTCAAAAACGTCCTTACTAATTCGTCGCAAATTTTAATGAACCTAGTTAAGACATTCGGGTTGCCGTCAAACTCGGGAACCAAGCGTAAGGCGTTAAAAATTGTATCCGGGGTCCAATCGCAGGAGCGCCTACCCCTGCTCCTTCCATCTCGATATTTTCAGATGAACTATCAAGATCTACACTAATATTCCTACCTAAGTCTATATCACGCTGGCGAGCCTGCCTCGATGCAGAGTCGCTAGTCCCTACGTTCCTGGGATGGAAAATCTTGAGGGAGGAGTTAGTACTTTACTAAGGGAAGGAAGCAACACGAGATTGATTCAAGTGTACTCACATATATTTCATGTCCTTGGCGTTCTTTGTGAATCGATGGCTGGATTCCCCTTCAGGACTGCAGACTTCAGGTTCTTTTCAGTTCTCGACGAGGGCGTTGAAGGCCGGCTGGTCGCGATCGCACGCGCGCGTTTGCGATAAGGATTAGGCGGTCGCGAAGCCTCGAGATCCTACCGACTGCGCCAATTACGGAAGCTGCAGCCGAAGAGTCCAAAAAAAACCAATTTGTTTAAACTAATTTAATTAAAAACCACAAGAGTTACAATTGAATTACATAAAATAATTAGAATTATTAGTAGTGAGTCAATGCGATGCTAGCTATTGAATGAATTACGAAGGCTCGGGTTGCCGGCGGCCGCGAGGTGCCTGGTCAGCTCCTTATGCACTGATTGACGTCAGAAGCCCGCGCGTGTACTCTGTCAGCGTATGCATTCGGGCTGCGGCGTAGCTGCGTTAGCGATCCTCCTATGACGTCGCCGCATAATATATGTATTTCGCCATCTAGTACCAATAGTATACAAGCATTGCGCAGTTTGAAACTAGATCGATTTGCAGGGAGCGTACTTTTCGTGCCAATGACAGGCAAATGACGTCAACCTACATACAGACTGATTTAGTTAAGGTATTACATTGATTTACTGTTACCGTAAATTACCAGTATCGTTTAAGTTATGAATTAATTATCTTTTTTACTTTCATTGATTCGTGTCAATGGTAGAAAACATTTGTAAGTAAAAATGTATACATCTGTTTTTTTTTTATTTATTTTAACGGAAAATTGGAAATATTCATCGGATATGCGATTTGACATATACTTATCCGAATGCGGTGCCTTCTATATCAAAATGCGTTTCTGTTATATGTATTTTCCAATTTCCCGTTGCAATAAATAAGATAAAGCAGGCAGACACATCTTGATTTATAAAACGGCTTCTACCATTGACACCAACTAATAAAAGTAGTGATAAATTTAATTCATAGCTTTTACGATACCGGTAATTTCCGGTAACGATAAATCAATCTAAAACCTAAAAATAATCATGCTGTATTGTATGTAGCTTGACGTCATTATTAGGTCATCGGCACGAAAAGTCGATTTGTGTAAGATACTCGCGAACAAAAGACTGCCTATATATTTGTATTGTGCAGGGGAGATTCGGAACACCTCGTAAATATTCTGGCTCTTTAAATTTATAGCTCAGGGGATTATTATCGAAGCGTGCGATATTACTAAACGGTGGGATTATTCTTGGATTTTGCAGATCGAAATTGATCGGAAGTTCGTAGTTAGTTTGATTTGAAACGTGACATTTACGTTGTTAGAATAACCAGGGAACGAATTGAAAAGTAAGCAATGAACTCCACCAGATTTTCTGACACCACGGCGAGAGTGTCATTATAGACAATTGGGATGTTGAATAATGTTGAATGTTACAACATAATATAGTCACATGGATTGCAAAATACTAAATTATCATAACACAAAAGAAATAAACAAAAAATGTATAAAAATATAAAGTTATGAGACCACAAGGTTTAAAAAAAAACAATATTTTTTTTATCGTCTTTAAGAAAAATTAAAGTCAATTTCGGAATGCTTAAATAACACTGAAAAAATAAATGTATGACAACTATGTGCTTAAACGCACTTCTTCGTGCTCAAAATGGCAAAATGCTATTTTTTTACTTAGTACAGCGATGCAACGGATGACGTCATAATGTCCTACCGTTTTGTATAGAGCGTTTTCAATGCTCAGTCCGATCTGCTACTTTTGATTACAATTTGTGGCTGTTATACTTATACCAATGTATTAGGGGTCATACAGATATTTGTTCCTCAGAAATAGTAGAATCGATTTAGGACAAAAAAAATCGATTCAACAGGCTAATTCATTAGTAAAAAAAATTGGTCATTTTTGCAATCTAAGTTTCAGCTAAGGTATAGGGTCAGTCTCCTCAACTAGAGATATCGCACCTTTAGGATTATAGTGACTGTAAAGCATTTTTTTTATTTGATATTAAGTCACTATAATTCTAAGGGTGTGATACAATCTGGTGTCGCTTCTGGTAACGTGGACATGAAAAAATATTCATTTTATGTTAATGGGATATTTTGATGCCATTCCTATCGTTAAAGCTCGAAATGTTATGTTTAGTTTGTAAAATAAGAGAAAGATAAATAAAACTAATTGATATTAAATATAATATTTTTGGGAGTCTTGAACCCCAGAGACGGAGGAAAAAACGGAACCCTTATAAGATCATTTTGTTGTCCGTCTGTCTGTCCGTGTACTTGTCTGTCTGACAAGACACTTTATCTAATGAACGCATGGAGGTATCAAATTGAAAATAAAACCATATATTCAGGTCTACAGTTCCTTGAAGCTGTGAAAAAATCAAACTTCTAAGTTGACGTAAACAAAAGATATGGGCATAAATGCCCCAAAAAACGTATATTTCGGCACTCTCAAGAAAACAAAATACATTTCCGTTGACCTAGAACTATGAAATTTGGCAAATAATACCGTTTTATACTACAAGTACAGGCAAAAATCTAAAAACTATACATTTGTGATTAAATCATAAAAAATTTAGTCTTTATTCAAAGTATCTGTACGGAACCATCAGTGAGCGAGTCCGACTCACAGTTGTTTATTATATCCTGGGTGCGTATTACACAATTTTTACCTAATTTTTCCAAACATACGTTAGGGAGACGCGGTCAACAGTGTCAACACTAGTTTCCAAAACTTGTTCTCAACTCAACGGAATGAAGTTATCTCTTAATCCCCCGCAAACTAATATTTGTCGGAAGTTTTTAACGAGGTTACTGCCAGGCCCATTCATTATTTGAGAATTCACGCTTATGAAAATGGTCTGAAAACAAAATCTTTTTAAACAACTTAACGGGTTGGCCTACATATGAACCTTAGCAAAACGAAAGTTATGACTAATGGCATAAAAGGGAAAATCACGCTAGACGGCGAAGAACTAGAATATGTAGAGCAGTATATTTATCTAGGAAAACAAGTATCCTTTTGCAAAACTAATAACGAAGACGAGGTCAACCGAAGAATCACATCTAGTTGGAACAAATACTGGGCGCACAAGGAAATACTAAAAGGCAAATACGAGCTGAATCTGAAAAAGACTATTATATGGATACGTGCATTTTACCGTGCTTGACCTACGGCTCCCAGACCTGGACCTTTACAAAAAACATAAAAAATAAAATAACAACTTGCCAAAGGGCAATGGAAAGAAGCATCTTGAGCTTAAGAAAGATTGATAAAGTAAGAAGTCAAGAAATCAGAAAAAAGACCAAACGCTTTGCACCACGCATTCAAGTTAAAATGGAATTGGGTCGGGCCGGCCATGTAGCGAGATATACAGACCAAAGGTGGACTCTCAAGAGTACGAAATGGACCGGTCCAAATGGAAAAAGGAAGGCAGGAAGGCCACAAAAACGATGGGTGGATGATACAGTAATGGTTGCAGGAAAGAATTGGATGAGGACAGCGCAGGATAGGAAAAAATGGAAGAAATTGGGGGAGGCCTATACCCTAAATAAGGGATTCCTGTAAATAATAACTAAATAATTTAAGCATAAATTGCAACATTTTACTAACACTAGAGTCATTTACTAACATTAGGAAATAAAAATTTAGAGAAATATTGTAAAATAGGTTTATGGGAAATAAAAAGGCTTTATTATTATTATTATGTATGTCTTTCCCGTACACGAGACAATAGTGTCCCGGCCCTTTGGGAGGCGTGCGCGGAGCCGAAGCCAACGCGTAGAGGCCCTTTCGACAATTTAATGAAAGGCAACGTGTACACCCAGCGGATGCTGTCCCTGCCCGTGTCACGGGACGGGACGCACGCAGAGACAGCCCCCGCCAGATGCAAGGACTATTGTTGATTGATGGAATCTAAATTTACTGGGTTATGGTGGTGGAAATATGGACTAGATACTGGGCTATGGATTGAGACATGACGGCGCCTGTCAGGAAAAGTGTCTCATGGCTTTCGCGGCACTGACAGACCGTGACTTGCCCTCCGCTGATGGGCCCCTGTTAAATAGCGACATTATGAGCAATGGCCCAGGGGCAACACCGCTGCCGAGGGCTGCAGGGTGTCGAGAGGTGTGCTGCGCTTTCTCCGAGGGTACTCGCGGCGTTATGCCTTTTATCACTTCCACGCCTGGAGCATATAGCTCTCGCGACTCCACTCTGGACGGCCAGTTAAGGCAAGCCAGAGGCGGAGGTCCTTTCACTAAATCCCATGACCCTCCCTAAGGACCCCCCGGAGCACTCGGGTATTATTATTATTATTAAAATAGGGAAGAAATGTATTATTTATTTATCATATTAGATCAACACGTAAAATGGGAGTATATAAATCAGTAGGCTTATGATGCTGCATTGTCGCGCGATAAATAAATGATGAAGCTTTTGTCACGTTCTGACAAATTATGTGTGAGATTGACGGATGCTTTACACACACACACACACGCACGCACGCATGCACGCACGCACGCACGCGCACACGCACGCCCGCACGCCCGCAAGCACGCACGCACGCACACATACATACACACACACATAAACGACTGCCAAATGTGCTAAGATAAGCTATTAATGCAAAGAGTTTGTAGCCGGGTATAAATATTCAGGAAAACTACAATAAGTAAATAAAATCTGTTTGTATTCGCCGGACTGGCACGCGCGAGGTGTTTTTATTTAAAAAAAAAGAACTGGCAGTTTTGCTCCGCTTTGGAACGCAATTGAATTTCTCAAAAAATAAACAAAAAACACTCGTTATACAGCCGTGTTGCATACGACGAAGCGCGAATTTAAGCCGAACGCGTTTTCGATTGGCTTCGATGGAGAAATAACGAGAACATACTCGTCTCACAAATCACAGCGCCTGTAAATATTGTGATAAAAACAGATTGTATGAAAATAAGTGGAGCAAAAATGTATTTTTTTATTACAAGTTTGATCTTGAATAAAATCTTGTATTTTACTTTATTGCAGGTTTGAATTCTCAAACAATATTTTCCTTTTCATACGAGAATGAAATAAAAAGCAGCGAATACTTGAGGCAAGCGCATTATTGCCGGTATGCTGAGCCCGAGCGACGGAGGCGTTCGAGGGAAATCGGTGTGTGACTGTCACAGTGCACGGAACACGGTCAGCAAAGTCATGACAGGTTACTAAAGTGATGACAGGCTATATAATAATAATCAAATACTTGAGCGTCTTTTGGCGTACCTGAGTGACGGAGGCGTTCGAGGGAAATCGTTGTGTGACTGTCACAGTGCACGGAACATGGTCAGCAAAGTCATGACAGGTTACTAAAGTGATCACAGGCTACATAATAACAACCAAATATTTGAGCACGTTACTTTTGGCAGGCGTTAGCAAAGTCATTACAGGTTGCTAAACTGATGACAGGCTAATATAATACTTGAGCGTGATACTTTTGGCAGGCCAGAGTGACGGAGGCGTTCGAGGGAAATCGGTGTATGACTGTCACAGTGCACGGAACACGATCAGCAAAGTGCTGGCAGGTTGGTAAAGACATGACTAGACTCCGCACTCTTGAAACCATGTCGTTACAAAAGAGTGGTTTCAGGGGTAAATTGAACAGTCCAGTTTAAGTAAAAAAGATTATTTCTCAGAATAAGTAAAAAATCTGATAACTTCTACAGCCTTAGTAATGAGTTAATGTCTTGACAGTACTTTTATAATAATTTCAATGTAATTGTACAAAAAATCTCCTTCTATTTGAAATAGTCGCGATATACCTACCGACTGATACATATAAAAAACTATTTTCTTCATAACTTTTCCTTTTTAAGAGAACACAGACTAACCGCAAATTATTTAAAACAACTTTTGGTCTGTTATGGAGAGTCAGTCACGAAAAATAATAATCATTTGATTAAGTTAAACGATTCACTCTATTATTCGGTTGAACAACAGCAGATTAAGGTTTTCGTATTATTTCATACTATTCCATTACTCCCCAAACTACCCTATCAGACTTCATAGCGACAAAAGTGCGGATTCTAGTGATGACTGGCTACATTAAAAGTAGCAAATACTTGGGAAAAACGCGTTGCTGCTGTCAGGCAAGAGTGACTTGGGCACAGTATACTTAGTAGGTAGCAGTAATTTTTCTTCCAACAAAAGGTACATCGCGCCGCATGCAGGTGTGCGCGCCGTGTCCGATCACACTACAAGCTAACTTTTAGGAATGCGTTGCAATGCTCCAGTTTGGATCGCACCGTCGCCGCGTTGACTTGGTCCCGTGAAATGTATCGTAAACGTGTATACTGCAGCCTATTCGGATGCGAAAAAAACATACAGACGGCAGCCCTGCGCCTCGACCTTCAATAGGTATCGCGCGCTCCTAAGGTGCCGGAGTGTAACTACTTTTCTTATACTTAGGCGTTTGAGCGACATTGTAATTCGAACATTACGAATTTATTTCTGAAGATACTTAACTCTATGTGTTAAATTAAAAAAAAGTTTTTCCCAATAAATACCCAATTTTCTATTTGCATATCGTACTGCATTTATTCTACCCATTGTGTCAAGAATTTTCACCAACATTCCATATTTTCCCCCATTTTAGAGCTCTCCATTCCCCCTTTTTCATGCCTTCTTTGTTAAGGCTCTTTTCATCGCGTCTTTTGTCTTAAAGTGGCCCGAGGCGTTACTACTTATACGGGTTATTTTAAAGAATAGTTTCTCATAAATAAATGTGGAAATGGGTTTCAGAAAGGAAAATATTGGTTGCAAAGGAGCTTGAACATTTGAGCAAGAGAGTGTACAGCTATGCTTCGAAGTATGTATATGACGACGTAAAAGAAAGCGGTACCAGGCTACCAGGATATCTGACCAGATAGCCAGTAGTTCGCATTCGAACGTAGGTTTCAATCAGCTTGTGCACGATACTTGCAATAGGGTATTTGACAACAATCAAAACAAATGAATGAATACACTAACCATCAAACATCGTTTCCAAAACCGCCTGGATAAAATCAATTAAACTCATTTTCGGGCTACCAACGATTTTAAAATGACAATACCACCATAATAAGTTCCCATGTTGAGCATGACGTCACAACTTCACAAGTCACTATTTCTTATAGTGCGCATCTTGCGAGGTGAATTTTTCGCTTCGAGCCCTAATCTTTCAAACCACGGATTTATAAGAAACATGGATATGTTCAGTAGGCGTGGCGCGCGTTTCAGCTATAGGGGCAAAATGACCTTATAGCGAGAGAACAGTTGACAGTTGCTATGTAACCGCCGTCACACGCTGAGCTCTGCTTTTTTACGTTTTCGTGAGGTTAAAACAAGCAATTATGCCAAACTGTTCTGTGTTAAGGTGACCAAATAGAAGTCGCATCCAAAATTTATCGAAAGGAGGCATTTCTTACCACAGGTATGTAAATAAAATGAGTTTTCCGAAATATTTTTATTTCGATTTAATTTAGTTGGCATTTATTTAGAAGTCGACTCTATTAATTCACCGATAAAGTTCATTTTACCTTGTCAATTCTCATGAGTCCATTTTGAATGAACTAACAGTAGTGAGTTACCTGTTCGATAAAAATATCGATATGATTGGATGAATGAATGAATGGAACCATTATAAGATAAATCATAGTATATTTAAATTTAATGCACTGACAACGTATTAAATAAATATAAAATATTAATTTTGTATTTCAAGCAATTATTTTGTGGCAGTTATTTTATGTTTATTACAGTTAATCATTGTGATGTTTTAGGTTTCCTGCTAAAGCCACATTAAAAGAAAAATGGATCGATGCGACTGGGAGAAAGGACTGGTTTCCAAGTAAAAATAGTGTGATTAGTTCAAAACACTTTGATGAAAATGACTTATAATATGTAAAGAATGCCTTAAGAATTACTATATGTCAATAAATATATTTTGTTCAGGGCCGATTAAAGTATTTGATTATTTTAAAAATGAATGTTATTCTCTACGCCTTTCCCTTATTATTCCCTACAAATTTTTCAATTTTAATTGTAACAACAGTATGTAAAAATAACCAATTATGTGAGAAAGAACAATAAATAACCATGACAATGATAGCGACAGCTCTTCAAAGATATATTCTTTGCCTAGCTAATCTATTTATACAACTAAGATGTTACCACAACACAACATCATTTGTAGTAAAAAATTTAATTCATCATTGTGTCCATTTGAACACCCTAATTGTAAAAAAAAATCATACAAAAGAAATAACGAATTACGATTCGTTATTAGGTATTTATTTTTAGTGATTGATGAACGGAGCAACATTCATTCATTCGTTCATCGATAACTTTTTATTCTTTGTCAAGCCCTTACGTCGATGAAATATTTAAGTGTGTGCGTGTATTGAGACGGCGCGGGCGTTAGTGTGTACTAGCCAATAGCAACGACAGCGTTGCTGTAGTGTGTCGCTGTGTTCTTTGATGATTGGCGGTGACGCTAGTTTATTTGTGGGTGTTGTCTTTGCATGTGCACAGCGTTAATGTATGTGTGAGCAAAACCTGCGACAGCGGTTCTAATACAAAACACGTGTGATTTCACATCTTTGTTTCTTATATATCTGTGTTTCAAACAAAGGCCATTGTTATCCATTATGGTAGCTTTGCTATAATATATACAATGGCCTAGCGGCAGGCGCTATTGTAACTAGCTTGTAGCGCCTGCCGCTAGGCCATTGTAACTATTATAGCAAAGCTACCATAATGGATAACAATGGCCTTTGTTTGAAAGATTAGGGCTCGAAGCGAAAAATTCACCTCACAAGATTCGCACTATACTAAACAGCATACGTTCTGAGCGTGATGACACTTCATAAAAAGAAGCTGATTTGAACTGTCATCAAGTAGCCTTTTGCAACTAGTTGTAAAAAATCAGGGAATGCAGTAAGGTTGTATGCGATATTAGTCATGTCTCGTCGGTCAAAAGGCTCACGTCAACCACCACAATTGGTTAAAATTTAACAATGCGCTTGTTCGTTTCGAATTATGGATTTTTTTTCGCCATTTCTCTCATTGTTTGAATATCGATAGACATAATTCAATTTAGTACACCAGAAAACATAAATTAAATGAAAAATGCTACTTAGATGTGTTTCCCGAAAGTCCCGAAAGTACCGGGGTTTTTAGTTTCACGTCCCGGTCCCTTAGGAGGAAGCATGGTATGAGCAAAATAAAAATTTGTTTAGAGGTCATAAACGAAAAGTCAAAGTTTGACGTGATAATAAAATAAAAATGCGACTGGATTGAGAACCTCTTTCTTTTAAATGATAAAATGGAATAATAGAAAACTGAAAATATTTGGTACTGGCGATTAAATTCTACTTACAAAAGTGTGTTTATTAAAGTAAAATCTTATAAAAATTAGCACATTTGAAGACATGACTGATTCTTAAAGCACATTTATTTATTCGTCGTTTGCCAAGAGTTAAGAATCTACTCAAGGGTACGAATTCTTCCACCATTACTTATGTACCTCTCATTGAAATCAAGTACTGTACAAATTCTCTTACTTCAGTGAATTCACCGCACCTTACGATTGGATGAAAACATAAACGACTTTCTGGAGTTAACACGTCCAAGTTCATTGAGCATTTTAACTCGTAAGACCAGAATTTAATGGAATTATTTACATACTTTATACTACGCCGCGAATTTGTCTGCCTGAATTCCTAACTTCTTCATACTAACTTTCATCCCCCGTTTTAACACTTTAGGCGTGAAATACACACAAGCGGCGTAAGGCATAAGGCGTAAGGCATAAGGTATAAGGCGTGGAACGGATACGGCGCGGACGCGATTTAAATTATACAGAAGAGGTGAAGAGACGGCACCATGCGTCATTATACAGGCTGATTTCGTTGCGATAGCATACAACATACTTTACAACTCGATGTCCAATTCCTTATCAGAACAGACATAATGTATGAATAAAACTCAACTTGCTTACCTGTTGCGCCGGCTTTTAATCCTATTTCACTCCATAGTTTATCTTGTACATTTCTATTACTATACTCCGGCATGCTAAAGTCGTAAGGCTCTTTACTTTACTATTGTTCGACAATTTCGCAGAACTGTATATTAAATTTTATGTCATCACGCATCTTTGTTGCTGATAAATAATACTCATCCTATATAGCAAGCGACGTGCCGCCTGCACGTCGCTTCAGTTGTGCCTGCTAGCGGCGCGTCGCTAGCGTGCCTGCGCCGCGCCGCTTGAGTGTAATTCAAAATACGTCTCCTTAGTACATTTTGTATACAAACGTTTTGAAGCGGCATCGTGCCTGCGCTGCGCCTGTGCCTTACGCCGCTTGTGTGTATTTCACGCCTTAGAGGTTGTATGTTAAAAAAATCCTTTTTAGGGTTCTGTATCTAACGGGTGCCAACGGAACCCTATTACTAAACCTCCGCTGTCCTTCTGTCCGTCTGACACAGGGCTGTATCTTTAGAACCGTAATAGGTAGAGACTTGAAATTTTCACAAAATGTGTGTTTCTGTTGCCGCTATAACAACAAATCACATCATCACACTAATATTAGGTATAAATGCGAAAGTTTGTGAAGATGTTTGGATGTTTGTTACTAAATAACGGAGTAACAACTGAATGGATTGAGATGAAATTTGGCATGCAAGTAGGCCTGGTCCTGGTTTGAAACATAGATACTTTAAATCCCGGTAAATAGTTCCCTTGGGACAGTAACGGGACAACGCCGGCGAAGCCGCGGGTAACATGCTAGTTGAAAATAAAAGGGGGTGATACAAGAAACGTGTTTTTGACGTAAATTGCTCCACGGTGGTACGGAGCGCTTCGTGTGAGAATCCGACTCGCACTTGGCCGGTTTTTATTTAGTGCACCTTTACATACTACTGGATTAGTGTAATCTGTATGTGACCTGTAGCTACCTTAGTCACGAAACTGTTTTATATGTAGCTACAGATAAACTTCAGCGTAGTAAATATCAAATTAATATATTGGTATTTTTTAAATTTACCCAACGAGATAGGCCTAGCCTAGTGGGGCGGTCATATGTAAAATCTTTCTATACACTTTTGGCAAATAAACAATATTTTATTATTTTATTTTTAGAACTAAAAAAAACAGCCCCATATCGCATATTTAAGGGAAAAAGCAACCCCTTTTCCCCTTAAATATGCGATATGGGGCTGTTTTTTTAGTTTAAATAAACAAATCAATAGGTACCACTTAAGGCCTGTGGTGACGTTTTTTCACCATCCTATGGATCAAATTATATATTTTCCACAACTATCGGCAGAGGGGTTTTTTCGCATACCTCCACCTAATTAATTAATTAGGCGCCCGAATCATTTCCAATTAAAAACTTACTCCGGCAAACCCTGTCCAAAAGGACTTAATTGCCTCAATACTTCTACTAAAGTAGGCCCTAACGTTTTTGCAAGACAGAAAATTCCAGCACATTCCAATCTCGTTGGAAGTTTCGACGCAAGTAATAAGTTGCGACAAATTTCTGACAGCTGATATGACCCGCGACTTCAGAACTAATCGGCGGCTACCGTCCTTTAGCTTGCATTTAAATGAGAGAGAATAAAAATCCCACATTTCGTGGCTTTAGTATCCCGAATTAACGGTAAGGTTTTCATTATTATGAGGTTTCCTTCTTTTTGGATTTGCCTCAAAGTTTTGATATAATTTAAATATGTCGGGCGGGACGAGCATACTTTTTATACCTTTTAGACTAGAAAACCGGCTCACCTGATGAAAAGTGGTCACCGTTGCCTAAGTATATCCTTTTGCAATACTAGATACATTGTTAGTCTGGAAGAAATTTCATGACACCCTTTTTAAAATCCCATTTTGTAGCGCAGTATTTGAAGCATTGTATTGTAGGTAGTGGCATTGTTCGTTTCTGTTTCACAATTTCAAGTCACATGTCGGTAGCTTTGGATCGAAATATTTTTTTAAATTAAAGATATATAAGGGGCTATTATTAAAATCTTTTGAAAAGTACTTGTTTCAGCGGAAAAAATATTATGAGCGAAAGTGAGGAAGGCTTTTCGACTATTCACGACGAGACCATGATATGATAGACAAATCTACGAAGTTTTATATGGCAGATGAGACGTTATATTATCAAGTGTTGGTTTTCTTTCTCATCGTGTCGTAAATGTCACATAAACCCGCCATCTAGATTTTTGAGCTGCACTTTCAATATCTTCGAGGCATCTCGAAGATATACGGCAGAAGATCCCATTAAGGGGCGCCAGGGAGGGTGTCTGGAATAGTTGTTTCCACGGGGCTTGGGTTTAATTGCTTTTTCAATTAACGCGGACGCGAGGGCGTAATGGATTGGGCGAGAGTAGGCGCCACAGAAGCGTCGGATCGCGCCAACTTAGATTTAATTTATTAACTTTATCCTGAACCACAAATGAAGTAATGTAAGTAAACGTCTCCCTCTCGTGCTTTTTTATTATCCTTTATGAGTATCCCTCTGCTTGGCGAAAGCCTCTACCCTACATTTCTGTTTCTCTGTTAAATACATGTCATGTTGGTTATATAAGGTCTTAAATTTTTACTGTGCATTGTGCAAAAGAAATATTAAAGAAGAAGAACTAAAAAAATAAACTATTTCAAAAATTAACAAGCGATGATTTTATTTATTATCACCATAGTTTTTGCCCAATATTTACAAAAGGTTTCAAAAAGATTTTTACTTTTTTGTTCCCATAAGTTACATTATTTTTGTGTGTAGAAAAAATAATAAATTATACCAGTCATCCATATTAATATTGAGATCGCTACTTCAAATCCAGTCTCTAGTGAAAAATAAGACTATCACACTTGCGATTTGCGAGCGAGCTGCGGGCGAGTTTCCACACAAAACCAGTCGCGGCGAACTCGCGAGCGACATTTGTATGGAACTTCGCTTCTAACTCGCCCGCAGTTCGCCCGCAAATCGCAAGTGTGATAAGGCCCTGAAATGATTAATTTTGGAGTATGTCCTGTCTCTTCTCTGTTTTTATTCTTTGGCCAGGCGCCGGCTCTCCGCGTCCATAACTCCATTTGCGATCTGAGGATACACCTGACATCTGTGAAGCACCGGGTTCGATTCCCGCGCACTTACCCTGATCCAGTTATGCTACGAGTAACGTACTGTCATCACCGCGCGGAGATATGGATGCCACGAGTAGGTATCGAGTTACACATTCAAATCTCGTTAAGGTGAACCGAGTCGGTCGATTTTCCATACAAACAAAGAGGTCATCGCCGTTTGCTTCCACGGCATCAATTATGTTTCAAATGTGTTTTATTCTATAGCTTGATAGGTATATTTCGTCATTACTTAAAAAAAAAACACGTATCTGACCCTGACTTCAGGTAAAAACGCAGTAAGTGTATATGACGTTCGTACGTAACTTTTAAGGTTTTTCTCTACGACGTTTTTAGATACGAGTTTTTAGGGTTCCGTACCAAAATGGTAAAAAAGGAACCCTTATGGTGCGACTCTGTCTGTCTGTCTGTCTGTCTGTCTGTCTGTCCGTCTGTCACAGCCAGATATCTCAGGAACTACTGATGCTATCGATTTGAAATTTGGAATAGTGTTAAAAGTAGCTAACCCGAGCCTATTGGACATAAAAAATATCTTGTACCTTTTTTACTTTTTTTTTAAAAGGCTCCGTAATGGGACTTTGAAAATTGAAAGTAGGGCTATTATATTGAGTATGGTATCAAATGAAAGGGCTTAATTTGTAGATTAAAACAGCATTTTTTTTTTTTTTTTTAAATAAGTAGTTTTTGATTTATACATTTTTATGTACCATTCCCCCCTATTATCTCCGAAGTTACTGATCAGAAAAATGTGTCATAATTACTAATTATAAATATCAACCTGAATATTACAGGAAAAATAGAACGGTCTTGCTAACTTTAATACCTTTTTAGAAATTTACAAAACTTGAAATCCCTAGCGGCGAGTAGCAAAACTAAGCGATGGCATGTTTCACGCTAGGGGATTTCCGGGCAAAACTAGATGGCGCTAAAACACTAAACATTTAACGATGTTATAATTAAACAAAGAAACATAGTATAGTAACAATTAGTTCGTAAACAGCTAATAATAAATAAATTTAAATACATTTAAATACTGTGTCACGTTTGCAAAGTTAAATAATTGTAAATAATATTATAATTATTTTACCAAAGTTTATACATAGATGGCGTTGTAAATTCGGGGAACAGCTTTTTGTATGGAGAATGACAGTCCTCTTGATTTAATGGTCCTTGCTATTAAATAGAATCATTACACATCAGGTTCTCAATATTAGAGGGAAAATATAACTGTTTTCCTAACTTGCACTGTTTTTTAGAAATTTGCTTATATGACATTTTTTAGATATATACTTATTTGCTTCTACTAAACAAATCGACATACAGTTTTTCTTGAACTATTCGCGTATCTACTTATGAGTTTGTACGGAACCCTCGGTGCGCGAGTCCGACTCGCACTTGACCGGTTTTTTTTTCAAAGTAGTGACGATTTTATTTGTGAAAAATCACATCATGTCATTTCGCTCAAGCAAAATTTATCATGCTATAAAATAAAACACATTTCAAAGATAATTAATACCGCAGAAGCAAACAATCACCCACTTCTTTTGATTTTTATGGAAAACCGACCGACTCGAATCACCTTAAAGCGATTTTGACAAAGGTTACTTTGGATCTTTGATAAATTTCATTACAGGGTACAATCACTCGTTACATGTTACATTCTGTTATGGGTCGTTAAAAAAATAATAATAATTGTACTAGCGACCCGCCCCAGCTTCACACGGTGTTTCTCTATTATATTATGCATTTATTATACATATAAACCTTCCTCCTCAATCACTCTATCTATTAAAAAAAAACTGCATCAAAATCCGTTGCGTAGTTTTAAAGATTTAAGCATACATACGGACATAGGGACAGAGAAAGCGACTTTGTTTTATACTATGTAGTGATGCTTAAATTTCGTTACTCAAAGGAATAATACCGTGTATTAATAGAGACGCGTGAGATAGTAGAGACGCCTGCCTCTTGAAATGGAATCTCTACATACCATATTAGCTTCTCTTCAAAAAACGATTAGGTATACAGGGCTCTCAAAGGTCGGCAACGGAAGCGGCTAGCTCATCTGTTGTTGGCTATTTATGAGCAGCGTTGACTGCTTTTCATCGGGTAGAACGTCTACACGTTTGCTACTTATAACATTAAAAAAAACACTAATGATCTCACAGACTGAGGTGAAGTTGCCACAGCATTAAGTCAAAGTTGCCGCTGACTGAGGGAAAGTTATATAGTCTTGCGGTAAAGCTACCACAGGCTGTGGTAAAGTTGCTGCAGACTGAGGTAAATTTGCCACAGCATTGAGGCAAAGTTGCTACAGGCCGAGGTAAAGTGTCCCCACTCTAGTGGCAAATTCCCATACGAGTATAAATAGGTAAAATTACAGCTGCCGTGAGGCAAAGTTGCCACAGACCAAGATAAAGTGGTCAACATGGTGTAAGGTTTCCATAGACTGGGGTAAAGTTGTCGCAACGTTTTCACAAACCGAGGTAAAGCAGTTACATCCTTATGGTAAGTTGCCATAGCCTTGTAGCAAAGCTGACGCATAAGTAACATTGACACATGCTAAGGTAAAATTGCCCCGTCCTGGTGTGCAGCAGATACCTTGGTGGCCTCCAATCATCAGTCTACCTTCACCTCATTAATTAGTTTGTCGTGTAATTTGCAGACGGCAACTTTAGAGTAACTCGCTTAACTTTGATGGTCCCAAGTTTGAAACGGCACTTCGTAACTTAACAGTGTATAATATAAGGCAGTAAGTAACGCGGAGGATGTCGCAACAGTTTATTTGGCAATAATCATGTATTAAAGAAGTGGCTCTAGAAAATATCAAATAAAGAAAGTTGTTGAGAGTGGTTGTTACTTCATCGGCTGCATCGAAAAGTGTTCAACTATATTTGTGGTAATTAATATTAAAGTATAGGTAAAATGCTTTTGTACTGGCCTCTTCCGTGCTATTTAGGGTTCCGTACGTCAAAAAGAAAAAAAGGAACTTTCGTAGCACGCCTGTCCGTCAGCCAAGACCTTTTGTTTCAGTAACGCGTAAAGGTATGAAGTTGAAATTAAAATCAAATACCCAGGTCTGCAATCCTTTGGAGGTTTGAAAAATCAAACTACTTAATGAACTCATTGCAAAGATACGGCCGTTTATGCTGCATATTACCGCATATTTTGACATTCGCTAAGGAATCAGGACATTGGGTACTTCCTGATGATCTAGAATTGTGAAAGTCAAGAAGCAATGCGTTATATGTAGGTACAAGTAAAGGTAAATCTAAAAGTAAAGTTTCGATACAAAAATGTTAATATTCCAGGACATTCTGAAAAACGTTTTACTCCAATTCGGTGCAGGTAAAAGAGTTTTATGACCTAGGTAAATCTTACGTCATAAAATTCTTTTACTTACGCTTTTGCTTACGTCATCAAAATTGTGAGTTTCTAGTAATGATAAGTACCTAATATCCAAATCATAGATGTTCATTATAGTTTAGTGGATAATCATTTAACTTTTCTTTATTATGTACTTCCAAAAAAAAACTATGTACTGCGACTTCGGTTGCTAGCGGAGAATTAGACATTTTGTCTTTTATTAAAAACAAACTTTTTCCCTAGGGCCTTGTCCGTGGTAAAAGAGTTTTTCCGACAACCCTAATTAATATCTCTATTTAGAACAGGGGTTAAACAAATCTTAATGACTTTTGTGGCCAACGAGTAACGATAAAGTTTCATGATTACAAAACCTCAGATTAAATGGTTTAAAATAACGATTCTCTTTTTAAAAGGCAGACTAATTCACAACTTCACCGTCTGTCACGTCCCTAATGTATAACTGCTCTGCTCTGGCTCCACAGAAAACCAGAGCTGTTGGCAGAGCTATGCCTAGCCCAGCCAACTGCCTTGCTGAGTGGTGACCATTACGGTTGCGCATCTCTATTTGTGTTTTTTTTTTGTGTATTGTTTCACTTATGTAACTATAATGATATGTTATCCGAATAAATACTTTTTTTCTTTCTTTAGTGTAATTTGACATGTGAACATTGTGAACTAGTAATAATAGTTGGTAATCGGAGGTCACGCTGTTGTAGTCCGTATTAGTACATTGTGTATCAAGGGCGGTAGGTAAGGAATTACAAACGAGTGTTTGTTACAAGGCCGAGGCGAAGCCGAGGGCTTTAATAACACGAGTTTGTAATTCCTTTACCGCCCGTGGCACACACAATGTTTTTCATCACACTTGTGAGGAAATCTGATTAAAATAACCTTACTTAACCTAAATAAAATTGTAAAACTGACAGTGACATTAGTGACATATCCACAGACAATACGAAAGTCGAGTCACGTTCGGAAACCATAGCGGTAAAGACTTAAAATTGTTGAATTTATATTTGCAAAATACTGAAATACATTATTTAAACATTTAATTAATGTTACAGAAATATGTGTTTACATGTATTTGCAATAACAGTTCTCTTTAAATAAATATTTCAGTAATAAAAGTTAAAAAAGTAAATAGGCGTTTCCTTTGAACATGACAAATAGAGTAAAACAGAACCAGCGTTTCAAATTTAAAAAGAAAACCATTACGCCCTAGGGCGTAATAGGTCATTTACGGCCCGCAAAACCTACGTGTAACAACACCATTTTCGAGCAAGTGTGATGAAATAGTACATTGTGTATCAAGGGCGGTAGGTAAGGAATTACAAACGAGTGTTTGTTACAAGGCCGAGGCGAAGCCGAGGGCTTTAATAACACGAGTTTGTAATTCCTTTACCGCCCGTGGCACACACAATGTTTTTCATCACACTTGTGAGGAAATCTAATTAAAATTAACCTTACTTAACCTAAATAAAATTGTAAAACTGACAGTGACATTAGTGACATATCCATAGACAATGCGAAACGTTCGGAAACCATAGCGGTACAGACCTAAAACGGTTGATTTTATAATTGCAAAATACTGAAATACACTATTGAAACATTTAATTAATGTTACAGAAATATGTGTTTACATGTATTTGCAATAACAGTTCTCTTTAATTAAATATTTCAGTGATAAAAGTTAAAAAAGTAAGTTGGTAGTTTCCTTTGAACATGACAAATAAGAGTAAAACAGAACCAGCGTTTCAAATTTAAAAAGAAAACCATTACGCCCTAGGGCGTAATAGCTCATTTACGGCCCGCAAAACCTACGTGTAATGCACCATTTTCGAGCAAGTGTGATGAAAAATATAAAACAACTCCCTCATGTCTCTCCCGGGCGGCAGGGTGCCCAGAAGGCTGGCGGCATTGCCACGCTGAATGGCAATGCCGATTCTTTGAGCTAAAAAGGAGCCAGCCCTTTGGTCACCAGATACCGGATAAAGCCTGAGGGCAATTTGTTTATACAGTGCATTTTTGTATAGAAAATCTATCAGTGCATCATATGACATTTCCAAAAAGAAATCTTAGTTTATAAAATGTTCCTAAAAATCATTAAGAAAATTTATCACATCCCCAAAATCTTGCCCTTTCCAGAACTAAAATTTCTTGTTTTTCGAAACCTATGAAACTGAGATGCGTCCTTTTGAATTAGGACGGCGGCAGTATACTGGGAGCGCAGTGAAAGCCGAATTCATTGTTAAGTGTGTAGGTCTAGGTACTAAGTAATAAGTCCGGGAGACGACTAGCGAGCGGGGATCGCGGTGCAGTAAGCGAGGTACTGAGATGCTGACAACACTTTAATTGTCTCTACAATCCCCGTGTGTACATGCCGCGCCAATTTTGGGTTCAATCGTGTGAATTATGAGCAATAATTGAATATATTCTGAATCATCCAACTATGGCTAAAAATAGTGTACTGGCTATACTACAGTGAATAATAGCTTAGACTACAATTTGTGTGCACTGCATCATTAAAACCTGAGTTCTTAAAATCCTCATCCCTTCGGTAGACTTCTTTTACAAAGGCTACGCAATACAAAAATTTACAAACTAGGTACCTTATTTCATTTATACCGTCAATTCCTAATAGTGTATGCAAGATTGAGTACATATACCCTAAATTACAAATTTTCTTTTGTAATCTTTGATTGCTTTTCGTCAAAATCAACACTAATATTTAGACAACAAAAATCACTCTCATAGCTAGCCATGGCTACCACCGCTGATATTCCTGCCAGAAGCCTATGAATTTCATGCAGCCACAAAGCTATTTGGGTCAGCGACTGTTATCGAAAATCGTATAAATCTACCCCACACCAAACATTTAGATGACGTGATTACTAAAATACATAACTCGTGGCTGTTTTTGCTATGGAAATCAGGATAACTGGGAAATCTACTAAATATTACCATAAAGTAACTGTTTTCTGTTTGATAACATTGGTTCAATTTAGTTCAAACAACGCATCTTAGGCTGAATTAGTAAGATAATTATGTATTTTTGCACAAACATAGTATACAATATTAATCGTGGTAAATATTGAGGCTATATCATTCGAGGGATTAGCTCCAATCACCGAAAACGACTGGACAAAAGAGGTGGACCACGAGAAACGTATTGAAATGATTGATAATGACCACTGGCTAAGAGAAAGTTTGGAAATTATTAGGTACTGAAATATTTGTTAACATAATTATGTAGTTATTGCAGAAAACTATGTCTATGCTGTCAAATGGTTTGATTTAAGTAGATAATATAATTTACACGTCCCGTACACTCTAGTTAATTACATTGTCAATGTCATTTCATGTATTCATTCAAAAAATGACATAAGTGCTCAATCATATTCTAATCGCGATTTGATAATATAAAGGTTTGACTTACCTTTAAGGAAGAATGAGTATTCCCGGAGCCCTATGACAGGGGGTACTTCAAGAAGCAAGTAAACTAGGCTCTCACAGATCGACAATGTATAGGTAACACCTCTGTAGTTGCAGGTACCTATTCATGGGCGACGATGACTGCTTTCCATCAGGCAGCTTATTACATAAGAAATATAAATAAGTATTAAAAATTATCATTTAAGCCTATTTAGGTGATAACATACCCGTGAACCTTCCGTGTGGGCTTTCTAAGAAACATGTAAGCGCGCTGCAGAATTTTCAACGCCATCTCATGGATATTTCCCGAACTATTATAATACTAAATCGTGATTAAATCTCCGTACCATATCACCCGAGACGACTCGATATCTGGAATCTGGATATCCGAGAATAGTTGTAGAATAATTTTTAGTGGACTGCGGTGAAATAAAAAAGGAGGTTTAGTACTATCGTCTACGACTTTTTCACAGGCTACGTAACTTTCTAGTCTATACATATAATAACATTGTAGAAAGCTTGTGTATGTGCATAAAGTAACTGAGGAGTGTTAAAAATAAGTAATAAAACGTGAATTACACTAGATTATGATATTTTTGTCTGTTTGTTTGTGCGCGCATCATGCAAAAACTACCAGACCGAGTTTTATGCAATTTGGTATACAGGTTGATTATGACTCCGGTTAGTATATATGGTATTCTCTACCCGACTAAACCGAAGCAAAAAAGAAAAATTTAACTTATAAAGTCGCGAGCACTAGTTTTAAATAATGAATGATGCCAATTACTTTTCTATTTACCCCGTCTAGCCAATGATTAATTAAGCACCCATCTGAAATCTATTTAAGATTTATCTAGCAGGGTAGTTCGTTCGATTCCCGTCGCAAATATTTGGCCTGGTGTTTGCTTAGGACGTTGATTGAGTCGGTTTCGTTTTTGAACGGTAGTTTTCGGCTCGAAAGAGGAAACTAATCAATGTTGCCAACCGCTAAGTAAATTGAAAAACTCTTGAGTGTTGAGTTGATTTTGGGAGTCTAACTTCACACCGACTTTAAAATAGAAATAACAAAATTACGTAATTGAACCTTTTTTAACATAATTGATATTTTTTGCGTACATGTGTGTTTATGGCATCTAAACTAGTTAGTAGTACACCAGGAATACTCGTTTCCCACCGTAAATATGCACAGTGAGAAACGAGTATTCCTGATGTCATTACAAGTAAAAAATGTTATTATTTTATTTTATTTTATTAGGCCATGTAACAAAGTGTAAACTAATAATTACAAATACATGAAATGCGTTCTGAGACTATGACTAAATTTACACTTCTATAACTACCTAGCACAACATTCATCACAAAATACAGAACTAATGTCTTAAACTTAAAAACTATTATTCTCTAAAGAAAAAAAATAACATTTTAACTCTGAACTAAGAATACAAGAATATTTTTATATGCTGTAACTTAAATAGTAAGTGAGATCAAGTACGAGATAATTTGGTAATACAATGTTTAAAGCTATTAATTCTTAAATAAAAATGTCTACTTCGTTGCAGATTTTATTGTAAGAGGTACACATGCGAGCTAGTGGACTATGTTGTGATACATTATTGCTGGCTATTGGTACTAAAAATGGAATATACTCGGAAGTTAATATTGTTTATAAGGCTAGAGTCTGTGCTGTTATTAACTACTTTATGCAATGTAATTAGTTCGTTAAAATTTCGCCTGTTCTCTAAACTGTCAATTTTAAAACGGTTCATTCTTTCTTCATATGTACGTAGTTTTCCTTTAAGTCTTAATTTGAATGCTAGGTGCCTTAAAAACGTTCTCTGAACAGCTTCAATGTGGTCAATGTGAGTGTTATAGCAAGGCGACCAGACTGCAGAACAATATTCAAGACAGGTCCTAATTAAAGCACAGTAAATTATTAACATACATTATGCCACACCTGGCCATAAAGTGTTTTTTTCCGCACGCTGTGCGTACGGAGAAAGCCGCTTTCTGGCCAAGTGTAGACATAAAATTATGTACACAACACGGAGGTAATAAAGAAAGCCCTCGATCGCTAATTTACGTCCCTCGCTTGCAGCTCGGGCCGCAAACTTCTGCGATCTCGGCCTTTCTTATGGCCAGGTGTGGCATAAAAGTAGATAATGTATTAAACTGTTACCGTCTATTTTCATGACTATGGTTTTAGAAAAAAAAAATAGTTACCTTGTTGTTCACAGAAAAGGATAATACCTATTATGATTTATTGCCACAGGAAACAACAATTACATAGTAATAAATAGGTATGTGCGATATAATAAAAGCAAACAAATAATTTCGATAAGAATAGTGATTAAAAATTAAAATCAAATGTTAATTACAGACTAGTAATTAACAGATTACTTCAGGACGAAGTAATTTACGTGATTGCTGTTCAATTATTCAACGTTTCACTGAGCGTTGCTGCCGATTTCGATATTTTGAATAAATAAATCGCTACGTGATCGCATACCTGCAAACTGGAGGAAGTATTTAGGTACGATACGTGAGTTCACTATAATTATGAACTACATTATGTGTTTTTTCGTTCTTTGATTGTTTAAATAATTGTGACGTCGCAGGGCAAAAGGTCCCACTTTGTTGGTTCTAGTTTCCGAGCTACGGGCAGTTTTTGGTAAACTTGGCAAAAATTACCTAAACTCAGTTTTAGTCATAATTAGTTAGATAGATTATGCTCTAACGAATATTATGTAGGTGAGTAGTTGGGTAGGTAGGTAAGTGGGTAGGTGGTTAAGAGGGTAGGAAGGTTCGTACCCTCGTGGGTAGGAACCCTCGTACCCTCTATAACTTCCGAGTAGAAGTGTGTTTTTTGTTGCTGCAAACTTTAAACAGCATTATCTCAGAAACCGGTTTTTGACTAGTACAACTTTAGACATTTTTCAAAAATTAAACTATTGAACCTAGAGACTTAGTTCTTTCGTCAATAGATAGCTTATATTATGTAGTTTTGGAACTGCTAATAACTCCATCCATACCTCCAAAGTGAGCCGTTTATCCCTGCAACGTCACAATTATTGTATTTTCTAAAACATATTACAAAAGATGCCCCTGTTCTTTGTACCTACATTACTGAGTCACATCACCAGCAATGTACAAAGAAAAAATATTTGTCGCTGGTTTTGTGTCATTGATCCGAAATTGCTCTCGAGTGTAACTGCGAGTTTTTGTAATTTGATTTGTAAAACATTAGTTGTTTCTTGATCACTTTACTAGTGCTCATACCTATATATATTTTTTATACTTATACCTAGTTCTCAAATTGAAATACCTAGTTCGTTAAATTACTTCGCGCTGCCTTAAGGTGTCATGGATTGACAATATAAAAAGCGGTAGTAAGCACAAGCAATTAGGTAACATGATAATGTAATAAATAAATAACTTTGAGTGATTTTGGCGGTATTTATTCAGAAATTCACATGGCCATTTTACTGACCTGTCTGCGTTGGCGCCTATATTCGATATAGGGAACGTGCTCAACGAAGATGCTGACAACTGATGCCGCCAATCCGAAACTTGTTTTATATAATGCTGGGGCCACATTAACGGGAAAAGCCATTAAATTATCGCGATGAAGGACGATTAATTTTAGTGTAGCCACGACTTACTGTACTTGACATTGACATTTATAACTAGTAAACAGTTTTTGTTTTTTGATAAGTTTGTCCGCATAGTCCATAATGCCTCTTTTGTCCATCTACTGCTGCCACCTATAATTCCCGCACGTTCCCCATCAGAATCTCTAGATAGGTATAATAAAGTTATATTTATGTGCCAAAGCTTGCAAAAAATATTGATCGAAACAAACTTCCGAACACAAGAAGTCTGGTATCATAATCATTTATTATTTAACAAGAAATCTACTCATAATCCGAAATGGCATGACATATTATTAATATTCTTAAAAAGAAAATAAAGCGGAGTTCTGAAGACCCTTTGTACTGAAATTTAAGTGTTTTCTAACAGGTTTTCTTAGTTGATTAATTCATATCATTGAAAATTTGCACAAAAAACACGAGATAACGGACCGGGATACTAGGCAAGGGAGAACTTCTTAAACCTCCCATCAACATTTAATGTTTATTCAATTTTAAACCTTATTTGCATATAATAAAGTCGCTACTGCGACTACTGAGTTGCATAAGCAACAGGAGAATGAATATTGTACCTTTTTCTTGATTAAAAATGTAAAGACGGGCATAAGTCTCTGCGAGGGAAAATATCATAACTGTCTATCATGATAATATTTGCGGTTTTTCATTAAAGAAAGCAACCCTTGTTCTAAAATTGTTACCAGTACCGTAATTTCATAGAAAAGGTCTTGTTGAGTCTTTTGCTATTACCTACTTAGTTTCTATTTAAATTAATTCTCCTCATAGGTATTACAACTATTTAACGCGGACGAGAGTCGCCATTGAAGCACACTTCCGATGCAAAATAGTCTGGCATTTTTTGCATGGGGAGATTTGTAGGCTTATGACACTTTGTCACGCGATAAATAAATGATAAAACATCCGTCACGTTCTGACAAATAGCGTGTGAGAGTGACGGATGCTTTATCATTTATTTATCGCGCGACAAAGCGTAGCATCTTAAAACCTTACTGGACCGTATAATAATTACTAATGCAGACAGAAGAACAACAAACAAAACTAGGAGAAAAAGAAGCTTCTGTACGTAGCACTAGAGTCTGTGCGGAAAGAGAATAGGATTTAGATTTGGGGGCGCTGTAATGCTTTTCTACCGTAGAAAAAAATATTTGTCGTATTTGCCATACTGGTTAGGTTAGTTCCGTTTTTCGCCACGCCTGTTCTCTTTCCGTACAGACTCTATTACTAGTTACGTACAGAAGTTTCCTTTTCTAACAAAATATATTATCAATAACATTCAATTTGGACCGTGAAGGAACTCATTTTATAGTTCTCAAATAAAGAATCCTCCACGGGTAAATAATAGGCAATTCGGTGGAAATCGAGTTCTGTTGACAACCCCCCGGTACTGATTTGGTTTAACATTACATCTCAAAATATTGTCTTCGGTTTCCGCGATTATCACTCATGGTAATAAAACAACTTAAACGGATTAAATCTCAAAACACATCTCACAACTATCATTACATCTCAAAACTTTTTTGTTGTAGGAGAACTGCGTTGCGAGACTTGCATCTTTTTACATGTAATGTTTTTGATGGGTTATGTTATTCTATCATAGGCGTGATTTTGGTTGGGAAAGTGTAGGTAAAGAAAATAATAAAAATATCAAGTAAAGTAGTGAATGCTTTATTAAAGTGCGGCGGCGAAGGAAGATAGAAAGTTACACTTCGTCTTCATTTAATGATGTCCATAACCGCCCCAGCCATAACCTTTGCCGAGGCCGTAACCCCAGGTATTGACACTCAAGAGGCCCTTGCCACCGAGGCCACCATAGCCGAGTCCGCCATAGCCGAGGCCGCCCCAGCCGAGTCCGCTGATGACCGGAGTGGTGATGACGGGAGCGGCGACGGTCTTGATGACAGGTATAGGAGCCGCCTTGATGAGGTTGGCGGTGGAGACGGCTGGCGCTACTTTGATGATGGGCACTCCGACGCCACCCCAGCCACCATAGCCTCCCAAGCCGCCATAACCGCCCCAACCTGAAATACATCGACATAGATCGCGTTTAGTTTACTAACAGCAAATACGTTTGTTACATATAAAAGTCAATCAAGGTACATAGGAAAATTAAATAATTAAAATTGAAGGCACTTTCTGGGTGCTCCGGTGGTCGAGTGGTTGAGACGCTCGGCCGGAAATCCAGAGGTACCGGGTTCGATTCCCGGTCTGGACCATAGGTGAGTGCCATTTAATTTTTCTATGTACTTTGATTTCTTGTATCTATATACAGTGTGTTACCGGTATGCGGGCTTTTATTAAAACTGATAATAATATGCTTAATTGGCAATCGTTTGCAAGTATTAGCAAATCATAATTATGCGAATTAACTGCACAATTCAATTTCCTAAATCCGCACTTTAAATGTAGTAGGTGTACTACGTAATTATCGTTATTCATATCGCTGATGCACTTGGTACAAGGCATGTCGTGGTACGGAGGTGAAAAGTTGAGAAAAAAAATCCCACAATTAATGCCGTCCTTATCATTACGTTTATGTATGGAGTTTTTTACACAGCTTAAAGAGTTTTTTCTAAAATTTGACATGACAATTACAAAAGTATTGACATTGGCTTGTCAAATTACAAAACAAACATTTATTTGCAAAACTGATATTTTTTTGCGTTAAAATGGCTAAAGACACATGTGAATTATCTGACATGATTTGTGCGACACGTGGAAATGTTCCTCAAGCGTTGAGACTTTATCCAGAGTGGTTTCGAAATCAGCGGCATCCACATAATCTTCGTTTGATAACAATGGCTGTCCAGCGAGGTCCAGAGAATGCATGGTCCTATCTGGTTAGTCTGAAAGGGCTATTAACCGGAATTGTGCACGTACAACTTGAAGAAAGGATTCTCGATCACTTCAAACAGGTCCAAATGTCTAGTAATCGTATTGCTTTTTAAGTTTTATTTTATTAGTGTTGTTTTTCCGTAGTTTTCTTAAGTGTAGCAATCCTGGTATCTCTAATTGTTGAAATAGGTAGATGCAGGCATTTATCTTGATGTCTTCGTTATAAACAAAGAATGAAGGGCTGGCATTTACATCTAATTGTCAATTTAGTACTTTGCTGTACATTGCTTGCAATTAAAATTTTGTTAGAAAATTTATGAAATCGGAATTTTAGTCGATGAATTAAATGAAGGTCATGGTTAGGTTAAGAAACAACGTTACTTTACCCTACTTTAAAAAAAGCCTGCTTGCTGGTAACGCACTGTATATATACGATGACATCTAATCGGTAATCAGGTACCAGTTTTTCTAACTCAGTAATTGATAGCGATCACGTTGATGTCGTAATTAGTTACATATAAACATTTTTTTTTCTGTGATAATTTTTATTTCGAAATCAGTTTTATCCTAAATTCCTTGTCACCCTACTAATCTGTATCTGTGAGATTACAACCTCTTTAAAAAATTAATGGCAATGATAATTTATGAGTAATAACTTGTCACTGTCACGTGTGTAAACATCACCTATGGTCCAGACCGAGAATCGAACCCGGTACCTCTGGATTAACTTAAAATGTGGTGTAATTTACCCGCATTAAAAAATAATAAATAACATCGTGTTTCTTTCATATAGAAATAAGTTTGTGTTAGGATTTGTGAATTTCTAAAAAATATGTAGGTTAGGAAAATCATTATATTTTTCCTGTAATATTCAGGATGATATTAATCATGGGTAATTATCACCTACACATTTTTCTGTTCAGTAACTTCGAAGATAATAGGGGGGAACTGGTATTTTTTTTAACGTTTTTCGCCTTAAAGCTAAAACTACAAGGTTAAGAAAAAAAATAACGGTTTTGACTTTGACATAATATAATAGCCCTAATTTAAATTTTCGACCTCCCGTTTCGGCGCCCTTTAAATTAAAATAAAGATGAGATTTTTTTTATGTCCTGCTCGGGTTAGTTATTTTTAATAATATTCCAAATTTCAAATTGATAGCAGCAGTAGTCCCTGAGATATCTGGCTGTGACAGACGGGCAGACAGACAGAGTCGCACCATAAGGGTTCCTTTTTTACCATTTTGGTACAGACCCCTAAAAATATTTCGGATCCCCGTAAGTGTACATTTCGGGTGGCCGTCTGGTTGCATAACAACTATTGTCATATTATTGATTGTCATATCAGTTTAAGCATAAGGTTCATGCTCATATTTTTTTTGGCATAAATTGTCCTATGACATAGTTGTTCCGTGTCATAATTATACGGAGTCATAATTGGGTTAACCATAATGTAAATTGTCATACATTTATTTAGTCATAATATTGATGATTATAAGTTGTTTTTGTAATAATTGTAGATTTCATACATTTATTAAGCCATAACATTGATGATTATAAGTTATTTTAGTAATAATTGTAAATTTTATACATTGATTAAGCCATAATATTGATGATTATAACAATAGTATTGCATACATTTTGATAATGAACTTGCGATGGTTCTTCAAATAAGAAACGATTTATAATAGCACAGAGGCGGCACATAGAGGGGTTTTTAGTGGGTAAACCTGGGCCTCATCAGCCAACAAGGGAGTCCCACATAACCATCAGGGTCCGTCCCCGCACCCTGGTGGTAAGCATAACTCATTTTCCCCTCTTAAAAAAAAGGTTAGAACTGTGACCTTAAACAGACCCAAATCGCTGCCAGAAAAGTAGGTTAGGTTAGAACTGTGACCTCACACAGAACCAAATCGCTGCCAGAAAAGTAGGTTAGGTTAGGTTGGAACTGTGACCTCACACAGAACCAAATCGCTGCCAGAAAAGTAGGTTAGGTTAGGTTAGAACTGTGACCTAACACAGAACCAAATCACTGCCGGAAAAGTAGGTTAGGTTAGGTTAGAACTGTTATCTCACACATAACCGAATCGCTGCCAGAAAAGTATATTAAGTTAGAACTGTGACCCAACATAAAAGAGAACTTTTAAAATTAGGCTTATGCGTTTAGCAATTTATGCATTTACTTAGTATGGTTTAAGTGTTGTATGAGCAACCTATTCATTTATGCGTTTAGCAATTTATGCATTTACTTAGTATGGTTAAAGTGTCGTATGAGCAACCCATGTATGCCCATTATAAAGTATGCTTGAATAAATTTATGCATATCAACTATATGCCCATTACACAGTATGTCCATAAACATTGTGATTAAAATGGTTATGCGCATAAATGCATGACTATTTACAGTTATGCGTAATGACGAGTATGATGAATCCTCGTATGCGTATCAAAAATATGACTTTATGCAACCCGACCCCTACCCGTACATTTCATAGTAGACAAAAAAATATCGACTACGCAACGTTGTTCTTTCCAAAGCAAATCGCTCTGCGCGCTGTTATTTTTTTTCTTGGAATCATGACTGTGAGCTGAAGAAAATTGAGTTTATAATTTAATCACTGTAAATATGTACCTATATTATTTTTTAAAACAGTCTGCTTATAATATTGTATTTCTCTATTTCTCTTTTTTTTTCTGTGTTCGTTTCTCTATTAACGTCTCCGAGTGTTTTCATTGTAATACACTAACAATTATCCCTGTTGTATTTAACTGAAATTGTAAAACCATGATCGAATCATCATGTTATAATTGCAATATCTATCATATCTTTTTTTTTTATTAGATATTATTTTATTGTTGGCTTACTATGATATCACTGTTTTTTTTATTAATGGATGACTGTTATTGGCCTACTTTTATCTAAAACATTTTATGTAAACCTGTATATTTACGGCTGTTGTTGTCCTGAATATCATTAAAATAAAAAATAAAATAAAATAAAATAATCATCTAATGCTCATGGTACTTGCTTAGCTTGAGAACCACGTGGGCGATTTGAAATTGTCCCTCGAAGAAATTTCTTATGAATCCATCGACCGAAACCCATTTCGTTGAACCTGGACGTTTATTGCTGTAGCATTTAATTTTAAGAACTCTTACATGGAGTAATTTTTCTTTTGTTGTCTCTATGGTTATATTAATTACCTAAACCGCCATAACCGTAGCCGCCAATGGCGCTGCCGTGGCTCAGGCCAACCACGGCCATCAGGCAACTCAACTGAAAAAAAATTAAACATATTTTTCAAAATCGCTTATTGCTAGAGAAGGTAAGTGTTTCTATGAGGCAATTTAAAGAAGATAATCTCCGCTAGCAAACGTTTTCATTTTTAATTTTAATTTATTCAATTCAAGAGGTATGTTTCATAATTAATTTTATTATCATACTTGTAACTTTGTTTTGTAAGCACGGCAAATTTATACTGTTATTTTCTCATGAAATAAATAGTCGATAGGTGGTGGTTGATAGTAGTATTTATCTATCTGTCGTTCTAAATGCAACTTTTAACAGATTGGACAGATAGACTATAAATAGTACATTATGTATCTAGGGCTTTAATAACACGAGTTTGTAATTCCTTTACCGCCCGTGGCACACACAATGTTTTTCATCACATTTGTGAGGAAATCTTAATAAAATAACCTTACTTTTCGACCCAGTATGACAAGAAAATATTAAAACAGACAGTGACATTTGTGACATAATGGCCATAGACAATGCGAATGTCAAGTCACGTTCGGATACCATAGCGGTAACGGCCATTTTAGTTGATTTTATATTTGCAAAATAAAGAAATACATTATTTAAAATTTAATTAATGTTACCGAAATATGTGTTTATATGTATTTGCAATTACAGTTATCTTTAAATAAATATTTCGGTGATAAAAGTTAAAAAAGTAAGTTGGCGTTTCCTTTGAACATGACAAATAAGAGTCAAACAGAACCAGCGTTTCAAATTTAAAAAGAAAACCATTACGCCCTAGGGCGTAATAGGCCATTTACGGCCCGCAAAACCTACGTGTAATGACACCATTTTCGAGCAAGTGTGATGAAAAGGATCCTTTCAATAGTTTTTTTTTCAAATCTGTAATTTTGCCGCTTTTATATCTTTCATTTGCATTTTTGTGTCAAAACAGATGAATGCTGTACAGTTGGAAAACAAATAACGTCGAGATTGGAGTATGAAATATAATCAATATTGAACGCTGAGGCAATCAAATTGGTCCCGAGATAATAAAATTGACTGAAAAAAGCAGTCAGATTGGACATGTTTGTAAATGGAAACAAATTCAAGTTAAAAAAATTGCGCACAAACTTTTACAACAAAACCACACTGAATCTCAACTCTTTCATCAGAAATATATCTACCTACACATATAGCGCTTCTGAAATTGTTTTATACTGTATCAAATTACGGGTTCTTAAGGTATCAGATCAGAAACAAGGAAGATCAATTAGAAACTAGCTTATGACTCTTATCAACCAAGAATGGCCTTGCGTACTTTAGATAACCATTGTCACAAAGGTGTGGATTCCCTCTCACAGTCTCTCAAATACTTGACCTGCCAAATCTGGGATCATCATTAAACAGGCATTACAAAAATAGAGAAAAAGGGTCTAAGACGGTGATGGTAAGCCATGGTGCAATTTAGCAAGGTATGTTCCGTCCGATTAAAAACTTTGCTATATCACGAGAATATTGCCATTGTTGTTTCTCCAAAAATATGTCTGCGGTCACCTCATTCATCGGGCCCTTTTTCATACTAAATGCATGGAGACAGATGAATGAGTCGCAGACATATTTCTGGAGAAATGCCCTGTAACTGAGCTCCAATATGCTATGAAGCAGTCAAGTTTACACGACATCACCAATACGCAAAGAACATACCTCTTTTTGTTATTGTAGCATGAGGTAAGCGTTGTTTCTTCTAAACTAATGAGATAATTATAATCAAAACAACACAATCCAATCTTTGAAAGGCAATCCTTTAGTAAAAAAAACTATAATACTCACAGTAACGTAGGCGTTCATGTTTTTCGTCAGACGAAGTGTGCCGAGTATTGCAGAACGGTGGTTTTATACCCGGTGGAGCGACGCGCGCATCCTGAGTGTAGCGTGTTGCACAGGAATTAGCATCTCGGGTCCTTGTAACTGTTACAGTTAAGGGTCAAAAGGGTTGCTTGGAAGCTGTATAAAGATTACACCTTCATTTTAACGCACTATATCTCTTTCTCCACAAATTTTTATGCCAGGCAAGGCAAACATGGAAGATGTTCTTATAGTGAGCTCAGCAGAGGTACCCAAAACAAGCTAGGTGTGAACAAAAGGTCTACGGTTATCATATGTAGTAAAGAACTTTTTACTCCCAAGTGCAACTTTTATACGCAATTACCGATCAAGAATTCAAATTGTTGCTTCCAGAAGCTTTAATTGTGAGGAACTAACTGTTTTCGCCAAAAAAGTGCGGGTGTTTAATTTTATATGGAATAAAGTGCTCGTTCGAATAAGTAGGAGTAAAAATACCTCGCTTTTAGATAAGGATTTAACAATTTTAATTGCCCGCGTTTCTTCTCTTGCCCAGGATCGGTAGTTTATTACGTTTTAAAGACAGCAAAAATAATATTCCGTTTAAAGTTATTTTTTAAATCCCATGCCTTCGCCCGCGTTGTTCCCGTTACTTTCCCAAAGGAACTCTTTACCGGGATATAATAGTATCCTTTGCTTAAATCCTGGACTTTTGCATGCTTTATTTCTACAGCTCATAAGGAAAATGTATGCTAAATCTGCATCGGCTTCCAAAGATATCTTTTACGCCACGCCACTGCAACCCTCTAGTTAGGTAACTTGGATGTTTACCTTTATATCAAATATCATACAAATCGGTCCTGAATCGGTCCCAAGGAATTGCCCTTGCTATTCAGAGAGGTAACTAATGTTGCCAGTGCAATGGGGCGCAGGCTGAGCTGCTAAAGGGTGTATTACATTTGCTTTCGTTGCTTTTAGATATTTATATTTAGTTTAGTTTTTAGGTATATTTAGTTTTACGTACTCATTATTTATCTTTATTTATCTTAAATAAACAATATTAGAAGTCCCAAAAAGGCAGAATAAACTTGTAATAGGCCATTTATTGTCAGCGCCATCTATTACTACGTGTCATTCAAAACTAAATCCTTATTTACTAAAAATACTCATTTTTTGACTTTTTATATTATTTCACGCAGGAAAATGCATCAAATTATAAAATGTTTCAACCAAAATCGATGTCGTTATAGTACATTACACAACTAGGGTGGTAATACAGAGAAAGGCCGAGATCGCAGATGTTTGCGGCCCGAGCTGCAAGCGAGGGACGTAAATATGCGATCGAGGGCTTTCTTTATTACTTCCCGTGTTGTGTACATCATTTTATGTCTACACTTGACCAGAAAGCGGCTTTTTCCGTACGAGCGATACGATCCATATTAAGCATGAGTGTTCTTGAGTGTTGGGTAGTGTTCCAAAAGACTCGAGGTGCTCTTTTTTTAAGGCTCGCCTCGAATCTCGACGCCTAAAGGGCTTAAAGCCTATTAAGCTCTTTAGCCTCCAAGCCTAGTTTTATTTAAGATCCAAGACTCTTGGAGCTAGTAACATTATTAAAAGGCTTACATAATTGAAAGGCTAAAGGCCCTTGCCAATTAATTGAGACTCAAAGACCTTGGAGGCTAAAGGTTTTTGAGTCTCAATATTTTGACTGCTAAACGCAACAAAGGTTTATACAAATTCTAATCTTAACCAGTGTTTGCGTATGTTTGGATCATCATGCAGAATGATGAAATGAGAATGGGGATGAAGATGAGGATTAGGACGATAATGATGATGATGATGCCTACGGTTAAACAGTTAAATGAAATTTAGTTATTAAATTTCATTTAAAGAGAGCTTGGAATTTTGTAGCAACATCGCAGCTATTTTCCAAGGGCGCGTATCGAACATAGGTCTAGAATGGCCGTTAGTGCTTAATTGAGCTGCCTGTTGTCCATGCTGCGGTGTGCAACAGTGCATTAAAATATTCCGATTTCGCATGCAACGGCCAAAACATGTGCTAACCTTCGATTTTAATTCGAAGTAAGGACGGGTGTACACATTAAAAAGGATGTTAACAAAATTGGAAAGGCCCATTCGTTTACAAGGTAGAAATGTTTTGTGTTGATTTTAATGAAAACAAAATGATCCCTTGTTTTGCGAAACCGTGTCATGTGTTAATTTTTTGCCGCGTTAGAAACGGGAAAACCGCTAGAAAATGTCACGTATTAATTTTATACGGATAAAGATAGATTTATACAGAAAACCAGCAAAAACCACAAAAAAGAGTAAATACTCAGTTCAATAATTAAACAGAAAGTATAAATTAAAATAAAATAGCACAATAAGATAAATAAAAAAAAACAATTAATTTGGACACTTTGTATGCGTTGCAGCAACACGAAAATACATGTCATAAAATTAACCCTAAACAATTTCAAAGTCATACAACAGCGCAAGCCTTAGAGCAACACGGAGAGGAGACGACTTACATGGACGTTCCCCTCTGCAACGTAATGTGTACCGTGGGTCGTATTCGTTCTATAAAACTAGTTGCGGTCGGATTGCTCGCCAGACTAAATCTAGTTACGCACCTGAACGGGTCTCCGTGAAAATGCCGATTTGTGCTGTATTTTGCTGCAAACGGAGGTCTAACACGTCAAATCTACAAAGAGACTGCGTTTCCTTTCAGTTGTAAGTAATTTTGAATAAAATTATCACTATTTTTACTTCCTTTAATCACAAAAATCGAGCTTGGCGTCATTTCAAGTTTGTTGAGTAGTTGTCAAACTGCCGCCATTGAAATTATTTGTGGCTGTCCATCAAAAAAGGGTCCTTATGGCGTTAGCGTAAAGTCTCTCTTCTGATGGACAGTGCAACATTAGCGCGTATTGGCAGCCATATTGACGTTAGTGCGGTTAATAGGATTGTTTTATTTTATCTATAAATATGTTATCTATTCCATCGTTTATTTTACCATTGAGGGTTACTTTCGTTATTAACGTTATTTTTTTTTAGTTTATTTCATATGTAGACAATTAGACCGGATCGGGCAAAGGCAAAACAATTAAATTACACACACATTACACAATATTGCATGTGTTATGCTGACAATGTGTTTCTGGCCTTACCTAATTTGCGTATTCATTTGTAGGTAAGATATGGAAGTAAAAATCTTTTGTACCTAGCGGATTCAATCAACGATTGGGCTACCTAATTGTATTGTAGTTTTATAGGTTATTTGAATCTCGAGGCTTAAATGCAAATAATACTGTATCAAAAAATTTACAAATAATTCATCATCATCAGCTATAAATGCGTTCCACTGCTGGACACAAGCTTACTTTTAGTGATGAAAGGGAATGGACTGTAGTTCCCACGCAGGCCTATTGCGGGTTGAGGTCTTAAACCTTTTAAAGGTGAACCTTTAAAATTTCTCTGCAGATGTATGTAGGGATTGCAAATCCGCATTAACTTTATCAAATCCGGATTTTCGGATAACGTTTCGGACGAAATCCGGACCTCAAATGAATCCGGATTTTGGTGCTCAATATATTGACTAGTAGGAATCGACGAATAAATGAAATAACAAATAACCCAATAAAAATGTACTAAGTTTTCACGTTTCGGTGAACTTTACGTTGGTGAAATCTTAAGAACATTATTAAGGGCCTTATCTTATAGCTGCGGGCGAGTTTCCATACAAAACCAGTCGCGGCGAACTCGCCCGCAAATCGCAACAAAATGCGTCAAGTGTAGAGTCGTTTAGCCGTGTCTTCAACAGATTGCAGAGTATTCCAGTGTAGGGCATAAAATACTGGACTATTCTCAATACGGTATTGAGTCTCAATCCCGAGATTCCGGTATCGGTCCTGGGGATCTTTCATAAAAATAGTTTTATGAAAAATCTCCACTCCCGTATATATGGGGGACAATCTTACACGAATCGAGCTAGTCCGAAACTGAACAATGTTTGTTCTATGGGTACTAGACGATGATATACATACTTATCAGTAGCGTGGCGCCCAAAGAAGTCAATTCCTACCGGCTTACCTAATATCAGGCATTTGAGCACGTTATTCTACAGCTTTTAAAGAAAATGTACGCCAAATCTGCACCGGCTTGCCCAAGGATATCTTTTACGCCACGCCACACTGATACTTATATAAATAAATACATACTTAAATAGATAGAAAACATCCATGACTCAGGAACAAATACTCGTGCTCATGACACAAATATTTACCCTTATCAAGATTTGAACCCGGGACGTCTAGCTTCGTAGGCGGTGTCACTCCCACTAGGCTAAACGTGTCGGTCGTCACTAACGTACGAGTATTACTTACTAACGTAGGAGACAACTTGATACAAAAGTGTGAGTGAGAGTGAGTTGATCTAACTATTTACTCAACATAGAATTATTGTAATAGTAGGTCCATTAAACAACTAGGGTGCGGGTGGTAAAACAAAGAAAGGTCGAGATCGCACACTGAAAAAAATATTTAACCGAACGACTTCGCTTATTTTATCAATAACCATAATTTGATAAGGCGTTATTCAAGTTAAGTTGATTTAACAATCTGGTTTGTCTATAAGCAGTAAAACAGTTTGGTAAGATATAGCTGTAGTTATGTAGTCACTTTTTTTAAGTTATAGGTAGACGAAAGTGCGGTTACATTTAACAAACTTTTTTTTTCAGTGCAGATGTTTGCGGCCTGAGCTGCAAGCAAGGGACGTAAATATGCGATGAAGGGCTTTCTTTATTACCTTCCGTGTTGTGTACCTAATTGTATGTCTAAGCGGCTTTTTCCGTAGCATGCGGTAAAAGCCACTTAATGGCCAGGTGTGGCATAAAGGGTTTACTAATATGTGGCCGAAAATTACAAGGCAAATTATCACTTCGCAAACTATTTTTCCCATAGTTTAATTTCGCAGAATCATCTGATGGCAAACCAATGCTTCGCATATATAACATATCGCAAATTATTTTTTAGAATATTATTAGTTGGCAAAATATTTAGTTGGTCATGTTTCAAAATGTCTTTAAATTGTTTTGTCGAATGTATTGAATGTCATAAGTTATTTTACTCATATTATGACGCATAATACTAATATACGCTGTTATAAGGCTGTTCATTCCATCTTGTCTGAGTATTATGTTCCTTGATCTTGTCGCAGGTCGCGGTTCTAACCTAACCTATACACCGAACAATGAAAAGTACGAATCTATGATAACCCGATACATCAAAAATACGAATTCCGATAATCAATGTACCGATTTTTAAAATTCCGAAATTCAATACACCAAACAAAAAAATTTCCGACTCAATAAAAGTGGGAGAATAGGCCTTAGATTTAGCTAAACTGACCTATTAACCTAACTGGGCTGTGGTTAATTTTCCTTAGCGTCACAGTTTCAACCTGAAAGGGCTGTGATCAAGTCGACGAAGCCCCGCTGCGCGGGGCTTCTATTTCTTTCTGAGGGACGCAAGCGACCTAACTAACCTACCTAAATTAAACCAGATGTGGTTTTAAAGGGTTTTTCCATGCGGGGGGCTCCGCCCCCCGAGCCTCCCTTCCGGGGGGCTTCGCCCCCCCGTCCCCCCTTTTTCACTTTATACCAACTCGTTTCTCTCGGAGTTGTCGTCTTTTCCAATTTTAGATAATCCAATTTTAATAAAAAGTATGCGAAGTTTAAATTTGGGCAAACGTTATTTGACAATAAATAGTTAGCTTTAATAAAACATTTGCTTAGTGACTATTTTTCTAAATGAATCTTGGTAAAATGAGTATCTGCTAAATATTATTGTGATCAAATAAAAAGTATGCGAAATAATACTATGCTAAGCATTGGTTTGCCAACTAAAAGTACTGCAATAAGTTGGTTGGGAAGTGAAATTAGGCGAAAAATATTTCGACCAGATGGCAGTACACCTAGTGGTCCACCTGGTTGTACGGTTAGTAATTTTTTTTCTTAACCATCAACCTGGTTGATTAGTAATTTATTATTTCTTTCTTTCTGGTTGGTTAAATAGTAAAGGTCCTAAATAGGAGCCCTGAGGCACTCCAGAGCTCATAGGTTTCCAGTTTGACTGAAAAGCCAGCAGTTTCTAAATAGAGAAAATATTATTTTTGGATGTTTGTATGTATGTAGGTGTGTTGTAGCCACATCATGCCAAAACAGCTGAATCGATTGCAATCAATTTAGCTGGAACCTTCCAGATGGGTATAGGTTATGTCTTTTTCAAATTTGCAGACAAAGTCGCGGGCTTCTTCTTATCTACTCTACTTATATATTTAATAACAAATGATTTCTTGCACGGGCAAAACCAACGCGTTTTTGATAGTTGTAGAGAAAATTGGCACCATCATCATTATAATATCGTTATTGTGCGAATTTTATTAAACACTATCGTAATTATTGTTTAACTTGAATTGATTTGTGACTTAAAATTTGTTCTTGAAAGAACCTCCGAATTGGTAATAGTGCTTGGGGATTATTAAATTTGTAACATATATGTATATCAAAGCCTTGTTTTAATGAGCAAAAAGATGACACCATTTTTAATAATTCGGTGACAATTCAATATAAGATAAATCGGTATCAGCGTTATTCGTCCCATTAGCTTTTCGTTCAATTCGTATTTCGTCTCATTCTATATTCGTCACACATTCTTTATTCGTCTTGTTCGCTATATGTCTCTATCTTCCTAAGTCTAATTCTGTAACTTGTCTCATTCTTAATAAGTCTTAATCGTATTTCGTCACGGTCTTCCTAGGACTATGTCTTTGTTTGTCTCTCTCGTTTTTAGTATCATTCGCATTTTATCTTTAGTCACATTCGTTATTGGTCTCTCTCTTGTTTTGTCGTTATTAGCAACTCGTCTCGTACTTTTTTGGGAACGTTCGCTACTCGTCCCGTACGACTTACGTCTTAGTCGCTATATTCATATCTTTTTGGCGGGATCGTCTATTCAATTCATAGTTTAATAAACAAATTAAAATTTAGTAATTTACGGCTTTTGATTATTTTAAAATTTGCTTATAGTATGGGAGGCACGGGCGAAATTTTCATCTTATTTCCTCATGAAAATGCTCTGTTTCTCCCTTATTTCGGTCTACTTCCAGTCACAAATCACAAAGTCTGGCACCTCGGAGTGGTTGCGTTTGCCCAGCGGAGACCCGTAAACTGGGGTGTGTAGAGTGGTGTATGTATATGTGTATAGCTGTGGAGGGTTTCGTGTGTGTGCAGTAGTGCGGGTAGCGGACTGATTGCACTGCGGACTGCTAGTGAGCGAGGGGGTTGCCATGTTCCTACACTGGGAATAGACGTATTTAGGGCATAATCGTGTCCCACATATGACCGCTATTTTTAGAAGATAAATCCACCGTGCTTAGTCTCACTTGATAGATTTGACATGCAGTTTCCGACTATATAAAAATAAAATAAGGCAATAAAAAACTTCTCGTAATAAGAAATTGTATGACAAAAACATAATTGAGCTATGACACAAACTGTACGAGGTAATGACGATGTCTAAAGTATAATATTGTTAACTTTTAAATTCAAATGACCGTGACATTGAAAGACGATGTTGACGTTGACTGTATTCGCCTAGATTATCATTTAAATTGCCCGAAGTATGATTTCCGGGGCCATCGCCATTATTAAGAAAAAAACAATTACAGTATATGTACTTAAGCCTCGGGCGAAACTAGAGGTAATTTAAACGTACACACGACATACTCGGTACAGCACTACTTATTACTCGTATTCAAGTGTGATCGCCAAGTATTTTATATATTTCTTTTTCTATTGTAAATGTCTGTACGGCATACTAGCGTATGTCAGAATCAAAGATGTAATTTTTAAATATTATGTAGATAATATTGGAGGTTATCTGGACGTAGCTCGGTAAGGCGGCGCAGCGTTTCAACCGCCCTTTTCTGTTTGTAATCATATATTACCAAATATACGATGAAAACTGCATAGCTTTTGAGGAATATACGTATGTATAATCGTAGATAAAATATTAGTGGATCTTCTTAAGGTCTCTGCCCACTACACCGTATAATACCATGACCGTACTATGAAAGTGTCAGGTAAATTAAATATTATTTGTATTGAAAAGTATGAAACTATGCCCACTAAGCACTTTCCGTCACCGACCGGCATTTGTCATACTGTGCCTGATACGTCATAGTACGGTCATGGTATGATACGGTGTAGTGGGCAGAGACCTTTATCCTCTAGATTACCAACTCGATGGCACGTTCAAACGTAGTCACACTGTTGCTAGTCTCTTGCGCAGCGGCGAGCGCAGCGCAGGATGCGCGGGAGTCCAGGACTGTGCAGACTGCGCAGGGGCCCGTGCGGGGATACGAGATTGATGACGTTTTCCACTTCTATGGGATCCCGTACGCCACCGCGCCTACAGGAACGCGCAAGTTTACTGTAAGTTCTTGTAATCAATATCTCGTGCGCCAAAGTTCATAGAAAGTTGAATATTTTATTCGAAGTTACTTTACATTAAATAATTTTACATCATAATGACCTTAATTAATCTTAGTAATACCTACACTTACGGACAATGAGTTCGAGTAATTTTCTGTGAACAATTATATCAGAAATGACCCGAATTCATAGTCCTTGAGTAATACATAACTAAGTGGTGCTGTGAGGAGCTGTAGACCTCGCGAGTCTGTCAACCGCTGTTCTAAACCAATGCAGATAACGGGCCGAAACTTCAGACACACTATAAACTATTACGGTAGCACACATATTTAAACATTTTTTACTAGTCTAAGGCGATTATAATTGTTTACTTTTTATCCGACGTTTCGACACCGTTGCATGTGCCGTGGTCGCGGATGACTGGTGAAAATAAAAGGTAAACAATTATAGTCGCATTATATTTGTAAACAGTAGGTATCCCATAAAACATTTCATGTAAAAACTGGGCTAAATCTCGATACCTATTATTATCCTATACAAAGTTAACAGATTAGACATCATTTGAAACTCTTAACATCTTTCTCTTATAATCTCTATTTATTTAAACCTTATTGTAAATACAAATAGTCATCAAATTTCTTCAAGACCAGCAACGCATTGGCAATGCATCTAGTGTTGCAAAATTGCAAATGTCTATAGGCGGCGGTGACCACTTTCCATTAGGTAGGCCGTCTGCCTGTTTGCCAGTCGAAGGCAATAAAAAAAATATAGTATTATTACATGCTGGCATAGCAAAGGCCAGTAAAGTAAGAAATGTCCTAAACCTCGGCTTCGCCTTGGCCGACAATGCATGTGATCTGAGGCTTTTTTATTTCCTAGCCAAGGTTTTATATACTATTGTTTCCGTTCTACGACGGAGCTAGAATGCGGCAACTTCGTTTAGCACAGCGGCCCGCAAGTTGACGCTTTCCGAGCGGAGGACAGAAAAGAAAATTATTGTACAAAAGGCGATCTTAACGGTGTTAGGAATTCTCTACCAGTTGTCCTCCCGAACTTACTGGTAGAAAGTGGCTTTTCCCTAGAAAGTAGATAATTTGTGATATCAAATAAAATGCCTGTTGTTTACCCGTTGTTTGTTTGATTTGGTGGGGGTACTGTCGTGTCCCGAGATGTAAACGTTTGAGACACATGTACTTAAGGAGACGTAGAGGTGCACTAAGGATTTTCAGAAATTCAATCCCAAATTCTGAAAATCCATGTTAATATTGATTTAAACTTTCACGATTTTCACTCATTATTATAACAAAAACGGGACTTAATCGCGTAAAAACATGCTATTACCTCGACGTTTCGGACGTGCCGTGACGTCCATGGTCGCGAAGGGACTGGCGAGGCATAGCATGTTTTTACGCGATTAAGTCCCGTTTTTGTTATAATAATCCATGTTAATGCTTATTACTCTTTGCAATTGCAGGCACCACTTCCAGCACCACTATGGACGAATCCACTTGAAGCGGTCAACAATCGAATAATCTGTCCACAAGTCCAGACTCCATTTCTAGATTTATCCAATCTAGACATCCGAGAGGATTGTCTAGTAGCAAACATCTATATGCCTGATACCGAAGAGACTGACCTTTCTGTAGTAGTCTATGTCCACGGAGGAGCTTACCAAGTAGGGTTTGGTGAAATGTTATCAGTTAATCCTTTAGCACGAACCCAAAAAGTAGTAGCTGTTACCTTCAATTATCGCTTGGGAGTGTACGGATTCCTATGTCTCGGCACAGAAAATGCGCCCGGTAACGCGGGAATGAAGGACCAAGTCGCTCTACTTCGCTGGGTGAAGGAAAACATTGCTAAATTTGGTGGGAACCCTTACGATGTCACCATCGCTGGGTACAGTGCAGGTGCCACATCAGTAGACCTCCTGATGCTCTCAAAAATGACCGAGGGTCTTTACAACAAAGTTATACCAGAAAGCGGTGCAAGTGTAGGCGTTTGGAGCGTTCAACTCGATCCCGTGCAAAACGCTAAAAATTTCGCCAAGCAGCTTAACTTTACTAATGTAGACGACATTGAAGGTTTAGACGGGTTCTATTCAACTTTATCTTTTGAAGCTATGACATCGGATGGTTTTATGGATGAAGTGGACTCAACTTTTGTATTTGCGCCATGCGTTGAGCATGATATCGGCGTCGAACAATTCCTCGATGATACTCCAGTAAATATTCTGACACATGGAAAATACAGAAAAGTACCTATTCTCTATGGATTTGCCAATATGGAAGGTATGTTCCGAATCCAATTGTTTGAACAATGGAAAGATAAAATGAATGAGAATTTTTCAACCTTTTTGCCAGCTGATTTACAATTTAAAAATAATGAAGAGAAGGAAGAAATAGCTCAAATAATTAAGACATTTTATTTCGGCAATGAACCCGTATCAGTAGAAACCATTCAAGGGTTTATTGATTACTTCTCTGACGTCATGTTCATTTATCCTCATTTGAGATCTGTGAAGTTGCAAGTTGAAGCTGGTAGTGATTCTATATTCTTGTATGAGTACTCGTTTTTCAAGCCATATCCTGAAGGTGTTGGAATACCGGAATATATCACAAAAATCAAGGGAGCCGGTCACTGCGCCCAGACTAGAGCTATACTAGAAAGCAGTAATAGCAGCAACACGAAAAATCCTTATTATGGTCCTGGTTCAGCAGAATATGAGAGGATGAAGGCAATCATGGTTGAAATTTGGGTGAACTTCGTTACTACTGGGTAAGTCGATCAGCTTTTATACCGCATTTCTATCTGATATTCCTTCTATTTAGCTGTTTTGATATAATCTACGTTAGCAAAACGGCGAATAAAATGGTAGTTATGTTGTTTGTATTTTTCTTGTAATTCATCGTAATATTAGTCCTGTCTATTACTAGCACTTAATTATGTAAAATTCAATTGTTGTGCTGCTTTCAAGTTTTATTATTTCATTTTTTGAGGTTTACTGCTAGCCACATTTAATATTCCTGATTTCCAGAAAACCAGTACCAGAAGGATCTAATTTACCATCCTGGCCACCAGTGGGTGCTTATCGGTCGCCGTATATGGAACTCGGCGAAGAGATCATGCTAAAAGGGCTCCTATTGGAAAAACGTGCTCTTTTCTGGGATGACATTTACGAGCGATTTTACAGATCACCAGTGCCGCCATATTGGTCAAAAGTTAGCAATTAAATCAGGAGTTTCCCCCTTAAACATTAGAATAAGTGTAAATATAAATATTAGCAATAGCTGTGTGGGAACACAGTCGGACAGTAGTTTACACGATGACAGCAACTTCCTTCCCCGCCCGCGGGGTATGCGGGAGGTGTCGTACAGATCGCGCAACCATAGTCTGGACTGGACTGACTCACTCCGCGATTCGGTTGGGCGGTAAATCTTGCCGCTTGGAAGCGGAAAAAAGAGCACGCGTTAGAGCCTTATCACACTTGCGATTTTATGAGCGAGCTGCGGGCGAGTTAGCGAAGCGAAGTTCCATACAAATGTCGCTCGCGTTTTGTATGGAAACTCGCCCGCAGCTCGCCCGCAAATCGCAAGTGTGATTAGGCCCTTATGTACGCGATATGCGAGAGAGAGAGACGGTCGGATGCGGGTCAACTCCGTCCTCTCATCTGACGTGAACGGCAGTTTTATTAGCGAGAGAGGCTTCTGTACGTTGTACTTATTTTAAAACGCTTGTTGTAAACGTTCTAACTTGTAATAAAACTACATTTAAATTGAAGTCAATTTTTATTGAAGGTCACCAAGTAGTAATCTCGTACAAGGTCAGTGAGCATACCAGTACAACTGCTTTTGAATTTGCAGAAGATTTTTATTTTGCCTTTAAGTAACAATAATATTTGTACAAAATTTTAAAATTCGTCACTTGCGTAGTTTAGGAGAAATAAAATAAATCAATTTTAGACTTTATTGGGTGCCGTGAGCCCCCAGGGGCTGAGAGGGGGTTCAAAAGTTGTACATGGTATTATTACCTTATAAGGCATCCTTTAGCTATAATTTGACGTACAAACTTGTAAGTAGATACGTGAATAGTTCAAGAAAAACTGATATGACGATTAGTTTAGTTGGAGCAAGTAAGTATGTGTAATGATTTTTTCAAATTTCTAAAAAACAGTGCAAGATAGGAAATGGTTTTGGAATCTACAAATTAAGCTATTTCGTTTGGTAGCTCACTTGATACAATAGCAAAACTTAACATTTTCGACCTCCTATTTAGGCCCCCTTAAAAAAAAAATAATAATAACTACTATTAACAACGGGATATTTACCATGTATGTTTGTTTTTCTGAGTTCCTGATATTTCCATTATCACGGAGTAACTGACGTGCTGCGAGTTTTTAGTTGTAGTCTACCCACACACCATAGCGATCTACCCTCTTTCGGGTTCTCTTCTTCCGCGCGTTGTTCATACTACACTACCGTCCGCATTTTCACTTGGAACTCGATCACGTTCACGACACACAACACTAAACTTACAGTATCACCTCGCGTAATTACAACCGAACATGTCTTTTTCCTCGGAGAACTTAAGGATCACTGGATACCAGACGCTCGACAGTTGAAACCCGTCTTCCCGGTTGAAATGTTTATATTTGAGGATTTCGATAGCTTCCTTAACCATTCTGGGTTTATAGTGTTTTTCTGTCGAGAAGATCTGACGGGTGTGCAACTCAATCCAATTAAACAAACAAACATGGTAAATATCCCGTTGTTAATAGTAGTTATTATGTGAATGACCATGTTAGCTTAAAATCGTAAGTTTTAATTTTTATGCCACACTTGGCCATAAAGTGCCTTTTTCCGCACGCTACGCGTATGGAAAAAGCCGCTTTCTGGCCAAATGTAGACATAAAATGCTGTACACAACACGGGAGGTAGTAAAGAAAGCCCTCGATCGCATATTTACGTCCCTCGCCTGCGGCTCGGGCCGCAAATATCTGCGATCTCGGCCTTTCTTTGTATTACCACCCTAGTTGTGTAATATACTATTTTATACATATATCTAGTAGGCACGGGTTAGCGACTTTTAAAACTTTCTGAGATATCTGACTGTGACAGACGGACAGACAGACAGAGTCGCACCATAAGGGTTCCTATTTTACCATTTGTTTACGGAACCCTAAAAAATGGCCGGAGGTTGAGGTTGGCGATAATATTCATCATAAACAGCATCCAAAAATCTCGTCCTCTTCAGTAGTGGCTCCTTCTTCAGTACAATTATGTCGCCTAGAGACATGTAGGGTGAATGAGTTGCGCTAGCTGGGTGGCCAGGTTAATGTAAAATTTTCCGAGACCGGTTGGCTGAAACATGAAAAACAAGGAAATATGATATTGATGGATATATACAATGTATAATAAATAAATATAATCAAAATAAGTCTAATTAAACGATGATTACGTTTAGGGCATGCAATACCGATATTACTTTTATGGGCCAATACAGGGATCCCGGTAGTACGAGTATAGGTAGTCTCACGAGAGTTGAGGCCACGCACACAACAACACTGTCATGTAATGACAGCGGGATTTTGAAATTATTGTTCTTTTTTCGTACCGATAGCAGGTTCAACAGTGAATTGCAAGATAGACCAAAAAGTTTGTTTAATTAAACTATAGCCTTGTGTTTTATTTACTCACTCATTAATTTCATTCATTCACTTTTTTTGCAATGAGTACTTCATGTAGCTGTGTGTGTAACCATTCACCTCAACTCTCGTGAAAGTACCTATAGCCATACAAAAAGTAACATAGTGTCATTGTTTGCTTCCACGTCATCAATTTATGTTTGAAATGCGTTTTATTTTATAGCTTATAAATACTTTATTTGTGCGAAAGGACACGAAAACTCTCAAATAACCAAAAAACGATATCATTTTAGTAAAAAACGATTAATTTCGAATGCTAATGCTAATAGATGGCGCTATACTTAAAGGCCCAATTGCACGTTAATTCTGGTGTTTTGAGACTTCTCATGTCATTTCGCGCAAATAAAATGTATCAAGCTATAAAATAGAACATGTTTCAGGTATATTGATGCAACGGAATTTATGCCTAATGCCCCCAGATATAAAAAAAATCTACAGTGAAAAAACACAACGAAGGAACTTTTGCGACTGAGAATTTTTGCGAAAAGTAAAATGTAAGCATAGAACATAATTCGTATGGAAAATTAAGTGACAGGAAAAATGACGATCGGAATTTTTTATACAAGAAAATAAAAATATCGGGAAGTCCACCTAACAAATCTGTATGTGATTTTACTTAAAGATTAAAAATATTCCAAAAATGTACATTTCCCGTAACTTCTAGTAAAATCAAAGTTCGCTTCTTAGCAAAGGTTGAGAAGGTGGCACAGGAGTCCTATAGTAACGCTCGTAGATGTCATCCCAGAAACGAGCCCTCAGTTCCAGGAGGGGGCCTTTCAGTTGTATCACTACTCCTAACTCCATGTAAGGGGACCTGTTGACGTCGGCTGGGGGCCAAGCTGGCAGTTCTGACCCTTCAGGGATTGGTTTCCTGTAATCACATAAGTAAATAAGTAATACGTTTTTATAGGGATTTGAATAGGATTTTGTATATTCTTCTATCCGAGTACTTTACTTAGATAATGATACTAGGTTATTATGATTTTAGAGGGAGGGATTTGAATAGAATATTGTAAATTCGTCTATTCGAGTTCTTTACTTACATAATGACATAAGTTTTTCTATAAAAAAAAATCGCATCGTAGAATGCGTGTTAATAGTATGCAAAATAGCAAAAATATGCCAGGAAACGATATTGATTAAAATTATAATATGGAGTTTACTTGATTTTTGTTTAATTTCTATTGCCGTGCTGGGCTGAACCGTTATAGCACCTGATTGAAAGGAATAAACGAACTGATAAGTGCTACTTAACTGATAGCCAAAAAATATTATTATTAAATATAATGTAAGGACTGGTTAAGCATGATAACTTTTTAACTAGACGCGTGTGTAATTCTACAAAATACTATACAAAACATCAATAAAGACATATCTGCATTCATTCTGCGACATATACAAAAATAGATTGTGTTGGAACCGGTAAAAGCTATTACTAGGTTGATATTGACAATGATAATAAATGATAACAATAAAAAAAGATCGAGGAACAGTATTCATCACAGATTCTCAAAACTTACCCAGTAGTTATAAAATTCAACCAAATCTCTCTTAGGGTGTTCCTTAATTGTAAGAATTCATCACTTGTGTCTGCTTTAATAAGCTTATGAGGCATATCATGCACAGCTGCGGACTGGGCGCAGTGAGAAGCACCGCGTATATGTTTTATAAATTCTGGTGCATCATCTAAAAGAGGCACAGGCGAATGATGCGAGTATTCATACAAGTATAAAGAATCGCTGCCAGCTTCCACTTGCAATTTAGTAGACCTGAGAGTTGGATACACGAACATGATGTCAGAGAAATAGTCAATGTACCAAAATAAAATTCTTTAATTACATTAGCAACTTCAGTTCGCTCTTCTTCGGATTGGAACTGTAAATCGGCAGGTAAGAAGTCAGAGAAACGTTTATTCATGCCATTTGACCAATTATCAAGCAGAAGCAGCCTCAAATATCCTTCCAAATTCGCAAACCCGTATAAAACAGGCACTTTTCTATAGTCACCTCGTTTTAAAATATTTACAGGAGCGTCCTCTAGAAACATTTCTACTCCTATATTACGCTCTACACATGGCACAAAAGCAAAAGTAGAATCTCTTCTCTCCATAAACGTGTCCGAAGTTAAAACATCAAGCGATGCTCTCTTATAAAATTCTTCTAAAATCCTGATGTTATCAACCTTAGTAAGATTGTTAGCTTTGGCAAAATCTTTTGCAGTTTGCATAGGATCCATCTGAACACTCCAAACGCCTACGCCAGCGCCACTTTCCGGTATAGCTTTGTTATAAAGGCCCTTAGTCATTTTAGAGAGCATGAGCAGATCGACTGATGAGGATCCGGCGCTACTCCCGACAAGGGTAACATCATTTGGATTTCCTCCGAAATTTACTATATTTTTCTGCACCCAGCGTAACAAAGCAACTTGGTCTTTCATACCCGCGTTGCCAGGGGCACTTTCAGTACCCAAACATAGGAAGCCATGGATTCCAAGACGGTAGTTGAAATTAACCGCAACAATCTTTTGACTTTTCACCAAACTCTTCTGTGTCATCATATTTCCCCATCCCACTTGGTAGCCACCACCATGGACATATACGACTACAGGCAAATTGGTCTTCGTTGTGTCTGGCATCAAAACGTTTGCAAGCAAGCAATTTTCTTGCATAGTGTATGGAGATAAGTCGATATTCATCGCAGGATTTTGGCCTTGGGGGCAAATGATTTTATCATTAACAGCCTCTAGAGTTTGCATCCAGATGGGCCCTGGGAGTGGTGCCTGCAAGTTGATACATAAGAAACGGTTAGCATCATTGAAATGTACGAGATTTATTCAATTTGCATAAAGTAGAAATAAAAAAAAAATAAAAATATTATTAAGAATTCCTCTTTATTAAAGTTTGACACTACATTTCTAATTATAACTTGTAATGGGATAACAATTTAGTGTTACATATTAGAAAGAAACATATTTTAATGTAAACTTACTTTAAATTTATTAGGTCCAGTCGGAACAGTGGCGTATGGAATTCCGTTGAATTGAAATATCCCATCATGTTTGTAACCCCGCACTGGCCCCTGCGCAGTCTGCACAACCTTCGACTCCCGCGCACTGACCACCGCACATGCAAGTAAAACTATTTTTAGAACAACAGTCCTCATCGTCCTAATCGCTTGTAGTCACTGATCGATAAGTGGCAGTTGCAGTGACATTTATACCATCTATACCGCGGTTGACATTATCGCATCGCATTCTATCTATAGTAAAAACTTTATTTTCTGCAAAATAATATTTACAATCTAGAAAAGACAGAGATATGACGTTCTGTAAGTAAGCATACTCATATTGATTATTAATCGCGGGTGCAGGTAATTAACGTTATCAAAATTAAGTACCTACCTATACTAGGCGGGATGATAACAGCAATGTCTACATTACGTATTGACGGCTTACGATATTGCTTAGGCATAATCGGTCACTGGGTGCCCGATTTTAACCCGCTTGGATGGCTCCAGGGATGACTTTTGCTTTTTGAGGAAGACAACTATGTAGATAATATACTTAAAATACTAAACTAAACCTTCACCCAAATCTAAGAGAAATAAGTTTTTGTCAAAAAAAATATTTTTGAGACAAGCTTTTATTGCCGACTGTACTTTTTTTCGGGAACCTATTAGATCGCATAAATTTAAAAGGCATAATGCATCATTTGGCATAATTCATCATTCGGCATAATGCATTTTTTTCTTAAACTGTAGGAGTTTCAGGACTCTTTAAGGCCTCATCCTGTTAAATAGGTTAGGTTAGGTTAGGTTTGCGTTATAATAATCCTGAAAATTTTACGGGATCAGAAAAAAAAGCATTATGCAAAATGATGAATTATGCGAAATGATGCATTATGCCTTTTAAATTTATGCGATCCAATAGTAAACCTTTTTTTTCGCAAACTGCATGTCAAGAAAAATCAAATGACCCAAACACGGTGGATTTATTTTATGTAAGGATCATCTAAATCCCATGGCCACTTTTCGACTCAATATCAGATCAGCTCGGTGGTGCTATAATTTCTAATTGTCACTGACCTTACATAAGTAAGTATGACAAATTTCAGCTCAATCGGGTACCAGGAAGTGGTTGAACAATGCTTTGCAAATTTTGAAACCACAACTTACATAATCATTTACTCATGTCCTTACATACAAACTTTGAAAGTTAAATAGAAACTTGTAAAAAAAGTATCATCAAATTTCTTCTCGACCAACGCATTGATTCGACCTGTTTGTTAGTCTAAGGCAATAAAATAAAACAATTATTAGTAGAGACCTAAAAATAACAATATGCCCTTTGGTGAACAACATGGTCACGGAATAAGTAATAGTACTATGTACAGAAGTTTCTCTTTCTAACAAACCTGACGTTAAAGCCGTCCCACCACCGGACGGAACGCACCTGATCCGACCATCTCTCTCTATCGCATAACGGGTGCTCTTTCTGGTTGCTGGCTAAGCCCCTCCCGAGGGGTAAACTTTGGTACTAGGGGCCGGGCGGCGAAATCGCGGAGTGAGCCACACCAGACTTGGTCACGATTTTGTCGAGCACAGAACTAAATTCTTCGAAAACGCCAGCCTTAAGTAATGTATGTAAAACAAAGAGTCTCATTTCACTGCGAAAACTTTAAGAAACCCACAAGCCAGTCCTTCGGGAAATAACGGGAGACAACTAAATTGTTTTCCGAAGCGAGGCAGGATTTAAAATTCATTACCGTGGCCGCCACCGAGATCTGGACGAGATGTAATGAGAAAGTATGTCGTTTTAGAAAAGTAACCTTTACGAATTAAAATATAGGATTCTTTCTAAGATTTTGTTGTAACCGACTTCAAACTCTGAATGCTTGAGGACTTGAGTCCCAACAATTCCTCGTAGATGCCATAATCGGAGATAGTTATCTTTTCATTTATTTATCTTCTTGTTAAAAAAGTTTCTTCTACTTTTTCTGAAGTTGTACAGTGATTGGCATAATTGCTTAAAATAACCGATTTAGAACAGAATGAGATCGTATAAATGTAAAACAACGCGGGGCGCCATTTCCAATAATGGTGTAAGAGTTAGCACTATAGGAGGCAATTAAATATGTTAATAATGAAAAAAAAAATAGTTGACATAATTATATTGTTTTATTTTTCGTTACAGTCGTTAATCTGAATAACAAATCTTATGTTAATATCTACCACCAAAACGGAGCAAGTATTAACTGCTAACTTAAAAAAAAATAGTTTAAAGTTTCTGCTAATTTAGTTTAAAATACGAATTATAAATGGCCGTCATGTAGCTAAACAAAGAAAAATATTAAGTTTTTAAATTAAAAAGATACCTAGTTTAAAAACGGTCAATACATGCCCAGCTCTCCTAAGATTTTAATTTTAATATTTTATCAATCTTTTTATAAACTGTGACAGTTTTAATTTTTCCAAGTAACCAAGGGAGTTACCTATTATTTATTTTGTCGTTGATAAAGTTCTCAAATATATTTTTTTAAATATGAGATTGACGATATAAGATGAACTATTGCGCCGTATACTTTATCAAACAACAACAAAGGATAAGCAATTAGACAAGTAGTTGGTAAGGGCAACTCTAACTTGTTACCGCAAACAAGCAGAGATTGCAGTAGTTATCTGAACTAGCTGTAAACAGACTGAAGTTACCCGCGGTAAGGATTAGCATACGACAGGGTTGATTATGTAACCGGCTACGGAACGGATACCTACACTAAAAATAATAATCCCATCAAAAACATTACATGTAAAAAGATGCAAGTCTCGCAACGCAGTTCTCCTACAGCAAAAAGTTTTGAGATGTAAAGTTAAACCAAGTCAGTACCGGGGGGGTATCAACAGAACTCGATTTCCACCGGCTATCTATAAATATAATAAAATCGCAGATAGTGTTCGTTCCTTTTTTAGGGATCCGTACCTAAAAAGTAAAAAACGGAACCCTTATAGGATCAATATGTTAGGACGCGTGGAGGTAGCGAGTTGAAAATAAAATCCCCATGAAGCTGTGAAAAAATCAAACTTCTAAGATAACGTAAAAGAAGATACGGCCGTTTATCGTCGGGCTTATACTACAAGTATAGGGAAAAATCTGAAAAATATTTGTAATTAAATCATTAAAAATGTAGTCTTTACTAAGGGTATCAAAATGTATAGGGTACTTTAATATTGATATGTATCTACAAACCTTCGGTGGGCGAGTCCAACTCGCACTTGTCCGGTTCCTTTTTTTTTCAAAAACAGTAACTGGAGAATGTTAAATATAAGTAGTAAAACGTAAATAAATAGTTTTTTCATCACTCTTGCTCGAAAATGGTGTCATTACACGTAGGTTCTGCGGGCGATAAATGACCTATTATGCCCTAAGGCGTAATGGTTTTCTTTTTAAATTTGAAACGATGGTTTTGTTTTACTCTTATTTGTCGTGTTCATAGGAAATGCCAATATACTTTTTTAACTTTTATAACTTTATAAACTAAAATTTAATGTTTAAATAGTGTATTTCAGTATTTTGCAAATATAAAATCAACCGTTTTAAGTCTTTACCGTTATGGTTTCCGAACGTGACTTGACATTCGCATTGTCTATGGATATAATGTCACTAATGTCACTGTCAGTTTTACAATTTTGTTTCGGTTAAGTAAGGTTATTTTAATTAGATTTCCTCACAAGTGTGATGAAAAACATTGCGTGTGCCACGGGTGGTAAAGGAATTACTTACCGCCCTTGATACACAATGTACTATTTCATCACACTTTCTCGAAAATGGTGTCATTACACGTAGGTTGTGCGGGCCGTAAATGGCCTATCACGCCCTAGGGCGTACTGGTTTTCTTTTTAAATTTGAAACGCTGGTTCTGTTTTACTCTTATTTGTCATGTTCAAAGGAAACGCCAACTTACTTTTTTTAACTTTTATCACTGAAATATTTATTTAAAGATAACTGTAATTGCAAATACACGTAAACACATATTTCGGTTACATTAATTAAACGTTTAAATAATGTATTTGTTTATTTTGCAAATATAAAATCAACTTAAATGGCCGTTACTGCTATGGTTTCCGAACGTGACTTGACATTCGCAATTTCGCATTGTCTATGGACATATGTCACTAATGTCACTGTTTTAATATTTTCTTGTCGTACTGGGTCGAAAAGTAAGGTTATTTTATTAAGATTTCCTCACAAGTGTGATGAAAAACATTGTGTGTGCCATGGGCGGTAAAGGAATTACAAACGCGTGTTATTAAAGCCCTCGGTTTCACCTCGGACTTATAACAGACACTCGTTTGTAATTCCTTACTTACCGCCCTAGATACACAATGTACTATTAGAATGTATGCCTGTTTGACGGTTCGTTTGTTTGAATGCGAAAACTATCGGACGGATTTCCATGAAATTTGGTGTACTGGTAGTTTATGATCGCCGTCAACTTATTCGATAATTTTAACCCGACCAAGCTACACTACCTCCGCGAATGAGGTTCCGAGCCAAATTATGAAATTCCGAAAATCCTTTCGGTAAATTTACTATTCAGAATTGCAGAGTTAGATTCGGAACTGGTTGGGCCACCGTTTGCTGTTGTTTTCGTGGGTTAATTCGACACCTACAAATTTCATCATTTCTCGAGAAAACGCTAACAGTAGGAAATAAAACAATAAATTATACGCAAATATTTATTTTAAGGTAGTTACAAAAGCTGCAAAAGGACAATCATTTTACACATCGAGGAAAACTTTCTAAAATTCTACTTAGAACTTACATATTATCGAAATTTTAGTGTGAACATGTATGTTTAGAGTGATTCTTGAAGGGCCCTCCAGGCCTCAAATATTCAGTAGATTCCACCTCATTAGACATTTTAAGCATTTTGGGATTATTTGTAGAGTTTGATCGGAACTGCATAATAATCAAAAATGTAGTTAATTCTAAACAAGCGGGATCTTCTGCATATTCGCCAATGTGTGTGCACAGGGGAATGATAATTTTCAAGAATGACCCTTTACCTACTGAGTGAGTGGTGAGTGAGACCTTGGTGTTCAGGAAACCATATAAAAGCATACAAAAATAATTGGTGACTTGGGTTATTATATTCTGGGATATTGTATCTTTTAAAAAACTATCTATCTACCTATGAGAAAAAAAGGTTTTGGAACAAGTCTCAACCTCATTTTGCTTAAACATTGCTTAAAACTCTGGGCACACGTCTTCCAATGTTTATTTCAAGAGTAGGCGCAGATCAGTATGAAATGTGATATTTGAATGATTGATATTTGTCTTAAATAAACTCACTACAATGATCTACTAAAATAAACATCATCTTCAAAATCGCCTAGTATATTAACGCAAATTAGTGTTTAAATTTTCAATTTACAAATAATACCTACTGTAGCAATATATACGCTCAGTTCCCTGCAGCGCACCAAGGGATGAAAAATGTTAATTAATTAGCATTGAGCCCTACCTTCCGCCCGCGGCGCTTTTCCATTCAAAGACTTTTCCTATTTCATGTTAATTATTTGTATAGCCATCGCTGCAAGTAGCAGAGAGTTTATTTTCTTGATACACTTGTATCACACAGGAATGTATTTTAGAAATTCCGCGTCAACCTCGTCTCTATTATTTGATCCATTAACTAATAATGAATAGTTGGTAATCGTTGATCATACTGTTGTGGTGAACCGACATATTTTGATAGGAACGAGAATGACGAGAAATTTCAGAATTCTACTACATTTCTGCAAGCTTCTTTTAACACTAAAAGATATGTTTATTATAAAAATGCTTAATCCTCAGTTCATCTTGTGGAGCGTCTACCCACGTTGTTTCATGCGGTGCGTGGGTAATGTAATTATTGTAAATTTTAACTTGACTGAATTTTTGATGTAAAGTTAAGACTGTTAAGTTATTATTATTCTGACCTAAAATTAAAATGTTCAGCATGATTGTTAATAATAGAAAATCAACATTTGCGATCTAGTTAAGTTGAAATAGTCTTTTAATTAATTATGTATTAAGTATTTAGGAAACGCTATGCTATGCCCTAACAGGGTCCATGCTGGACTAAATATGTATAAGCTTAACATCTGTCTGTATGTAATACCATGGTTGCAATAAATAAAGAAAAATAACTATGGTAACTTTAAAACTTACCTATTTATCACATATCAGAATGACTTAATACTAATCTCACCCAAAAACTGATTAGGTACCTAATATACAGTTTTCTTTGATCAATAATAAATTCTAAACTTTAATAAAATTGTTTTTCTATCAAAATTCAGCAACTGTTACTTTTTACACTTTGTTGGGTATTTTTCCAAAATCGTAACTTTTTCCCATATAGAATTGCTTGAAATATTTTGAAAAGTTTATGGAAAAATGTGTTTTTACTTCATTTACAGAAATCAGGGTAATGAAACGTGTGGGAAACTATCGCAATATGTTGCTAGATGCCATATAGTTAGTCTAAGTATCCAGAAGTTCAAATTATACCCTACAAGAATTATTGATAAGATATAAATTACTAATAAATATTTGACAGTTGAAATATTTTAAATAATATCATAAACTGATTTAAACTTGCACTGCACGATTTTTATGATGACGATGAGAATTACTCGCGTAAACACATGATACATTTACTTTGATGATTCGAACGCACCCTGAAGTCCATTGTTGCGAAAGTACTGAAGAGTACTGTTAACATCAGCCGGATTTCCACTGCGAGCGGAGCGGACTCCGTAATGACTCCGTTTAACTTTCATTGCTGGCGAAGTGCTTGAATGCGGTTTACTGTTGCGAGTGTCACCAGCGGTGAAAGTTAAACGGAGTCATTAATGAGTCCGCTCCGCTCGCGGTGGGAAGCCATCTTAGTCGCGCGAGTTTTACGAACTACGTGCCCTAAGTGGGTCATTATTTGAGCGTTTCACGCGCGTCACTTTTGTGGATTTTAATGCAATTTTAAGGTATTTGTTAGTAGTCCCGGATATGTACAAAATAGCTCGAGATAAGACTAAAATCTGAGGGAACTTCGACAATAATGTGTCCACTAAAGTGAGGCGGGTGAAACGCTGAAATAATAACTCAAGTATATCATGTTTTTACGCGATTAAGTCCTATTTTTTTATAATAACATTATGATATTTATGCTATATTCTTGTCTTCGCACAATCCTGGATCAGGTGGTATTGTCAATGTCTTCGAAGCATGCTTGTTGGTATCCATCATTTCCTGGAATCATAATTAAATATCACGTTATAAATATTAAAGCATTTAATAATTTCCTCAATCGTTCCTTACTGTACTAACGGGTAAATGAGAAAATCACCTACACTTAACGCCTAGTCTGTGTTTGATAAGTATCAAACACAGATTATATATATGCATAGAGGACCTTATCCGGTCCACATATTAAGACAGTGTTTTTGCATTTTTCTTACAGATTTTTTTGGCAGTTCAAATGAGGCTTGAATCCACGATTTCGAAATCACACATTTTGAAGGGTTAAGTACCATAAACTCAGGTTTTTATGGTCCACAATTATGGCCCAAACTATGATGCGCTCTCGTGTTAACAGTTGCACACTATTTTTAACTATAGTTATACACCGTGGGCCCGTACAACCCGACCAACTTTAACCACGTATTCCTGATGGTATTACAAGTAAATAACGTTATATCAACATAGGTCAAATTTTGTCATTTTACATTAATAGTCTTATGGAACAAAACAAATCAATAAATTCAGTCCCTCGTTATAAACATGTCCTCACTGGAGAAAAGTTATTAAAAAGGAAAAAAAAGCTAAAATGGAAACGAAAGGTCAATATTTTGGCTTTGTAATCGCTTACCATCTAATACTGCAAAGGTTAATTGCTGTTTAGTTAAATGAATTAATGAATATATTTATTTCAGACCTAAAAAAGGACCTTAAAGGATTTTAAAAAATCAGTATCTTAGTCACATTTATTAGGGCTTGTTACACACTTGGGAGTTTTTATTTTAAAAATTATGAATATCTCGGAAAGTAAGCGTTAATCGACTATACGTCACATAACTTTTTTTATGCCACATCTGGCCATAAAGTGACTTCTTGTGAAGTGTAGACATAAAATGATGTACACAACACGGGAGGTAATAAAGAAAGCCCTCGATCGCATATTTACGTCCCTCGCTTGCAGCTCGGGCCGCAAACTTCTGCGATCACGGCCTTTCTTTGTATTACCACCCTAGTTATGTAATGTACTATTACTTCTAATAGTTGTTAGAATCTATGGTTAAAGTTGGTCGGGTTATACGGGCCCACGGTGTATAAGGTGCTAACAAATTAGCTACCAATATTTTAAGAGAAGATAGTTGACATTATAATAATTAGCATTAACTAGAAATTAAGAAAACTTTTCATTTAATTTTTTGGTTTTCATTTACCGAACAAATAAAATAAATTATAATTCCGTCTAAAAATAATCATCCTGATTGATTTGCAACCATCACAACCAGATAACAAATAGTATGACCTTGACATTGAAGTATTTTCATTATTTGATTTATCAACGTGAAGTGGCCAGTTAAGTGACAGTAAAACAGGTTCTAGAATCTATTAAAAAGGGCTCATTAAATTTATACCATTAACAGGATGTTTACGTAGCATTTTTTTTCTCAGTTTTCTCTGAAAACATCATAAAAACTGTAATGTTTTATACTTAAATTTAGTCAGAGGACCGAGTACTAGCAACTGTAAAAATATCGGTACCTAAAACGTTAGCACCTTAAATACATAATGCAGTATATATATTCAATGATTGCTCATGAACTTACGATTCGCACGAGTACACAATATTTGCGCGGCATGTACGATAGGGAATATGCATGATATTTTTTATTTACTTTAATAAAAGCTCATTCATATAAGAAACAGTAGGAAAAAAATATTTTTCAAATAACTATAAAAATAATCAAGATATAAGACAACAAAGATTTATCTCTTTCTAACAAAACAGAATATAGTATGGAGATTGTATGGCGGTCGTGTACTATGACGTCATAGTCCATATCGGATCTCTCTGTCTAATCGCTATCTGATTAGTGCTTTAAAATGTTTATATCTTCCGTATTTCTCGTTCGATTTTAATTTTATTTTGACTTTATGTTATATTTTTTACGGTATTTTCATATTTTGTTAAGCAATGTGTTAAAAAAAATTCATGCATATTCCCTATTGTACACACTCCAAACGGGATACTTCAAACATTGGTCGGGCTATTCTCCAGAAATATGTCTGCGACTCATTCTTCTGTCTCCATACATTAGTATGAAAAAGGGCCAGATGACTGAGGTGACCGCAGACATATTTCTGAAGAAATTCCCAGTCCATAGTTGAGTGCATTGGACCATAGAAACCTGAGTTTACGGTACGTTTCGGTTTTCAATTAACAGTCTTAATACAATTTGTTATCAAGCCTTAACTGTTACATGCCTATTAATGAAAATGAGAGTGAAACAAAAAGAAATACGTAGGATATTCCACTCGTTCTATATCCTTTAAATATCAACTACCGTAAAACGGTCCTACTTTGCTCCTACAGGGATAACTATGCTCCATGCCCGAAAACATATTTCTAGCTCTGTTATTTGTTTCTATTACGGTTCCCATTTTATGAGCAAATTTGATCTAACTTTGAAGAAACATTTCGTATTTAGGAGAAAAGTTTTGCCGCGTCAATGGGTAACTTTGCTCCGAATTTATTGTTTCTATATATTTGACAGAATATATAGTAGCGTATTTTTCAATTAATAACGCGTTAGGAAAGTATGTCTTAAAATTAGAAATTGACAGATTTATTTTGAATTTTCTAATTTTGGAGCAAAGTAAACCGTTACGGTAGTAAACTCACGTGTTCGGAATCAAGACCATCCATTTCCTGGAAAGACCTGGTCATCCTTTGTGCCTTTTTTTGAGCAGACGCTGCTCGTTGTTGCAATATCTGTAAAAGAGATACAGCCTTTGTTAGAAAAAATCTTGAAACAACTCCCATTCTTGAAATCATCTGTATAAGTATTAGCTAATGAGGCATGAAGTTTTAATGTCATTGTTTATATCATACTGTACTAACTCTTAGATATAAGTTTTTAAATGTACTCTAACAAATTGGATCTAAGACATCTGAATAATAAACTATTTGAATTTGAATTAAACTAGAATAGAAGAAAAGTAACAACTTTTTTTATATGGCGATTTGGTAGTGTTTGATACGCCTAATAGGTGACACCCCTCTATTGCTAATGGCTGAACATTCAAGATGGCAACTACTGGAATAGTGCCAAGCACTCGGACGTCTTTTTGTACAGTGGTACCACTTATTGACTTATAATAAGACGTCCTCCTGAATCTAGTGAGATTCAGTGGTATTCATTGATTATGGGTTATATTTCTTTATTACTGAATAAGGTTTATGTTTCTTTATGTGTTGCCACTTCTGTTCGTCTTCAGCTAGCTTCCAGTCTTTTTTTTTTGAGCTTCCAGGCAGCAGCAGGCATCTATATCGGGCAGGCTGATCTCCGGCGGTAGGGACTGCAGCAAATGATGAAGATGTGGTGGTGACGTTTCTACGAGCTGGTGTGGGTCGAACTCTTCTGAAGGAATCTAAGGAAGATAGATGAGGCGGTGGTGTTTCTGAGCGTAGGTGGGTGTAAAACTCCACTACAGACATCTCGAAGGTTTCCTACCTGTTGTCGCCTCTGTTCAGCTGCAGCTAGCTTGCCTTCTATATCGGGTAAGCTGATCTCCCGCTGTGGGGGCTGCAGTAAGCGTTGAAGATGTGGCAGTGGTGATTCTGAGCGTAAGTGGGCGTCAAACTCCATTACAAACATCTTGAAGGTTTCTTACCTGTTGCCGCCTCTGTTCAGCTTCAGCCAGCTTACCTTCTATATAGGGTAAGCTGATCTCCGGCTGTGGGGGCTGCAGCAAGCGTTGAAGATGCAGCGATGGTGTTTCTAAGCGCTAGTGGGTGTCAAACTCCACTAAAGGCATATCGAAGGTTTCTTACCTGTTGCCGCCTCTGTTCAGCTTCAGCTAGCTTGCCTTCTATATCGGGTAGGCTGATCTCCGGCTGTGGGGGCTGCAGCAAGCGTTGAAGATGAGGCGGTGGTGTTTCTGAGCGTTGGTGAGCATCGAACTCTTCTAAAGGAATCTCGAAGGCGATCGCTGAAAAGTAAAACGACGATAATGAGATCTAAGCATATTTATTTAGCTACAAACGTTTCCAATGATTTGAAAGTATCACAACTATTATATACTGATTTTGGAAGTTTTTGTGTTGTAAAGTTCGACACAAATAAAGCAAACTTATTCTTATATACATCATACACAAAACAAAGTCTGGTTAGTTCCATCATTTATAACTCGAGGACCCGTCCTCGAGTTATAAATGGACCGATTTTTATGATCTTTTTGATTCTTTGGATTTGTCTCTGACCCTAATAACAGAATAGCTATTTAAAAAAAATCTGAGGTGGAACGTAGTTCGCCGGGACAGCTAAAAAAAGTATGTGCAGTTTTGTATCTTAGATGTCCAGTTCTCGTTAAGTTTAATCCCATCAAAAACACATGCAAGCCTCGCAAAGCAGTTCTTTTACAGCAAAAAAGTTTCGGGGGGATGTCCACAGAACTCGATTTCCACCGACTTGCTTATTATTTACCCGTGGAGGGAAGATTCTTTACTTGAGAAGTATTAAATGTTTCTCCACGATTAAATAATAGTGGACAATGGGACGTAGCGTAGGTTTCCTTTCGTGAATTTAAATTTCGACCATAAAACTAATTTTTTTAATCATTTAAGTCAATTACCTTTTATTTTCCTCTTAATGCGTAATCTCATTGCCTCTAAAGAACTATAGAGCACTTAGTGGATTGGAAATAAAAAATGCAGCTCGATTAGAACTTGGAAGGATTTGCTCTATAGAGACTCTTTAGCGGAGTGAATTTTAAAGTTCCCTTATTAGGAGTTTTGAACTTGTCTGCATTCTAGTCTTGAGCGCCGTTGTAACCCTTTAACCTAATCTTAACTTTAGAGAATAATTCTTTACATTGGCTTGATAATTATTACGTTTTTATTTCAGACCTTGTTTATTTTCCTACAATTATTTAAATCAAAATACGGCTGATGCAAAGACTAAACTACGTTGGATTTTGTTTAAATTCAATATAAGTTCAACTTTTTTTATCATTCCATTATACCTACCTTGTTTGTGAAAATAAGATGTACATCTTATATATAGGTGCATATTTACATCGTTAGTGACCCGATTTTCGTTCCATGGATAAGCTTAAGGTACCTAGTATATAATTTGTAATTTTTTTAGTAGTTATCCATGTTCAACTGACAATATAATACTTACGAGGTTTTGGTTTCACCGGCGTCTCTGGCAGCATCACCGTTGGCAAGTCGTCGTCATGGTGACCCTTGGCTTTTCCATTGGCCTTGCCGTTGGCATCGGCGTTGCCGTTGGCGCCATCCGTCGGCGCGACGTTGCCGGATGATCCACAACCCATTATTGGGGGTTTGAATGTCACATAATATTATTAAATATTCAGCTCTTGATATCACTCTTTAACTACTTAATTGTCATGAAAATTGAATCCTGATGGGAAGAAAACTATTGTCTCTTCTTTGCTGTATTTCAAGAAAAGGTAAGGAAAAAATCACGTGTCGGTTATAAGGACAAGTGCAAAATGCACAAATTTCGAGTAAATTGTTTCATAAATATGATACGAAGTTCTTATTTCCACTACAGAAGGTATGGTGCATTCGAACATATTTTGAGCATTTGTGTACACGCATATTTTTACACTTGACTGTACTGAAGGAGTTATTAAAGCAAGTACCCAACTGGAATATGTATGTCCAACTGCACTAAGAATCGTTAAATTTTACGTGAAATTTTTAGCATAATTTCACGTAAAGTCCACAAACAAAGCGAGAACAAGTAGTCTCATTATAATACTTGTTCTCGCTTTGTGATTTTCAATAGCTCTAATGTCCCAGTGGAACGTGTGTGCGACTGAATGTCTAATTATTCCATGTTTTTTTTTGTGTTTGAACTACTAGCAACTATTCATCATCGTTTCCAATAGACAGATAGAGATACTAGCTACAATAAATTCAATTATGATTATCACTTCACTTTAATAGAAACGACCAACAATGTCTTCCGCGTATGAACTTTATAGTTGGAAACCCCAATTTATCAAACTCAAATAACAAATGAAAACCGACACGTTCAGAATCAGGACGCCCGCCTAAACCTTATAACCTCGTTTCGAGTCCAATCCATTAGTGGGGAAGTGTTATTCTAGCGACTCACTTCCTCGGGTAACGCAGGTGTGATAAAGGCCTTACATTTATCATTATCCGACACTCGGTTCTGGGTCAGACGAATTTCGAAACGTAGTGAAATCTGGAGTTTTTGGTAATTGACCCCTTTTCGTTTTTTTACAACAATTTGCAAGGGCTGACTTTTCAAAAGGTCGCTGTCTTTGCCTTCCTTCCCTTCTCTATACCCAGGAGTGTGGAGTGTGAGTGGAAAAGATTTTTTCGGATCATTAGAAATATGTAAAGGATATTTTATAATGCTAATATTTCATAATTAGTTATATTTAATTTGTACTCTAGTTTAAATTCATTTGATCATTTCAATGCTTGTACTGACTGAACACTTGGAACTATTTATTTATTGTACTGTAATCTGGGCAAATAAACGTTTGAATTTGTAACTAAGCTTAAATACTTAGGATCACCACGGTCTGAGATATGACGTCATGTTTGAAATAAATGGTTTTACTACTCGTATACAATTATGCATAAAATAGAAAGGGGATATGACTGTTTACAATAGTTGAATATCAAAAGATACGCTACTTCCTCTTCCCATTGTAAAGATCAAAGCCAACCACTAAATATACAATATTTTATTTCGTTCCTTTCCGCGAATAAATTGAACCCGGAAATATATCGGCAATCTGCCATTGATTGCATTTCTCTTGTTTACTTGAGACGGCAAAAATGGCGCGCTTAGCAATTTAAATTTCGACAACGGCTGCCAGAGGACCGCCATGTTGAATAATTGTGGTCTATTCGGGACTAGTGGACCCGCTCGCGAGTTCGTTCGCGAAACTGAAACTCGTTAAATGTATTTTTTTGCTAGGGATTAGTCGGGAAAAAATATCCTTTTTGTTAACCAATGTCATAATTTACTTGTATGCCAAATTTCATGAAAATCAGCCCGGTAGGTTTTGTCTGATGCGCGTAAATAAACAGATAGAATTTTCAAAAACTATTTATTTAGGTTTTATATCACATATTTTTAACTCTCCCCTGTAATTTTGTTGGAAGAAATCTATAATGTGCAAACAGTCTTTCTACGATTTTATTATTATGTAAGGACAGCAGTAGCGTGGCGTCCAAAGAACTCGATTCCTACCGGCTTGCCTAATATCAGGCATTTGAGCACGTTATTCTACAGCTCTTAAGGGAAACGCACGCCAAATCTGCACCGGCTTGCCCAATGATATCTTTTACGCCACGCCACTGATAGACAGATAGGTTTAACTTGCAATGCCGGTATTTTTAGTACCTAAGCTCGAAACCGGAATCCCAATACCGATTTTTTGTATAAGTAATCTTACAAAAACTCATACAACAAAAAAGATAGGAAGCCCTATTCCTGTTCTTTTTTAGCGTTCCATGCACAAAAGACATTCCTGTTTGTTTATTTCGCAAACAGGACAGTTGTGTGCAGTGTTGCCGTCGTCATTGTTTGATTTTATGGAAAAACTGACATTGTTAAGTATCATACCATTTATTTAGGTAGTAGCCATAACAATAAAACTAGGCAACCAAACTAGGCTATAAGTCGATTGAACAAACAATTTCATTAAGTGATTCGGAAAACCAATTCTATATTCATGAATTCTAATGCATCCATTGTTTTCATACCAATTTCGATAATTACCCGTTTGGTAGGTCAAACTAAAAATCACGCAATAACTCATGTAATGAATGTATCATGATATATCTAATGATATCATGAGTTCATGTCGCTGTTTTGTTAAATTATAACTTGACACGACAAAGGTAGTTTAGCATCTAGCGCTATGTAGAGCAATCCTGTTAAAATATTTAGGTATAAAAAATATATAAACAAGAAAATCCTCGACCACTGGTGGTATAAAGAAGCATTGAAAAAAATACAGGACAAGTGCGAGTCAGTCTCGCCCACCGAGGGTTCCGTACAAATTTGTAGGTACATTATAATAAAGTACCCGATAAATTTTGACTCTTTTAGTAAAGTGTACCTTTTTAATGAGCTAATTAAAAAGGTATAGTTTTCAGATTTTTCATTATATGTATACTTGTAGTATAAGACGGTATTACTTTCCAGATTTCATAGTTCTAGGTCAACCCTTTGAATTCCTTGAGAGAGAGAGAGAAAGACAGACAGACGGACGGACAGACGGACGGATGGACAGAGAGACGGACAACAAAGTGATCTCATAAGGGTTCCGTTTTTTTCCTTTTGAGGTACGGAACCCTAAAAAGGAAGACATCCTGTTAAGGTGACTTGCACGTTCTCAATACCAATGAAAGGGTTAAAAATCAACTTTAAGGTCATTAATTTTGGTCGAAATAAATATAATTCCATAGCTTAATATTACATTTTGTCTGCGCAAAACAACGCATAAGAGTCAAAAAGCCGAATAAATATATAATATTAGTATTTGAAGCTTGAGTTGCAAATGATTCTAATATATTGATTTTTTGGGACTTCTCATGTTGTTTCGGGTATCAAGCAGTGTCATGGGACATAATTAAACCTTTGATTTGATTTGACTTCTAATCCTCTTTTCGTCAGTGTGGAGAAGTGAACAAATCGCATACCAGAAAGGATATTTTTTTTATAATTTTGCATCTTCATAGCAGTGTGAGTATCCTATTGCTAGAGTTCTATTGACAATATCTGATAATATATGCCTGAAAACAACCCAACTTGTTGCGTCTCGAGATGCATATTAGACCTACCCGAAAAGGATGTTCGTTTGCAACAACGACAGTTAAAGTTGCAACAGGCTGTAACAAAAAATATAAATGCTTGAACAGATCTCTCTCATATTTTGCAGTACGAATAACATTGACATAAATTGGAAGCGTCCTCAAATCTATCGGACAAATGCCCGACCTCCGATTTGCCAAATGGCGGTTCCCACAGATATTCGCACGTGTTATGGACGCCGATCAATCCATAACAGTTGCTGTTTCAATGCCAGGCCTTGCAATTTGATACTATTTGTAGTCTATTGAGGATAGTGGGTCACTTGGCAGATCTAGTTTATATTTTGTGTTCGATCCAATATATTTACTGGAAATATTCTAATTCTTTAGAATTAATTCGGAAATACTACAATCTTCAATGCCAGGCCTTGCAATTTGATACTATTTGTAGTCTATTGAGGATAGTGGGTCACTTGGCAGATCTAGTTTATATTTTGTGTTCGATCCAATATATTTACTGGAATGATTCTGATTCGTTATGACTTAATGTGGAAACACCACAGACTTTATTGCGATTATTGATACAAGGACGAAATAGCTCGAAAAATGAATTATGACCCACGGTTTTCGAGGCTTAATTCGAACGAGCGTCTCTGTCTTGCTGGAACAACGTGCTAACTACTACACCACCTAGCCACTTACCGGCCACGTTAAAATTTTAGGTGTATTTGTAACAGTTATCTCGGGAACGCGTGAAGGTATCGAGTTGAAATTAAAACCATATACTCAGATCTATGGTTCCTTGAAGCTGTAAAAAAATCAAACTTCTAAGTTAACGTAAAAAAAGATATGGTTGTTTATGCCACAAAAAGCTATAGGGTACTATCCGTTGACCTAGAACTATCGAATTTGGTAAGTAATTCCGTCTTATAATACAATTTAAGACAAAAATCTGAAACTATACGTTTGTAATTAAACCATTAAAATATAGTCTTTATTTAAAGTATTTGTACGGAACCCTCAGTTACATAAATTTTTAGCTAAAGGGACGTTAATTTACCCTTTTAAAAAAATCGTTTTTAATATATTACGCAGGAACTGCATTTCTTATTGTATGTTAGTTATACAAAGTGAAATTTTAGTGGTTGTTTTCCGTTTAAGGGCATATTCAGTATCGTGTTCTGATTAGGAAAAAGTGGAAGAAATTTTTTTTTTAACGCGAAAAATTTTTTTTTTTATGGAGCAGGTTGTACAAATTATCGGTCGTAAAAAACCCTCCATACAAAAGCGATTTTTTTTTTACGTCAGAATTTTTTTCTTCTTTTTCCTAATCAGAATACGATACTGAACATGCCCTTAAACGGAAAACAACTACTAAAATTTCACCGTGTATAATACATCAGTTACTTGAAACAGTCCCGCGGTTACTTAAAAGTGTGCATTGGAAACTTTACTTTTTAACTATAAAAAAAAGTGATTCACAATCATAACACTGGTGATATAAATATGCATTTAACACATTATTGTAATAACAATAATGAAAATAACCCATCGCTTAGTAATCAAACCCTACAAAAATTTAGCTAATCTGATCCACCCTTAGATGATTTCTGAAATTATGTAGGTAGCCTTAAATACATAAAAATAAAAATAATAAGGGCAACAAAAAACATTACTTTTGTTCAGCTGTGTAATATAATCTATCGTTTAACACTTCCACCAATTATACATTCAATCATAATATAAGAACCCGAGCCGGGATCGAACCCGCGCCGTGCGGTCTTGGTGCCATCGGCGGCGCAACTACTTGATTATTACAAGTTTTATTTTCACCCGAAGCCTTATTTTCTAGCTGATAGTTTATACGACGCCCAGACAGTTTTGATGCTTGCGGTTAAATTTCTGTTAAGTCAAATACAATGGAACGGTTTTTAGGGTTCCGTACCAAAATGGTAAAAAAGGAACCCTTATGGTGCGACTCTGTCTGTCTGTCTGTCTGTCTGTCTGTCTGTCCGTCTGTCACAGCCAGATATCCCAGGAACTACTGATGCTATCGATTTGAAATTTGGAATAGTGTTAAGAACCGCTAACCCGAGCTTATTGGACATAAAAAATATCTTGTACCTTTTTTACTTTTTTTTTAAAAGGCTCCGTAATGGGACTTTGAAAATTGAAAGTAGGGCTATTATATTGAGTGGGGTATCAAATGAAAGGGCTTAATTTGTAGATTAAAACACCATTTTTATTTTTTTTCTTAAATTAGTAGTTTTTAATGTATACATTTTTATGTACCATTCCCCCCCTATTATCTCCGAAGTTACTGATCAGAAAAATGTATCATAATTACTGATTATCAATATCAACCTGAACATTACAGGAAAACTAGAACGGTATTCCTAACTTTAATACTTTTTTAGAAATTTACAAAAACTTAATCCATCCATTAATCCATCTAGCGGAGAGTAGCAAAACTAAGCGATGGCCTTTTTCACGCTAGGGGATTTCCGGGAAAAAAACTAGATGGCGCTAAAACACTAAACATTTAACGATGTTATAATTGAACAAAGAAACATAGTATAGTAACAATTAGTTCGTAAACAGCTAATAATAAATAAATTTAAATACTGTGTCACGTTTGCAAAGTTAAATAATTGTAAATAATATTATAATTATTTTACCAAGCTTATACATAGATGGCGTTGTAAATTCGGGGAACAGCATTTTGTATGGAGAATAACAGTCCTCTTGATTTAATGGTCTTTGCTATTAAATAGAATCATTACACGTCAGGTTCTAAATATTACAGGGAAAATATAACTGTTTTCCTAACTTGCACGGATTTTTAGAAATTTGCAAAAATCATAACATATACTTATTTGCTTCTACTAAACAAATCGACATACAGTTTTTCTTGAACTATTCGCGTATCTACTTATGAGTTTGTACGGAACCCTCGGTGCGCGAGTCCGACTCGCACTTGACCGGTTTTTTTTATCTAATGGCTATAACGTACTCGAATCATAATGTACTATTATGAATGTTTATGTATAGTTCCACGACAGCAATTATATTTGAAATGGAGTAACATAAAATAACACAATAAAAGGGGAATAACAAGATAAAATTTAAAATACATAAAACTAAAACTTTTTATTCATAATAAGCATTTGACCGCAATCTCACTTAATGACGATGAAGTCAAATATAAAACATGCATGCCTATTGCCTACATGGCTTAAAGAATTCCAAATTATTAAGCAGGAGTTTCACGTTTTTGCTGTCTTTGTAACAAGTCTGACTAGGTAAATGTGGAGGCAACCTGTTATAAACATCTGAAATATAATAAATTACTTCATAATATTAGTGTCATATGATTCATAAGGATTTAAATCTTAATAACATGAAAAGATAACCCATCTTCAGTAAGTCCGAATATAGTTTGATGGTGTTTCTAAACCAGCTAAAATTCTTTCCGATGGTTGGGATTCTAATACGTTTCTACTCACTGACACATTAATATTGCCATACTTTTCCTTTCCGAAGATGTTCATTTTAATTCTGAGGTAAAACTAAAATAAACAACAACGTATAAATTTTTCCTTATATTCTCATTACTATTTTCCATGTACAGCAATTATTTTTTACAACAAACCAAAGATATGGATGTTTAATAAAATCCTTATTGTCTCTTAAAATGTTTGACCCTGTAAAACATTTTTACTAGATAAGCGGATTTATGCGTCAGGTAGGGAAACAAATTGGCATTTTATATCTATATCTTTACTTTTTTTGAAGATAACTCAACTTTTGTGCTTTTCCTGAAATTTGATATAAGTGAAGTTCAGGTCAATAGAATCCCATCAAAAACATTACATGTAAAAAGATGCAAGTCTCACCATGCAGTTCTTCTACAACAAAAAAGTTTTTTAGATGTAAAGTTAAACCAAGTCAGCACCGGGGGGGGTATCAACAGAACTCGATTTCCACCGACTATTATTTACTATTATTAGATCTATAAAATGTGTTCCTCCACGGTTAAATAATAGGCAAGTCGGTGGAAATCGAGTTCTGTTGATACCCCCCAGTACTGACTTGGTTTAACATTACATCTCAAAACATTTTTGTTGTAGGAGAACTGCGTTGCGAGACGTGCATCTTTTTACATGTAATGTTTTTGATGGGATCTCATTTCTTTTTGCAAGTGGTCTTCCTTTAATTATTACATTCCAATTCATTCTTTGTATAGGATATAGGTGTAATTTGTATAGGATTACAAACTTATGTGTGCTGTTGTGAGTGAAATTACAACATATTTAGGTTTTTAAGGACTTGATAGGCTTAAAACTAACTATGTTTAAAATTTGGAGCTTGAAGGTCTGCTAGAAGTACCTTAGAATTATGATGATCATCAGTCAGTCAGTGAGTCAGTGAAAGAATCAGTGAATCAGTGAGTGAGTGACAAAACTAAGGAAATTTGACGTGCAATAGTTCTTAAACTACACGTTCAAATTGAATGATATTGAGAATATATATAAGTCTTATTGTGCCGTATATATCCCTGAAATTTCAGGGTTCTAGCTTTAGCCAGTACAATATTACGGGAGGCTGAAAATAGCCTAAATGGCTTCGAGAAAAGGATGGTACGGCCGTGCCGTTGTTTTGCTTTCCTCGACTTGGTGGGGGCACTGCCGTGCCCCCAGATTATGAAATTCGAAGACTGTCGAATCTTAACTAATTTCCACCAAATTATAAGACGTCACAAATTGTATAGTAGAGGCTTAACGGGGCTGGCATTCTGACAAAAGCTCCCTAAAAATAAAGACTAAAAAAAAATAAGATGTCCAGGTAAACAGTCGCGAGTCTCTGTTCAATCCGAACTACTAGTTTTTTATCATGCAAAACAAGCGCATATCTGTATCGACTTGCGGAAAACTAGCCTGCGTAAACCTATGACTTATAACTTGCTAAGGTCGATGTTAGCATGTGTCGCAGTAGTTGCCTTCTTGAATCATTAAAGTCATTAGCAATAGAGGTGACGGGAGGGTGTCATGTCAACTATTGGGCATTAGCGTGTCACATACTATGATGTTTACCTCAGTGTTTTGTCAGCTTCAAGTATCAAGACTACTCGGTCGCGCCACATGCAGGACTCGAACAAAGCTCACAATACGAATTACCCTCACGCGCCTCCATCGGCATTCGGTACTCCCTACCCCTTTACAGCTAAAATGACAGAGGAACTATGCGAACCTGTTGTTTTTTTTTGGGATTTAATATATAGTTTATTGTTGTATCTTTACAACAATAAATCGGTATCGGGCTCGGTCTTCCGAGCAGTAAGCAATAGGTGGACGAGGGAATTCAAGGGCCGACCCAAAGGCGAGGCTCTTCGCACTTGAAGAATACGAATCGAAGTTACGACCTCGTAGCCGCTTTCCATCCTGCTCTACCGAGACCAATCGCAGCTCAGTTATATTTATAATCAAGGACCTTAAAATAAATAGCCGGACGTAGCCTCGCTAACAGATAACTGAAGCACCTCTAGTGAGCCGGTCGCTTGTCGCTGGTTGGTCAGTTCAATGTGTGCGTGCTGCTCATAGTAGGCTACTACGCTTGTTGACGTGTGCGTGCGGCTCATAAGTACGAGTAGGTACAAAGCCACCGGCTCCCTGCTTGAGTTATCTTTTAGTGAGGTTACGTCCGGCTTTTTACACTCACGGCCCACGGACAATGAATTCTGGTCATTTTCTTCATAATTGTTCATAGAAAATGACCCGAATTCATTGTCCATGAGTGTATTTTAAGGTCCTTGTGTATAATAGGTAGAAACAATGGCTCAAGTTGCATTCCATCCCATGCTTGATGTTGTTAAAGTAAAATAAAATGACAACGAGGGTGGAACCCAGATGATACCTTTAAGAATATTTAGGTCCCTTTGGGTAATTTCTTGTTAATTATAAGTTTCAAACACATAATGTTTGTTTCTTCAACAACAGCCGTTTATTTTATATTTGTATGTATGTTAAAGGACTAGTTCAAGGAAAAGAACTTTCTTCCCTATAAAGGTTCTCTTTTATATCTGTGACTCCAGTGAAAAGGGGTACAAGTCAAATTTGTACCAGGAGTCCAGGACTAAAAGGTCACAACTCTATAGTATGACTTAAGCTCTTTTGCTCCTAGGTTAAATGTGACTTGTACCCCTTTTCACTGGACCCACAGATATATAACTAGCATGTACCCGCGACTTCGCCCGCGCTATTCGCATTATTATCCAAAGTGAACTCCTTATCGGCTTGTAAAGTATAATATGTTTTAGTCCATATATCTTAACCCATTCCGTATAACATCCTAATATCTTCACAATCTTTCATATTTAAAATAATAGTAAGACAGAATAAATTAATTCAATAAAAATCTGAAGATTTGATCAAATAACATCACGAAAAAATAGCGTAACAACCGATTAACAGTTTGCACATTCTATTTTACATCATTCGTCACGAGGGAAAGCATCCAGGGAGGCTGAGATATAATTTCCATTTTTGCAACCATTTTATCCTCTTTCTGGCAGAATGGGAATTTATTGCGCCTGTTATTCGAAGGGAAACATGGCGCTGCGTGTAAGATTTTGTAATCGGTTTTGTATTGTGCGAGGGGTGTTTCAGTGTTTGTCACGATTTTGTGTGTTCTTGTTCTTATCGCTGGTTAGTTTGTGTTAGTCATGTCAAAGTATAACTTGATCAATTTCATATTATTACACTTTAGAACTATTTATAATTTATTATATAACTATGTAGGTATATCCTACTAATAATACTAATATTATAAAGAGACTCTCGCTAGGTGGCTGGATCAAGGGTCAAATACAGTAGGCGGTACCTACATCTGGACACGGCGCGCATAGTCGGGAGGTTCCTCTCTGCGCAGCCTTTACCAACGGTAGCTTGAGCCCCGCTCCGCTACCGATACCGGTTTCTAAAACTTATTCCAAATAAGATTTACTTATTTACTTGCCTGTAATTTTAAAATGACAAAAACTAAGAAGCAAAGACCTGAAAATAGCTGAACGTAGCCTCGCTTACAGATAACTGAAGCATCTCTAGTAAGCCGGTCGCTTTATACTTACGAGCAGCACGCACACATCAACCAGCGTAGTAGCCTACTACGAGCAGCACGCACACTCAAACCAGCCTTAAGCGACTGGCTTACTGAGATGCTTCAGTTATCTGTTGGCGAGGCTACGTCCAGCTATTTATTTCAAAGTCCTGGATAAGAAGACAATTTGACCGTAAGAACCAGTTTTATAATTTGTTCGTATTTTCTATGAAGTTGAATAAAATAAATATTGCGGGACAAAACTTACACAAATCGATCTAGCCCCAATCTAAGCAATGCTGGTATTGTGGGTACTGAACGACGATATACATACATAGATCAGTGGCGTGTCAGAAAAGATATCCTTGGGCAAGCCGGTGCAGATTTGGGGTACATTTTCCTTAAGAGCTGTAGAATAAGGTGGTCAAGTGCCTCATATTAGGCAAGCCGGTAGGAATCAAGTTCTTTGGACGCCACGCCACTGATAGATATATTTAAATAGATAGGAAACATCCATGACTCAGGAATTCTCGTGCTCATCAGACATATATTTGCCCTTACCAGGATTTAACTCTAGGACTTTTAGGTTCATAGGCGGCAGTGGCGTGGCGTCAAAAGAACTCGATTCCTAACGGCTTGCCTAATATCAGGCGCTTGACCACCTTATTCTACAGTTCTTATAGGAAAATGTACCCCAAATCTGCGCCGGCTTGCCCAAGGACATCATTTACGCCACGCCACTGATAGGCGGTGTCACTTCTACTAGGCTAAATATATCGTAAAAGATTTGATCTGTTAGTAAACTAATTTTTTATTAATTAAATATTGTAAAAATGACATCGACTCCACGACTTTTCCCCCACATTCGTCACTCAGTTTGGCCAACAATCACCGACACCATTGATTGCCGCTACATAATGCATGGTCCCCCTACCCACCCCTCAAATTATCAACTCACCAGTGTAACTTGACCCCTGACACCGCGGGGCTCGTACCGCGTCAAGTATTCAAGTCCGAGGTTAGAGGGGTCGAGTTGAGCTGGTGCTGGCATGCATGTCGATTATGTTCAATCGATTTTAATAATTACACGGTTGTCTGTCGGAGTGTGTTGGTGTGTTGCTGCGAAAGTTCGAATTGTTGAATATAAAAAAAGTTGAGGAATATAGGTCTAGGTAGAGCTAGCGAGAGCTAATCTCTGTCGGTAGATGCGGTCTGCACAGGACTGCACTCTGTGGCGATCTATGCGGAGTCCAGCAGTAGACGTCAGTGGTCTCTCTCGTAGATAGACTAATGACCTGCTAAAGGAGTCCGCTTAATGCGGGTGGTACAGGACCGGTCATGGTGGCGTTTTTTTGGGGAGGCCTATGTCTTCGGAGGTGACTCAGTGTCAACTTGGGCAAAAATCCTTTCGTAGCCCTGTCCGGCGTCTGTCCGTCTGCTTTCCTCTGTAAGTTGTATTTCTCAACCGATTCTCGTGAAATTTTATGAGCAGGTTTGATATTTTAAAAAGTTCTTTTTGTTGTTGATTTTCTTTCGTGGGGCTTAACAGACTTGCGAACTCCACAGCTCACAGAACCATTAATTTATGGTAGCCGAGTTGTTAGGACATGCGCCTTTCATGCGGAGGTCGTTGGTTCGACTCCTGGCTCGTAACAATGAGTTTTTCGGAACTTATGGTGGTGAAGGAAAAACATCGAGAGGAAACCTGCATACATCCGAAAAAAAATCAAAGATATATGTGAAGTTTTACACCCGTACTGGGCCAGCGCAGGGACTTCAGCACGGTGTTGTAAGACATTTTTTTTGTAAATTTACATAATTATGTTGCTTTTACTATGTCTATAAATATAGGTATATCTTCTATTTATAGATAATCACAATCTGATTTTAGCATCACATTATTGTTAAAATCTCTCATTTATGTTATAACTAGGCTCTGGATAAAAAATATATAAGAAAAAACATAGAAATAGGCTTTTTAAAAATAAAAAAATAACGTGAAGTTTAACCGTGACATTAACTTGCTTTGGGAACGCGTTAACAGTGTTTTCATTGGTCAGTACGCTTTTAGCCCGAAATATGGTGACACACATATTAAATTGGAATCGATATAGGACTAAGGTAGGTATTCCATGTAATTCTATAAAAACACATTTTATTGTTGGGGCAAAAAAGGTGACTAATGTCACCGTAGGGTAACTCAGGCCGAGATATAATTAACCGAGCGAGTGCGATGCACGAGCGAAGTATCTCCGCTTCAGCTTGGGCAAAAATAATTGCGTGTGTCTGTCCGGATGTCTCGCTGTTCTTCTCTACAGGTGCTCAACCGAGTCTCGAGAAATGTTGTAAGTTCGATAATTATATATTTTCTGCCACACCTGGCCATAAAGTGGCTTTTACCGCCCGCTACGCGTACGGAAAAAGCCGCTTTATGGCCAAGTGTAGACATAAAATGATGTACACAACACGAGAGGTAATAAAGAAAGCCCTCAATTGCATATTTACGTCCCACGCTTGCAGCTCGGGCCGCAAACATCTGCGATCTCGGCATTTCTTTGTTTTACCACCCTAGTTGTGTAATGTACTATTTTTTGTCGATTACGTTTTTAGAAAATTATCAAAATGGCGGATCTTTGGGGTTGACAGACTCGCGAGGCCACTAACATAATAGGTTAGCTGCGATCAAACCGCGGCTCAAAAGACGCTGACGCAGTGAATTCGCGGCGACGCGCCTCAGGCGTCACGTTTTTGACGCGTGCTGTGCACACCGCGGCTCAAAAGACGCTGACGCAGCGTATACGCGGTGACGCGCCTCAGGCTTCACGTTTTTGACGCATGCTGTGCACACCGCGGCTCAAAAGACGCTAACGCAGCGTATACGCGGTGACGCGCCTCAGGCGTCACGTTTTTGACGCGTGCTGTGCACACCGCGGCTCAAAAGACGCTAACGCAGCGTATACGCGGTGACGCGCCTCAGGCGTCACGTTTTTGACGCGTGCTGTGCACACCGCGGCTCTAAAGACGTTGACGCGGTGTATACGCGATGACTCACCTCAGGCGTCACGTTTTTGACGCGTGCTGTGCACACCGCGGCTCAAAAGACGCTGACGCAGCGTATACGCGGTGACGCGCCTCAGGCGTCACGTTTTTGACACGAGCTGTGCACACTGCGGCTCAAAAGACGTTGACGCGGCGAATCGTATTTGAGTAACGCCAAATACTCTATGTATATTGTTTTGTCCTGCGCTTGTTATCTCATTAGTCTTATCGCTCGGTACAGTCGCCTACAGATATATGGCACTGTACCAAATAAAAATCATAGACACATACAGTTGTTTTTTCTGTCTAGAACACGTTTTATTAGTTTATACTGTATGTGACGTTTCCAGACAAAAATTACACCTTTCCCGCTTCTTGGCAAGGATGATTTGTAAACTTGCATCTTCGTAACAACAACCAATAGCCATTGCGTAGGAATAGTCGTACACATATCGGCGAAAAAAATCAAAGGTGTATGTGAAGTACCCTAGCCCATTCAGTCTCATGTTCATGAGAGTAGACCTATATATAATACCTACATCCAATAAGTAGTGGACGTCCGTGGCAGATACATTCGAGTATAATGTAAGTACTTGTACTTTTTTTAATCCTGACAAACTTCCAAGCCTTACTGGCTATTGCACAAATCGGACCCGGTGGGGGCCGTGGCGTTCCCTGGGGTCGAACCAGGTCTCTGGCCGGACCACCTTGAGTGGATCGGACTAGGTGGGGGCCGGGGGCGCCTGGGGCCGAACCAGGTCGCTAGTCCGCCTTGAGAGGGTTGGACTAGGTATTTCAAACAAAATAATAACATTAACAATGAGCAAGAGATACTTCGCCGCGACAGTACGCGTCATCCAATTACCATACCTAAATACCTAAGTAGTTCAGTATATGCTCTCGGTCGTCTGGGCATCTCAGTGTCACGGCGATCGTGCTCGCAATGACACAATCCAACATAGTCACGCTGTTGCTAGTCGCTTGCGCAGCGGCGAGCGCAGCGCAGGATGCGCGGGAGTCCAGGACCGTGCAGACCACGCAGGGGCCCGTGCGGGGATACAAGACGGACGACGTCTTCCACTTCTATGGGATCCCGTATGCCACCGCGCCTACTGGAACGCGCCGCTTTACGGTAAATTTACATTCGATAAAAAAAACTACATACCTAACTTTAAGTACGGAATAAGTAATAGTATGACATATAGAAGTCTCTCTCTCTAACAAAATTGTCAGTCGGGTCCGACCACCAGACGGAACGCACCGCATCCGACCGTCTTTCTCTATCGTATAACGCGTGCTCTTTCTGATCGCTGGTTAAGTAAATAACTAAATCTACAATAATTGTATAGGTTAATAGAACAAGGTCAGGTAGAAAGGAAAAGATGTAGAGAACGATATCCTACCCGATGGACATACCTTCTAAAAACTCACCAAATCATCCGTGATTGAGTGCTCTCGCAACTTTCAACCGCCAGAAACGGAGAAACATCGCGAAGGAAAGTTTGAAAGTCCACCAAGAAGTAATCGGAAGTGAAGATCAATCATATACGACGTCCGAACAGCTACGACCACTTTAACAAGAGTGTATGACTAAGAAGGATAATTCTAAATCCCACTCCCACTAATATTATAAATGCGAAAGTTTGTGAAGATGTTTGGATGTTTGGATATTTGGATGTTTGGATGTTTGTTACCTTATAACGGGGTAGCAACTGGATGGATCAAGCTGAAATTTGGCATGCAAGTAGACCAAGTCCTGGATTGAAACATAGGCTACATTATATCCCGGTAAAGAGTTCCTTTGGGACAATAACGGGAACAACGCGGGCGAAGCCGCGGGAAAATGCTAGTATGAAATAATTCCGCCAGATCTCATCCTAGAGGTAGCTGACGGTATTGCCACGCTAAATGGTAATGCTGATCCTCAGTGCTAGAAAGAAGCCAGCCTTCTGATCTCCCGACACTTAGGCTGCGTTTCCACCAGAGTGCAGAGCTACGCGAGGTAGCGGAGCGGTGTGCGAGGAAAACTCCACCAATGCCGGGCTGCGCTAAACGAGGATAGGCACGTGGAGCATGTGGTTCTGGAGTGCCCCCTTACAAAATACACAACCATATAGAAGATCTCATAAATCTTACCGACAATGCAGTGGCCTACCTGAAACGGGCAGCATTTTAGATCCTACTAATACTAATTGTTTTATATTACATCCAGTGACATTACTACGCCATACGATAAATAATAACCACATTTTTATAAAAAAAAAACCCGACCGCGGTGCACTTAGAAACTGCATAAAATCCGCCATTTTGTTTATTTTAACAAACTTCATACCCGGTGACACTCGCACCATCAAGACGAATATAATGATGTAACATTTATCAAAATCGGATGTGCCGTTGAGTAGTTACGAGCGGACATAGGAACGGACATACATACAAGTCAAACACATAACCCTCCTTTGGGCTTCGCCGCAGTCGGGTAAAAATAAACAGTCGTCTTGAATTCATCAAACTGGTGGTCTGATTTAATCCCTTATCCTAAAACACTACGTGGTGTCAGGTGTCAAATTTGCAAATCAGTTCGTTTTGTACAATCAGTTTGTTTTGTATGTCGGGAAAAAATAAAAGTAGTGGAGTGAGCGCGCGTAACGAGTTTTATGCGAACAATACAAAAACCGCCGCCGATGTCTGAGAACGGTAACATGGCGAATAATTGGCGTGATTGGAAAAATACATTTGAATGGTATATGGTAACATCCGGCCGTGAAAATTTGTTGGATAAGGAAAAATGTGCCTTGTATTTGCATATAAATAATTGGAAATAGTGAGCGCGAAATATATAAAGAATTGGACTTATGAGGGGGCAAAATACTTTTTTCACACCTCCTATTCAGAAAAAAGTATTTTGATCCCTCATAAGAGGGATCAAAGTGATACTTTTCTGTTCAAGGACAACAGGGTATTTTTAGTTTGAACCTACTTAGAATATGCCATACCATAGACAGCATTATGAATATATTACAGACAGAGGGCGGTATAATAAGGAATGGCCCAGACCACAGGTGTTTGCGGTCCGAGCCGCAGGCGAGGGCCATAAATATAATATGGAAGTGGTAAATTCGTCCCGTCCGTAAAAAATAATAAACGTTTTATAAAATAATAAGAGACTATAAATTTAACAATTTAACATTTCATTTTATTAAAAATGTATGATGCTCTTTGATTAACTATATATTTCGTTATTTTGGTAGGTAGCGTTTGTATTTAAATTTTCCTCATAGTCGGTGTGAAAAGTAGTATGTGTCACAAGGTAGCAAAATTATTTTCACCACGGGCGTAAACACTTGAATCCCTCACTACGCTCCGGATTCTACTTTAGAATCCCTCGCTACGCTCGGGATTCAATTGTAGAATCCTTCGCTTCGTTCAGGATTCAATGTACGCCCTCGCCGTAAATACATCATTTTGCTCCCTTGTGACACAATCTACTATTTCTGAATAGGAGGTGTGAAAATACTTTTTTCTGAATAGGAGGTGTGAAAAATGGGTTAATGATCCACTTTTCGATACAGTTTTGTTTTGAGACTTGTTTTACTTCTTTCCTTCTCAGACAAATTGTATGCTATGAAATAGTACCTACAATTTGTCTGAAGAAATCATTTGCGTGTTTTTATATATTATTCTTAATACAGAAACTAAGGCTAAACATAGTATGCCCAAAAGAGGTCATAAATGTAAGAAATAAGTTGTAAAACGATGTATGGGAACAATAGCAGCCATCCAAGGACCTTAAAATAAATAGCCGGACGGAGCCTCGCTAACAAATTACTGAAGCATGTCTAATAAGCCGATTACCTGTGTGCGTGCTGCTCGCAAATCTCGCAATAGGAAAAAAATAGTTGATGTGTGCGCGCGGCTAGTAAGTACAACCAGCTTCAGTTCTCTGTTGGCGAGACTTCGTCCGGCTATTTATTTTAAGGTCCTTGTAGTCATCATAATTTCATAATACGTAACAGTTAGACTTTGTAATACTTGATTATGTTTACGTGTTGCGGTAAAAAAACGCGCATGATCACAATATGCGATAAAAAATAATAAAACCTTTGTGCGCAATATACCCGCTGTAGGTACCTCAGTGGGGCCTGGCGTCAAATATATTCGTATTAAGGCAGGAGCAGATTTGGATTACCTTTTCTTCAGGAATAGTAGATACTCCGGTCAAATTATGCTTTAATAACCACATTTTTACTAAAAAAAACCCGACCGCGGTGCACTTTGAAACTGCATAAATTCCGCCATTTTGTTTATTTTAACGAACTTCATACCCAGTGACACTCGCACCATCAAGACAAATCTAATGATGTATCATTTATCAAAATCGGATGTGCCGTTGAGTAGTTACGAGCGGACACAGGAACGGACATACATACATACATACATACATAAGTACATACAGGTCAAACACATAACATAACCCTCCTTTGGGCTTCGCCGCAGTCGGGTAAAAAATTGGCAAGCCGGGCGGGTTCTGTGGACGTCACGCCACTTGTACAGTCGGCCTCAAAAGTAGCTGGACACTTTAGTACTGCACCACGATAGAAATGTGTACAGCAACTTTTGAGGCCGACCGTACCTATAATCATTAGGGCCAGTATTCAGTCAAAATACCAGCGTACATAATTGGACTTAGTAAACATCATAAACAGATAAAATAATTATCTTCTTATGATAATAACACTTATATGTAAAGTTGTTTATTATTGAGCAACAAGTACAATCAAATATAACAGTAAATATTTTCTCAATCAAAACAGAATGTCATGAAAATGTCGTCATTATTTAGATTCTGCGGTAAGATGCGGGATTTTACTTATACGAAGTTCAAATCAAATAGGCTCTACGTATATTTTACTTTGTTATTTGTTTGATTCATAATTAATTTAATTTGTGGCGATAAGCCAGAATAACATAAAATGTTGCCCATGGTCTTTAATAAAATACCTGCCTTTTTTAATGCTCTGCTTGGTTTACCTGTGGTGGCCAGTTCCTATAGGCCTGAGGACAAAATACCTGATTAAAATAATAAATACGTGATTAAAAAAATATTTTTTTTACTATTAACTTCCCCGTAAAATAATTCACTCCACCGAATATTTAGCTACTAAAGGTACTCAAGTATAATATCGTAATTGCAGGCGCCGCTCCCAGGACCAATTTGGATGAAACCACTTGAAGCAGTCAATAATGAGATAGTTTGCCCGCAAGGCAAATTTCCAATGCATGATTTTACCCATCTCGATATGCGAGAGGACTGTCTAGTAGCGAACGTCTACATGCCTGACACAGAAGAGACTAACCTTCCTGTTGTGGTCTACGTCCACGGAGGAGCTTACCAGTTAGGCTTTGGTGAAGGGGTGACACCAAACTCTTTAGTGCAAACAAAAAAACTAATAGCTGTTACCTTCAACTACCGCTTGGGAGTGCACGGATTCCTCTGTCTGGGTACAAAAAACGCGCCCGGTAACGCGGGTATGAAGGACCAAGTCGCGCTTCTTCGTTGGGTGCAAAAAAATATTGCCAATTTTGGCGGGAGCCCTGATGATGTCACTATCGCTGGGTTCAGTGCAGGCTCCTCAGCAGTAGACCTTCTAATGCTCTCAGAAATGAGTAAAGGTCTGTTTAATAAAGTAATACCAGAGAGCGGTGCCAGTGTAGGTGTCTGGAGCGTTCAACTTGATCCAGTGCAAAATGCAAAAGATTTCGCCAAGCAGCTTAATTTTACTAACGTGGACGACATTGATAGTTTAGACAAGTTCTACTCAACTCTGTCCTATGATGCTTTAACAACGGATCTGTATATAAATAGAACGGACTCGACTTTTGTATTTTCACCATGTGTTGAGCGTGATGTCGGCGTTGGTAAGTTCCTTGAAGATTCACCTGTAAATATTCTGATAAATGGAAAATACAGGAAAATACCTGTCCTATACGGATTTGCAAATATGGAAGGCTTGTTTCGAATTACACTGTTTGAACAATGGAAAAATATGATGAATGAAAAATTTTCAGACTTTTTACCGGCTGATTTACAATTTAGAAATAATAAAGAAAGGGAAGAAATTGCGCAAGTAATTAAAGAGTTTTATTTTGGTGATAAATCTGTATCAGCCGAAACCATTCAAGGGTTTATTGATTACTTCTCTGATATCATGTTCGCCTATCCTCATTTGAGATCTGTAAAATTACAAGTCGAAGCTGGTAGTGATTCTATATATTTGTATGAATATTCATTCTTCAAGCCATATCCAAAAAGTGCACGATTACCGGAATATATACTAGGTATAAAAGGAGCTGGACATTGTGCTCAATCTTTTGCTATACTAGAAAATATAGATAATATTAAACATGATCCTGAGCCGGACGAATATAAGAAAATGAAGAAAATCATGGTTGAACTGTGGGTGAACTTCATCACTACTGGGTAAGATAACTGAGTGTTTCATACAATAAATGAATGTAATGATATTAACAGTCAGAAAAAATAAAGTCTACATTTTTAAAGTAAACTAAAATATATACCGCCGGCTACTTTTCCGCTAATGTACAGAACGCCAAGAAATTGGTATACCACTTTTGAACACCGAAACCACTCAATAAGGTCGAAAAGTGGTATACCACTTCTTGACTTACTGCACCACATTTACATCTATTCATATTTTTCAGAAAACCAGTTCCCGATGGTTCCCACCTCCCATCTTGGCCGCCAGTTGGTGATAAAAGGTCGCCGTATATGGAACTCGGAGAAGAGATAAAATTGAAAGGGTTTCTCTTAGAGAAACGTGCTCGCTTCTGGGACGACATCTACGACCGATTCTATAGGTCACCAGTGGCACCATCCCAGCCCAAATTCAGAACTGAACTTTAAATTTATGACAGAGTATTTATCCGCGGCATCGCCTGCGTTATTCCCGTTGTTATCTAAATCAACCTCCCTAGCAGGATATAAAATATCCTATGTGTTAATCTAGGCCTCGTATATCTGTGTGACAAATGTAATTTCAATCCATTCATATGCTACCGCGTAATTTAGTAACAAACATCCAACATTCAAACATTATCACAAAATTTCACGTTAATGATATTTACTATAGTTCGTACCGGATAAAAATAGACTCTAGAGGGACACAGAAGCAGAGATTCCAAACATTTTTTGTGAAGTTGTAACGATAATTATTTGATGTAAAATTGTAAGACAGTTTGTCAAACCATAGAATAAACTTTCACTTCTTCTTCGCGATGGTCGTGACAATGCAAACGCCTCTTCCACTGCCCCACAGAATCATTCATATTGAACGTTACAAATAACTATTCACCAATTACTTAGGAATAACAAACTATAACAGAAACAATATACAATTAAAACAACATACAAATTCGATATAACTATTTGATACTCGTAGTACAATACAATAAGGACAGCTCTGAGCTGTCTCATATATTGAGTGTTGCGTATCTCTGGCTCATTGGGTATTTTACAAGGACACTTTTTTATTTTCAGCCAACCAAAAAGTATGAATATAATCAATATTTTATTTATGAGCATCTACTTTAGAAATGTCATCTATTGGATTTCAACCTAAAACCGGCACTATAAATAACCTTTTTTTTCTTCTGTCTATTCCTATACGAAACAGACTGTAGTAGGATAAGAAAATAATAAGAACTTTGTTGAAGTTACTTTTGTTTAAATGTCACAGAATTCATAATAAGATATTTTTAAATTAATGGTACCAATCTTAATAAAAATCCCAAAAACTGACCAATAACACGTGTGTGACCATTAATTTTGGAAGCTTTATAGTATGGGAGGCACGGGCAAAATGTTCAACTTATTTCCTCATGAAAATGCTCTGTTTCGCCCTTATTTCGGTCTACTTCCGGTCACAAATCTCAACGTCTGGCACCTCGGAGTGGTTGCGTTTGCCCAGCGGAGACCCGTAAACTTGCAAAAAAATCTGGAAAAATATCTTATCGCATCAAGGATAGTTTTGTACATTTAATACGCTAACGGGACAGAATAATATACTAAAGGGGCAGATTGATACGTCTCATTGTACACCGCACCTTACTGAATCAAAGTGCCCCGGCGGACTTTTTTTTACAAGCAATTAATTTATAAAAACATATTTAAAAGCACTGTTGAATATATTCACATACCGTTGGCAACATCAATCAATAAAAACAACTAATTATACGGTACTGAGACCCGATCACATTTCGAGTAAAATTTTAGTAAGCGGCAGCACGAATAAGTTTATGCCCATAGAAGGCCAACGGTGAATTTGCGACGAGTGTCGTCACAACTGTCATTCTTGTGCATGTCCTTGAGCGTCCCAGTGATGCGCCAGACTTCGTAGCGTTTTTCGATATTCAAATATTGGTTCTGTATAAATGTGCCACTTGTATCTATGTGCCCCCCTCCCTAACTACCTCTAATTTAACATGAAACACAATCCTGCCGCCATAACGCAAAAATGCACATCTAACATTTTTTTTCGACACTGAGTCATACATATTCGGAATCAGTAAATTTCACCGATTCCGAATATGTATACAACTCAGTGTCGAAAAAAAAAGTTAGTTGGGCCCTTTTGCGTTATGGCGGCAGAATCTGTAATAAGAAGTTGATTTTTGTCAAGAACTAACTATCAGTAAATTTTGGACCCATGTTGAATTTAAAAATGACAGATGTCACTTTTAACGAGCGATGCGTCATGCGATACGCGATACATAGTATTTTGCGGTTGCAGATTTCAAAAATTACATGCATTTTTAACTTTAATTTTGATTCTTCCGAAGGTCGATTTGGGAAATCCCCCCATAAATCGGGTTTTTTGAGACTTCTAGTGTCATTTCGCGCAGACAAAATGCAACAAGCTATAAAAGGATACGCATTATAACCACAATTGATGTCATTGATTCAAGAAGGGAGAAGTCTCAAAAAACAGAATTAACGTGCAAGCCCTTGAAGGCCAGCGCCATCTGTCAACATCAAAAGTATTTTGGCGAAATTGCGTATTTTTTGCTTTTTGAGTGCTAATGTCGTTCAAGTAAAACATATCAAGCTATAAAATAAAACACATTTCAAAGATAATTGATGCCGTAGAAGCAAACAGGGACTCTGTAGGTTTGTATAGAAAAACGACCGAGTACGATAAGCGCCGCTGGGGATGGGTAACTACCCGGGTAAATACCCAAAGCTGGGTAAAAAAAAGCCATGTATGCTGTTCTCTGTACTCTCGTCAAGGCAACTCTGCAGTGCTCTTCAATGTCTTCGGCCACCAGACCAGGCTGCCGTACAGAATGATTGGTCGTATAGATCCGTCTAAGTACCTCAGGATTTTAGATCCCACGTCATCCCGTATGCTGATCTGCACATTCCAAACACTCTAGCTTTAGCTTTGGCTTCAGTTTTGGTACCTATTGTCAACCAACATTAATTTAAAGCCATAGGAAAATTACAGCACTCTCCTAAATATCTGAATTTCTGCGTGTCCTTGAATGCTCTTTCTGGTAAATAGTACTATCACTGTTTTGCCCAGGTTGAAGAAAAGCTAATGACTATTGCTCCATCTCATCACATTCATCAGTGCTTCATTCATGATTCCTGATACCGTGCTGGGGAACTTCCCATTCACAAGTCACCAAATCATCTGCATACCCTACCGTGTCGGTGGGCTTAATTTTAAATTTCTCCAGTAATTAGTCCACCACCAAGCCCCAAAGAGTAGGATAGCACTCCACCTTGTGGACATCCCTATGTTGCCGTAGCTATTTCGTCCCCCGTCAGGGTGGATTTCACGTTCATTCTGTTTTTTTTTGAGATTTCTCATGTCATTTCGCGTAGATAAATGTATCCAGCTATAAGATGAAACAAATTGCAACCCCGACTTATGTCACGGAAGCAAATGATGACCCTCTTTGTGTTCGTATGTAAAACTAACTTTTTCCAATCACCTTAAGCCATATTTTTAAATATACGTTGATTCTCGATAATTTCGGATTGTCTATTTACTATTTCGTTGGTGATTATTAATAGACAGTATATTTGCATTAAAATCAGTATTTTTTTTGTTTCCTATTATTAAACCAAAACTAATTAGCCAAATTCTTATACCTTGTATACAAACGAGTACTTGTATATTTAACAGGTAGGTAATACCTCTAACTAATATGGGCACTCAATAGGGCGAATGCCTTTGATAAACATGAAAAATCCCTAAATTATATATGTTGGCTTTGTAGATTTTTTGCCCAGAATTACACATATAATTACTCTGATTGTACACTTTTTTTACAAATCTAAACCTTCATACTTAATTTGAAAAATATCTACCCGTCCATTTGGGTAGATACGGGTAAATACCCGGTAAATGGGTATTTATCGGGTATTTACCTGGGTGGGTAGATTGGGTAAATACCCACGACCCATCTCTAAGCGCCGCCGTCGTAAGATAAGGTAGATACATAACTATAACTCGTTATGATTCAGATATTTATAAATAAATCGTCCTCGATCGTGGCACCGTCAGTGTCAAGGCAATTGTACTCGCGATGCTACATTCAAACGTAGTCACGTTGTTATTAGTCGCGAGCGCGGTAGTGTGCGCAGCGCAGGATGCGCGGGAGTCCAGGACCGTGCAGACCGCGCAGGGGCCCGTGCGGGGATACAAGACTGACGATGTTTTCCACTTCTATGGAATCCCGTACGCCACCGCGCCTACAGGAACGCGCCGGTTTACGGTAAGTTGGAAACTATGTTCTTTTAGCTTATTGTTTTACTGCCTCCGTAACAAAAAACTGTGTGCCTCAAATACGCAATTAAATAAATTACCCACAATCCGACGCTTCTATACTTGAACAGTTTTGTTAACATTTTGAATATTGGAATTTTAACTACGCTACGCTTAGAAATGGCTTAGAATCTGTAAACTTAGTTGACATTTTCGACGCTCGTTACGGTCGACCACCTTTAATTAAAATTTGTGGTTGTTATAGGTATCCAAATTCCTTCCTTTTCCGTTCCTTACAAATAGCATAATTCATTTACGCCAGAAAATAATCAAATGAACACTTGCTTATTATGATACTAGACTGCCGGAACTTTGATCAATAGACTGCCGGAACTTTGTTTTCGAATTTTCAATGAGATGGTGCTGTACCTACAATTACCAAGGAAATCGTACTTTGCACTGTTAAGATTGATAATAATGATTGAGTAATTTGTTAGTTATAATCAAAGATACTACGAGTATATATCGATACCTTTAGACTCAAAGGGCGTAAACGCCATTAGAACCTGCGGCGTTTACGCCCTTTGAGTCTAAAGGTATCGATATAACAATCACAACGGGATAACATGTCATGATTATACTGTTTGTCAGTAGGTTTGGTGGGACGTGGGAGACTAAATTATATTACCTAAGCCTCATTTTATCCTATTCTTCTATTTTAACCGAATTTTTGGTTACAACCTCCTCATTACCCGCCAGTAAATAGGTACGTCTTAAGTAAATACTTATTCGTACTTTTGTTCTACTTTACAGTTATTCAATTGTAGTTCTTATCTATAAAATGCATTCAAGTATGATATTGTAATTGCAGGCACCACTCCCAGGACCAGTATGGATGAATCCACTAGAAGCAGTCAATAATAAAATAGTTTGTCCACAAGGCAAGTTTCTAATGCAAGGTATCACAAATTTGGAAATGCAAGAGAACTGTCTGATAGCAAACGTTTACATGCCTGACACAGAAGAGATTAACCTTCCTGTGGTGGTTTACGTCCATGGAGGAGCCTACCAGTTAGGCTTCGGTGATATGGCGTCACCGAACGCCTTAGTGCAAACCAAAAAAGTAATAGCTGTAACATTCAACTACCGATTGGGGGCGCATGGATTCCTATGTCTCGGCACAGAAAACGCGCCCGGTAACGCGGGAATGAAAGACCAAGTTGCGCTACTTCGTTGGGTGCAAAAAAACATTGCCAATTTCGGTGGCAACCCTGATGATGTCACTATCGCCGGGTACAGTGCAGGCTCCTCAGCAGTAGACCTGCTCATGCTCTCAGACATGACTAAGGGTCTGTATAATAAGGTTATACCAGAGAGTGGTGCTAGTGTAGGTGTCTGGAGCGTTCAACTTGATCCAGTGCAAAACGCGAAAGATTTCGCTAAGCAACTAAACTTTAGTAACATAGATGACATTGATAGTTTAGACAAGTTCTACTCAACTTTGTCATACGATGCTATAACATCTGATATTTTCATGGATAGAATGGACTCAACTTTTGTATTTTCACCATGTGTTGAGCGTGACACCGGTGTTGAAAAGTTTCTTGATGAGCCTCCAGTTAATATCCTCATAAGCGGAAAGTATAGAAAAGTACCTATTCTGTACGGATTTGCAAATATGGAAGGCTTGTTTCGGATCCCACTGTTTGAGCAATGGAAAGACAAAATGAATGAAAGATTTTCAGACTTTTTACCTGCTGACTTACAATTTAGAAATAATGCAGAAAAAGAAGAAATTGCGCAAGAAATTAAGAGGTTTTATTTTGGCGATGAACTTGTATCAGTCGAGACTATTCAAGGTTTTATTGATTACTTTTCTGACGTCATATTCGCCTATCCTCACTTGAGATCTGTGAAATACCAAGTTAAATCGGGTAGTGATTCTATATATTTGTATGAATATTCGTTCTTCAAACCTCAGGCCGAAGGTGAAGGAATACCCGAATATATACGAAATATCAAAGGAGCCGGTCATTGTGCTCAAACATTTGCTATACTGGAAATTAAGTTTTTTAATAATGTCGGTCATGATTCGGATGAATATAAAAAAATGAAGGAAACTATGGTTGAAATCTGGATAAACTTCATCACTGCTGGGTAAGTTTAGTTATAGTTTAGTTCATTTGTGTAATCTATTAAACAAATGGACTGTAATAATATTATTTTCTGATGTTTATTTATATCTCGTTTCATTTTAAACAAAATACAAAAATCGAACGTAACCCGTCATGCGGCTTCAAAATCATCTTGAAAACGGAAAATAATAGTAGTTAATGCAACTGATGCATAATAACGTGATGGTCGAGTTTCATAATAAGATCACACGAAGGCCTAATGACTTACGGTTTTATCAACACATCCTATAAATCCTGAATCATGTGTTCGGGAACCGTAAGAATGACCTCCATTGCACTGCCGACCAACTATACACACGGGCAATGAATTAATTGTCCGTGAGTGTAGACTTTCATAATAATATCGATTTCGATACTAATATGATTTATTCATACATTATAATAAATAATAACACTGTCACAGATATCAAAATAGAGAATTTATGATATGGGTGTAGATAAATAGTATTGATGTATATCTTTAAAACGTGAACTCTGACTATTACCCTCTGATATTCTCGGGAAACGAAGAATAGTGGTCATTAATGAGAATTCTAAACTTATATGAATTAATTGAGGTATAGGTAATGCGCGATATGCCTTCCGGTTACTTTTGCTCTAATGTGCCACATGTACTTTTATTTCAATTTCATCTTTCAGAAAACCAGTGCCTGAGGGGTCTCACCTCCCATCTTGGCCACCAGTTGGTGCAAATAGGTCGCCGCATATGGAACTTGGAGAAGAGTTAAAACTGAAAGGGCCTCTCTTGGAGAAACGTGCTCTTTTCTGGGATGACATCTACGACCGGTTTTATAGGTCACCAGTGGCACCTTCCCAGTCCAAAATTAGGACGGAACTTTAGTTTTATTTTATGAAAAAATAAAATAAAAGTATCGTTTCGTTCGTACAATGTAAAAGTCTTGCCTTGTTATTGCTTTGTTGACATATGCTGAGTGGGTTCCATTTTTGTAACCATCGTGCCATTAATTTTAAGAATAGATTAAGTTTGTATCCTAGTTTATAATTATGCAATAATGGTGTTTTTGGTGCAAAATAAATGTATCTTCTTCTTCTTTATTATGCTTTGACTGAAAAAGTAATAGAAAAAGTGTTTCGTTGCTGGTGGAACTTTTATTTATTTATAATTGAATGCAAATGTACACAGAATTTCGTCCTAAAGATGGTTTGTATAAGAATATCTTATTGACAGTACCGATAAGTAAACCTTATTACCGACGACCGCTTTAGCTTAGTTGGTAGTGACCCTGCCTACGAAGCAAGAGGTCCTGGGTTCGAATCCCGGTAAGGGCATTTATTTGTGTAATGAGCATGAATATTTGTTCCTGAGTCATGGATGTTTTCTATGTATTTAAGTATTTGTATCTATTAAATATATCGTCGTCTAGTATCCATAACACAAGACTTATTGAGCTTACTATGGGGCTAGTTCGATTTGTGTAAGATTGTCCTCTAATATTTATTTATTTATTTATTATTAAGAAAGTAATCATATTGATGACGTTGTAAAATGGTTTTGTTTTTAACATGATGATTTTTTTTTGGCGACAATCTTATACAAATCGAGCTAGTCCCAAACTAAGCAATGCTTGTACTATGGGTACTAGACGACGATATACATACTTATATAGATAAATACAGTGTACTGAAATAGACAGACAAGATTAGGCTTTATTGAAAATTCTTTAAATATGTATTAACTAATACATTAACAAACAGGACACATTCATTTAGTGGCAATCCAATGTGCAACAATACTTGTACTGTAATGATGACTTGCAGTTTTCTGGGCGTAGCTGTGTTGGTGCTCTGATCACTGTATTTACAAAAACCACCTACTTGATTTTTTGCATGATGAAAGGGAAATTAAAACATCCAAATGTTATCAAGCGTCACCAGAACCTGTTGCATTACGTTTGCTGCCTCGAAACTTTGCTTCCAGATGTTATTTAATCCAGATTTCTACTGGTGTAAAAAGCAATCTTTCCCGAAATCGTTGCATCGTGACTAAACAACTGAATGGATTACAACCACTTATTGAATCACACGCACATCCACATGGTCAAGATCGCAGGTGGTTCTAGCGTCATTATTAACAGTGATATTTTCTCCACGTAGCCAGTAGAAAAAGGCCTAGGATTAAAAAAATATACTTGTGCAGAAAGAATTGAGATCAAATTCTATTCCTTTCATCGATTGAGTATCATAAAAAAAAATTTAGTCACACAAAAAAAATTTAGTTACACACTCAATCGATGTGATTTTTCCAGTAGCTCTGTTAGTTTTTTCTCCGGAGGATAATCGTGATATTTTTGATATTCGTTTTGACTATGAGTAAATAAAGGTGATTTAAATAAAGGTAAACAAAAAAAACACGTGACTCGGCTCGTTCAGCCAATCAGTGTAACGTTTTGTATCTGTGGCGCAATACTACTGGCTGAACGAGTCAAGTCACATCGTTTTTTGTTTACCTTTATTTAAATACCTAAAAGGACAGACTATAGACCCATAGAACTAAACATTATTGTAGCCTGAGTAAGATATTTATTATGTAAGTAATAAGTTGTGATATTATTATAAATATTATAATGTAATAAATAAACCCAAGGTTAAATACAGTCTAACTTGAGTTGAAGAATCGTATTTCATACAAGCCCCAAGCACAGAATAAGTAATCCCGTCCCAAGTTTGAACACAATTCACGCGGCTACCGCAGCTAATTTGCGGCCACTGTAGCTATAGACAATTATCCAATATTTTTTTCAGTTGTACACTCTTTTACATAATTATATTACCAATTAGGGCATAGTACGCCGTCCGTACCCAATTTTTGAGCTTTCTAATTTTTACTCTTTTAAGACCCTTAGACCAAAATATGAAAGAGTTACACCACACATATTTACCACTACACATATTTTAGATGTGAGTGTTAAGATACATAGGTATTTTTAGTTATTTTAAAAGCGTCATTTTATATTTAACACGTTCGCTGCGGGATCAAAACTGGCATTTTTTTATACGGTGCGTTAACTGGCCGATCGGCCTGGTACTTAAACTTTCCGCCGCGGCGATATGGGGCTTATTGGCCCGGTAAGGTATCGACAGATATAAATGACTATAACTAAGCAAAAACGTAAGAAATTGGATACCTACCTATCAATATCCATAGTAGACGAGTTGGTGGTCATAGTATTTGCTTCGCCTCGGGTTCCTATTATTCACTTGAGAGATATATGCAAAAATATATGTAAGGTCTTGTGACCCGAAACCGCATTGAATAATAGGTTTAATTGAGGAAGTATTAGTGATGGGAAATAAGTTATCGACAAAAATATCAAAGAAAAAAAAGAGACAAATTTTATGATAGAAACATAACAGACAGTAATAGTTACTATATTTCTCATATTCTACACAGAAAATATTATTATGCCACACCTGGCTAAAAAGTCGCTTTTTCCGCACGCTGCGCGTATAGAAAAAGCCGCTTTCTGGCCAAGTGTAGACATAAAATGATAATAAAGAAAGCCCTCGATTGCATATTTACGTCCGTCGCCTGCAGCTCGGGCCGCAAACATCTGCGACCTCGCCCTTTCTTTGTTTTACCACCCTAGTTGTGTAATGTACTATTTTACTGCAATTTCTTAATTGACAATCTCTAAAATATTTAAAAACCAATTACTTTACAACTAGCGGTAGAATAATTGCGCTAAGAAACAATAAAGTCGGTTTCTTTTAAAGGGTCCTAAAAGGTTCCTAGTATTATAGTAAACAAAGACTAAACATTTGGTCAAGTAAAAGGCGACCTTTTACTCCGGCAGATTTAAACTTATTTCCAAAGAAATTAAACTTTACAACTTACAATCCTTTTGTGTGACTGTCTTACAGTTAGAACTCTAAGAAATTCTCTTACGTAATGTGTTTATTATTGTAATATTTATGATCAAATATTACTGGAAGAGAGTCGCCACAATCTAAAAACGTAAACAAACTCTAGAACTAGACTAATGCACTATCGTATCTACGTCGGTTCCCGCTAAGTACGTCACAACACTAGTCGGAAGTAAACCAATGCAAACACCTATTCAGTGCGGGAAGGGGTGGAGTGACCTTGTAATCGATGATGGGCCTTTCGGCCCATTACCCGCAAGGAATCGAAAAAAAAATCAGTCAGTGCGTTATCGGGCCGGAAAACCTTAGCACAGTTTTAATGCTTTATCGAGTAGCCCTTAAGGTCCTAAACTCAAACCTATACTTGTCTCTTTTGTACATACAGAAATACTCATTATACAGCCGCCGCACCAGGGTAAGTTCACCGTTTCTCGCCTCCGCACAGAGCGGGAGTACATGCATCGGGTATTTAGGCCTTATATCGCAGCGAACGTGTTAAAGAGTTAGCACCATAGTTAACAAAATTTTCTGTAATAGGTAGGTATTATTGTGCACAATGAAATAGATATTTCCAATCAATGCGAGTAGGTAACTTTTGTTTAGATTGACATTGAACAACAGAGGCTCGTTGCTTGATGTCAGTCTAATGAAAAGTTACTGTTAAAGTGCTGGTGTGAATTTGCTGATTAGTCTTATTTGTGCAAGTTCAAGTGAAATTTGTTAATTATAGATACCGCTTTCAGGTCCAATATGGATGAACCAACTCGAAGCAGTGAATAATAGGATAGTCTGTATGTTTTAGCACTAGCATATACCTTTCTGCAGTTTTTTCAGCTATATGGCAAACCATAACCATGGTCTAATACAAATATTAGATCTTGTTCTCACCGAATGCAAAAGGCAAACTCAGCCAGAAGATGCCGGTTAATACTTGGCATAAAATGGCTGTTGGTCAACGAAAACAGAACAATGCAAAGGGTGTTAAATTCCCAAACGGCCACAGAGACCCTCCAATGAAGAAATATTTACTATTTCCACAAAACGCTATAACCGAGTGGTTCAGGCGTGCGCCTTTCAAGCGGAGGTCTTGTGTTCGACTCCTGAGTCGCACCAATAAGTTTTCCGGAACCAATGTACGAAATTTAATTTGATATTTATCATTAGCTTTTTGGTGAAGGAATAACATCTTGAGGAAATCTGTATCCTCGAAGAAATTCAAAAGTGTATGTGAAGTTCTCAACCCGCTCTAAACCAGTGTGGGGACTACAGCCCATTCACTCTCATCTATGAGAAATAGGCTTTTGCCCAGAATTGGAACATGTACTAGACTGATGATTATGATGACTGATTTACACTCGTGAAAAAAATAACACGTCAATTCGAAACCATATATATATTTATAAATATATATTTTTAAAATATGATATGAAATATACTCTTGAACAATATTAGTATCCACATGAACGATTTTAACCCGCTAGAATTGGAGTGTACCCCGCCGTCTGCACAACGCAAAGGGGACCTATAAAATCGTTCATAAATCTGGTCCCAGAAGACAAACCGATTCTCTAAGAGAGATCCTTTCAGTTGTATCTCTTCACTGAGTTCCATATGCGGTGACCTCTTTTTACCTACTGGTGGCCAAGATGGTAGATTCGACCCTTCCGGCACTGGTTTCCTGAAAATAGAAGATTATTATTTATAGCAATCGACAAATTACATTATAAATCAACATACAGCCATATAGTTATAAACTTTATCAAAGATATCGTAACGTAAAGGTCGGTCACCCAGAAACTTATCATTAAGATCGGGTGCCAATGGTGTTTTCTGAAGCAAACAAACGGGGAAATGGCACATATAAAAGATCGCAAGCTAGGACTAGGACACTTCTTTTGGAACGGACCAAAAACGCCATTTTTAGGGTTCCGTGCCTCAAAAGGAAAAAACGGAATCCTTATAGGATCACTTTGTTGTCCGTCTGTCAAGTCAAGACCCTTTATCAAGGGAACGCGTTGGATAGGTATCGTGTTGAAAATAAACCATATAATTAGGTCTAGGGTCCCTTGAAGCTGTAAAAGATCAAACTTCTAAGTTAACACGCAAAAAAGATACGGCCTAGGCATAAACATGCCGCAAAAAACGTAAATTTCGAAACTCTCAAGGAAACCAAAATTCAAAAATACTTTCCGTTGACGTACGAGAGACGGTATACGACAAGCATAGGGAAAAATCTGAAACTATACATTTTTAATTAAATCATTAAAAAATAGACTTTATTAGTGCGAAAGCGTAAGTAAAAAGAAATAAAGAAGTCTGTTTAAAAAAAAACCGGACAAATGCGAGTCGGACTCGCCTACTGATGGTTCCGTACAAATTTATAGATACAAATACAGGCATCGGATATTCCTGCGCCTATTTACCTAAGCTTCGGCGTCGGCGTAGGTATTTGAATGGTATGAAGGCGGACTCAATTTATTTTTTACTTTTGTTAGTAAATTTACCGGGATTTTGGAAATTATTTACAAACATCTCAAACTTGTCCTTACAGTTAAATGTATTTAGTAAACCGAATAAATTACTGAATTCATTGATACTGCTACAGCTACTTCATGTGGCAAGCGCATACATCAACTTGAGTGCTTACAAAACTAACCTAAAAAAAGTAAAACCTAAATATTTTTGCGATATATTACATTCTCGTAACGTTTTATGCAATCCCGGAACTTATATTATTTAAAAATATATTTTTAAGAAGCCGACTCCATACTTGCTTAGTTTTTTCCGGGCATTCGCCAACTTTAGGTAAATAAGCGCAGGAATATCCGATGCCTGTACATATATTAAAGTACTTTGATTCCCTTACAGTGCGACTACGCTAAGTTTGCTGAGGTCGAAACAATTTTTATTAAAAAACGGTTTTATTAAAAATATTGCATATAGCTAGCAACATCACAAGCCAGAGGAATAATTAGTCTTGATACTTGACAAATATCTATCCGTTTAGTAAGTAGGCATTTAAAGTGTCTACATAGCTACTGAAATAAATATCCGGGTCAGTTTTGCACAAATCGATCTACTTCCAACCAAAATATGCGATTTGTTCCAGGGTGTTGGATAATTATAATAAATATTAGGGGACATCCTACACAAATCGAACTAGCCCCATAGTAAGCTCAATAAGGCTTGTGTTATGGATACTAGACCACGATATATTTAATAGATACAAATACTTAAATACATAGAAAACATCCATGACTCAGGAACAAATATTCGTGCTCATCACACAAATAAATGCCCTTACCGGGATTCGAACCCAGGACCTCTTGCTTCGTAGGCAGGGTCACTACCAACTAAGCTAAAGCGGTCGTCAAAAATTGCTATGTATTAAGTATTATATTTATATCAAGGACCATTAAAACAAGAGGACTGTCGTTCTCCATACAAAAAGCTGTACCCCGAATTTACAACGCTTTCTATGTATAAGCTTGGTAAAAGCATTATATTATTTACAATTATTCAACTTTGCAAACGTGACACAGTATTTAAATGTTAGAATTTATTTATTATTAGCTGTTTACGAACTAATTGTTACTATACTATGTTTCTTTGTTCAATTATAACATCGGTAAATGTTTAGTTTTTTAGCGCCATCTAGTTTTTGCCCGGAAATCCACTAGCGGTCGGTTTACAATCCAAAGTATGGAGAATGACATTACTCTTTTTTTAATGGTCCTTGTTTATATTATGTACATGTAATACAAAGAAGCAATGCTTTGGTTAGTTAGGACTAGATCGTTTGTGCAAGACTATCCTGAATGTTTATTTCAGTCCTTATGTAGACGCATTATATATTATATACTTATTAAACGGAGAGATATTTGCCAAGTAACAAACCTAATTAATCCTCTTGATTGTTATGTTGCCATATGTATTTTTTTATATAAAACCATTTTTGCATACTTAGCGTAGTCCCACTATAAGGGAATCAAAGTACTTTAATATATGTAGTGGCGTAGTGTCCATAGAAGTTGATTCCTACCGGCTTGCCTAATATTAGGCATTTGAGCACCTTATTCTACAGCTCTTAAGGAAAATGTACGCCAAATCTGCACCGGTTTGCCCAAGGATATATCTTACGTCACGCCACTGATATGTACCTAAAAATTTGTATGGAACCATCGGTGGGCGAGTCCGGCTCGCACTTGTCTGGTTCTTTTTAAACAGAGTTCTTTATTTCTTTTTACTTAAACTGGTGGTGGTTTCATATTTAAATTATTCCACCTACCCAGTTATAATAAAATTTGTCCAGATTTCGACAATAACTTCCTTCATTTTCTTGTAATTAGGTTCCTCAGGATTATAACTACTGTTACTGATACCAGATACAAAGATAGACAAACCAGCATGTCTGGCCCCTTTGATATTTGCCAATACTTTTCCCAAAGGTTTAGGGAATGGCGTGAAGAATGAATATTCAAATAGGAATATAGAATCACTTCCAGCTTCAACTTGCAATTTCACAGATCGCAAACAAGGATAGGCAAACATGACGTCAGAGAAGTAATCAATGTACCCCTGAACAGTATCTAATGATACGGGCTCCGCGCCAAAATAAAACTTCTTAACTATTTGCGCTATTTGTTCTCTCTCTTCATTATCTTTAAAATTTAAATCAGCCGGCAAAAAATCCGAAAACCGTTCATTCATTTTGTCTTTCCATTGTTCAAATACTGGGATCCGGAATATTCCTTCTAGATTTGAAAATCCGTATAGGATAGGTACTTTTCTGAATTTTCCATTTTTTAAGATGTTTACTGGAGTGTCATCAAGAAACCTTTCGACGCCGGTGTCACGCTCGACACAGGGCACAAACAAGAACATTGAATCGGGTCTATTTGAATAACTAGTCGACGTCAAAGCTTCATACGATAAAACTGAATAGAACTCATCTAATGCAGCAATGTCATCCACTTTAGTAAAGTTCAGGTGCTTGGCCAAATCTTTCGCATTTTGCACAGCATCCAACTGGATACCCCAAACGCCTACACTGGCGCCGCTCTCTAGTATTGCTTTATTAAAAAGACCCTGACTCATATTCGAGAGCATCAAAAGTTCTACTGACACAGAGCCTGCACTGTATCCAGCGATGGTGACATCGCTAGGGTTCCCGCCAAAATTAGCAATATTTTTCTGTACCCAGCGAAGAAGTGCGACTTGATCTTTCATTCCCGCGTTACCGGGTGCATTTTCTGTGCCCAGACACAAGAATCCGTGCACTCCCAAACGGTAGTTGAAGGTGACGAGTACTACTTTTTTGGTTCGCGTTAAAAAGTCTCCTGGTATTTCATTGCCGAAGCCAACTTGATAAGCTCCTCCGTGGATGTAGACCACAACAGGAAGGCTAGTTTCATTTGTATCAGACATATGGATGTTTACTACCAAGCATTTTTCTCCCTCGTCATAGCTTGACAAGTCTAGCCAGCCCTTGCTTTGTGGACAAACTATGTTATTGTCAACTGCTTCAAGTGGATTCTTCCATACTGGTCCTGGAAGTGGTGCCTGGAAAAAGAATATACGATGTTTAACTTTGACACATTCAATTTGCTTAAACTTAAACACGCATATGAAAGAAAATTTTAGAAATAAGGTAGAATTTAGACAATTGTATTTGAATTCACATCTTGTACTTAAGTTTTGTTGCTGCCTTCTTCCTTATTCTGCTGTTCTGGTTATTGATAAAAGTAATTATTATAATTATGAATACAGCAGTGTTACAATAAACAATGTTTAAGTGAAACGTCCGTGTGATTTAAATAAACATATTTCATATCTACTTGCTAAAAGTTACGGCGATATTGACTAACGCATGTCAATAACGTTGGTATAATTAATAATTCATTCTCAACACTATCTGCGATCATTTCAAGAGAGAGTGAGGAAGGGAGTGAATGTGTCTGAGACAATAATCAAATCCAATCGAAATAAGAACATTTCTTCTGAAAACAGGCTTCAGGAGCACTTCTACAATTATGTACCTACCAGTGCTTTGGAAAATGACACCTGAAGATAAGAAAGTGAAGAAATACCGCTATAAACTCTACAGTTAATTTTTTTCTGAAAAAAGTACTTATTTAATATTTAAAGGTGTTCAATTTATAAGTTCGCCTTTGTACACAGCCATTGATTTTGGTATTGTTTTTGTATGATTTTATGTGCGCCAAAGGCTTTACATACATATACATTAAAATAAAAGCCATATCCTCAAATTATATAAGTATATAGAGCAAGTTTTTTTAAGTACCTAATCAGCTAGATTAATTTGTAAAAATAATAACTTTTGACTAATTATATGCGTCTTACGTTACAACTGCTGCTGTTCAAATACTTTTTCTGCACTCCGGCCGGAAAGCGTCACCTTGCCGGCTGCTACGCTAAACGCAATTGCCGCTTGCTGGCTCCGTTTGCTTCGCCTTGGCCGACAATTACATATGATCTGAGACATTTCTTACTTAATAATGCCTCGCTGTAATGTGCTATACTTGTGTGTCGAGTAAGGCGCCAAGTAGATTTATATCAGGTAAATATAAAACGAATTTTGAGCCGAAGTTTGGTGATATAGGACGATGACTTTATATTAGTACCTATTCAATCATAAAGATCTTGGGATACCTTAAGTTATGGGTATCGGTCGACATTGCTTGTCCCTCTTTGTGTCATACTGGGAGGGTACTTACTGTAAACGCCCCTTTGCCTCTCGAGCATCAAATCGTGTGTACCTACGGGTCGACGGTAAGCGACCTGACGATGTGATTGATACCGTGGACGACAAATGTTGCGCTGTACTACTAGCAAATTGTGGCATAGATACGACTCTTTGTTGTGCGTCAAATACTTAATATCCGTTTCGATTCAATATAGTGCAAAAGTGACAAGTCGTGATACGGCGCGACAAAGGAACTCCCGGCCAATTGAGCTCGCACAGCTGGGGTGGAGATGCCACTACACCGACAAGCCTCTTAACTCTGGGAACGCTCGGCTCGGCTATTATACTATACCAGTAATGACATATGGACTAGAAGGTCGCGAGGTCATTGTAGCTGGGCAAACTACTCGTGGTAAGAGCCGAGACACGCCGGATTAGGTGACTCGTTGGGATTTTGAAGTCGTTCATTAGGCCTCTGACATAGGTAATAAACAGACGGAGGGATTATCTATGCGCTTACAGCTTTCAACTTGAAAATGATAGCGTTTTTGTAACGAATATAAAAGCACGCTTACAGTAAATCGGCGCCTTCCTGTAGGCGCGGTAGCGTACGGAATCCCATAGAAGTGGAAAACGTCGTCAGTCTTGTATCCCCGCACGGGCCCCTGCGCAGTCTGCACGGTCCTGGACTCCCGCGCATCCTGCGCTGCGCTCGCCGCTACGCAAGCGACTAGCAACAGCGTGACTACGTTTGACTGTGGCATTGAGCGCGATTGCTGTGATACTGAAGAGTCTCAATGGCCGACAGCTGTATGCATGAAAGATTGGAAGACCTTAGTGTAAGGCCTGAGTGGACGTTCTGAGCGGGGCGTTCGGCGGAGCGTGCAGCGGGGCGGGCGAGCGTCAGATCGAGCGTCCAGCTTAGAGATGGGCGCTCGTGGGTATTTACCCGGTAAATACCGGGTATTTACCCAATCCACCCGGTATTTACCCGTTTCTACCCATTTTGATGGGTAGAAACTACTGAGGGTCAAGATAATTAACAATTGAATAAATTAATTTGTGCAAGGGATAAAATATTAAGAAAAATACATTTTGTCATCATCGGAATAATATAATATAACTTGGATTGTTAGATAATGCATAGTTACCGAATATTTTCTGCAGACTTAGCGTTTATATCTGATTTAAGTTGATCGTAACTACAAAACATGAAAACATGTTTGTTTGACTTTTATGTAAATTTTCGAAGTCAGATTTTAAATTTATTTTTTATATGAAAAAATATATGTATAAGCCTCCCTTAAAGATTAGTACTAGTCCAAGGTCTCATGCGGGTTTTACGAGATTCAAAAGGCTGTCAAATAATTTTATTTCAATTTCAATATCACTTCTTTAAGAAGTGAAGTTGTATAATTATTAAGACTATATTAAAGGGCTTTTACAGTTTTATGAAAAATTATTTCTACGACGTGTCTAAATAATTTATCGTTAAGTTTTAGAAATATTCCGGGGACTTAAGATCCTACGAGTACTCTAGTAGTGTTTACACGGTATTTTAAAGTTTTCAGATTCCTAGAAGCTTCTAGAAGATGTCTAGAAACGTCTAGAAGTTACATTAAAGTTTCTTAATGTTTTGTGAATTTCATAGAAGGTTTAACATATTTCTAAAAGTTTCTATGATGTCCCTAAAGGTAATCTTGAAGAGAGAAACGTAATCTTCTGGATGGTTATATAGGGTTTATACAAGATCCTATGAATTTCATAGATGATACTACAAGGATTAAAGAGATCTAAGAGATTTCTAGAAGTTTCTAAGTTTCGTTTATAAAGTCTTTAAAAGCCTACAAATGAAATAATATTATTATATGGTATATCTGTGGTATCTCTCGTCATGTTTATAAATATCCTAAATGTACAGTAGGGAACTAAAAGGTTTGTAAGGTTTCTCAAGGCTTCCATAAAGTTTTGACACGGTTTTATGAAATTTCCAGGGTCTACAAATTAAGCAATATACGAAATTATCAAGTTTCCCGTCTGTTTTCCGACAAATCTAGAAGTTTCTCGGTGGTTTTACTAATGAGCCAGAATCTTCTGGTATTTATTGTAGTGTTTATGAAGTTCTAGATGCTAAAGTAGGCTTCATAAAGGCCATGTAAGATATTTAGGAGTTGATATTACGTTAAGGTGGATTTAGACCAAGGTCTAAATCCACCTTTACAAGAAGCTATCTGGGTATCTATGATGGTTCTAGAGATTTTGATGAGATTCCTAGAAGATTCTGTGAGATTTTTAGAAGAATCCTTTAAGTAGGAGGATATTTCAACAAAATTATCTGAAGTTCATAAAACCTTATAAAAGAGTTTTGTGAAAGTATGATACATATTCTAGATTTTTGTGATTTTTCTAGATGGTCTTGTTAAGTTTCTAGAAGATTCTTAAGGTTTTATGATCATATTTAGATTGTAACAAATTGAAATTGATGATGATTGAAATGCTTCTAAACCAAAAATCTGCTAATTTTGTGGATGGGAACCCGTGCCGACTCTCGGTTGTTATAAGTTTGCACCTGGTGTCCTTCGAATCACATACCAACCAGGTGCAAACTTAACGCAACCGGGATTGAAGGGCGCAACTATTGTGGCTCTTTTTATATAATTAAATCGCATTTTATTATTTTGTACCAAAGGTGGCGACTAATTAAGAGCTAGAAAATATGTTTTGTTCATAGATTATGTTAAGACCGCAGAACAGTTTCAAAATTCAGCGATTTTATTTCTTCATATTTGTAAAGTTACTGGAAGTGAAAAGCTTGAAATACACATGTAGTTGCACACTCTGATTCTGTCTGACCACTATCTTATAGAAATTCGTCACAATTGATCAAAAAAAGTCAAAGTAGAATCTCAATCCGGGAATCTATTATATCTCGGTTGCGTTAAGTTTGCACCTGGTTGGTATCTAGTGCTAAGGAAATCAGGTGCAAACTTAGCTCAACCGGATAATATGAAACATTTAGGATGAAGTCGGCACGGGTTCCCATACGCAGAATGAGCTGATTGTTGGTTTAGAGGCATTTTAGCATATAACAAACATAATTAGAGGGTATAAGTTACTCAGTTTGGATATTCGCAAAATCTGGGACAACCTAATAAAAAGTGTATCATTACTACTGTTGATGTAATGTAAGATGCCAATTCCGCTATCCATAGCATTTATTCTTACTATATGTCTATCAACATTTATAATGGTATTTGCAAAAAATACTAAACAAATAGTTTATACCCATCAATTTGGGTATTTACCCAATTTACCGGGTAGATTGGGTAAATACCCGGGTATTTACCCGGTAAATACGTTGGGTATTTACCCACCGCCCATCTCTAGTCCAGCTAGTGGCCTCAGTGCACGCTCGACGCTCGTACGAATCGGTCTACCCAAGCCTCGAGAAGTGTGCGTGAACAGTTTTGTAACTATTTTTGGAATAACAAAAATTGATTTGAAAATGATATTATATAAATATAGGTACCTACCTATTCTATTATAATAGTTTGAATGAGAAAATAAATATTTTAAATTACCTTGCATATCCAGTTTTATTGCTAATTCTTTCCATATTTTATTTTTATACACTCTAGTTTTACATAAATTGTGGGATGATAACCAAAGTGCTGGCTTATTTTGAATTTCTACAATTATTTGTTCACACGACATTTTAAATTAATACACAAATCACACTCTGTTTCTCAATTTTCACTAAACACGAAATAATTAATTTTATGAATTTATGCCACACCTGGCCATAAAGTGGCTTTTTCCGCACGCTGCGCGTACGGAAAAAGCCGCTTTCTGGCCAAGTGTAGACATAAAATTATGTACACATCACGGGAGGTAATAAAGAAAGCCCTCGATCGCATATTTACGTCCCTCGCTTTCATCTCGGGCCGTAAACTTCTGCGATCTCGGCCTTTCTTTGTATTACCACCCTAGTTATGTAATGTACTATAACTACAACGTAACTACTAACGTATGGAACGCTCTTCCCGCCGCTGCAAAACTCAAACAGGTTTGAACCTGCCCGCGACGCTCCGCTCGACGCTGCATTGGCCGCAAACTTGCCCGCTCGTCATTCGTTTTTTCGAGCGTCTACTCAGGCCACTCGTATGAGGCTCCTTTGTTTGACATGGCCGCTGCACACCCAGCCCCGCTGCCCGCCCCGCTCGAGCGTCCACTCAGGCCGTACACTTAGGCTACGGTCTCGGTCGATTATACCATTATTATATTTTTCTATGTTCCTCATACATATTTATAAATATGGTTTCGCAACGAGGCCTGAATAAATTAATTAATATATATAAATATGTCGTATCGTGGTAAAATAACAACGTTACATTAGCCAAAAATATCTGATTATTGGCTTGGATAAAGTCGCAGAGAGGGCGCTAGTTATGACTGACCATTTAGTATTAGATCCTTTTTGAGTAAAGCAGGCAGTTTAGATTAAAAGGAGGAAATATGACGTTGATGGATGAATTGTCAGTCATCTTTAGAGAATGTACGGAATTACGTGGCTCTTTGGGAATTTATCGTATAACTGCGTTTATTATCACTGCGACATTTAGATTGTGTAAAGAAAGACATGAAGAGCCATACACCAGTACTCAAACTGGTGCGGATACTGGATTATTGGATGATTATTGGACCATACCACTAGGGTGGCCAAAGGAGATCCGGAACCCAAAGGTATGGTTGTAGGCCTTCCTCGTCATCAGAAGTGGGATACGGAGCTACTTGCCCCACATAAATTCGAAGATTTGGTATGTCATAATTTTCATGTAATCTTTAATGCGACGGTCTAGGAAAAGACACTACGTGTCATAGTTTACGAGCACCGAGAACACAGTTTTCGAGCAAGGAGAACGCAGGCAAGGGTAGCATGTCAAACTAACCCAGCAACGTAGCAAATGTAGAGTAAACGCACCTATGGGAGTCATGTTGTAATTCAACGAGTAATGTCCGTTTCTTTGTGTATCGGAAACGTATACAGTTTGTACTTAAATAACAAAAAAACATAGACACGCGTTTGGAGCACCTTAGTGCCATATCCCTCTCTCCAGAGGATGACAGTTGGAGCACTTCGGTGCCATATCCCTCTATATCAGAGGACGACGATTGGAGCACCTCGGTGCCATATCCCTCTATTTCAGAGGACGACGATTGGAGCACCTCGGTGCCATATCCCTCTATTTCAGAGGACGACGGTTGGAGCACCTCGGTGCCATATCCCTCTATTTCAGAGGACGACGATTGGAGCACCTCGGTGCCATATCCCTCTATTTCGGAGGATGACAGTTGGAGCACCTCGGTGCCATATCCCTCTATTTCAGAGGATGACGGTTGGAGCACCTCGGTGCCATATCCCTCTATTCAGAGGACGACAATTGGAGCACCTCGGTGCCATAACCCTCTGCTTATTCCAGAGGACGACGTTCATATCACACTCAGTAGACACAACACATGCCAAACCGTATCCGATTCCGTTTTCTTTTGTTATAATGACAGTAGTTATTGTTGCTAAAGTTTAATTAAGTAGTGAAGTACAAATTGTGTTCAGGAAACGGCCGAGTCGGTGAATGGAGGTTCTGTCCTTTTGCTATCTCATGTTACAGAAGAGTCACACTGTCACACGAGGACGTGTGACTGGTCAGGACGGCCGTGTCGTATCGTGGTAAAATAACAACGTTACATTAGCCAAAAATATCTGATTATTGGCTTGGATAAAGTCGCAGAGAGGGCGCTAGTTATGACTGACCATTTAGTATTAGATCCTTTTTAAATTTAAATTTAAATTTAAATTATTTATTCAGATAACTATGATCCATGTTGTTAGTGCTACAATACCTTAATATCTATTGTTAGTAATTTAACTACAAAGGCACCTACATATTACAATTATCCCCTTATCATCAAACAGTTCAGATGACCATATATTGGGGAATCAGGCTTCGCCGCGAACATCATTAGGATGTTGTTGGCGCTGGTCCGCATTCTATGCATTAACGAGGCAGCTCTCTTGCGCACTATAGCGTGGAAACCGTCAGTGCGTGCCTCTGCAAACATTTGTGAAGCACTGCAGAAGCGGGGCAGCCCCAACAACGCCCGGTAACCATTATTATACTGGACTTTTAGGGCACTGAGCGATTTTTTTGTACAATTAAACCACAGGCTGCTCGTATAGAAGCTCTGACAATACGCTTTAAATAGTGTGATCTTCACTTCTTCCGAGCAACGAGCAAACCTGCGGGCCAACATGTTACTTCTCACCGCCAGTGCCCTGCGGTCTCTTTCAATATCTAATTGATCTTTGAGGTCGTCGGTTAGATAATGCCCTAGATATTTAAAATTAAATACTCTTTGTAAGGGAACACCATTAAGAGTAATTGCAGGCGTATTATCGGGTACCTTTTCAGGTCGTTTACCGGCGGCCTTAAAGATCAAGTACTCGCTTTTTTTTACATTATAGCACAATCCGTGACTAGCTGCATAACATTCACAAATTCTAAGTAGCCTTTTTAGAGCACTCATCGATGGGCACAGCAACACCATATCATCAGCATAGCTGATGTTGTTTACACAAACACCATCAACGTAGCATCCGACATGTGTGTTACTGAGCTGTGTGACATGTGTGTTTTTGAGTAAAGCAGGCAGTTTAGATTAAAAGGAGGAAATATGACGTTGATGGATGAATTGTCAGCCATCTTTAGAGAATGTACGGAATTACGTGGCTCTTTGGGAATTTATCGTGTAACTGCGTTTATTATCACTGCGACATTTAGATTGTGTAAAGAAAGACATGAAGAGCAATACACCAGTACTCAAACTGGTGCGGATGATTTGTTAGACAGCTTTCGCGAAATCGTTTTTCCGTGCAGTGAGTTTCAGTAGTCGCGTTTTTCCGCGATTTCTTTTTTTCAACTAGTAAAATTTCTTGGTCTTACTTTTATGTAGTAGCGTAAATTTTTAATCGTTCTTGTCCTCGATAGGAGGGTTTTTAATAGCAAATTTTCTCAAAATCATTTTTTTATAGTCAGACATATTCGAAGTCATATATTTTCACAGGCGTATTTATTTCTAAATGCATAATTCCTTAATAACATTTTTATACCGGAATATTTCTCCTTACTTTTGCTAGATATTTTTTTTTTTTACTGAAAACAAATTTTAAATACCTATAATACGTGAATCGGATTTCTTTGCTGAACGTAACAATTAAAACCAACCAAAAATGGTGAAAAAGGAACCCTTATGGTGCGACTCTGTCTGTCTGTCCGTCTGTCACAGCCAGATATCTCAGGAACTACTGCTGCTAACGATATGAAGTTTGGAATAGTTTTAAAAGTCGCTAACCCGACCCTGTCTGATATAAAAAAAATCTTGTACCTTTTTTACTTTTTTTTAAAGGGGGCCGAAATAATAGGTAGAAAATTTAATGTTGTGCTATTGTATGAAATAAAAGGGCTTACTTTGTAAATTCCAAAACCTTTTTTATTTTTTTCGTTTATCTTGTACTTTTTGGTTTAGTTATGACCAAGAACGTTAAAAAAATATAATCCCCCCCCCCCCCCTATTAACTTCGAACTTACTGAACAGAAAAATCTGTAATAATTACCAATAATTAATATCATCCTAAATATTACAGGAAAAATATGACGGTTTTCCTAAATTGTACCGTTTTTTAGAAATTTGCATAAATCGAAACACATACTTATTTGCTCCTACTAAGCCAACCGCCATACAGTTTTTCTTGAACTATTCACGTATCTACTTACGAGTTTGTACGGAACCCTCGGTGCGCGAGTCCAACTCGCACTTGACCGGATTTTTTATTTTTTATTTTATTAAAACAATCGTATTTGAAGAAATGTGTAGTTTTCGTGAAGCGTCAAATCGTTTTTTCATACATAAACCCTATCTGGCAGATAATCTGGGGGGCACTTGCTTAAGTAGGTAGGAAGATACAAGATAAATAATATGACTATGAGATATAAATAATATCAAGGCAAATTATTTACATGAACGTTTTCAAAAGAAAAACTATTCTATTAAGAAACATAGCGAGTTCTAAAAACTTCTTGTGTGTAATTTAACGATTTGAAATAACACGATTGTGAAAACCTCCTATAGAGGACAAAAACGATTAAAAATTTACGCTACTACATAAAAGTAAGACCAAGAAATTTTACTAGTTGAAAAAAAGAAATCGCGGAAAAACGCGACTGCTGAAACTCACTGCACGGAAAAACGATTTCGCGAAAGCTGTCTAACAAATCGATTTAATTTAGGCATGCAGAAAGACAAAACCCTGGATTGAAACATAGGATACTTTTTATCCCGGAAATTGGTTCCCTTGACTTTAAAGACATTAATTGCTGTTGAGCTGTCAATTAGGAATCTTTTAACAATTTTCTAAACTATTTTGAGGATTTTATATATATATATGTCGGATATATCGCGTGCGTGACTGACTGTCAGGTCAGGATGGGTTAGCTGCAGAATCCTGGCCGTTGAGGTATGTTGGTTAAAGAAGTGGATTCATGTCAGATGAAATCATTTATTCGTCTGATTCTTTTGGCGACTTCGGTAATGACATTCTGGTGAGAAGAAGCGCCGAAGAAACTCACCAGTTTCTCTTTTAAATCATCAGGCATTACAATAGTTGTTACAATATTATGGCGTAGGTACTTGAGTGAGCAAATCTAGACAATTACGTTACACAGTATGATTCATTTCACTATTAATCGACAGAATTACAATTATCAACTAGCAACTTTAACTACTGGCAGACGAACTGACAGAATCGTAAGACAAGTGTTGTCGCCACGACAGTCAGAAAGAGAATCGACACTCTTGCCTAACGAGCCCGTCTACGTGCACCGCAACCGGTCGTTACGTCACACGGCGTTCGCGCCATTTTAAATCTACTTAGTACTACAGTAGTCAATTGACTATCTAGGATTTCCTGAATTATCGCTGCTGTCCACGACACGGCCATCCTGCATAGCACACGTCCTCGTGTGTCTATCCTGAAACAGGCAAAAAAAAACAACACAGTACGCCATTCGGTCATTCCTGACAATAATCACTAGAGTGACAAAAAAATTAAAACCGACAAAATAATTTTATTTTCATTTCTTCGTAATAGTTCTTTACGCTACAACTAAACACATAGCAAAGGTGACTATGAAAATAAAGTGGAATTTGTGGTTTATTATTTCTCAATATTTACAGTGGTACAAATCAACTTTTAACCAATTACCAATTGAATCATTACTTGGATATTTATGGGCACACGTATGGTCTAAGACTTATGTAACAACAGCAAAGATTAGCTAAGTAAGAGACTGGCAACCTGTTCGTGGCCTAATGGCAATTAAGCCCACACAGCAAGTCACATGCTTGCTATTACGCGCATCCACCAAATGGATCGCCGTGCATCCCCCTGGACTACACTACGGTCTGCAGTAGACCCGACCTCCACTAGGGCTAGCCGCGCACCGCGCATCCACGGACTACTCAGAGCAGATACCGACTTCTAACGGACTACGGCTACGATCTAACCTCTAGTATAGTCGACCAACCGAACCAAGAACCATCCCTCACTAAGCAACTAATAAAAAATCATAAAACAATATTATTGTTTCAATTACCATCCCGATTTTCCTTTTCTACAGTAATGTCAATAGGTATTTGGCTTTCAGGCATTTTTCGCAGCCTATCGTGTGCGTACTTATAAGTGTATCTAGAGTTTAGTACTTTCAAAACAAAACACCACTTTGTGATATCAAATGGACCTTTGAATTTGGGGGGGGAAACTTTATCTTGTTCCTTTCTTGTTTACTAAATCAAAATAAAATTTAAAGTTAGAGTTCAAGTACCAATTATAACCAAACATAATTACGAATTATAACCACGAATTATAACCAAACATTTTTTCCAAAACTAAAATATCAAAGTAAGTACCGCTTTTGTCCGGCAATTTCATTGTGTTACAACCATCTCCGTAGTACTCGTCATAAAAACAACCCCGTGATTCTATGCGACACATCCGATCACCACAGATCATTATGACTCCAAAGGACATTTATCTTGATTACCAAATTAAAAATCACACAAACTGTACTATACGGGAACTTACGAGTTACTAAAATTAACGGGAATTTTCTCTAGACCATTTTTAGCACATCGCAATATTTTCAATCACTAAAACTCATAGAACCGCGCTTTTTCTCACATTACTAAACTTTACATTTACTTCCAAACACGAATACGTAAGGTATTTGTAAAATCATTAAATTTAAAGGTAGTTGAAAACAACGGTTGACAACATTTATTTCCTTTCAAGAAACGTAATCTTGATTCGGTTTTATGAACGGAGAAAATCATATCCAGAACAGCACTAACGATTACAATATCGTAATTCGAACAATTGTCGGGTAGAACGTAAAAATAAGTGACTGTCATAAATAGCCACTTCGTAATCTTCGTTTGTTACTGTTAACTTTTTCATTGTTAATCTTAAATGGCAAACTAAAGTTTTTATGACAATTTAAAAGTAAAGTTTCGCTTTGTGAGAAAACACCCGGGTCACGAATCTAAATAAAATGAGTACGACTCACCAGATCACATTAGATTTCCACAAACTCGCGAATCTTGCAGGTGTTGGTGCTTGTTGTTGACTAACGCGCCTGAAGTGCCGTTGCCGCCCATGTCACCTTGTAGTGGCTCATCCGTAGCGTGTCGTGATGTAGTCCAAACGACGAATCTTCTTTTGCTCGCGGCAGCAGATCATTGATGATATTTGTTGTGGCTTCAAACCGTACTTCTTGAAGGATTCTTCATTGTTTGTGACTATATTTCACGGTGTTGACTGTTGTGCAGTACAAGTGCCTCTTTTTTTTCGGAGATCACAATAGTGTTGCGGTCAAACTTTCTTCAGAGACTGCATTTAAACAAAACCAGAAGTGTTGGATATTCTGAATACATTAACGTAGGTTGTGCTGCAGTTGCTGGGCTTGCTTTGAAGGTAAGAAATTGTCTTCTTTTCTAGTAAAACCATTTTTGTTTTGTCACAATGATTCTACACGCAGTACGTGCATCCGTTCGGTTGATTATCATTGACTCACATGTCCACTGTTGAGATCCAAGCATTTGCAAAGCATGTCTAATTCGCTAGACACAAAATCTCATAAGTGCTTTTCACTGGATATTGACGAAGATGTGGAATGCGTCAAACAATGGAAATCATTCACATCCTGTGGGCGCTGATTACATCCCAAGCCTGATGTCGGATATATCGCGTGCGTGACTGACTGTCAGGTCAGGATGGGTTAGCTGCAGAATCCTGGCCGTTGAGGTATGTTGGTTAAAGAAGTGGATTCATGTCAGATGAAATCATTTATTCGTCTGATTCTTTTGGCGACTTCGGTAATGACATTCTGGTGAGAAGAAGCGCCGAAGAAACTCACCAGTTTCTCTTTTAAATCATCAGGCATTACAATAGTTGTTACAATATTATGGCGTAGGTACTTGAGTGAGCAAATCTAGACAATTACGTTACACAGTATGATTCATTTCACTATTAATCGACAGAATTACAATTATCAACTAGCAACTTTAACTACTGGCAGACGAACTGACAGAATCGTAAGACAAGTGTTGTCGCCACGACAGTCAGAAAGAGAATCGACACTCTTGCCTAACGAGCCCGTCTACGTGCACCGCAACCGGTCGTTACGTCACACGGCGTTCGCGCCATTTTAAATCTACTAAGTAGATCACAATCAGTAGACTACAGTAGTCAATTGACTATCTAGGATTTCCTGAATTATCGCTGCTGTCCACGACATATATATATATATATACAGAGTTTCACTGTGATCTATACAGGATGTCTATGTGATATATTCATTCATTTATCTAGACACGCGGCGGCGTGTCAAGCCAAGTTCAAGCAAAACTGGCTAGCCAGCGCCAAGTGTAATATTACACGAACCACTTGGTGCCACTTTTAACCCTTCTATAACTCAAAACCTCTTTAACGTAAACACATAAAACTACGTGTGTTTAATTATATCCATAAGGACATCTAGAAGCCCAAATTTCATGAAGCTAGCTCAAACAGTTATAAAGATATGAAGGTCAAAAAGTCGTAAATTTTAGCACTGACTGATTGACTGACTGACTCACTGACTGACATATAGTACCTAAACCTAACCTACTTCCAGATGACCTAGAAGGACGAAATTTGGAATCCAACTCGGTAATTGTTTGTAAGCGTAGGGAAAAATCTAAAAATAAAAAAAAGTGAAAAAATAGGGGGGTCCCCATACAATTTTTTTTAAGAGTACCTAAACCTAACCCGCTTCCAGATGACCTAGAAGAATGAAATTTGGAATCCAGATCGATAATTGTGTGTAAGCGTAATTGTATCGTAGGAACCGTTACAAGCAGATATTTAAAAACTATCGCAATATACGTATTATTAGATTTGCTATATAACATAAATATAAAAATAAAGTTAAGTCAAAAAATAAGTGGTGTCCCCATACAAAAAACTTGTAATACACGCTAAACAACCGGCCAACGGTGTGTCGTCGGCGGCGCGCGGCACCACATAATTTTACAATATCTCTAACATTCAAAAGAATGTAGACAATAGCATAAAAAAGAAAACCATGCAGCGGAAACGCAAGAAAAAATCTCAATACCTGCCTAGTTTTCTTTACAAAAAGTAATGATATCCCACCAAAAACATAAATTTAAAAAGGAGAGCCAAGTTCAATACAAGAATTAAGCTAGGCTGTGGGCTTCGCCGCAAAAAGAATGGAGGTCTAAATGAGTGCCAAGTCCTATGCAAAATCCAAATATGTATTTATAGGAACAAAATAACATTATGAACAAGTATTAAACTCTATTTCTTTGCTTTATTGGATACCTATAACAATTGCTGTTATTTAAAAATGTCAGATCTTAAAGCAGGTTAGATTTGACTTGGCGATGAGCTGAGCATATAGCTCGAAGAGCCGATGGCCGATGGGGTGTGTTCTGGAGACCGCGAATCGGAAGACGCAGCGTGGGTTGATTCCCCACAAGATGGTCTAGTTAAAGGCCGAGCCTCACCGGCTGCGTGTGCACGCACTGTACGCTGCACTGCAGCTCCTTGACTTTCAGCGTGACTAGCCGCCATTTTGAAAAACATTCATACTATACAACGCGTACGCCACGCGCACGCAGACGTGTAACATTTCCATTAGCAGTTGGATACTACGCCTGATCGAAGTCATACATTAATTAAGTCACATGTTCCTAAAAAGATATACTTAGTCTGTCCTTTTAGGTATTTAAATAAAGGTAAACAAAAAACCACGTGACTCGGCTCGTTCAGCCAATCAGAGTAACGTTTTGTATCTGTGGCGCAATACTACTGGCTAATGCAAATGCTAAATGCAAGTAACTTTTGTTTAGATTGACATCAAACAACAAAGGCTTGTTGCTTGATGTCAATCTAATGAAAAGGTACTGTTAAAGTACTGGTGTGAATTTGCTGATTAGTCTTATTTGTGTAAGTTCAAGTGAAATTTGTTAATTACAGACACCGCTTTCAGGTCCAACATGGATGAACCAACTCGAAGCAGTGAATAATAGGATAGTCTGTATGTTTTAGCATTAGAATATACCTTTCTGCAGTTTTTTCAGCTAAGTATATGGCAAACCATAACCATGGTCTAATACAAATATTAGATCTTGTTCTCACCGAATGAAAAAGGCAAATTCAGCCAGAAGATGCCGGTTAATACTTCGCGTAAAACGGCTGTTGGTCAACGAAAACAGAACAATGCAAAGGGTGTTAAATTCCCAAACGGCCACAGAGACCCTCCAATGAAGAAATACTTACTATTTCCACAAAACGCTATGACCGAGTGGTTCAGGCGTGCGCCTTTCAAGCGGAGGTCTTGTGTTCGACTCCTGAGTCGCACCAATAAGTTATCCGGAACCAATGTACGAAATTTAATTTGATATTTATCATTAGCTTTTTGGTGAAGGAATAACATCTTGAGGAAATCTGTATACATCCTCGAAGAAATTCAAAAGTGTATGTGAAGTTCTCAACCCGCTCTAAACCAGTGTGGGGACTACAGCCCATTCACTCTCATCTATGAGAAATAGGCTTTTGCCCAGGATTGGAACATATAATAGACTGATGATTATGATGACTGATTTACACTAGTGAAAAAAATAACACATCAATTCGAAACCATATATATATTTATAAATATATACGAATATATATATATATACGAAGCCGGAGGTCCTGGGTTCGAATCCCGGTAAGGGCATTTATTTGTGTGATGAGCACGAATATTTGTTCCTGAGTCATGGATGTTTTCTATGTATTTAAGTATTTGTATCTATTAAATATATCGTCGTCTAGTATCCATAACACAAGCCTTGTTGAGCTTACTATGGGGCTAGTTCGATTTGTGTAACATTGTCCCCTAATATTTATTTATATATTTTTAAAATATGATATGAAATATACTCTTGAAAAATATTAGTATCCACATGAACGATTTTAACCCGCTAGAATTGGAGTGTACCCCGCCGTCTGCACAACGCAAAGGGGACCTATAAAATCGTTCATAAATCTGGTCCCAGAAGACAAACCGATTCTCTAAGAGAGATCCTTTCAGTTGTATCTCTTCACTGAGTTCCATATGCGGTGACCTCTTTTTACCCACTGGTGGCCAAGATGGTAGATTCGACCCTTCCGGCACTGGTTTCCTGAAAATAGAAGATTATTATTTATAGCAATCGACAAATTACCTTATAAATCAACATACAGCCATATAGTTATAAACTTTATCAAAGATATCGTAACGTAAAGGTCGGTCACCCAGAAACTTATCATTAAGATCGGGTGCCAATGGTGTTTTCTGAAGCAAACAAACGGGGAAATGGCACATATAAAAGATCGCAAGCTAGGACTAGGACACTTCTTTTGGAACGGACCAAAAACGCCATTTTTAGGGTTCCGTGCCTCAAAAGGAAAAAACGGAATCCTTATAGGATCACTTTGTTGTCCGTCTGTCAAGTCAAGACCCTTTATCAAGGGAACGCGTGGAGGTATCGTGTTGAAAATAAACCATATAATTAGGTCTAGGGTCCCTTGAAGCTGTAAAAGATCAAACTTCTAAGTTAACACGCAAAAAAGATACGGCCTAGGCATAAACATGCCGCAAAAAACGTAAATTTCGAAACTCTCAAGGAAACCAAAATTCAAAAATACTTTCCGTTGACGTAGGTAATACCAGACGGTATACTACAAGTATAGGGAAAAATCTGAAAACTATACATTTTTATTTAAATCATTAAAAAATAGACTTTAGTAGTGCGAAAGCGTAAGTAAGAAATAAAGAAGTAAGTAAGAATAAAAAAATCGGACAAGTGCGAGTCGGACTCGCCTACTGATGGTTCCGTACAAATTTATAGATACATATATTAAAGTACTTTGATTCCCTTACAGTGCGACTACGCTAAGTTTGCTGAGGTCGAAACAAGGTTTTATTAAAAATATTGCATATAGCAACATCACAAGCCAGAGGAATAATTAGTCTTGATACTTGACAAATATCTTTCCGTTTAGTAAGTAGGTATATAAGTGTCTACATACCTACTAAAATATACCTACACCTACACAAATCGATCTACTTCCAATCAAAATATGCGATTTGTTCCGGGTGTTGGATAATTGCTATGTATTAAGTATTATATTTATATATGTACATGTAATACAAAGCATTGCTTAGTTTGGTTAGGACTATATCGTTTGTGCAAGACTATCCTAAAAGTTTATTTCAGTCCTTATGTAGACGCATTATATATTATATACTTATTAAACGGAAAGATATTTGCCAAATATCAAACCTAATTAATCCTCTTGCTTGTTATGTTGCCATATGTATTTTTAGGGTTCCGTAGCCAAAATGGCAAAAACGGAACCCTTATAGTTTCGTTATGTCCGTCCGTCCGTCTGTCTGTCTGTCTGTCTGTCTGTCCGTATGTCACAGGCATTTTACTCAGAAACTACATGATGGATATTGATGAAATTTGGAATATAGGTGTGTTTTATGAGCCGCTACTTATTTTGGTATATAAATAATTAAAATAAATATTTTTAGGGGGGGCACTCCATACATAAATTAATTTTTTTTTTTTTCAGCAAATATCAACGTGTGGTACATAGTTCGACAGCTTTTTAAAAAACACTATAAGGTTCCTAAATATGTTTTTGATTAAGTGAATGTATTTGGAAATAATCGCTCCGAAAGTTGTGTAAATTGTGTCCCCCCCCCCTCTATTTTCTAAACCGTGCGTCCGAAAAATATGAAAAAAATCACGAAAGTAACGCTTAATTAATACTTTCAACGAAAATTATTCTCAACAAAAGGACGTAATTGCTATGAAGATACGCTCTTTTGTTGTTGTACTTTTTTTACATCGTATTTTTTACCTTATAGTTGCAGCTATGGAACCCTACACTGAGCATGGTCTGACATGCTCTTGGCCAGTTTTTTTATATAGAACCATTTTTCGGCCTCTGCATACTTAGCGTAGTCCCACTATAAGGGAATCAAAGTACTTTATATGTACCAGTGGCGTGGTGTCCTAAGAAGTTGATTCCTACCGGCTTGCCTAATATCAGGCATTCGAGCACCTTATTCTACAGCTCTTAAGGAAAATGTACGCCAAATCTGCACCGGTTTGCCCAAGGATATATTTTATGCCACGCCACTGATATGTACCTACAAATTTGTACGGAACCATCGGTGGGCGAGTCCGGCTCGCACTTGTCTGGTTTTTTTAAGCAGATTTCTTTTCACTTAAACTGTATTGATTTCATATTTAAATTATTCTACCTACCCAGTTATAATAAAATTTGTCCAGATTTCGTCAATAATTTCCTTCATTTTCTTGTAATTAGGTTTCTCAGGATTATAACTACCTTTACTGATATTTATTAGAAAACTAGACAAACCAGCATGTCTGGCCCCTTTGATATTTGCCAATACTTTTCCAAAAGGTTTAGGGAATGGCGTGAAGAATGAATATTCAAATAGGAATATAGAATCACTTCCAGCTTCAACTTGCAATTTCACAGATCGCAAACATGGATAGGCAAACATGACGTCAGAGAAGTAATCAATGTACCCCTGAACAGTATCTAATGATACAGGCTCCGCGCCAAAATAAAACTTCTTAACTACTTGCGCTATTTGTTCTCTCTCTTCATTATCTTTAAAATGTAAATCAGCCGGCAAAAAATCCGAAAACCTTTCATTCATTTTGTCTTTCCATTGTTCAAATACTGGGATCTGGAATGTGCCTTCTAGATTCGAAATTCCGTATAGGGTAGGTACTTTTCTGAATTTTCCATTTTTTAAGATGTTTACTGGAGTGTCATCAAGAAACCTTTCGACGCTGGTGTCACGCTCGACACAGGGCACAAACAAGAACATTGAATCGGGTCTATGTAAATAACTAGTCGACGTCAAAGCTTCATACGATAAAACTGAATAGAACTCATCTAATGCAGCAATGTCATCCACTTTAGTAAAGTTCAGCTGCTTGGCCAAATCTTTCGCATTTTGCACAGCATCCAACTGGATACCCCAAACGCCTACACTGGCGCCGCTCTCTAGTATTGCTTTATTAAAAAGACCCTGACTCATATTCGAGAGCATCAACAGTTCTACTGACGCAGAGCCTGCACTGTATCCAGCGATGGTGACATCGCTAGGGTTCCCGCCAAAATTGGCAATATTTTTCTGTACCCAGCGAAGAAGTGCGACTTGATCTTTCATTCCCGCGTTACCGGGTGCATTTTCTGTGCCCAGACACAAGAATCCGTGCACTCCCAAACGGTAGTTGAAGGTGACGAGTACTACTTTTTTGGTTCGCGTTAAAAAGTCCCCTGGTATTTCATTGCCGAAGCCAGCTTGATAAGCTCCTCCGTGGATGTAGACCACAACAGGAAGGCTAGTTTCATTTGTATCAGACATATGGATGTTTACTACCAAGCATTTTTCTCCCTCGTCATAGCTTGACAAGTCTAGCCAGCCCTTGCTTTGTGGACAAACTATGTTATTGTCAACTGCTTCAAGTGGATTCTTCCATACTGGTCCTGGAAGTGGTGCCTGGAAAAAGAATATACGATGCTTAACTTTGACATGATGCTTTGGATTATTTTTTTGACCGGTATGTATGTATGTATGTTTGTATTGTATGTATGTACGTAAGTATGTCTGTTACCCGACTGCGGCGAAGCCCAAAGGAGAAGGTAGGATTCGGCGCATTTTTGTGACTCGAACGTGGGTTTTGTTAGACAGTGCGACTTCTGTACGAAGTACTATTTTACTTATTCTGTGCCTCCGGCCGCGAAGATGCCGCTTTCTGGATCCGTCGAGCAGAAAAATAGAATGCAAACCTTGGACAGTATATAAGAAAGCCTCAGATCACATGTTTGTCGACCTGACCAACTCAGTTCTAAAATACTGCAACATTAAAGACTTGTGTGTCGCAAGAGCCAAGCAACTGATTCACAACTGGCTTTTAACGACTGACTACAGAAAGACTGAGGAAATCTTTCACTGATCGACTCTTCTCTGATGTTTTTTCTACGTGTGTGTGTTTTAACATGTATCGAATAAACTGTCGCAGAGTATGGTGTAAAGTCCTTATCCAATACCGAATGCATTCGAACAAAAGTATTCTTGAGAATTTGTACGTAGGTACTATGTATCTGCACTTGACTGTACGCGTTGTTCTTAAGCTAGTTAGTTTTTTCTCATCATATTCAATACTTTTGAACTCCTTTTATTTCCCTGGACTTACCTGTTATTTACTGTAAATGATTTAATCGGCTATACAATGGAGGTGTGCAATAAGTTCATGTAGCGCTTAGTAATGTATTGTACCGCACATCTCGCATTGCGTACATAGGCAATATTCTTGCTTTATTTTAAATTTACCTGGTTGCCCAAGATACAGGCTGAGCCTAGTTTGGGAACCCCTGTTTAAGATCTGCAACTATAGTCCTGTTTTGTGCATGCATCTCCTACACCTACATCTCCTACAGTTATAATTATATCTTCCTTATGTATGTGTATTATGTGTGTGCAAATAAAGTTACTTTTTACTTTTACTTTTTTTTACTGACCTGACGATGTGATTGATTAATATACCGTGGACGACAAATAAATGTTGCGCTGACTTCTAGCAAATTGTGGCATATATACGACTCTTTGTTGTGCGTCAAATACTTCCTATCCCTTTCGATTCAGTACCAAATATTATTTTTGTATACCAAACATAATTATCATACTTTTCTCAAACTTGGCATGAAATGTTGACATTACGTGCCTAAAAATAGGCCGCAAAGTACCTTGTTTCCGGTGCGGCTTGACACTTGGCACGGAATGGAATTTCATACTTACATTGCCGGCCTAGGCCGGCAATGTATTTTTTTTTTATTTCCATTCCACATTTATTTGGGCCACAGCATCACGGCATTCAGCCATTAACAAAACAAAAAGCGATGTTTGCTATATTTTGCAGTTTTATTTATTAAAAATTGACATGAACATAACAAATAACACATTATAAACAATTTTAAGTTGCAATTTTAACTACACGAGTACACATTTAAAATATTTCATCTAAATATTCGCGGTAAAAATGTCAACTGAAACAGCTTTTGCATTGTCTATGGATATAATATGTCACTTTCTGACAGAAAGTTTGTGTGGTTTGTGTTATAAAATATTAAGTAAGGTTATTATAGTAAGTTTATTTATTTCATTGCATATTTGAGAAAAGCACTATACATACCTCGGCGGGAAATTGGGTTGCCAGCCTCGTAACTATCTGGCCTCGCTTCGCTCGGCCAGCTATATGTACTCGGCCGGCAACCCCTCACTTCCCGGCCTCTGCAGTAATGTACTATTATATGTATATATATAATTATCATGTTACCTCATTTGCAGTTCATTTAAAATTTATCTGTAGATTAATTAATAAAGGCAAAGTACAGTAAACAAACGGCCATAAAGAATGCACATCGGCAATCATCGCATTTCCGAATACAAACGAATGCTAATTTCCATGTACATCAATTATTAGATTAATCGTTCATCAGAATTTAAATTTAGAACTAAGTACTTTATTGTTGTTTTGTTTTGATTTCACGTGGAATATATAGATTGTAAAACAGATAATTTAGCTTTTAATGATTTTAATGTCGGCAGTTCTTTGTAACGCAGATGAAAATCGTACACCATTCTTCGAACAACATCATAATCAAAATCGTCCATATCTAAACGAAAACGTTTTTTTGGTCTCCCATTTTTCGGAGAGCTGAACTTTGTTCCACTAGAATGTGTATCAGTGCCAGTGCCGACTTCGTTTAATAAATTGTTCAAAGTTCTTCTTGAAATTCCAGTGGCATCTGCAACTCTCTGTTGAACCTTCTTAAAATAATTACTTACATTAACATCTGCGATATTACATTAACGACTGCGGCGAAGCCCAAAGGAGGGTTATGTGTTTGACCTGTATGTATGTATGTATGTCCGTTCCTGTGTCCGCTCGTAACTACTCAACGGCACATTTGATTTTGATAAATGATACATCATTAGATTCGTCTTGATGGTGCGAGTGTCACAATGAAGTTCGCTAAAATAAACAAAATAGCGGATTTTCTACCCTTTTAACCCTTAAGTTGGCGTCGGGTCACCCGTGATACGTTCATGAAAGAAAATTATAGCAAAAAATTTTGCAGAAAATTTGAATTTTTTTTGATAAGAACGAGTGAATTTATGTAGGTATTGTGTATAATAGAAAAAATAAATTGGCCTGGCCACATTATTAAATTAATGTCAGTGTCAAAATGAGTTCAAAACGGTAGCACTTGTTGTCATCTCAGGTAAGTTATTAATGTTTTTTGCCAGATTTCTTAATAGAGGCAGTGATTTTTATGTATACGACTTTAATTTTACATATCAACTTATCAGTATATTCACTCATTTACTTAATTCATAGCTTATTATGAAGTTTGTAAGAAGCGATATATGTGTGCACCTTGGGTGTCCCGTTGCCAATTACTTAGAAAATTACTAGCCATAGACAACGGATACCACGAGTACCGTTGCCAGCTTGTCACAGTATTACTTTTGGTTGGATATTACATGTTTTATGGTGTTTTTGTGTCTTTTTTTGTAAAATTAGGCATAATTTTGTTATTTTTGCCTGAATTTTTAGGTAACACCTAAGTTCTAGCAAATTAGTCACAGAGCTACCTGCAAACGCAAAAAGTATTTCCCTCTGAAAATTGTACCCCCTAAAAACGTAAAAAGTAAATATCTTCTGAATTCAAAACGGTCAATATCCCCTTTTTAACATATATGAAGCTATATATGAGCCAAAAAAACAGAATTCGATTCCGCTTTGGATTATTTAAACTTGTTTTAACGTCGGATATTATATTGGATATGCTCACGACACCAACTTAATATTCTGTCTAAAATGTGGTAAATCAATACAATAGTCAGTTAATGAATTTAAAACCCATTTTTTATAAAAAGTTAAATAAATAGTACCATTTATTTCTTTAAAAATAATGTTTTTCCATAATTAACTATTAATTTTATTTAATATTGTGTTTCATTGAGAGCTTGGCAAGGGGACTCACGAGGGACACAGATCGTTTGCTATGCAATTGGCAGCGTACCTTGTGTGGTACATAGATTTTCCGGAAAACTGGTGGAACTGGATTTTTTAAATATTTTTCTGTGGCCCCAAAGACCGGACTTAAGTCACCAAATCCACAATTGCGTTAACTTTTTTAAATTTTGTTCCTTGCCAACCTAAGGGTTAAAGTGCACCGCGGTCGGGTTTTTTTTAGTAAAAATATTTATTAAATTGGTCGGCTTCAGTTGCAAAATATTTATAAACATTGTAGATAATTTTGCGTGGCTGGCAAAGTAACAGATTAGGTACCTTTTTTCCTATAGATGCCATAGTACAAATTTAATTTTGTAAAAGTTTTCTTCTTTAACTTAAGAGCCTTGCTCTTGTCGGTGAAGCAATCGCCAGTCCTTCCTATTCTGCGCCAATTCCTTTACCTCCTGGTACGTCACGACCTTGACCTTCTCTTTTATCTGCTCAAAGTAATTCCTTCTTGGTCTTCCCCTGCCTCGTTTCGTAAAAGTTTTAGCAACTCTATATTATATATATTGACTTGGATATGCGACTGCACTCTCTCGCATTTGAACGACGACTGACAAAAACAAACGTCATGGTGTGTGCGACACAGATATCGCTATACGAAGTCGAAATTAGCCGATTGTCTCTTTCCAAAGATCGATGTGCATTCTTTATCGCCGTTTACTGTAATTAATGTAAATATTTTATTAATAAAAAACAGTTATTTAAAAAAATACTAATTTACGATTTTAGAAGCTCAATTAAATATTACCCATGAAGATAGAGGTGGTTAAACGACCCAAAACTAAATAAATATGACAGGTAAATATGACCCAACTATACATTCGGCCTACTCGTTTTGTGCCAATCAAGTTTATTTGATCACTAGCTTATGCCCGCAACTTCGTTTGCGGTGTACATTATAATTAGGCAACTACTCTTTATAAATAGACCCTCAAATTTAGGGCCCAAAACCGCACATTTACCGCGAAAATCAATTCTTTAGTCCATTTAAGGATTATTACCAAAAAATTAAATTCACTTCATAAACCACCCGTTACTTAGGTACACAAAAAAAAAAACAATCTACATTGCTATATGCTACGCATGGAGTTTCAAACCTTTTACTTTATAAATTGTACGATCCCTAACAAACTTTCAACCCCTATCTACTCAACCCGTTTTGGAGATATATTTTAATGAATAATGAAATCATTTAAGTTCTTTTCAGTTCAATCAGTTTTCTACTTTAAACATCGTTTGGTCCCTTTACAAAATCTCAACCCCCATTTAACCCCTTTTGGAGATGAATTTCCAAAAATGGTTAAACTTCCTTTCTCTACCCTTATTGAAGGATCTACGTATGGATTATTTATTTAAACTTTATTGCACAATAATAAAAAAAGTACAATTGGCGCACTTAATGCCTTAAGGCATTCTCTACCAGTCAACCATTGGGTAAAACAGAGATTTTTAGTTGGTGCAGGATTGTTTAAAGGCGAAACGACATCAGAGACACAAATCAATATAAGAGCATAATATACAGGGTGGGAGGGACTATACCGACATACTTTAGCCATGAATTCCTGGTGGTGTGACGAGTAAATAATGTTATACCTATCAACATGGGTCGAATATTGTCATTTTACATTATAAGTCTTATGGAACAAAATAAATCAGAAAATTCAGCCCCTCATTATAAACATGTCCTTACTGGAGGAAAAGTTATCAAAAAGAAAAAAAAAGCTAAAATGGAAACGAAAGGTTAATTTTTGGCCTCGTAGTCGCTTACCATCAAGTACCGCGAAGGTTAATTGCTGTTTAGTTAAAGGATTTAAAAAAATTAGTAAAGCTATCGTAGTCACATTTATTAGGGCTTGTTACACACTTGGGAGTTTTCATTTTAAAAATTATGAATATCTCTGAAAGTAAGCGTTTTTCGACTATACATCACATAACTTTTTTTAACTCGTCACACCACCAGGAATTCATGGCTAAAGTATGTCGGTATAGTCCCTCCCACCGTGTATATAACAATAATAGACATACACATATACTTGTTACAATAAACATACATATATAACAAAACAAATGTACCCATGCAAAACATCATGACAAATAATTAATTTTGACTCATATCAGATCTCCTACTTGAAAATTCGTTTGGACCCTATATAAAGTTTCAGCCCCCGTTTGATTCCTTTTTAGGAATGAATTTCGAAACACGGTAAAACCCTTAAGGGTGAATTTCGAAAATTGTGAAATCAGTTTTCTTTTATTCTAATAAAGAGTCTAAACATGAAGTTTTAAACCTCTTACTTAAAAAGATCGTAGAGTCCCGATACAAACGTTCAACCCTCATTTAAACCCCTTAGAGAATGAATTTCAAAACACGGTGAATTTACTTTTCATTGATTTAAATGAAGAACCTAAACATGAAGTTTCAAACCTCTTACTTAAAAAGATCGTAGAGTCCCGATACAAACTTTCAACTCGCATTTAAACCCATTAGATAATAAATTTCAAAAAACGGCGAAATTACTTTTCATTAATTTAAATGAAGAATCTAAACATGAAGATTCAAACCTCTTACTTAAAAAGATCGTGGAGTCCCGATACAAACTCACAACTCCCATTTAAACCCCTTAGAAAATAAAGTTCAAAAAACGGTGAAATTACTTTTCATTGATCTAAATGAAGAATATATATATGAAGTTTCAAATCTCTTACTTAAAAAGATCGTAGAGTCCTGATACCAACTTTCAACCCCCATTTAAACCCCTTAGAGAATGAATTTCAAAACACGGTGAAATTACTTTTCATTGATTTAAATGAAGAATCTAAATATGAAGTTTTAAAAACCTCTTACTTAAAAAGATCGTAGAATCCCGATACAAACTTTCAACCCCCATTTTAACCCTTCAGGGGATGAATTTTGGAAAACGGTGAAAACACTTTTCTTGTATTCTAATGAAAAGTCTAAACATGATCGTTCAACCCTTTTACATTAAATATCACATCCTCTCCATACAAACTTTTAACCCCCATTTTAACCCCTCAGAGGATGAATTTCAAAAAACGGTGAATTCACTTTTCTTTTATTCTAATGAAGAATCTAAGCGTGAAGTTTCAAACCTCTTACTTAAAAAGATCGTAGAATACCGATACAAACTTTCAACCCCCATTTTAACCCTTCAGGGGATGAATTTCGAAAAACGGTGAAACTACTTTTCTTTTATTCTAATGAAGAATCTAAGCATGAAGTTTCAAACCTCTTACTTTAAAAATCGCAGATTCTCCATACAAACTTTCAACCCCCATTTTAACCCCTCAGGGAATGAATTTCAAGAAACGGTGAAATTACTTTTCTTTCCTTCTAATGAAGAATCTAAGCACGAAGTTTCAAACCTCTTACTTGAAAAATCGTAGTCTCTCCATACAAATTTTGAACCCCTATTTGAACCTCTTAGGGGATGAATTTCGAAAAATCCCTTCTTATCTCTCACCCACGTTATATGACCATTCTACTGTGAAAGTTTCAAGTTCTTCGCTTCAGTCGTTTCGGCTGTGCGTTGATGAGTCAGTCAGGACTTTGCCTTTTATATATATAGATTACGTATTACGTTACTTTTATTGAATTATTATAATTTCTATAATGTATCATAACACATTGCAAATATTAAATACAATTTTAAAAAGTCTAAAGTATTTTTTATTTATTTTTAGTCATAGAATATATATGTTTTGTGTAATTAAATAACATGTACAAAATATAACTGTGTTTTCAATATTTTTTGACAAGTAATATTAATTATCTTATATCAATAGATAATTCCTTCAGTTTTCATGAAATACTTGACACCACATAGATTTCAAAATCCGGGACATCTTGACTCCATTATACTTTTTCTACCGTATTGACGGAGGATTAAATGGGTATCACCACCCATGGGTGGAAATAAAGAGCACGCCTTATGTACGCTTTATGCGATAAAGAGACGGTCAGATGCGGGTCAGCTCCGTCCGGTCATCGGACGTGAACGACTGTTTTGTTAGGGAGAGAGCAGAGAGAGGCTTCGGTACATAGTACTACTTAATACCTATTCTGTGGTTAAGGTCACCGCAGGCCGATGGAGACAAACGGCATGCGACCTATCATTGTGGAAGTTCTTGTTCTGTAGTGTGTCTCAAGGTTCAAATGATGGATATTCAAGTACTGTTTAACCGATATTCCTGAACTTTGGCAGACGTAAAGAAGGGTCGCGAAGTCATTGTATCTGGGCAAACTACTAGTGGTATTATAAGAGCCGAGACACGCCGGATTAGGTGACTCGTTGGGATTTTCAAGTCGCTCATTAGGCCTCTGACATAGGTAATAAACAGATTATCTATGCGCTTACAGCTTTCAACTTGAAAATGATAGCGTTTTTGTAACGAATATAAAAGCAATCTTACAGTAAACCGGCGCCTTCCTGTAGGCGCGGTAGCGTACGGGATCCCATAGAAATGGAAAACGTCGTCAGTCTTGTATCCCCGCACGGGCCCCTGCGCGGTCTGCACGGTTCTAAACTCCCGCGCATCCTGCGCTGCGCTCGCCGTTGTGCAAGCTACTAGCAACAGTGTGACTACGTTTGACAGTGGCATCGAGCGCAACTGCTTTGATACTGAGGGGCCTCAATGGCCGACAATATGAGCATGCATGACAATTGGAAGATCTTAGACACGGTCTCGGTCAATTAAAGCCTTTGTTATACTTTTTTAAATATATTCAAAATACATATTTATAAATACCGTAAGGTCGGGGTACTTTGGACAAATATAGGGTAACTTTGCCCACCTTACAACTTACATATCTCAGATCTATAACGTCTGATAATAAATAGAGATGCAGCGAATAGTAATTTGGCCGAATACCGAATACCGAATATTCGGCGGAGTCGACGGCCGAATAGCCGAATATTCGGCCAATGGTTTTACCTAAAATGAAGTAAATTCGAACGCCCGGGTGAGCGGCGCCGTGAATCTCTGTACCTACAGGTTGCAACTTGTTACTCGTCGTAGGCAGCCTATGATAGAAAAATGCGCCATTGAAAAATTTAATTTCATTTGTAGTTTAATTTCTAATTCGTTGTTTATGCTACTGTTCTATATATGTTTGAAATTGATGTGAAAGATGATTAACCTAATATTTAATATTGATTACTGTTTATAATTTGTTATTAATAGTACATTACACAACTAGGGTGGTAATACAAAGAAAGGCCGAGATCGCAGAAGTTTGTTCGGCCCGAGCTGCAAGCGAGGGACGTAAATATGCGATCGAGGGCTTTCTTTATTATCTCCCGTGTTGTGTATATCATTTTATGTCTACACTTGGCCAGAAAGCGGCTTTTTCCGTACGCGAAGCGTGCGGAAAAAGCCACTTTATGGCCAGGTGTGGCATACAATATTTATTCATCCTTCTTTTTCCTTCGACTTTGTGTTAATTTACTATTCGGTATTCGGCCGAATACTATGCCATTATTCGGCTTCGGCCGAATAGTCAAAATGTGGCCGAATAGGCCGAATACCGAATAGTGGCCGAATATTCGCTGCATCTCTAATAATAAACATAAAAACATGAACGGTCAGCTAAAACCAACCACATGGCAATGTGCCGTAATTTAAATGCAATAATAAAACCTGAATTGAGTTAATCCCTATTGGTCAAAGTTACCCCCCAGGGCGAAAGTAACCCGACCTTACGGTACATACTTATGTGTCATTGCATAAGGAGAGGGGCCACTTTGTCGCTTTCTAATTTCCGAGTTACGGGCAGTTTAGTAAAACTGGGCAAAAATTTCTAAACTCAGTTAAGTCAGAAAAAGTGTATAAAATCCACCATTTTGTTTATTTTTACGAACTTCATACCCAGTGGTACTCGCGCCATCATACGAATCTAATGATGTATCATTTATCAAAATCGGTTGTACCGTTGAGTAGTTACGAGTGGACATAGGAACGGACATACATACATACAGGTCAAACACATAACCCTCCTTTGGGCTTCGCCGCAGTCGGGTAAAAAGGTAGACAACAACAAAAATAAATATGCGCAGAGACGCATACATACATAAACAAATATATAAAACTACATATACGTATAGGTACGTTTATATTTTCTTGTTTTTTTATGTATAATTTATCTACCTTTTATCTACTATATATACATCAGTGGCGTGGCGTAAAATACACCGTGGGCCCGTATAACCCGACCAACTTTAACCATAGATTAACAACTATTAGAAATAAAAAAAGTTATGTGACGTATAGTCGATTAACGCTTACTTTCCGAGATATTCATAATTTTTAAAATAAAAACTCCCAAGTGTGTAACAAGCCCTAATAAAATGTGACTAAGATACTTTTACTGATTTTTAAAATCCTTTAACTAAACAGCAATTAACCTTCGCAGTATTAGATGGTAAGCGATTACAAAGCCAAAATATTGACCTTTCGTTTCCATTTTAGCTTTTTTTTTCCTTTTTAATAACTTTTCCTCCAGTAAGGGTATGTTTAAAACGAGGGACTGAATTTATTGATTTGTTTTGTTCCGTAAGACTATTAATGAAAAATGACAAAATTCGACCTATGTTGATATAACGTTATTTACTTGTAATACCATCAGGAATACGTGGTTAAAGTTGGTCGGGTTGTACGGGCCCACGGTGTATATCCTCGGGCAAGCCGGTGCAGATTTGGCGGACATTTTTCACGAGAGCAGTAGAGTAAGGTGCTCGAATGTCTGATATTAGGCAAGCCGGTAGGAATCGACTTCTTCGGACGACACGCTACTGATATACATACGCATCTATCCCTCTATAATATGCCCCGTAGGTCACTGACACTTCTTGCACAATATTTACATACAATATTTTGTATTCTATTGTAAATATGAGTGCCGTATGACTAATACATGAATAACTGCTCCGCTCTGGCTCCACAGAAAACCAGGGCATTTGGCAGAGCTATGCCTGGGTGCCTATCCCAGATCCCAGCCAACTGCATTGCTGAGTGGAGACCATTTCAGTTGCACAATGCACATCTGTTTGAGTGTTTCTTTTTTGTGTATTGTTTCGTGTATGTAACTGTAATGATGTGTTATCCAAATAAATACTTTTCTTTCTTACACCGTTCAAGTAGACTCATGTCAACTGTAGTTATACTGACAGTGGCATAGGCATTTTTTTAGCCGTTTTGTATAAAATGCGCCAATGAATCGGTAATAATCGGCTGACACGCTACGCCACTGGCTACTGAACACTGTGACACTGTGTGAAAACTGTGATAACGCAACAAACTAGTCAGTCACATCGATAATGTCGAGGAAAATGCAATGCAGTGCGTGTGCGTTGATTAAAGTGGATGCGCGGGAGTCAAGGATAGTGCAAACTGCACAGGGACCAGTGCGGGGATGCAAACATGGCGAGATATTTTTTGCTTAATACATATTTTCCTTATAAATACTTGAGTGTGAAAAATAGTTCACACGGTAGCTAAATTCTTTTCAGCTTGGGCAACGTTTGAATACCTCGCTAATCTCAGTATTATATTTTAAAATCCTTCGCATCACTCTGGATTGAGTGTTCCCTCACCGTGAATAAATAAGCTTGCGACATAATCTACAATTTTTTTTCTGGCCCTACCAGGACCTTTGTGGATGAACTCATTAGAAGCAATTAATGATAAAATTGTTTGCCCACAATCCAATGTCGGCGTGTTCGATGTATCCAAACTAGATGTGCGTGAAGACTGCCTAGTTGCAAATATTTATTTGCCTGATACCAATGAAACGAACCTATCTGTGCTATTATATGTCCGAGGTGGTGGTTACAAAGTTGGCTCCGGACGTTTCTTTGGTCAGCGGAGCTTGGTGAAGTCAAAAAAAATTGTGGCGATCAACTTCAACTACCGCCTTGGAATTCACGGATTTTTGTGTTTGGGCACGGAAGGTGCTCCCGGCAACGCTGGTATGAAAGATCAGGTCGCGTTGCTACGGTGAGTCTAGAAGAATATTGCTGGTTTTGGCGGTAACCTTGACGATGTTAGATGGGAAATGGGAATAGTGCTGGCTCTTCCTCAGTGGACCTTCTTATGCTCTCTGGGACGACCGAAGGTCTTTACAATTAAGTCATTCCTGAAAGTGGGGCCAGCCTCAGCCCTTGGATTATGCAGGTGTATCCAGTGCAAAATGCCAAAGATTTTGCCACAAGCAAACATTTTACTAATATAGATGATATTGACGCGTTAGAAGAATTTTACAGAACGTTGCCTTATGATGTAATGTTCTCGGATAGGTCGTCTAACCAATCAGAAAGTACTTACTCTTTTACTCCATGCGTGGAGCGAAATATAGGCGTAGAGACTTTTCTTGAAGATGCACCTCTGAATATTTGGAAGAAAGGGGTGTATAGAAAAGTGCCTGTGGGCTTGTGTGGCTTTCTCTGTTTGAGAATTTAAAAGATAAAATGAATGAATGATTTTCTGATGTTTTACCTTTGACATACAATTTGAATCTGAAGATGAGAAGAGTAAGATTGGTCAAACTGTTAAGCAGTTTTATTTTGGAGATAAGTCTATTGGAGAAGTCACTATCTCTGGCTTTGTGGACTATTTTACTGATACTATGTACGCGTATCCCCATTTACGATCTACTAAATTACAAGTGGAAGCTGGGAGCGATTCCATACTCAATCAATCAATATACATTCTAGTCGCCACCCTGTTTCAAGTGTTGATGTTCCAGAACATATGGCAAACCTAAAAGGAGCGCAACATTGCGCTCAGTCAATGGCAATTCCCGATTCAATAGTTGATTTTATTAATGATACGAGTGAAGAATATTCTAAAATGAGGAATACTTTAAGGGAAATATGGGTCAACTTCATTACAACAGGGTAAGTTGTTTGAGACTGTTTAAATCCTATCCTACCTCCTTTCTACTAATCCTATCCAATTCTACTATTTTAATAATCTATCTACTAATATTATAAATGTGAAAGTTTGTGAAGATGTTTGGATGTACAGATGTTTGAGGGTTTGGATGTTTGTTATACAACTAAACCAAGTACTGGATCGAAACATAGGATTATATCCCTTGGGATAGTAACGAGGATGACGCAAGAAAAGAAGTAATATCGTAAGATCTTATAAAAGTTGTTTGAGGAAATCTAATATTTTGCAGCAATCCATGAATAAATCAAGGTCCATTCACAAATTCACACTTTTCACACACAGATTTGAAAATCTGATAATAATGGTATAATTAATTATTTTTCATCACACTTGCTCGTAAAGGGTGTTATAACACGCGGGCTTATAGACCAGCTCGTCTCGTGGGAGTTATGAGTTTTGTTTTAAAATATAGGACCTACCCGTACGTCATTTCAGACTAAGGAGGTTTCAAATCAGCCAAGGCTTATTTTACATCTTCAAAACTTGGCTACAAAACCAATTTTAGTGTATATAAAACTTATATGGTATATTTTACTATTATTTCAGTAATTTTTGCAATTATTTTAATGCAATTTAATTAATTTACTTTAAAATTTTATTATAAAAATCGGTACAATCTGGTGGCATTGACTGTCAACTTTAAAAACTAAACGCGGTTCTTAGCATTATCTGTGGAAGACTATATTGAAAAAGTTGACAGTTGAAGTTGTCTCTTAGCGGGTGCGTTTAGTTTATTTGATTTTTATGTTTTATTTTTTTTTTCCTCGCAAATGTGATGAAAAACATTGTGTGTATCACGGGCAGTAAGGGGATTACCAACTCGAGTCATTAAAAAGCCCTCCGCCTACGGCGTCGGGCTCCTAATAGACTCTCGTTAGTAATTCCCTTCTTACTACCCTCGGTGCACAATGTACTATAAATACCACCAAATTAAATGGAAAATGTATGTTTTCCATCACTAAATTACACTTTTGGTGTCAAATGCCGAATGGTGTCGACGACTAGACGACAAATAGATGAACTATTTCCACATACCACCTTATTTGCCGTGCCCCTTCACCGTACGAAGTACGGTTCCAACTGTGTCACAAGTCGCCTCCCACGAACGTACAATAAGATGTTTGAGACTGTTGACCCGTTCCACCTGAGCAGAGCTTCCTTCAGAAGTGGCATTATAAAACAGTTGCCACATTCATGAAGCGCAGAGTACACACACTCCCATATAGAGACACTGAGACACATACACACACACGCACACACACACACACACACACATACACACACACTTCTTTATCATTCCAAACTTTTGTAATTTTTTGTAATTTACTCATTATACTATGTTTGATTTCCTTTAAATTAAATTTTTTCTGTCGGTGATTTTCAAGTCACATCATTTGTTAATCTGTCACATGTCATAATGCGTTTTTTCGTAATGGTTTATTTTTAAAATGTATAGTTAAATATAATGTAAATCCGTAATTGGCCACTGTTAAGCAGAAATGTATATGCCTAAATTATTTGTAACTTGTGCTGTGGATTTTTTATAACAATAAAAAAACAAAAAAAAAATCAATTAACAAGGTCAAAATACACATTACATGTCAAAATAAACTGGGGACAAAAAATAAGTTAAAACAGGAATAGTCAAAAAATACAGAATGTCATATATCATTAAAATTTAAAAATAAAAATAAGATGAGCAATAATAATAACAGTGCAGGAAAAATAAATGTCAATTATTTTATAATTAAACAAATGTCATCCCCATATATTCCCTGACGGTATACACGGGGTTATTCAATAAAAGGATTTTGAGTTTGCGTTTGAATGTTTCCCCGGATGTCTCGGATTTAAGTTCGGCGGGTAGATGTTCATAGTAGGACGGACCTATGATGCGCGGGTTTTTGCTCGCGAGCGCCATGCGACGCGGGAAAGTCCTCAGCCGGCCTGCAGAACGAGATTGTTTCCCGGAAACGTTCGTACACTCAAATAGTGATATGTGTTATTCCTGACAAACATAATAATTTCCAGTAAGTAAAGGGAGTATAGTGCGTCATTATGCATTGCGATTTAAAAATGTTACTGTGCGTTTGCTTTAAGGCGGCCAACGTTATATTTTTTATTTATTATCTTTAAATTAAAACGATTCATGCATCATTTTACTTCATTACTAGATTTTTTAACCCGGGTTCTGAATCAAAATTCCCGGGTTTTACCCGACTCTAAATAAAGTCGGTTGCATTCATATATAGGCGTCGTCGCCACTCCAGGAAAAATGTTTTGACTGTTATTTCAATCAATTAATTATTTTCTAGAAAACCAGTTCCTGTAGGGTCCGATCTGCCGGCGTGGCCCCCAGTTGGTGCAAACCGATCCCCTCACATGGAACTTGGGGAGGAAATTAAACTGAAAAGCCATCTCCTGGAGGGTCGAGCTCGCTTCTGGGACGGTATCTACGAGCAATACTACAAAGCACCGGCAGCACCACATCATTCTAAAGTTAGAAGTGATCTATGAGTTAAATTATTAAACTTTTTATGAAAATACTTGGAAGTACTGTTAGCAGTAGAAAATACAAATAAATAGCATCGTTTCCTTTTTTTGCATTTTGATTTTATTTTAAGTTAAGTACTTAGTTTTGTGTGGCACCTATTACAAATCAAATAGCAAAGTTTTATTTACGGGTTGTAGAGCATAAAAAAATAAGTAAAATATTTGTTGATGCATTGCCAAGATGAGAAAAATGGAGTGACTGTATTTTCCTCATTATTTGACACAAAAGAGATTAATTCCGAGAATATATATATACAAGGTTGTCTGGAAGAGATCGCTCTTAAGCGATAAGACCGCCTGTTGTCTGCTTTTTTAAATTGTTCTAATTATGTAACTTGTAAGTACCTCTTGTAATGTATTTTTCTGGTGTGCAATAAAGTATACTTGTATTGTATTGTATTGTATTGTATAATTTGTGTTGTTAAAATTATAAAAAAGTGGGTAAGAGAAAAGTAGAAAATTCTAGAGTTGGTATTTAAATAATTAGATCATCAGACTGGCATGAAACTGAACACCTTGTTTTAAAAAGTTTCATAATAAAAAACTACTTATTGCAAAAATTTACGTTAACAAATGTTCAGTTGATTTTAGCGCCATCTAGCGCAAGTAGCAGTAACTAACACGTTTGCAACGTTACAGACAGATGCCCGAGCCCCGAGGAGTCGTACAGTCGATGACTAAACTATCGTGTCTTGAATTGATTATGTGCACGATGCTCGGTAGATGGCCTTACTAGTATCAAATTCGACAATCTTAAGTTAATAGGTGATTAAGGGCCTGTGCACACCGCGTCTTTTAAACGCACCATCGACGCGCGTTTCATAGCACTGTCTCTCTTTATTTCTTGAGCGTAAAAGCGACAGCGCTACGAAACGCGCGTTTAAAAGACGCCATGTGCACAGACCCTAAGTTGGCAAATATAAATATTTTTGTTGTTTTTAACACAATTCACCGTAGCATATAGTAACCACGAACTCATGTTATTTACGTTAAAATAATAACAAAATACATTAGGTATTAGAAAGAGATAAAGTAGGTAATGATCAGTTACAAAGCCTATGTATGGGTCAAAAATCGAGCGCTTAAACCGCCTCACTTCTGTGGACACATTTTTGTCGAGATCCCCGCAAAATTTTGTGGCGTTTTGATCTACTCGTATCTGGTAATGATCTCAGACTTCTAATAGTCTGATATCCCATTAAAGGGTGGATTTCACAGCCTTTCAACCGCCGTCTTCACCAATCCCGATATAATGGTGATATCTTTTTAAAATTTACCTAATTTTTGATAAAAACATGAAAAAAGCAAGTACCATTTTCGGATTTTATCAAAATAATGGGACTTAATAAGAGAATAATTAAGAGAATCGCCGAAATTTCGGAATTGGTGATGACGGCGGTTGAAACGCTCTGAAATCCACCCTAAAATCAGCAGGAATTTCGACAATAATGTGTCCACTGAAGTGAGGCGGTTTAAACGCTTGATTTTTGACTCCTGTCCTAACGCTGCTAGCCTTAACGCTGGCGACATAACCTCTCTGAATCGCAGCTGAGCGTTTTTCAAAAATGTGTACAATTCAATGGAACTTAATATTATTTAAATACAGCCTAACTTTCCGTTGCGTAATCAAAATGTATTGATTTGACACTAACTTTTAGTTTCGTCACGGCCCTTAAAACACGTACTTAAACTTTCTTTGAAAAAAAAACGCTAAACTATCGTAAGGCGATTTGGGAGAGGTATGTGCCAGCTAGGATCCTCTGAGGGCTCTGAGCTCTTCCAGGGGTTCTGGGATATCCCACATTCCTAATGATTACAAATCTATCAGGAAATATCTTTAGTGAACAGTTTTCAAAGCCAAGCCAGATATCAGATGTGAGCCCTTAGATAGGTTTTTAAGAGTAGGGTCGCTGGTCGCAACCTCTGCGGCAATGCAGAAGCAAGAGGAAAGAAGCAGCACCAATTACTATAGCACAGCTTTTTTTTTCATTAGGCCATTGTCAAAATGTTAATCTACTTGAGCACTATCGAAAAACTGTGTCTTGCCGGTCGGTGGAAGTTAGTTTTACCTAATTACCTGACTACGGCAAAGCAAAAGCAGAGTTACAGGATCAAAAGGTTGTATAAAGTGGGTATGACAATATTGATAATGTATGATTAATACAATAAAGATTTATCTATTTATTATTCTGAGCATTTTTCTTTTGGTAGTAGATAGGTGCTATTATTCCTAAATTGAAGAATAAACAACTTTGACTTTGTTCAGTAATGGACAGAACTACTACCCTTTGTCAAGCTGTATGTATACAGGGTGGGAGGGACTATACCGACATACTTTAGCCATGAATTCCTGGTGGTGTGACGAGTAAATAATGTTATATCAACATGGCTCGAATATTGTCATTTTACATTAATAGTCTTATGGAACAAAATAAATCAGTAAATTCTGCCCCTCGTTATAAACATGTCCTTACTGGAGGAAAAGTTATCAAAAAGAAAAAAAAAGCTAAAATGGAAACGAAAGGTCAATAAGCTCCTACAGCTTGTGTGCTCTTTGGATGTTTTTCAGAAATCGGACCCATCAGACTTCTCGCCTTCTTCCCTTCTTCAGTGCCATTTTTCGTAAGAAATCTCCATCAATCCATTTGGTATTTAATATTTCGCTAATCGACTTCAGGGAAATAGGAGGTTCTCAGTTCGTTGGAATATTTTCTATATACTTCCCGTTTACTCGAATGTCTCGAATACGACTAGACCGATTTGGAAAATTCCTTCGATGTTGGAAACGATATCTTCTAGTTTGTTCAATTGCACCCAATTCAGGATCTTGGAGAAATCGAGGGTACTCTTTATTTACTATAGGCACACCTAGATAGGTGATTTTAGAGAAAAAGTTATCGACGTAATGACTACACGGGTTTATTTGTAATTAGAATACCTACTTAATATGTGCTATTAATTATGACAAATATGAGTTACTTACGCGTCAAAACTTATGTCCTCTTTTTTTTCCGAACAAAACGCAATACTGCGGCATACGATATTTTTACGGTACGGTTTTAACCACTTACGTTTAAAATGTAAACTTCGTTTTCACATCCGTAATAACAAACTGACAGCTATACTTCAGGACCCTACTCGACAGTGGCGCCGACTGGTGAGCACAAAAACGGTAGCCCTCGTTGCTAGCAGTTACCGTTATCGGTTGGCTGACGAAGTTGGTTAAATTGAGAAAAATTCAATATAAGTAAAATGTAATCTTAGAGAAGATAAACAATCCCATTTCTTCAGGCGACATCTGGTGATTTTCATCCCTTATGACAAGGACATCCATTATGACAAGCCATTTCTAGTAAGCCGGCTGCTTGTACATTACGAGCCGCACGCACATATCAACTAGTTTTGTCCTATTGCGAGCAGCACGCAACTGAAGCATGTCTAGTCCGCCGGCTACCTAAGTAGGTAGCCGGCGGACTAGACATGCTTCAGTTCTTTACTAGCGGGGCTCCGTCCAGCTATTTATTATAAGGTCCTAGCCCTATGAATAGATCGTAGATCGGCTTGACCGATTTGGCAGGTTGTTTTGTTGCGTTCGTAATTGTCAGGTCACGGTTTTCAAAAAAATAAATTAAAATACACCCGTGCTAAGTTGGAGCGGGTCTCTAGTAAAATATATAGGTACCTATGTACCTATATAAAACATTGAAGGCGTATAGAGATCCCACCAATGACCGCACCTGCTGAGTTCACCGCAACCACGCTTCTCCGAAAATGGGAAGGGGCAAACAACGGTGCAACGACCGACTCTGCAGGGTAAGGGCACTCGTATTCGTCTCTTATAATAATAGTCTTCGTCTGCGAAGAATTAGAGTTTTACATCCCTTACTCAAAACATGTTTCTTTGAACAAACTTTCGCCCCACTTTTCACCCCCATAAAAGATCATTTTGGGATAAAAACTGTCCTATATCCTTCCTTTTGTCTCAAACTATTATCCATACCAAATTTCATTTAAATCAGTGTAGTGCTTTAAGCGTAAAAAGATAACATACAGCCAGGCCGAGTTTCTTTTTCGTTTATAATATTAGTTTGGATGGATTGAACTGTGTCGTTGGCTGCACTAATTAAGCATAGCTGACAATGGCGGGTACTGTAAAGGCTGACTGCCTCTACAGAAGAATCATGAATATAATTCTAATATCTGTCAATTTGGGATAATGTTAAAATAAAACTCTCTCTTATCTGAGCGCCGCCATAGAAACATATTCATAATTTTTCGGTTAAATATGTCTAATTCCATGAGGGCAGTATTTTTATATAACCTTCCTGGGTTCCCCCCTGAGTTCTCCCTCACATTACACCGGATTATATTTTTTGACTTACATTTCTTCAAGACACACTTAAAATGGGTAAACTGATGGGAATCGGGTTTTAAACACCATAAAGAAGTGTCCAACAGCGACGTAGCGTCAAACATACTTTTGAGTAAGCTGGAGCAGATTCGGTCTTACTTTTCTTAAAGAGCATGGGCTCGCGCACCGAGGGTTCCGTACAAACTCGTAAGAAGATACGTGAATACTTTCAGAAAACCGAATGGCGGGACAAACTTAACTTTGCTGTTGAAAAACTGTTGGCATAGGTCGTTGGTTAGTTTATCAGCAGCAAATAAGTTTGTGTTACGATTTTGGCGAATTTCTAAAAAACTATATATGCAAGTTAGGAAAACCGTTATATATTTCCTGTGTTATTTAGGATGATATTAATAATTGGTAATTATTACAGATTTTTCGGTTCAGTAACTTCGAAGATAATAGGGGGAATTGTATTTGTTTGGACGTTTTTCGTCCTAAACTCAAATTACATGATTAATAAAAAAATTAAAATGGTTTTGGAATGTACAAATTAAGACCACACTTGATAAAATAGCGCAACTTTCAATTTTCCACCTCCCATAGACCCAAACGAAAAAAGGTATAAGGACAGTGGATGAAAGGTAGGTACGCTAAAATCGCGTAAATTTCATCCACTGTTCCTACTCTTTAGGCATTGAATTTCGAAAAATTCTTCCTTACTGCACTTATGCGTTTCCCTAAATAACATTCCATTATCTCTGTGACGAAATCAATGAATTATTTTCTGTAATTGTAATTTAAGGCTCGGCGTTGTCTATCAGCTTAGCCACGGAACTCTTTTATATGTATAAAAGATTCAAGTAACCTAAAGCTGTCGACAACAGTTGCTTTACCTTACTGTTTTCAAAACAAATTCCGTTAATAAAACCAAATACGTATTAATATCCGATTATTTTCTCAATCAAGCTGCTCTATAAGGTATACGCGCTCCTTTTCGGGCCGTTCGCCGTAGGTTTGAAAAACACGGATTTAGGTAATTTAGATCGGAAGTTAACGGTCTGGATACGATTATTAGTTGGTGACATCACGTTTTGAAAGTATTATTTTCTTTTATGGTGAGGTAGGATCAGACGTCGCAGTAGGAAATTACCTGAACGAAGCGTACAATGATTCGAAAGTTCTATCTTCTTTCGAGCCTTAGAGTAGGCTTACAAGTAGGGATGTAACGATACCGATACCGATATCGATATATCGGTATCGCCGATAATATACAACCGATATTTGAAGAGCGTGAAAAGAATTTGCAAATGAAAAAAACTACAAAAAGTAATTTCAATTACTGACTTAATTTCTATATTGGTCTATTACCTGGTGCAATAATAATTACTATGTTAATAATATAATTGGTTCATAATAAAAAAAAATTCTGTGTTGACAATTTATTTATTTTTACTTAACACCTTCAAGGTTGACTCTCTGTTAAATATAGCCAAGTTTTAGTTATAATAAGGACATACAAATAATTAATCTGAAGTTCATACTTCATTAGTTTGCTAAGATATCGGTATCGGTATCGCCGATAATTTACTACAAATATCGGTATCGGTATCGTATCGGCAAAATTGTGTATCGTTACATACCTACTTACAAGGAAATGTACCCAATTGTCCGGCTCCGATTTGATTTATTTTGAAATATGTTAGAGAGTAGTCTAAAATAACAGACACGTATTTTTTTAGCTGCCCAATCTCAACTTATTGGGGCAAACTGACCTCCGAATATGCTACAAAATGTCATAAAATTTACCTAAATTAGCCTTTGTTGCTAAGGCACTCTTCGTTTCAGTTTACTTTTTATGGAAATCGATTTAATAGCATTAAAAGAAGTTTTTGTGTAAGAATGAAGTTGATAATAAAATTTTAGTTGTTAAAATTGATGTTTATTAGAATTTTTAAAGCCCTAAAAAGTAGGCCTATAAATTACTTAAATTATTGTCATTGTATAACATCGATGGGCGGTGATCAGCATTTTAGCTAATTTCTATTTTATCCGGTGTACTTAATATCTTCTATGAAATGTCACTTTGAAATAAGTATTTGAAATAGTTATCGATATATTTGATATCGGAAGGAAGTCCCTAGTTAACTGACGTTTTTTCCACAAAAACTTCTATGGCCTTATTCCGTAATATTTCAATGAAAAGAAACTGCATAAACATGATTAACTTCGTTTTCACAAATTGTTGCACAACCAGCCTGTTGTTCGGAAGTTAATTCCGTCTGCCTGCTCTTTTATTTTTATTTTACGCTACAAAATTATCATCGTAAATTCAACTCGGTGGTTTCCAATATAAATTTACATAGTCGATGTAGGAAAATTTCCGGTAAAAAAACAGATTTTGCATCCCATTACAGGCTGAAATATTATTGCTACTAAAGTTTATGGCGAGAACTGACAAAATAAAAAAATCCTACTTAAATACCTAAATGTGAAAGATTGTGCTTTTCGGTGAAGAAAAATCATGGCTAGGAGACCTGCATACATCCGCGATATTTTTCATATTTTTTTATGTTATAAGTGCCAAACGAGCAGACGAGCTGCCTGATGGAAAGCAGTCAACGTCGCCCATGGATATCTGCAACACCAGGGATGTTACCTATACGTTGCCGATCTATGAGAGCCCTGTTTACTCGGGCCCAATCCGCAGTGGGCTAACAGGGGCTCCCAATCTTTTTCAGCCCTTGGCGCATATACAAGTTTAGTACTTCGTCACGGCGCCCTAACCTAGTTCGTTCAAAATAGGTATTGTCGATTTATAGGTACCCGCGAATACTTGTGGTTTTAGATAATGATAGAGGATCGATTCACGGCGCCCCTCTTTACTTTCTACGGCGCACCAGGTCGCCGCGGCGCAAACTTTGGGAACCCCTAGGCTAGCATCATTCCCTCATGCCCAAAATACCGCATTCCCAAAATACCAGATTTTTCAAAATACTAGATTCTCGATTTATCAGATTACCTGTATACCAGATTTCCAAAATAATACATTCTACATAATTATTTAGTTTTTCGAGAAACCTACGATTTTATAATCTAGAGTATCAGGAATGTGGTAAGACAGGAATCCGATAAATTGAAAATGTGGTATTTTAAAAAAGCTGGTATCTTGGGAATGCGGTATTTTGGGTATGAGTGGCATCATTCACTCTCGTCTATGAGAGTAGGCCTGTGCCCAGCAGTGGGACGTTTAAAGGCTGATGATGTGAGAAAGGTTGTGAAGATCTTTGGAGGTTAAAATGTTTGTTACCCAACAGGTGGAATAGTATATTACATACCAGGCCAGTAAAGTAAGTAATGTATCGGCTTCGCCTCGACCGACAATTACATGTGATGCTTTCTTATTTACTGGCCAAGGTTTGTTTTTGTATACTATTTTTCATTCAGCGGCCCGCAAGTTGACGGTTTCCGGCCGGAGGACAGAAAATATTATTGCTACTAATATTTACGGAGACAACAGAAAAAAATTAACCGGGGTCATAATCTACGTATTCATAAAAATCGGCCCGGTAGTTCGTACGTGATGCGCATACAAACAAACAGATAAACAGACAGACAGGCAAACATTTCACAAACTATTTATTTAGGTACGTTTTATTACTTTTTTGTAACTCTCCCCAGTTACTTTTTTGAAAAACATCTTTAATGCACAAAGATTCTATTATATGTATACCGGGTGTTGCCTGTAACAGGAGCAAATAATTAAAACATAGATTCTACTCATCAAACAATAAAACTTTCGCTCAACAACTTTTAAAAAATATGTAATCTTGAGATTTTATCTCTTTCATACAAATTTAATAGTAGTTAACATCAGTCTAATTGACGTCGCTTGTCACGCTACAAATATAAAAAAAAAAATTCAATACATTGCGGATTGCGGTTTCAAATGAACTTTAAAGTGTACTAAAAATTAATTTAATAATTAAATTTTTAAATGTCGCTGAAAAAATGTTGTTCAGTTTGAGGAATAAACATAGGTATAAGTATAAGTGTGTACCGAATCGTATCAAAATCGTCGGATTCCTTCATATAATTCATAATTGTATGTAAAATTTAAGTTTCATGCTCTTTTGATACTTTTTTCTCAGCCTCGTCTCTTTAAGACTTCTTAAGACCCGCTTAGCTGCCACATTTCATTTAAAAACAAAACCCGTTTAGTGTTCGAAACTAGACTCCTCCACTATTTATTTACGGAGCATTTCACACCCGCCACGAGGTCACTCTGTGACGGACACTTAACATCTTTTGTCAACCCGAACATTTGTGCATCAATTCGCAGCGCCTTATAAGACGTAGAAAATGTTTAGAGCGACAATTTGTGGGGGCCCTACATGGTGCGCCCCTTTTTGAGAGGCCCCTCTAATTATTGTATAACTAATTCTGTCCCCGTGTCTGTTTGGTTTACGTAAGCAGTCGAGGTTGACGGAATCTTGTACTGGATGATCTTGTTTTGTCCAGAACTGAAGCTTCGAACTTTTTTAACTGAAGGGTCCACGGAAAGAACATGTCTAGTCACCTTAAGTGACGGTTTGACAGTTAGTCGTCGGGAACAACTATTATGGTAACCATCTCTTTAAAAGTGAAAAATATATATATTATTTTAAGATATTCACCTGTAATCAAGTGGTAAGTTATAGTTTATTGCGAGCTCTACATTTTGAGATTAAAATCTCATTTTCAAAAAAAGTGACTAGTGACATGTTATTTCCGTGGACCCTTCAAATATTATCTCAGGTACATAGGTTTCACTTGCTGATACAAAAACGTTGAATAGGGCAAAAGGGCCGAGCCCAATTTATGGTTTGAAAGTATTTTTGTACAAATGGACTCTATAATTGTTAACCTTTATTCTCACATTTTAACATGTACACAATATTTTATGTAACCCGTTTAATTAAGTCCTAGTCGCAGTGTTTAATTTTCTCAAAATGTACTTAATTAAATAATCAAATGACGAAAATGACACGAAGTAGGTACCTAGATTTGAAATTAGAATATCGGGAGCATAGAAAATTGGTCCTTGACCGTAACAAATTTATCTTCTTTTCACTTTACCGGATTTATCAAGGCCGTCGGCGGTGGCCGACGCCTAACGCCACGGCTGGAATGGTTAAGTGCTTCGGTATTTTGCCCACAACTAGGTTTTCCTTTCTTTAACCTTTAAAGCAGATCTTCCTCATGAAAACCCCGCGCTTTTCTGTTCCTTTCTTCTTTCTGTAGGTACTTAGCTCCGCTTAAGAAGTTCATCAACACAACACGCCATCTTTATCTTCCTCCGCCAATATAAATGAACTAGAAGTTCACCCCAAACAGCTTAGAGGCCTTGCAGCTTTCTTCTTTCCTCCTTCCAAAATTTGGCAAGAGAGCTTTGCCAAGGGAAGTTTTAAATTTCAGGAATAGCGTATAAACGGTTCTTGACTTACCATAGAACCAACAAAGATACAAATATACAAACACAAAACGCTAATTTGTCCTCCTGGTCGACTTCGTACATTGCTCTGTCAAAAAAAAATAGTTTTTACTGATATTGATGCGTTAAACCGTTATGTTCAAGATCTAATAAACCCACTTTCCGCAGGATAAAAAGCGAAAACAAACGCTCCATAACCACTATTACATAACGGCAGCACTAACCCTTTTCGGTCGCGGACCAAAAAAGAAAATCCCGACGGACTCAAGTATCTTTCAAGCCAGCAAAAGGCAGTGTCCATAATGAGATGGCCGCTGCTAAATAAGTAAATGGAATAGGTGATCGGTCATGGATCGGGTCCAAAATTATGGTGTTGGTCGGGTAAGGGAGTGCACGTTGTGTCTAGAGACTGGGCTTCCCTTCGTTTGTTTATTGATTGGCCTCGCTTAAATGGAGAGCTGTGTACGGCAGGTGGCTTTATTTGGTGATTGGTGGATCAGTTTGATGCGTATGGACGCATTTGCGATAAGGACGCTATTGCGATGGAATTGACCCCGAAAGTGATAATTTGATGATGAATTAGAGCGTTGCCGCTATCTTGTCGATGATTTAACGTAGATGGAATTAACCCAGATCATTTTGAACGTAAATGTTTAAGAAATGACAATTCTTATTATTTCAATCCATCTTGTAAGAAAACATTTCACGGTGGCATTGGTGTTGAAATTACGCAATCACAACAAGGCATTTTTGGTAACTTTGTAACTATCATATGTCAGAAAAGGTTTTAGACAATAATGCAAACACAATAGATATCGTCATAGCCATAGCATAATAAAACAATGTCCCTGTATTTATGCCGAGATGGATCATGATACGGCACGATTATTTTGCCGTTAATAAAGTATGAAGTGAATAAGTGTAAAGGTTCTTTGGTTTAGTAAATTAAAAAGAAATAACTTCTCTAAGAGGTCTTAGAAGTTTGTAACGCTAATCAATGTAGGTTATTTCTCTATGAATTAAAGTGAGTCTTGATGTTTCTTCGTTACGTTACCAGTTAAGACTCTTTGTTGTTTCATAGCATGCAGTTTATTCATTTTTACGCGACTGCCCAAAAAAAGGAGTGTTATTTCATTAAGAAATGTCGCGCCAACATTCTAGCTAAAATCGCGTCTTATGCTCTTGTATTCTACTACACGCATTTAAAACCAAATATTCGACCTATCACAACTGTGCTATCACTGTTTAAAACTCATTCAAAATTATCATGCAAATTATCATGCTTTACTTTTGTCATAATCTTTATCTAAATTTTTAATTTTTTCTTAAAATAAAGGAAATATATACATATTACGTTTAACGGATTTTTTTGTTATTGTCATTTACGTCTTCTCATTTAGATGAATAGAAAGCTATTGTGTTTATATTTTTTGAGAAAAACTAATTTTTATTTACCACCGACAGACAGCACAGACCCTTCATGGGTTCCGTTTTTTTCCCTTTTGGAACAGAGGCCTATTTAAGCCTACCAATTTGAATACTTGTAAATCACGATTGCGAGAGACGACCGTCGCCCAATCAGTTCGACACTCGGCATCCTAAATCATCTTTTTAATTAGAGAAAGCCCCATTAGCCGCTTTCTAAGGCGATCGTTGGTGCGCCCGCGCACGCGTTTATTTACGCGGTTTCCGGCGACGCAGGAAGGACGTGGACAGTTACTTCCGTGTGCTGCATGACAATGGCTCGCAAAACTAAGGGACTGGTTCGATTCTACTCAAATATTAGTTAAAAAATATTTTGACTAGTCTTTTGTTGAAAAAATACTAATATACTAGATGTCCGCAATTTTGTTTGTGAAGACGAAACAGTCGTAACTAAAAAAAACACTATAGACGGATAAACGTAACTACCTATAAATGGACTTGGAGATATTCAGCTAGTTATCCCTATACCAAAGGCGATTGAAATCAATTCAATTTGCATGTTCTATTTTACAAATACAAAAAAAAACATTTTCCATTTAGAGGCCTCCAATTCCTCCAAATAATATTTTTCATTTTTAAAATATATTCAATGCAGGGGCATTTAATTTATATTATTTGTAACGCGAAGGTTTACGCGGATATCGTACTATAATATTATATTGTAAAAGTTTGTGAAGATGTTTGGATGTTACTAGACAGTAACAATTCAATCCATTGAGATAAAATTTGACATACAAATAAGTTCAGTAGACTTATGATTATGCTACGCTTTGTCGCGCGATAAATAAATGATAAAGCATCCGTCACGCTGTGACAAAGAGTGTACGAGAGTTACGAATGCTTTATCATTTATTTATCGCGTGACAAAGCGTAGCATCATAAGCCTACACGATTGATACTTTATATCCCAGAACAGAGTTCCCTTGGTATATTAATGCAGCCGAAACTGCGTAAAAAAGTTAGTTAGTTATATTATTGATGGCGGATTAGTTGCCGTCCATCGGTAGGACGAAATAGGCCTAAGCCTCGAACGGTGTGCGTCCGGCGGAAGCGCGGAAAGCGCGCACGCGCCGTCGCTCGCCGCGCACGCGCAGAATTATGTCAACGTGGCTGCCCCTGCCTTCCTGCGAGTGATTGATCCGACAACCTCAATACATATAATCTTACTGTATCCTCTAGCTGCCCACCACACATAAAAAAATGACAATGAAATCTGAATCTACATGACAAGGAATAGAGTTGCTTTTATTTTTTTCTTGTTTCAATATAAACAAAACAAATGCAACTGTATTCCTTTTGATAAATATTTACTACTTAAATGCCACCCGCGATTTTCTTGACGCCAATGTATAAAATTTTCATTAAAAGTATTACACCATTTTCATCTTAGTGAAAAATCGTTGCTTAGTGCACCGTTACGTCCTTTTAAAAATATTTGTTTCAAATTTCATCCCAATATCTGCAGTGCCTGTATGTTGTCTGTCAGTACCTTAGTCACGGAACTGTTTTATGCGTATAGGTGAGATAGAAGTAGGAGAAAGATTGGATAAAAAAATTGAGATATTGTTGAAATAAACATACAAAACAAGTACATTTTATTTTGTATTTGTATTTCTGACATTGTATATTTCAATAAATAAATTACAAATACAATACCATTCATGTCAATTGATACAGTGTAATTTATATTGTAACTCATCCATTATGAAACAAAAATCTAATCTACCTAATATCTAGTACGCCGATGAGCTCCGCTAGGCGATTCATAGAGTGCGACTACAATAATTTTGCAGAGCGAAACATGGCAACACCTCCGTTTAAAAGTTAAACGGGGTTGTCATGTTCCGCTCTGCAAAGTTATCGCAGTCGCACTCTAATCACGCTTTGATCGCTCAGTTTCAGCGCGATCCGCGTGGCTTCTTATTCTATGAATAGCCTGAAAAGTCAGTCGTTTTTGACGGAATCTCCAGATTCGAAAACTAAAAGCGATCTAACATTAGACTTATTGAATAATTATGACTCGTCTAGAACAGTAAAAAGGGAAACATACCCTATTCTTAATCTCTGTCTGAATAGAATCTTTTGAGATTAGCGAAAATCTTCTTATGTGCCTCAAAATAACTTATCAATATTTACCCGCTTTCTACGTAAATGCGTTGAATGATATAACTATCAAGACAATGATTCTAGAACATTAGTATTGTAACGACCTCCAACTCTGGATAACAGCGGTAGAACAGAACTACCGCGACCAGTTATGCGATATCTTGCAGATAATAGTAGATTTAGTATTTAGACTCATTGGGATTATTCTGTGCTTGAGCGTTATCGGAATCTTATCGCAAATGCTCAAAGCTACTTAGAGCTAAGTGTTTTGAAACAATGCTGTAATCAGAAGACTGTATATTTGAACAAATGAAGTCTTATTCTGTATTTGAACCAAGAATGTTAAAAACGTTTATCAAAGACTAAAATTAACTGATTTTTATCAGTTGCTGCTGCAGTGAAGGCTAGTTATGAATTTACATGTATTTACGCAGATACGATTATATGAACGATTTTATAGAAAATTACCCGAATTCATTGTCCGTGAGTGTAAAATGTGGTTGCAACCTCTTCATTCTCCTCTCTGACCGCGGACGATTTCTTCATGACGATCAATACGATCATTGGTCATTTTGTCTGAACAGTTTGTCTGGAATGCTACAATCTCCTCCTATCTGATCTGTCCAACGAATTGGCGGGTAGTTCTCTGCGACTAAACAGTCGCACCAATCGCATCATTACCATCGCCACATTGTGGATGAGCTCCCTATAACCTATGGAGTCGTTTTCGGTTATCTTGTAGAAGTCGCGTGCCTCTGCTATTTTTATCATAATGATCCTGATTGCTTTTATAAAACGGCCAATAATAGTGGCGATGGTAATGAAGCAAGCAAAACGGTATAAAACTACCCTGGCCATCTAGCGCACTTGCCTTTTTTTCCAGTGATAATGAAATTTCTTCATTTTCCATCGTTAAAGATGTTTTAAGATGTTACATTGTGTGCGTAAAATAATGCTAGTTAAGTCAGGTACGTTGCCTGCGTGGTTTAGCCTGTTACATGCACAACAAACTAAAATACGCTTTAAATTGTCTGTTTCACGCAAGATAGCACGCTGAAACAGGAAACGTTTCTGGCTGCAGTAGATACAGTTGTGTTAATAGATACAATTGTTTTCTCTTCGTAAGAAATGAAAATAATATTTTACCCTAGATTCACATGCCCTATCTGAACTTAACTGTAAGTAGTGATCAGAAATTGAGTTTTTTAGAGAACCTTCTCCCTTTTTGATACCTCGAAGAATAGTTATCAATTTATGTATTTTAACGTGTCGGTAACCTGTAACAGTGCATCGTGTGCAAAACTTTGTATTAATATGGAACCGGGAGCAACCACGTTTAGTGCGTAAAATGCCAACGTATAACCGCAAACGAATATCATCACAAACTGCGGTCTTTGCCTCAAGCCTCGCGTACGTCCAACTGGACCATAAATTACAGACATTGGCCAGACTACACAGCATTTAGTTTTTGCTGACACATAGCGAGGTTCGGCGTGGTCGGGCGTCGAACCCAGAGGTATGCGAGTGGAGGCCGTATCGCTACCAAAAAAGCCTTAAGGACAATCGAACAAGCGCGAGGACATTCCGAGGCTACGCAGACGTACTCGTAATGCCTACCAGTTTTGGGATATACTCGTATTGAAGACGAGTTGGAGCTGGAAATTGCATTTCTGTCTCTTTTGTCAATCATTTTCTAGCCTAGCAGAATCAGCCATGTACGTGTTGATGCAGTTACGTAGCAAAATATCTAAACGCACATGGTATACGGTCGGTTTGCATACGATCAAAATACATACAGTCAAATGCAGAACGTACGGGATTCATAACATCATTTATCATAAGTTTAAAATATATACGATCCACATTCATAACGTTTATAATCTATAGTGCTGTATGTAATATGTAGGTATACGGTTCAAAATACATAAAGCCAAATTGACGCTTTGGATGTTACGGGCGTTTTGATACTGACTGTACAGCGATAAATATGAAGTCACAGCCAAATCCAACCAACTAGACGTAATATGATTAGCATTAGTAAGAATTAAGAAGTAAATGGTTCATCAGTCGACCCGAAAGTGAGAGGAACCACCTCTAGTTGGCGTAATATGTATTCGAACGGGTAAGAGAAAAATGTGTCACTAATGAGGAGCGTCTTTGCATAAGAGGTTATTTTCTCATTTTACGGTTTTCATACAGAAATAAGGCCGATTAAAAAGACACTACTCCAATATCATGGCTAAGGTGTGTAAGTACCCGGTAATTAAGACCAATGGCGCTTCTACAAACCTGGATCTAATTGCCGTGAGATTTAAAAAACTCTTCTTATTTTTTATGCGAAAATTAATTTTAACGTATTACCTATTTAGGCGTACTGGGATCTCACATCACGCAACCGCTGAGCAAATCCATTGTTTTTACTTCACTTGTCCGAGCTATTACTTGTACATTGCCGACTTTGGTTAAACGCGTAGTCCATTTTTACCAAGTAACAAAAAATACTTAGTCGTATTATCTACAAGATAATAAAGTTGATGGCGCACAACGTATTAGTAACACTACCTTAGTTGGAGTAGCCAGACTAGAAAATACCAAGGAAAAATGGAATGTTAGTCCGCAATGTTGAATTTATTTTCATGGCTAGACTACCCGGAAATAGTCATCAAGGACCAAGAGACTGTGAAATTTATACCATTTCTGGATGGTTTAAAAAATAATGGTGAACTGTTGACGTAAAACACAGTAGAATAGAAAAGAAATGTGTGACAATGGTACATGCCAGCGAAATGTCACGTGGTTTCACACCACTGTTCCTGTGATTAAGGATATTCCTACAAATGTGACCGTTATCTTTGCTCCTGTCTAGAAAATGTGCATTTCCCAGGAAAACGCCAGTCTAATAACTCGTCAGAAGATATGTTTAGACATGGATCTCATATTGTAATATTCCTTCATGTCTCAAAAAACAAAGACGCTATGTAATTTATGCGAAAATTATAGGTGAATGTTTACATACTCAAAATAAATAAACTACCTATTCACAAAACCTACGTCACAAATGAATATTGACAAACTCGCCTCATTCGCCGTGGTGTCTAAAAACTATACGGTACTATGGGAGGTTCTTCATCGTACTTTTTCTAGATGTTTAAATAATTATTGGAGGATACTCAAGGGCGGAGACGTGGAGGCGTGTACTATACCAATTACATATTTATTCTTGCTATCGTAATCGCGATTCCGATCACATCTTCGACACACGGTTTTTCAGAAGCGGGAGTGGAATCTCCCTTGAGTTCCTCTGATCGCATTAAAATTGTATAGGATCGTATTTTTTGTTCGCCCATCGTATGTGCGCAGTACACAGAGGTGTAAAGTGTCAAAGGAATTGGTTTTATTACAAGGAGCTGAAGCTTTTGTACAGAACGTTGTTTGTTGACTTCAAAAGATATTAAACGGTAATGTTATCTTTCTAGCCTTTGTCTATTCTATAAGGATTTTTCATAGAATGCACATCGGGAATCATTTTGCACTATTAATAAAGTGCAAAGCAATTTTGTTAAAGTACAGAATAATCTTGACTGAATCTGCCGTCCTAGTCTAAAAGGCGACTTTTTGCTATGGAAGTTCATAGTAAAAAGTCGCCTTTTAGACTAGGACGGCAGAATGTTAAATATCATTATTTCACTAATGCGAATAGTTTTCATATCTGAAAATATAGCCAGTGGAAAATGATGTGATTGTATTATAAATAAAATAAAATAAATCAAAGACAAGTCTGTTTCTTCTGAAATTTCACGTTTCATAAGGAAAATGGGTATATAGTTCGTCACGATCCCCAATAATAAACAAACGACAAGGAAGAACCGAAGCTCTGTGCACTGTGGTCCAGCGCACGTACTCGCGCAGGTACATAATTGTAATTAACATAGGCCTTCCCGTAATAACCGCGGCGCTCGCGCATGGCAGGGGCCGGTTTTTGCGCGCGACTGTACGCTGAATATCATAAGCGTGCGTATACGCACAGGGACGCATTTTTCAAGGAAATGTTTTTTTCACAAGTGCCCAAATTTTTGCATTGATCTACAATGGCGCCGATACAAGGATTTCCTTTAGTATGATCGATTAAATGTATAGAATGTCTACAATATTAATAATGTAAATGTAGGCAACTTAAATAAAGATAATAAGAAACTACGCTAAGAAATAAAATATGGAAAACAGCAATTTATGAACGGCAAAAAAAGCTTAAAAAGTTTTTAACTGCGTACAATATTTTTTTTAAGGTTGTGCTTTAGACAAGACAAGACAGGCCTTAATTTTAAACTTGAAACTTACAGTAATAGATGAATAGATGAAACTTGCTTCAATTATTTTCCCGTCAGCAGTCAAACAAATCAGTTAATAATACTCTTTAACGCACTGCATTACATTAAATTATATAAAAAAACTATCATTTTATATGCTGAACCACATGGAGCGCTTTCCCGACACAGGAGCTTCCTAAATACAAGATCTGCACAATAAAAAACACAGAGAAGAAACATATAGTGATGATTTAGTATGTCAAAGCTGTAAAACCCCCCGTGTGGCCCGACAGAGTCCGCGGGAGACGGCGCGCCCTCTTCTACCGTAAGTCTTACAACCGCGGTCCTTACATCCTCCGGTGTTACGTAGCTTAGTCGAATGGTGTAAAATCACTGGGAGACATTACTACTATGAGTTCTTAGATTATAGACTTTCTGAATTAAATTATCTATATATCTTTCTGAGACGCAAAATCGAGAATATTTATTTATACATTTTTATGATTTTTCTGGTTTAGTTATTAACATATTAAAGGACCAACTTTTATTTAAGCAGAAGATAGTCCAGTAAACAACAAGCCAAACAAGTAAACAATCTAGCACGGATTAAATTGGAAACAATTAAAAGGAGGGCACTATAACGCGTCCACACCGTACAAGATACAGATGTTGACTGAATTTAATGTACTGTAAGTATATATACTGTAAAAGTAAATATACTGTAAGTCTTACAAAAGATTTACACAACGAACGGTCGCACGATTTTTGCCTCGATTGACTTCCCTCCCCAACTTCCTTCCCTTCTAACCAGGTCGTTAGACCATCTTATGGGGAGCAGTGGCGTGGCGCCCAAGAACTCGATTCCTACCGGCTTGCCTAATATTAGGCATTTGAGCACTTTATTCTACAACGCTCATATAAGCACTCTTGCGGGTAAACTTAGCTCCGCTGCCTATGCAGTAAGGCGAATAAGACAGTTAACCAACGTCGAGACGGCCAGGCTTGTGTACTACAGCTATTTCCATAGTGTTATGTCCTATGGTATTCTATTGTGGGGAAGAGCGGCAGACATACAAACCATCTTTGTGTTGCAAAAAAGAGCCGTACGATCTATTTATGAAATAGGAGCTCGTGTGTCACTGAGAGAAAAATTCAAGGAGATAAATATTCTTACCGTAGCATCTCAATACATCCTCGAGAACATTATGTATGTAAGAAAAAATCTCCATGAATTCAAGCTCAATAGTGACGTTCACAACTTCAACACAAGAAGTAAAAATAAACTGGTTGTGCAAGCCCATCGTCTCCGTAAAGTTAGTACGTCGTTCGTGGGGAACTGTATACGCTTTTATAATAAAATACCCTCCGGTGTAGTGGATTTACCGCCCAGCAAATTTAAATCGCATGTAAAGCGGCACTTGCTGAGCAAGGCGTATTACACCGTCAGTGACTTTCTAGATGACAAGAACGCCTTTAAGTGAGTAGGTAGTTAAATTTTGTAGCAAATATTCATTTTCACACTGCTAAATCTTAATAGCCCCATCCTCCATGTAACATGAGAGCACATTTTGTCGTTTCTCACCGGACAAATTATTTTAGTTTCAATGTCCGGCAGCTTGAGCATGTCATGCTCGCTTAAGGGGCTTTGCTTACGGTGGCGTCGTTGATCGGGTCGCAACCTTCCCTAAAATATGGTTGAGGGAGGCGATGGCTGAGATACGCGTCATGCTCGTGAACGGGTGCCGTTTGTGGGGTCCGGTCTGTTCACGCTTGCATGGGCTATGTTGAATGTGTTAGATAATTATATACTAGTGTTTAATAGAACTGACGTGAGAGACTACATCTTGTTCTCAATTGAAGTTAACGTTTTATCTTATAGCTTGAACGCATAGAGTCCGTTTTTGTAAATAATTCACATTAAACCTTAGAGACCATATACATCTCTGAGGAATGTAGATTATATTATATTAAAAAATCTGTTTTGTACTTGCAAATGTCTTGACGCTTAGAGACGACATACATCTCTAAGAAAAATTGTTTTAATTTTAGTTTTTAAGTTTTGTGAGTCACAGATTTTTTTTTTTTTTTTTTTTTTACATTTCTGTACGTTCGTTTTGTGTAAACCATGTAAATGTAATGATAGTTCTATAGTCTATTTCTCGTTTCCCATTTTGTATTTTGACGTTTGGAGATCCTTTACACCTCCAAAACATGTTTTGACAACGGAGGCCCCTTACATCTCCATTAATTTTAGTATATGCCTTTTTATTTTCTATTTTTCTTAGTAATTTATCTTGTTTTGACGCCTAGAGACCCTTTACATCTCTTAAATTGTAGTTTTATGTTTATTGAAATGTATTTAGTTAAGTAGTTGTTTGTGATATGCAATGTAATATTGTCACAATTATTGTAATGTGTTTAAAAGAGAAACTGGTGAGTTTCTTCCGGCGCTTCTTCTCACCAGAATGTCATCTGCCGAAGCGCCAAAAGAATCAGACATGTGAAAGAGCCCTTGAGGCCTACTTGCAGAAATAAATTATTTCATTTCATTTCATTACAGCTCTTAAGAAAAATGTACGCCAAATCTCCACCGGCTTGCCCAAGGATATCTTTTACGCCACGCCACTGATGGGGAGCCGACCCACGCTGCGTCTTCCAGACAAATCAGCTGTTTCTTCACCAATAATCGTACCTTCTAAAGGCACCGTACAACTGGCTCGTACGCACTGCTTTTTGCGGGCAGCGTAACACGATCGGTCCGTCTCATAAGTTAGCCTTTTTACCGTCATCCCGTCTCGTCCTTATTAAGCGCGCCAGGATTCCCGGCCCGATACTCTATTACTATCGATCCATGGATTGCTACGATCTTACATTGTTGATATTTTAATTACGCGTCCTGTCGCCGGTAGTTAATCAGAGGAGGAATGAGGTGTAAAGAAACAACACTCAATAAGTTTTTGTATATGAACTTAATAATGAGCTTAGAGCCTAATCTCTCTCGGATATCTAGTGGTCAATTCAGGTCTTAAATGCGGCTGGGTTCCGCTGAGAAAGAGAGAGTTTTATCAAGGTAAACATAACAAAGCCCACAACATTTCATGTTTTTAGGGATTCTTGGATCCGTTACTGATTTTAACAGTGTCATGACGTTCACTAAAAAAATCCGTTGAATCACATTTTTTCAGAAATCCATGAAGGATTTTTTTTAGAATGTTTATTCATTTCATTAAAATTCACAGTGAAACAGTTTGACCAAAGCACTGTGAAACTAAGATACAACTTATAATATAATAAACCAAAATAACAAAAAAGTATAAAATAAATTACACAGAAGAAGGCCTTACATCCGTCTTCTCGCAGAACCTTAAACCTGCCTCACGGATGATAAACCATCTACTCGCAAACACATTACGGGTTGGGGCCGATTCGAGGAGCAAGTGTATAAGGTGCATAGCAGTGGCGTGGCGTCCATAGAACCCGATTCCCACCGGCTTGCCTATTTTAAAGCATATGACCGAAGTATCTACTATTCCTGAAGAAAAAGTAATCCAAATCTGCTCCGGCTTTACTAAGAATATATTTGACGCCATGCCACTAGTGCACGGCGCTATACAGTGTGTAAGTCTAATACGGGCGAATCTCTTAACGGTGGTTAGTATAGGACAAAGTGAAGGTAATTAGATAATATTTACTTAAAGTTGCAACAATAATTTTGTCCATACAAAATAATTCAACCCGAAATGTAATGCAAACAAACACACTCACGTTAAACGCTCGTTGACAGTTACGTTGACATTTCGGTACCGCCGTACCGCAACCATGTTTACAGTACATTGCTGCTGAGAAATTAAAAAAAAATTAATTATGGGGTCGTAATGAACTGCAACTTAAAAAAACCTTTTACTTCATGATTACACTAATGAATACTATGTCCGATTTAATTTATCGCCCGTATTAGACTTACACGCTATATATATATATATATATAATACTAATCTAACTGAACTTAATTATATTTTCTATTATACCGTCTACGGCCAAATCACCATTTCGCAGGAAATAGGTTGCGGAATAATGACATAGAGCTTTGATTTTGGATTGATGGATGATCGCTTACTGGTTATGTGCATGTTGGGTTCCATAAAAGAACAACAAGCCTAAGATGATGTTAAAACTTTTCAATTTCATTAAACTCTGCCAAAATGTCAGTGGTAGGTACAGAAAAGATTCAGTACCAGGTTCCATCTAAAGAAAGGGGTTAAAAATTTCTGTTTCTGTGAAAAAATAATGCAAATTCTGTAATGTACTTAGCTTGACTATTAGACAAACATAGCTCGTTCTAGTATTACGAGTAGGGATGTAACGATACACAGTTTTGCCGATACGATACCGATACCGATATATAGTAGTTAATATCGGCGATACCGATACCGATACCGATATCTTAGCTAAATAATGAAGTATGAATTTCAGATATTTTTATGTCCTTATTATAACTAATGGCAATGACTACTGGTTATATTTCCCAGAGAGTCAACCTTGAAAGTGTAAAGTAAAAATAATAAATTGTCAACTCAAAATTCTTTTTTTTTTATTAAGAACCAAAGATTTAATTAACATAGTAATTATCATTGCACAAGGTAATAGAATAGACCAATACATAAATTAAGTCAGAAATTGAAATTACTTTTTGCAGATTTTTTTTCATACAGCAAATTCTTCAAATATCGGTTGTATAATATCGGCGATACCGATATATCGGCCATACCGATATATCGGCCGATATATCGGTATCGGTATCGGTATCGTTACATCCCTAATTACGAGCTATGTCATTCTTTATAGGCAAAAGCCATTTTCAATAAAAAAATATAACATATCATCTATGTACAACGAAGACAGAGTTAAGTGACCATCAGTAGACCTTAATACATTGTAATAAGGGTGACAAGTGGTCAGTTAGCAGTGTCTTCGATTGTACTCTGTGTAATGACGACATAATATTTACTGATTGAATAAAACTAAAATGGCGTTTAACGGTATGAATGTCCAACAATGACGTATCGAAACATACTACGAGTATTAAGTTAAATTTTTAAATATGGAACCTTAAGTTTTTATATCACAACGATATAACTTATTATAGGTACTATTAGTCAGTACTGCAGCACGATATATCATCTTGAAAACTAGATACAGTCTCATTACCAATTATAGATATAATTGGTTTACAGTTACTGGTCAGCCAATGACAGAGTTTGTAGGCATTCGTTTTTATGGTTCGCTATAGCAGGTATAAGGATCATTTATTACTTTTATATATTATTTCACTCCACTGATGACAGTGTCTGTCAGTTAGTCCGCAGATTTTCTCCGTTTTTGTACTTAGATACCCGGGTAGAAAAACTGCAGAGAACTTATTAGGAAAAAATCTCATTAATATCTGTATATCTAATTTATGACTTAGGTGACTGTGCAGCTATTGGATCAATCTTAGAGTCTATCAATTTACGTTATAGGTATAACCTTTTACTGACATATTTCATGTTTTGTCCTTAAAAATGGCATAGGATATTATTCCTGACGTCGTTCTAGAACGTGGTAACCTCCATTGCGAAGTGGAAGTTGGGCTGGACACATTGGTAGAATGAATGCAGAATGTTGGGCTAAACGTGCTCTAAAGTGAAGATCTCACATAAACACCCAAACTGGAAGACGATAACCTCAGAAGACATTTGGCAGGAATGATTATAATGTTGTTGCTCATAACTTTGGGAATCTATTTTGATAAGAAATACACAAGTGACTATCAACAATACCCAAAACGCTATATTTCTCCAAGATCGTCGATGGATTATTCTTCGAGTCTTATTCCTCTGCCCATAAGTATATTGGCGATTTCTGTGTAGACAGAGAAATCGCCAATATACTTGAACTTGGTAAAGTTTTAAACAAGAACGAAAAATGACATGCGACTAAGGCAAAGCAGGCAAGGACCTGCAGGCAATTTGCTAATATTTGCTTCTGAATTAAAGGCGCTTACCTGCTTAAACATATTTAAAAATATGCGAAAGGCATTCTTGCTGAAGAAGTTTTTTTATTCGGTTGACCATGACCAAAAAAAACAGTAATTAGAAAATTATTTATTATTAAATTACGATTTTTTTAGAATACATCGACATGGTAGTTTTGTATTTCTATCATTTTCGTATCTGCATGTGCATTGTTAGTGTAAAACTTGACATCGATGATTTTATTTTAATTTTATAGATTTGCTATTTAAGTAACTGTGATTTTATTTTATTTATGATTCAAAATGTGTATATTGTTTATTGAATAAATGACTATGACTATTTGTGGACAGAGGAATAAGATCCTCGAAGAATCACCCCAATCTACCATGTGAGAGGTCCTGGGCTGTGAATCTTTCAAAAACCCAGTACAAATTTGTTCAACCCGCAAATCATGAAAGGTCGCTAGCCGCATGCGCGGCACGGCGCGCGCCTAAAGCGGAGCGGACGCGCGGTTTAGGCGGGCGTGCGTTCGCGCATGACAATGAGGCGGTGCGCTTGTTGGTAGGCGGCGGTGGGACAGTCCTGAGTGTCTGACATGCGCCAAATTTAAATGAATGTCTGCGACCGACGAGGTAAATTGGAGATATTTGTTCGTGGCGAGAGTACAATGTGTCGATTACTACTTTTTAATGTACCTAACTAAACATTATGAAATATTCATATGCTTTATGTCCTTAGTATACTGCTCCAAACTTCAGTATTAATGTCATATAATGCCTTTGTAACTTAACAAGATATGGCATAATAATCTGGGGAAATCAGACACAGACTTGGATAGTACATACCTAACTGTGTTATACCGAATGTTATAAATAAATGCTCCGTCCAAAAATCGTATCAGGATCCTGAAAATACGAGAGAACATTTTCATAACTACTTTGTATGAAATTATGTCCAAAGGATTGTCGCAGTAGGTATGCTTACCTATTCTGTTATGACTAAATCTGGATAGATTATTAACCCAATGTCTTTCGGAAGATTTTCGTTAGGCAACCATCGTCTGTTTTACGTGTTTAAAAATCATGGTCACCGTTGACTTTGATGACGTACGGGACCAAATCAGGAGTCGGCATTAAAATAATGTGCTCATAATTATGATCATTGGCAAAATCATCAGGTGCCTGACACATTGAATTTTTATTGGTTGTTTTTCACACAATGCCTATTGGTTACAGGAAAATGAAATGAAAATTGATTCATACAAACAATGGTGCGCATATAAGGCGGCGATAAAGGTTTGAAAGAGGTATTTGCCGCCCTATAGCACCTGCAAAGAATGACTTTTTACGAGTTTTAAACGGGAATCCTAGATTTATTGTGGTATGTTTGTATTTAGGAATGCAATTTCATGAAAGTGCGTACTAGTACGTGCGTGTTACAATGAAAATAATAGATAACGAAGGTAATTATGAGTATCAGGGTTCATAAACATGGACGACATTTACCAACGACAGTGCACAATGCCGACGTCGCTGCGTCTCGTCCATACTCAACGACACACTGTTATCGTTGATGTGTCGTCAAACGCGTTTCATCGGGTGTCGTTAATGACAGCTGTTGTCCCTTGGACGCGTTAATTTTAAGTGGGACCGATTAAACCAGACCATCAAAATCATAATATATAATATCTCACATTCTGGAACGGTCGAATGAATAACTCGCCGTGACGTCGCCCCTGTCTGGTTCCACCGGAAGACAAGCGCTGGCTCTAGAGTTGGTCACAAAAAGGTCCCACCTCAGCATGATGATGCTGAGGTGGGACCTTTTTGTGGCAGCGAGATTTTTTGTTGTCTTGTTTTTTTTTCTACTTTGTAACTTTTTGCTGTCATAAATAAATGTATTTTCTTTCCTTCTTTCTTTCTTTCTGTTGCAGCGTGTCGTTGACTTCCAAATACACGTGTTGTCGGGTGTCGCCAGTAGTTCGATCACACACTCTACATAAGGACTGGTTGAACCGTTTCAACCAATCCCGCTGGTCCGTTGCTCACTTTGAGCAATCAGCGAAAAGTCACGGTGGTCGCGGCTAGCGAAGCTGCTCGCTGGTTTGTAACCCCACCTGGTCCGGATTCCTACCCAAGAGTCAGTAGGTCTCTTTTAAAAGAAAAGAGTGTCGCCGGCTGTGTTGACATTTTGAGAAGCTGCCATTATGTAAAAGACGTGCTGATATTCTGAATAGCAGACATTTTGCGAAAAATACATTTTAGGAAAACGGATATTTCAGGCCTGAGCGATTTTACGCTATTTCTCAAGCAGGCCTCAATGATTATTACGAATTTTCTCAATATTCCGGCCTTTTTATTGCAAAAAAATCTCATTTCTTACTCACTGCGTTACCAGTCCCCCCCATGTTACCTCTAATAGAATAGTGTCCACTGCGTTACCAAAAAACTCCTTTATTTAATTCCCAGCCAACATATTTCAATAAATGTTATCCTTTGAGTGAGCATATGCAATTCTGAATTAAGAATAATATAGGGGAGACCGGGTATGGTTGTCTCGCGGGTTGGTTGTCACAGCGGCCATAACATAATACTAAACGAAGGAATAAGTGCATCGATTAGTGAAGTACGGAAGGATGTACAGCTCTTGTGATCTTTTAGCACCGATCGATGTACTTAATGTTTCGTTTAGTATTATTTTATGGCCGCTGTGACAACCAACCCGCGAGACAACCATACCCGGTCTCCCCTATCTTTTGGAAATTATCCAAACGAGTAAGAAATTATGCGTTAAAATGTACAAGGGACGTTTTTTTAGGCATCAAAAATAATTTTGGTCCAACTTGTAAATTGTTCCAATCTCTCCATTAGTAAAATACAAATTCACAAACGCATTTACTCAAGCCGTTTTCCTACAATGTTACGCGGGAATGCAGATTATTCGCTCGTTGGTATTTTTAATATGCTGGTTGCTTGCAGACCTTGCTGGGAGGCCTTGTGCATGCTTCGGATGTGTCAACTTCTCCCCTTCATTTCCATACATTATAATTTGTATAAGAGCTAGTTAACTGTTGTGATTAATTTATCCGTCCGTGTTATTTTTATTATGTTGACGAAGAGGACATTTTATACGAATAACATGAGAAAAATGGATTTAAATCGACGAGTGATATATGTAACTTAATAACCTAGCTAAATATTGGAGAAATTGAGGGAATTCATCAAAAAATATATGCAATAAAAATAGCTCTATTTAAATATATAAATAAATAAATAAATAAAATGTGTATTTATTTAGGTATAAACCCATTGGTACAAATTATATCACAATTACAACAATTAACAATTAATTAAACAATTATTAAAATTACAACAAATTAAATTATCAATTACAATAAAAATTAATTAAATCACATTACATTTACAATAACAATTAATTTCATTAATAAATTAATAAATAATTAAGGCCAATAATTTGGAATGTCTACTAACACTAAGACTACCACTTCATGACAGACACCTCACTCTTGAAGTAACACTCTTGAAGTAACACACACACACATATATAAACTCATGCATGTTAATTGAACATTTTTGAGTCTGTTACTATTTCAAAATGTCTAATTTTGTCCTAAGTTACTCGTATCTAGTTAATATTAGAATGAGACTTTAAGATCTTACATTTGTGTTACATAGAAACCATCGCAACCAATGCTTATATTAACATTCAGAACTAGTATTTTTTTATACAACTTAACATACCTAGTTTCACAGTTGTGCTATTTTTAAACCAACGTATACTTGTAGTTGAGTCATTTACGGTTAAAAGAATTAACTATTAAAAACCTATTATGGAAAGTCGTAAATAACGTAAGATCAACTTCCTTCCGTATTATTGGCAATTGAATTATGTATTTGTAGGTAATTTGTCTCTTAAGTTGGTAGTCTTTATAGAACTAGTATTTCAAGTCCTATATCATGTACCTAAATACGCTACGTTCCACGGAGGTGCGAGTCTGAGTGTTTAATTATTGAAAATCATAATCATAATAATGTATTGTTTTATTAGATGAGATTTTTTTTTAAATTATATGTATCGGGAGGGATTCGAACCTGCATTTCCTACGGCTATCCGGGCCAACACAGGTGCTCTACCAACAACGCCACCGACACGTTGCCCAAGTCATCTAATAAAAAATCATGTTTGGGTGTAGCACATCGTTACAGTGGATTTCTCAATACGAGTTGGGACGACAGTGCCATACATATGGGTTGTAAGGGTAGGGGTCGGGTTGCATAAAGTTTAAGGTCATATTTTTGATACGCATACGAGGATTCGTCATACTCATCATTACGCATAACTGTAAATAGTCATACATTTATGCGCATAACGATTTTAATCATAATGTTTATGGACATACTGTGTAATGGGCATATAGTTGATATGCATACATTTATTCAACCATACTTTATTATGGGCATACATGGATTGCTCATACAACACTTTAACCATACTAAGTAAATGCATAAAATGCTAAACGCATAAATAGGTTGCTCATACAACACTTTAACCATACTAAGTAAAAGCATAAATTGCTAAACGCATAAGCCTAATTGTAAAAGTTTTTTTATAAGTTCTCTTTTATGTTGCGTCACAGTTCTAACCTAATATACTTTTCTGGCAGCGATTCGGTTATGTGTGAGATAACAGTTCTAACCTAACCTACTTTTCTGGCAGCGATGCGGTTATGTGTGAGATAACAGTTCTAACCTAACCTAACCTACTTTTCTGACAGCGATTTGGTTTTGTGTGAGGTCACAGTTCTAACCTAACCTAACCTACTTTTCTGGCAGCGATTCGGTTATGTGTGAGATAACAGTTCTAACCTAACCTATTCTACTTTTCTGGCAGCGATTCGGTTATGTGTGAGATAACAGTTCTAACCTAACCTAACCTACTTTACTGGTAGCGATTCGGTTATGTGTGAGATAACAGTTCTAACCTAACGTACTTTTCTCGCAGCGATTCGGTTATGTATGAGTTAACAGTTCTAACCTAACCTACTTTTCTGGCAGCGATTTGGTTCTGTGTGAGGTCACTAATATTGTGTAATGAGTAGAATTTAAAAATACCTTCAATAATATAAATCGTTTCTTTTTAGAAGAACCATCGCAAGTCCATTATCAAAATTTATGCAATACGATTGTTATAATCATCAATTATGGCTTGATAAATGTATGAAATTTACAATTATTACTAAAACCACTTATAATCATCAATGTTATGGCTTAATAAATGTATGAAATTTACAATTATTGCAAAAACTACTTATAATCATCAATATTATGACTAAATAAATGTATGATAATTTTCATTATGGTTAAACCAATTATGACTCCGTATAATTATGACACGGAACAATTATGCCATAGGACAATTTATGCCAAAAAAAAATGAGCATCAACTTTATGCTTAAACAGTTATGACAATTAATAATATGACAATAGTTGTTATGCAACCAGACGGCCCCCCGGATTGTAAGGACTCAATGGTAGATGATGCTTCGTCACCCAGGATGAAGTCACAAAGGAGGAAACTGATTGAAAAATTTGATGACTTGGGCAACGTTTCGTGGCGTAGTTGGTAGCGCGCCCGTGTTGGCCCGGATAGCCGTAAGAGATGCAGGTTCGAATACTGCCCGACACATATAATTTTTCTTTTCTGATAAAATATTTAGAGTTCGTTGGCAGTAGTTAATGCTACAATAAAAAAAAACCGGTCAAGTGCGAGTCGGACTCGCGCACCGAGGGTTCCGTACAAACTCATAAGTAGATACACGAATAGTTCAAGAAAAACTGTACGTCTATTTGTTTAGTAGAAGCAAATAAGTATATGTTATGATTTTTGCAAATTTCTAAAAAACAGTGCAAGTTAGGAAAACAGTTATATTTTCCCTCTAATATTGAGAACCTGACGTGTAATGATTCTATTTAATAGCAAGGACCATTAAATCAAGAGGACTGTCATTCTCCATACAAAAAGCTGTTCCCCGAATTTACAACGTCATCTATGTATAAGCTTGGTAAAATAATTATAATATTATTTACAATTATTTAACTTTGCAAACGTGACACAGTATTTAAATGTATTTAAATTTATTTATTATTAGCTGTTTACGAACTAATTGTTATTATACTATGTTTCTTTGTTTAATTATAACATCGTTAAATGTTTAGTGTTTTAGCGCCATCTAGTTTTGCCCGGAAATCCCCTAGCGTGAAACATGCCATCGCTTAGTTTTGCTACTCGCCGCTAGGGATTTCAAGTTTTGTAAATTTCTAAAAAGGTGTTAAAGTTAGCAAGACCGTTCTATTTTTCCTGTAATATTCAGGTTGATATTTATAATAAGTAATTATGACACATTTTTCTGATCAGTAACTTCGGAGATAATAGGGGGGGAATGGTACATAACAATGTATAAATCAAAAACTACTTATTTAAGAAAAAAAAATAAAAATGCTGTTTTAATCTACAAATTTAGCCCTTTCATTTGATACCCCACTCAATATAATAGCCCTACTTTCAATTTTCAAAGTCCCATTACGGAGCCTTTAAAAAAAAAGTAAAAAAGGTACAAGATATTTTTTATGTCCAATAGGCTCGGGTTAGCTACTTTTAACACTATTCCAAATTTCAAATCGATAGCATCAGTAGTTCCTGAGATATCTGGCTGTGACAGACGGACAGACAGACAGACAGACAGACAGACAGACAGACAGAGTCGCACCATAAGGGTTCCTTTTTTACCATTTTGGTACGGAACCCTAAAAATATGTATTGTTGTTAGTCGCACTACACGATGCCAAGAATAGGCGCAGATGGCGAGACATCGTTAGAGAAAAGCTGATTCCACGGGGACTTCACGACCCTCAGCAAGAAGGAACACGACGCGAGGAGAAGGATTGTTGTTAGTATAATATTTGTAAGTCATAATTTATTCCCTCCTTTCCGTTAAGATTTTTGGATTTTTTGAAAATATTATCATGTACAAGGTTTTGGGTTACGTTAGGTTTATCTCATGACAATTCTGATAAGTTAAATGTTTCAGAGAAAAATAAATTATGACAAACAATACATAAGGCTTTAAATAATTGTGCACTCAGACAAGCACCTTTCTCAACTCATGACCATCATTTAAATCTAGAGACATACCCTGCTGATCATAGGTCGTACCTGTTCGCATTCATTGACTTCCGGCGACCTTAAGCAGGTCGTCAGGCAATCTTGTGCTGCGTCTTCCAGTTTGTGGTCCCCATTCAGGAAACTTGACGCCTAACGAACGATATGCCCAGCCCATTGCTACTTCAACCAGGAGAGGCTCCGCGATTTCGCCACGCGGCTACTAGTAGGTACCAAATTTTGCCCCTTTGGGTGGCTTAGCCAGCGCCCAGAAATAGCACGCGTTAGAGTAGAGCTAACGTATAGAGAGAGGCGGTCGGATCCGGTGCGTTCCGTCCGGTGGTCGAACCAGAACGTCAGTTTTTTTAGAAAGAGAGACTTCTGTAAGTTATACTATTACTTATTCTGTGCTTCAACTTGCTAACTCTGGCAGCTATGGCAGCTATGTTATTCTTCTTACATTAACTTATAATATGCCTATAATATGACTTATACTATAACGTTAAAAGTAAATATTATGTTTTACATTACTCATAATTATAACAAAAAGTCGCATAGGCAATAGAGTTTAGTTACAACCTTACACAACGCTTTCTATTTTTATTTACGATCAGAAAACTTTCAAGTACTTATCGATAAAATGTAATATATTTTTACTCGACAAAAAATACATATGTGGTCGATTAAACTCAATTGTGTTTTTACATCTCTCTTTGTTTAGCGGTGTAAGTTACAACAAAACATCTGCCTTGCAATTTCTAACTATCAAGGGAATTAATTATTTTATTTAAACTCGCGTTTTTATTGTACTGTTAGTCCAGCGTACAAATGGATGTGCCTGGTGCACCATGGTGCTTGCACACGATGCTTGTAGCTGGAACAAGTAAAGGTGCGAATTGCCTGCGCGAGTAGTACCTATGAAGCCTGATGCATCAGTTACTCGCGAAGGCTTATACACAGTGCCAGTAACTGGAGCAAGTAAATGCGATTCGGTAAGTTACTCGCGCTGGTACGTACCAGCATACCAGTATACGGTGCGGGTGGTGGTGATTCGAGCTTACGTATGCTCGAGTCACTTGACCCGCATAGTTCTCATATCGTTGTGTACACTATGCATATAGGTATAACCTGCGCCAATGCTTCAATAGGTACATTTTAATGTATAAATTGAAGAATTAAGAACTTTTGACATACGTAAGCTACTTGCGCCGTGTACAGGGACCATATGAAAAAAGAAACAATCTAATTTAAGTCGCATGTAACTCGTATACATGTATGTACAAATAGGTTTAAGGTGACAGCTTGTAAACCTGTCGATTTGTTCCTCTTTTATTTATATTTGTACGCATGCTACATCACGTATGGTAGCTGCGCAGTTCGTTTTACATTTGACATTAGGATTGCAAATGATCGATTTGACGAGATAGCCTAGTTTAGGCCCTAGACTCAGGTGCATTTACAGACAGTCACAATATTTAAATAACATGTTTAATACGTCACCTCCGGGCGGTAAAATATGTTGTCAATGTTTTAAACACCAATTGGTTTTCATCGTTCGAATTTCGAAAAAGCGTATTTCTATGAAATTTCCAATGTACTTGCGCTTTGTGTTTTTGTGTTGTTAATGTTTCGTGTTTGTTACCATAAATACATAAATAAAGTATACTTAATGCTTTTTTCCTTACCCGTCTATTAACATAACTATGTCGTTGTTTCTACTGACTAATGACCATATTTATGAACATTTCACCATATTAGCGACTACTTCAACATTGTTGAATAAGAAAACAATGGATTGCCAAAACATTTTCATATAAAGTGCGTAACGGCTTGTGAAATTTCACACTTTTGGTGTTTTTGAAATGAATTGCACATATTTATGAATAATTTACGTAAAAACCGCGCGGAAACTGGATAAAAAGTTTGTTACGCCTCGATTTATACGCCTTGTTATTTTTGTGGTTATTATATCCCATTTTAACTCTGGAAAAGGATATATCCATGCCGGATTCGTACAAAATGGGCATATGGTGCTAATTGGCATATTATGAGAAAAACTGAAGATATCGATGCTTGGAATTCCGAGTGGGAAGGCCTTTACCTGCCCTGACTTGCTCATCGAGAATAAATAATAATATATTTTAACAGCAAAACATCGTCTGCTATTCTGAAGTCACTCGCCGAATTCTGTATTAAACCTACAAAGGTCTAAATTTATTAACCACAGAGACAAAGAAAATTCGGTAGGTACTAAACAAAATTAAAAAACATTTTTGTGTGCATGCTATCGAAAAGTTTAAAAGTAATGTGCTGGCAGCAGCTTTGCGCCTAGAATTGTCACAGAACCGTTTTTAGTACAAATATTCCAATAAATATCTACTATTTAAGTAATAATTTAATGCATTTAAATATTAAGGGCATTGCCACATAAATAAATCGATTGCAATTCGTTTCGAATCGAAAAAAACGAATTTGGTGTGGTCGATCGACGACGGATCGATTGGTGGATTGGATTCCTTAAAACTCGTAATGGTAAACTATACAGCTATAGTAACATTTCGATTTTCATAATTATTCGCGTCGTTAAACAACTAAGCAAGAAAACAAAATGGCGTCGGAATAGACAATCGTCGAGCTAATTGCAAAATTTAAAATTCTAGCCGCGTTCCATGGCTTATTTGTTTCTGAACTGAAGTCGAGTTATCTTTAAAGATTAATGTTTCGCGGAAGTTTCCCGAGTTTGAAACAAAGAAAAATTGCAGTTAAGTTTCAAGAGGTCGAAGCAACATTTTTTAAGAGTTCTTTTTATATGTAGGTGTAGGTACTTACCTATTATTCAGGCTTGAGAGTAAGAGCACACATTTTTAAAGTGTACTTTCTATAGTGTCCGTCAAGATAGCGTACCCCGTAAAGATATTCAGAATCTGATGCAGGCAATAAATAGTACCCAACTAGTACCGACGAAATACCTAGGTGAAAAAAATAGTACCCTTAAACTTTTCGAAATATAAGGCCTGTTCACGGTGTACGCTACCGGGCGTCAAACTGGCATTCACCCCTTGTATCTCTGGAACGGCTTTGTTTTTGGAAACGCTTTATATCTCTAAAAAAAGTACCCAAATAGTATCCTAGGGCCCTAAAATTTCATTTCTCTAGCTAACGTAGAAGCCGAGATATTCCATGACTTAACGGTGTACACAATTTCACACCGTCAAGCTGGCATACCCGGGAATTTCTTATAGAAAGAGCTCACTATATCTCTGCTTTGTTTAGCGGAAGCGGCGGAAGACTTTAGGTAAGTATAACAAAACTTCACTAAACGCCTCAACCGACCATTTTATCCCATGTATTTGTTTAATTTCCAGTAGCGTATCTATTACATACATACATACATGTAAATTATGAATGTGTGCAACGGTGTATGTATGTTGTGTTGATGAATGCGGTTACGTCGACCATGTCAAAACAAGAACAGGGGATGCATGGAGTTACTGTTATGTTTAATAAAATTGTTATATTATTATATGGGACAACTACAAAAAATACTTTTGGTTTGAGTTTATTTGTATGTGTCCTAATATCGAATATGATATTTGTTTGTTTCTAACTACTCTAGATTTTAAATAATAGTCAGGTATCGTTGCTCAGATTTGTGGTAAATATTATTGGTGAATATTATAACTTTCTATGTAAATAATTAAGCTGATAGAATTTAACTAGCAGGTATTTTTCCCGTAATCCGTATTTTACACATACCTATCCTATATAGCACAAAATATCTTAGAAAAAAAAAACAATGTGTTGACCAGCGTTATTGCTGTCAAAGAGCACCCCGAAATAAACGGGAAAATGTGAGAGTTTGCTAAAATCAACATTCACTTCTATAGAGAATAGGTATAGGTTTATGCGGACTAGTTTTTCTCTCTTAACTTCCCCTATTTCGCATGCACAGAGTACTTCATTTTATAAAAAATTAAAACTACAATACGTACAATAAGTTAGAAATTAAAGTGACTATACTTCAAGTTCTGCCGTTTATGTAACCGTATTTCGCACCTATGATCGTCTGTAAGAAAACGTTTATATACTTATAATATTATAGATTCAATTTAAAAATCAATTTCTCAATCTATGACTGCAGTCTCACGTCAAATTTAATTATATTGTTCGTAATTATTAATTTTATTCTTAAATCATTCTATACCTACGCAGCAAATTTAAGTGGCAAAAATTAATAATTAGGTACGATACAAATTCGTAAATAACAGATCATAATCATAACCATCTTAGAATATAAAAGATAGTTTTTTTTTGATAAGCTACACTTTATTGCGATCTATACTTATAAAATTGTAGCAAAATTTGCGATGTTCTTAAATTTTAATATCTACTCCACATCTCTCTGCCTGTCAGTATTAAGCATTTATTATCAATCAAGCGTCCCTATTGGTCAACGATCGACCAATACCAGTCGTTCTAAAATTAAATATCGGAGAATGTTGACGCCATATACTTATCGAAATGTTGATATAACCTCCAAATACGGATAACTATTGATATGAATAATCGCCGGGTAACTATTACGAAATGCATTTTGTGAGCGGTGTCTTCCTAATTTGGCTGGTTTATTGCATTTTTAGGGTTCCGTAGCCAAAATGGCAAAAACGGAACCCTTATAGTTTCGTCATGTCCGTCCGTCTGTCTGTCTGTCTGTCTGTCTGTCTGTCTGTCTGTCCGTATGTCACAGGCATTTTACTCAGAAACTACATGATGGATATTGATGAAATTTGGAATATAGGTGTGTTTTATGAGCCGCTACTTAGTTTGGTATATAAATAATTAAAATAAATATTTTTAGGAGGGGCACTCCATACATGTTAAAGACAGTAAAAAAAAATTTTTTCAGCAAATATCAACCTGTGGTACATAGTTCGACAGCTCTTTAAAAAACATTATAAGGTTCCTAAGTAATGTTTTTGATTAAGTGAATGTATTTGGAAATAATCGCTCCGAAAGTTGTGTAAATGGTGTCCCCCCCCCTCTATTTTCTAAACCGTGCGTCCGAAAAATATGAAAAAAATCACGAAGGTAACGCTTAATTAATACTTTCAACGAAAATTATTTTCAACAAGATCGAATGTACCGTTTTTGAGTTATTGCCGATAAACCGCGCTTCTCAACAAAAGGACGTAATTGCTATGAAGATACACTCTTTTGTTGTTGTACTTTTTTAGGGTTCCGTAGCCAAAATGGCAAAAACGGAACCCTTATAGTTTCGTCATGTCCGTCCGTCTGTCTGTCTGTCTGTCTGTCTGTCTGTCCGTATGTCACAGGCATTTTACTCAGAAACTACATGATGGATATTGATGAAATTTGGAATATAGGTGTGTTTTATGAGCCGCTACTTAGTTTGGTATATAAATAATTAAAATAAATATTTTTAGGAGGGGCACTCCATACATGTTAAAGACAGTAAAAAAAAATTTTTTTCAGCAAATATCAACCTGTGGTACATAGTTCGACAGCTCTTTAAAAAACATTATAAGGTTCCTAAGTAATGTTTTTGATTAAGTGAATGTATTTGGAAATAATCGCTCCGAAAGTTGTGTAAATTGTGTCCCCCCCCCCTCTATTTTCTAAACCGTGCGTCCGAAAAATATGAAAAAAATCACGAAGGTAACGCTTAATTAATACTTTCAACGAAAATTATTTTCAACAAGATCGAATGTACCGTTTTTGAGTTATTGCCGATAAACCGCGCTTCTCAACAAAAGGACGTAATTGCTATGAAGATACACTCTTTTGTTGTTGTACTTTTTTACATCGTATTTTTTACCTTATAGTTACGGCTATGGAACCCTACACTGAGCATGGTCCGACATGCTCTTGGCCAGTTTTTTGGTCTTATTATACACCGTGTTTTTTTTTGATTTCCGTTAAATTCGACAGGTTGCTCCGTAAATCAACAGCCTGGTATATCGCTTATTGTTAAAATCGAAAAAATAAGTTTTTACTATCATACAAAATAAATTAATATTGACTTGATAACTATTTTAAAAGACACTTCTGAGTTAGTCAAAAATTAACGTCAACTATGACAGTGTTGGGATTATGACAGCTCATTTATACTGGTTGGGGATTAAATTAAGATTATGAATATTTTAAAAACGGTATGAGTTAGTTTCTAGAGAAATTATCTTAATTAGATCTGGAGAATGTGCCCTTGAAGTTAACGGAAATCAATAAAAAAAAACACGGTGTATAAATAATTTCATAAGATCACAAGTCGACACTAAAAACAGGAAACTTATAAATACCATATTAAATTAAAACGGTATTTTACTAAAATCTAAGTATGCTCTAATACTTTCCATCTGTGTAAGAATATCGTACGAGTAAACTTATAATTTTAAAGACCAAATAATGTAATGAAAATAATAATTTTACTCGAATATTTAACAAACAAATCATCATCAGCCTATATACAGACGTCCCACTGCTGGGCACGGGCTTGTTCTCATAGATGAGAATAAACAAACAATACAGGAAGTTTTTTTTTAAATAGTTTCCGTGGCATACTCAATGAATTTTATGCGAGGGAGGAGAGAGTCTAAGGGATTTTCTCAACTATAAATAAAAACCAATACCAAATTTTAACTTTTTATTTAAAAAAATGAAACAAAAAGGAACATTCATCTTAGGAAAAAAATTGCGCTTAACAAAATGACATCTGGGACCTAAATTAATAACATATAGTTAAATACCGACTATGCCATAATATTGTGATGATAAAGCTATTGATTTATTTCATTAGAAAACATTTTTAAGTTTCCTAAATGTCTCTGTAGTTAAAGGCTCTGAACATTTACAGTCATTATCTATGAAATTACGTAACAGATTCATCGAAGTTTTGTATACATTTAAAGTATCTGTAGTGACAATCTTAGTCTCAGTAACGGTGTCCTAAACACTCGTAGTCTTCATTGTCCCTACATTTTTTTTTTAATTAATTCATCGAACAAAGCTAATGACCTTTCTGGGCATTTCTCCAGAAATATGTCTGCGACTCATTCAACTGTCTCCATACATTTAGTATGAAAAAGGGCCAGATGGATGAGGTGACCGCAAACATATTTCTGGAAATGCCCTTCTGCGTTTATTAGGCCTAGTTGTGGTCATCTCTATACATTAAAATTTTTTATTCACTACCCTTTATATAAGCGTATAATCGGTACTTAATTATATGATAGTTTAGACGTTAACTTAAATATTGTAACGAATAAATGCTTTTCAATATATCCAAACTAGGTTAAGACACCATTTTTCTAGTACAAATTTTACAATACACCTACCTATTCGTTACTAATTTTCAGAAATCCTGTCAAATTTCGGTATCTGGAAAATATAAGTATAGTAGTAGGAGATATCTCCTATTCATATATTTAATACTTATTACTATTAATATTCTGTTACGGCCAACGTGAATCTTAAACACACTTTTGGTTTAGCGGAAATTTCAAATTATACTTCCATAAGACTTTATTTTAGTACATTCGTGGCGAAAAATGGATGTGTAAATCCACGGACTTTAATTGTTGAGCCATTAAGGGTTCACCTTACAATAGTCGTGTCACAGATTGTGTATTACACGACAAAATTAGACTAAACCCTAGACGTCTTAACAATTAAAGTCTGTGATCGTACAATCAAGAACGTGACCGAAAAGAAGAATGAAGTCTGTCGGCAAATTAATATAAGCAGTTAAAGAAATCTGAGGAGTGGATGTTTGGCATGATTTCTGAAAACAACGATGCTGAAAAGTTAGATGCATTATTTATTTTGTAAAGTATGTTTATTAAGTGTAATTCAAAGGATTTACATAATCCATAGTTGAACTTCATTCAGTACAAAATCATCGGAATTTGCTAATAAATTCGAACAAATATTACTTGTACAAAATAATGGTTAGGAAGTAATAATAAAATGTTCATATCCATCTTTTTACCCCACTATAACAAAAAGGGGGAAACTAAATTACAATCATTTGAACTAAGTATATTCAAGATGAGGGTATTATAAAATGTTATACAGGTCAAAGACCTAAATTCTAAAACTTAAGGAAGAATTTTTAAATAACATCGATTTTTATTCAATTTAAAAGTGGAGGTAAGTATTAAAGAACCATAGTTTCAAAATAACCAGTTTAGGATTTGTATAAAAAATATGTAGTTCTATTTCTGTAATAAACCGTGTTCATTACTTACATAAATTAAGAAGCAAGCCAAGTTTGCGTCTCAATAATTTACATTTTTTACAATGAAGACAATAATTTAAGTACTATGCATTTTAAACAAATTTATTGCTATATCCATAAGTGTCATAGATACCAATTCTTGGCAAAAAATATTTAAGTATGCCACTCATTATGATAATTTAAATAATGAATCTACTTAAATTCATATTCTTACACAGAATATCATTTGGTGTTCATATATTACGATATTTATTTAATGTATATTATTTTTTGCAAGCATTGTGTAACATTCTAGTGATAACATGGTTTTTGAGTACAAATAGAACAATATCCTCAGAATAGTACAATAAACTGAGTTTTTAAGAAGGAATAAGATTAAAATTAATATTCTTGCAACTCCATTCGCCACCTGGAACATATGACCCAGTCATTTCGAACATTCGAGGTCGCAAAAAATCGCACAACGCTGAATATGTTGGGATGTTGTTAGGATACATATAAGTAGTGTACACACGATTTTGCAGTTTCGAAAAAGTTGTGCTAAAAAATTGATGCTCGAAAAAAACCGAAATTTTCGGTCATTTTTCAGATTTTGGTCTGTAGCTTCTAAAACTCGGATTTTTGGGTAAAATTGTCTATGACACTATTAAAGAAGATAAAATTCCCTACAATATGAGTGTAACATCAACTCTGCATGTTTAGAAAATGTTGAGATATAGCACTTCAAAAAATTGCAAATTTTCATAAAAAGTTCGAAATTGCACTTTCAGCTACTTCTCAAGCTGAACAGCAGGTGAAATACTGATCTTACAATGACAATTAGACTTATAAAGTTATAGAACAATTATTGAGCTTTATTTTAAGTATAATTTGAACCCTATACTAGCGATAATTCTCTTGTTATCAGAAAAAAAAACAAATCATTAGAGAACTCAGATTTCTCAGGAAGAGTGCTCCTAAAGCAAATTGTTAGTATATTGCGCAGTTATTCATAGGAAGTTTTAAAAATTACTTTATATTTCTAAACATCATTCGTTTAAAAAGTCCTGAGGGACCATGATGATCGCGTACATCGCACATCATGTAAATGACAAAAGCATCGTCACATTTACATACGTGCGTAAATTCGAGAGTGTTGAATACTTTATTATTTATTTATACTGTGATATGTACAACCATCATATGCCCGCTAAATTAGTCTTAAATACACATTGTATGATCTTGGTCATAAAATGTGAAAACCAACGTAAAGTGATGGCGAGTCCTTGGCTGACTCCAGTGATAGAATTGCAGGACGCAATGTAAATTAGTATCTATCGCAATAACTTACACTAAAGAGTGGCTATGTAGTTACCCTTGAATTACTGACATTTTACGGAATCCAGCAAAAAGTTATCTTCGATGACATAAAACATTAGATTCAACGTTTGTCAACGAAACGTCACGCAACCGGTAGGTATGTAGTTATACGTGGTTATACGTTTACACCTACTAGTTTTCCGCGTCTAATAATGCTCCTATTTTGTGTAAGTACTTATAATATTAGGCTTGCCTTTATGCAATTGGCTAAATGGTCGTATTCTTCTGAATTACACCTAGAAAAGTGTCGTCAAAATCATGTTTATGGCTAAGTAGTCAAGCATTATTGCATAACAAAGTACGTATAATATTATAAGTAAGTTTGTATGGATTTTTACTAATAATATTAGCTTGTCTTCTACTATGTACTCGTAATTAGCCTCAGGTTTTCCCCTAACAAACTCTGCAGAGAACAAGGTTAACTGTCCGGCATGAGCTTTTTCTTCTCCACAGCCTTTCGTAATTGTAACAAATACTATGCTACAATCCATCCTGATGTTTTAATTTCAATAGTAAAGATGACCTCCATCAAGCAGTTGCGATAGAGAGACTGAATCGTGATGGGTAGGATGTAGCTAACAGTTGTGTGAAATATGTAAATTATATGCTAGATAAGCTAACAATATGCGAAATGTAGGCAAGATGACCAACCTAATGTTACGGAATACGTGTACGATCTTCTAACAGTGCTAAAGTCCATCACTCTGGTTTAACCCCAATGGAAGACGTTGCTGCCGTTGCTGCCCTACCCGATATTCCTACATAACCTACCACTGGGTGCATAATAAGTCGTAGGAGAGAGGGAAAAATACAAATTTGGGTGGACAAGGACTCCTTGTCAAGGAGCCCCACATGAGATCCTTATGAGTGGGGTAATAGTTAAGAAACGGGAAGCCGAGTCACAGTTTTCCTCGGCTGAAAAAGGGCAGAGGTGTTATCTCAAACACAGTAGGAGCATTCCACGGAAACGTTACGTCAGGGATACTACCTTTTTAATACTTTTTACAAGTAAAATTAAAATCTGAATATCGGTATGGTAATATCAAAACTTGGCTTTAAGATTGGTAGTGTTTCTTAGTAACTAAAAAATTATTAGGGTTTGCTACGAAAGCATTACGTAAGCGACAAAAAAACATGTTTTCATGGAATGTTCCAGTAGGAACTTCATACATACTCACTTCTAACTCTTCTAAGTTGTTGCAATAAATACGAATTTACATGGTGTCCTGTTCACGTTGATTTTCACATTTTATGACCAAGATCATACAATGTGTATTTAAGACTAATTTAGCGGGCATATGATGGTTGTACATATCACAGTATAAATAAATAATAAAGTATTCAACACTCGAATTTACGCACGTATGTAAATGTGACGATGCTTTTGTCATTTACATAATGTGCGATGTACGCGATCATCATAGTCCCTCAGGACTTTCTAAATAAATGCTGTTTAGAAATATAAAGTCATTTTTAAAACTTTCCTATGAATAACTGCGCAATATACCAACAATTTGCTTTAGGAGCACTCTTTCCTGAGAAATCTGAGTTCTCTAATGATTTGGTTTTTTTCTGATAACAAGAGAATTATTGCTAATACAGGGTTCAAATTATACTTAAAATAAAGCTCAATAATTGCTCTATGACTTCATAAATCTAATTGTCATTGTAAGATCAGTTTTTCACCTGCTATTCAGCTTGAGAAGTAGCTAAAAGTGCAATTTCGAACTTTTTATGAAAATTTGTAATTTTTTGAAGTGCTATATCTCAACATTTTCTAAACATGCAGAGTTGATGTTACACTCATATTGTAGGGAATTTTATCTTCTTTAATAGTGTCATAGACAATTTTATCCAAAAACCCGGCTTTTAGAAGGTACAGACCAAAATCTGAAAAATGACCGAAAATTTCGGTGTTTTTCGAGCATCAATTTTTTAGCACAACTTTTTCGAAACTGCAAAATCGTGTGTACACTACTTATATGTATCCTAACAACGTCCCAACATATTCAGCGTTGTGCGATTATTTGCGACCTCACCCAGATTTTTATGTTCGCCACGACGGGGGTAATAAAAAGTCACGTTATTAAGAAATCAACATATATGTTATTGGCATGTCACTTTTGTTTGCAATGGTATAAAAAAATAGCCCCTTTTTACGAACTGTTTGAGCGTTTCAGTCGTTGTCACGAATATGGTCGATGACAGCTTCCCTCTTGACTCAACTGTCATATGTGATTATTCCGTAGAGCTTAGAATCGTTTACAACATTATATCATGAGTAGTTTTGCGAAAAAAAAAATCGTCAATGATTTAGCCACGGCGACGGTCGTTTAAAACGATATGATAATTACTGAAACCTGTGCAATAAAGACTAATTATTTTGTAGTACCCGGCCCGCTACTACGTTCCTAAATATGAAATAAGTCGGATAAAAAGTAAAGTATGTGTTAACCGGGGTCATAATATATAGTGCGAATCTTCCCAGGTGAATTTTTCGCTTCGAGTCCTAATCTTTCAAACAAAGGCCATTGTATCCATTATGACAGCTTTGCCATAATAAATACAATGGCCTAGCGCCAGGCGCTACAAGCTAGTTACAATAGAACAATGGCCTTTGTTTGGTTCGTATCTTGGCTTGTATCTATTATGGCAAAGCTGCCATAATGGATGCAATTGCCTTTGTTTGAAAGGTTAGGGCTCGAAGCGAAAAATTCACCTGGGAAGATTCGCACTATACCTGTACACCAAATTTCATGAAAATCGGTCCGGTAGTTCTTACATGATGCGCAAACATTTCAGTTTACGATTTTATTAAATGTTTAGATGAATTATAATCCAGAACCCACCTTCCGTCACTTCCTGCCTCCAGTGCTGAGGTCCTGCAGCTCACTACTATCGTCGCTGGATGCACTTGGGCAGCCGTTCGGTGCTGGCGGGTTACCCATTGCCATCGAAAGCGGGATGGTGATGAACTGCGGTTGGCTTGACGATGATGCTGGAACCATGTTAATTTAGATTAGGTACAAGTACAATACATTCAAACATTTAGAGTGTCCTTACATCTTTCGACCGTCAGCGCCAATCGGTTGCGCGCGCCGAGCTTAACGACATTTTTTCGCTCTTATCGCGTCTACCTAAACCTCTTCTTGACCGGCTTAAGCCAATTCTGCGTCAATAGATGTGGGGAGGGCAGCCTGGTACTGTGTCTTAGATATTGTAATGGTATGCTTAGTTCTTTTGCTACATTAGCATTGCACTACTAATACTTAGATAAGCTAAATGCTAGATAGACTGTCTCGAAGCGTTTTTTAAAACGTTCTCATCATATTATGTTCGATTTAGAAGCTGAGCTAAAGCACCGTCATCACCATCTTGATTTTGAGACGTGCGGAGCATAGGCCCCAATCTGTTTTTTCTTCGGTATCCGATGTACATTTTACGATTAAACTATTATATATTACTTACCACCTTCTTGTCCTTGATTAGCAAGTCCCAGTATAAAGCTATGCGGATAGCCCATAGCCAAGTTTCCCAGCCCAAGATTGGAACCCAGCCCTTCGAGTCCCACTCCTGCCAACATTCCTGGGTGGTACAGCATCGCGCCTCCTGGCAAGTCTATCTTTGGTAAGATCTTTGGCATTGATGGTTGACTGGTTTTACTGCTGTCCGCTTCTTGAGTGGTCGATGACGTCGACGCCTGTGGTTCCCTGTGAGACAATTACTATAAGTATAAACCTCAGATGCCTTTCTGTCAAACATTAATGAACTACACGTGAAAACTAATGAATAGATAAAGGATGCCACCAGGGACCAGCCGTGTAGCATCAGCTTTTTTATACTACTAGAGTGGCAAACAAGCGTGCGGTTTGCCTGATGGTAAGCAGTGACAGTAGCCTATAGATGGTTGCACCAGTTGCACCGCCAGGGGCGTATTGCCGACCCTTGCTTAAAATCATAGGTAACCTTTTATTTGTCGCTAACGCAAACATGGCTATTAGGGCATATCTTCCAATGATAATATTCTTTAGGGGTCTGTCCAGAACTGTCCTAATTAAACAGCACAGGATAGCGGGAAAGAAGAATAACAAAGACTGTACACTAGTGGCAATAATAGTGATGATCAATAGTGACTAAAGCATTCTTTTAGTTGATTTCTCTCACCTCGTGCCGCCTTCTCGCTCAGTACTGCTATTACACCCCCAGTCCTGTCTGAGGCTGGCCTGGTTCAGTTTGTCGCTCGGCGACTCAGGGTCGCTGCCGCTCTCGTCGCCGCTGTCGCCGGATGATGCTGGTTCATCCTGTAAAGTTAAAAACATGAATGAGTCATTTATCTCTACATACATTAAATTATTGGATTCGATCTAGAGATCGATCGGTAGCTAAAACATTTCACAAATTAAAAACAGGTATCACAACGGTTTCAACTTTCACCTATTTCCTAAAGATATTATTTGAATACTCATAACAATCAATAAGGTCGATTGCTAACATGTCAATAGTTCACACTTAGCTTTTAAGTTTAAGGCGGATCTCACACTGCAGCGAAAATCGCGACGACACGCGACTCAGCGATTTTCAACTTTGTATGTAGAATCATCGATTTGTATAGAAAAATCGCGGGGTGGCGCACACTGGCGCGTAAATCGCGGCGACTCGCAACTACTATGCGCAGCTACACGGAAAAAATCGCGGCGACGGGCGATTTCAGTGTGTTCTTCGCCTAAGTTTTCTCTCTACTCTTAAATTTTGTGACGATTGTGATAATATAATGAGTTTGTATCATTTTATTACTTTTACTACCCATATAATTAAGAAAACCTAACTAGTCTGAACACAACACACACTAACTGCGTAAAAAAATACGACCATCTTTTATTACTAGCGACAAAGCCCTTGTCACCACAATTTACTGTAACCGCTAACTCACTTTGAGAGTGAGAGCCAATTTATAGGAGGCGAAACTTTCGCTAACTCCACCTAAAGCGCGGCCGCGAGCGTGTACTTAAAACTTACCGACTTGGCGGCGCACTTATACCTTGTGACTTAATTATTTGCAGCACATGAAGATTTCTTAAAAGTAAATCTGCAACATGGTTATCGATAATACATAATTGAATCAAAAACCAAAGGATATTGGTAGGAAAAAAAAGTTGAGGTATCGATAGTGGAGTAGGTAGGTAGTTCAGCCGAAGGTCTCTAGGTTTGGTCCCCCGTCTGAAACGCGAGCAGTTTCTTTGTGTCTTGGTTTTTATGTCAATATCAACAGTAAGTAATATAGTTTTTCACATTACAAAATCGTAATAAAGATTCAGAGACTAACATTTCAAAGATTAATACGAAATGTACAACCTGTTTACAAGTTTGCATTGTAATTATATTTTGATGTACAATAAAGTATAATGGTATTGTAAGTCAGTAATCCACCGCCATGATTCTGTGACGTATATTTCAGAGATGTACTCGTATATCGGATGATCGTATCGTATATGAGATGTATATCGGTGAATCAACTTTTCTTTGCTTTATGCAAAGATTGCTCTTTCTCCTTATTTGTTTACCTTTTGCATGTTTTAACATGATTTAAATGGAACAAGATCTTACATCTAGAGATAGATTAGGTAAAAATAAAACTCGTTTTTAACAAATAAATAGGGTGACCCAGCGGATGAACCCTTATTTTCATACGAAAGTGGGGGACAGATATGTCCGCTGGGTCACTGCTTATAAACAAGTTATAATAAACAAATTATAATAATATTTGCATTAGCTTTATTATCTGTCTTTTGAATGGGCATACACTTTATTAAAAAAATATCCGAATAAAGATTTTCTTTTCAATTTTAGTTAGAGAAGATGAAATTTTGCTGACACAGAAAAGTTGATTCACCCATATCGTATAATAATATCCAAAATCAACTTCTACTTTTTTTGAAGAATCATATACATTTGGTTTATATTTTTATTGCAAAAAGGAACGAGTGACCAAAGAGGCGGGTAATAGAATAAAGACAGAGCTGCCGAGTTATAGCGTCCCCACGGAGTTCTGCTGTTTATATCACAGCGTTATTCCCCTTAAGGGTACGTTGTGGGGGTTGAGGGTAAGATTATACTTGATTTTCTTCAAAAAGGCAAGTGGGAGCTATCAAAAATTGAGTTCGAGAGGTAGATTAACAAATTACTATACTGTATATAGGTAGATGAAATACTTTCATAATTATTTGTAAGGAAGAACAGTCTTCAAGGCACTTTTCGGTAAGATACGGATCACAATCATTATAGTGGATTTTGGATTTTTGTAACTTACTGTCGTAATTTGATTTAGGAGCTATTATTGAGACACCTATTCTATAGTCAGTAAGAATTTTATAGTTCCCTAGACACTGTTCTCCGAACTGAATTATCCGAGAGTCGGCGCTGTTTCACATCATCACAGCACTGTCGATCACAGCATATTATTAGCCAAACTCGAGCACTATGGCATAAGAGACAGTGTACTAGCATTATATGAGTCATATCTAAGGAACAGGAAACAGTTCATTGAGCTTAAGTCAGTTATTAAGGGAAATGAGGTAGCGGTAAAGTCCAAAATGGCGACAGTAAGTAGAGGAGTTCCCCAGGGATCTATATTGGGCCCCTTACTCTTTATCGTGTTCGTGAACGATATAGTTAATTACATCACTAACTCTGTACCATGTACCAACCTAATTCTATTTGCCGATGATACCAACGCTGTAATAGCTGCTGATAATATGTCACAGTTAAATGACAGAGTGAATGCTGCTTTATTGTTGTTTGATAGATGGTCCACGGTAAACAACCTAAAACTCAACTCCAGTAAAACCAGCGCCATGTTATTTAAGGCTACAGCTAGAAACTTGGATACCTTGGCGATACGAGTCAATGGGAATAAAATTGTACAAACTGGCTGTGTGAAATTTCTAGGCATTCACATTGATGAGCTACTGAAGTGGAAGAACGAAGTTCAGGCGCTTAGTAACTCCATAAGTTCCGCTTGTTTTGCGCTTCGTAGCCTACGGGATGTCTTAAAAACCGAACAACTTAAGTTAGTATACTACGCCCTAGTTGAAGCTAAACTGCGTTATAGTATAAAATTATGGGGCGGTAGCTACAACTATAATATTGACAGTGCCTTTAAGATGCAAAAAAGGGCAATTCGCACCATCGTTCGCATCCCGCAGAGTGAATCATGCAGAGAGCATTTCGTAGACCTCCAAATATTAACTGTACCATGTTTATATATCCTCGTACTACTCACGGACTTCGTGAAGCACTCAAACAAATGGGAAAACACGAAGGAGAAGGAACACAGATTGGCAACCAGACGTAAGGATTTTACATGCAATTTAGTGCCAAAGCTAAATATTGTGAAGCACGCGGCATATTACCAGTCTGTTTTCTTATATAACAAGTTACCTGTGGAATTTAAAATGATTACAAATAGTAAGATTTTCAGTGCAAGACTCAAACAGTTTCTTTTGAATAAATCATACTACTCAATAGTCGATTATGTGCAAAACCAAAGATAACATATTACTTATTACTTTATTGACTTTATGCTCTGATCTCTTAATTTATAATTTTTAATGAGTCCAAACTATTCACTATGCAATGAATTTAATTTTATGTGACATTATTACTGTTATTTTTATTTATATTGTGGAGTGTACTAATATTGCAATTTATATTTCTTTAGATTAGGTAGTATGTAGGTATTTTAATTAGTATAAGAATTTCAAACACAATTGTAATTGTTAATGAATAAATGAAATGAAAATGAAATGTTTACTTATCAAAGAAATTGTACATACCACTGTTGTTTTTTTGTTTAACACAGTTTATTTTATACCATTAAAGTTTAGTTAAATAATTATGCTTCATCATCCACAGCGCACCTTAACTCGTGATACGCAGGTGTTGCAAACTAAAGGCTCTTCGCGTTTTAGCGAAAAACGTGTGTCCCCCGGTTTACGACCGCTTCCCACTCCGCGTTACGGCCGTATTAAATTATAATGGGACAATATTGCGGGACACTTAGCTGCGAAAGTGCCTGTCCTTAGTGATACGAAAGTAAGCAGACAGAGTCCATTAAGACCTCGAAAAATAGAAAAATCTTAAGCCCTGTGCAAAGTAAATTCATATTTTCTTATTTCTAATTATTTCATAGAGAGTGTACACTCAAGGAAATTTAATGTTTAGCAGTTTAATCATCTTCTTAATTTTTTCGTATTGATTTGTTCGTGGCTCGTCGTGGCAGCGCGTCGAAAAATAGTAACACTCTCAATTTCAGAATTATGATAACCTGCTAAACATTCACATTTCTTGAGTGTATCTACATGCTCAGCCTTTTCAACATCTGGTAAGCTATAAAATATTAGCTGTTTTTAGGGTTCCGTTCCTCAAAAGCAAAATACGGAACTCTTATAAGATCACTTTGTTGTCCGTATGTCCGTCCGTCTGTTTGTCTGTCTGTCTGTCTGTCAAGACCCTATATCACGGGAACGCGTGGAGGTATCGAGTTGAAATGAAAACCATATACTCAAGTCTATGGTCCCTTGCAGCAGCGAAATGCTTGACTTTTATAATTATTTGCCTAGCAAATTTCTGATTTTGCGCAATTAACAAATAGGCTCTGATTCCTACGATGAAAGATTACAAGGAAAGTTAACAACGAGCTCGTTTAAAAAACCATAAACAAAGCTAGTGATATAATACCGAAGTAATTAATTGGTATCAGCGGTGGCATCGAGCGCACAATTGTTAATAAATATAATGCGGATGATTCCGGCGCGGCGATATGATCGGGTCTTTACCGGGCCGAAGGAATAGAATGGATACGCCATTAGGCTTTAAAATATTTTAAATGTTTTCAGTCGAGTCGAGTCGAGACTATGACAAATGTATTGATACTACTAAGTATCAACCGAATAAATGAAGTATATTAGATAGCTGTGCATGAGTTTCGAACTGTCGAGGACTCGTCTTGAATTTTAGAGTAAATATAGCCTAAATTCATGAACGTTCAAACGTCTAAGACCTCTAAAGAATAATACCTACACCGACCGCAGGTGTTTGAGCGATAAATATGCAATTTAGGGCTTTCATTAAAATGCCCGTAGTATGTACATAATTTTATGTTTTCCCCTGGTCGGGAAGGAAACCCCACGCTCTTCTGTGTGTAGCAAAAAAGCTGAAAAAGGCCACTTACGGCCTTAACGTAAAAAAACCTAGTACATTGGCTCGGCGACCAAAAGAGGACCATGGTCGACGCAAGAGACGCAAGAGACGTATTTCAACCCTATTCTGCGCCACCTCGCGTCCATAACATTTATAAAAATATATTTTTTTTGGAATTCCGGAAAAGTTTGTGTGTCTCGCTCGACTCGACTCGACTGAAAACATTTAGTAATATCCAAGTGTTGAAAAAAACAAACCCGCAATCCATACAATGTCTTTCAGAATACTAACATACATGAACCGTAACCAAATGAAACGATGGATTTTCTTTTCTTGTTTAGAGTTATACTTTCTAAGAAACTGAAACTTTGTGTAAGAAAAACTCAAAAATCGCCAAAAAATTACATTGGGATTATTTGCCAGAAATAATGTAAAAATCTCCGTGACATCCCGAACCCCTTCCATGATAGCTATCGTGAGCGTAATGGAATATACAGATATATGCACATCATTCTTGGACTTAAAATTTTTAAACAAAATTTACAAATACGTAGGTACAAAAATATTACTCTTCATCGACATCCTTAAAAACATTTTTGCATATCATAATGCATGGCATAAAGTATCTAAACTATTGTCAAAAAAATTGTTTCTGTAAGCGTAATCTTAAGTTAAATTAAAAAAAAGCCTAGTTAACGGAACTCCTTAGGACTTGATTTACAGATTGAGCTGTTTGGCAAAGCACTATTTGCTTATCTAAAACAGTAAAAATCATAATGACTATGAGACACCTTCATGTCTAAGATAAGGAATGGGTAAGCCTTGTAGTAGTTTAAAGAAGTACGAAGAAGTTATGTACCTCCTTTTCCACATATTCCCAAAACCTTGTCTCTATTCCCATCTCACAAAACACTACTTTCACCGTCACAAAAATCTCTTGCACTGGTACAGTCAGACAGCACAATAGCGCGTGGGCGTACCCTTTATATGCCGACGGTACTAAATAATAATAATTGCGGCTAACTAACTACCGTTTAACGCATTCGCCTTTCTTCTGTACATCTGATAAGTTGTAGCGTCGGCAGCAGAAGTACTTAATGCTGTTTTATTTCAATAGTAATTGTGTTTGAAACCGGTATGTTATGATGAAATTTCCAGACAATAAATAAATAAAATTCTAGACAGATAATAACCGATTTCAAACATAAAATTTACAACATCAGCAAATTTACGAGATAGGTACTATAATAATACTGGAATTGTTAAACATGTGCCTATAATAATTTCGGAGTTCCCTCAATTCCTCATGTATAATCAGAACTAATTTCAGAAACAAATTAAACCTCGGGAAATATTTTTCAAATCATTTCATAACATATTTGGCACTTTTGGACCAGGTGCGTCGGGCCGGGATCTAATTTAGATAAGTATTTAAGTTCTAGTAGTTTATAGTGGTCCATGTAGTATATTTAATTTTAATTTAGATTTATATTTAGGTAGTTACTGTTTTTCTATTTTATCTTTCTGCTTCATAAAAGTATATGGACTTTCATCAACTAGATAATAAACATTTAAGTAGAAAGGTACAACATTTTAGTACATTAGAGACCATCTGTTTTTGTGAAGTCTTTGAAAAACATAAATCCATTATAATTTAATAATAATTAATGACTAATAAAAATGTTTAATGTTTACAAGAGTGATTTTTATCGTTACAAACTGCGTAACGTAACAGTCATACACCACTTTGGAGACCTAAAATGTTTGTTCAGTCGCATTGAGATGAGACTAATCATCTTGAGGACACTTGGGCATTGGGCATATATCCAAAGCGTAGGTTTAATTGATGCTACTCTGAAACACAATATTTTTGGTATGCAAAAAAAAATATTTGTAATTAATTATATTATCTTCCTAGTCATAGTTTTATCGGTGAAGGGGAAATTCAGACGATTGTTGGCTCAAACTTTATTTATGATCGTTACGGTTCCTTAATCTGAAATGTAACTTACATACGTGAAATGAGTCGATTATCTTTAGCCTATATAGGTACGTTCCAATGCTTGACACAGGCCTACTCTACCGTAGTCCCCAAGCTGGTCCAGTTCAGGATGGAGACACCGCTGCGCTGCCGTGTTATGGCAAAACAACGTATCTGATATAGAAAATCCATACATAGTTACGTTGTTTTGCCATGAGACGACAGCGCTGGACATGAGCAGGTTGGGGACTCGAGTTACTGATAACTCTGATTTTTATTTATTCTACTACAAAATTTGTGACTGATTTTGCAAGCCGTACACTAGAAATGTCCACAATTGCTATCGGTCTGTTTTAGGACGTAGTACCCGCAGTCCGCTCCGTAAACGCCACGTGACGGTGCCGGAACTGGATGGTATTATGCACGATATATTCCAGACAAGCCATAGAAAGGTGCCAAACCATTTTTGTGTAAATTGAGATTATTCTAAAACCACATTTTTTTATGAATTAAAATACAATTAGCTTATCTCATACCTATTATTTATTACCATAATGACTACAAAGGGATTACAAAATGACAATCTAAATTCTAAAGCGACTTAGATAAAGTAAAACTACCAAACCAAAATTGATATAAGGGAACGCAATTCCACACTACACTCGTATTTTCTCAATCGAACTTCTAGGCGTCGTGAGGAGTTAGATCCACATGTAGTTGAATTTGCCTCGTGCCACACTGCGCGTTTTATGAGATCCTGATTCCTGTCTGATTTATACAGCTACTTATTGGAATTCCCTTCTGGCGTCGGTTTTTCCGCTGAATTACGCTACGAGTAGGTACAACCTATTTGTTTTTAAAGCAAAAACACACACAGGCATTTTTCTGGGTAAGTGTGCTCCACCTAAAAACTTTCCATCAGGTAAGACCACGCCAAACGCAAACCCATCATTTTCAGGGTAAGTTTAGAACAATGGAATTTTGCAAGGAGCTTTCTTATTTCAATCACTAAAAATAGTTTTGAAAATTCTTATCTTAGAGAGAGTACAGATGGAAAAAAATATCGAAAGTAATACCCTTCCTCGATTCGAAACAGTGTTTTGACTTTGGTTACCGAACAGAAATTTACGGGGTTGTTGCAAAGAATTCCATATACGTATGGCCAAAAACCATTGTTTTTATTAACGCTCTCGCATACCACCATCCAACATAAAGCGTGAAGCGTGGCAATTTCGCAGGAGCTCGCAAAATATACTTTGTATGTTGACACTTGCTATGTTGACACAATGTAGCCGGCTGGTTTGATTTTATAGCGAGTTTCGGATGCGTGCTGAATTTCGATTGCGAGTATTTTCAATCTAGTTTAAGTTATTTATTCAGTCGAGTTTTGTTTTTTTTTTATTCTTTACTCCATGTTTTATTGGTAGCGCTATGTTAAATTGTATTATGCCAATGTGATGGAGGGAAAGATACGAGAGAGGGGGAGAGATAGATTGAGGGATTACGCGGTGTTTTATTTAAATAAAGTAACATTCAGCGAACTAATACAGGATTCTCTGCATGTAACTTGAGTATATACCCGTATACCCTTATATGCCTTCAATCAAATCAAATCAAATCGTTTATTTCTCAGAATATGGTACATTTGGTTGGAATAAAGTGATATAGTGCGACATATTCAGCCAATATTGGCGTAGAAATATTAAAATCATAGGCGTATTATTAATAAACATGTCAAATGGTACTAAACTAAAATTAAATTAAATATATATTACAAATAAACATGTCAATCAATATTAAAAATTACCTTACATAATAACATTAACCATTATAAATCATACACATTTCAAATCCACTTGCCTTAGTTATAGTTATCATAATTTAAAAAGTCAGATACAGAATAAAAACATTTATTTAATAGCAGATCAAACATCCTTCTTTCGAATTCACGTGTCTGTAACTCTTTGAACTGCTTTGGTACTTTATTATATAACTTTATAGCCATACAATATGCATTTGAAGCAAACATTTTCAATTTTGGTCTCGGCTGATACAGTTTGAGCGGATTCCTACTAGGCCTATTGGTTTTATTAATTACGGTGTCATGTAATGGAAAGAGATGGGGATATTTCTTAACAAATTTGGTAGTCTCTAGAATGTAAAGACATGGTAACGGCAGGACTTTGAGTTCTTGAAATATCGGTATACAATGAGCAAGATATTTCGCACCATATACAGCTCTAATACATTTTTTTTGGATAACAAATGCTCTTTTGGCATCGGTACTGTTACCCCAAGCAATGAGCCCGTATCGCAGAAGAGATAAAACATATCCATGAAATGCTGACAAAGCAGCCTCTCTCGAAGCCACAGATCTAAGGCGTCGCAACGCAAACACGAATCTGTCTAATCTGGAACATAGGTTTTCAACGTGTGCCTTCCAATTAAGACGCCCGTCCAGTGTGACACCGAGGAACGTCGCTGAATCTACGATTTGTATATCAGTATTATTACATTTGATATTTATATCAGATTGAGAAGTATTACTAGTTCGAAAATGAATGACCTTAGTTTTATCATAATTTTTGTCACCAACTTTATTTAGGAATGAAATTATTTCTCGTATTCAAATTCAAATAATTCAATTAAGTTTAACCTAATACAAAATAAAACCCTTAAAAAACATTAAAATAGAAGCAGTTAAAATTAAATATACTAAAAACTTAAAACTAAATTAAAATTAAATATCATAATTGTTCCTCGAACAAAGCGCACTGGTTTTCTTTTGAGTTTTCAACTTCACGGACTGTGATCCATCTCGTTGATGGTCTTGTGGAAATATAATAAATAAATGATCGCTCTAAACTTACCCCCTTAGGCCTTTGGTCGTGGTCTTCTTTTCGTTTTCCTTTTATATTGAATATATTATTCGCCCGCACGCGAACTTTTCCGATGACAAATCCGAAGTGACAGATCTCTTCTTTTTTCCGTACTCTCATCCATAGCGCACAGAGACCGCAAAGAGACCGTATATGCCAATCCCACCCCAAGGCGAAATACATATAATAATAATGAATGAAATAAAATAAACATTCCCCCGCCCGAGAAAGGCCGTAGCCTTTATCAATAAATAAACCGCAATATTAAAACACTGATTCCGCAAATTTACAACTAAAGTAAGAAACTGTTTGTTACCAACTTAATCATCCAGGGGGAGTCTACATATTTTAACAACAGGCCGCATGAGTGTACCCGACGTGGTTGTAAGTTGCACAACCCGAACAATACCGTCTTTGCCAGGTAACAATCCCTCTATTCTGCCTAATCTCCACTTCAAGGGAGGTAAATTTTCCTCTTTTATTAGGACAAGATCACCCAACTTTGGTGGGTCCGTTGGAGATGTCCATTTCCTACGCATTTGGAGAAAGTGGAGATACTGGTCACTCCATTTTCTCCAAAAATGATGAGATATAGCCTGAACTAAGTTAAACCGCTTTAACCGTGAACTTGGAACATCCTCATAATTATATTCCGGAACGGAAAGTAAAGGTCTACCTATGAGCAGATGAGCAGGCGTAAGTACTTCTATTTCTTGAGGGTCCTGCGTCAAAGGACATAATGGACGACAGTTAAGCACCGCTTCTACTTTGGTAAAAACCGTTACCAATTCATCGAATGTCAAAACCTGATCACCTATTACCCGCCGCAATAAGGTCTTAGCAGATTTTACTGTTGCCTCAAACAGACCACCAAAATGTGGAGCTGCCGGGGAATTAAACCGCCATGTAATAGACTGTTTGGCTGCGCCATCACTAAGTCTCTGCTGGGCTTCCTGAGAAGCTAAGTATTTATACACCTCATCCAAATATCTATTTGCGCCCACATAATTAGTTCCGCAATCTGAACGTATCACACTCGGAATACCGCGTCGAGATGTGAAGCGCGTCAGTGCCGCAAGAAAACCTTCAGTCGAAAGGTCTGTGACGCACTCCAAATGAACCCCTTTAGAGGCAGAGCAAATGAAAACACAAAGGTATGCCTTCAATATCTTTGCATTCCGCAAACGAGAATGTTTTATCATAAAAGGACCCGCAAAATCAGTTTGCACGGTGTGGAACACACCAGTCGCGTTAACCCGATCCCAGGGCAACGCTGCCATCAATGGCGCCGTAGGCCTAGCCTTCGTCCTAAAACATTTCATACACTTAAAGATACGGGTACGAATCACTTGCGCAGCAGAAAGAATCCAAAATTGCCGCTGTAATACTGCCATCAAAACTGTAGCGCCCGCGTGGCAATGCAGTACATGGAAGTGATCGACGATCAAAACTAGTTTATTTTTGTATGATATGTATGTTAGATTGTAAGGTATTTATCTATGGGCCTTTGATGCCTGAAATAAATAAATTATTATTATTATTCAGGTATATCTTTATTTTCTTAGATTAGGCTTTTTACAATATATATATAAAAAGTAAAATACAAAGTGAAATTACAAAATATAAACACATTATAAAAAACCTAACCTAGGGTGCCGCCGGCAGCGGGGCGGGGCCCAGGCTACCGGTGGTTAGGGCCGCAGAGAGAGGAACCTCCTGACGATGCGCGCCGTGTCCAGAAGAACCGCTTTCTGTATCTGACCCTTGATCCAGCCATCTAGCGAGAGTCTCTTGAGGTGGTGATCGAGACTCTTCGCTATAAGTCCGTTCGCCGAGACGACTATCGGAACAATGATCGTCGAATCAACATCCCACATGGCGGTAACCTCGTGAGCCAAGTCAAGGTACTTGCTGAGCTTGTCCTTCTCGGCCTTCACGAGGTTCTCGTCATGGGGGATGGTGATGTCGACGAGCACTGCACGGCGCTTGGATCGGTCTATCAGCACGATATCAGGCTTATTGGCTACAATAGTCCTGTCCGTGATGATAGATCGATCCCAATAGAGCGTGGCGCGACCATTTTCGAGAACCGGCGTTGGTGCGTACTTATAGTACGGCACCTCAGACCCCACAAGACCATATCGAACAGCAAGTTGCTGGTGAATGATCCTGGCTACTTGATTATGTCTGTGCAAGTACTCGCCGTTAGCTAGATGGGAACAACCGGAGATAATATGCCTGATAGACTCTCCGGGACGGCGGCATGCCCGACAGATGTCGACCGTACCGTCCCTCAGGATATATCTCCGGTAGTTGTTCGTCATCATAACTTCGTCCGCAATTGCACAGACAAAACCTTCAGTTTCCCCGAAGAGATCACCGAAGCGTAGCCAGTTCACCGACGCGAGCAGGTCTACATCGGGCCCCGTGAGGGCCTTGTAGAACCGCCCGTGTAGCTCCTTACTCTTCCATATGTCCTTGCGGTCGTCGGTGCTAAGCACCTTAGGTCTACGCCAGTTCTCGTTTGCCAAGGAAAGAGGAGTAAGGCTTCTGTCTACTGCTACTACATCGCGATGTATCCCACACTCGTTGTTTAGGAAGTACTCCCTGAGGCTGCACACCTCGCGGTTATGGAGGTCCTTGGCGTTTAAAAAGCCACGGCCGCCACACTTACGCGGGATGTACAGTCTCATAACTGACGAGCGTGGGTGTAGCATGCGGTGTGTAGTGAGCAGCACACGGACCCGCCTATCCAGGGCGTCCAGCTCAGTCTGAGTCCACCTTAGTATGCCAAAGGAGTAAGTGAGCAGGGGCATCACCCAAGCGTTGAAGGCCCGCACCTTGTTGCCGCCAGACAAAAGACTGTTAAGTACTTTTGTCAAGCGACAGAAGAAGCGCTCCTTCACCGCCTGTATAGTGTCCCTGTCCGCAATACTCAAGGCCTGTGACATACCAAGGTACTTGTAGGTTTCAGCCTCGGAGATAGACCTGAGAGTCATTGTCTCGGAAAGTTGCAAATTCGGGGGATTTACGACTTTCCCTCGTTGTACATGCATGACCGCACACTTATCTACACCAAACTCCATTTTGATGGCGCTACTGAAGGTTTCTGTGACCTTCAGTAGCTCCAGCAAGTCTGGGCGTTTGGGTGCAAATAGCTTGAGGTCGTCCATGTACAGCAGATGAGAAATGACCTCACCCCCTCTCCGAAGCCGACAGCCCAGTCCTGACTCCTTCAGCAGAGTGCTGAGTGGGTTCAGGGCCAGGCAGAACCACAGGGGACTCAGACTGTCACCCTGGAAAATACCTCTCTCAATCCTTATAAAGTCATGCGGACCAGGGGGGCCATCTCTACCGCCTGGTTGACGAAGGACTGTGGTCCACTGCCTCATACATGCGCCTAAGAAGGATTTTAAAGCTGTATTGATTTTATACAGCTCCAAGATCCTCTCCAGCCATGAATGAGGCACCGAATCATAGGCCTTCTTGTAGTCAATCCAAGCAGCCGAGAGAGACCCCCTGTCCCGCCGGACTTGTTGGCAAATGGCCGTGTCGATGAGGAGGAGCTCTTTAGTACCACGTGACCCAACCCTACATCCATTTTGAGAGAAGGCCATAACGTTGTTCGCAACAATGTGCGAGTTGATTTTTGATCTCAGAATGGATGTAAGGAGCTATTTACGAACTTATTATTATTATTATTATTATTAAAACTGTGAGCGCATGTGACTTCGGCAATATCATTGGATGTTTCCGCTCAAAAGCGAAGCTGGAATGCTCCAAACGGCCTCCAACGCGCAGTAGGCCATCATTCCCAATAAGAGGCCTAAGCCGACGTAACCGTGTGGAACACTGCTTATTTTGCATAAGACAATGAATGTCATCAGCGAACTCCGCTTCCTGCACCAATTTAATCAACCGCTGCAAAGCAAACTGTCGCTCTGCTACTGTTAACGCCCCTACAAGTTTCTGAGAAGAAGATTTTGCATTGTTGACAAACCGAAAAGAATATGCTACGACCGCCAGTAACATATTCAAACTGCTAAACCGAGTAAATATATTATCCTTGTCAACAATCCCCACCAGAGCATTTACTTTCCCTTTCCGCAATCCAGGCAATGGATCTTCCGCTTTATCCATTATATTCTTGGGCCAAGTGTCCGCATCACCTGTCAACCAATCAGGTCCCCACCAGAGAGGGTGTTCGAGTAATACCGATGCGCGACAACCGCGACTTGCAACATCGGCAGGATTCATTTCAGAAGGTAAATGTCTCCAAGTTATATCTAGACCGCAATTGATAATCTGGGAAACCCGATTACCCTCAAATGTCTGCAACAAATGGGGCGAAACCCGCAACCATGAAAGAATTATGGTGCTGTCGGACCATCCAACGATACTCTCTATCGTCGTATCATCACTGATAGCAGCGACGACGTACTTGAGAAGGCGAACCAACAATGTAGCACCGCTGAGCTCCAATTTGGGTATGGTTAGTTTCGACTTTATTGGCGCCACCCGAGACTTGGCCATCATCAAACTAACCTTGACCTTCCCGTCTTGTCCTACTGTCCTCAGATAAACCGCTGCGCCGTATCCGAGCTCTGACGCATCTGAGAACCCGTGTAGAGAACAAGACTTAACGCCCGACAACACAAAGCGCTCCAATCGAAGACGGGATATTAAAGGCAGATCCTTTAGGATGCCTTGCCATTCTGAAATCACGTCTGCAGGAGCTTCCGCATCCCAAGATAAATTTCTTAACCAGAGCTGCTGCATAAGCACTTTGCCTTGAAAGACTATTGGACAGATCCACCCTAAAGGATCAAAAGTCCTAGCCAATATCGACAATATTAACCGCTTAGTACATCCACTAGTATCATCCAGCTTTGTTCGATATGAGAAGCAATCGCTGTTGGAGTCCCACTTACTTAGCTCGAAACCGCCAGAGCGTAGTAGGTCCGTCAACTCCTGCTTCAATCTAGACACGTTTTCTATGGTGTCTGCTCCACCCAAAATGTCGTCCATGTATACAGACGAACGAAGAAGCCGCGCCGCCGCAGGAAATTTTTCTTCTTCGTCATCTGCCAACTGCCTCAGCGCCCGAATCGCGAGGTATGGGCTAGACTTCATGCCATACGTTACCGTATTGAGCTGGAAGATCTGCAAGGGTAAGTCTGGAGATTCCCTCCAGAAGATGCGCTGGAACCGCCGGTCTTCTTCCGCAATCAAAATCTGCCTGAACATCATTCTGATGTCTGTTGTAAAAACATAAGGGTTTAACCGAAATCTGCATATTATTTCCGCAATGTCCCGCTGTAACTTCGGGCCGGCGTGCAGACAGTCATTCAGAGCCACTCCATTGCTTGAAGCACAGCTAGCATCAAAAACCACACGAATTTTGTCGGAACCCGATTTAAATATACCGTGATGTGGTATCAGATAACTTCCGCTTGTATAATCTTGTGGGTCTCCATCACAGAGAGACATGTGCCCTGTCTCTAAATATTTCCGCATAAACCCTACATATTTCGCACGAAATATTTCGTTCGTGGAAAGCTTCCTTTCCATTGCCAAGAACCGCTTCATGGCAATTGGCACCGAGTTTCCGAGATCAGGGGCGTCCGATAAAAAAGGTAACCGCGCCTGGTATCTGCCGCCTTCAACCCTTTGATGATTATTTTTAAAAATCATTTCGCATTCCAAATCCTTCGGGCTCTCAATTTTTTCCGGAATATCCTCCACTTCCCAGAATCGCTCCAAAATCTGGTCTGTAGTCGTGTCACAGAAGAAGGTTTGAGAGAAATAAGTCGCCTGAGGATATGGGTTGTATGCCGCAAAGGTGACCGGACCTGTCAACACGTGACCGAACACAGTATTCATAGCCCGAGGTAAGTGATCATTGAGCTTCAGGCATCCGCCGCCGAGCACAATGTCACAAAGTAAATCCGCACCGATTAAAATGTCAATCTCCCGACTAACGTAGAACTGTTCGTCCGCGAGATACAGTCCTCGATAATTATCCGCTAACTGAGCCGGAAGTGAAAATCCAGGTAGGTTGTTTGTGATTTTGCTCAAAACAGTAGCTGTTGTCACAAGCGTAGGCCTCTCCGATAGCCTTGGTGTGAGAGTCAAATTAACAGCCCCTCTGCAACCGCTCACAGGGGCACCACTCAGACCCGTGACTGAGACCATGTTGGATTTAAACCGCTTCAAACCCAACCTCTGCACGCATGCTTCTGACACAAAGGTGCTCTGACTACCTCCGTCAAGCAATGCCCTTGCCTCCTGGTAACAGCCGCTACTGTCGAGTACCCGTACGACTGCCGTTGCAAGTAGCACCGTCCGCTGGTACATACTCGGCTCGTTGACGTGTGACGCCAACAGTCCAGTGATTCCAGGGGCCGCACTCCCCGGGAGTTCGCTACCTAAAGGCGCGCTCACGATTGGAGCATTTGCCGAGGGCGTTGTGGGGTTGTACAACCGCCCATTCGTTGATACATTGTTTGACATCAAACGTTGTTCCGGCACTGCAGTTGGAAGATCAAAATGCAATAAGTAATGATGCTTAGGCGAATTGCATTTATAGCAATTCACATTGTAGTTACATTGGTCAATATTGTGACCATTTAAACATCGGAAACACAATCTCAGCGATACCACCTGACGTTTCCTAGCTGTAGGTTTCATTGCCAAGAACTTCTCACACTTGGCGATGAAGTGTCCGCTTTTCCCGCATAATCTGCATGAAGTTGATCCCGCATTCTGGAAGACCGCGTGAGTCTTTACCGCTAGACTCTGTCCACCTCCACTACGTCTAGCCGCGGATGACGCACCGGGCTGTGGCTCCGCGCTAGATTCCAAAATCCGTATTTCAGTTTCCAAAAACTTTAATAGATCTGAGAATGTAGGCAACTCCTTGTCAGCATGCTTGTCTTCAAAGTGCTTCTTTAAGTTATTGTCTAACTTTTGGAAGTTAATATAAAACAACAAATAACACCACGATTCTACAGGGAAATTCATCTTTTCCAGTGCCTTTGTGTTTTCCAGTAGGGTATTTAAAAACGTTTTCAAACTATTTAACCCTCTACTGTGCACATGAGGTGTATTTAACAGGTTGTATAACAACCGGTCCGCCAATAATCTTTTATTGTTATACCGCGCATTTAGCAAGTCCATTGCTACCGAATAATTATCTCCAGTGACTGACAGATGCTGGATTAAGGTTTTCGGTTCACCTAACAATGACCCCGCTAAGTAATACATCTTTTCAGTATCCGATAAAGATGTGTCATTTAGCACCAGAGACCGAAACAATTCCATGAAGGAAGCAAACTCTTCCATCCTTCCTGAAAAGGTAGGAATTTGCAAGCGTGGCAAGACCGCTCGATTGCCCGCGCTCCTGGCATTGTTATTACCGCAAACACTACCAGTTTCCGAATTTGAACTCGCCAGTCTCACATGACGTTGCTTTATAAAATAATATTTTTTATTGTACGTCTCGTACATCCGTTTGTGATCGTCTAGATCGAAGTTCTCGATCTCCTTGGCCGAAAGTTGAAGTTCGTAATGCATTTCCGTAAATGCCTCAAACACCTTTTCCAAATCTTGGAACCGCACCATAAAATCGCATTCCTGTTCTGAAGACAGATCCGCATTACGAGCTAAACCTTCCAAAAAATCAATATTTTGGATAGCCGTGAAATATTTCATTTGAGACAACTGTAACCGCCTAGCTGCCGTCATTGTTTTGTTTGACTGCAAAAATTGCAGAATCCAAATCAAAAATATCAAACAAAACCCTAGCAATAAACACCACAACATGAAAATTATAGATTCCTAATACGCATTGCTCGTAGTTCACTGCGCCGCATAAATAACAATAAACCGCACTATTCTTTAAATAAAGAAAGTATTTCCCGCTATACTATTGTATATTTGTAAATTTTCCGCAAAATTTATTTAAAAAAAAATGTTAAATATCTAAATAAACCATAAATTTCCAGTAATTAATATTCCGCACCGCTTACACAAGAAATAAAACCCCTATAAAAAAACAAAAAGACCACTCGTGACCGGTCACGAACCCACGACCTCAAACTCAGTAGTGTAGGTACTGTACAATTACGCCACGAATACAGGTAACAAGCATGACGAAATACCGCTATGTACTAACCCGCAATCTGGTTACCTAGCAACAAACAGTTTCATTCAAAATGTCAATAAAATATGCAAATTGCCGAATTGAAATAACATTTACCGATGAATCAATTTCCTTGAATGACCCGGATATTATGCCAACAAATAGCAACCGCGATTAATAAAATAATATTAGCGTAATTTTGAAACTAGAAAAATCGATATTTTCCCCAAAGTAAAATTTTGAACAAACACTAAATTTCGACCGCTCGAAAAGTGTTGGAAAGATAGGATCAGAGTATCGTGGAGTTGAAAACGTATGAGTCCGAAAGTAAATCCGGTTCGAAGGACCAAATGTTCCTCGAACAAAGCGCACTGGTTTTCTTTTGAGTTTTCAACTTCACGGACTGTGATCCATCTCGTTGATGGTCTTGTGGAAATATAATAAATAAATGATCGCTCTAAACTTACCCCCTTAGGCCTTTGGTCGTGGTCTTCTTTTCGTTTTCCTTTTATATTGAATATATTATTCGCCCGCACGCGAACTTTTCCGATGACAAATCCGAAGTGACAGATCTCTTCTTTTTTCCGTACTCTCATCCATAGCGCACAGAGACCGCAAAGAGACCGTATATGCCAATCCCACCCCAAGGCGAAATACATATAATAATAATGAATGAAATAAAATAAACAATAATTTAGTTTCAGCTTATTGTTTTCTAACCACATCAAGGTATTTTGCAGCTCCGTAATGGCTTCATTTTCAAGATTGCATTTATTTTCGCATTTTATTATTAGAGTAGCGTCATCGGCAAACAAAAGGCAGGTATGTTTGAGGAATGCTGGTAAGTCGTTGATATATATCAAAAATAATAAGGGACCCAGAACGCTGCCTTGGGGAACACCACAACTACTAATTTTGGATGAAGACTTATATTATTCATTAGTACATTGTGTATCAAGGGCGGTAAGTAAGGAATTACAAGCGAGTGTTTGTTACAAGGCCGAGGCGAAGCCGAGGGCTTTAATAACACGAGTTTGTAATTCCTTTACCGCCCGTGGCACACACAATGTTTTTCATCACACTTGTGAGGAAATCTGATTAAAATAACCTTACTTAACCTAAATAAAATTGTAAAACTGACAGTGACATTATCCATAGACAAGCGAATTCACGTCACGTTCGGAAACCTTAGCGGTAAAGACTTAAAATGGTTGATTTTATTTTTGCAAAATACTGAAATGAACTAATTTAAACATTTAATTAATGTTACAGAAATATGTGTTTACATGTATTTGCAATAACAGTTCTCTTTAAATAAATATTTCAGTAATAAAAGTTAAAAAAGTACGTTGACGTTTCCTTCGAACATGACAAATAAGAGTAAAACAGAACCAGCGTTTCAAATTTAAAAAGAAAACCATTACGCCCTAGGGCGTAATAGGTCATTTACGGCCCTCAAAACCTACGTGTAATGACACCATTTTCGAGCAAGTGTGATGAAAAGTATATTACACAACTAGGGTGGTAATTCAAAGAAAGGCCGAGATCGCAGAAGTTTGTGGCCCGAGCTGCAAGCGGGGGAGTCAAATATGCGATCGAGGGCTTTCTTTACTCCCGTGTTGTGTACATCATTTTGTCTACACGTGGCCAGTAAGTCCCTCTTGACCTGTCTCCCCTCCTTTTCCCTTCTGTGATGGTCTGGCTTGAGGTAACTACCGAGCTTAAAATAACTAGCCCTCATTTTTTTATAAGTTTTATTTCGTGTAAAGTAAGCTATAAATCTCCTTGGAATTCTGGCTGCGGGGCGAAAACCCTCAATTAGGGGGATATTCCGTGTATGCGCGCGCGCGTCGGCCTGCTATGTACAAATTCTTTTCGTTTAGTGAATACATTTAAGGCAAATACGTTAAAAATAACTTTACATAACGAGCTAACGGAAGATGTCACGTGCTGAATGTAATATTTAAAAGTTATTTAAGTCTTTTTATTTTATTCTTTAATTTACCTGCGATTGACCACATTAGCGCCTGATGGTAAACGACTTGGAAGGAATTCAGCTTATTCTTATTAAAGTATAATAAGCATTTATTCATAAATAGACCAATGGTTCAAATTTTTGAGAATCTTAACAAGAATTTTATATTCCTATAAACTAAAAAAAACTGTCGCAAATATTGTAAATCCAGTAAAAAAGGATGTACCTATGTTCCATAAAGTGGCTTGTACCACACGCTACGCGTACGAAAAAAAAACCACTTTCTGGCCAAGTGTAGACATAAAATGATGTACACAACACGGGAGGTAATACAGAAAGCCCTCGATCGCATATTTACGTCCCTGGCTTGCAGCTCGGGCCGCAAATATCTGAGATATCGGTCTTTCTTTGTTTTACCACCCTAGTAGTGTAATGTACTATTCCCCAAGAGTTACAGCACAATGGTTAAAATAAAGCTTCCGAACTCAACATTCCGTTTCAATTTCTTTCGAAACCCAACGATAAAACTCACAGTAAGCATCCTTAATCAAAACCATGTCTTTCCTTATTACACCCACCTTAATCCTAATAAAATTCTAATTAGCAAAACAAAAGCTCGTTTCCAATTCAAATTCAATTCAAACTTCGCAACGCGGAGTGACGGAACGAGAGTCCACTCGGACAATCGGCGATCGTGTTCGATACCGGGCGATCGGTGGCGCGATCGGTCGGCCGATTAGTCGGCCGATCGCGCGACGAGATAACGTAGTAATAAGGATATTTGTTGTAATGCTGTAGTGGCTTGTTAAGATGTATTAGATTAGTTTTTAACCCACGATGCAAAAAGAAAAGGCTTTATACATTTTAAGCCTCGGTGGTATGTCGGTGGCATTGTACCATTCAAACGCGTGGACCAATTTGAAATTCTAAAAAAGGTATACCTAGAATTTAAATGTAATATTTTTATCTATAAATCTCATTGTTATTGAAGGAAACTCATTTGTTCACTTAGGCATAAGTCGTTTCTTCGAAAGCGTAATTCTTCCGAAATATCATTTTCTGTAAGCGATTTTCTGCGAAAGAAACTTTTGGCGTACGTAAGATAATAAATAATGTATTATGTATTAAACATACCAAGAAAATAAATTTCAATGTAGGGCAATTACTAGAAGGAAGTGAATGACTAACGCGATCCAGACACAGCAGTGAGTCAGTGCCGTAAATAGGGCGGTGCCACCGGTGCCCAGGCTCAGGGCGTAGACTCAGGGGGGCGCAAGAATGGCCAGACCAGGACCCTAGGGTACATCAGGGGGGGGGGGGGGGGGGTAATATCCTTAAAAAACAAGGGCGCAGTTATAGAAGCTCGCACAGGGCGCAGAAATGGCTATTTACGGCACTGCAGTGAGTTAGCCAAGTTCGCAAAGCAAAAAAGCCGACTCACCGACTGTGGGTTATAAACAATTATACACGAACCATTTCGGGCCATTTTTGACCCCCCTTCCTCTATTTCCACAACAATTTTGTACACTGATTTTATACAAGCTGATTTGAAAGCTAAGAAGGGTTCTAAGATAAAGATGGGAATTTAATTAAAACAAAGAATGTTTAAATTGTTCACTTTAACTTGAATGTAATTCAAACTGCTATCTCTTCAATTTGAGACGTCCGAGTCTCATAAATCGAAAGTTCGAGCAAAGTTCGAGGACGGAGCTAGAGACTTCTCGGGCAGAAACTAATTGTAGTTTGCAGTTGCAAGATCCCAATTTATTCAAGGAAATTGCTTCGCTGAAATGGAGACGACAAAAAGAAGAAACTAAAACAAGTACAACAAAAAGAAAATATTGGTAATGATCAAAAGGAAATAGGACATTTTAGCAAAGTACAAAAGTCAGGCAAGTAGTCAAACTTCGGCCGTTTAGGAGCGCGCGATAGGGGAGACCGGGTATGGTTGTCTCACGGGTTGGTTGTCATTAAATAATATGCAACGAAGGAATAAGTGCATCGATTGGTGAAGTAGGGAAGGAGGTGAAGCTCTTGCGATCTTTTAACACCGAGCGATGCAATTATTTCTTCGTTTCGTAATATTTAATGGCTGCTGTGACAACCAACCCGTGAGACAACCATACCCGGTCTCCCCTACGTATTCAAGCTCGAAACGCAAACAGTGCGATCCGTACTGGAGCATTCTTACGCATTATATTTGCAAAACTTTGCTTGTAGTGCGTCCGTTCAAGTTCACGGTACACATACATACAGTCATTCATGCAAGCGCACGATGTACCTTGTGTAGGAAAAAAAAATATTGCTATTATACTGTGTTTTTACCCGACTGCGGCGAAGCCCAAAGGAGGGTAATGTGTTTGACCTGTATGTATGTATGTATGTCCGTTCCTGTGTCCGCTCGTAACTACTCAACGGCACAACCGATTTTGATAAATGATACATCATTGGATTCGTCTTGATGGCGCGAGTGTCACTGAGTATGAAGTTCGTTAAAATAAACAAAATGGCGGATGTTAAGCATTTTTAAAGTGCACCGCGGTCGGGTTTTTTATAGTAAAAATATTTAGTTATTAGTACCACAGTCAATATTAATAGTAGGTACTCGTACCTATACTTATTACGTCTAGTCTACTGAATAGACGCCCACACTAAATAACACACTACGTGATACGCATCACTTAACCAATATGATTATTAGTATGGACTACTAATTGCGGATAAAAATTATAATAAAAATAATAATATTCGCCAAAATACGCACCGTACCGTTTTAAATTGTTTTAATCATGTTAATGTACCTTTGTAGTGTGTTTTTCTGGTGTACAAGTATACCTATTTTTATTGTATTGTATACTCAAACCCTTGCTAAACGAATGTGTATAACGGGACACAGGAAAGACGTTTGTCTTTTCTGTGGACAATACGGTGTTAGTAACGGCACGAGTAGATCATTGTTTTTATCATAAAGGTCTAGTAATAGTACAGTAGTCTTACGTGCCTATAAGGGTCCAGTAAGAATACTTTTGATGTCCACAGTTGTAACGTTCGTGGCCTTATTATATTTAATAATAGTCCACGACTCAAAGCCCTCCCCAAATTAATTATAAAATGATAAGATTTTATTATACAAGTATGTTTTATTGCACTTCAAAACCACATAGTAAGAAATTACAAATGCTTAAAAGCTATAACATAATAGTTTGCTTTGAATACAACTTATGGCCAATCTGTGATCTATAGAGTCAGGACAATCCGTTCTACGCTGTGTAATAATTACTAGTAACCCTGGATCTTTTCGATTAAGTGAGAGCATGGTATCAGAATCCCTCCCAAACTTTAAGATGCAATAAATGATGGCTTAGCAAGTGATGAAGATATTTTATTTAAAAGTCTAATTTCTAGGATAAATGTATAAAACCACGAAGGATTCTAGACTGATATGGGATCACAAATTAGTGTAAAAAATGCAAAGTATGGTAATAACAAGTAAGTATAGCATAATCATAAAGGTATGAAGTCAGGTTTTCTTCTACAGGCTGTGTAAGTTTAACGGTCATGTCTGTCAGGGTCTGTCTGAATCTACCTAAATAAAATTAATGAACTCTTAGAGTTTTCTGGGCCATTGGACGCCGTCACACACCCCGGCGACGTCGACGGAATTTCGGCCTGATGCTTGGGTATTCCCTATCGCCCAGCCTAGAAGAGGCTATTAGAGTCCATTAATGACTAGCTCAAAAACTAGTCTTTCCTTGAGAGGAGATTTCGCAAAAGGGGTAACAACTTTGTAGCACCGTTCTGACAACACACTCCTGTACTTCAGGAAGACAGGGTATCCATCAAACCAGGCTATATTATGAGACAGCTAAAACAAAATATACTCTAGATGCGAGGTGCTAATATATAGCCCCTTTTCCTCACATAATATAATTTACCACTGCATTCAAACCATGGGCAATATAGACAGAAAAATGCAGCTAAATATCTGTCCGCCGGTAGGCATTACTTTCGTATTGTCATGTCAAAACGTCTGTGTCTGAAAGTTGGATGAAATCCTCCTTTCTGAATACCTTGGAAAAAGATCATAAATCATCCCCTAAGCATGTTAAATCTCACGAGATGTTTTCACCGAGAAAGGCTCTTTCAAAATCCAATCAATTAGAAAACTAGTGAGATCCCGACAAGATCTGAATTCTTGATTCAATCTTACGTAAATCAGACTCTTGAGCCAGAGATACGTATCGGAAATCTTACTAAAAGTGAGTCCTTGGACCCGTGTATCTTCTGGCTAATTGGTCCAAATGCAGGGAACTAGCCTTGGCTATTGTACCCTCTGACGTATCAGGCAAGATCAAATCACCACAAGACACACGAACTTTTCAATTTTAGAGAAATAGAATTAAGCCATCTCAGATTAAACACCCATAAGAAATAATTAAATTATAACTTTCCACAGTCTTTTATCGACTGTCAATGTCAATCTCTGTTCTATACATGAGTCCAAATTCATTTAAATAAAGTTAAGTTTCAAAACTTATTATGCAATTTTGTCTCTTAAGACAACTACGTAAGAATCAAATCAGATGTACTTTGTCAAACAATTTGAAGTTTATCAATAAAAGTTACAACTCTGAAAAGAATATTAGAATGTCGAAACAAAATGTTGCCAAGATAATGTTACTAATACATTTAATGCATGTTTTAATTCCCAACCCCAGAAATTACAGAAATATTTATTTAATCCAAATTCAATACAAAAATGTCAAAAAATGACTAAGTTCCGTTCTGTATAAATTTTACAGAGCAATCTATCAAAACACTCATTATTTGCCATCGTAAAGAAAATACACACACATAAAAACAGAAATGAAATAAAATTCTGATCTTACCAACTCCATAAGTAAAACCTAGGAAGAATAGAATTAGTATACACATTAACAAAGGAATCAGTCATCCGTACGCGAATATAGAATGCTTCATTATATTCGCGTAATGATGAACTCTAATCTAAAACAATAAATCTATTTGAATTTATTTATATAAATATATATATACTGTTTTTAGGCCAGTCGCTCAACCTATAAGCATTCGGGAAAAGATTTATAGACACCGAAGCGTCTACTTGCCCCAAAAGCTAAAGATTGGCTAAAGCCTAACTACAAATATTTTACTAAACTACTTGGCCTGTAGGCTACGGCGAGCCCTCGAAACAGTTTATGTTGGCACCGTTAGGTTTCAGCTGTTTCGGTACCTAGGCAAAAAGAATAAAAGTTCTTACAAAAATCCACGATCTTCAGCAGTTTTCCAAACAGCGAGCACTTCAGAACTTCTTCTAGTGATGCACTCCACTACGCCGTCCGTAGGATTTCTTCAACAGTCTTCCAAGCGTTGAGAATTTTCTTCAGGGTCCTGTTGAATCTTCTGACTTCTTGATGTGTTCTTCGCGGCGGCTCCAGGGATAATGAATCCGGCCTCGTTTTGTACTGCTTATATACCCCGAAACAAATGCGAATCGAAATTAATCGAACACATTTCAAATTATAACGGTTTTATTTTTCCGTTAAAAATACCTGCCAGTTTGATTCTTAATGTCAAGTCAACAAAAAGGTTTTATCTTAAAATTAATTTTATGGCTACTGAATTTACACATTGCTTAAGAATTAATTAAAATAACATGATTTTATAATTTGCGTCCTCTAAATTAAAATTTGAAATAAAATTATTCAATCCTTTTGTAGGCCAAAAGGAATGAATATTTCTTCGTCTTGGTTCTGTCAACACTCGTTCGTAACAGATCTAATCTTATTCAAGACACATTTTTAAACGACTAAATGTCTACATTCTAAACTGTCAATTTTTTTATTTAATATAACCTTTAATTTCATATTCGCGAATTTATATTTCGGAATTAACTTTTGTTAAATCCTCCAATTTATCAACGCCAAACCTTTGGATAATTAGTAAATGTATCTTCCTAGGACGCAAATTTCACATATTAAAGCATGACATCCTTCATTACTATTGAAAATTTACCAATGCAGATCTCAGGTAATTTTTTTCGTATTTAAACAACAATTTCTCTTAAAATAACCACATCTTAACTAAATTCCGATTTCAAAACACCATTCCTGTATTCCAATATCAACCTGTGGTTGATAATTTAAGCCTTCCAAAATCTCAATTCAATACATAATAAAATTCTATTCTAATAAAATTAACAGTTTCAGTGGAAATCACATAGTTAGATCCAAAGATCCATTTTATCTATAACTTTGACGAGACTGTGTCTAATATTCTTTCCAGAAAATCAACAATTACTTCGGTTCGTTACTTCAAGAAAGTCGCTGCATATGTTCCTGCTAACAGAGAGTATTATTAATAATCAACATAAATTAATCATTAAAACCACATTTGGCTTTCAATAAAATACCAGCGACAAACAATGAGTGAATGAATATATGCATATATTATTTTTGGTAAGCATTAATGTTTTAAATCATTTCCCCCTAGTCAGTGAGTACCTGTAATTACCCTATTTAACCGATAAAGAAATATCATGTTTCTTTCATGTTATAAATATAATATCTATAATTGTTCTTCTCCGCTTACCTCACTAAAATCAAACCAATTTGAACTAGTTCTGATTATTCTTTATTTATATAAAGAATTACAAACATCTTAATAGTAAGATAACTATTTCATCTATACTGAAGAGACGATCATTTGAAAATAACACGGGGCACCTGCCCTTGGCGTCACACAGTAAAAACTACATGTAGCTCCTACTACAAAATCTGTCTGACCCAAACATCAAAACTGTAAAGAAAATCCTTTATAATGCGGCAGTAGATATCTACTTCTTTATATTTGGCACATAAAGAGTGCATAAAGACCTATTATCAATACCTATTCGTTATCTCGCTTTAGCTGAAAGCATTTCACGTCCTATTCAAGTTGCTGGTGTACCTTTACTAACTGAATTGTACGAAATGCATTATTGTTCATACAATTTATGGTTCCCGATGAATGTGCTAATTATATGTTAACAAACCATTTTGTTACTGAAGTTGTAGGCAATAAATTTGCTCTTCACACTAGCTTTGGGCTCCCATAAAATAATTATACTTTTTGTTATACTGACGGTCGGTTAGCTGCATTGTAGGTGGTCTGGTCTAAGCTTGCTTGCTATGGCTACTAGACTGTTACAAATTGATTAATAGAGTTTTCTTAACAACAAAAACGACATGTGAATATATAGTATTGTTCGAGCTTGCAACTCGAGCAAATATTCGGAAACAGTTTTTCTAGAAAAAAAATACAACGCATATTATTATTTTACAAGGTACCTAGTAACGGATCATCTTTGCAGTAGCTTAGCTTCGGAATAGTAGAAACAAAAAACAAGATAATTGTTACTTTCTAACTTTCATAACAATTAGCAACTATGAATTGATAGGTTATCTAGCCATGGAACTCCAGATTCATAGCAAGCCCTTAGAAGTAAATAGGCTAAAACCTCTGTATTTCTTGTGTAATTGTATAAATTGCGTAAAACAAAAATCTCGATGCAGTACACACTCTATTTGTTCTTAAATAAAAAGAGGTTTACAAAAGTTCACACGCAATTATATGAGCGATTATCACACAAAAGCCCGATACGAGTTATCTCCAATCAAAACTCGCCGAAAGTCGAGTAAACAAGAACCGAAATAAACTATTTAAATCGCAGAAACACATTGTAAATCATTATTCCGGGCCCCCATACAAATGTCCGAACATACAAGAGAGGCCACAAACATGTGTATAGCAAAGAATTCCTATTATACCAGACGGAATGCATGCGGTTGATTTTGAATGGCCGCTTATTATGCACCCATTTACACCCGCGAGAAACCACGGAGCTATCAACCTGATGCTGGAATAGTCTATGTAAATGTTTCCGAATTCATGTGCCGCTGGCATGCACTAATACTTATCAAGTTAATTGTCCGTTAGCACCTAAATTTATGATGACAATGATGGCATAGAGAATCACAGAGGCCAACACATGGGATAGTCAAGTTAAAACATTGAAGTTATTATCCTGGCATGATACGAGAGTCTAATTATATCAGCAGATTCGATGGATGACTACTTACTTATGCTCTTTGAGGAAGAAAATAGACCTTCAGTTATTTGGTATGCAGATCAATATGTTCGCTTCTGCCGAGAACCTTCAAATAAATAGCCGGACAGAGCATCACTAACAAAGAACTGAAGCATGTCTAATCGGCGGGCTACCTATCTGTGTGTGCTGCTCGCAATAGGAAAAAACTAGTTGATGTGTGCGTGCGACTCGTAAGTACAAGCAGCCGGCGCATTCGAAATGGCTTTAGTTCTCTGTTGGCGAGCCTCCGTCCGGCTATTTATTTTAAGGTCCTTGGCTTCTGCACTATAAATGCACTATATAGTTGATTAGTGTCTAGCTCTTCTAAGAGCTGTCATGAGAACACAATCCCGCTAAGCCGTAGATTGCCCAGATTGCCTCAGTAGAGCACGATCTTCAACCTCCCTGCGAGTATGAACGTTCCATCAAACCTGAGCACGTTATATGCGCAACTAGTGCGTTCTAGACACAAATTCAGATAAACAAAAAAATGTTTACCTATCAATTGTGATTCTAGAGTAAATGTGACCCGACAACTACACCTACTCGCAGTCTCTTCTTCTTTTTCCCGTTTACTCGTAACCGTGACCTAATAAAGTCGTTAGTTTATGCGAAAAAACTCTCTACACAAGTCGGTAATCGACATAATTGGGAACGGAAATCCCATTGATCTACTCCCAAAATTCTCGGGAAGAAATTTTCCGAAAACATTTCTGGCTCATCCAGTTTCTCTATCCCCGATCGCGGATACAACAGTAGCCTTTGGGCGCTCGATACGAATCGGGGCTGGTAACAAGGCCCGTGTTCCTGTCAATCGTGCTAATGTTGTGCACACTCGGTTAAATGTACCTATGTGTAATTTCAATACGTGGGTGGTGATGGAAAACGGGGGCTTGTTTGACTTTGGCTAGTTTGCATTGTAAAGGCTTCGTGTAAGAAGCGTCTGTCTCGTATAGTAGTCGTATAGCTTCGTGCACGCTTAAGTGATGCTGTTTTGAATTCTTCTATACCTTAGCAATAAATGTCGAGTTTTAAGATCGCGTTTCGATAATTTCGCTTTCGAGTAACATTGCATTGCAACCTCGTGAACATGAACGATCCTCGAAAAATACTACAGTATTGATTTAATTTAAATAGAAAATAAAAGGTCACAAACTAACAAGACTAACGCTGATGCCAATACTGGCAAATGTATGTTTCCATTATAAAATGCGAATTAAAATATTACATTGACGCGACACTTCCTGAATCTGAAGCATTCAGATAGGTCACTCCTCATTCTTCTAGTCTAGTAGATAAAACTGTACTGTGGGCTAAATTATTAAATAATATTTTTCTGAGATCGGTATATGGATCAACTTATATATAGATTTTTTTATCTATATTTGTGACATCAAAACTATGTACATATTTGACGCACATTAATGATTTTATGTGGGCATGGGCAGACTAGGTTTAAGTAGTTTAGTTAATATAATCACTGTATATCAACAAACGGCCGCTAAAATCAAATCGAGAACGTTAGTTGTTGTAGTTGTGTTACATTTATAGTATGCTTCTGCGCATGCTGATCGGACGCGAGCAAACCACACTCGCGATACTGATCTGTGTAACAAGATTGGGTTGGTTCCTGTGTATGACCACCACTGCGACTTTGCGAGAAGAAACACTACAGAAACAACACAAGCAACGCCATAGAAATAGGTTATATACTTAGGTGGGTAAACCTTAGTTCCCAATAATTGTATTTGTTTTTCCTAGTATCCGACCGAAACTAGTTTTCATGGCCGAAACCGAATTTCGGCTTTGATATCAGTTTATCATATTGTAACTTCATATTTTCAAATAAATTATCTGTGCTTTTTGAAATAAAGACTCCGTAGTTTCGGCCAGATGGGAGCCGGAACCGAAACTTAGCCGAAACCCGTTTTTTTGCCGAAACTAGGCCGAAACCGAAATTTCGGTCTGACTCTTAAGTTTTTCCTGTTCACGGGACAATGGTGTCCCGGACCTGTGAGAGGCGTGCTCGGAGCCCTAACCAACGCGTAGAGGCCCTTTCGACAATTTAATGAGATGCAAAGTGTACACCCAGTGGATGCTATCTCTGTCCGTGTCATGGCACACAGAGACAAATCCAAGGGCTATTGTTGATTGATGAAATCTAACTCTACTGGTATTTGTATTTATTATGAATGTATGGTTTGTAGTAATATTGCTACGAATTGGGTCAAATACAGTCACATTTTTTGAATTCCCTATTTAAAACTTTTTCATTAAAAACTCACCGGTGATTGATCTCAGTAGCATCTGACGGTAAGCGCCTACGTAAATACCAAACCCAGTATTCGGTCTGGATGTCTCAACAAACTAATTAAACGCGCTACGGTGCACAATAAAGAAACCAATCGCATGAAAAGCGTTCTTCACCGCGTTGGAAGCAATTATGACAAGCTATCCTTCTCTAGGTTATAATTTTACTTTTCGGTTGTCAATTTGACGTTTCGCTAGTGAAGTGATATTTAATGCGTTCCGATTAACGTTGGGACTTAGCAGGTGGTGTTTGGCTGCTTCTCTGTATTGCCTTCAAATACGTGAATTTTTCCTTATGAATAAATGATGATATACCTAATGTAAGGATTTTGCTTAGACAGAAGGTAATCAAAAAGACTATATAGCCAGGACGAAAAGAAGCTTCGACCACAGCCAGAGACAGATCTATTGAAGCCCTTCAGCAAAGAAAGAAATAACTAAATATTTTTACTAAAAAAAACCCGACCGCGGTGCACTTTAAAACTGCATAAAATCCGCCATTTTGTTTATTTTAACAAACGTCATACCCAGTGACACTCGCGCCATCAAGACGAATCCAATGATGTATCATTTATCAAAATCGGTTGTGCCGTTGAGTAGTTACGAGTGGACACAGGAACGGACATACATACATACATACATACATACAGGTCAAACACATTACCCTCCTTTGGGCTTCGCCGCAGTCGGGTAAATACATTTATATATGACATCACAAAAAGGTAGACAGGCAGTAATAAGTAGAATAGAAAAAGAAAACACAAGGAATTTCGCTGCCACAAAAAGGTCCCACCTCAGCGTAGTGCCAACACTAGATCCGGCGTTGGCCTTCCGGTGGAACCAGAGGCTACAGACTGCCAGTGTTAAAAAAAGCTCCGACCGACAGTGGTCGTACTTCAGATCCGTAACCAAAGTGACCCCGACCGCGGCCGGCGCGTGTTCCTGTCACCGCGACGCGTCCCGCCGTGTCCATTGTCGCGGGTTCGATCCCGGCCCCGACAGATAACGCTGACGACGCTTTACGTAGGCGAGGGTGCCAATTACTTTTCAGGTTTTTTTGGTGTATTTGAATAAAATATACGAGCCGGATTGAGCACTTTGGCTCGCGATCGGATAAGCGTGGGTTATATCAAGGTGCTTTGGTAAAATTGCAGTTAAGTTAGATACACACAGGTCTGCGAGAAAGGTCCATGATTTACAAAAAATCACATGCTATTCAAACATGTATATATTTTTGATTGATACTGGTATGTCTATCAAAAAGACATACATATAAAAATATTTCGGTGGATGAGCTGTGTCTACTGCCTTTTGTAATCACTTTTATGTTGCGCTCCTTTATTTACCAGTGGAAAATATAGTGTATATTGTCGTCTAGAAGCCATAGTACAAGCATTGCTTATAGGTCAATTCATAAGAGCTGGCGCGGATTTAATATGAAATAAGCACTGGTTGCATACAAAATTCGCGCCAGTTCTTATGAGTCGAACATAGTTTGGGACTAGCGCGATTTGTCTAAGATTGTCCCGCTATATTAATTGATTAACTAAATATATTCTTTTGTTCTCTATACTCGTACATCCCAACGAATGTAAGCCAATATTTGGGAAATACGGTTATTGACATAATTATATAGTCAGCATCAAATAGTAAATAACATCTAAAGCACCATTTATATCGTAACATACTATCTCACTACTAAACCTAAACTTATTACTATCTCATCATCATCTTTATCACTGTGTCATCTGTGCGTACTATGGGTATGTTACAGCAGTCTGCTTATATTCCTTTCCTTTTTTGTTGTTGTTTTGTTTCTCTAATAACCTATCTGTGTATCTGTGAGTGTTTGCGTTCTTCGTATTGTAATACACTGACAATAATCCCGGTTGTACTTAATTCAAATTGTAAAACCATGATTGAGAAATCGTCTTATAATTGCAATTTGTCTATTTTATACTTTTATTGTTAGTTTACTACGATTTACTAGGAGAACATCTTATGTAAACCTGTATATCTACGACTGTTGTTGTCCTGAATACCATTAAAATAAAATATATAAAATTTCTATAGGCACAAAAATGTGGGACAAAATACCTGGCTCTTTGAATGTTACAAACTATTAAATGCTGACTGTACCAATCAATACAATTCTCTACCACGGTACTTACTAGTTACAAAACAGAGCACCAATCCCAAAGGGTACTGGTACGAAAGGATAAATCCCATAACAATAGCCGCTCAGTTATATTTGTACCATTAGCGGTGACGTCACGCACGCGCTTTCATCTCGCCGCCATTGTGCATGGCTTCCGTGTGCCTTGCAAAACCGCCTGGTACAGAGGCATAAGTGCCGAATAATATTTAAAGGGTATCATGCTCCTATATCGATAAAAGAGAAAAAAAGAAATGAGAAAAAGAGCTAAACGTTAATGCCTTTCTGTTAATTCATTTTGCGTTTATTCCCAGTCCATTTTTCTCCATTCTCCAGCCTGTTCACAACATGAATGGGCTTTGAAATACGGCAGTAGACCAAGTTTCGTGTTCTCTACTCGTCCTCCTGGGAAGGCCAAGAGAACCGCCAAGAGTATCCGACTACTCAGATACTCGGATACTCTTGGCTTGATCCGGGAACGTGACCATAAATTCTTGGCAGCAAGTTTGACCAAAACGGTGGTGACAAGCCGCAGACGTAGCTTACTTAGCACCACAAATCTCTTTTAGCTTTTTTTCACATTTCTCTTGATCTCTTTTATCGATATATGAGCATGATACCCTTTAAATATTATTTGGCACCTAATGTTCTTTTTGCGAAGCGTAGGTCGTCCGCAGACAAGGTGTAGCAATAATATTCGCAGGGTGGCTGGCGGCAGCTAAAAGAAAAATGGCGAGACTGGAGACGAAATTAGAGAGACTTATGTCCAATTTGTTTTTTTTCACTGAAACATTTTCTTAAAGCATGTATGTGGCTCCACTCAAGTGTTCCCTTAAATAAATACCCCGAAACCAACTATCACATATCAGATACAAAAAACCCGAAACATAACTTACTCCACTTCACCCTATCCCTTTTGCTCCCATTATTCGATCCAAAAATGGCTGCGTCTTGTTATTATGTCATTAACATCGCTACTTAGGAATTACGACACCGTGCACCGTTGTGCTGTAGCCGGTTCGATTCTGGGCCGGCAGTTATTCCCCGTTCTGGGGCTAGTTAGGTCTTTGATTGTTATTAGTCATTTAAGACCATAACTGTACGAGATATGTTATTATTGTTTTTAATGGTCAATTAAGAAAGTCAATGTAGGTACCTAAACATATTAGTTCTTGACAGTAAGGTTAAGGCCCTATTTAGACGGGGCGAGAACTCGTATGCGATTTCATTTCATTGCGGCGAATAATCGATCAACTTTACTCATCGTACCTGGGTAACCCGCAATGTACAGTTAATTTTTCGAGAATTCATCTTAATTAAAGTTAAAATTGGTACCTACTTCACAAAATATGAATTATTTATCAGTTCAGTTATCAGTGGAATATCCGCATCCGCATACGCGAATGTCAAAAAAACCGTATCTCCCCTAGTATAATTACGTTCACCCGGTTACATTACAGCCCTGCCGCTTGAATAGCGTTCTCTACAGAAGACAGAACCGGCTACCCTCAAAACGATATTAAAGTACCATCCAATATCCCCTCCATATTTCAAGTGTATCCGCTTTTACAAAACTGTTCAATATTCATTATCCTCTGGCTTCGAGGGTTCCCAATTACCATAACAAAAACCTCGCTTACTGTACTCCATAAATTCGAGGAACGGGTGAATCGTACTCTAAAGTAATTTCAGCCATTCGTCGGATGCGGATATCGCTTCTTCTCTCACGCGAATTGAAAAGATATCGACACAAACGGTAGTCGGGAAATGCTTCGAGAATTGTTTTTTTGGGATATAAGTACTACGTTGAAATTTGAACAGTATTACTCACGGACTTAGCAATTTTTGGGACAAAAAATTTTGAAAATATTTCAAGTTTCAGTGAAGTATAAATGCTCGACCTTAAACTCAAGCGGGCCTTCAGAGAATCAGAGGACTTTTGTGGTATTATTCACGGTATTATTATTATGGATACATATTCATATTTGGCGCGATCAATTTCTATAGATACTTACTTGTATGATAACAATTAAATTTGGTGGTTTGCGGTGTACCTACTTATTGTTCTAACACAAAAACAAGAATTTACAAAATTTGACGTACTATACGTTATTTAATCAATTGAATTTAAAGAACATGCCGTTACTCGTTAGTAACGTTTCAACACGCATGTGACTGATTTTAAATTTCCCTAATTGAAAAGTAGGTATTTAAGTTACCTTGGTATTTCTTTTATGTATGTGGCAAAACACGTATATCCTTTCTTTTTTCTTTCAATGTAGACAAAGAAAACAACTGAATTGCAATGAACATAAAAACAAGAGAGTACTTCAGGACCCGAAGCGAAGGGTTTAGTGAGAATTAGGGATCCATTTAGTTAAACAAGCTCGGGTCGTCGAACTCTCCGAGTAAACAGGGTTGAACAAAGAGAAATGGAAAACTGAGAGGAGGCGATCATCTAATTAATGGGAAAAGATAAAACTTCAGGGTTGACGCTTTGTTGGAGTTTTATCATGATTAGCTGCGTTTCCACGTTTTGGGATGTGCGAGGATGCGTAGCGAAGGATGTGTTTATCATGAACCAATAGAAACACTTAATTTACGTATCCTCGCTCCTCTGAGATGTTTCTACTGGTTCATGACAAACACGTCCCTCGCTAGTCGCTACCCATCGTCGTACATCTCTGGTGGAAACGTAGCCCTAATATGAAAATGACTTCATTTACCTAATAGTGCCCTTGCTTCCAATGTAAGTAAACGCTAAAAGTTCATGCATCGTGCATGTAAACATGATTCTAATATTGCGGATTATTTATCAACTACTGCTGAACATAAGTATCTTCTAAAGACTTCAACAATGGCTGGCATGCTTTTTCACGGTGTCGGTATTAGAATTTTAAATCAATTTTCCCTGTTAATAAGAGGAACTGAAATCTTGTAACTTATTTTCACTCGCGTCCCATGATCAGATGGATTAAAAATTTGGTATGTAGGTAGGTGTGATGATTAATGGTTTGTATATCGACTGGTCATCACTATTTGTCGCGCATTGTCGACGCTAATTTTCTCTGGAAAACTTTTGGCATTGCTCCTTTTGTGTAGCACTGCAACCTGCAACACTAAAATCACCGACTAACATTGGGGATAAGGTCCGGGGTCATGGAGTGGCAGCGGCTTGGTCATACAGCTCGACGATCCGTTAGGCTAGAGGACGTATAGACCAGCACAAAATTACAGGAGGCTGAAAATGGCCTGAATGGCTTCGAGAAAAGGGATGGTACGGCCGTGCCTTTGTTTTGCTCGACTTGGCGGGGGCACTACCGTGCCCCCAGATTCTCTAATAACGAAGCTGAACCAGTAGATTAATGGCCAGTTCACATTATTCCAGTCCAGTGATCCAGCGGGCTAATCCAGTCCAGTTGTGGACTGGCATATCGTTTACATTATTCCAGTCTTTTAAGAGTTGTTAAAGACTGTCCAAAAACAACCACGCGTATTCACTATATCACGTTCAATCCAGCACTGGATTGACGGTTTACACTATTCCAGTGGCGCTGGATTGGATGAGCTGGAATGAAAAGTTGACGGTCTCTCCAGTCACTGGACTGGAATGCTCACTGGAATGGGTACATTCCAGTGCATTCCAGTGTCGGTTCACATTATTCCAGTAGCATTCCAGCACTGGATTGGATTGCTGGACTGGAATGCTACTGGAATAATGTGAACTGGTCATTAGTGTGTCCTTCCCCGATAATATAGACTCGTGGCCTGATTAAAGACACAAGACGCTAGGGGATACAAAAACATTCGGCTGTCTTTGGGAAGCTTAGTATAGGTAGCAGTGGCGTGGCGTCCATAGAACTCGATTCCCATCGGCTTGCCTAATATTAAGCAATTGAGCACCTTATTCTACAGCTCTTAACGAAAATGTACGCCAAATCTGCATCGGCTTGCCCAAGGATAGCTTTTACGCCACGCCACTGTTAGGTAGTCCAGCACTTAATTATAGTGCTCTAAAAGAAAATTGAAGCCAAAGCTGCTCCGACTTGCCCAAGGATTTCTTCAACGCCACGCCACTGATAGGTAGACTGATTGAGCACTTTACCATACACTATTACTCGATACACCGCTACTTATCGGCTTTTTCAGCACCTTCCATAACTCTGAACTAATACTCAACACACGTACCACGAGCAACGCCGCGGGCGAGGCTAGTCCGTTACGATTCACACTGGTATCGTTCTCGGCCCCGCCTCGGAAATTTGCGCCTGCGTCGATCGAAACGTGACGAATTCAAATCGATGGAACCTCCATGTTGAAGAGCGAGGATGCGGTATTTCAGGAAAATCACGACGGAGAGTGATTTTAGTTATATACCTATGCCTGGAAGGAGAGACTACTAAAGCAACCGTAAGAAAATAATGAGTCAAAAAGTTACAAGTAACACAGAAGAATCTCTATTTTCTTAAGTATACACATGAGATTTCTAACTCTCTGAACATATGTCAACTATTTAAAATAAAAAAAATCTTACTTGTCACATGATTCATGTACTGGCTGCAAAACCGTAGTGGGTATTGTTTTAACAATTTTTTTTTTATTAATTTATTTGGTATTGTTTAGTTTTAATTTAATCTAATAGCTTACTCTAATTTATCGCAAGTGCTCGTCATTTAGTATAATTGTATTAGTTTTTCGAAATTAATGATCCGTGTTGGTCGAATGAATAAATGAATTGAATTGACTCAAGCTGCTCATGAGTGACCTGGAGCGGATGGCTCTCCTGCTTGTTAGATCGCGCTGCCTCTCCGTAGTCATAGCAACGGTCAATAGCTCAATCGAGCTTGGCAATCAGTCGATATAGGAAATAAGAGCGATACACCATCTCTAGACGACCAAAACTCACAAAAAATCGGTCAATACTTTTACAAAGTACGTATCTGAAGATTAATCGATCAATCTTCTATGAAAATTCCAACTTCGACACTATTTGTTACTTATTAAGTTTTGGCTGTCTGCAGAAAACTAGTGTGAGACGTGGCTCTATTACGTACCTACTTATGAAATAACCATAGTTTGAGTTCCATGCCATATATAAACTGCACTGTTGTATGAACAGAAGTTTTATACGTGGGTCAATATTCAGCGTTTTTACGGCATTTTATTTTCGTCATTATTGTCTCAGTAAATATTGTTCAAATAAACAGTGCCTAGAGTTAACTTTTTATGAAACCGAAAAACAGTCCCGAGTTTAAGTCTAGTTTTATCAAAATTGTCACGATATTTGTCCTTTCGTTATAGTAAATAATCGTCAGACAACAATGATTGTCAAACCGCGCGGTCAAAACGCTCGGAGAATCGCCCACGGAATTTTTGTTTCTGACCTAGCTCGTAGTTCCTGGTCAAACACCGAAAGCAAATCACAGCGGTGGCGATGGTGCGATCGCCGCATCGTGCCGCCCGCGGGCCCGCGCTCCGGAAAGATCACCAGTGGACGGTGTTCATCGGTTCTTATTCATTCAGGAGAACTGCTTGTGACATGTGATCATCTTTTTAAAAACCATTGGGAGGTTAATTACCTACTGTTGAATTTAACAACTTAAAATAGATATATGGATTGAAAAATACTAAATCATAATAAACCACAGCAGAAATAAAAAAATTACAAAAGTTGTAAAATTACAAGAATACAAAATTTTTTGTACTCGTATAAGGAAAAATCTCATTAAAAAGATTGGAAACAATTAGTGTATAGTAAAGTTAACCTCCTTAACCTACAAGGTTTAAATACATATAGAAAAAATAAAAAATATATCTATGACTTAACTCCAACAAGCCCAAAGTTTATATCTGTAGTTAGTTTCTTCGGAATAGGTAAGCGAATCCTGTGCGGAGCTTGTCTACAATCCTCGACGCGGTAAGCAAGCACATCCAGAGTCTCTTCCCTGATTTATTTGCACTTCGCCGACCTATGAACAATTGATGATTTCCCTATACATAGGCACAAGATTAACCGTTAAATTCAAATGACACGAATGTTCATTCACCTAAGAAAGACACAACTGGGAATTAAAAAATTGCCTTGTTCTTTACCTTCCATTCCCACGTTTACTCTAATTTGTCAGTCTATCCGTAAGCAAACGAAGCAGCAGTGTATTCCCACCGCAAACATAGTACAGTTAGCACAAATGAAATGCTAGGGCAATCGGGCACGCTCGCCCTGATAAACAGTTCACACTTGACGGCGCTGCGGTACGTAGTTGCCAGGATCTCAGAAAGGTTCACCAGAGTTCGAATGAGTCAGGTTCTTTATCAGGTTTTTTTTTAAATTTTCGAATGCTATAGAACTGGCAGCGTAATAACAATGACTCTGTTTAAAATTACAGCTCATCAAGTCATAACGGAAAAAATCTTGTGAATGAGTGATAGAATGAGGAATGTATAGGTAGTCATTCTAAACTTTTTTGCTTGACCTTGTGAAAAAAAACAAGAAGATAGTAAATACTTACAAGTAAGTACCTCGCAAAAACTGGTTAGACAATCAAGGAGGGATGAATATAAAGACATGAAATTTATGTCTTTACAGTGTGAAAGGTACTAATATGAAGACGCAATAATTCAAAAATCATAAAGGGTCACTTTGACACTTTCGATGTTAAAGAAGGAAAGTTCATGTGTTTATTGGCGGAAATTAGAAAGAAAGAACTCACTTTTCGGTCTACATCGGGTCCGGTAGCCATCTTGTGAAGACTACTCGCTAAACTCATATAGCTACAATAGTTTTAAATGTGGAATGGCAGTTACATGCGAAAACGCCCGGGCACGTGGGAGCCGCGCGGGCGCCGGCGGCGTCCACGAGCGAACTGACCCCGACACAGCAAAACCAACCATTTGCTCAAAGGTTACAAAGTTAGTTGATCTTGCTCGGTAGCCGGTTCGTAAGTCCTCACCCGAAATTCGAATGAAGATGTATTGTCATTCCTGTCCCCAAAATACCGTTGAGGATCCGTGTCTTCTAGACATTCTTGTAGCTTATATCCCAACTAAAACACAAGCTGTAGAAAAGCTTATATACACTCATTATACCTCTACGTCCTTCAGACCACATGGTTCGAGTGGCCCTAGACATACCAACGACGAAGCGCGGACGCGGAAGACCCCCCGCCACCTGATTAACGACGGTTCAAAAAGACCTGAAACAAGCGGATATCAACGCAGAAACCGCTCAAAACCGCTCGGAATGGAGAAAACGGACAGAGCCGACCCCAGATAATGGGAAAAGGCTTAGACAGATGATGACTCATTATACCTCTAGTTTAAGTGTTATAAGGGCTGTATAGCAGCACCTTGGGATTCATATCATCCTGATTCATCTTTCTTAGAAAACGAACGGCATTACCAGACTGAGAAAGTATTTCTAACAAATTACCTACAGTACGGACATTTTTAGAGTACGAGTAGAACGTTACGTAGAGCTAATTACATCTGAATGAGTGTCTCTTTAAAATAAATATAATAAATAATAAATAAATATTAGGGGACAATCTTACACAAATCGAACTAGCCCCATAGTAAGCTCAATAAGGCTTGTGTTATGGATACTAGACGACGATATATTTAATAGATACAAATACTTAAATACATAGAAAACATCCATGACTCAGGAACAACTATTCGTGCTCATCACACAAATAAATGCCCTTACAGGGATTCGAACCCAGGACCTCTTGCTTCCTAGGCAGGGTCACTACCAACTAAGCTAAAGCGGTCGTCTAAATGAAGTATAATTCGAGCCCACAGCAAATAGTAAAATAAGTTTCCGTCCAAAATTTTATTTCTGAGACAAGCTTGTATAGCCCACTGTACTTTTTTGTAAAATCGCAGCCTGTCATCAAAAATTTAACATCTTAATTTAAGTACACAATAAAATTGTACTTGTATATAGTTTCCAAACGACTATGTCATTCGAAAAACTTTTGTCATTATTTTGCAGTTAACACTCAGCAACTCAACCGTTAAACCGGCTTTGCGTCAAATGTTAGAGTGCATTTGTTTTTCTAGATTTTGTAGTAATCTGATGTGTTTTAACCAAATCCCCAGGTACTTTAATAGCGGCTTAACGTCTTGGTCATCCTGTCTCCATTGGGTCATCCGTGAACTCGACCGATTGGCAAAAGAACGACTTAAGCGACTGTAATGTCCATTGTAATATAACCCTTTGTTTTCTGAAGAATGAAGTTGATTTAGGTGCTACATCGAAAAGGGCCTCGGGCGCCATATCACGGCGGGTCTATCTGACAGGACTCGCTATTAGTAGAATTGAGTATTCCTGATATTAATGTATTTTATAGGTTATTTCGATCCTGACCCATTGCGGTAATGTTTCTGAAGCATTGACTTTATCTAACATTGGTGAAGGATTTTGCTTGTGATCTGTCTTTTGCTTAAGAAAATATGTCAGTAGGTGTTTGTAAATTCAAATAAAAGTAACACTTTCACAACCAGACAAAAAATTGAAACTGCCCGAGAAACCGACAGAGCCCGCTAGGTGGGTAAAAAACGGCCGGAAACTGAGCAAAAATTACGAGCGCCCGCTAGGCGGGTTGTTGGTCGTGAAAATGCTAGTTATAAGTTCTATTTTTACCCGACTGCGGCGAAGCCCAAAGGAGGGTTATGTGTTTGACCTGTATGTATGTATTTATGTATGTATGTATGTCCGTTCCTATGTCCGCTTGTAACTACTCAACGGCACAACGGATTTTGATAAATGATACAATATTAGATTCGTCTTGATGGCGCGAGTGTCACTGGGTATGAAGTTCGTTAAAATAAACAAAATGGCGGATTTTATGCACTTTTAAAGGGCACCGCGGTCGGTTTTTTTAGTAGAAATATTTAGTTATTCATCATTAGCTGTTCCATTCAGCCTCATCCATCTCCAGTGTCCATCAACTATTATAATATTGTATTGTCACGGGTACTTAATGTGTGAGCAAATTTCGTAAACACGCGGTGTAGTGAGAGTAATTGAAAAAGCTGTCGCAAGATCTGAAACAAATATAAGCCAAGCTAAATAAAACTGTTTAAGGTGATTCAGTCGGTTGCTTTTCCATACAAACATAAAGAGGGTCATCGTAATCCCTTAAAATAAACATTACATGTAAAAAGATTTGAGATGTAAAGTTAAACCAAGTCAGTACTCAGTACCGGGGGGGGGGGTATCAACAGAACTCGATTTCCACCGACTGAAATTTCAGGGTTCTAGCTTTAGCCAGTACAAATTTACGGGAGGCTGAAAATGGCCTGAATGGCTTCGAGAAAAGGATGGTACGGCCGTGCCTTTGTTTTGCTCGATTTGGCGGGGGCACTACCGTGCCCCCAGATAAAACAACTTAAACGGATTAAATCGCGTATATTACTACATTTTAAGTCCCGACGTTTTTTATGACTATGAGTGATAATCGCGGAAACCGAAGACAATATTATAAAGAGGGTCATCACTTGCTTCTAAGGCATCAATCACGTTTGAAATGTGTTTTATGTCATAGCTTTTGCCGCGAAATTACATGAGAAGTCACAAAAATCCAGAATTAACGTGCCTAAAGAGGAAAAGTGAATTGGGCCTTTGAGGTCAATGCCATCTATTAACATCATTTGAAACTACACGTTTTTTGCTAAGATTATATATTTTTTTGCCTTTTTGAGAGTTATCATGTCATTTCACGTAAATAAAATGTATTAAGCTATAAAATAAAACACATTTCAAACGTAATTGATGCCGTAGAAGCACGTGATGACCCTCTTTATGTTTGTATGAAAAAGCGTCTGACTTGAATCACCTTAATATAACGCACAGTCACGCACAAGTCGCACAACACTTATATGCAACACAACACAAGCTAATATTTTGAAATCCATCGTCAATGAGGGTTAATTCTGTCGTATATTAGGCGAAGAACACACTGAAATCGCCGCGATTTACGCGCCAGTGTGCGCCACACCGCGATTTTTCTATACAAATCGATGATTCTACATACAAAGTTGAAAATCGCTGAGTCGCGTGTCGCCGAGATTTTCGCTGCAGTGTGAGATCCGCCTTAGGGACAAAGCTAATACATTGATGCATTCTATAGCTCCTAGCCAGGTATAACTAGAAATTATGGACATATTTAAGTTTTGCGCAAGGGTCACGATTCCAAAAAAAAGCTTAATGCACATCTTTTAGATGCTTCGTGTCTTCATTTCCTGATGATGAAATCATTTTAAGGGCTCCGTACCAAAATGGTAAAAAAGGAACCCTTATGGTGTTTGACACGAGATGTTCAAGGGTGCTTATATTGGTTATAATTTATAATACTATAACAATGAAGACTTACTTCAGGTATGGAAAAGGTTTATAGTTATGATAAAAGATTCAAGATACTAATAGTATTTTATGCAACAGTTGTATAAGAAGGTTATAGAGACGCAATGAGCGTTTTTTGACTTAATTATACAACGTTGCATACAATACTTTTTCTACGACTAGGTTTTTTAAAATATAAAATACAAACAAGGCATAACCTGCAAACAAGGCAAATATGACGTATGACTGACAGTATGTGTCTATGGTAAAGTTTTTTTTATTTTAAATTGACACGCAGTGAATATATTAAAATACTTTTTCTACTCCTGTACTGTTATCTGTCTTTTACTTGGTCACGAACACTATTATAAGAACATACATAATATGAGTTCAGAGAAGTCTATACTCTATTCCCCATAACAGCACTAGTGTCGTTATAGTCACTTTACGTTATTGCTAGCAGCCACAGACTTCTAAATCTAGGTTAAACTTAGGTTAAGGATTAAGCGCTCAATTTTAACTTTACGGTAAAAATGCACAACTACCAACTTAACAAACAATTAAATTCCTACGGTTTTTAAGAAAAACATAACTTTCCGAACTAAATTCATTGATGCCAGCATAAAAAAAGTATTTTTTAATTTAAGTATATTTTAAATAAAAATTAAAAAGTTTACCATAGACACATACTGTCAATCAAACGTCATATTTGCCTTGTTTCCAGGTTATGATTAATTTTGTATTTTATAATTTAAAACCTCGTCGTAGAAAAAGTATTGTATGCAACGTTGTATAATTAAGTCAAAAAACGCTGATTGCGTCTCTATTTGCGATACTCGCCGCATTTGCGGCTCGTATCGCAACTCACGCAATTCGCATTTTTTGAACCCACTTATACAACTGTTGTATAAAATACTATTTTTTTATGTTGGAATCAATGAATTTAGTTCGGAAAGTTTTGTTTTTCTTAAGAGCCGTAGGAATTTAATTGTTTGTTAAGTTGGTGGTTGTGCATTTTTATCGTAAAGTTAGAATTGAGCGCTTAATCCTTGACCTAAGTTTAACCTAGATTTAGAAGTCTGTGGCTGCTAGCAATAACGTAAAGTGACTATAACGACACTAGTGCTGTTATGCGGAATAGAGTATAGACTTCTCTGAACTCATATTATGTATGTTCTTTTATTAGTGTTCGTGACCAAGTAAAACACAGATAAAAGTACAGGAGTAGAAAAAATTTTTTAATGGCACTATCTTGTTCATAATAGCTGACATCAAAACAGGTTATCAACTACACTATTTACTGATCATGTCTTAGTCGCCAACTAATTTATAAGACAACTTCATTTTAACCTAACACTGGATAAAGACATAACTCCACAAAAACATGATACTCGCGTCCACCCACAGCTTCCAACCACCATCTGAACTATTTACACACTTAAATAGTACATGTACAAACTTCCATAATCAACGGTCTTAAGTAGGCAAACATCTAATTATCAAAATTCAACTTTAGATCGTATCAAATATGGTTGTAATTTGAATGTGGATTTCAGAAGTATATTTTCTACTCTGAAACGCGAAATTATTTAAATTGTGCCGTAAACCAGTGATCTACATTGGATAGTGTTGTGTAAATCAATAGGGAACCAGCCGCGCCGTGTTTGTTTAATGGATCGCATTATCCATACATTGATCGGTGCTCGCGCGCGGCTGCTCTGATTATTTAATTTTCGGAGGCGTGGCTGTGAGGAGTTAGTAGGGATGGGTTTATGTAGAAATTAACCAAAAACTTAACTTATTCCATAATGCTTGGTCAAATTGTGGGAGTAACTACTCAGCAGTGGCGTGGCGTAAAAGATATCCTTGGGCAAGCCGGTGCAGATTTGGCCTACATTTTTCTTAAGAGCTGTAGAATAAGGTGCTCAAATGCTTAAGTAAGCCGGTAGGAATCGAGTTCTTTGGACGCCACGCTACTGCTACTCATTCATATGTGTTTTTATGTATAACGATGCTGCCTCTTAAAATTCTTATTTTTAACTAGCGGACCGGCCGCAACATCGTTCACGGAGGTGACACTCTAACTTTACATCAAATTTCGTGTTCCCGCGATTCGGTAGTTTTTGCGTGATGCGCGCACGAACATAGTCTTGCTACAATTTTATTACAGCTGAATAATAGTTGGATAAGTATTAGTACTTAACATGGAAAGTCAGATATTCTGTGTTTTCACATTATGCCATCGGTTTCTAATACTTTATGTACATTTATGTAGTATCATTCCTTAGATTAAGACATCACTAATCATAAGTAACTTTTAATAAATTCTAAAAAAACTGGAAATGTAATGAGCTCGAGTGCAACTGGCATAAGCAGTGAATACGGTGAATCGTTTATACATTTATGACTGGTTAATCAATTTAATCTCATCAAAGAACGTTATTAAGTGCGATTTCATAAATGTTTCGTCTAAATGAAGCAAATGAGCGCTATCATTTACGCTAGGACGATAATGATGCTTCAAATGCATTAGATGTCTTTACTCAATAATGTACTGATTAAATACTTTGACGAGAAATTACTAGCAAAAGTTATAAAGTGGAACAATATGGAAGTGGCCACCAAATTCATAGTTTGAGTTCTATCAGATGGTTCCTTATTTTCAATAATATTAATATCAGATATAAAATTAGTGGCGTAATTTGGAACATTTGTGACGGGCTTACAAAAATAGATTCTTAAAATGGAAATTCTATTTTACTTTTAGGTGGTGACTTATGTTTATGGAATAAATATTTCGTTCGGTTTTGTCACAAAATGCCGAAATGTCGAGATACTAAAATATACACACACAAACACACCCATGAACACAAAACCGCAAAAGCTTAAAACACTAGACATTATGCATACATCGAAGCAAATGAAATACCAAATTGATTTCTTGATTGCCTGTTCCAATCATAGTTATTTGGCGCAGTGATGCTTACTGCTGTCCAAAAATTAATGAATCGGTGCAACGCAAAAGATATAGCGATAAAAGGAGTATTTCCGAGATTTTTACTCCTTTATGTATTTTTATTATTAGATTGCAATTTAGTATAGGTATTTTACTTAGAAAACCACCGTGAGACTCAAACATATTGAAATAAAAACGGATCCGACATGTCTCGGAACATGTCGAGTCTTTAGATGAAATATTTTAAATGTGTATTCTTGTAGTTAAGTTTGCAATATAACATTATTGGATATTGTTTATAATTGATGATCAAACGAACTTACCTGTACGTGAAGTTCGATCACAATTATATGAACAGCTTCATTCTTAGCGATTTAGTTACCCACCCTGTACTAGTACATTACAAACAACGTAATTATCCCTACCAAAAAAAATATAAATATTTATGTACACAGAAAATATAGTGGCCTATGAACATAATGACAAGAGCGACACCGAGCAGACGCCGAGAGAAGTAGTAACTACACTATCGGCGGAAATCAATATGGTTTCTTTTATTTGTTTATTTCTCTTAAATCCGTGCAAGGACTGATGCGTGGGGCATACATCTACAATATGTTACTTATAAATCGCTAAGAATGAAGCTGCGAAATATAATGTGTTATTTGTTATAAACTGCAAAATATAGCAAACATCGTTTATTGTTTTTTTAATGGCTGAATGCCATGATGCCGTGTCACAAATAAATGTAGAATGGAAATAAAAAAAACACATTGCAGGCCTAGACCGGCAATGTTGTATGAAATTCAATTAAATGCCAAGCGTCAAGCCGCACCGGAAACGAGGTACTTTGCGGCCTATTATAAGGCACTTAATGTCAACATTTCATTGCGTGTTCGAGAATAGTACATTGTGTATCAAGGGCGATAAGTAAATCCTTTACCGCCCGTGGCACACACGATGTTTTAAATCATACTTGTGAGGAAATCTTAATAAAATAACCTTACTGATCAACCCAGTATGACAAGAAAATATTAAAACAGAAAGTGACATTAGTGACATATGTCCATAGACAATGCGAATGTCAAGTCACGTTCGGAAACCATAGCGGTAAAGACCTAAAACGGTTGATTTTATATTTGCAAAACACTATTTAAAATTTTAAACATTTAATTAATGCTACCGAAATATGTGTTGACATGTATTTCTTTAAATAAATATTTCAGTGATAAAAGTTAAAAAAGTAAGTTGGCGTTTCCTTTGAACACGACAAATAAGAGTAAAACAGAACCAGCGTTTCAAATTTTAAAAGAAAACCATTACGCCCTAGGGCGTAATAGGTCATTTACGGCCCGCAGAACCTACGTGTAATGACGCCATTTTCGAGTGAGTGTAATATTTTTGTTTGTACCACAACGAAACGTGCAAGCGGCCATCTAAATGTAAATGCGGACCGCGCGGCGCTGATAGATGGCGCTCTTCTTATTGCAACGCGAATCGCTTTAATCGACGCCATCTTTCGATTCGTCGTGTACAACTTTCTACTAATTATTTGTGGTATATTGATAAAAGGGCTTTGTATTCACGCACATAAATATTTTTTAGCCATGATACAAAGGTTTTCAAGAGATTATTTAAGGCTGATATTATCTTAGACGGATCAAACGTGAACTTTAATAAGAAATAGTACATTACTTACCTATGTGGTAAAACAAAGAATGTCTCAGTCGCAGGTTCGATCTGAGGCTTTCTTTATTTTAGGTCTCCCGCACGTCAAGAAGTGGGATTTTCCGCATGCGTAGCGTGCGGTAATTGCCACTTTATGGCAAAGTGTGACGTAAAAAATAACTTTAACTGTGTGTCTGTCGAGTTTAGAAGAATGTCTGTAATGAGAAAAATAAACAAAAGTTGGCTCATAGTGTCGATTATTACATGCATCGCCAAGTTTATGAAAATGTTTACTTGGAGAGCGCGATGATATATGTTTTCTTAAACAAAGAAAGCCAAACGACGTTTTCTATCACAAGGATGGCGGTACTAAACAAGTAATTGTATGTATGTAGGTATGTACGAATGTATTTAAACATTTAATTGCACATAAAATACAGTAACAGTACAATGATCAATGGTCAATGGAATTGTTCTTAGATAACTTAGAAAAAGGAACTTTAAGCTAGTTCCAAAAGAGCAATTTCGCCAGCCAAATAGCTAACCGATAGGGACGCAACCAGCTTCTTAATTGACTGTCCATACAGAGCCAATCCGGTCAGGTATTTTGAATATTCTATACATACACGATGATTTTTAATCGCTGATCAGGAGTAGAAAAATATTAATATATATCTAAAATTATATTTAATAGGCGAGATCTCACGCAGTAAGCTCACTGTTTAATTAATTAAAAGTTAAAACATAATTTAAACTAATATTACTGGTTACGTGGTCATCCTACATTCACTATTGAAGCAAAGTCACGTGATCACGATATGTCAAGTGCCATAACTTTGGCGGAAAATTTGATAGACTTGATGACAATGACAAGTTATTACTCATAAATTATGCTTGCCATTAATTTTTTTAATAGGTTGTAACCTTACAGATACAGATGAGTAGGGTGACAAAGAATTTAGTATAAAATGGATTTCAAAATAAATAATATCATTGAAAATAGTTTGTTTCCATGTAATAAATTACGACTAACGTGACCGCCATAAATTATTGAGTTAGAAAAATTGCTACCTGATCACCGATTAAAAATCATCGTGTATAGACGAAATTGACTTGCTTGGCAAAACCTTAAAATTGAAAACCAAAGTAACCGAATTACCTATACAGACTAGAGCCTCATGTTAGCCATCATTCCTTGGTGGCAAGTTTTTTTTTCTGTCAAGTATGAGTTGTATGACGCACATTACAAAAAGCCATCGACAAAGCAAACAATATTCATCCAATCAACTGCCCGCCACGTTTTTCCTCATCAGCGAGTATGTCACTGTCAGTGACAAGTATAAATCACTGTGACAGTTCACAGTTGACACGTCAGGGTGCAATTGACACTTGTCAAGATGACCCGTGGTCATCTAATGATTACGAAGTTCTCAGGGCGCCACAAAAGGGTCTCATGACAATAGAAGTCGTTTAGCTTTTTTTTTTTATTTTAGTATCTATGTAATGGAGGCTCGAAGGCAAACATCAGAACGAACATGTTCTTTTTTTTATACGATGTTACATGATGAAAACGTACAGGTGAAGCTAAATGTATTTGTAGATACTACTGTTGACGTGGCGGATTTCCTATAAGGTCGACTAGGCCCCGGTGTAAGATGGCCAGATATTAGGCTAATATCTGGGCATCTTAGACCATGGCATTTTTGTCAAAAATTGCCACGATTAGCCGGTCCTAATATCTGACCTGTATACTGGTCAGTATACTTAACATTGTATACTGTATAATGATGCCAACATGGAGATCAGAACTAGTACTATGTGACCTAAGACGACCAAGAATTCTAATCCGCCTTATTTATTTATCGCATGATCAATCATTGTCATTACAACCGGAGCCGAACATAGCTGAACATAGTTTCCCGCAAAAAAATCCAATACTAGCCCTAGCACGTTTTAAGTTTCCATCAGTCCTGCGACCTTAATCAGGTCGTAGGTCCATCTTATAGGCTCAGGCCAAGCTGACCCAGGCCAAGTCTTCCGGTTCGTAGTTTAAATTTTTTGCCGTGTTTGTCAAAGATTGATTTGTCGTATTACCCTGTAATAGGTAACCCTACTTTACTCTGCCCTAGGACTTTACCCTAATTACTAAATTCCAATCTAAAGATTTGCAAGTTATCGTCCGGCTCCTCCATATAGTAGTATTTGGAATTCATAACAACATACCGGCTACAAATCGGCATGCGAAAAAAAGTAGGAAAAAGGACCCTTATAAATATATCCCCATGTTAGTCGCAAGCGCACATAGTTATGTAGTTAAACGTGCGTCGACACTATCGGGATCTATCAATAGACAATGTCCACATACCGGCCTCTGATTTTATACTACGAGCAGATAGTAACTCGCAGGGATGGGGGATATCGATGTCGATAGGGACATTTAATTGCAAGAGAGAATAGGTTTGAAAGGAACAGAAAATGTGCTGGGTTTGTGCTAAATCTCAGTATCTCAGGACAGCAATAGCGATTGTTTCTTTAAGCTCTGCTTCTATGTTTATGTCAATGCAAAATACATTTTCTCGGGATAGGCGCGATTCCGACGCTTGACTCGTAACTTAAGAGTGCTAATTAATATTACGAGGCATATCGTCATAATCATGACTTTACACTCAACTAGTAATTTCAAGCTATGTTAAGTAGTTAAACTGTGTTGCCGTCTAGGTATTTTTTGGTAAAAAGACCACATTGTTGAGAAAATGAACCCATAATTGAAATAACCCATCAAAATTAATTCAATCTTGCCTTTTTAATTACCTAATTGAGAGCATAGCCTTATAAATAAATAAATAAAAATAAAATAAAATAAAATTCATTTATTTCGGACGACGACGTGATCCATATTTTGTTAGTATTACATGACTTACATAACTAGGTTAGTACGACAACTTAAATGTAAAGAGGTCCAGTGCCTCAATAGGCCACTGTCCCACCTATCAGCTAATACCGCCAGGAGACTGTGGCGGCTGGCGCGAACCCTGCTGAGCGTCGCGGCGCAGCGCTTACGTAGCGTTGCGTAGAAACCGTCCACTTGCGCGTCCGCGAACATGCCGGACGCACTGCAGTGTCGCGGCAGCCGCAACAGTACCCTGAACGCGTCGTTATACTGGACGCGCAGTGTATTTAGCGATCGCTTGGTGTGATTGCTCCATAGACTGCAGGTGTACAGTGACGTACAGTACGCTTTAAAGAGTGTCACTTTAACTTGCACCGTACATCGACTGAACCTGCGAGCTATCATGTTGGCTCTCACCGCTAATGCTCTGCGCTCCCTCTCTATATCAGCGTCATCACGCAGATCATCGGTTAACAAGTGCCCGAGGTACTTAAAAGAATTTACCCTATTCAGCTGTTGCCCATTAAGAAGTATGGGAGGGACATATGACGGGCACTTGCTTCCAGCCTTAAAAATCATATATTCGCTTTTAAGTACATTGTATTTGAGGTTGTGCTCCAAAGCGTACAATTCACAAATCTCAATGAGCTTCCTCATGCCCCCGACCGATGGGCTGAGCAGAACCATGTCATCGGCGTAGCTGATGTTATTAAAACAAACTCTGTCTATGTGACATCCGACATGTGTTCTGCTCAGCTCACCGATCAGAGCATTTACATATAAATTGAATAATTTCGGAGATGTGAGCCCCCCCTGCCTCACGCCGCACTCTAGGCCATACTCATCTGACAAAACGTGACCCCAGCGGACGGTGTTTTTCTGCCCCGTGTACCAACACCTAAATATGCGTGTAAGCTCACTGGGGAATTTGACCTCTTCAAGCTTATCCCATAGTAAATTATAATTAACAAGGTCAAAAGCCCTAGATAGATCTAAGAAACACGCATATATAGGCGTTTTCCTACGGGTGTAGTACTCGACAGCGTGCTTCAGGCAAATGATCGCGCTCTCGGTTGATAGTCCGGCACGAAAACCGAACTGCGCATCGTGTAACTGTAAACATTTGTCTAATTGTACGTTAAGAAGGCTGTCGAGCACTCTTGCTATGATGGTTGCTAGCGAAATTGGTCTGTAGTTTGTCATGTCAGAAATGTCACCGGTTTTATTTTTGAGTATGGGCACCACTACGGTTTTGATCATTGATTTAGGCAAGTAAGAGTGTGCGATACAGAGATTGAAGAGCATCGACAACAATCTAGGTAAATGCGGCCCGGCGAACTGCAGATGCTCGACGCTCAGCTGATCGTGACCTGGGGACTTTCCTCTCTTCATTTCCCTTAGTACTTTCACGACTTCACCTGCCCTAAAACGTACCTGAACGTCACTGCTGCTTATGCTGCACTTTAAAATATCTAGCAAACTTCTATTCCTAGAAACATTTTGCATGTACTGCCGGATATACTAGCCTCTATTTAAGGTAAACGTCCAAATATTTAACTCGTTAATGGCCAATAGGTTGAGACCCTTCTAATTCTAATAACGTTCAAAATGGCAACCAGTAGGACAATGGCAAGCACATCGTCTACCTTACTTTAATATGCGGCCCGCGAACAGCTCATTTGCGGCCCGCAAGCCTCCCTGGCTATTTTGTATGTAAAGATCGCTATATTCAGAATTGTATAAAATCACAAATTATTAACAAAGTACGGCCCGCGTCACTTCGTTAGCTACTATGTGGCCCCTGGATGCTAAAAGGTTGCCGACCACTGCTTTAATGTGATATGCAACAAATGTTTCGACTTCAAGTTGTTACTGCAGGAGACAGGTCCGTAATCAAGAAAGTCAATTAGAAATCCAAACTATCATAGTGCCAATTAAAGTAACATTTCGTCGCTCCTGCGAAAGAATCCCGTCACTAACTCACAAAAACCCCGTTGGCTACGGGTTCTCAGAGCCGGGACTTGTTCCGGGTCCGATTCTCGCTACCACGTGGGAAACCCTAGCCTATTAATCAAGGACTTTTTACTGGATAAAATGTTAGTTATTAGTTGTACGAGGCTTACTGTTACTGTTTGTTTTGATTTAGTTTTTGTGTTAGGACGTGTTCGCCGTGATGATTTACTGTCGTAATAATTGCAATATGAGTTCGAGCCATTTTAATTGGGTATAGAGACATAACTCAAAATAAAAGCTATTCGATGAGAAACTACAATTGTAACATGGTAACGGTGATAAAATTTATTTTAGAGTCGAGTTGGTTTTGCTCGGATCAATCTTGTGCCAAAATAAATAGAAGACCTACATTGAATTGGAGTTTCACTTGAGCATCATCTACATATTTAAAAACTAATAATGTCTATTGAAAACAACTAAGTTATAAAAAGTTGACTGCGGTAAATGGACTAAAAGCTTCCTTTAAGCGTATAAAAAAGCGACTGGTTGAAGAATTCGATGACTTGGGCATCAATCTTGGTAAAAAAATATATATTTATATTTATAGCAGACCTGTATTTCCTATTCTACTGCGCTTAGGACGTGGATACGAGCCCGATATATACATATCAAAGTTAGTTTGCTATGTTTCAAAATTCGTTAAAAAATTGTAAAAGTTTTTTTAATCGACAATAACTTTGATTTCATCACCACAAACCGGTCACGGCATTCCTAGTTTGGGACGTCACTTATATATTCCCGCGACGCGCGGCACTGTAAAAAGTCTAATTGCCCGCACGAGCACGGAAGAATAACTTAAACACTTTCCGAGAAAGCTTTTATTTAGCCGATAAATAAATATAAATCGTTTATTGTCCGTACTCGGCCCGTGGTATCCCACCCTTTTAAGGGAAGGGGTACTCGCAAAAAGTACTAGCGAGTACGCACCGGGGATACCGGCGGCGCAAGTTGGTGGGATGGGATAGAAAAAAATATGAAAACAATAGAATTATTGTAAATTACACTTTGGGCGTCAAACGCCAAACGAAAACGTAACATGCTTGATTCCCATACAAATCAACGAACTATTTCCTTATAAGTATCTCGATATATTTTTCATCACACTTGCTCGAAAATGGTGTCATTACACGTAGGTTCTGCGGGCCGTAAATGGCCTATTACGCCCTAGGGCGTAATGGTTTTCTTTTTAAATTTGAAACGCTGGTTCTGTTTTACTCTTATTTGTCATGTTCAAAGGAAACGCCAACTTACTTTTTTAACTTTTATCACTGAAATATTTATTTAAAGATAACTGTAATTGCAAATACATATAAACACATATTTTGGTAACATTAATTAAATGTTTAAATAATGTATTTGTTTATTTTGCAAATATAAAATCAACTAAAATGGCCGTTACCGCTATGGTTTCCGAACGTGACTTGACGTTCGCATTGTCTATGGACATATGTGACAAATGTCACTGTCTGTTTTAATATTTTCTTGTCATACTGGGTCGAAAAGTAAGGTTATTTTATTAAGATTTCCTCACAAGTGTGATGAAAAACATTGTGTGTGCCACGGGCGGTAAAGGAATTACAAACTCGTGTTATTAAAGCCCTCGGTTTCACCTCGGGCTTATAACAAACACTCGTTTGTAATTCCTTACTTACCGCCCTAGATACAGAATGTACTATTTGTGTTCCGCGCGTTCAAAGCGCTCGACGACTCGATGGAATATTCACCCGGCTTTCAACGGCTTTTTATTCAAAAAGCGGACCTGGAAGTGTAGGCATTTGCAGAGGCTGGTCAGTTGAAAGCCGGGTGAATATTCGAGCGCTTTGAACGCGCGGAACACAAATATATCGATATAGAAGAAAAGAGTTGGTTGATTTGTATGGGAATCAAGCATGTTACGTTTTTCGTTTGGCGTTTGACGCCAAAATAAATAAATAAATATTAGGGGACAATCTTACACAAATCGAACTAGCCCCATAGTAAGCTCAATAAGGCTTGTGTTATGGATACTAGACGACGATATATTTAATAGATACAAATACTTAAATACATAGAAAACATCCATGACTCAGGAACATATATTTGTGCTCATCACACAAATATATGCCCTTACCGGGATTCGAACCCAGTAGGCTTATGATGCTACGCTTTATCACGTGATAAATAAATGATAAAGCATCCGTCACGTTCTGACAAATAGTGTGTGAGAGTGACGAATGCTTTATCATTTATTTATCGCGTGACAAAACGTAGCATCATAAGCCTACAGGACCTCCTGCTTCGTAGGCAGGGTCACTACCAACTAAGCTAAAGCGGTCGTCGAAAGTGTAATTTAGTGATAAAAAATATACATTTTCCATTTCATTTGAACAATTATTTATACCATTATTATCAGATTTCAAATCTGATAATAATACTGACGGAAACTGAAGTTAACGGCGTGCAAAGTAGGTCATTGTCACAACTTTTTAGCACGCGAGGTAAATACGCTTTCCTAGATATATTTCGCGGATCAACGTCATTAAATATTGTATCGCGTTTATTACTACAATCGAAGAGTAAGCCGCCTAAATTTTGATGAAACTACACTCAGCCTCGGGACTGCCTTTCGGTTTCATAAAAAAATTACCTTGACCATTACATTTTAACAATATTTGCCGAAAAAAAAAACGCAGTTGAACGCGAAATATTCACCCGGCCGCGTACTTGTAGTCCGTTGCTATGGAAACGAAGTTTACAGTTGGGTAGTTATTTTTGACCGTTAGGCAAAAGTAACTTTGGATTGTTTGGGAAATGGACATTAATTTGTGTATGATTAGATGTTAAAGTAGTATTGGTTATTAAATAGTGTTTTATTTACAGACCGCCACGTTACCTATACTCTGATTTCTAATTCAATTCCAAAAAATGTCGTAGTAACAAGGCCATGAGAATATTTTTGCCACATAAAAATTATGTAAATAGGTTGGTTCAAACAGTACATTTGTTGTTCAAAATTACCAATAAATAAATTAACATGTATTTATAACAATTACATGCATTTCCTCGCAAAATGTAAATATACAGTTTGAAAAATATTTTGTATATTTGCATAATTTTTCTAATAACCCATTGGTATTGAGTTGGAGTATACATTTAGCTACTTTAGTTATTCGTTTGACATAAAATAAAGATAACCATTTGACCATAGCAAACAATCACGTCATTTGTTTTTTCTATAAAACGCATAATATCCAAGCGTTTTGTCACTTCATAAAAAGAAGCTGATTCGATCTGTTAGATCTGTGTTGTATTGTCAACTGGTTCACGATCCAATTTACTTTAAAAAGGGGAAAAAGGGAAACATTGCAAAAGTATTCATGAACAAATTCTCCCGTATAAAAATAACTAAACTGACGATCGTACAACTCTCGCGCATGAAGGCATTTTAACTAACCCGCGCATCAAGATCCATTGGAAACGATATTAGCTTATAAATCGCAATTCAATTTCTTTTATACATGTCGGCGGCCGATCGTATAATTCGCCAAATCATGAAATTCCTAGGCATATCATGAAATGCCGGCATTTCATGATATGTCTAAAATTTGGCCAGGCATATCACTATCTGGCTAATAATAAATACGGCAGATCAATGAGACCAACGTATTCGTCGATATTCCTAACTACATGCCGGGCAGATGGTAAAGTAGTAGCATTTTTGGCCACTGGTGGCTCATGAAATGCCGACATTTCATGATATGCCTAGGAATATCATGAAATGCCGGCATATCGTGAAATGCCGGCATATCATGATCACCGCGGTCAGAGATAAACGCAAGTTTTAACATATTTAGTTGCAGAACAAAGTTCTTGATTTCCTCAAGCAGTATGTAATTGTGTCGTCACGTGACATTAGGCTTTATATGAAGCATTTTTGGCTCTTTTTGGGAAAATCTAAAATATATACACTTTATTGCATATAAAATCATACAAAAACAATACAAAAATCAATAGTTATGAACAAAGGCGAACTTATCCCTGTGAAATGTTATTTTAACATTATTGTATCTCGGTAAGTTTTTATGATAGTTTTTTCACTAATATTTCTATTTTTGAGATGTATTTCTACAACATATCATAGAAAAAGTAATCAAATGCGTAACGATTTCCCACACCGACAAAAAAAACCGGCAACTAAAACTCCCATTAGTTCGATTTACACACTCTACATAAGGACAGGTTGATCCGCTTCAAGCTTCCCGCTGGTCCGTTGCTCACTTTGAGCAATCAGCGAAATTTCAAGGTGGTCCGAGCCAAGCGACCTGGTTCGATCCAAATTTTTGCAACAGTCCGTAAGACTAGCAAGTTTGTCAGCTTCCACAACAAATAAGGGCGCTAAGGGGTGAAATAGAGGGAATGGTTTTAGTTCAGGTTACCAAATTTTACTCATACATACATTACACTTAAGCATTGCAAGTTAATAAGAAGCTTGCAAAAATGAAAAGGCTGTTTCAGTAGCACGTATAAGTGAAGTTGAGTCCAACCTAATGTGGTGAAAAATAAAAACAGAAACTGATCTTGGTGTTTTTGTAGTAAAAAGAACGGCTTATATTTATTTAGAAAATAAAAATAAGAAGGCGAGCTACAAATAATGAGAAGTCAAGAAAACCCCTGACCTATTGGTAGGATTTGCTTGCTTTTAGGAGGCAGGGTGACGTAATTAAATAAACCGTAAAGATTTCTTAACTTGTCAAAAAGCAATCCAATGTAACCCCAACATACCCTACCTACAGTACTTATAGTACTTACACGTTTTCAAGAATTTAGAAACCTATTTTTCCTGCAGTAAGATGTTTTTTGCAACTTTTTAAATGAGATACGCAGTTAGGCAAGTTTTGAAGGTTTTTATGCACTATAGAGATTTTTATCGCGTGCTATTTGAACTAACACAGTATTTTTATCGTATATACACTTAGTCATGGAATTGTTTTGTACGCATAGATAGGTTATATATAAATGGCAGCGCATTATATCGGTGAGCTCGGACTAAGCAGCGTGCACCGTAAAAATAGGCCTAGCACGCCACCCCCCACGATTGCATCGCCAGGCCCGCAATCCCCGCAAACAAAAACACATCGATCACCGAAACCTTGCGTACTCACAATTAAAATCGCAGGCACTCGGGGAATCTAACCAATGCGGTCTATATTCATGAGGCCGAAACCGGCGGCAACGAGCCAGGATGCCTGCGCAAGAGTTTTTCATGCACAATTAACCTTTTATAAAGGACTTGCCACGCGTCCGTCGCGCGACAACCCTATAAGGTTGGGCTTCCGCATACATACATACTTAGTTTATATGTACAGTTGTAAACATGGATGTTTGATCAATATGGCGAAGGTTTACCTTAGCTGAGGCTATTTTGGTTTATGTGAATCTTTTGCGTGGCTGCGCTTACATTCCTTACATTATCTTTACAACCCTTAAGTTGTAGTAACGTTCCGTATGACAATTTGTAAATTAAGGAGGCAATACATTTTAAAGAAGTCTGCAACTGAACGTGTATCTCAATCTCAACTTATTGAAGACATGCTCAACAAAATATTTGGGTTTCGAAGAACTACCTGTTTTTTTTATTTTCGATGTAACGGTATGAGTCGTTTTAATGCCGCATTTTTTGATTTGTAGTACTGTGGGAATTATTATAACAAATTTACTTGTATTTGATCATGGTACACTAAAACAAGGTATATATTCCTTGCCCTGAGCTCCTGAGGAGCTCCGGCCATATACGATGTGCAGCACCGGGCCGCTGTTGCACTCGCGCTATTATGGCAGGTTTGAAGGGCTCAACTAAAAATCGGCCCAAAAACTAGGCTCGGTTTTGACAATGACAATGGGCCGCTGTTGCAGCAGCGCAATAGCAGCTGCAGAGGCTCAATTAAAATAAAGCCCATGTATAACGGCAAAATTATCGTGACGTAGGCAAGATTAATCTCAGAAAGAATGTGCCTTGTTTTATTGTATCACGTATTTCATGGGTGTCCTGCCGTTTGACCAAAAGTCATTTGGCAAAATTACACTTGACAAACAACGTTTTGCAAAAAAATGTTTCGCCAATTGATCATTTTACTACTAATCATTTTACAAATGACTCACTTTACCAAATGATTAACAGTTAAATTTACATTTTATAAATAATTATTTGACAAAATGAACATTTAGCAACTGAGTTATCAGACAAAACTACGCTTGGTCTAAAAACGTTTGGTACAATGTATTATTTGACAAGTGTTTCGTTTATTAATAAATCTAATAATAGATAATATGGTATGGGTCAAATTAATACACAGTAGACATGTGCGCCGATCAAAAAATTGTCGGCGGCGGCGTTTGGCAAAAAATCGGCGGCGGCGGCGTATTTTCGGCGTGAAATCGGCGTGATTGAAACATGATTTCACACAGCAAAAAACCGTAATTCAAGGACACAGTTACTTAAAATATCGCCGTACATCACCTTAAACTCTGATTTAATGCAATAAACATATATTTTTACAAAAAAATCGAAATAAAATGGTTAAGATTTGCGTTTTTTGCCTTTTTGGCACTAGCGATCATAACGTTACGATGCCAAAGCCATCCACTGAGGGAAGGTGACGCATGCTACATCTTGGTTCTACATGGTACATCTTCGGTCTATTCGAGAGGTTTTAGGTCTTATCAGACATTATTTATTCGAGCTATATGGTATGGCATTACCACTTGGTTATTCGGAGCTACACCAATTAAATAGTAATTCTATGGATTTCCTCATTTCTATGGAGATACTTAGGTTCACACAGGTCATCACTGCCTTGTATGAGAGAAGTTCACTGGCCAAACGGTCACTAAAGCGTCGCGAGGATGAACTTAAGTTCTTTCAACGTTACCCAAACGTGTTAGACTACGCAATAGACCAAAATAAAATTAGGTACCACAAAAAGGCTTGTTTTTTCGATCCCTGGGCCTTTACTGTCATCTTTCGGAAGCTTCCATGTAATTCCACATTCTCCATAAGAGCTCGTGACCAAGGTACCTCAAGGCCGAATCTCTAATACGGTTCTGTACTGGAAAAACATATAGGTAGCAGCAGACATAAGCAAACCACAGCTCTCAGTAGCTCTAACAAAAGTAAAATCGCTTCTTGTGCAAAAGGCCTATTATTCCGTTTTTGAATTCATGAACAATTGACATTTTTATTTCTATTTGTATTTTATAATTTATTTCTATTTGTATTGTATAATGAATGATCGATTAATTTTGTTTTATTTTATTTATGATTGTATAAGATGACATTGTATGATCAATACACAATAAACGAGTATGAGTATGAGTATGAGTAAACCAGCGAACAAAATAATTAAAAAGGGCAGAGCTCAAACTGGCTGGACTACCAGCTACAAATTACTTGCCATTCACTTTGATGGGCACTTTAGTTCCTCTGTTGCCTAATATCTTCCTGGACTCAAATATTGCCAAAGGCTTAGAATTGGGCCGAACTAAGGCTGTTATAACTCAAGTATTTGGTCCAGAATGTTTGGCAGAACTGATAGATTTATTAAAAACTATAAGGGTTCCGTTTTTGCTATTATGGCTACGGAACCCTAAAAAAGAAAAAAAAAAACACTTTTCTATGATATTAGATGAAACCACATTACATCTTTATCAAAAAACAATGTGCATTCATTGTCATATACTGTTGAAGATTTCAATATCAAAACTTCGTTTCTTGATATGGTGGAGCCAGAGTCAATGCTCAGGGGTAAATGCTCATAAAACCTACACAGCCATCTGTATTCTCTAATTTAAAAGATTATGAGTTTACTTACAGAGGAAGAACAGGAACCAAAGTATGAGATAAATCCTACTCCAAGAATCTGTAAGACGTCTTTTCTTAGAAACTGATTACCACAGCTTTGGAGGATGTCTTGAAGCTTTTGAACTAGAACGGATTTGGAATCAACGTCGCTAACGACTACCTTCGATTAGCTGATGACATCGTTTTGATGGTATAGTCCCTACAGGGTGCGAAAAATATGCCCAACGACCGCTGTGTTTATAAGACGAAAGTTATGTCGAAGCCCCTGATAGCCCAGTCGCTCTTGGGGCAGTTAACCTTGAAGTTGTCTAGGACGAGAACTACGAATACACATATGTAGCTGAAACATACACTCCAGTGCCGTGTCCAGTCCTCGCTCACCATGTCTCAATGTCTCAAAAATAGTTTTTGACTAGTGACGAGATATCCAGTAGACGTATAGTCTTTCACCTTCATAAATAGGGTCGAGTCGCTCAACTTTCCATAGAGATAGAGCTATGCTTAGAGTTTACGTTACCAAATTAGTAATTAGTAAATCCGTTTCTTTCCGTTTCCAAAGAACCTACTTAGGTGACATAACTCTAGCAAGATGAGGTGGTAATGGGCTGGGCATATAGCTCGAGCAACAATGACCGATGGGTTGGAAAGGTTCCCAAATGGAGAACACGAATCTGAAGGAAGATGGAGCGTGGGTTGGCCTCTACAAAATGATCTAAGGACATGTTTAAGTTCGTCAGCATTTGATTAAGAGAAAACGTGTGCGTTGCGACTGTTCGTTAGGAATTGTTTAGGGCAGACCTATGTTCATCAATGAATGTCTCCGGATTGAGATGATAATGATGATCTAGACCATTTTAACTAGCCTCTGCCGTTTTTTGAAATCCTACAAGAGGATAATAAGAAAAAACGTTATCCAAAAATGGGATGAACCTTGATTTCAACAGAGTATATGCTATGAACTGCTAGAACAAAGTGTTAAATAAGGTTAGATTTGATATTTGGTACGAAAATGTGCTTTTGCAATAATTTTTTATCCACGCCGATTTCACGCCGATCAGAAATCGGCGGCGGCGGCGTGGCCAAAAAAGCCGGCGGCGGCGGCGCGCCGGCGCGGCGCACACCTCTAATACACAGTACCTATTTGGCAAACAGAGTAGGTCGTTAGGTTAGGTTAGGGTTTGAACTGCGTCCCCCAACAAAAACGAACTGCTGGCAGAAAAATTAGGTTGTTAGTTTAGGGTTTAACTGCGTCCCCCAACAAAAACGAACTGCTGCCAGAAAGACTAGGTTGTTAGGTTAGGTTAGGGTTTGAACTGCGCCCCCAACAAAAACAAACTGATGCATTTAGACTAATCATGGAAAAAACCTAGGTCGTCGGTTAGGTTAGGTTTGTATTATGACCACCAATATATTATTATGAGCGAGCGAAGCGAGAGGAGCGTTATAATGCAAGATTGCTTGCCTTCTATATAATCTTGTAACTTGTGGCGATATTGAGGGTAGCGGAATAAATTACCCAACAGACTAAATCATAATGTTTGAAAAAAGAAGTACTTTTTATGAAATAACATCTTGTTAAATGACATTTGGACAAATGCTTAATTTGCGAAACATATTATTTGGTGAAATGAAAAAAGGTCAATTGACATTTTATTATTTAACACATTTACCAAGTGTAGTGTTTGCTAATTAATCATTTGCTAATTGAGTTTTTGTAAGATGATACTTTTGTCAAATGTCTCGTTTGCCAAATGGTTATTTGGTGAAACGTTGTTTGTCAAATGACCATTTGTCAATAATTTTTTGGTCAAACATTAGTGAACCTATTTCATGATATTCTTTTTTATTTGAATTTTTTTACTGAAAATTTGCCATATGAAACATTACACAATACATTTAACTAACTTTCAGTAAATTTACCAACAACACCGAGCCCGCTGGTACATATAAAGACAACACACCATAAGTATTTCTGGTGGCACATATGTAATGCTCAGCGAAAATCATAAGGGATGGCTCACTAGCAAAAAGCTCGATCAATTTGTTCAAAAAGTCAATACAAAATAGGATTCATGTAGACCACATACATTGAACAGGTCATGGTATAAATCATATACAAAGTCGCCTCTTGACAATAACGGCACAGATAAAATACACCCGAGCGCAGATCGCCGTGGATCAATCATTTCATTTGACATTCCGTCACGATAGATGTCGTTTCATGTCATTACGAATCATTAGAAGTAATTCTTCGGGGGCCTCAATTGTGTGTTTTTTGTGATGCGTTTTAACGATGTTTATTTTTTTTAATATTTGACAATCGATATGATTTTTGGTGAATCGTATTGATTGTAGTAGACGAAGATCCTTAATTTCTAAATCTACACAGCTAATTCTAAACATAAATAGACTAAAGGAACTCAATCGTATCAACATAGGTACTACTTTTTTGGCAGAGAAAGCCAACGATTTCTTGTGAAAAGCCAAAAAGCTCTGAAAAAAAGTCTCAGTCAAAAATATTGTCAATGTTTGAATTACCTCTTCTTTTTTACTTTACGTAAACTTGAAAATTATCTCAGATAGGCATTTTTTTCCGAATATTCTCGATTAAAATGTAAGGTGCAAAATTACTGGAATCTTAGTTTGGTCTCTCCTTCGAGGAAATTAAAAGTCTTCTTTTTAAACAGATGCCGGGAAACAATAATTCAGAAACAGGCAATAGGTTAACGTTCTGGCTGCTCCAGGGCTGTGTCGTAACGTTATAATAACAATTGCGGCGGTCGGCGCGAGCTGTCAGCGGCTGCGCCTTCATTACTATACGGGAGCGCGCCGCAAATCAGCGCGCGCGCAGGACGGACGGCAATAAGATATTTACAAGCGATTCCGAGCGTCGCGGTAGGGCTGCCAATTTATTATTATTTTTAATTTATCTACTCCATATAATAAAACATTAAATATGCGCCTCACACAAATATGCGCATATCAGACTTCGAGTTGCGGAAAACTAGCTCGCGTTAAACTGTAAGGAACCTGAAAACCTACATACAGGGCTCAAAACCGGTATTTTGCAAAAACCTCGAAATAATAAATATTACGGGACAATCTTACACAAATCGAACTAGCCCCATAGTAAGCTCAATAAGGCTTGTGTTATGGATACTAGACGACGATATATTTAATAGATACAAATACTTTAATACATAGAAAACATCCACGACTCAGGAACAAATATTCGTGCTCATCACACAAATAAATGCCCTTACCGGGATTCGAACCCAGGACCTTCTGCTTCGTAGGCAGTGTCACTACTAACTAAGCTAAAGTCGTAAATAGCCCAATATTTTGAATTATTTTATGCTTTTTATGTAGAGCTCAGTAATGTATTTAAGTCATGATTTCGTATTATTAGATTGTCTGGTTAAAAAACGAATTAATAAACCAAAGAACGATAAGAACGAAAAGAATACCGGTATTTTTGTAATATACCGGTTTCCGAGCCCTGCCTACATATAATAAAATCGTAGCAAGACTGTGTTTGTACATTAAATATTTACCAAAAAAACAACAGTGTTAAAAATAAGTAATAAATCGTAAACAAATTGTTTATGATGTTATTCTATTGGTTTATTTGCGTGCGCATCACACAAAATATAAAACATACTATTTGAGGTCTTGAGTGAGTTTGCACGTCTATGTTTGTTTACACATACTGCCAATGTGGTTAGACGGATTTTAATTATTTTTTGTTCCATAGACCAAGCATATTTAGATATATCGAATTCCAAAGGGAAAATAAAAGTTATGACGTTTCTATTTCGTTCTCGAAATTGGGGGCATCTAAAAATACTTAAATAATTCATGTAAAGAGGCACCCCTGGCGGTTATCGTTACTACGTCCAATGCGTACGAGTCCAGCCAGTCCGCTTCTTGTTATCGACATATGTACATATTTATTTATTTTGGCATTATTGTATTACCATTGTTAAGGAAAAAAGTGTTGCATTAGCTTAATATATATGAGTTGTGGGGCTTATTTTAGAATTTAATTGTATGATATTACATTGTTTTTACTTGTTATGATTTTAAACATCAAGCGCTAAGGGTGTATGTAACGAAGAATATTATTGTTGTATTATACATACATGATTACATGATGTAAAAAATTGCAAGTTTTTACATCATGTGGAATAGGTCTATATTATTATCATGTCGATGTAGATATGACGCAGCCAACTGGTTTAATTAGCCATTTGGTTAACTGTCTAGCATTTTCACTAAATTATGACATTCTGCTCTGAGGGACACAAGCTGACTAACAAACCTAACCTAAAATAAGAAGCGTGTTTAATGAAAAGGCTAGGCAGCTAACTAAATAGCTAATTAAGCTAGTTGGCGGCGACAGATACAAATGACGGAATGTTTTTCACAACTTTTTTTTTGCATTTTATCAAGCAAATGTGTTTTAGAAATATGCTTATTCTGATTTGAGATTTATATTCGAGGCGATAGGCCGTTTTCAAAAACGTCAGTGGATTACACTAATACTCCGTCGACTTAAATTACCTAATAACACTCGTTTTATGCCTAAATGGTGAAATTAGGAGTTTACAACAAATACATACACTTAATTGCAAACCAGAGTTACGCGAGGTACATATACCGCCGAGGGCGCCGAGGTACATATGACTGTCCGCAATAAAAACGATAGACAACAGGAAATCTTTTCGATAAAAATCTTCCAGAAACCCTTTAGATAGCGGAATTAACATAAAAATAAACCAAAATAGTACCGAAGTAAGTACTAGTGGTGCGAATGTTAACAAAAAAAGGACTTTAATCTGAAATGAGGTAGGTAGATACTATTTTGGAATTATGTATTTAATGGAATGAGTAACATCCATCTTATTTAGAGGAGGTTCGCATCATTATATGTGTATCATGCACAGCAAAACAACCACATATCATGCAAAATTCTCACGCCCAACCCAACCCAATACCCAGAACAAAATGGCAGCCAAATAACATATCGTACGCCATTACTTAGCATCCCAAACAATCAGTATACATTGTACTCTTAAGAGCTAAAGACGAAATTAATCCTTTAAGACACACCGCTGAAAAAAGTTTAATACGGTAAATTTAAATGGTTAAAAAGTTAACGGAATAGTCAAGTATGCGGAGGATAAATTGTAGGGGTCCCGTACCTACCTAAACATTTTACGGGACTAACCTTCACTATTTAAAAAGTTTAGTTAGTTAGGTAAGTATTTAACTAAACATAGCTCTACAGAATCACCATAAAATGCTCGTGAAGTTCTGATCATAGATCATTTCGGAAAATTAATTTTTATGAAAAGACCTCACAATAAATCCAGTAAATTATTATTCAGAAGAGGCATATTTTGAGATTTTATTAGCCATAAGCTACAAAATGGTTATGGGTCGAGTCGTGTTCCAGCAAATATAGCAGCAAGCGGTGGTGATCACAGTTAACTTTTATTATAAACGATAGACGGTATTCAGGCTACACATGATTTAATCAAAGTTGTCGTCACTCGACAGTCCTCCGCGGTAAAAGTCGAGTGACACTAATGAAATAAAAAAAACGCCAGAAAAACGTCTCAAATCGACCCTTGAAGTAACAGAAGTAACCAAACACTCTCGATTAAGAACAAACAAAGTAACTGTAACTAAACTTTACACGATAAGTGTGTACGCAGGAGATTACGTGATAAGTTTCAGAATGAGAAGCCCATGTCAATCATATTCATTGTTTAAGTATCTCATTTTCTTCACTTATAAGATGTTCACAAATTAAGACATTCTTAGAATGAGAAACACTGGAACGTTAGCCATACTTTCGTTTTTAATCACTGTTTTTATTTGTAGAAATGTTGATCACTTGTGACTTCGTCATAAGACTTATGTTGTTCATCTTTTTCTACTTAGTACGATACGATAGAGGTACATGGGGTACCCAAGACAAATAAGATATGTAGTGTGCATCATGGACGTGTTAAGCGTGTTGGATGAGTGTTGCTAGCTCTTTAGGTATAGGTTTGCAGAGATTTCTTAGCATTCCTACGGGACCCCAATACCGCCTAAAGGCAGATGTGCCGGCACTTGCGTTCAAGGAGGTATTAATCACACTTGTTACTGCGAGATTTGCTGATAAGAGAGGAAAAATAACGCCTCCGCCGAGTAACGGAGATAACAAATTAACTGGCCTTTTTAAAAGTCGGGTAAGGTTTAAAAGCTGACGCTTCGGTGTAGCTTACCCTAAGATTGAGATAAAGGTAGCGATAGTCCTTGCATGTGTACAGTCAGCTGCCAATATAGCTGGATGTTATAGGATTTTGCATAGTTTGAATGTTATATATTGAAATAAAAACGGATCACTCACGTTATACAAAGAGTAGTCGCCGGGCAGCGTTCGCAAAAACTTATCTACTCATGATTAAGAGAATGCCGAATGCTCCCGAAACATGTCGAATGGATGTCTCGTCTTTTGTATAACGTGAGTGATCCGTTTTTATTTCAATATGTTTGAGTCACACGGTGTATTTCTAAGTTTGAATGTTGTTATAATTTGCCTTAAAACTTCAATTTAGCCGCCATATACATAAACAATTGGTCAACAGAAGACAACTAAATACTTTTTTTTATAATATAATTAGCTCGTAGGAATTTCATTGAACCTTCAATACTTATTTTCTTAAAATGAGTTTTAAATCAAAGCTAAATATTAAAGACCAGGCTTATTGCATAACAAAGTACACACTACTTATTTATTACAATACAAGTGATTTTGTATGGATTTTCACTAATAATATAAACTTGTATTTTATTATGCAATTCGCCTTAAGTTTCATTATTTTTACTAAAGGTACATTTAATTTCATACTTACAGAAAAATAAAGCCGTATTTACCTGTAACAGAAAAAAACATATTAACTAAAGCAGTAAAAAGTACAATTGCGAATTTAAAATCACATTCCTGATTACAAAACCGAGAAAAAATGGCATAATCGTCGAAAACATTGCCAACTGCAAAAAGTTTAGGCCTTATGGATGCCCATAATACCTAAATGGTAACACAAATAACAAGTGAAATACAAGTTAAATTACACTTATGAATTTAAAATCTGACACAAAACAAAGAAAAAATCGCACAATCGCCGAAAATATTGTCAGTTGCAAAAAGCGCAGGTCTAATTGACCAGTGCCAATAATGACATATTTATGTGTTGGGGACAAAAAGGGGGGTTATTAATAATTTGATATTAACCTAGCGGACACGTCTCATAGCGACCGGCGCCTGCGCTCTTGTAAAGGCAAAAACTATATCATAAATGCGCTTTAGATATTCTGGGGATTGGAATTTTGGTGCAGTATACGTTGGGTGTGCAGATGATATTTGGAAAGGAAATAGTTCTGTTCCGAACTTAGTAAATATGCCCAAGAAACAAAAATAAAGAAACAGTACTTCTATAGCTCTTAACTTTCGTGATAGTAACTGATATTTTGAAGCTTTAAAATTCCCTTGTAAAAATTATAAATTATGATGTATTCAGAGATGGGCATTATTCAAATAATTGTTTATCCGAATGATCATTCGAATGAAAAATAATGCAAGGTATTTTTATTCGCGAATAAATCATTCTGCAACTATTTAAAAAACGGATGATTTATTCGTTATTTTATTCAAATAAATCCACGAAAAATAATCAAGTTACACCACAAATAATGTTTAAAATTACTTGTTTTTACTGTCATATTGGTTCAATATAATTTGGTTATTCATTATATATAACGAATAAATTTTGCCCATCTCTGGTTGTATTTACCTAAATACGAGTAAGTCTAACAGCTTGTGAGAAACTAGGGGGGTATGTAAGATTTGCCAAAATTTAGAATTGGACGTCCATTGTTGAACATAGGTCTCCTTCAAAGACTTCACAACAAACAATCGCAGGGCTGGTGTGCATTGACTTCCGTCGACCTAACCAGACGTCTTTACTAACAAAACTTACATTTGTTAGACCAACTTGAAAGTCTTCAAATACAGAAACAGAGCTGGTTAAATAGGGAATATGCATGATATTTTTTATTTACTTTAATAAAAGCTCATTCATATAAAAAACAGTAGGAAAAAAATATTTTTTGAATAACTATAAAAATAACCAAGATATTACATAACAAAGATTTATCTCTATCTCTTTCTCGCAAAACAGAATATAGTATGGAGATTGTATGGCGGCCGTGTACTATGACGTCATAGTCCATATCGGATCTCTCTCTCTAATCGCTGTCTGATTAGTGCTTTAAAATGTTTATATCTTCCGTATTTCTCGATCGATTTCAATTTTATTTTGACTGTATGTCATCTTTTTTACGGTATTTTTTAAAAAAAGATCATGCATATTCCCTATTCCCAGCTACAATAAGAAAATAATGTTGCTCAATTTGCTCATTTTGACGTGGACTTTAGACGATGCTACGAAATAATGAGGGCGAATAGGTATTTAATTAAGAGGAATGCTACTGAAAATTTGCTCAAAACTTCGGCTTTTAAACTTTATGCATATAAGTTGCGAAAAGAGGGAGCGAAGTTGGGAAATGTTGGCGCATTCGTTTAAGTTTCTACCTTCTCGCCTTCCAAATTAATTAAGAATTAGGACCTATTATGGAACCAAAGGGAGCTAATTAAATACGAAGGCTTTACGTAAAATCAAAAATCAGGTTAATCGGTTCGACTTAAATAGAGTATCCTATTTTATTATTAAATTAATTATCATCATTTAATTTAAATTTAGCCAAAAGTCAAAGTTTGTTCACATTATGAAGGTTAAAAAAAATATAGATAAATATTTTTCATACTATCTATATTCAATACTGACATTTTTTTTTATCAACTTGAATTCTTTGTTAATTCGAATGACGGAGTTCTGAAGTAACAAACATTAACAATAATAAAAAAACACAACAGACCTGAGAACATCCTCGTATTTGAGAAAATAGGTTAAAACTAGAATGATAACTTAGCTTGAAATTAAAAGAATCACATTGTGATAATAACTGATCTGTCATCCACGCATATACTATAATTTCACTTATCATGACAAAAGATATACTCGTATCAAGCAGCTTGACAAAAACTAAAATATGACGGGGGACATAGCATTACGCTCCATAGAGGAATTCATCTTCCATATAAAAATGTTTTGCGTCGGCAGAACTTAGGAATATTTTCGTACGTATTATACTCTTAATGTGACAGCCTGAATGTGTTTTGTTTGCTTTATGTTATTTTTGCTTTCTACTCACTTGGGCTCCGGTTTTGGGGTCCCCTAGTAAAAAGGATCCCTAAAGGATTCGATAGTGTTTTAAGTGCTTCAGTTCCTTTGGAAAAAGTGCAATTTTATTTATAAAAAGAATTTTCTTTGGTTATCGTACACCAGGATGATAAAAGTGAAGAAAATCTGTTCTTTATGCATAGTCGTTTAAAAATTATACTAATAATTTTTGAGTCTGGTTTATAATTTCTGATGGTATTAAAATTATTGAAATCTGTCTAACAATTTCAGTCGGTTACAAACACCCAAATCAACACAAATTAAATATTAATATCTTTTAGTCATTTTTTGAATAAATATATTCAATGTTTCATTTTTACATCATCGTGATGTTTTTATAAATGTAAATGATAGCACAATTAAAAAAAATACAGTCCACCGGCTGTCAAAAGGAATGTTTCATATTTTGACAAATTGGTCCGACATAGATATTTTTATGGCTACTATATCACTCGTGCAGACGTTAAATATTGCAATGGATAAGTTTCAAATAAGGAAACAAACTGTTGCTGTTACATGAATTACATGATGTATTGCATGATGCTATCAATGATTAAAACATGTCAGTACATGCATGATAATGATCTACATGATAATGATCAGTAATACGAATATTGTAATGATAATGGTATAATATGTCAGATGGTGGTCGTGCAAAAATAACATAAAGAATGTGAATTGTCACATATAAAAAGTTATTATCGCGTAGTTTAAATAATAATAAATACTTCAATTAAATACTTATTTATAAAGTTTCAATTTTTTTTTCATTTCAAAAAGATTTGGGTACTTGGGCGGACTGGTGGGGGATTAATGGATTGAGTAGCAATTTACATTGAATATTTCATTTGATTTTAGAATAGGCTATTTTACAACCTTTTCTGTGGTATGTCATAAAAATACCTCTCAATAATAGAAATGTTACTGAAAAAAAAAACTACTTCGATTTTATAAAAACTCACCGAGATGGAACAATGTTAAAATCACTTTTTTAGACTATCCCAAAAACCGCTTCAGTTTTCAGCTTCAGCATACTAGCGTTGTGACGTCACACAGTTATACTTTGTATGGGGAAATAAAAAAATGTCATGCAGCTTTGTTAAAACTTGCGTTTATTGTAACAAATTCAACAGTTAAATACATTTTAAGGACTATTCAATGGTATTAATAGTTTTCAATATTTTCATAATTTTAAAATAGACTTTCGCACCCAACATTGAATCAATAAAACAAGTTACACTTTAAGTACCTATCGAACTTAAAACTTCAAAATATTGCCTTATTTTGCATCAAATATAAGTAATAAATTGTGTGGGTGTAAGATTTTACGCAAATCAACCTAGTCTCAAATTAATCAATGCTTCTGCTATAGGCACTAAACAGATAATACTTTTATATACTGGGTGAGTTTTACAACGTGAATCATGATAACAAAATCTCAATCTATACATGATTTTGAACAACTTATATAGGGTCAACTTCGTAAATGCAAAAAAAAAACAGCTGTTTGATAGAAAAAGTCATGAGTCGGTACCGTTAGACCAAAATGTATCAGAGGGTTCTTTTTTACATTTACAAGCCTGACCCCATAGCAAAACCTGTTCAAAATCATGAATAGATTGAGGTTTTGTTATCAAAATTTATGTTATAAATTTCACCCAGTAGATAGCAAAAAATCTAAAACTCGACAGCAAATACTCACAATTTTAATTACCTATACATACATTTATTTACTAGTCAGAACATGTATTGTCACTGAAAATGATGTGCATTTGTGCAATAACTATTCCAAAAGTATTGCGCGAGGAAGCTGCGCTGCGCTGAAGTTTGAGATTCGAAGTCCATATTATTCGTTTTACAGAAGAACAAGAGGGATGGCATGCTACGAATTTTAAATTTAAAACTTTTACCACTGTGTGCAGGGCTCTCATTGGTAAGCTATCGGTGAATATGAAATTTATTGTTATATATGTAAAAATATATCGCAAAAAATGCAACATCATCTTGTAAAATTTAAATTATACATGCCGTTTCTTTTATCGCACAATAACGAAAGAATGCACTAAAAGCAATTTATTTGCCGAACCAATAATACATCGATGTAAGAATCAAATAAAATTACCTTTTTGCCCAATAAATTCAATGTGAAATACAATAAACAACATGTAATTGTTACTGACCAATTCTATACAGCACCCAAACTGTACGAAGTCAAGAACACCTCTACGGCTCACGTAATAAGAGTCATTTTCAATGATTTACTTTTTAGATAGCTCAGTCTCAACCTAGTTTTAAGTACCATGTCATATTCAGTTTTAGGCCACTTCAATATAAGCTGCAAATATGTTGTTACAATGACATGGTTCCAAAAAATGTCAGTGAATTGTCGCAAGAAATGGGCAGGATTCGATTCCTCGGCGATTCGCTTTGAGATAATGTCGCCAAAGCATGGGGTTATGATTGATACCCGAAATATCGAATCGGAATTAATACGTGAACCGATTCGGGTCGATAAATAATTTATTTTTGTTCGAATTCAGAGCTTTTGAGCGATTATAATCGATATTGTTTTTAAAAGAATTCGATTCAGAGATAGAAAAATAGCTGGGGTGTTCTTTGTTTATCTTTATATTTATGCATTAATGTAACAGTTTCAGGGATGAATAACAGATTAAAAATTTTCAGATACGGTTTTTGTTTATTTAAAATAGAGTTGTAAATAAATAGATATTATTTTATGATATTATGAATTTTCCGAAATCTTACTAAAAAATCAGACATATTATTTACATTATTTAACTAATTTAAATAATATTGTGATCTAACTACTTCATAAAGTCTGATGTAAATTATGATATAAAACGTTATATTTATATCAACCAATTATTATAATTATGATCTACTTTCATTCCATAAGAAAATATCGCCGGTTAAAAAATCAATATCGTTATTTCTGAATACTGATTATATCGCTCGACATATTTATGTTACGTCTCCCGAGTTTCGTCATAATTCCAGAACCATAGTGCAACAAAAACCGTGAATATGTTGCTTAAATCATATCATATCAAGATGGACTGGATTCGAAAAATGCTTGTTATGCTTACTCTTTTGTTCCAATGTAAAAGGTATTTTTATTGAATGTTGTAAACAATCGATGCACCAATGCAAGATAATGCTGAAAATCGTCTGAGGAATTTTAGTTGATAGTTGTATTATATTTCTTATACTATTTTCTTCGGATATGCAATCAAGAATATTGTATATATACGAGTAAATTCCTTCAAAACTGACTGTAACCATAAAAAGTCAAACCTTTTTACCCGACTGCGGTGAAGCCCAAAGGAGGGTTATGTGTTTGACCTGTATGTATGTACCTATGTCCGTTCCTATGTCCGCTCGTAACTACTCAACGGCACATCCGATTTTGATAAATGATACATCATTAGATTCGTCTTGATGGTGCGAGTGTCACTGGGTTTGAAGTTAGTTAAAATAAACAAAATGGCGGATTTTATGCAGTTTCAAAATGCATCGCGGTCGCGTTTTTAAAAGTGTGCTTATTATGAACCAAGACTTGTCCCACCACCGGCGAATAACCGAGTAAAATTGGGCAAGTAACAGTTCATTGCGGGCTGACGAGGTACAGTGTGATCGATCGACTTTTCCAGATCTGCAATGTAATGCTACTCGCCCCGTTTTACTCGCTTATTCGCCGTTAGTGTGACGGCCGAAAGTGCAATATAAAATATTTTATTAGAAGAAAAAAATTGAAAAAAAAATCAAGTGCCATACATGTAGTAAATAGTGTGATAATTGATAAACCAATTTAGGTACTTAACTTAAATTTTCATTTGGATACGATGCCTGTGATATTAAGATACGATCACCAAAATTCGATTGTACGGGTTTAATGGGTTTAAACGTAATAAATGTTGAGAGTTAGCGGTCATTTATTTTTCAAAAGTTTTCAAGTTGTTTTATTACACATTTTAGTTAACTGCTTAAAATATTTTTATTTGGATTGCAGAAAGTAATAATGCATATTTGCTTGTATTGTGCGTAGTGGCTACTGCCTATACGATTTTACTTTAAATTATAACAACTTGACTTTTAGACCGTTTTTTTTTGTAAACATTGCATGATTTCTCCATGTATCGCTTGCCGATAATTGTCAATTTCAAAAAATCACATTTAAACTTGCAATGGAATGGACAGTGACGCAAAGGACCATGTCTGCTTTTCAAATTTATCTGCGTCGAGATGCACTCCAGGAGACAAAACTTGATACTGGAAAAACAAGAGCTGCGAGTAGGGTGCCCATAATGCGTCCCCAACACGCGAATTTTCCCCAGGTCGAAGGAGACCTGGAGCTACCAATCTTCAAACCTGTAACCTGTCATATTCTGAAGCTCAGTCGATATCACCTATCGTAACTCAGTTAAAGACACCAATATTTCAACCCGGAGACTTTCACAGGATTCCCCCAAAGATTTTTACAATGCATTGCCGCAGGCTTTGTTTACTATTAAGACATCCAATATTTGGCCAAAAACAGTATATGGATGAAGTCGATAATGTGAGGGCTACCGCGAATGAATTTCGCTGCTAGAAGCGCTAGTGTAGCGCGTGGTCTCCGAAATGTAAAATGTCACTGTTTGTGGGGGGCTACACGGGTTTATTAGTTATTAGAATACAATGTTATCAGAATTTTGCAATATCTGAGATTATTGATGGCAAATATGAGTAACGGGTCAACGAGTGTCAGTGCTTTGAGACAGTTTAATCATGCGGATACTTACGTCCTCTTTTTCTCTAAACTAAACGCAATACTGCGGCATGTTCGATATTTTATAATACGGTCTTAAGGCATTCAATACGATTAAACAAACTTTGTTTTCACAACCGTAATTTAACAAACTGAGAACTACTACACTACCTACCATACTACTACTATACTTCAGAACCTTCGACTTGGCGCGGCGCGAACTAGTAAGCACAAAAACGGTAGCCATCATTTAGATGATAGCAATATATTGCTTAGCAGAAGCCAAACATGATAAGTTGCGAAAATGTTTCCTCTGCTAATCAGCAACACCTGCGCTTAAACCTTTGCTTATCGTTTTAGTTAGCTTATTTCAGAGCCTCGTAATCATCATTATCATCAGCTGAAAGATGTCCTCTGCTAGTCATAGGCCTCCTGCAAAGAACGCCACCATGACCGATTATGTGCCGTCTGCATGTGCGGACTCCAATAATCCTCACTACCTTGTGGGGGCCTACCCACGTTGAATCTTCCGCATTTAAGAGCTTAGAATGTTCCAATACTGGGCCAAGGCCTACCTCTCGTTTTACCACTTTAATTATCTGGAAATCCCTAAACGGCTGGTTACCATGAAGATCTCGAGGTGAAATTGGTAGCCGAGATGCGGCGAGAGGAGAGACAGCTCCCGTATTGAACCATTGCGTGGAATGCAATGGCAGACACTTGCAAACCCTTCCCCGCTTTTGTCCTTTCACTCTGCCAATCAACCATACTTAGCTAACCTTCAAAGCATCTATCTATCAGCAACGAACGTCGACTGATGCTGCTGCTGGTTGGACATAGACCTCCCACATGGATCGCCACAGAGTGCGGTTCTGTGCAGATCGCCAACGACCCCCGCTCCTTTTACGAGGTCACCTGTCGACCGGGTCTGGGGCCGTCCTTCGCTGCACTTACCTATGCGTGGTCGCCTTTCCAATACTTTACTACAACGTGCAATCCTTCGAGCTACCTACATATGTCTGTTGCTTTGGTCTGTTACAAGACATCATGGTTTTTAATAATTATCAGGATAAATCCCTAAACGGCTGGTTACCATGAAGGTCTCGAGGTGAAGTCGGTAGCCGAGATGCGGCGATAGCGATATCGTGTCGGGCAGAGGGCACGGCTCCCGTATTGAACCATTGTGTGGAATGACGGCGTGCCCGCAACCTGCCGCGTCATAGATGCCGATGACGATCGAATTTTAAACGGCTGTATTAATTTTAGGAAAATGTTTTGGTTTTTGATCGCTACCCCTCAAAGTTAGGATCGTTACTGCTACGGTGCTACCAGCCGTTTCCGTAATTTATAGGTTAACTAACACTCATCTCTATCAGTGACGCTTAATTTTTTAAAGCTCGAGAAAATAAAAAGCTGGGCAGGTGCGAGTCGGACTCGCTTACCGAGGGTTCCGTACAAATTTGTAAGTACATATAATAAAGTACCCTATAAATTTTGATTCCCTTAGTAAAGTCTATTTTTTATGATTTTATTAGTATAGTTTCCAGAATTTTATAATGGTTCCGCTTTTTCCTTTTGAGGTACGGAAGCTTAAAAATATATCCAGTACCTTCTGTTTTTCAAAGGGTTTTGAACATAATACATAATTTTGTTTGAAATTTTATCACCGCGTACACAAATTTAATATTTGATGAGGAGTGATCAATTTTGATAGGTATGTGTTATGCAAATTACTCTTTTTATACATAGTTGTAGTATTGTAAATTTTAGCTAACCAACGTTCTAACCAACTAACAGACGATTGAAAATAAAGAGTAAATAATTTTAAACATATGCTATAAAATCTATTGGGTTTTGTACAATTAACTTTGAATAAACAAATGTAACACATATATAGATACAAGAAATCAAAGTACATAGAAAAATTAAATGGCGCTCACCTGTGAACAGACCGGGAATCGAACCCGGTACCTCTGGATTTCCGGCCCAGCGACTCAACCATTCGTCCACCGTAACACCCAGAAAACGCCCTCAATTTTGCCATCTACTTTGACTTCCGTATCATCTATTTTAATAAGACTTTAACTTAAACGCCATCTATGACAACCCATATTACACCCCAATGCGAACCTATTACAGATGCGACGATCGAGCACATTCAAACACATTCAAATGTAACACATTCAATATCTCTAGTTTTTATTCCGAGCGTTTATATTTTTTTGTCATTACCAAGTTACCAACCTAACACATTTGACAATTTAAAACCATTTCTGTCTGCATTAAGAGTCATTTTCATTTGTCGCTTTAGTGCCTTGTAAATAAATTCCGTTTTACGTAATAGTATTCGCGAGCGATCCATCATTTGTCACCAGCTAACAATAATGATGATTTGTTAGTTTGTCCGTCTGTAAAATATCGCGGTCGACTCGGACGGACAATGAATTGAATGTGTTGAATGCAAAAACAGTTGAATTACGTTGTTACCCACTTGTTACCTGTGTTAATTATGACAAAGTCAGACAGTTGCTTTAGTAGCCATAAGTGTTTAAAATGTTCAAATAGGGTTTTTGGAGGAGGATTACATAATTATTGACACAGGCAAGTATATTTTTTTGTTTCTAATATCAAGTAGGGGTACTAAACTTTTTTTTTAAATTTCAGCTCAATCCATCCAGTGGTTACCCTGTTATTTGTAACAGACATCTTCACAAACTTTCACATTTGTAAATTATATTAGTGTGATGTGCAAATCCACCAAGTGGCAGCGCGATGGGTAAGATATTTAAGACAGTAGATTTCAAAATTGTGTAGTATGATTGGTAAATTTTGACACCTGCCAGGGGTGAGTCACTACGCGATTTCGCCACCCGGCTACTAGTACCAAATTTTACCCTTCCAGAGGGGCGTTATGTGATAGAGAGAGACGATTGGATGCGGTGCGTTTCGTCCGGTGGTCGGACCCGAACGTCAGTTGTGTTAGACAGAGAAACTTCTTTACATAGTACTATTACTTATTTTGAGCACCAGCGCCCTGTTTCACGAAGCTGCAAGATACAATTTTACAAGTCTAAACTAGCAACTTAGGTCAAATCAACCAATGGCGTTGCTGTATTTGACCAATGTTGCTAGTTTAGACTTGTAAAATTGTAATTTGTAGCTTCGTGAAACGGGGCCCTGCTATCAATCAAAAAGACCTGTCGCCTCCTTACCGCTGGATTTATAATTTCTAAATAACCTTATTAGATGGATGTTTACACATGTACTTGTAATATGGATTTAGTTTTTAGATAGTTTATATAATGTGTAATTTAGTTCAAGGAGACACCCCTTGTTATCAAACACGGCTTTAAGGCGTTTCGCCATCCTAAACCGCATTCACGTTCATCATAAATTCGCAAAAACGAACACAATACGTTGGGCGTTTTTTGCATTTAAACCAATAACGTCTTAATGAGACAGTATGATGTATACAACACCGAGACAAAGTTACTGGCGACGTGAGAAAAACGATGAGACACACAGATAAATCAAGATACTTTGTTGACACCGGTTATGATTCTTACCTTAATAGATAGGATGCACGTTCGGATATACTCCTTAAAAAAATCAAGGACTTGCACTCTGTGTTTAGGTTAAAATTCTTAGGTTTAATATTAAAGGTTAGGGTTCAAAACCAGCGGTCGGCAACCAGCAGCCCGCGGGCCGCATGCGGCCCGTGAACAGCTCACTTGCCGCCCGCGAGCCTCCCTGGCTATTTTCTATGTAAAGGTCGCTATATTCCGAATCGTATGAAATCAAAAATTATTAACAAAGTGCGGCCCGCGTCAATTTCGTTACCTACTATGTGGCCCTTGGCTGCTAAAAGGTTGTCGACCGCTGCCCTAGACAAATATTTGTGTGATGAGCATTCCTACCTATTGAGTACTATGTAACTATAATACAGTATTTGTTCCTGAGTGATGGATGTTTTTTTACCTATTTAAGTATGTATTCATGTATGTATGTGTGTTATCGTCATCTAGCACCCATAGTTCAAGCATTGCTTAGTTTGGGACTAGATAGATTAGTGTAAGATTGTGCCGCAGAATTTTAAATTTTTATTATTTTATTAAATTTTCCATTTTTATTACTTTATTATACGACTCTTTTCCGCTAACCCTTTTTATTCGATATAGTTCCCAAGTCTTTTTTTTATCTAGGTAAGTAGTAGACTAGTAATTAAGTTCAAGTAATTTTTAGTAAGTAATTTACATTGCAAAATTCATGCTATTGCAAAGAAAGGTCAAATACGAAGAAAAATATGTGATGAAAATATACAGTTTTTAATCGTCCACTCCGCTTAAACCCAAACACTATTCCGACACAAATTATACCGAACGTTAGACCCCTAAATTGCATCTTGAAGTATAATGAGCACCCAAGTGCTCTAAAGGCCAACCTTTACCGTGTAAATTATGCACTGTCGCGCGTTGACAGAGGCGTTGGACAGAGACAAGTAATTAGTGCGCGGTTCAGCAGACCAGTTGGGTAATTCAGAAATCCGCCAATAATCTCATTCCTAATGTATAAATGATAAGTGGAAGCGCAACTAACACTTAAAACCACGGACTACATGCTAACGGGAGCTGGGACTTGGTGCTGAAGAAAAAACTATAATTTAGATTTGTAACCAATAACAGTTTTTTGTCTTTGAAACGATATGCAACCTTTCCGAAAATGTCGTCTACTAAGACTTTATATGAATACTTGTCATAAATGGGTAAGGCCGTAAAAAAGGGATGATTTCGTGACTTGTAAGCGTCCGGCATTGTTTTTACGAAAAGTAATTACAAAATTTTACTTTTTTAATTTTCCGTGCGAAATACGATTTTTTTTCTACTAGTCCTAGTCCACTAACAAATGTAAATCTCTGTGTTTGTATTCCAATTTTTTTTTCTTCTATGCAATTACATCGATTTCCATACAAATAAAAATGTCCCAAAAATGTTCCTGAAAGATTGTAATTTTAGTTTTTTAGTTTTGTGATATTATACTGATATGTTGGAGTTTTTTTTATAACGGTCATATATTAATGCAACGTTTTTCGAGCTTTAACATTAGCATTGTCCATTTAAAATAATAATTTACGTGTAACATAAGACAAGTCAACATATTGAAGCTTTTAAGTTACTTAATTTAACCGTTCTGTCTTGCTATTTTAGCAGTTGATTGGATTTGATTTCATTATAATGGCAACACTATTTATTCTTTAGTCTGTGGTATACCTCTCACTGGTAGGCCATTTTGTGGGTAGTTCAGTGCGTCGATTCAACTTGTGCCAAGGATTTTTTATGGAATTTAAAAGTTACGAGTGGATTTCATGGTAAATTTGTTCTGTTTTGTATTACGTAATACATTATTAATACAATCTTCATATTAGTTTATAGCTAGGTGTCGTGTTCGAGTTAATATGTTTGTTATTGTTCCATATAATGCAAATGAAAGTGAATAGAGGTTAACTTTTATGTTACTTTTAAGTTACTTATGTTACCGTTTTAATTTATTTTTAAGTTACGTAACATAAAAGTAAAGTAAAGCTTTGTTCACGCTTTCTTTTCAGTTACAAGTTCTTGCAGTCGGGTTTTTGAGTTTAAAATATTTGGTTTGTTTTAATTTTTATTTGCTTTGTGTTGCGCAGTTGGGTAACTGCGCAACACAAAGAAGAGTAACGTGTTTTTTTATTTTATTTTACATAATTAGTACAATGATTATAACAAGTAATCCGGGGAAAAATTATGATTTAATTTTATTTGTGAAGACAGCTTTTGTGTGGCTATCAGCCTTTAATTACTTATTCATCTTTGATCAAAAATGTACCAAATTATATAAGGTCCTAATTTATTAGTTGCAGATATTTTAACACATTATACTTTACATTAAAATAATTAACTTTAAATAGAAATTAAGAAATCTTTTCATATAACTTTTCTGATTTCATTTACCTAGAACAAAAAAATATATTATAATTTCGTCTAAAAAAAATCATCATGTGCATTATCACATGTCACAATAACACTATCTGTCATATCAACAATTTTTTGTCGTAAATGTCGAAACGGTTCGGCGGGAAAACTGCAAATGTCATTTAATTTATCTACGTGAAGTGGCCAGTTACAGTTAAGTGGTACGTAAAAGAGCTACTAGAATCTGTTCAATGAGTTTTCATTTAGTAATAACATTAACAGGGTGTTATTACGTAGCAAATTTGTTTTTCCTTTTTCTCCAAAAAAACATCGTAAAAGCTATAATGTTTCATGCTTTAATATACTCCAGAGACCGAGTACTATCAGCTGAAAAAATATCTGCAACTAATAAATTAGGACCTTATACACCTATTTTGATCTCTTAAATAAACACTTAATACAAAAAGTGTTTGTATTGTAGACATTGTGAATATCCCTTTAGAATACTTTTATGTAACTTTTAAGTTACTCAGTAACATATATTTTTAGTTACTTTTATGTTACATAAGCCCAATTTTTCAGCCTTACCCAAATGACTTTAGACTTACACATAGTAATCATAAAGTTGGTTATCATAAAATCAATAGGTCTCATGTATCACTTGATACATGAGACGTATTGATTTTAAAATGCATTATGGGGTAAATTTCAACGTCAGTTTTGTTAGGCGTTATTTTCCATACATTATCTTTCAATGTGATTTACCCCCGTGGAACTGTAGTGTAATAATAACGGGTCTATAGTATCTCCCATATTTTTTAAACATCATACTGTATTGTAATTATCGAAACACATACAAATCTATTAAATCGTTAAGTTTCAGAATTGTTATAAAAGAAACAAACCTAACCTATTGTTTTCTATACGCTAGCGTTTTAAAATATCCTGAAAATATTACCGTTTTAGAAAAACAGACACTGTATGACTTTCGGTAAGATGACTAACAATACAGTATGACTTATTACTTTATGGGAAACAAGGGGATCCCAGTAATAACAGTTCATAATGAAATGTCATGCTGCTTTGTTCCATCAAAGTTAAAGCGACGAGAGCACTATACATACTTACATTAACCCGCACATACCAGGTGTTGCCTGTACTAGGAGCAAATAATGAACACGTAGATTGTACTCCTCAAACTGAACGACATTTGATCAGCGACATTTAAAAATAACTTATGTTTTAATTTTTAGTACACTATAAAGTTTATTTGAACCGCAAGTTATGGCGATGCTTTTTATGTTTGTAGCGTGACAAGCGACGTCAATTAGATTTATGTTAACGTACATTGAAAATACTATTTATTTGTATGAAAACGATATCTAAATATCACAATTTTTTTAACGTGGTTGAACTAGTTCACGGGTTCAGTATATTACGAAAGAATTTGACAGCGAATTTATGAATCACCTCACTGTGCTGAAATTTACACATGCACCTAGGGTTGCCAGATGGTCGGGAATTGGCAGAATTCTCCCGATTTTTTGTATGTCCTCCCGACTCCCGACAAAGAAAATCTCCCGACGAACGACTTCATTTTAAAACTTAATCCGATCTACTCAAGGTGGTCCGGACAGCGAAAATTTCTGCTCTTCCAGGCTAAAAAAAAAGCTCGCGGGTCGAGCGCGCGGGGCATCTCCCGACCAAGTCTCAAAATCCCGATATATTGTTTCCTGCTCCCGATAATAGGGTAATTCAATCTGGCAACCCTACAAATTCAATTTAGTGCCGCAGATGACGGAAACCCGTTTATCTGAAGCGAGAATTGAATTTCGTAAAATATCGTTTACAAGTTTGCGCAAACTGGGAATTACGATGGTCAAAATTTAAAGGCTAAGTGACTATGTTACACCATTTTTAATCCCCGACGCAAAAAGAGGAGTGTTAAGGTGGGTTTAGACCAAACGAAAGAATGCACATTCTAACCCCACTCTACCAAATTCTTTGTGTGTACACAAATAAGTTTGATGATAGAAGGAAAAAGTTCCTCGATTTGTATGAGAACGTTGCGTGTCTGATTTTTGCGTTTGACAGTTTGAACGGCCCGAGTGCAACTGAGAGATAATTTGCACAAAGCGCAAAAGTCATGGCACGCGAAGTATAAGCACATGGGTCTACTTTAATACATACTTTATGCAGAGAACCGTATAGAGCTCAAGACGTCGAAACTTTTGAAATCTCTCTAAACAAAATAACAACTATTGATTTACCAAAATTTAAACAGAATTACCGTTCTAAGTATCTTTTTGATCAGTTTTTTAGGGTTTCGTACCTCAAAAGGTTTTAAACGGAATCAAACTTTATTTTCTAGAGAGACTAAAAATAAACTAAAAAAATAGAATTACAGAATGAAACATTTTCAATTTCCATTCCAAAAACTGTTTCAGTAGGTAGGTATACATTTTTACTGCGAATATTTGAAATGTGTATTCTTGTAGTTAAGTTTGCAACTTAAAATTATTGGAAATTGCTATAAATAAAGTGTTATTTGTTATGTTCATGACGATTTTATATAAATAAAACTGCAAAATATAGCAAACATCGTTTATTGTTTTTTTAATGGCTGAACGCCGTGATGCCGTGTCACAAACGAATGGAATGGAAATTAAAAAAAAACACATTAGCAATGTTGTATGAAATTCCATTACATGCCAAGTGTCAAGCCACATCGGAAACTAGGTACTTTGCGGCCTATTATTAGACACGTAATGTCAACATTTCATTGCATGTTTGAGAAAAAGTATATTTTGACACTTTCAACGAAACCAAAATGGACGGGGTACTTTCCGATGACCTAGAACTATGAAATCTGAAAACTTTACATTTGTAATTAAATCATAAAAAATATAGTATTTATTTTATTTATTTAAGGTATTTGTACGGAAACCTCGGTGGGCAAATTCGACTCGCACTTGTCCGGTTTTTTACTAATAATTATCGCAGGCAAAACAATTTTATGCAGTGTATCCGAATGTGTCCCCTAAAAGTGAATCTTTTTTGGCTCCAAGCCTCACCTCGATGTTCAGCGACAATAGCGACATATCTTCATTTCGCCATGTACGGGAAGGTATATATTATGTATTGTATATATTTCATCGTTACAAACAACTGCAGCCCCGAAGTAACACAGCCTGTATATCCAGTACGAGCAAATAATGAAACCAGGGGATAGATAGTGGGCAGGTTAGGAGGGGTTCAGAAGTGAAATGGTTAATTAACCCTTCGTATATTTAAGCACTGACTAGTCATATATGATAAAAAGATACAAAAAAATCTACGAAGGGAAGAAAATAACTAACAAAGCGCTTCTTCTATCACAACGCAATCTCGTTTCGAATAGTTACTAAATTTATTCTATAGTCCAGTTTTCTGTGAATTACGATATTAATTCGCCAAATGAGATCTTACTAGCCAGTGTGGTCCATTTCTTAGTAATACAATTGTTTAGATATTCTATAATCTTCTCAATCTAATATGGCAACGTCAGCCGCATATTTTGGCATCCTCTTACATAATGTACTACGGAATGTGTTTGAATTACTCATCAATGTTGCGGTCGCTACGAATGCTCGAAGCATTCCAATTGTACAAATGTAATGTTCTGACTAATATTAGACACGTGACACGTGTAAAGAAAACATTGTTTTATTCCTTGTTAATCGTTTCAATCAAATATCTAAGTCAGTGAGCATTTTGAGGACTATCGTTTTTTTTTTCACCGCTCTACCACACACACTCACCTTATGCAGTAAGGAGTCTATATCAGGTTGTCTAAATTTTTTGCGTTTTACTCGTATCTAAAGATTTAAATGCCGAAATTTGTATGGTTTAAATTTTTTGGTTTAATATTGTTTGGTCGAAAATATTTTAGGTATAATAACATTAGTATGGTATAACGTTTTTTTGTCATATTGTGATATTGTATTGCACACCTTTTTTACGTCGAATTTTTTCTGTCAGTTCAAAACTAACCTAACTTAACCTAGTTAGGAACGTGACCTAAGTGTGTAAACAAAACACTCTATATTTTTGTCACTTCTAAGTTTATATTTTTTATCAAGGCTATAATAGGAGACAAGACGACGAAACAGTAAAATAACCATATTTTAATGTAGTTTTCAATAAAATTAAAATACATATCAAGTAAATAATTCGATAGTTATATTAGTCCGATCGCCCTCTTCTTCTCCAAGTCATTCACATCGACAAATATGATTCTGTGAATCGAGTCTTTAGTGCTGTAGTTTTTGCAAAACAGCATGACTAAAAATTATCATTTAAGGTGTACGTACTGCATGTCTCCAGCCCCCGCTGGCGCAGCAGTGGGGCGCTCTTCCGTCCCTCCCGCTAATGAGAAGAAACCCAGCAGTGTATTGCTTATTTTGATATGTTTTCATTAAAGTTCAGTACCCATTGAATATACAGCACCTGATCAGAACGCATGTAAAAGAATATACTTTTTTGAGATAGCGTCTAAGTGTAGATATTATAGTGTAAGGGTGTGACTCTTGTTTTTAATTTTCTGTATTATTGTTCGATAAATAACAATGAATCGACTACAGATAGAGAGACATTCCTAAATATATCTGAGAGTATCACGGGGCCTGTCGAACTATTTTTATACCCCAGGACACGGCTTGTGTGGTCTCGCCGATCTAAACAAAAACCAATCGGTTCGCTTTTTGCTCAAAAAACCACTTTAACACTTCCATATACGAATTCACCGTCAATCAAATAGTGAACCTTAAATAAGCAGTACGCAGAGTGGAAAATGAAGTTAACAATAGTTAATTAACTGAACTTGTAAGTTTGTTGCGGAAAAAAAATCATATAATTGCCATAGCTCCCGTCAAACGCGAATGATTTCGTCGTGAGCGATATCTTCAATTAATTGTCCGAATGAAATAAAAGGCCGAATAAATTTCGGCATCGATTTATTGGTTTCGACCAAAAAGGACCTCCCTTGCGGCACAGTAGGGTGACGGCTCGAGTCAAGTGCGGATTGGTTTTTATCCGTTTTATTACTTGTCAATCTTGGACATTCAAGCGGAGACATATTTGTGAAGCAGAAATATATTGATTAAGAGTACGTCAGTTGTTTTTTTGTAAATTAATTAACTTCAGAAAAGGTTATAAACCCATTCAAAAGACAGTTAAGGATCACTAAGGACAGAGATAAAATTTATTTTGAAAATTCCGCTACACACTAGGTTCTCGTTTGAATTCGGCATTAGTACTGTACATAAAACGACTTAAAGCTTGGCTTGAGACACCTATTTACTAAAGTGGCAGACGACAGCGACAGAAGACACACCTGGAATCTACAATTCAACAGGTGGATTCACATTGAGTACATCGTACAATGAGACTGAATTCACTCAGTGTCCGCACTCATTATGACCAACACTTTCGTTTCCAATGTAAGGTAGACATCCGAGTAAAATGTTCGCGATCCCGTGTAACCCGTACCATTGCCGTAGAGGGCATGGATCGTGTAGTCGATCGATCACTGCTTCTTAGTGGAGTTCAACATAAGCACTCTTCTGCAGGTGTCATCCATGAGGATTCCTCCATGTAAAAACCGTACAATTTTAAAATTCATATATCCGTTATCCGTCCCTGTTTGTGTTATTGACTTTAATATATGTACAAAATTTTAACTCAATCGGTCCAGTTCTTTCGGAGTAAATTGGCTGTGACAGACATACAGACAGACAAACGAGTGATCATAGGATCACAAGGATTCCGTTTTCTTCCTTTTGAGGTACGGAACCCTAAACAGGCAGACATCCCAGTGCATGATACTTCCCCTGAAGTTGCCATCTTAGCAATAGAGGTTACAACAGGATATCAGCTATTGGGCATTAATGTCTCAAACACTAGGGACGTATACCTTACCTACACAGTACAAAATAAGCGCGGTTCATCCATATTCTGCCGTCCTGAAACTAAAAGGACGCCAATTTGTATGAATTTTCATACAAAGTAGCGGCCTTTTAGTTTGTGGACGGCAGATATTACGTCACACCTCACGCCTAGGGTGAGGGTCTAGCCAAATGTTACAGCGTATATTAAAAAGATGAAATATGTTAGGAAAATGTGTGACAAGAAGGGAGGGGCGGGTCTAAAAATCTGAAAAATAGTGTGACGTAATTTGTGGATGACCCCTAGTAGGTAAGTGAGAACACCCTGTAAACTTACAAAAAGTACTAGTATGCTGCTAATTATTGCACTACAACTAGTGCAAAGCTGATGAAAGAGTAAAATAAATGTTGCTAAAAGGTGGACTTAAAACCCACGACACATTTAGCCGAGTAGGAGTGACACCGCCTACGAAGCTAGAGGTCCCGGGGTCAAATCCTAATAAGGGCAAATATTTGTGTGATGAGCACGAGTAGTTCCTGAGTTTTGGATATTTTCTATGAAAGTATGTATATCGTCGTCTGGTAACCATAATACAAACATTGCTTAGTTTGGGACTACGTCGATTTGTGTAAGATTGTCCCCACAATATTTATTTTTTTATTTAAAAGCGCAAAGCTGGCCAAAGAGCAAAATATCACTCAGAACAATCTTACATAAATCGTGCTAGTCTAAGCAATGCTTGTACTGTTGGTACTGGACGATGATATTACTTATATAGATAAATACATACTTAAATAGATAGAAAACATCCATGACTCAGGAACAAATACTGCTTGCTCATCACATAAATGTTTGCCCTTACCAGGATTTGAACCCGGGACCTCTAGATTCGTAGGTATATATGTTGCAGTAGCGTGGCGTCCGTAGAACTCGATTCCTACCGGCTTGCCTAATATTATAACACCATAAGTAGAACACCTTATTCTACAGACCTTAAGAAAAATGTGCGCTAAATTTGCACCGGCTTGCCCAAGGATATCATTTGCGCCACGCGACTGATATGTTGGTATATTCCACCCTAAAATACTAAGCTAAAAAAACCGTCATTCGGTGATAAGGCGTCCGCGGAAACACGCAAGGGCTTTTAAAAACTAGCCTTTCCCCGCGAACCCGTTTTATCTACTAATGAGGCCTCATCATAAGGCACCTCACTCGTGCGCTAACGCGCTTTTTGCGCCTCGCCTGCGTGTGGCCAGCCCGTATCTCATGTTTAAGCAAACGGATTTATAATCGTTTTAATCGATATTAATCGGGAATTGGTAAGTTTGCAAGGAATCGTATTTTGGTGATAAGGCCGCCTGTTGTTAGCCTCTGCTCTGATATCACAGAAATTAATTGACAAATTCTTATTAAAGAGAAAAATGCCCACCACAGCTAAATAGTCCGTGAGGAAGAAAGACATCATCTTCAATTTTATTCTGGCGTCGAACAAAAAGTATCCTATAACCATACTGCCACCCTATAATAAAACCCGGCTAGCCTCTATACAACTCCGTAGAGGTTTGCCGGGATTTAGTCATAAGATGGCAGCATACGGGTGATGCTATCTTTTACCAAAATTTGTTGAAATCGGTTCAACTGTTTTGGTGTGATATGGCTACAAACACAGTCACATACATGCAAACATCCAAAAAATTCAAACATATTTTTCCATTTAGGCACCTTTTACCAAATATCAAAATTTCTTCAATGCACAGGCACTATAATTCTTATAAAATGATTCGTGTTTTTGCAAAGGGAACAACAGAGTTCGTTATTTTCAAATTGCTACACTATAATTTTATTTCGTACATAGAAAACTGAAAAAAATAATCCAAATTAATAAGTTAGAAAAAAAATGTCAAAATCTTATTATTTATAAAACCTGCAATTACTCAGGACATGGTCAAATTTTCATTAAAGTGAAAGGTGATAGCATGCGAATTAAAGCAACTTAAGCTTTACTGAACGTTTCTGCAACAAAGAAAATCGACAACTTGAAAGACACACCGCCAATATACGAAGTTCGCAAACAAAATTGGTCTTCCCGGTTCCATTTCCAATTTCCCTTCAACCAACTTTCAAACTTCCGTCACCGAAGTGTCGATAAACTTTTATATCGATATTTATCGAACGCTCGACAAATCGGCACTCTAATCACGTATGGCCATAATCATGAAAATTTACGTCTTGTTGGACACGACTCTCGCATAGCGCTACATGTCTACTACTTACATAGTAGACCTCTTATTTCAATTAGAAATGCATTTGCAAAACCGACCTTAACCTACACGAAATAGGGTTAAATTTGCAATGATGAAAGTTGATAAAATAAGGGGTGTATTAAATAACGCGATAAAGTAGTGGAAGTAAAAACCTGACGCAGCATCGCGATTTATTGTAATAAATGTTAAAGAATTCAAATTGCTTTCGACATTTGTAAACAATTAAATTCTATGTGTTTCGAGTGTCGGGTGTTGGTGTTTGTCAACGTTTCTCGATTGAAAAACAAGCGGTGAGTAAACATTTCTCACCTTCTATGTGGAAAGGCTTCTTGGAAACTGACAGAATGCAGGCAATTATTGTTGATACTTCACTACAATTTACTATTCAATTGAAAAATATTTTTTTTTAGTTGTTAGAAAATATTTTAATTTAAGTTGAGCAAATTATGTTTCTCGTGTAGCGATTGCGTTTGGACTTTTTGACCTTTTGTACAACATACTTTTCAGTATCGTAGGCCGTGCAGTGCCTACAGACAGATAAATTTTAGTAGGTATGCCAGTACCGGGAATTCCTGGTTATCTCATACTAACATTTACCGGTTCTGCACGCCCTAGTACTTACTGAAAAGTTTATTTTTACTTTGAAAAATATGTCGGTAAAATATTCAACTGAGATAGAATAGGTTCACTTTTGAAAGTGATTTTTATTCGTTTTCTCTGCTTTTGACATGATTTTCACACTTTCTTACGCTTTCTTATTTACATAGGTCCTAAGGTCACACTCTTACTTATTTATGCTGTCAAAGAGCAATGTTGTGTTGTGGTTTGCAAAATAAGAGAACCAGTAGAATTCACTACGCAGACATTTGAGGCGCCACATTTTAGTCGCTGTGGTGATGACGAACTTGCAGATAGGTCGTTTAAAAAAATTAACGTACCTAGTTTCTTAACTAAATCTCTTAATTTAATTAACAAAATGTTAATCTTTTTCTGTAACGAAAATTACCACACATATCGTCGACCGTAGGCTCAATTAGCGTAAGGGACATTGTTTTGCCTGTCCCTTACCGTAATTCAGCCTACGGTCGACGATATGGTTAACTTTCGTTACGCAGAGGATCAAGTTTAACAGTTTATTAAATTTACTACGGGCACCTTTTTTAGGGTTCCGTACCAAAATGGTAAAAAAGGAACCCTTATGGTGCGACTCTGTCTGTCTGTCTGTCTGTCTGTCTGTCTGTCTGTCCGTCTGTCACAGCAAGATATCTCAGGATCTACTGATGCTATCGACTTGAAACTTGGAATAGTGTTAAAAGTTACTGACTCGAGCCTATTGGATAGAAAAAAAATCTTATACCTTTTTTACTTTTTTTTTAAGGGGGTCCGAAATGGGATGTGGAAAAAGAAAAGTAGAGCTATTTTATCGAATGGGATATCAAATGAAAGAGCTTAATTTGTAGATTCCAAAACCATTTTTGTTTTTTTTCTTAATTTTGTACTTTTTGATTTATGACCAAAAACGTTCAAAAAAATACCATTCCCCCCCTATTATCTTCGAAGTTACTGAACAGAAAAATCTGTAATAATTACCAATTATTAATATCATCCTAAATATTACAGGAAAAATAAAACGGTTTTGCTAAATTGCATCGTTTTTTAGAAATTTTCAAAAATCGTACACATACTTATTTGCTCCTACTAAGCTAACGGCCATACAGTTTTTGTTGAACTATTCACGTATCTATTTACAAGTTTGTACGGAACCCTCGGTGAGCGAGTCCGACTCGCACTTGACCGGTTTATTTGAAAATGGCCTACATAATTATGTTCTACTTCTGGCCAAATGTAGACATAAAATGATGTACACAACACGGGAGGTAATAAAGAAAGCCCTCGATCGCATATTTGTCCCTCGCTTGCAGCTCGGGCCGCAAACATCTGCGATCTCGGCCTTTCTTTGTTTTACCACCCTAGTTGTGTAATGTACTACAATATATCTCCGATACTGAAAACGGCCATAAGGTACCTTTTCGCGTGGAACGTCCCATATTAGGATGCAGCTAGAGACACCAAAGAGCTTTTCTTTATATATGTAACTTGCAAAAGACTTTCCAAACATCCGGTAATTCAATTCATTCCAAAGGTAATCATTTATTTGACATTATATAAATAAGCAGGTGACTCGATAAAGGTTCTCATGGGTCTGTATTCTTTGGAAAGAACTGTAGGCATTGTAAGTAAATCCTTACCCGATAGCCTTAAAATTTAAAATTAAGAACCCATCTTCGATAGAGTTTGCAGTAAACATGTATACGAGTATTTATTTACTGTTTCAATTATTCCGTGATTTCGTTAACCAAACAATTGCGGCACAAAACATTATTTTTAAATAAAATCGAAAACTTCTTTGTTTACTATAGCTCTGAACGAGTGGCCGAAATACCGCAACCACTCGATATTTCATTGAAAAAACTCGTTCGCAAATATTTCGAACACGAATCTAACACGGCAGATCATGTCGACTTTTTCTAACATGTCCGAACGTGTCTGTTTATGCACGATCCAAGGGGCGAATACAGAAAATGCGCCATCGTCTGTAATCGATACTGTATCTGGGGTCGAATAAGGTAACAGGCGACAAATCAAAGAATATTCGAATTTAAAAAAAATATTCTTGTCTGTGGTGGTTTTTTCGGGTTAATATAGATAAAAAACAACGCAAAATAAAATATTTTTTTTACCATTTATCTACAAATATAAAAAATACCATAAATAACCTAGTATGCCGTTTGGCAGTGAGCCCCGGAAGAATTTATAACGATATAATGTAACGGGTGCTATGTATAAATAAGGTGTTTTATTTATTCTATGCAGATATTACACATTAATAATTTTGGAAGCGTATGTGACAGTTAATAAATTTACTCAAGTCAATCAGCGACGATTGACCCAGTGGTAAGATGATGTTGCCTTTCGTTATCAATGCATTAACAGGTCTTTTTTTTTTCAGAACATGTAAGTATTCTAACTTATTTTATGTTAAGTGTCGATAGAGTCGAAGTTGGTGCATATTGGTCTAGATTATACCTATTCAATCAGGAAAAATATTTAAAAAAAAAGATATTCTTTTTATTCAGTTGAAGTCACAAATGAAAAAGAAAATCAAAACAAAGCGATATCGACCGACTAGATAATATAACCCCTATCAAAATTATACAAGCCAGAATGTCCGACATTGTCCGCTTTTGAAGTTTAAACTTTGTGTCGTTAAACGTCCTTTTTGCCCGTCCGTCACAAAACGAGTATTAATGCTCTTGACGAATTCTTGTATTAGGGTTCCTTTGTTATTACGCGCTTGCGGAATTGGAGGATTTATCATCGTTTACTTAATAGGGGGTGTGGTTGTAATAGATTTTTTGACTGTAATACGTTTTTGATAGAGGCTCGCGATACAGATACCTAACTGATGATAACCATGGTAGGTATAATAAAAAAACCGGACAAGTGCGATTCGGACTCTCCCACCGAGGGTTCCGTACAATTTTTTAGGTACATATATTAAAGTACCTATGATTTTATTAAAAATGTATCGATTTCAGATGTTTCCCTATATTTGTGGTATTTATTACTTATAGTCGGACTACGCTAAGTTTGCAGAGGCCGAAAGAAGGTTTTATTAAAAAAAAACATACGGCAACATCACAAGAACGACGATTAATTAGTCTTGATACTTGGCAAATATCTTTCCGTTTTATAAGTACCTACCTATATAATGTGTCTACACACCTACTGAAATAAATATTCAGGACAGTCTTGCACAAATCGATCTAGTCCCAACCAAACCAATTGTAAGCAATATTTGAATACATGTACATATTTAAGTGCAATACTGAAATACATAGAAATTATCCAAGAACCTGGAACAAATCGCTTAGTTTTGTCGGAACTAGATTACTAGATCGATGTGTGCAATAATGCGCACATCGATAATAATGACCTAGATATTTATTTCGTTACGTATGTAGACACATTTTGTAATAAAGGGAAGAATTATTGCAAGGTACCAAGATTAAAAATTCCTCTTGTTGTAGTTTCCCCATGTTACCATATATATTATATTTCTTTTAATAAAACCTTTTTTCGACCTCTGCAAACTTAGCGTAGTCCGACTCTACCAAATTTCATATTCTAAGTCAACGGAAAGTACCCTTGAATTTTGGTTTCCTTGAGAGTGCCAAAATTTACGTTTTTTGCGGCATAAACGGCCGTATCTTTTTTTTACATTAATTAAGAAGCTTGATTTTTTCACAGTTTCAAGGGACCGTAGACCTGAGTATATGTTTTATTTTAAACTCGATACCGTTCCCTAGATAAAGGGTCTTGACAGACGGAGAACAAGGTGATCTTATATTATACGGGTTCCGTTTTGTTCTTTTTAGGCACAGACCTCTAAAAATAGGTTTGTTCTTCCCGTGCAAGCTGTTAACATACTGAAGCTCATATACAATGGCAACATTATCGTCACGTAAGCAAATTAACATACCTTGAAAGGACATACCTTGTGTGATGATAACAAAATCAGGGGATACAGATTTGTAGCTCTGTATCTATCAACTCAAGCGGTCGGATAACTTATTAACAAAGTGCGGCCCGCGTCAATTTGGCTAGCTACTATATGGCCCTTAGCTGCTAAAAGGTGATCTACTCCATTTTCCAAAAATCATTTCAACACTTGATAGCTAAAGGATCAAACAATCAATCACGACTTGTGAGTGTTCAAAAATGATAAAAGGTATGCTCAATGCTGGTCATACGTAAAATTATGCACCATTATTTAGTTATCTACCATTTATTTTGAATGATCGAGTAACGTCAGTGATCGGTCAAAATTTACTATAATAATTATACTTTCATTCACCATCTTTTCATTCGCTCCGCTGCATATAGCTATCAAACAAATACAATAAACTGTGTATCACGCAGCATGATTAACAAATAGCTCATCAATCACTCCTCAATCATTCAGAGTGAACGAGTGAATGGTGCTGAGAGCCATTCATTATCATTCGTCTAGCGTGTTATTATGTTTGAACACTTAACTAACATTATATAGGGTGTGTTCAGAGTTAATGGTAGGAAAAAATATTGATTTAAAGATAGAAAATAATTACTCCTCATAAAAAGTTGCACGCATTAGAATAAAATGCAGCGATGTGCATAAATTTTGTATAAGAGCAATTAATAGATTATTTTTCCATGTGTTTTTAAATACTTTAGACAACGTTGATTATTATCAATTTCTATAATGAAAGAAATTGGTTTATTTATGTAATATACAAACATACTATATCGAACACCAAGGTTTGTTGTCAAAAATTACATAATTATAATAACGTTTTCTGGTAAAACTTCATACGGAAATTAAATGATAAACTTCTGGGTTACTGTGCTTCATGTGTTAGATTACTCAGGAGGACGTTCTTTTGTTTTGCAACTAATAGTGCAATTACCTAAATTATTATATTGGTGGAAAACGCAACCACTAAACTTCGTTCTAAACGCAGTATTAGTATAATTTAAAACAATAGTAAATATTCCAAAAAATATTAATGAAATATTTGGTTCTATTATATTTTATTAATTAAGTTTTAGTAGTTGCGATGTTGATAGTATTGGTACGCTATAATGTATCTGGTACCTCCCAATATGCACTATCTGCAATACCATAGTTGCAGTGAATAAATATTATATTTCGTCAGTATGAAGCAGCCCCTATGAGTCCTTCACACGCAGTGAGCAAGAGGTGTGGACACAAGTAGGCGTATGTTATTAAAATCATATGCCCCGTCCACACCGGCGGACCACGCCTGGTGAATCAACACGACGTCATGGAGAAAGGAACCAAGACTTATACTTTAATGCAGCGGTCGGCAACCTTTTAGCAGCCAAGGGCCAAATAGTAGCTAACGAAATTGACGCGGGCCGCACCATATCAATAATTGGTGATTTTATACAATTCTGAATATATCGACCTTTACAAACAAAATAGCCAGGGAGGCTTGCGGGCAGCAAGTGAGCGGTTCACGGGCCGCTGGTTGCCGACCGCTGCAGTTTAATGTAGAAAAGTAAGCTCGCCGTGCAAGTTGTAAATAAAAATAAAGGTAATTTTTGCGTAGTCCATTTCGTTTAGTTTTGAAATAACCTTTTTTACTCAAGTCATCTCCAACAACTGACAAATTCAAAGTGCGCGCACACTTGCGATTAGCGAGCGAGCTGCGGGCGAATTTCCATACGAAACCAGTCGCGGCGAACTGCCGGTGAGTTCGCCGCGAGCAACAGTTGTATCGAACTTCGCTTCTAAACATGGTGCTGAGGTTTTGCTTAGGCAGCCTACCGCCACGAAGTCCGATAGTTGTGACAACTCCTAGAGCTAGCACCCGTTCAAGCACAAAAAAAAACGCTTCTAACGCGCCCGCAAATCGCAAGTGTGATAAGGCCCTAACTACTTACGACTTAGTATTGGAGTATTTGGCTCACAAAAGTTACTTTGATTAGGGGATCATAAATTCAGTATATTGCACGGCCTACTGTTTTAATCGAATACCATTAGAAAATATTAATCTAAATATATATTCAATGTCTATTATTAATTAAACAAAAACATGTTGTATTATATTTATCATCATTTTAACCTGGAGACGTCGACTGCTGAACAATGAATATAGGCCAACGCCAAAGACTTCTATAATGAATCAACTTGTGGCCGATTATATATTTGCTATATGAAGAACTTCAATTGCCCACCGGCTCTGTTCGGGTTTCGTGTGACCAGAGGGCTAGCTGATTCTCGATACAACGAATCGGAATTGCCATTTAGCGTGGAAATAGGTACGGCCAGCCTTTTAGACACCCTACCGGGCAGTTAGAGATGTGAAGGAACTGTTATATCTCTAGGGTTTTTAGATGCTACTCAATAACGTGGCAAAGATTTATTATTTTATAACTTCACTTGCTGCATAACAACATCCAGTTACAGGCAGTGCAGCAATATTAATTTGAGTCAAATTAACGCTAAGGAGCGCGGCGCTACTCTGAGATTACTGTAATTTACATCCTGTATTGACGATACTGTATTTATTTATCGTCATTCTATGAAGATGACGGTGTCTGACCTGAAGATTTTTGGAGCTAGCTGTCTTCGACGCCTACGCAACGTTATTAGAGGTATGTTTCAATGAGTACAATGAAAGATGCATATCGAACCACTCGGCTACCATAGCTTCTCGAACAGGGGACATCATGGGTTCTAATTCAATGAGTTTTTCGCAACAAATAATTACGATCAGCTTTCCTGATAAGAAAAAATATCGAGAGGAAATCTGCATACATTTGCGGAGAAATTCAAAGGTGAATGAGAAGTCCTTAAACCGCTCTGGGCCAGCGTGGGGACGACAGTTCACTCTCATCTAAGAGAATAGCCCTGCCCAGGTGTGGGACGCATGTAGGCTGATGATGATGAGGGGTACAATGGTACAGTCAAGTTCATTTACATCTATACACTTATGGGAACAAAAATATCTGAACTCAACCCTATTGTCAGGAGCATAAAATCGTCTTCAGATATTTTTGTTCTCTTATATGTGTAGTAAATTAACTCGACTGTACCATACCAAAATCCTCATTAAGAAAATAACAGGGGACTTCTAATAATCCTGATCCTGTAAACTTATTTGGAGTTACGACTTTAATAAACGTATTTGAAGTTACAAAAAAACTGATATACTTAATTAAAGGATGACTTTATCACATATCACACTTGCGAGATGCGGGCAAGTTAGAAGCGAAGTTCCATACAAATTTCGCTCGCGGCTGGTTTTGTATGGAAACTCGCCCGCAGCTCGCCCGCAAATCACAAGAGTGATCAGGCCCTTATTTTTAAAAATATATAAAAAATATTTTATTTCGCCGTAATCATAGTCGTAGCTATCCTTATACTTGAACTGATTGAAGGCTTTACCTGTACGTCTAGCATAACTAGCCGCGACTTAGTTTCTCGCGCGACAGAGCATCACCTGTCACTGTCACACTATATTGAGTGGATAGAGATAGGTAGCATTTGTCGCGCGACAAAGAGTCGCGTGTCACAGTTGTGCTAGAGGTACTGTTATGACATCTATGCCTACATACACACTCACAAACAAACATACAGAACATAAGAATAGGTATAGTCTATTTAGGAGCCTCCAAAAAAACTAGGCTAACTTATTACAAAATATTTAAAAAATAAATGATGATTTGATTGTGAAAAAATCTCTTATGCATAATTTATTATTCTAACTTACACCTCCACCTGTCCTCAAGCCTGTTAGATTTAAATTAATAACTCAAAAACATGGTATCATAGATATAAATAATATAACCTCAATTTTATGACTACCTTATAAGGCCAGTCCTTAGGAAGCCTCTGTTCGCTTCAAGCCGAATTGAACTCTATTTCGTATAATATTAAATACACATTAGCTTGCCGTATTGTCAGTAGTACCGTGCGCAAAGCCGCCAACGCCGATTATGACCGGTAAATAGAATTTAATGAAGTCATTTAAAATCTTTCTCATTTTGTTTTTTTTTACTTCGAATTTCAGATTCTGTTTACTTGTGAGGTAAGAAAAGAAGTAATGAATAGTGCAATTGGTGAATTGGCATTCGCCCGAGTTGTATGAGAAATATTCGCTAACGTTCGCCACGTAACCCCCCGTGTTCCCGGGAATGGTTCATCAATATACTGAGAAAGCCTCAGATTGCATATTTATCGCCCTTGCCTTCGGCTCGGGCGTCAAATACCTGCGATCTGAGACATTCTTTGTTTTACCGTGCTAGGTAAGTAATGTACTATTGTGTGTTCTGTTGTCTTTAACACGTTCGCTGCGGTAATAATCTTACTTGTTTTTACTTCAGTGCGTTATTAGGTCGGAACACCTAAGACGGACACTTTCCGCTGGTGCGGTATTATGTTAAAAGGCCTAGTGAGTATGAACTTGATTCAACCTGTGTTATCTGTGTGAAAATAAACGAAATCGTACAAATTTTGAGTCTATGCTGTTGTAATAGAGTATATATTTGCCCAACTGGCTTCGCCTGAGGTTTACAACCGTCATTTTTGAAAAAAACGTCAAAATAAACATTAGGTTGATCGACCTAATACCGCACCAGATCAATGGGACATTTAAGTTTTATTTTAGTGATGGGAAAAAATGTAGTCGATAAGTAAAAAAATCAAGTTTGCTTTATTAATTAAAGGTTTAAAAAAAATTTTACATTCTTATACCTAGACAAACTTTTACAAATGTTCATCATAGAAGCATTTTACACAATATCCTTTTTGGCACTGAACACAAAAATCCTACTTTTTTTTGTAGCACTGTTATATAATAGGTCACATTCATCATCACTTGAATTTCTTTCGTTAGATAATTCCAGCAGTTTACGGCAACGCGACTTTCGGCGACTCATTTTTTCGCAACCTGGTCTTAAATTATGTCATAAACAAACGACTGCCAGCACAACACTAACTAAAAACAATACTAAAATCAGTGCGATGCTAGGTTGAATTGCCTATTATTCCATATTAGGTCTTTAAACCTAATAGCCGCAAGTAATTACTACTTTTTTCTTCAGTGCGGTATTAGGTCTAAAGGCGTAATACAATTTTTCTAGTCGGAACTAGTAGCCCTTTAATAGCTATTTACAAAGGTATATTTGTCTCATTCATACTCCAAATAATCTACGAGATATACGCTTCGCACGAACGCGAATACACCAGATTTTGCTCCCGCACCGAGTGGGAGACCACGTATTACGCCTATAGGCCTAATAACGCAGCGAACGTGTTAATAAAACTTGGACTAAGTTTAAAAAAGGTTATTTCTTTTTGTGAGCATAAGACCACTCATGCCAATTTTAGGGCTTCAGTAAGAAGAAATAGAAGTTCCAAATAATGATATGCAATATGAGACTTTTATATTGGCATTCATGTTGTTCATTAATTTCATTATGTTAATGTTATACATGCATATAAATCCTATTAGTTTTTTTGAGATATTATACCGATACGAAAAATTGTATAATTCAACTAGAATCATTCAAAATCAATACTCAAACTTTCATAACCCTCATTTGTAACACAAATGCAGTTTCAAATCTAAAAACAGATTTGTAGTGTACTCACACGTTATAAGGTTATAACCTAGACTCTTCAATATTAGCCTTTACTACTACGTGATAAGGTCCACCGGTTACAATGACTTCTGTAAACTAATTTATTGGTGAATTCAAGAAGCCTAATCATTAACGACGTAAAGAAGCGGCGCCGATTTTTTATTGTAACAAAAAAACACGGCGCTTTATGCTGACTTAAAGGTCGGATTGATTAGTGTAATTCATTTATGAATGTTTTGTAAACATGTATACGATTTGAAATAGTAATAGGGCTGGAATGACCGGTTTGTGCAAAGGAGGGATGCTAAAGAGGGTGTATATTAAAAAGGGTTGCTGAGAAGAAGCACTAATTATTTTCCTAATACCGTCTATCTCAGCGGTCGGCAACCTTTTAGCAGCCAAGGGCCACATAGTAGCTAACGAAATTGACGCGGCCGCACTTTGTTAATAATTTGTGACTTTATACTTTTTTTTTTGTTTTTTTTTTTTTGTGTAGTGCGTCTGGCATGTTCGCTTTGAACAGAGTTGATGACTTTTTCGCCATAATACGCAAGAGACATTGGTCATTTGTCAGAAGGGTGAGCGAATCGCCTAACTACATAATTACGGCGTGTTCCACGTGTTACTTCAAGAGTGAGGTGTCTGTCATGAAGTGGTAGTCTTAGTGTTAGTAGACATTCCAAATTATTGGCTTTAATTATTTATTAATTTATTAATGAAATTAATTGTAATTGTAATTGTAAATGTAAATGTAAATGTAATGTGATTTAATTAATTTTTATTGTAATTGATTTAATTTAATTTGTTGTAATTTTAATATTTGTTTAATTAATTGTTGTAATTGTGATATAATTTGTACCAATGGGTTTATACCTAAATAAATAACCATTTTATTTTATTTATTTATTTATACGATTCTGAATATAACGACCTGTACATACAAAATAGCCAGGGAGGCACGCGGGCCGCTAGTGAGCTGTCCGCGGGTTGCCCACCGCTGGTCTATCTGTAAATGTGAGATTTCGAACATTTTTACGTAGCTACTAAGACACCTACCAAACTTAAATAGAACACAATAAAGTATAGGTACCTACGTACATAAAAAAACCGGACAAGTGCGAGTCGGACTCGCTCACCGAGGGTTCCGTACATTTACTTTACTACTAAATATTTTATAATTTGATTACAAATGTATAGTTTTAAAATTTTTCCCTATACTTGTAGTATAAAACGGTATTAAATGCCAAATTTCATAATCCTAGGTCAACGGAAAATGCTCTATGAATTTTGGTTTCCTTGATAGTGTCGAAATGTACTGCAAGGGTCTGTTGACCTGAATATTATAGTTTTTGATCTTATAAGGGTTCCGTTTTTTCTTTTGAGGCACGGAACCCTAAAATCAATAGACAAATATTATTAGTTTTTCGCTAAAGGAAAATCATAGTAGAAAAGTAGTAAATAGGAAATCATAATTTTCATACATAAGTTCTGAAAAACTCCACTGATTTTTTTTGATACTAGCCAGGATTTGAATCCACGACCTTAATTGGAAAGGCCTATATACAAAGGTTTGTACCACTCAACTAGACCAAAAAATTACATAAAATTACGACTTTATTAACCGGCTTCACAAGGTGGAGGATTTTCTCTAATCGGTTATATCAAGGACCTTAAAATAAATAGCCGGACGGAGCCTCACTAACAAAGAACTGAAGCATGTCTAATAAGCCGGTGTGCGTGCTGCTCGTAATAGGAAAAAACTAGTAAATGTTGCGTGCGGCTCGTACGTACAAGCAGCCGGCTTCTTAAAAATGGCTTCAGTTCTCTGTTGCCGAGGCTCCGTCCGGCAATTTTTTTAAGGTCCTTGGGTTATATATATTTTTTAATGTTTGTTACCTCAGAACCCCGTCGTTTACCCATATGAAATAGTACATTACACAACTAGGGTGGTAAAACAAAGGGGCTTTCTATATTATCTCCCGTGTTGTGTACATCATTTTATGTCTACACTTGGCCAGAAAACCTTTTTGGCCAGGTGTGGCATAAAACATTTTGAAGGCTGTTTTAGGGTTCCGTAGCCAAAATGGCAAAAACGGAACCCTTATAGTTTCGTCATGTCTGTCCGTCTATCCGTATGTTTTTATTTATAATGGTATTGCCGCCTTATAATTTTAATCAGCAATGACGTATTTTTATCTAATGTAGACTAATGCAAGAATTCGCATGCCGATATTATGTCTCAGCGTACGTGACCAGAGTTCGTATTACAATATAATATATACAATCTATAATAAACATACAATGATGGGGGATTATAAGGATATGCTGTTCATTATTCATTGTCTTTTAATCAAATTTAATCAATTGAAATATTAATGACATTAATTTTTCTATCGACTAATAATGATGTCAACGTTATTGCGTTACTGGTTAAGGTCGCAGGAAGTCGATGGAGGCAGTTCGTTGTGGAAGTCTTCGGGGAAGAACTAAAACAACAGTAGACGTCTCAACGTAGAAATAATGATGATGAGTTTGGTGTAAATCTTATTTGTCTGTTTCGCTCAAAAATAAATTAGACTTTCGTAATTCTCTCTACGTCATTTAAGCCATGTGAAGCAATGGTCTTATGTTCCTACCCTTTGCTATTTATTTGACTTCCTGGTAAGATAATATGACACAAAAATACTTTCGTCATATCATATTCTATAAGTGTATTAATAATTATATTTAATGACATAAATATAAAATATGTATAACACAAATTCGTAAACATACCTGAAATATTCAAATGTTGTATAAATTGGTTGGTAGACATACCTGAAAGAAAAAAAAAACATAAATTAATAGTAATCAAACTACTCTACATTTATTTCAGTTTTTTTTTTATTATTTAAGTGACTAGAGATTTACCTCGGTAACACCAGATAGTAATCGACTACCACAGGTCGTAAGTTGCCTTTTTCTGCCCGCTATTCGAGAGAAAATTTCATTTATTGTCCAGGGAAAGATGTAAAATTATGAGATCGCTTATTTACGCAAACACCTGTTATCTAGGACATTATATATTTCACCACACTATGTGTGTAATATGCTACTATTAAGCTTTTATTAAACTTACAACCTATGTGGACACGTAGAATAGAACCATTTTTAACTTTGTCAATGTAATACACTCTCACATATAACACTTATAAGAGAAAAACAAGTGTATCCCCCGTATTGTATTGTTAATGTCAAATAACAGTTAATATCAACAAAAAAATATAATATCAAAAAATAATTCAGTGTGCACGTCCTTATAATGTGTCACTGCGCATTGCTTAGGCGCATACTAATCAAGGTCGTCGCACAATGAAGCAAATTTGACGGCAGACTCGTATCCATTACCGATCGGTAAGTAGCCATTAAGCGTAGCTGTGAATTATTTGTGACGACCATTTTAAGAGTTAGTGTTATTTAAATCGACAACGAAAGGGTAATAATTAGGGCCTCTGATCTAGAATTTTGGTGTGCCTACCGGTAACCCAAAATTTTCTATATTAAAAATATAGCCGTGACTATACGTTTAGCCTAGTGGGAACCGCCTACGAAGCTAGAGGACCCGGGTTCAAATTCTGAAACGGGCGTGATGAACACGAGTATTTGTTCCGGAGTCATGGATGTTTTCTATTTATTTAAGTCTTTATTTATCTATGTACGTACATATATCGTCAAAATCAAAAAACAGCGTTGCTGTTGACGTGTCCGGGGTTTGAGCTCCAAACTCCGGGGATTTACGCTGTTTGTCCTAGGTGTCAAATTTTGGAGATGGCAGCCCTACCTAGCAGTGGGACACCTAGATAAACTATTTTTTCTACTCCTGTATTTTTATCTGCCTTTTACTTGGTCACGAACACTAATATAAGAACATACATAATATGAGTTCAGAGAAGTCGATACTCTATTCCCCATAAGAGCACTAGTCTCGTTATAGTCACTTTACGTTATTGCTAGCAGCCACAGACTTCTAAATTTAGGTTAAACTTAGGTCAAGGATTAAGCGCTCAATTCTAACTTTACGATAAAAATGCACAACTACCAACTTAACAAACAATTAAATTCCTACGGTTTTTATGAAAAACAAAACTTTTCAAACTAAATTCATTGATGCCAACATAAAAAAAGTATATTTAATATCGTCACTGCGTATCACTAGCGAGTATACGTCAAATTAAAAAAGTTTACCATAGACATATGCTGTCAGTCATATGTCATATTTGCCTTGTTTAATTTAATTTTGTATTTTATATTTTAAAACCTAGTCGTAGAAAAAGTATTGTATGCAACGTTGTATAATTATGTCAAAAAACGCTCATGCCGTCTCTATTTGCGATACTCGCCGCCGTGGCGGCTCGTATCGCAGCGCCATTCGCATTTTTTGAGCCTAATTATACAACTGTTGCATAAAATACTATAAAAAAGTTAAATGGCCATTTCTCCAAGTGGTTCAAACACCGTGACGTGCATCATTTTCAGTTATGTCGTAGAAAGCCCCGACTACCGAAAAACTAACTGAAAATGTTGCACGAATACCGCGGAACTTCGACAATATCGCTCCCCGAAGCAAAGTATAAAAACAAACAAATAGTCGGACTTCGGCCAGTTTACAGGGTGGTCTGGCTAGCGACCTGGTTCGACCCCAGGGAACGCCACGGCCAACCACCCGGTCCGACAATCGCTACGCCAGTGTCAGTTTCTAAAAAAAAAAGAAAAAAAAAAAAAAAGGACTTCGGCCATTTAGGAGCGCACGACACGTATAATTAGACGCAGTGGTGCACATTGGTAAATCTTTGCTTGTAGTGCGTTCCTACACGGAGCGCACACATTCAAGCCCACGATATACCTTTCGAAGGAAGAAAAAATACTGTATTATATTGTGAACGAAGTCACGGCGTTTGAAACGCTCGGAGAAAAGCCCAAATAGTGTTGTAACTAGAATGATAATTAGTGTTAATTGACACAAGACAGTAAATAATACAAATGCTTATAGATAGTAAGTATTTGTATCAATCGACCTAATTACTAAAATGCTAATACATCTTCGTGTTACTAATTATACTGACTCGATTTCATTCCCCTACGATTTCTAGCATTGTCGGTATGCAACTATGTAACCTTTAATTAGCTTTTCACAGTTAATTACGTTTTTACTAGCTATTGAAAGCGGTGGAATTCAGGGTATTCGCAAGAATGCGTTGCATGGGTGCGCTTAAATGCCAAAAGATGATATAGAGGTATGAATAAAAGACTAAAATTCCATTCTACCAATATAAATAAACGACATGTTTATGCATTTTAGGGTTGAGTTAAAGGTTAGACATTTTTTTAAAGTACAAAGCATCTCGATGGCAGTGAAGATGGAGACTTTAGAATGAAGGATGCGGATTATAAAAAGAAATTGAACTTTATTTAATCAGGAACATAATTAAAGGGTGGATTTTCGTCCGCGACATTTGTATGCCAAACTAAATGTATGGCATAGCAAATTGTATGGCGAAAATCCACCCGCTGCCGCCCTAACCACCGCGACAGGTGGCTGGGCCCTGCCCCGCTGCCGGCAGCACTCTACGTTTGGTTTTTATAGTGTAATTTTTTGGTGTACAATAAAGAATATTATATTGTACGCATTTAAAAAACTAACATAAGAAAAAATATTGATAATGTTAATCATTATTGAAAAAAATACTATAAAATGCGACAATACCTATGTACAATTTAGTTTCTCAAACAATGATTACTTTACTCTTTTTCTGTTAACGCTGAGTAGAATCTTATTATTATGTACCCATGAACACAAAGTTGGAATACGGGTAACCGAGGCGCTACTATTGAATACCTATCGCAAAGTTAGTTCTAAGCAATGAAAACTTGACTAGGTATACGAGTTGAACAACTTGGGTTCTAGGATTTATTTTAAACTGCAATTACCTACTACCGAATGGATAATACCATTCCTTCCTTACCGCAGTTTACTTACTTTTCATATACAGGGGGGTTAGGTAAATAATGGATAACCCGTAAACTGGTGATAGAGGGCACTTAGGTCTATCAAATAAAGCTAATATAGGCACAGAATAAGTAATAGTACTTATATAGCTTTATTAAAAGTGTCACCACTTTTGAGATATTTTGACTTATGTAATTTTTCTCAAAACTGATTGATTGAGTGCACACAATTAATTTGTTTGACAATAGCACATTTATTCAAGATTATTTTGACATTAAATAATAAATTAAGTATTAAATAATTGCGCGGTACAGCAAATAAAGTAAGCAAGGGTATCAGTTTTGAGAAAAATTACATAAGTCAAAATATCTCAAAAATGGTGCACTTTTACTAAACATATGTTAGCTTTATTTTATAGACCTAAGTGTAAGTAAGTTTACAATGGAAACCTACACTCGACTGCGGATTACTGGCAATTTGATGGACATCCTCACGACTCATACCCCTGACACCGGCATATACATACTTAACAATATTTTTTTGTCGTTTTTACCCTACCCTATCCTTAGACTAACTATTGATAATAATTGTAGTTGAAGCATTGTCAGAAATAGTACATTGTGTATCTAGGCCAGGCCGGTAACGAAGGAATTACAAACGAGTGTTTGTAACAAGCCCGAGGCGAAGCCAAGGGTTTTAATAACACGAGTTTGTAATTCTTTTACTGCCCGTGGCACACACAATGTTTTTCATCACAATTGTGAGGAAATCTAAAATAAAATAACCTTACTCATCGACCCAGTATGACAAGAAAATATTAAAACAGAAAGTGACATTTGTGACATATGTCCATAGACAACGCGAATGTCAAGTCACGTTCGTAAACCATAGCGGTAAAGACCTAAAACGGCCATTTTAGTTTATTTTATATTTGCAAAATACTGAAATACACTATTTAAACATTTAATTAATGTTACCGAAATATGTGTTTATGTACATGTATTTGCAATAACAGTTCTCTTTAAATAAATATTTCAGTGATAAAAGTTAAAAAAGTAAGTTGGCGTTTCCTTCGAATATGACAAATAAGAGTAAAACAGAACCAGCATTTCAAATTAAAAAAGAAAACCACTACGCCCTAAGGCGTAATAGGTCATTTACGGCCCGCAGAACCTACGTGTAATGACACCATTTTCGAGCAAGTGTGATGAAAAAAATATTCAAGGGCACTTTAACTGGAATATAAAATTTGCTCTTCTTTTTCTTTACTAAATATCCCATAGTAGCTAGTATATGTCGCAATGTCCCGAGAAGTTTAATTTTACACAGAATAAAAATAAAATTTTCTATTAAAATTTTGAGAAAAATAATTAATAAACAATGCTAGTCATATTAGTCATAGATACCGGTCGCCCTGCAAAAAAAACGCAATTTTATGCAATGAATAATAGTATTTTATGCAACAGTTGTAGGTATAAGAAGGTTCAAAAAATGCGAATTGCGTGAGTTGCGATACGAGCCGCGAATGCGGCGAGTATCGCAAATAGAGACGCAATGAGCGTTTTTTGACTTAATTATACAACGTTGCATACAATAAAATACATGGACGTCACGCGTATCTCGTCCGGTCTCTCCGAGTGTGTACAGCCGGCATGACAGTTGTCTATGGTAAACTTTTTTTTGATATGGCTGGTGACACGATGTGACGATAATTAAAATACTTTTTTTTATGTTGGCATCAATTAATTTAATTTGGATTTTTCTTATGAATCGTAGGAATTTAATTGTTTGTCAAGTTGGTAGTTGTGAATTTTTATCGTGAAGTTAGAATTGAGCGCTTAATCCTTGACCTAAGTTTAACCTAGATTTAGAAGTCTGTGGATGCTAGCAATAACGTAAAGTGACTATAACGACACTAGTGCTGTTATGGGGAATAGAGTATAGACTTCTCTGAACTCATATTATGTATGTTCTTATATTAGTGTTCGTGACCAAGTAAAAGACAGATAACAGTTCAGGAGTAGAAAAAAAAATAAATGAATTTTGCCAGGTTACAAAATTAAATTTGGCGAACTACTCATTCTTTGCATTGCAATGAGAAATACATAGTAATCGTTAAATATTTCAGATTTCAAGTTTATTTTAATTTTGTCTCAAATATCATTCGTATTAAATCAGTTATGACTTATAAAAGATAAAATTATCAGCCAACCTCGCCGATACTGATTAAGCGGACTAAAAAATAAAAAATACGGCGCATAATGAATGTTTTGGCATCCAGCACTTGTCACCGCAAATGAGAGAGATTAAGCTGTCAGTTTTTGTTAATTCTGAAAATGTACGAGTATTACGCTTTTAGGGTATGTGTTCACCAAATAATGTGCTGCTGTTTGTTAGTACAGTCGGCCTCAAAAGTAGCTGGACGCTTTAGTACTATGCCACGATACAGTGTTCAGCTACTTTTGAGGCCGACCGTACAGACGAGGACGCGAATTTGTAATCGCAAAATAATAAAAAATGCTTAAATAAAAAATACCTACAGAACGGAATAAAGATTTAGAGCTGATAGTAGTCGTCCTTAGAAGAAGACTTAAGTATAAAACTAATTTAAAGTTTACGTTCGTTATTGGAGAAAATTAGGAAACTACGTGTGCCACGTAATAACACCCTGTTAATGAGATAGTTAGAATTCAGTGATTAAGACTTCTTTGATTATCGTATGAAATCTCTTAATCAATGTCAATGAAGACAAAAACTTGTTCAATTCGTAACCACCTTGTCAGTTAAAAGCACAGAATGATTATGTTTGGGCAGAGTTTTAATTTAATTATTTTGTTCGGAAAATTAAAAACAAAAACTTCATAAAAAAGTTGTCTTAATTCCTATTTAAATAAATTATTTTTATGTAAGTTAACGTCTCTTAAAGTAATGTCATTTATTTGTAAGCACTTTATATATTATTAACGGTTACAGTTGTCAAAAAAATCGAAACCCATAAAAATTAGACGGGTCCTTGGACGAGCAATCGAATCACCTAATTTCTTATAAGATTTAAAGAGATGAAAAATTTAGGCACTTAAAAATTAACAAACTAGTAACGTTTTCGTTATTGTTCCAACTCCTGTCTGCATGTGGCCCTTATAATATTTACTGTTGACTGTACCCAAGTGTGCCCCGTCCTTTACGAAGTTAATCGTTAAGGTTTAATCGGAAACGTGTTAATCGCGGCTTTTACTCATTAAATTCAGTTGATTAACGTGACACGGGGCTCGTTAAAAATCCGGCTAAATATTATTAATGTAAAAGTACGCACAGATTTGGATCCGTAATTCACATTTCGTGTAAACTGAGTAGATTATACTTAAAATAAGCTTTCAGAAACTTACTGTATGGATGATTGTACCGGGTGGAATGTAACGAAGGACTTGCCTGGAATTATAGTGTCATATATTTGATGTACAATCGATTTGCAATAGTTAAATGCTTGTTATTATAATAAAGAAAAACAAAACTATCACAATAGTACTTTTTAATGTTGGTACAACCCTACTACTTTGGCGTCGCTACCGCTATACGCTGCCCTGTGCGCGTATGGCCTCTAAGTAGGGAAACATACAGTTTTTTGCATGCAAGTTTAACAAACTGTAACTTGAAAACGGTGATAGATATCAACTTAAGTTTATTTGGAGGAAATAATGTACTAAGGCTAAACAATGCCACATTTGCAGGAAAGTCCCTAGTTCCGTTCCATCCTGTATATTTATACTAGAGATGGGCCGAATACGGACTTTGCCAAATTGGTACGAATATTCGGCCGAACATTCGGTTCTGGTTCAGATCTTACCGAACCGAATATTCTGCCGAAGATTCGGTTGCGCAAGAAATTCATTTTGCCGTGGGAAAAATGACTGCTGTTGACAACCAGCTTATATCAACCGTAGAGAAGTTATTGTTAATGGTTATTTACGTTAGTATCGTTCCTAATGTTCCTAAATGATGGATAACTGATAAAGGGAATTAATAGAACTTACTTAATTAAAGCCACGGTTTTTTACAAAATAAATGTAATGTATTTATATTTTGATTTGACCCATATTTATCTCTATTTGGAGTTGGTCAGAATGCTGAAATATGATGTCATTGTCGCTTATTCGGTAAATATTTGGCAATGTAACCGAACTATTCGGCCGAATACGAAAATTGGAAATCTTACCGAATATGCCGAATATCGAATATTATTCGGCCCATCTCTAATTTATACCATTACCTTGAAATAAAAGCAGGAAACGAAGACTAATTTATAATTAACTAACGGTCAATATCACGGCGATTTTCACCTTATTAAGTACATTATGGAATAATCAAAGTTTATAGGAGAAAAACCAGAAAAATACAGAAATAATTAGAATTATGTCCTGAACTGTTTGCACGCAATACGATATCTAGTTTTTCATTCTTGATCCGAAATCAAGGCCTCGATTTACATTATTTAATTTAAACCCTACCTACGCAGAATAGGTCGGCCCCACACAAGATGGTCTGACGACCTGGTTAGGGTCGCCGGAAGTCGATGGAGGCAGGAGGCGTGCGACCGTTCGTTATGGAAGTCTTTGGGGGAGACCAGTGGACGTATCATGGTTGAAATGATGATGATGAACATTATCTTACAAGCGGGTACTCCTTTTTAGCTAAGAGAGTGGTGCGAATCTACCTATGACATAATAATAAAACACATTACCATATTCAAACTCAAAATTCAATTTTCACCGACGGTGAGTGAACCCGACGTATATTGGCGATATTGGCGATACGGCGCGATAATCCGACGGGTTCCGGCCGGGCCGGAAGCACGGCGTTCGAATATTGAACGCTGTCAAAATACCTATTTATAGACACTGGAGGTAACTGACGGTGTCGATCACATGTCATTCAACCGTATACGATGGGATCCTATTAGCGGTTTCACACTTACCGATAACGACAGTGGTATGACGTCGACGACACCACCTCTCTCGCTCTACAGCGACGGAAAGAAGCGACAGGGGATGTAACCGATGAAATATTGTTGAGTTGTGAATACGGCCTATGTGAGTCAGATTACCTTAACCTTACTACCTTAGAAAAGAAAGCATATTTGAAGGTGCACTACAAATCTAAGAAAACTAGTAATCTGACCGATCCTGCTATAGGTATCGATGCCTGTTTTTGTAGGTATGGATAAGGGCTTTCAATACCAGGATTTCGGTACTGTACATACTCGTACTAAAAATACCGATGTTGAAATTCCTATAGTATGTAGAGGCTAGGTTTGGACATTTGCACTGAGAAAATAAACACTTAGTTGGTGAAGGAGAATCTCAAAATATTTTGCTGGGTCCGATCTGGAGGAACGGCAGATGAAAGCGAAAGAAGAGTCCTAAAGCGGAAAGAAGGATTACAAACACCATTTGCGATACCAAATCAACTAGGCTTCAGTAGTAGCATGACCGATCATGTAAATATAATGTAGGAGGATCTTGCTATGATGCCAACATTCTGGGCAGCAATATGAAATATGAACATCCAGCTGAACAACAAATAGATACCTTAGAAAGAACAGGTTGGGACGGATCGGCATCAAATGTAACTGTTAGGGTGACTTGAAGAAGTTCAAAGCAGAAAATAGTGGAGTTCTTCAGATCTTCTTCGGCTTGTTGAAACTTAATTTCTACATGTGCGCAATGAGTGCTACCGTTTTTGTGCTCACCAGTCGGCGCCACTGTCGAGTAGGGTCCTGAAGTATAGCTGTGAGTTTGCTATTACTGGTGTGAAAACGAAGTTTACATTTCAAACGTAATTAATGCCTTAAAACCGTACCATAAAAATATTTTAAAAAGTATTGCGTTGGACCTAAGTTTTCGAATGAAAATAAAACTGTCTCAAACCACTGGCATTCGTTGACGCGCAAGTAACTCATTTTTGCCATAATTAATATGCAAAATATATTACAAATAAGACCACGCACGCTACACTAGCACCTCTAGCGGGCGAATTCATTCACGGTAGCCCTCATTGTTCGCATACTTTATCCAAGTTGAATCAAGCGTGTAACGCATTAATTTAGCTATTTATTAAGTATTTAAACATCTCATTAATTATGCGGAACAACACGTTGAGTGGTTATTAAATTACTATATCTCCATAATGTGAATTTCTAACTGTGTCGTTAATATTGCAAGTAAATTGTTTGGATATGCAACCCCTCGCTTTTTTACCAATAATTTGCCATGTCTGTCCATCTGTTACCGTATAGTGCAAACTATGGTAGCAGTTTCAGACCCATAAAAACTATAATACTCTATGGAATCTAGTCAGTCCAAATGTGTATGCAAGTTTTATTGTCTGTCAACAATACGCGTAACATAATTATGGAAATACGTATACATATCTCTCAATTAGCCTTTTAGGGAACTTAAAACAATGAGTATACATTTCTATGAAAGCCATGGGTGAATATTAAAACACCACCTATCATAAAACTCATGTAGTACTAACTAAAAAGGACATTGTACACGTTTTTAGCGTTATAATTTCATCAATATTCAACAATTACGAATATGGCTGAAAAACTCTTGAGCCGATCTAAAAGGTCTTATGTTCATTTAAACTTCTTTTGTTTCAGTGTCGGAAATAAAAACGATAGTGAAAACGAAACTGCGTGAGAAATTACAGGCAGCACAAAAGAAAAGTTTCATAAGAAGATAAGGCTGCATTTCCACCCGTTGTACGAGGTAGCGGAGCGGTGTGCGAGGAAAAATCCACCAATGTTGGTTGATTGGTGGATTTTTTCTCGCACACCGCTCTGCTACCCCGCACAGCTCTGATAGAAACGCAGCCTAACGCGAGAGAAGAGGATAGAACATATCAAACATATTAATTTTAACCGTGACGCTGTGAAATAACTGTAACAATAATATCAAATGCTAACGCAGGGCAGCTTGTGGCGAGCTGTTGGGGAGTAGCGACGCCACGCACCCGAGTGCTCCGGGGGGTCCTTATGGAGGGTCATGGGATTTAGTGAAAGGACCTCCGCCTCTGGCTTGCCTTAACCGGCCGTCCAGAGTGGAGTCGCGAGAGCTATATGCTCCAGGCGTGGAAGTGATAAAAAGCATAACGCCGCGAGTACCCTCGGAGAAAGCGCGGCACACCTCTCGACACCCTGCAGCCCTCGGCAGCGGTGTTGCCCCTGGGCTCATAATGTCGCTATTTAACAGGGGCCCATCATCGGAGGGCAAGTCACGGTCTGTCAGTGCCGCGAAAGCCATGAGACACTTCCTGACAGGCGCCGTCATGTCTCAATCCATAGCCCAGTATCTAATCCATAATTCCACCACCATAACCCAGTAAATTTAGATTCCATCAATCAACAATAGTCCTTGCATCTGGAGGAGGCTGTCTCTGCGTGCGTCCCGTGACACGGGCAGGGACAGCATCCGCTGGGTGTACACGTTGCCTTTCATTAAATTGTCGAAAGGGCCTCTACGCGTTGGCTTCGGCTCCGCGCACGCCTCCCAAAGGGCCGGGACACTATTGTCTCGTGTACGGGAAAGATATCAAATGTAAACAATGAGGAACTGGCATGCATAGACAACGGCATCATTACTGTATCTAATAATAAAATTAAATTACCACCATATTGTTTACACGAAAATAAAAATTATATGACAACGATCCAGGTAAGTATTAGTAACCAAAATACAGACATTTTTTTTTACCGGTACGACTTTGGGCTCGTCATTTTTGTATCCTGGAGCGTTTGAACCCTCACACGGAGAAGCCTGACTTTGACGCTCATTTCATACTTTTCTATTGTTCAATCCTCGTCGAATTTGCTTGTCATGATAAACAGAAAAAAACCGGTCAAGTGCGAGTCGGACTCGCGCACCCAGGGGTCCGGACAAAATCGTCAGTAGATACGTGAATAATACAAGAAAAATTGTATGGTGGGACAAACTTAACTTTGCTCTTGTAAAACTGTTGTCCCCATACATCGACATATGCCGCGGTTAGTTTAGTAGAAGCAAATAAGGTTGTCTTACGATTTTTGCGAATTTCTAAAAAACGCTGCAAGTTAGGAAAACCGTTTTATTTTTCCTGTAATATTTAGGATAATATTAATAATCGGTAATTATTACAGATTTTTCTGTTCAGTAACTTCGGAGATAATAGGGGGGGAATGGTATTTTTTTAAACGTTTTTGGTCTTAAATCAAAAACTACACGTCTAAGAAAAAAAATGAAAACTGTTTTGAAATCTTCATATTAAGCCCTTTTATTTGATATCCCACTCGATATATTAGCTCAACTTTTGATTTCGGGTTAAAGAATTATTTATTTCTCAAAAAGAAATTTACATTTCACTTATACGAGAAACACTTTTGGTATTTTATCTATTAATTACAGTTCATATTTTAAAATAACATGGTAGGTATAAGTAGGTATATCATTATTGTTACATTTTTACTAGTAGATCATTAGGTAGTATATTTGCTCCAGCAAACATGCATAATATAATTTTCGACATCCCATTTCGGTCCCCTTCAAAAAAAAAGTAAAGAAGGTATAGGATTTTTTTTCTGTTCCATAGGCTCGAATTAGCGGCTTCTAACACTATTCAAAATTTCAAGTCGATAGCATCAGTAGATCCTGAGATATCTTGCTGTGACAGACGGACAGACAGACAGACAGACAGAGTCGCACCATAAGGGTTCCTTTTTTACCATTTTGGTACGGAACCCTAAAAATGAACTGAAAATTTCCCTACTTTCATAGACTAAAAATTGAAAAGTAAACAGATCCTTTGAACCAATCGGGCAAATAGTAAAAATGGTCACGTAAAACACGTCCACACCAAAGCACCGGTGCACTCCTTCCTTTATGTCAAAATTTACACCAACACCGCATACACTCCCGAAAATATCCACACTACCCTACTGCCTACACCATAAGGGCAATTTTTGATTAAAAGGAAGATTTAATGACGGCAAATATTTAAAGGTGTAAAGAGCGGTTCACACGTTACGTCCGGTATTTTCGTATGCGATAGACATTGGCAATCAGGAAAAGGAGGTTCTTGCACTTTGATTTTTTTTAACAAAAACGGTGGAACGGAACTTTGTGGCTGCTTCGTAAATCGTCTAAGGGGCCAGTATTTTTAACTGCTTGATTTTCACCATTGAATTTATTGAAGAAATCGTTTCTCTTTACCTTTTTACAAGCACGATTAATAAATGCGTTTTTTTTCTGTTCAGAATCGAGAACACTATTTTGTCATTAAAATTGTGTCCTCAATTTTCTTAGAAATTTTCAGTAGGTACCTATAGGTTTTGTTACTTCCATATATGATTTTTTACTGATAATATAAATATTTTAAATTTTTCAATAAAGATATCCTTTATTTTAAAAAGTCAACCTCATTGTTGATTTATCCACAGTCGGTTAAAAAAAAAGAATTTTGTAGGTACACTAGCATTTACCCGCGGCCCGCGCTGTTCCCGTTACTGTCCCAAAGCAACTCTTTACCTTTATATATTTAAGTATCCTGTGTTTCAATCCAGGACTTGATCTACTTGCATGCCAAATTTCAGCTCAATCCATCCAGTTGCTACCCAGTTATTTAGTAACAAACATCCAAATATCCAAACATCTAAACATCCAAACATCTTCACAAACTTTCACATTTATAATATTAGTGTGATACATAGTTGAAAAGGGTTAAAAATTATGTTTTTTTTATCAATTGGCGCCAGAATTAAGCATAAAGTTGTCTGTCCATTAACTATGCACCTATTGTCGATGCAATTAGGGTCGTCGTCCACGCGTCAAACATGCACGTGACATGAAAATAAACCAAATCAATGGATTATTAGTCAAAACGGATGTATATTGTATTTAAATAACTACGTGTTAAGATTTTGTTGCAGTTTTAGTAATTGTAATATTGCATTAATAATGTGGTCAAAATTGCACATCGACGATACTGCTTTGTATTGTTTGTCTTGAAATTAAAGGTATGGAATAATGTTGAACACGCATATATTTATTTATGCCACACCTGGCCATAAAGTGACTTTTTCCGCACGCTGCGCGTACGGAAAAAACCCGCTTTCTGGCCAAGTGTGGACATTAGTACATTGTGTATCAAGGACGGTAAGTAAGGAATTACAAACGAGTGTTTGTTACAAGGCCGAGGCGAAGCCGAGGGCTTTAACAACACGAGTTTGTAATTCCTTTACCGCCCGTGGCACACACAATGTTTTTCATCACACTTGTGAGGAAATCTGATTAAAATAACCTTACTTAACCTAAATAAAATTGTAAAACTGACAGTGACATTAGTGACATATATCAAGACGACAAGTCACGTTCGGAAACCATAGCGGTAAAGACTTAAAATGGTTGATTTTATATTTTCAAAATACTGAAATACACTATTTAAACATTTAATTAATGTTACAGAAATATGTGTTTACATGTATTTGCAATAACAGTTCTCTTTAAATAAATATTTCAGTAATAAAAGTTAAAAAAGTAAGTTGGCGTTTCCTTTGATCATGACAAATAAGAGTAAAACAGAACCAGGGTTTCAAATTTAAAAAGAAAACCATTACGCCCTAGGGCGTAATAGGTCATTTACGAGCAAGTGTGATGAAAACAATGATGTACACAACACGGGAGGTAATAAAGAAAGCCCTCGATCGCATATCGCAAACATCTACAATCTCGGCCTTTCTTTGTATTACTACCCTAGTTGTGTAATGTACTATTAACAATCTTGGTAATCAACTTGAAGGGTAAAAGTCCTAGCTCGACACACTAATACCCAATGTTCGACACTCTGCTGTGTTGTCATCTCTATTGCTAATGATTCTAAATTCAAAATGGCCACTACTGAGACGGTGTCGAGCACTCGGACGTCTACCTTATGTAAGCTAAAGCAGGTGTGTCTCACTCCACGATTTTGTTTCGCGGTAATTATTATTATTCCTTGCCTAATGCATTAGGCAAGGAATAATAATAATTGCGTGCGAAACCTATGAAGCCCAAAGGAGGGTTATGTGTTTGATCGGTATGTATGTATGTATGTAATGTATGTATGTATGTATGTATGTATGTATGTATGTATGTATGTATGCAAATATTTTTTTTAACTACCTCTAATTCTATAATGAAAGAAACATTTTGTCTCTTCATTGGTTTTTTTAATGCGGGTAAATTACACCACATTTTATGTTACATATATAGATACAAGAAATCAAAGTGCATAGAAAAATTGAATGGCACTCACCTGTGTCCAGACCGGGAATCGATCCCGGTACCTCTGGATTTCCGGCCCAGCGACTCAACCACTCGTTTACACATAGGATATTTTTTCACCCCGACGCATAAACAGGGGTGTTATAAGTCTGACGCCAATGACTGTCTGTCGGTGTGTCTGTCTGTGGCATCGTAGCTCTCAAACGGATAGACTTCCAATACGGTTTTTTTACGTGAAAGCAAATTTCCATGCGTATGCTCTTAGCTATGTTTGCTAAAAATCTATTCAGCAGTTTGAAGAGTATCAGCTCTTTTCCAAAATGATGTAAGGCATATTCAGCATAACATGGAATTTTAGTACAAAAATAACATTTAAAAGCATGAAATAAAACTGACTAAGAAACACACTACCAACTAAAAAATAATACGTCTATCCATTGGCCTTTTATGTTTTTAAGATAAGTTGTCGTGGGATCTATTGCATGCAATATTAAAACAGAAGGCCCCTCGACTTTTATGTTTTTAAGATAAGTTACTTATGTTAAAAACATATTATTTTTTACTTTTTAAAGATTTTTTTACCAGACTTATTTCAGCTTCACGAACGAAGTTGGGGGCATCCTCCAGTAGGTACTTAATAAAACTCGAGAATAATCATATTCCGCATATAATTAATACTTAAAATACGCAGGAATAAAGCTTGAAATTTGATAAAATAAATGCCTGTGAGGCATACAGCGGCCCGTATCAAAAACTGATAATAGTGATAATGTTTGGTATATTACCAATGCCAATTATTCGTTACGTCAAGTTTCCCAAACGTCATTAATAAAATGACGCATTTAATTAGGATTATCACACGGCACGCTACTGAAATTAATTAGCAATATTCACGAGGCCATTTTCCCGTAACGTAGTTATTATAACACTAATATATTTATAATTAGGTCTGACGTATTTCTCAGAACCAGAAATCGATGTTATATTAAATTTCCTTTTTATTTTACATAGTACATCAATATTAGTGCTTTCAGATACCTACCGGTATTTTGACTGTGGACTAAGGACCTTAAAATAAATAGCCGGACGGAGCTTCGCTAACAAAGAACTGAAGCATGTCTAATAAGCCGGCTACCTATGTGTGCGTGTTGCTCGCCATATAGGAAAAAACTAATCATATGTGCGTGCGGCTCGTAAGTACAAGCAGGCTTATTAAAAATGTCAGCAGTTCTCTGTTGGCGAGGCTCCGTCCGGCAATTTATTTTAAGGTCCTTGCTGTGGACTATACTGGGATCCCGGTATGTCCATACAAATTAGTGGCGTGGCGTCCAAAGAACTCTATTCCTACCCGCTTGCCTAATATCAGGCATTTGAGCACCTTATTTTATTCTACAGCTCTTAAGGAAAATGTATGCCAAATCTGCACCGGCTTGCCCAAGGATATATCTTTATGCCACGCCACTCATACAAATATAAGTAATATGAATACTAACCTAACAGTTATTAACTTATTAACAAAAGAGTGTTTATATCACATTACTATATAAAGATTAGATATCCACGATATGTTACAACACGTTAAAATTCGTTGAAATATGTTCCATTTTATAGCCTGAAACGTTCTATTTCGGCGAAACAAAATGTAAAAATTCCCAAAAAGTCGGAAAAAAACACGCGACCGTCCGTTCCTGGTCAGCAATATCTTATCTATGGGCATCATTCGGTTTCGGTCATCATCAACTAAAATCTTTGGGTTTTTGAAATTTCTCATACTGTATGTATTGTATAGGTACAAACGTGCATCCTCTTAAAATACACCGTTTATCGGTATTTAGCAGGTGAATTGACGTTCTTCCTCTAGAAAGCTGGCAAGAGCTGGATGTAACACTGTAAGAATTAGCCTTGAAGACTTGAATCTTGACGAGTTTCGATGCATCGAGCGAGGCTCGCCTCCGAGACTCGAGCGATGAGAAAGCTTGAGTTCTGGTTGTACTCTAAACCTGAAAGATTCGAGCAACAGCTCGAGTCATCAAGACTCCAAAGCGTAAGGACCCTAAAAGCTCGAACCCTCAAAATTTTCGTTATTATTAAGTTGGTTAGTATATTATTTATTTATGTATTCAGTAAGCCTACAAGCTTACAGTGTCATGTAGGTACAGGTACACCAAACACTTACATGCACATGTTACAATAAATCGAGATTTATAAATAACAATACCTCTTGAATTAAAACATTTTAAGTAAATTAAACACTAAAGAAATAGTAGTAAGTAAAATATAATTGTAAAAGTTGTAAAAGGTTAAAATAGTACATGCAAATAATTATAAAACAGTCAGGATACTAATAAAATTACAAAATAATAATTTTAAAAAATCACAGCCATATTAGTTGCAGAACGAATTTAAAAATTATATATATAGATAGAGTTTAAGCACATCTTTGAAAACGTTTTTGACAGTACTTTAATATTTCATTAAACAATTCACTCAAGAAATATTAAAGTACTGAACAATTCATTCAGTACTTATTTGATGGATTTCTATTCGACAAATGAAAGTGTGTATAATCTACGTTCTGAGGTAAATTGATGTGACTTAATTTGACCGAAACATAGCAGCAAAACTGACAAAAATACTCCAAAAAAATTACAGTAATCAAATGTAGGACAACAATACTAAACAATCGTTTAGTTCACGGGACATGCGTGGTGCTCGGAAGCCTTCGGGGCACGTTCGTTCATTTCCGCTCACATTCGGATGGGTGAGGGTATCCACATCACACGGGATATTAAATATCCACCACATTTGTATATTTTTATACTTAGATTTTTTCAGTACAATGTCAACCTACTTTTCAAGTCTGATAACGAAAATGGCGAATAATAAGTAATTTTCTCTAAATGGGGATCTAAATGTAGTAAATAGTTATAATGTTGATTTGTAAGATAATATCAAACGTTCTTAGGCTTATTAAAAACTAATAAATATATACGCATTTAGTGTTTGACCTTGATTGGGTATCAACGCCTAGTGATTTATTTAGAAACTTTTTCCCGTCGGTAAATTTCAACTTTCAAAATATTAATTACATCATGTAGTGAACAGTAATTTTAACCGGGATTTTCGGAAGTTAGTGTTAAAGTGTTATCAACTATTTCCTAGTATTTATTGTAATTATTATCGCGTGTCATTGGGAATACCTCGCGTGACTAAAGCGTGCTGAAAAGGATGTTATAATTATATTTTAATAATTTCGTTGCCAGGTGATTACAGATGGCTTACGTAAACGTGAACGTTATTCTGAGAATTGAGGATAAATTCCCAATTGTGGTTAAAATTAATTAATTAATTGATGGATTTGAAACGTTTAATGAAATTCCCACTATGTCGACAAGTGCAAAGTTCTTCAGCTTTTTCCTCTCTAATGCACATGTCACTTGTCGTGGTAAAAACGATTAACGTAACAAAAATAACACATTCGCCGGCGGTACCCAAATTATGGAATGTACTTAAATGACAGTAAGATTTCGCCATACAATACCTATGATCTTATAGAACGACAGCGGCAAGCGACGTATGCGTGTGCGTGTTGATATATTCGTTGCAACTGTGTGAGTCTGTGTCAAACTAGAGTTTGAGAGTACACTCTGTTTCGACGGTAGTTTCATTATTGTTGTGCCCTACATGACAGTAAACATAAATTATTCTATAATATCCATCATATCCAACCTTCTTCAAAAATCAGAGACACCCTACAAAATTCGGAGTTGCCATCATAATAGTAATTCGGTGCATCTTTTTTTTAAGTCAATGACCTGTTTAGGCTCACAGGCATGCTTACCAGAAACCAAGCAATACTAGCTATTACGTCATAGCAATAAGGACTAAGGTGTGACAACGATAAGTTGGTTAATTTGTAAGGAAGTGTCGTCTGCGCGGAAACCGGGAAGTGTTCATTGTGCATTTTTTTTATTTTGGGCCGTCACAGGATATTACGTTTTTCGGCCAGTGCGTTGACACCTTGTCTATTGTTTTACTTTTTATAATATTGATGTGATGAATTTTGTTGGCGTATTATAAAGGTTATTTCACATTGTTGGGTTTTCGTTTAAATTTTAAGGGATATTAGATAATTAGGTTATATAATAAAATAAGACCTCTGGATTATAAAAATAAAGCTAGATTTAGAGAACGTATGCCAATAAAAATCGTAATTTGCACGAAATTTTAGAAATTTAAGATTAAGGCGACAAACAAATAGCCACCGTACAGCAAAACGGAACATGTAAAAAATTACAAAATCCTAGCACATCGGAGAAAGCTAAACCGCCTATCTCACCAATCTGATTTATTACGTCCGAACTCCATTGTCAGTCCCATAAAGAGTAATCTGACGAATAAAACACTAAGTAGCCCATTCAAGAACAGTAGCGCAACCGAAAAAGGCTGTGTTTCGTGTCGATTTGAATTCGGACAAAAACATAAGAATGGCGGTTGCCTAATTGTTTTTGACCGTTTTGGGACTAGACGGTTGTTTTTGTGAGTCATATCGCCCACGTGGCGAGGCAAATGAGTGTTTACCTTTGTCTCTTTGTGTCACGGTATCGATAAAATTGTTTTTATCTATCTAAACTTTTGTAGCCTTTTGAAATCATCAGCCCTGCCTACCATACCGTTTATCGTCTTTTTTTTTTTTTTTTTTTTTTTTTTTTTTTTTTTTTTTTTTTTTTTTTTTTTTTTTTTTTTTTTTTTTTTTTTTTTTTAAACCTGACAAACTCACAACCCACTTTCGGGCATTGTGATTGTCGGGCCGGGTGGTTGGCCGTTGCGGTCACTGGGCTCGAACCAGTTCGCTTGGCCAGACCACCCAAGGGCGTCCGACCGTGTGCCTTACACACGGCCGACACGCACATCGGACTGGGTATGTGCCGGGGGGTGCCTGGAGTCGAACCAGGTCACCGGTCCCGGCTTACCACGATAGGTGTCGGGCTAGGTGGGGGCCTGCTCGCCTGGGGTCGAACCAGGACGATGGCCAGGGCCACCTTTGACTTTTCGCTGATTGCTCAAAGTGAGCAGCGGACCAGCGGGACCGTTTATCGTCAATATAAACCAGTCGTTTCTCTTCTAAGGTAGACATCTGAGTGCTCAACGCTGTCCCAGTAATCGCCATCTTGAATTTTAAGTTGTTAACAATAGAGCCGACAGCAGGGTGTTGAATATTGGGCACTAGCGTGGCGAGCACTAGGACCTTACCTATGAAGACTGGTAGGTACTGCCTCATTGTGTACCTATATGTCGCCGCCAACTAGCTTAATTAGCCATTTGGTTAGCTGCCTAGCCTTTTCATTAAACACACTCCTTATTTTAGGTTAGGTTTGTTAGTCAGCTTGTGTCCCTCAGAGCAGAAATAGAAGCCCCCGCAGCGGGGCTTCGTCGACCTGCTGGCGGGTCATAGTTTAGTGAAACTGAAAATGCTAGGCAGTTAACCAAATAGCTAATTAAACCAGTTGACTGCGTCATATATTTCTTACTCTTGAGGTAAGGTCAATCGAGGTAATTGCGTCTATGGGGGCAAATGCGTCTTTAAAAGATTCCATTAAATCCGAATTCTTTAAAACTTCCCCTACCCAACCTGCCTGTAGTATACGCTGTACTTTATACTTTACTTAATGTGTAACTATTATCCAGTCAGCTTGGTTTCTTTCTCAAAATCGCCGTGGGGGTAAAATGGCAGTCGCGCTATAGTGAAACCTGACTTACATTATCTGACTGAGATCATAGTTAAAGCGTACCTGGAAAGAAACGGGAAAACGCGCTAGGAAGATGAATATTTTCCACCAAGTCCCGACCAACTATATTAAAGTCGCGACCAACTATAACTTACAATAACTGATAATGCGACGCTTGGCTGCTACACATTTGCTACACATTAATATCTGTATCAACTCTGCACCTATTATTGAAGGTAACACTTAATCGCTCCCTTTAATAAACGAGCTTAACACCATATTAAGTAATACGCACAAAATCTAACTACCACCATGATACAAATAAACACCTTACAACAAAGGAATAAAATTCAAAATCAACTGCATAATCAAAGAAAACTGGTAAAGGCAATTTGAAAATAGAATCTCCATCTAAGGTATTAAGGTCGCGATTGGTCGGTGTCGTGGTGACGTCACCGCCGCCCGCGCATCCACAATCGCTCATTGAGCATAAACAGATGATTTGTTGATCACGACATGTGATCGTGATCTATATTGCTTAATGCTACGGGATTTAGGGCAGTTAATGATTTATAATTCGACAGTTCTTGGTAATTGATTCGTGAATGATTTTACTATTGATATCGATGGTGTATTTTTGCGAAATTACTCTGTATGTGAGCATTTTAAAAAAAAATGTAGGTACATGTTTTTTTTTCTAGAATATTTACCTTTTTTGCTCAGAATTGTTTGTACTTTCGAACCTAATACACGATAAATTCTGTCCCGACTTATTGTATGGATAATTATGTTTCTAGTGCATGACGTGCATAGAAATTAAAAATCTTCCATATAAAAACGTGACGACCTGGAATGGAAATTTTTGGACAGAATTTTTTAGGGTTCCGTTGCCACCCTAAAAATGGAACCCTATAGTTTCGTCATGTCCGTCCGTCCGTCTGTCCGTATGTCACATGCATTTTACTCAAAAACTACACGATGGATATTGGTGAAATTTGGAATATAGGTGTCTTGTATGAGCAGCTACTTAGTTTGGTAGTAATGAAACTACGATGACAGTTGCGAACAGACTAAATTTATTTTTTAAATTTACTAGCATACCTACATGACGTACGACAAAAAGCGCCACTAGATGGCAGCACTAGTATTAAATTACATTAAGATTTTGTTATAGAGAATATTTATTTCAACACCATCACCTAACAAAATCAAAAAACCATCACCTAAAAAAATAAACTTACAATGCTAAACAGTAGAAATGCCTAATTTCTGAATAAACCTGTAATGTTTAACAGCACTCAAACTTTTGGTAAGGATATCAGCTGGCATTTCGGCTGTTGGCATGTATTTTATATCTACATACTTGTTTGCCACAGCTTCACGCACAAAATGACATCTAATGTCAATATGTTTTGACCTGCGGTGGAACATAGGATTCACCGACAACTTCTGTGCGCTTTGATTGTCATTATATAAAACAATAGTATGACATCTACCTAATATCTCTGTAACAAGATTTTTTAAATACATTGCTTCTTTACACGCTTCTGACATTGCAACATATTCAGCCTCTGTGCTTGACAGTGCCACTGTTCTTTGTTTTCTACATTCATAAGAGATTACACAGTTTGCCAATTTGAAGCAAAATCCTGAGTATGACCGACGGTCATTCACATTTGACCCCCAGTCTGCGTCAACGAAACATTCTAAACTTGAGTTATCTTTTACATAAACTAGACCAAAATTTTTAGTTTTCTGCAAATATCTCAAGATTCGTTTAGCATGTTTCCAGTGACTTTCGTTAAAGCAATTATTAAATTGACTTAAATAACTTACACTATATGAAATATCAGGTCTAGTTAATACTGATAGATACATTAAGCTACCTAACAATTGCTGGTAGGGATATGTTTTATCACAGCCCTGTTCAGACTTTACACATTGTAAATTAACCTCCATTGGAGTATCAGCTGACTTGCTGTCAGCCATATTGAATTTATTGAGTAATTCATTTACATACTGCTCCTGGTCCACTGTTATAATGCCACTTTGAACTTTGACCCTCATACCTAAACACTGTTTCAATTGGCCTAAGTTTTTAATTTTAAAATTTTATTAGCACTTAGCTCTTCGACCAACTGGTTTGTAGCTACTGGACTGTTTGAGAAAACAAAAAAGTCATCAACGAACAATGCTATGATGATTTTTGTATTTCCATCAAACTTGGTAAACAAACAAGGTTCCAATTTTGATTTTTTATAACATAGACCCTGTAAATACTCCTCCACCCTCTGATACCATGCCCTAGATGACTGCTTGAGCCCATATATAGCTCTCTTTAATTTTAACACTTTGTTATTATTTTTACTGCAGTCAGGTAGAACAGGTTGCTGCATGTACACTGTTTCATTCAGGAAACCGTTCAAGAACGCTGTGGTTACGTCCAAGTGCTGGACATCTAAGTCTAGTTTTACAGCTAGAGCAAACAAAAGCCTTAAAGTTGAATATCGCAACACAGGTGAAAATGTCTCATGGAAATCAATGCCTTCCTTCTGTGTAAATCCTTTGGCCACTAAGCGCGCACGATATCTCACTTTATTTTCAAAGTCCACTTTCTTTTTAAAGACCCACTTACACTGAACTACGGTGCTATTCTCGGGATAGTCCACAATTTCCCATGTATCATTCTCCTTAAAAGAATTTAATTCTTCCTTCATGGCTTCCTTCCAAAATGTTGATTCTGGACCATTCAGGGCATCTTCAAGGGTAATACAATCTGAAGCTGTACTTGGATTGGATTCAGTGCACATATTTGAGAATCCATACCTCTCTGGCTTCTTCCTCACCCTCTTCGCTGGTGTAACTGGCACGTCTTGAGCTGGTGGAGCTAGCTGCTCTTCACACACAGGGGCACTATCTCCGCTGGAATTAGACTCAAGTTCGGCATGAACATCGGGGATATCAAAGAATTCCATCTCATCAGACTCGGCCTGCTCCTGTTCACCTCCGGGTTGCTCTTCAGTTTTCACCTCCTTCTCCACAGTCTTTATTTCTGGGCATGACACTTCTATTTGCACATTTTTGCCAATATTCTGCCCCTCCTCAATTACAACAACATCCCTGCTTGTTATAATTGTATTGTTATTAGGGTCATACAGCCTGTACCCTTTAACATCCTCAGCATAGCCAACAAGGATGCATGGTTTCGCTTTCTTGTCCAACTTAAGACGACGCTCCTTTGGAACATGCACCATGACCTTGCTGCCGAAGATACGTAAATGACTGACGTCTGGCTTTCGTCCAGTCCACATTTCGAATGGTGTTCTGTTGTTCAAACCTGATGCTATAGATCTGTTTCTGAGATACACCGCTGTGTGGACACTTTCCGCCCAAAATCTCTTCTCTATACCAGCATCAAACACCAAGCTTTTAGCTTTCTCAACAATGGTCCTGTTGAACCGTTCACATAAGCCGTTCTGCTCGGGAGTATACGGATTGGTTCTCTGATGTACAATACCTGCGTCTTGCAAACATTTATCAAACGCCTTGTTGCAGAACTCTAAACCATTATTCGTTCTTAAGCACTTTATTTTCTTCCCAGTCTGATTTTCCACTAACAACTTGAATCGCTTGAAGTTGTCGAACGCTTCATCCTTGGTCTTCAAGAAATAAACAAAAGCCATTCTAGTAAAATCGTCCACAAGTAGAAGAAAATATCTAGAGCCTCCTATAGACTTGACCTCGAACGGGCCACACAGGTCGCCATGGACTCTCTCAAGTATCTCTGTGCTCCTTGTGCCCACATGAGAAAATGGCAGACGTGTCTGTTTAGCCTCACAGCACACCACACAACTTTCTTTGTTTACATGAAAGTCGTCCTTGAATGACATTCCGGTTACTGCACCCTCATTCATCTTATTCAGGTCGGCACTATTGAGGTGGCCGAATCTGCGGTGCCACACGTCACCCGTCGCCGCTGTCAACAAACAACTCGATTCGACTGTGTTTAGTTTGTAGACACCATCTGTCAAATCAGCTGTAGCAACTAACTCGCTCTTCTTGTTGTAAATGTAACATTTCCCTTCCTCGAATGAAACTCTATTGCCCTTGCGCATCAACTCGCTGACTGACAATAAATTTGTTGCCAAATTCGGTACATACAACACGTCCGTAACTGGAGAGGAGGAGAGGCAGAGAATGGAATCTCATACTGAATACCTCCTGCATCTGTAGTAATAAATACATCGCCACTGCAGTCCACTGGTATTGTAGTTTTGTTAGCAACAACAATTTCATTTACTCGAGGTTTATCCGACAGATTTGTCAACCAATGTTTGTTTGGAGTCATATTACAGCTCGCGCCTGAGTCAACGTACCAGTGCGAACTGCTAAAATTAGCACTCAAAAAAACAGCACTAAATGCATTCGATTGTTTTCGTTTACTTTCAACCATTGTACATTGATTTTTATAGTGTCCGGGCTGTTTACACTTGTAACAGGTTATGTTTTTGTTTGACAACTTGACATTTGTTCTATCCGTAGACACATTTTTGCTAGTGTTGCCAGCTTTCTGCTTCTGCCAACCTTTCGTAGCAAACGCCGCACTACACTCCGTTTCACTCGATTCCATATCAAGCAGTTTCGTTTTAATGATATCTGCGTTAATAGGAATACCTGAGTGCTCAATTGCCATTATCATTGGCGCGAATCTGTCCGGCAATCCCGCCAAAAGTAACGATCCAATCCATTGTTCGTTTATGTCAAATCCCGTACCACTTAACCGCTGTGATGTTTCAACAATTTGAGTCACGTATGATGTCATTGAATCACAATTTTCCAGCCTGATTGATATTAAATGACGAAGTAGGGTTATTTTTCTGGAAAAGCCTCGATCATCAAACATTGATTTTAACTTCTCCCATAAGTCCTTTGTTGTCTTCGTGGTTTTAATATGAACATATAGGGTCGGGTCTATTGTTAAAACCAGCTTCGCTCTAGCCTTTGCGTCCAATTCTTTCATTAACGCGGCCGTATCTGCTGCCGCCGGGGCCGTACCCGCCGCTGCTGCCGCCAAACTTGCTTTACTGCTCAGAGATCCCGAAATGAGGTGTGACATTCCCTCCAAAACGAGCAAATTCTCGGCCGCGAAAGCCCACTCATCATAATTTTCTCTGCCTCTCAATTTTGGCACATTTGCGATAAAGTTCGAAGCCATTATTGCACAACACGACAAAAAACACAATATTCTGGATTAATCTGAATCGAAACACTTTACTTTTTGCAATAGAAATATGGTCTGGGCCCATAACCTAATGAAACTACGATGACAGTTGCGAACAGACTAAATTTATTTTTTAAATTTACTAGCATACCTACATGACGTACGACAAAAAGCGCCACTAGATGGCAGCACTAGTATTAAATTACATTAAGATTTTGTTATAGAGAATATTTATTTCAACAGGTAGTTTAACAACTAAAATAAATATTTTAAGGGGGGGGGGCACTCCATACATGTTACAGAAGCTAAAAAAATTTTTTTCCAGGAAATATTCTTTGCTTCGTCTTGACGGGAGTACTAGTCTGTCTTAGGTTAGGGATATGTATTCGCATTAACCTAAATCAGAAGTGGCGCAGCTACTAGTACCAATTTTGGCATCTCCGGAAGAGCTTAGCCAGCAACCAGAAAGAGCACGCGTTATTCGATAGAGAGAGATGATCGGATGCGATGTGTTCCATCCAGTGGTCGCACTCGAACGTCAGTTTTGTTAGAAAGAGAAACTTCTGTAGGTAGTACGTACTATTACAGACACAAGAGCAGAGAATGTAGTCATTATTCTGTGACTACATTCTCTGCTCTTATAATATAGGTACCTTATTGACTGGACTATCGTAACATTGTAAACTTACTTAATAATCCAACCACATTACTCATTGTTTATTACACTTAGGAAATATCATAGACCACCCAGGTGCGGATTTGCGCGGATTTCCGGTATCGAGTGCGGAATATGAAGCTTTCTACAAAGATACCGGTAAGTTCCGTACTTAAGTTTTTTATGCTGCTCGAGTGGTGGACAAGCATACGGCTTGAGCTTAAGTATTCGTAAAGTATGCTCCTTTGCAACGCCATCGCCAAAAGCATCACGTGCGTATTGCCGACCGGTTTCAAAACCAGTTAAAGCTGCGACCACACCGCGGCTCGAAAGACGTTGACGCACCGTAAACGCAGTGACGTGGCACATGCATTACGTTTTTAACACGTGCCTTCAACTCAAAACCGGTGCTAAAAATACATGGATAGTGCGTGAACACCGAATTTTAAGCACCGGTTTTGACGGCACGCGTTAAAAACCGTGACGCAGGAGTCACGTCACTGCGTTTACGGTACGTCAACGCCTTTTGAGCAACGGTGTGGTAGCAGATTTACTTCCCTTTTATATAACCCCATACCCCCTATAAACTGGTAATCTCTAAAAGCTTACAGGGAAAACCGCTATATTTTCTACTAACCTATTATCAATCAAGCATTTCTACAACTCGCACGAGTAGTCAGATAAAAATATTTGCTAGACACCTTATAAGATAGCTTAAAAGATAGTTTTAATTAAATTTATAAGCTTGCTTTAAAATTTGGGACTAAACCGAGAGAGAATATAAACTTTCTAGGCAAACAGCTTTATTTCGAATTCGATGCAACATAACACCCCGTTTTAGATCGTCGTAATACAGATCACACAACGTAAGTTTGCTTCTATGAATTTAGCTACTAGTAGACTTGAGGCTAACTTCACACTTCCAATTCAGTAGTGGCCCCGACTAAACCTGCTTGTAGGATTGTAAGCCCCCCACTTGGCCAGGATTCTTATACTCTTGGATAAACTATTAAACCTATTAAACTCGGGGAGCAAGAGCTCCCCGAGTTTAATAGTTTTAATAGGTTAAGTCAGGTCCCAAAAACAACTAAAAAATAAATTGCAGACTTGTAAATTGATTCGCACCATGTATGTTTGCATTGTTAATGGGAGGCGCGCTCAGGGAAGAGCACCAGCAAGACTATCTGACTCCATTAAGAAGTTGGTTGGCGGCAGCATGCAGAACGCGATCCATACGGCCTATGGCCGCACCCTTTGGAGATTAACAATGTGTGGTCGCGATCCTCAGTAATGAGGGAACGAAGAAGAAAAATAATGTTTGCATTTGTGAAGTCAGCCTCTAGTCTACTCTTAGCTTAATTCACATACAGAAACTTATGTGGCAAAATGCTTGCCTATTACGCATGAAGTTTGCTACGTCACCGTTTGATATATCGCCCTTTATCTACAGATGACGTAAACAACTATACGACATATTAGTAGCTGACATTATTTATCGTAGCGATAAAGGTCTTAATGATCGATTTATCGATACAATGCTTACTTTACATACATTTTTGTTAAACTTAGAATAAATCAACTAGTTGACTAGTGTTTAGTATAAAATCGTCAACAAGTCTATAAGAATGAATGCGTTTAATAATATTACAGTGTGATAGTTTTGTTTACATTAAACAGGACTTCTTGACTTCAATCACCTACTGAGAAGCAGTAGAGTTTACGACAGAAAAAGGGTAACGCAATTTGCTAGGTGAGACAATACGATGCGGGACACAACAACTTGGAACATCGAGGTCGCTCCAAGAAGTTGTAGGTAACATTAAGGGTCTGCTAGACCTTATGTTTGGTGTGACAAAAGTAGTGCCTTCAACTAGTCATGTGCAAAAAGTGTAATTTAAGAAAATATTGATATGCATCTCTCGTTCATTGAGACGTAGCTATACCACTCTTTTAGTTCAGTAATTCAATTTACATCAGTTAATATAGATGTTGTCCGTATCAGTCGTGCGTATTTCTTTTACGAAACTATTAAGCGATTCAGTCGATCTTATGTTTCAAGAACAAGAAACCGAAATATTCTTGCGCCATTGCAAAATTTTCAATTTAAAATACAAAAGTAGCCAAGGCAACGAGAAGATGGATACATGAACGGTGAACAGAACTACTGAATTATTGAAATATATGAATTAGAACTGAACTATTGAATGAAGGAGTGACACTGACGGTATCAGCGTAATTCGTCCCATTCGTTTTACGTTCAATTCGTATTTCGTCTCATTCTATATTCGTCACACATTCTTTATTAAGACTATTCTTTATACATAAAGAATGTGTGACGAATATAGAATGAGACGAAATACGAATTGAACGAAAAACGAATAGGACGAATACTGATATACGTCATTTAAATCATTAATTCAGAAACTACTCATGTCTACCTTCAAACCGTCACGCCAAATAGGCGCATTAAGGCGTCGAGTTGCGAAAAATTTGCTCGCGTAAACCAACACCCTATAACCATTACGATGCAAAAGTTAGATGCTAAGTTTTGTCGCAGAGCCAATGGCCGATGGCGCAGACGGAATGGAAACCGCGAAGGACTCGCCCTGTGCGACGACCTCCTTCAAATAGATTGACAACCTGAAGAGAGTGGCGAAGAAAGCGAGGACCAGGTATGGTGGCGCGAACTGGGGAATGCCTGTGTCCAGCAGTGGACGACGGGCTGAAGATAATGATGATGATATTAAGGTAGGAATTTACTTGATAAAAGCGTACCATTTGCATACATGCAAGTACGTATACGATGTACGTCTTACAGCACTCGTTTCAAATACGTCAAGTAGGGAGGAGATTGTCCTTAATCATTAATTCGTGACTACATTACGTGGACCACTATTGATCTTTATGCCTTGATCTCTGCAGCAACGTTGCGTTCCCAGATCTTTCACAATGTGAAAACATTTTGCATTGTACTCTGAAGCCCAATAGATTATGACCTACTTTAAGACTTACAAATTGAAACAACTGAGCCTTTAACTTAAGCTAGTTAGGTTTTCTTGCGATAAGGAAGACCTTGTTTGCCACGTTTTGGTATAAAAAAATAATAGCTACCCCAAAACTGTTCACAAGACTAGAATCCGTATAAAACTGAGCAAACTACAAACAGATGTTAACTCGTTTATAATAAAGTTGCACAGAGTATTACACAGAGAGATATCCTGTTTGCTATTGACACAGAAAATAACATAGCGAATGCACCGGCTCAAAGGATTATGTGTCTTCGGCTTACCCCTCGGGAAATCTCTCGATGCACCACTGCATCTAGGTTGCTGTATGTTAAGCCGGCCATACACGGGAAGCTCGAGCTCGGAAATTATACTTAACCGGTTCAAAATAGCAAGTAATCTTCTATTGATTGACATACACAAAAGCGTCAAAGATGCTCTAAAAAGCTTTATTTTAGATACCATTAGCCCGTAAACCCGCGTGCGTTACTCTAATCCTGAGGGTAAAAACGTCTATATATTTTTTTAAAGTGACCCAAATTAATAAAGATAAAAGAACAAGAATACAATCTTGTATAAAATTTGTATTGTAAAATATAACTATGTTTTTACAACAATCACGTTGCGTCACTCACTGATTACGATGTGATTGCAACGAAATCGTTTTAGCTCAATACCCAAGCGTATAAAGCATAATATAAATCAGTATTGGAAAATATGTTTCTGTCAAAAAATGTTTTTGTGACATGCGGCCAAACCACATAGATATTTTGACTAAGGAGTAGCTTTTGTGAAGTTAGGGCTTGTAGAGTTGGGGCGTGTAGAGTCATAAACTTGGCTCTACATGAGATCTAATAACGTTTTGGCAGTGCGAGGTATACCTATTTATGGTATCGTCTTGGCAACATTTTACATGAAAATATTTTTGGTGGGATTAAATTGACTAAACGGGACTGCATGATACGAACTTCGTATATATATATATAAGTTCGGAGTGCTTAAAATGTTTACCTACTAACCTTCACTAGTGCATTTATAATGTTTTTCCTGGACAAAATATGTTTTGTATCTCAATTGAATTGAGTAAATCGGCGTTCTCTAGGTAAGCATACTCTACCATCAACTATGGCCTACCTATAGGTTGAAAAAGTTGAAAAAAAAATCCTACGCACAAATATTACTTCAGTGGCTACAATGGTTGACAATGGCTGCTTACATAATTTGGACGATTAATGTATGTTCAAAGATTAGCTACTCATTTAAGGTAAATGTCCGAGTGCTCGTCGCTGTACTAATATTCGTCACCCATATTTTGATTAGGATAAATAAGATAAAATTAAAATTACATTTGTAGCCGATGAGATATATCCGTGGCTTTGATATTTTACTCGTAAATTTTACAATAAAGAAGATATTTGACAGGGCTGACATCTATTGGGACTATCAGTTTATTTCATAGTCCCAATGCTTGTCATCCTCTTTTTAGGATCCCATAATCAAAATGACTAAAGCGGACCGCTTATAATTTTGTCATATCTGTCTGTATGTTCGTCGGTCTGTCTGTCCTTAAGTCACAGCCGTTTCATTCAGAAAATGTAAAATATAATATACTGAGATGACATTTATTGGGACTGCCGGCAAAGAGCACCTGACATTTACTCGTACAATCAGATTGACCAACATTTTTATTATTTTTGAGTATAGTAGAAATTCTTTTTCTAGAGCGAATTCACTTAGCTTTGTACCTGACGAACAATACTCATTATCTGCATTGTTAACTGTGGCCACAACTTCGACTTCGAGATGTAAGGCATTATAGTGCACATATTTTTTACACTAAATTAGTCTTTAAGTCGAGCAAAATAAGGTCTACTCTTAAACAAAGAGAACACAGATGTTGGTCCCTTCGTAAGTGAAAGAGCAGCGAAGTACGTATCGATGCTTAGAAAGACGAACGATGTATTCTCTTTGTTTAAGTGTAAACCTTAATTCGTTTGACTTAAAGACTAATTTAGTGTAAAAGCTATTTGCACTTATAGTGCCTTACATTTCGAAGTGGTAGTGGTGGCCACAGTTAACAATGCAGACAATGAGTATTGTTCGTCAGGTACACAGCTAAGTGAATTCGCTCTAGAAAAAGAATTTCTACTGTAATTTCGGTATGATCAGGATCACCATATAAAACAGACTCCATTTATCAAAAATAAAGGTCATATTTCCCAAATACATTCATTTATACATCTAAGCAAAACGTTAGATGTATAAATGAATGTAATATTGCGAAACCAATAAATATTTTCTGTTGACCTGTCGGGGACTCGGACGTTTACCTTATATACCTACCCTTAGATATATCTGTAGTCAATATACAACTATCTTATACACTATACTTTATTGCGCACCTTACAAACATTTTAATTACTAAAGTACCTACTTAGGTCGAATCGAGCGTTGAAGCAAATGACCATAAGGAAAGGATGGAAATCTGTTTGCAAGATTTTTATGAATAAGCAAAAAGTAGGGTTTATCCCTTAAATTAGAAATGTGCCTACATCAGGATGTACTATACAACCCCTTGGACCGTCATTTTAAATTTCCAGCCATTTCTTGCATTAATTAATTACAATACGGCTTAAATTTTAATGCAATAGGTCCTGTAAACCCAAGTTAAATAGTGGGAATGCAGATATTAAATTGTAGTTCAGAGCATGAAAAAATACTCAGTAACATCCAAAAAATCTAGTAGCGCAAGATATATCGTTACACATTTTTATTAACATAGGCACAAAGATGTTTGACGATGTATATGGCACTTTGAATGTTAGAGACTATTTGATGCTGGCTGTACAATCTAGTGTACACTCAAATAAATTAAATATTTAGCAGTTTAATCGTCTCCTTAATTTGTTCGTATTTATTTGTATGTTCGTGGGTCATCATTTGTCGCGTCACGCCGGAAAATAGTAACACTACCAGTTTTAGAATTATGTAAACCTGCTAAACATTCAAGTTCCTTGAGTGTACTTCAATTTTTAAAAACTGATACAAACTGAAAATAAACTTTCAAAAGTGTACGTTGTCTGCTCTTAACTGGAAGAACTTAAGAATGCATATTGCATCCGGATAAAGAGCAATACATTAGGTGGATGCATCAGTGGTGTACCTTTTTTGAAACTTTTATCCATTCTCTTCTATCAAAGTGAATTTAAATAAAACTTTACGGATTGTTATTCAGCTTTATGTATATGGAAAGGAAATTTAACGTACGGGGAGTATTTAGAAGGAAATACGATTAAGCTAATGCTTAAATACACTTCTAAAGGTAAGTGCAATGATTTGTTTAAGTTGAAAACACATGTAGTTTTCGAGTTCACGTGCAAGATTTCGTCATGGAAGGCTTTTTAGGTCTGGAATGAAATTATGATGATTATGATCAGCGATCTACTTGAAAGAATACAAATAAAATACTCGAAGTTACAAATATTTCGGAGTAGAACTTACCTAAATAATAATAACAACCAATTAGATCTTACGTAGGTACCTACCTAAGCATAAATTTGTCTCTTTTATGATGCAAATAAGAAAATTTTCTTTATCCTTTTATCTTGAAAGCATTGTAGGTACCTACACCGTATAGGTAACTAATCTATAGCTTTAGTTATTGTTACTGTTTTTCCGTAAATAAAAATATGTAATCAAAATAACGAAATACTTATAAATATCTTTATAAAACGTTTAAGTTACCAATGAATGGTTGGTAACTAAGTGCCTGTTCACACTAGCGATCCTTTTCGGCGATTTGCCAGCGATTTCTATACAAACTCGAACGCGGCGATCTCGATCGAATTTGTATAGAAATTGCTGGCAAATCGCCGAAAAGAATCGCTAGTGTGAACAGGCACTAACTATTGTGAAACCGATTCCGATCATACAGAGCAGCCATACAACCGCCAAGCAACCCCACCACACTGGGCACTCGCCCCACTAGAAGAGTTTCCCACTTTCCCGACCGGCGTGAAGTCGGCCACACTGCGGTGGGCGGGGCGAGGGCGGGGCGGGGTGTGGCACCAACTTCAGTGAGCGGCCAGCCGCCGGCCATGTAGCCTGTATGCCACTCCGAGCCGCGGTTTCCCGCGCTCGCGATCTTTTAAAAAAATCCCTATGATTGACACATTTTTCAAAGCGACCAATCAACAGGTGAGCCGCACGCATCTATAATTAAGCGACTGACCTTTACCTACACTATTTGTCGCAGCTCATGACTTATTCATCCCCTTTTTGCGTCGCAAAAGTACATAGAGGCTGTGGTTAAACTCTACTACTCTACATATGAGCCTTAGTTCGTTGCGGCATCGTCGATTTTCGCTTGAGGGTCGGAGATGTTCGTAGGAACGCACATATGGTAGATATTATAATTGACGCCGCATTGTTCTTTGCAATTTGAGCCCGGGAGCGTTCGGCATGCGTTCGATGGCAAAAACCCATACGTGAGTCGAAAGAATCGATAGATTATAGTTTTTGTGCGAACCCGGCTAGCCGGACGACATTGTTCGCGTACGAACGTACGTCAATTAGAGATAATGACGAACGGTAAACTAAAACGAGTACGCGATTGTTTTTAGATTTTTAAAGCTGTTGATTTAATGGCTAATTTCTTGTGCTTTATCGTCATTGGCAATTAAAAGCCTACCAGTAATATATGAGGGCTAGACATGCTAGAGAATTTCAAACACAGGGTTTTTTCAAGAGTAAAGTATCTTTGCCAATCAATTAAAACAAAAGCTTAATAAGTATTCTTGCCGCGCTTTTGTGAAAAAATAAATCGTCATTGTCTGCCATTTCATAATGGAGCAGTTCGTTTAGAGAAACGTGACCAGTTTATGATTTATAATCATCATCATCGTCCTATAGACATTGTTGATCGAATTGTTAAGACATTTGAAAGCACAAAGTCTGTAAAGATTAACAGACTACGAGTGCGTCGCCGATACATAACAAATCATAGGGATATTTATTTGGTAGCAGAAAGTGTAAAGAAACGTTTAACACGTTGATAGAGAGAACTAAGAATATTGCCTCAATTTCTTCAACTAATATATATAGCTTACTGCGCTGGTAAACCAAGATCATGTTTCACCAGTACCTACATGTTTAAGTTATTTAGCAGCAAACAACTAAATATCCAATCATCTTTACAAACTTTCACATTTATAATATTAGTAGGATGAAACATATGTTATAAATTACATCAAACCTAAAACTAAAGATTAAACTAAAAGTTCAAAGTAAATGCAATTAAAAGTAGGTACATATTTCATTCCAAAAATCTATCTCTAAAATAAGCCCCTAGCAAAATGTGATTTTATATTTTTTCTCAAAAAATATCTGTAACGTAACGACTCATTCTTTGCCATCCTGGTGGCAAAAAATATTATGTTAACTCTCATTGTGGATTATACTTACTCTTTGGGAAGGATACAACAATTATGAATTCTTTAGCGCTATTTCCTTTCTTGTATTAAAACATAATTGAGAACAAAAAACGTTTACCTCATAAAATGTACTGGGATACGAAACGTATTGGGATAAGGGGCAAACCACTGGACCTACTGTGTGACTACCTCTCTGGAAGTAACCAAAAAGTCAAGATCGGAGACTACGTTAGCGAAGACTCTATGGTTTTCTTTGGGGTACCTCAGGGCAGTATGCTGGGGCCCACATTGTTCCTTATTTATATAAACGCACTTACCAATATTCACATACAAGATCGCTATGTCATCTCGTATGCGGCTGACACTGTCGTCGTATTCACGGGTGACAGTTGGGACTCAGTACACACCAGTGGCGTGGCGTCCATAGAACTCGATTCCCATCAGCTTGCCTAATATTAGGCAGTTCAGCAATTAATTCTAATGCTCTTAATAGAAAATTGAAGCCAAAGCTGCTCCGGCTTGCCCAAGGATTTCTTCAACGCCACGCCACTGGTACTGGTACACACTGTTGCTGAAAAGAGACTACAAAGGGTCAGCTCATGGCTAATATCTAACCTACTCACACTGAACACGGACAAGACTAACTACATCTGTTTTTCTAAAACAATTAGTACTCAACCATCTCTAGGACTTAATCTTAAAATTCATCTCTGTAATCGAAATGACAGACACTGCAACTGCTCTAAGATAAAAAAAGGTTAGTTCTACCAAGTACCCAGGTATATTTTTTGATGAACGACTCTCTTGGCACCCGCATTTAGATTATTTAAACAACAGAATATGAAAACTGATCTGGCTATTCAAAATTCTCAGACACGTGGCTGCAGTAACTCAGTTACACCAAATTTATATATCGCTGGGACAATCAATAATGACGTACTTTATTCCAATCTGGGGTCGAGCTTCCAAGACTAAATTTCTAGAAGTTGAGAGAGCGTCAAGGCGTACTTAAAACTATGTTTCGTAAACCCTTTCGATATCCTACCACTGATCTCTACAAAGAATTCAATTCTAAAACTACACAAAACGCTTCCGTACAATGACAAACCACCGACTCAAATACAAAGAAGGGCAGCAAAGGTTGTACCCCCAAACAAATCTGTCTTTGCAAGAAGGCAGTTTGGTGTACAGTCTGCATATTAATATAATGCATTAAACAGTGTGAAACACATAGCTTGCGACTTGATGAATGTAAGGAGATAATCAATGCACGGTTAAGTGAAATCGATTATATAAAAACTGAAGAACTGTTGTGCTGGGCTCCTAGAAATTTTAAATTTAATATGGTGAAGTGTTTAAGACCGCTTATTGTTTACCACTGTGTTTATATAAGTTGGCAATGTAATTTTCTTTTGGTGTGCAATAAAGTATGATTGTATTGTGTATAGGAAGTTAATTACAACGATGTAAATTAATTAAAATAAGTTATGTATAAAATGATATCTTTTAGTAAAGGTGTATCATCACACTAATATAAAATAAACTTAGGTAGGTTAAATTAGGATAAAATAAGTAAAACCTGTTAATTTGGACTAGTGCATTGTTACCACGTACTTTTTTTTTGGAACAGCGAGACGTCCCAACACACAGGTAAGTATATACAATATATACCTACTGGGAAGCCTCAACCTTGCCTTGTTTTTGTAACCACTGTATTTGAAAAACGCAAAAACATTTTTATAAAGAATCTCCTTTCATTTATAATTTGACTAAGCATTTTCATCCTGCTGCAGATTAAAAACTGGCGAAATTTCTTTACCAAAAACGGAATAATCATTTTTCCTCAGTCATTTCCTTTTTAGAAATGGGACTATTCTGTGAGCCGGAAATTCAATTTAGATTAGACGAAATAAAAAACGTGGAGGTAATTTTAAATGATTTTATAAATGTCTAAATAATAATGGTCTTACCGACCGACATCAATCGAGCCCAAAAGCACTTTCAGGTGCGCAACGTCCATAGACGTCGAATATGTAGGCTTAACAACGCTTAATTGAATTTATGTCACACTTGGCCATAAAGTGGCTTTTACCGCACGCCACGCGTACGGAAAAAGCCTCGCTTGCAGCTCGGGCCGCAAACATCTGCGATCTCGGCCTTTCTTTATTTTACCACCCTAGTTGTGTAATGTACTATTACCGTGCACGAAAGTGTTAGGCTACATTTCCACCAGGGATGTGCGAGGATGCGTAGCGAGGGATGTGTTTGTCATGAACCAATAGAAACAGCTCAGCGGAGCGAGGGGTAAATTAAGTGTTTCTAGTGGTTCATGACAAACACATCCCTCGCTACGCATCCTCGCACATCCCTGGTGGAAACGCAGCCTTAATGAGTGCCAGACACACAAATGGCCGCTTCGCTCTGTCTTTGACATTCTCGTCAGATATTTGTCATGTCCTTTGTCTGTACATTTTTCCACCTTGTTTTGGATCCGTCCTGGATCTTGGTCCAGCTGGAATCTAGGATGTTGTCTGGATCCGGGTAGCCGCCAAAGTCAAAGATTTTATTCTTCAATTTAGGCGTAGTAAAAATGCACCCAGGGCTCGGAACCGGTATATTTTGAATAATTTTATGCTTTTTATGTAGAGCTCAATGATGTATTTAAGTCATGATTTCTTCGATTGTCCGGTAAAAAATTAAATAATTAACGAAAAGAACGGAAAGAATACCGGTATTTTTGTATGGAACAAATACCGGTTTCTGAGCCCTGATTACAGGTGCAATGAGGGCTCAGGTACATAGATATGTATGTCATAATTTATCATCGGTTCCAAGGTGAAACCTCTGCCCGAGAAAACGTAAGAAACTCGGCGAGATATTATTTTTTCAAAAGGGTCAAAAATCGAGCGTTTAAACCGCCTCACCTATGTGGACACATTTTCGTCGAGGTAAGGGCCCTGCACCCTTACTCCTTACAGATAACCGTGGCTAGATAACTAGTGAACTGTGAAGATTTTTTTTCCTTGGAGATAACTAGTTATCTCCGAGGATTTTATATTCTTTGCAGATAACTTTTTTTTTTAACAGTTTTCTGTGAGGAAAATCCAATCCTTGTAGATAACTGGTTTCCTCCAAGGATTTTATATTCTTTGCAGATAACTATTATTTTTTTAAGTTTAGCTAGCTAGCTATCTCCGATGAATACAATTTAATCTCAGAAAACTTAAAAAAATAATATTTATCTGCGAAGAATATAAAATCCTTGGAGGTAACCAGTTATCTACAAGGATTGGATTTTCCTCACAGAAAACTGTTAAAAAAAAAAGTTATCTGCAAAGAATATAAAATCCTCGGAGATAACTAGTTATCTTCTAGGAAAAAAAATCTTCACAGTTCACTAGTTATCTAGCCACGGTTATCTGTAAGGAGTAAGGGTCCCTGCAATGTTTTGTGGCGTTTTATTCTATTTGGTAGTGAGTGATGGTATAATAAATAGCCTGATACCCCATTAAAATCAGCAGGGATTTAAAAAAAATGAGTCCACAGAAGTGAGACTGCTTAAACGCTAGATTTATGACCCAAAACAGTCATACAATATTCATAATTTAACAATATCATAAGTACTCTTATATCACAATTTAATAAATACTTGACAGTTATTAGCAACGTAGCTGCACTTTAAATTTGCCAAAGAATCATCATCAGAATGAATGCCCCTACGTTCATTTATAAGTTGTATCTTTCTCTAGAAGTCAGTTTTCTTTGACCCTAACCTAACCCCTTTTCTGTAATGAACCATAAATTATTAATTGATTGATTGGTTATCAACTCGCCGAAGTGTCAATCAAAAGAGCATGCAACTATTGCAACGTCAGGGTTTACTCCTCGTTTTGTTTTACCTCTGTTAAAAAAGGGTGCTAACAGCTGTCACGGCGTAAACAAACGTTTACATTTAAGGTCTGAGTGCTTGACATCACTGTCTCAGTAGTTGTCATCTTGAATATTACCAATAGAGGCAAGGTCTGAATTACTGAGCATTAGCGTGTCAAAACAGTAAGGTCCTAACCTTACTAAATACACAGATATTTCCACGAACATTCCCAACTTCTTCAGAATGTTCTTCTGCTCGCCGATTCTATCCACCAGGGCTCGAAACCGGTTTTGCAAAAGCCCCAAAATGGCCCAATATTTTTAATTATTTTGTGCTTTTTATGCAGGGCTCAATAATGTAGTTAAGTAATGACTTCGTATTATTAGGTTGTCCGATTAAAAAATGAAATTATAAACCAAAGAACGAGAAGAACGGAAAAATACCGGTATTTTTGTATGGAGAAAATACCGGTATCCGAGCCCTGTATCCGACACTAACCATAAGCCAGCCATATCCAGGAACCATTTTTACGGCGGCACGATTTTCAGTAGTCACAGCCATAACGACTAAAACGCAACACAATTAAACGCTTATCACCACCTAGCACCACAGATAATAGAAATAGAAATAGCGGCACGTCTGCATCTTAGTACGCAAAGCCGCCGCGAGATACCGCGCGCGTCGATTAGATGCGTGCGCGCAGGATTTACTGCGCACCGACTATCCCGCCGCTCTAACTCAGAATGATGTAAGTGCGCTTTAACTTGGAAGCGATTGCGTCTTTTCTGATTAGCGGTGCACTATCGCGCACTATAAATTAGAAATTCGTTAGATAGAGACGTCTGCGCGATTCCAATTATTTCGTCTATTGATGCGACGATTGTGGTGTTGTGGTTTATTAAGGCTTTTGTTGCGAAATAAGTTTGACTTAGGTTGCTTGAAAATATACTCTGTTGGATGATGAATGGATAGGGAAACAAAAAAGTTCTTTCCATTCCGTTAAACATTGAAGATAAAAGAGTATTATCTATGGTTAGATAATATTATGATATAGTATCCAATATAATGGTTATTTTAGGTACTTTATGTTAATGAAGGAAACTGACAAAAACGTATTAAATATAGGAAAAAGTGATTTAATAAATAGGTAGAATCAGCAATAAACCCGTCTGCTGTTAACCATTGAGCGGTTTTGGATTGAAATTTGTTATCATTTCTTGATTCGGTTTGCTGTAAATAATATCCCACCAAAAACATTCTGTAAAAAACTAGCCAAGTCTCGATGGAGCTGCTTGTTTATCTCTAAAAAGTAATGAAATCTAGACAAAGTCGTGCCAAGTCTAAGGTTCCTTACTGCGATTTCTTTATTATTATAGTTAATGTTGTGTGACTTGGCTGTTGAACATTCTTTATACGTTAGTGGGTAAAAGTCCTCCAAAGTCCTCCAAGGTACTCCAGATCTTCGATTATCCTAGTTTTTATAGTTTTCCCTTTATGTGGCCATTAAACCCTAACTCTGTACCAAATTTCAGCTCTCTGAGTTTATGGGAAGTACTAGTTCTATTTTGATGATCATGAGTGAGTGTCATAAATGCGAAACTTTGCTTTCGCTTAACTTCGGAACGAAATGACCTACAGACTTGAAATTTTGGATTTTAAGTATGTGATTATCCACTCACTTGCTTTGGGATTTTAAAAATGGCAGCCTAAATTGTTTCGCCTTTTATGACAAATGCCGGCGCGATGTCGAGTTTAATTCAAAAATTCATAATTTGGCTTCTACTGAACCATTTGGTAAGATTTTTTTACACTAAAAAGCCAAAGAAACAAAGAATTTAATTTTGTTACTCATTATATGAGTTATTATAGTAAAAATAATTATATAAAATGCGTAAAGTTGACGCATTGATAAAGTTGACGACTTCGAGGAGAATTGTATTTTTAATAAAAAATCTAAAGCGATAACCCTGTTTGTTTTTAAATACATTAAAAAGTAGATTAAATTACCTTTCTTTTGATACCAAATACTGTACAAGTGTTCGTATAAAATTCTATGGTAAACATCACTTCATTTAAAATAGACACGCAAGAAAAACGGAAATACGGAACGAAACCGTTCGCCAGGTTTAGTATTTATTTATGGATAATTTAGAAGCGTAATAACTAAAATATTGTCCTAGTTAGAACAAACAACTAATAATCTTAAATTCAGATTTTACTTATTTGGCAACTAGCATGTTAATTGCGGTTATAAAGTCAAAACAACAACAAACACAATGTACGTACCTCCTGAACTTTCGTTGGGCCGATCAAAAACATGATAGAAATAACTTAAAATCACGTCATCACCTTAAATTAACACATTATAAATCACAGTTTGTAACCACAACACAACATTACACAATTAGAAACCTTAAATACACATAATTACACAGATTTTATGATAAATAAACACGCCGGTATACATTTTTCGCAACACGTGACTGGTTCGCGCTCGTACTGACGAAAAAAACAAAACAAAGATGGCTGCTACATCGGCAGCCCAGCCGTTAAGGTCGCGGCACAGTGCGCGCAACACAGAATTTACCTATGCATGCAGTACTTTAAAAATTGAGCATACGTTATTTTCAGTAATAACTTCTATAAATAATTGTTTGGTGAATAAAACTTTGTAAAAGCAAAAGTTTTGTCTACTTTTGATTAAATTTACTTTTCTGTTTGTACTTGCTAGACATTATTAAATTTATTTTTAAGTAAATGTAGAACTAAAAGGTAATTCAATTACTATATTGTGAGATTGGTGCTTTTTGATTGTTGTGTATGGTGCTGGCTACTAGGTAATAAGATACGATTGAACGTGGTCTGTTTTGAATTGTTTCTAAATGGTAAAAAAATAACATACAACGCAGTGTGAATGCTGACGTGAATGTAAAAACGTGTAATAAATGATTTAATAAAAACATTTGTTATGACGAATTTTTTTCAACGTCAACCCAGTCCGAGAGGAACATTTAAAGATATGTTCGTGATTTTGACTTGAGAAAAAAGTATGAATCGAACAATAACTACATATATGTACATACGTTGTTTGTAAAATAATTGTATACTGCGTAATAAGTGCATAATTTTTGACCGACTACGCAATTTTTTTGTATTATGTAATTTTTAGACAGGCATATATTGTGCAATAAGGTCAAATAAAATCTTCCTAGTGTATCTATCTATTCTAAGCAGGTTGAAAAAATTAAATGTAACTTGAAGGGCAACTTCAACCACGTTACACATTTTAGGTAATTGCCCTTCATTTGACGTGCGTTTCTTCAAAGTTCCATGGAATGTTAGTATCAGATTAATTGAGAACTAGTGTCCGACCGAAGATTCGGTTTCGGTTTCGGTTTCGGCCAGTTTCGGCCAAAAATCATGTTTCGGCCAGAGTTTCGGTTTCGGCCAAAAAGCAGCCGAACCTTTCGGCCGGGCCGAAACTTACAACATCGTACTTTCGGGTCGCGTTCGGGTAACGTAGGGTGCGCTCGGCACGGCTGACAATATGGCGTCGCTCGCCTAACTCCGCCGGCCACTGAATCAGTGCTCTTTGCTCGTGTAGTGACAGTGACGCTTGTGTTTGTTCCCCGAATAATCATCCTCCTGCCCTTATCCCATTTAATTGGGGTCACCGCAGCATGTTTTTTTCCTTCCATACCTCTCTATCACCCGTCATCTCGTCACTCACCTCCTTTCTATTCATATCGTCTCTCACGCAGTCCATCCACATTCATACTTTATACCCTTCTAGTCACATGGTTATCATCCCTCCGCATAACATGTCCATACCACCGTAGTCGATTTGCCATTATAGCATTTCTTTTAATTTAATATAGACATGTATGATATTATGATTATCATATTTTAATAATAAACTTTTTTTTTTATTATATACTATTTACTATTATTACCAATTCGCTGTCTCAGTATTACAGTTAATGTAACATTTAAAATTTTTCACCTTTTAGGGAAGTTAAATTTTAACCCAGTGTCACTATAGCAATGTTGAAATTTCATTCGATATGAACGTAATATTAGGCTGGCGAGATGTTTCATTAATCTAGTATTTGGAAAGAACGGCCCACTGACATTTTTATTCAACGTTTTAATCACGTTTATAAAAGGTTCGGTTTCGGCCGAAACTAAAATCAAACCGAACCTTCGGTTTCGGTTTCGGCAAAAAAACATGTTTTGGTCGGACACTATTGAGAACTAGATCTTAGTGCAGCGCCGTCGCGCCACCGTAACAAATTGCGGATTGTTTTCTCGCTCGCACCCGTAGCCCGCCCGCATTAGTTCACTCAGTCGCGTCGAGTATTTAGGCGGCGTCGTCGTTTTTATCGACTTCAATTGATGTTTATTACGCAAGTGAAAGATATACATAACAACTATAAACAATCTTCCACGACACACATACACAATTTTAGGTGCGAAATTGAAAAAAAACAATTACGGTGGTTTATGTCCTCCGTTCGTTTATTAGAATAAAATACAGGTTATCTTGGTATAGAAATGTGGTTTTCTGCATTTCCTCTTACAAATCAGGCTTAAATAAAAATATTAAGATCCAAAGCCACGCCGCTGCCGCGAAATTTGCCGTCAGCGCTCATATCTATTGAGAACTAGGGTTTAAATTGATGGGCGTGAGGTGAGAGTGATATTTAAACCTGTCTAGTTATTGCTGTTCTTCGCCCCTCATGCATCCCTTGACCTCCACTCTAGGTATTGGCTGTGAATATAAAGTTGTAACATGTGACAGCTCGTCATAAAAAAAGTGTGGTGTAGAATAAAACAGCAATGGACATAATTCAAAAAGTTTATTAATGTCGGCCATAATGAGCATCAAATTGATCAATACTAAATAATAAGATAATATAAATAAAGTGTTGACAGCGCTTTTGTTAAATAAAATAAATAAATAATAAATAAATATTAGGGGACAATCTTACACAAATCGAACTAGCCCCATAGTAAGCTCAATAAGGCTTGTGTTATGGATACTAGACGACGATATATTTAATATATACAAATACTTAAATACATAGAAAACATCCATGACTCAGGAACAAATATTCGTGCTCATCACACAAATAAATGCCCTTACCGGGATTCGAACCCAGGACCTCCTGCTTCGTAGGCAGGGTCACTACCAACTACGCTAAAGGGGTCGTGTTCCAGCATACATAATGATTTGGCTAGTTTTTACCAAGAAACTATTCTTTTATATTATTGTAGTACATTACTCAACTAAAGTGGTAATAGTATATTATGCCACACCTGGCCATAGAATGGCTTTTTCTGCACGCTGCGCGCACGAAAAAAGCCGCTTTCTGGCCAAGTGGAGACATAAAATGATGTACACAACACGGGAGGTAATAAAGAAAGCCCTCGATCGCATATTTACGTCCCTCGCTTGCAGCTCGGGCCGCAAACTTCTGCGATCTCGGCCTTTCTTTGTATTACCACCCTAGTTGTGTAATGTACTATTACACAACTAGGGTGGTAATACAAAGAAACTCCGAGATTGCAAAAGTTTTGTAAATATGCGATGCGATCGAGGGCTTTCTTTATTACCTCCCGTGTTGTGTACATAATTTTATTGGCTAGAAAGTGGCTTTTTCCGTACGCGCAGTGTGCGGTAAGAGCCACGTTTTGGCCAGGTGTGGCATAAATATACCTTACAATGAAATAACTTAACATGCCTTCGTTGCAGACTCCATACTTTTTTTTACAATCGCATACTGCGCACTGCGCGTCAAAACGAATCAAATGAGCCCGAGCATGGCGGATTTATTTTGCGTAATGTGGATTATTCTATCTATGGCTGTCATATTATTTCATCATTGTCTGATTTACATGTCCTTGGAAAGTTTGCTTCAGTTTAATGAAAACCGGGAAGTGGTCAAATTTAACTTGCAAGATTTAATTACACAAAGGCAGACAGACACCGAGGCAGGTGAAACTAAACAAAAGTTGGTTAAAACATTAAGTAGCGTATAACATAAAAAAAGATAAGTTCGTTGAACCAAGGTTGAGGTGATCGGTCTATTTTCCAACCAAAAGAGGGTGATTGTTTATTTTATTTCTACGGCATTAATTATATTTCAAATGTATGGTATTTTATTTTATGGTTTAATACATGTGGGGGCACGGCAGTGCCCCCGCCAAGTCGAGCAAAACAAAGGCACGGCCGTATATAATCCTTTTCTGGAAGCCATTCAAGCCATTTTCAACCTCCTGTAATTTTGTGCTGGCTAAAGCTAGAACCCCAAATTTTCAGGTATATATAGGGCACAATAAAACTTAAGTATATCCTCAAAAACATTCCATTTGAACGTGTAGTTTAAGAACTATTGCACGTCAAAGTTCCTTAGTTTTGTCACTGACTCACTGACTGACTGACTAATGATCATCGTAATTCTAAGGAACTTCTAGCAGACTTACAAGCTCCAAATTTTAAACATAGTGAGGTTTTAGCCAATCAAGTCCTATAAAACCTAAAAATATTGCAATTTCAGTTACAACTGCACACGTAAGTTTGTAATCCTATACAAATACATGTGATTACAAAGTTAGTTTTGTAGTTCAAATCGGAAATAGAATGGATTGAAATGAAATAAATAAAGGTAACCCACTTACAAAAAGAAATAAGATCCCATCAAAAACATTACATGTAAAACAGGGTTTCTTAAACTGTGGTCCATGGACCCCTTAGGGGTCCGTGATACGAGAGCCGGGGGTCCGTGGCTATGCATACAACACAAACTTTCATGTGCCCTTTATACTCTTTTTCTCTGATTGTATTCGAAAAGGGTCCGTAAGGTTTTCGAAATAATGTAGGGGGTCCGTGACCAAAAAAGGTTTAAGAACCTCTGATGTAAAAAGATGCGAGTCTCGCAACGCAGTTCTTCTACAAGAGAAAAGTTTTGAGCTGTAAGTCAGTACTGGGGGGGTGTCCACAGAACTCAATTTTCACCGTCTTGCCTATTTATTTAAACTGAGAGAGCAACTCATTTTCCAAGAATCCTCCTCGGGTAAATAATAGGCAAGTCTGTGGAAATTGAGTTCAGTGGACACGGACTGACTTGGTTTAACATTACATCTCAAAACTTTTCTGTTGTAGGAGAACTGAGTTGCGAGAGTTGCATCTTTTTACGTGTAATGTTTTTGATGGGTTTTATTTTCTAAGCTGAAATATCTGAAGCTGATACATATAATTTCAACAAAAAAACTTAGTTCATATGGTGCTGATAAATGGCGCTGACCTTGAGGGGCCAATTGCATGTTAATAATGGTTTTTAGAGATTTTTTATGTCATTTCGCTGTACAAATTATATGAATCTGCGAAATCTATAAAATAAAACTTACTTTAAAAATAATTAATGGGTTCAGTTCAAGAGGTCAACGTTTTATTTTGCCATGGTATGCAAAGTTTTACTTTTATAAAGACTTACTTAGCAAAATGCCTAGGTCGTGAAATGTACAAGTAGGCAGAATGACTTATTTGCATAAGGTTTTAAATGTATAAGGGCTATCTTAGCAAAAGGTTTTGATTGTCAAAATGTCTTAGTTACAAAATGCCCAAATCTGTAAAACGTCAGGTTTAAAACGACTAGGTTATACGGATAGTGAATAATGTATGCAATATATCCACAATAGATGGATTTAAAAATATGAACTCGTTAACTATCTAATTTGACAAATAATCTATTGTTGGAAGTAAGGATAAGGATTTTATGCCACACCTGGCCATAAAGTGGCTTTTAAAGCCGCTTTCTGGCCAAGTGTAGGCTTAAAATGATGTACACAACACGGGAGGTAATAAAGAAAGCCCTCGATTGCATGTTTACTTTTGAATAATAGCGACCTTAACATACAAAATAGCCCCGCCGATGCCGAAAGTACTAATATTTCGTATGGTACTCCTCGAAACATACATCTAAGCAAAGTGATACTTTACATAGCTTGCATATATATTTCGAGCGAGACTGCTTACACCATACGCATCGACTATTCTTCGACGCTCATTGGCCGACGAAATGATTGTCCTGGAGTATCGCTTCAACATAATTTGTGTTTCCTCGTCATATGGTCTACTGAAAAAAAAAACAAAAATGAAAAGGATTTTTTACAAACAATAACATACGATCACCAGTTGAATTGAATAAGTAACCTGGAACTAGGACCCGGAACAGGAGATGGGGGATGTTCAGGTGGAGCTTGTTTCTCTTGAGGAAAGGAGTTCCCTTGGTTCAACTTTTCCTCTTCCTCGCCCTCGTCCTTGCCCTCGTCCACGACCGCGTCCACGACTGCGTCCGGTTTCTTAGTTTTTTGATTTTGCTGGTCTGCTCAAACAATGTAAAATATCCTAGATAAGCGTAAAATTAATGCACAAATAAAAACACATCATACATACAGATGTATGATGTGTTTTTATTTGTGCAGGGAACAGTCCCTCAGCCAAAATATTTTTTAAATTAAGAAGTATACAAATCGTAGATGAAGACGCATTCCATTAAGTTTTGCTATTTTATTCAGACAGAATTGGTAGTAAACGAGTATATAACCATATTTGAAGACGTTAGTTAGATTTTAGTGTGTATTTTTGTAATATTAAAAGTTATCAACTAACTAGCCCAAGATGCAATTTCATTCAACTTACGTTATTGTATAGTTTCTTATTTTTTATAAAATGTATTTTATGAAGTGTTAAAAAGTAAAAGTATTTCAATCAAAAGTATTTTCTATCTACCAAATATGTATTTATCAAATACAAAGCCACCAGTTAACTAAAAACAAAAAAGTTTCTCCTCTTATTTTTCCAAAATATACTCATTGAACATTCGGAATGGATACACACATACAATAAAATATCTATTAAAATAACCGAAACACCAAAATTAATGATAGATAACATTGTTCAAATATCAGTAAGTACAAAAAAACATATATCTCAAACGCGCTCACAGCGCGTCTGGTGTGCCGCATGCCTTACAAGTCTTACAACCTGGAAGCGATATGTATGAATGAATTGTTTTGCTGGTGGCTAGCGCTACCACACCCGTACTTACAATTTACTGTCACTTGTTTCTTTCGCTAATCCTGTGTAATAAATCCTGTATTGATTGATTTTATGGTTTAAGTACAAAACTTAATACTCAAGCTATTTAATTACTATAAGTTAGAAAAGAATTATTCGAAAGTCTTTAAAATATGAGCCATTTAATTCACAAGTTACTGGAAAAAAATCTGTTAAATTACTTTCAAGTGAAGATGTGATTCATAATTATGAGTTTGGCACTAAAATATTGTTACAATCTGCTAGATGGATAAACACTGAATCGTTTTATATATAACTTTAATAATAAAATAGTAATTTGAGTACTTACGGCATTTTCTAAACACTCCGCACTTTCACAAAATCTGACTTGAACTTCACTTTGACAACACCTTGTAAAGTAACACTGTTTAAAAATATTTTCAGTCTACTATGTTGGCTGCCCTTTTTTTTCTGTGTTGCCATGTTATTTCTCTATGATTTGAACAGAGTTTGAACGTCGTCTAAAGCACGCTTTACAGATTAAAAATAAAATATTGTACAAACGTCGCCTGGTAGCTCCGGCTACCAAAATCAAATCGTAGGTGCGCAAAGTTGGCAGCTCTAGCTACCGAAAGCAAGTGAGTGGTTATGACGAAAATTTCTGCGTTCTGGTCTTATCCAGAGGTTCTCAAATAGGGGCCTAAAAATGCGGCGAAATGGTTCCAGTAAAGGATGGTACGGCAGTGTTTGCTTCGCGCTGGACTTGGCGGGGGCACTGCCGTGCCCCCAGATTGTATTTTATCTGTTTATCCTTTTGAAACAACAGTATTTGAGAACATTTATTCGGCTTATTCCAACTTCAAGCCCTCAACAATGGCTTATGAAATACACACAAATAATACGACAAAATGAAACATTTATTCCCAATCATAAACGCAATGTCGTAAATATCAATAAATGCTAATATTGCTCTATATTTACTTAGCGCCGACATTAACCGGAAAAAAAAAGATATATTTATTCGAATAAATCATCAATAACTTTATGCATTGCCCCACTGGATTGGACTGCGTGGCTACGAAATTTCTACCAAAACTCACTTCAAATTACTACCTTATTAGTCAGAAAATAAGGTTGCTAACAGTTTGTCAGAAAAGATGTGATAGTATTGAAATATGCTGCGCTTCTTTAAACACGTGTCATTACAATACGAAGTAATATACAAAGCTTTTATGCGATTCAGTCACGAGAGCTTCGTCTCCATTCAAAAATCAACCTTATGTTTAACCCTATTGGTTTGAGTTTGGAATGACAGTGACGATCAAAAGAAAGCCTGGCGCTTTTGCATATGAAGCGAATGTCTCATAAAAATTATGTGTATGGATTGGAGAAAAACAGTCTGAATGTTGTAAGAAAAGGTATTGTATGTGCTGTGGTGATTGAAAGCATGACTCTGTGAGATGTATCTTAATAGGCATATTACAGGTAACAGTAATATTTACATTGATGTTGAAGCATGTATGTTTGCTCCTTAATAACTGAATCGTACATATGGGGCGATGACTACATATATTAACAATAATATGTATGACGAAGTTTGATTGCGTTTTCATAGCAATGGCCTATTAATGGAATCTTATTGAACAGACGGTAAGTGGTACCTACCTATCGCCGGCGAGTGCCGCTGGAAGAAAGTTCATCTTTATGTATACTTATTTAAATGACAGAATTGATAAAATATTCTTAGTTTCATAATAGGTTTGGTAAATTCACAATGGTTTGATATGCTAATGCCCAATAGCTGACACCCGCTGGCACCTATATTACTAATGACTAAACATTCAAAATGGCTACTATTGGAACAGGGTCAAGCACTCGGACCTCAGCAAGCACCTCATGTGATGTTTTAGGGTTGGTTGATTGGAATACCAAAGTGATAATAATAGGAAGTGGATTTTACACCTGATAAACGCTCCTATCGGCAGCAACCATAAAAAAAATTGTGTCACTTAAATATCATTAAACGTGTAACGTTTTTCGCTTGGCGTTTGACGCCAAAAGTGCAATTTAGTGATGGAAAAGATAAATTTTACATTTCATTTGGTGGTATTTGAACAATTAATTATACCGTTATTATCAGATCTTCAAATCTGCTAATAATATTGACGGAAACTGAAGTTAACGGCATTCAAAGTAGGTCGCCGCCACTTCTTTTTAGCACGCGAGGTACTGTGCTTTTCGGCGTTCGTGGTCGCGAATAACAATTTCATATTATAAAAGGCAGCTTAATATCTTAAAACAATGAGAATGATCATATATCACATTAAAGAAATATTTGATCGAATCGTGTAAACCCTTCTACGTACCACTTCGACAAATGAAAATTCCCTGGACGCTAGTGTTGTACACCGTACGCTGTAATCGAACATGTCGATATCGATTATTATATCGCGAGTCGATAAATCGAGCTGTCGACGCGCATGCGCTAACGAACCGCTTTCATTAAACGTTTCGATTACTTGCGGTGTTGTATTAATGATTTTTATTAAACGCTGGCTTTAACAGAAGGGTAAAACTTTAAAGATGCAAGAGTTAAGAAAAAATATTTTTTTTATATCGTGATCACTTGTTAACTAACTTAATTACCTTTTATGGGATTCATTAGTTGATTTGAGTTACAAAAACATAGTTCCATGATACCCAATCCGTAGTCTTTATAGCACAATGCCTAATTGGTATATTAACTCATCATCATAACATCATTGTATATTAAGCACGTAAAAAGTCTTTAATTTGCCTAATCAATACAATTTTATCATAAATATGGACTCTATAATCTGTTTTCACTTATAAATGAAGCTAGTGCCTATGTAAAAAATTATTCGGACAGACGTAAACATTATAAATATTCGAATTCAGTAATTAGGAAATAAAAACCGGATAAGTGCGACTCGGACTCGCCCGCTCACGGTTCCGTACGAATACTTCCAATAAAGACTATATTTTTTAGGATTCAATTACAAATTCATAGTTTTCAGACTTTTACCTATACTTGTAATAGTACAAGACGGTATAACTTGCTAACTTTGTTTCCTTGAGAGTGTCGAAATAAGAGTTTTTTGTGGCATAAACGGCCATATCTTTTTAGGGTTCCGTAGCCAAAATGGCAAAAACGGAACCCTTATAGTTTCGTGATGTCCGTCCGTCTGTCTGTATGTCACAGGCATTTGAAAGAGCTGTCGAACTATGTACCACACGTTGATATTTTCTCATCAACGTGTGGTACATAGTTCGACAGCTCTTTCAAAAACATTTTAAGGTTCTTAAGTAATGTTTTTGATTAAGTGAATACCTTTGGAAATAATTGCTCCGAAAGTTGTGTAAATTGTGTTCCCCCCCTCTATCTTCTAAACCGTGTGTCCGAAAAATATGAAAAAAATCACGAAGGTAACGCTTAATTAATACTTTCAACGAAAATTATTTGCAACAAGATCCAATAAACCGTTTTTGAGTTATTGCCGATAAACTGCGCTTCTCAACAAAAGGACGTAATCGCTATGAAGATACGCTCTTTTGTTGTTGTGCTTTTTTATATCGCATTTTTCACCTTATAGTTACGGCTATGGAACCCTACACTGAGCATGGCCCGACATGCTCTTGGCCAGTTATTTTTACGTTAACTTAGAAATTTGTTTTTTTCACAGCTTCAAGGGACATTAGATTTGAGTATATAGTTTAAATTTTATCTCGATACCTTACTCGATACAGACGGACAACAAAGTGATCTTATAAGGGTTCCGTTTTTTTGAGGTACGGAACCCTAAAAATACGAACTATTAATAATCAATTGGATTATCGATATTTTTTGTTTGTATACAGATATTGTTGGTCTAGACCAGGGGTTCTCAAAGTGTGCGTCGCGGCGCCCTGATGCGCTGTAGAAAGTACACAGGAGCGCCGTGAGTCGATCCTCTATCATTATCTAAAACCACAAATATTCGCGGGCACCTATAAGGGCTATTCTTCAGAAATGTGTCTGCGACTCATTCATCTGTCTCCATACATTTAGTATGAAAAAGGGCCAGATGAATGAGGTGACCGCAGACATATTTCTGAAGAAATGCCCATAAAGCAACAATACCTATTTTGAGCGAACTAGGGTAGGGCGCCGGGGCGAAGGTTCATTTAGGTATAAAAATGGTTTACGTTAAGTGTGAACTGCATCCCCCAACAAAAACGAACTGCCATAAAATAATTGGTTAGGTTAGGTTTACCCGCGACCCCATCAAAAATGAACTGTTATAAATATTGTTACAAATAATTTCTGGCACAAAAAAAGGTTATGCGTAAACTATATCCGAGAAAAAAACGTTATATCATACTAATGTTATCCTAAAAATATTTTTGACCACAAACAATTATACCAAAAAACGTAGACCAAACAAATTTCATCTTTAGACAACACGTTAGTATGCACCAAGATATGTTGCGAAAAAACATGGACCAAAAATATTTCGACCACCCGATATAGATCCGCAAAAAAGAACATAATTTTAAACAAATGTTTTAGAAAAACATTCTGTCACAGTCACGTATAATAGTAGTCATTTGTTTGTCAGTGGTTTGTCTCTATCTGCCTGGAATCCCGTATTACATCTCATGAAGGGACAGGCAAGCAATTCACAGCATAGAATTTTCATGTGGACGAAAGTTACCCTTCATTGAGTTAAAGTAGGTAACCCGACCTTACGGTATGTACTAGAATAAACATAACGCCCATCTGGCTAAAGAAAGTAAATTTTTGTCGATGCGATTAACCCAATGTTAATAAAAATATGATAAACTTAGTCTAGTGTGGCAAATGTAAACACGCAAAAATCGACTTTGATCTAGTTCCAACAGGCTTCAAAAGGTGTTAAAAGGCTGATAAATTTTTGCTAGCGCAATAAGTAGTAGGTAGATTAATGGTGATTCCAGTCGGTCGGCTTTCCTTACAAACAAAAAATGGGTCATCATTCGCTTCCACAGCATTAATTATGTTTGAAATGTGTTTTATTTTGTAATTTGTTATTTTTTTTGTTCGCGAAACGACATGGTGGACCGACGATTTGGTTAAAATCGCGGGAAACCGCTGGATGCGAGCAGCACAATGCCGACAGTGGCAGAGATCCTTGGGGAAGGTCTATGTCCGGCAGTGGAGGTCTTTCGGCTGATATGATGATGATGAAGATGAAACGACATGAAAATGTCAAAAAACGCCACACGGTTAGATTCGAATGATGCTAATAGATAGCGCTAACCTTAAGAGCCACCCCACACTAGCGTCTTCCGAGCTTTTGTGGCTCAAATGTTAATGGCGTGGCTAAATGGCCGATTGCATGTTAAGTCTGGATTTTGACATCTCATGTGGTTTCGCACAGACAAATTGTATCAAGCTACAAAACAAAACTCATTTCAACCATGGTTGATTCCATGGAAGCGAATGATGACCCCCTTTTTGTTTGTATGGGGAACCTACCGATTCGAATTACCTTAAAGGGGGATCGACCGGCGCCGGTTCACGGATCACTTGCGCCGTTTACATTTCGCTAAAGATAAAAAAACAAGAATGCGTTTGTAATGAAACAGGGTATTTCATGTATATGCGCAGTGACATGATTGCAATATTGATTTGAGTAACTGCGTATTTAGAACAGGGGTCTTCAATCCGCGGCCCGCGGAGGTTTCATTGCTTAGGCATTTTTTGGTCATTGTTTAATAGTAAAATTGTGTTGGTAAATCGAAACTAAATAGTCAATCGTTTGTAATGTTATAGGTACCTAATTAATTGTTTCCCACATTTTTTGTATAAAGATACAACGTGGGCCAATTTTTAACTAAATGAAAAAAAAACGATACAAATAACCAATGATGCGGCCCGCTATGCAAAAAAAAACATTCTTGGCCCTTGATTTGGAAAAGGTTGAGTATTAGAACATCAAATCGTACAAAGAAATTGAAACTACTACTAACGAATGGGGCTTTAAATGTAAAATTCGATTATTTTCGCTAAACTGAGTTTAATTGATTCTATCCGGGCAGTTTTGAAAACGTAATTTAATGTTTAAAGTTAATTCTTTTTTTATACAAAAAATGCCCTGCGATTGACCCCAATAGCGTCTGATTTTGATTCTTGTCAAATGCCCTATTTGAAAAAGCGCTGATTACTTAAGGTGGTTGAAAGTTGACTTGCAAGTGTGGAAACGACATACATATAAGTAGATGAAATGGGAGACTAATAAAATGCTTGTAATACAACTATTAGGCAATATGTGGTAAAAACACAGATACATAATAAGAACACTCGTAAAGTGACCAAATAAACACTTCTGTCGGCAGGTTAAGTACTTCACTCGTCGACCATCCGCATCTGTTTGACTAACCCAAATGAGCTAATTAAAGTGACATGTAAATGATCATAATTATAGCAACAAAGGGGTATACGTTGAGTTAAGTAAAGTATTGGGTCAAAGTGAGCGATTAAGTGAATTCGGCGCGAATATCGCCGGCGCGCGCGCAACGTAAACGCTCATCGCGTAATTGCCGGGTCACTAGGGATGGGAACACTATCGATAAAACATCCACACTATCAATGGCGTGGTGTAAATTTTACGCAACCCGGAGTAAAGGTTGCATACTGTTTTTCCAGAGCAACAAGGTTCTATCTATCAGCCATGGACGTCCATTGCTGGAAGTACCTGTGCAGACCGCATCTACAGAGCCACTCTCACGAGGTCAAGTGCTACGAGCCCATAGTGCCCCCAAAACGGCAGTGCGGAGAAACGCCGGTGGGTTTTTAGTGGGTATGCTCCTCCCCCCTCTGATTAGCAGAGGGTGCGCGAGAGGAGTGAGTCCCACATAACCCCCCCAACCAACATCGGGCCTCCCTAGGCCCCGGGGGGGTATGCGTAATGCATTTTCCCACCGCAAAAAAAAAAGGGTGGTAAAACAAAGAAAGGCCGTGATCGCAGATGTTTGCGGCCCGAGCTGCAAGTGAGGGACGTAAATATGCGATCGAGGGCTTTCTTTTTTACCTCCCGTGTTGTGTACATCATTTTATGTTTCTGTCACTTTATGGCCAGGTGTGGCATAAAGACTATAAGAGCAGTAATTTATCTTCCTACAAAAGGCACATCGCGCACTTCTATGTATTCGCTCCGTGTACGAACACACTACAAGCAGATTTAAGAATGTGTAAGAATGCTCCAGTGTGGATCACACTGACACAAACACGCGATCGCGCGACTGTGTGAATACGTACCGCGCGCTCCTAAACGGCCGCCGAAGTTGGACTACTTGTCCGTCTTTATACTTTGGCTTTAGCTTAGTTGGTAGTGACCCTGCCTACGAAGCAAGAGGTCCTGGGTTCGAATCCCGGTAAGGGCATTTATTTGTGTGATGAGCACGAATATTTGTTCCTGAGTCATGGATGTTTTCTATGTATTTAAGTATTTGTATCTATTAAATATATCGTGGTCTAGTATCCATAACACAAGCCTTATTGAGCTTACTATGGGGCTAGTTCGATTTGTGTAAGATTTTCCTCTAATATTTATTAATTTATTTATTTGTTAAGATGCCTGAATACCTGACAGTGAGCGACGAGCCAGTTGGAATTCAGTAACAGGGACACCACGCTTCTGCTATTTACTAATCACCTTTTGATAGGTGAGATGTAACGGATTGTCATGATCAGTGACCGAAACTTTTTAACAAAACTTGTAAAGTTGACATAAAGGAGAACTTACAACCAAGGAAATAAGAATATTATTGGCAGATCAGTGTTAGATTTAACTTTATATAGAAAGCCCGGATTTCCAATACTCGAGTATAAAGATATTAATATTTTCATGCCTGTAAGCACTCTAGTATGTCCGCTTGGCAAGTTTTGTAGAAGTTTTGCACTGATACCACTGATCATAATGCTAGATGTATGATGCAGCATATGATGATGCTAATAGATGACGTTGACCTTGAAGTCCCGCGTTAATTCTGGGATTTTGAGACTGTCATTTCGCGCAGACAAAGTGTATCAAGCTCTCAAATGAAACACATTTCAACCATGACGTCATAGACGCAACTGATGACCTTCTTTGTGTTTGTATGGAGAACCGACCGACTCGAATCACCTTAAGTTTAAAATAAGTTTTTGTCAAAAAATGTTTTTTTGAGACAAGCTTTTATTGCCGACTGTACTTTTTATATAATCGCAAACTGCACGTCAAAACTTGTAAAATGAGCCCAAACACGGTGAATTTATCTTGTGTATGTAATTTAGATGATCCTATGGCTACCATCGGGCTCCATCATCAGATCAGCTTCATGTCATAATAATATTGTATTGACATCTGATTTAAGTATCCTTGCAAAATTTCAGCTCAATCGAGAACCGGAAAGTGAGTCAAAATCAATCTTGCTAGATTTGATTACAGACACACAGACACCGGGACAGGTGAAACTAAATAAAAGCTTGTAAAAAATGGCAAGCCGTTATGTCCAGATATGAATTACTAATATAAAATATCGATAAAACAACCTCCCTACCCCTCGATAATTATGAATTGTCCGTTTGTTTCCGCGCCGCTCGGGGCGAAGCTCATAACTCTCTTTTTTTCCCTCGGTGCACTTTCTTTTTTCGGTACATCTTCGTGAAAGCGCTTGGATAAATTGTGGGCCGGCTGGCTGTGAGTTCTGTCATTAAAAGTTTATTCAAATAATGGGTGTCACAGCTAATATTATATGAAATGGATATTATTTTTGGCAACAACGTAGGTATACAGGGTGATTCAATCACCCTGTATAGTCCGTCTACACTAAGTTCGCAGAGGTAGAAAAAAGATTTAATTAAAAATATATATAACGCAACACAGCAAGAGAATTATTTTATATTGGTACTTGGCAATCATTACAAAATGCCCTATATTACGAAATGTCTACATCCCTACCTATATTACGAAATGTCTACATCCCTACCTATATTACGAAATGTCTACATCCCTACCTATATTACGAAATGTCTACATCTACATACCTACTGAAATAAATATCTGGGTCAGTCTTGCACAAATCGATCTAGTTCCAACCAAACTAAGCGATTTGCTCCAGGGAATGGGATAATTTCTATGTATGTAAATTTTACATTTATGTTATGCACATGTATATGTACAAGCATTGCTTAGTTTGGTTGGAACGAAATGAATTTGTACAAGACCGACCTGAATATTTATTTCAATAAATACATATATAGACACATTATATACTTATTAAGCGGAAAGATATTTTTCAAGTATTAAGACTAATTAGAGTGCGACTACGATAACTTTACAGAGTGGAATATGGCAACACCTCCGTTTAAAATACAAATTTCTAACCAGGCCATAAAATTCCCAAAAAATACAAATTTCTATGAAAATGTGACATTTAAATTTAAATGGAGGTGTTGCCATGTTCCGCTCTGCAAAGTTATCATACTTAGTCGCATTCTAATCCTCTGGCTTGTGGTGTTGCCATATGCATTATAAAAATAAAACCTTTTTCTTGACCCCTGCAGACTTAGCGTAGACCTGTCTATTTAGCACACATCCTCTTCCTAATCTTAACCCTTTGTCCACATTTCTTTTTGATCATCTTTGGGTAGGTATCATGATTCTAAATTGAGCAGGCCAGGTTATTGGAGCATCTGCCGTCTGACATCCATAGCATTTAATAGGAAAGATCAACGGGTTCATGGTTATTTAGCTACCTTAAGGTGCAGGTTTCCTAATTATGTCTTCCTTCGTCATACGACCACTACACCACAGTATGGTAATGTACAGCAATCGTCACCGTCATCATCATTTCAACCTTTTTAATTTTAAGTTTGAAATTATAATAATTAATTTGGATGTAATAAAAATATGGAGCATACATAACCTAGAAACCGTACATAACCTAGAAATACTCATTCGTACAATATACAACCGCTGAGATTCAAGCCGACCGTATGTCCTTCAAACCCAACAAAGCTCTAACAAAAACAGGATATTTAATAAAATCATTCCAAAACTGAGCCATTATCAATAGATCTCGAGCAAACACGATACTTCTCGAGTTCAATGACTTAGGACCCTTAAAACGTTAAGCCCGATATCCATCATCGCCCAACGCTATCATTAGAGAAATTATCACCTACAGCAACTGTTAATACTGTTTTTTATATGCACCCGCTCCGTAAATACAAATGTTTGTTTAAATCTATTATAAAGAGTATATTCTTGTGTGGGGCAAGTCAAGAGCGTTTTGGTAATTTGATGATATGAATTTGATGGAGCGAATACGTATTTATGACGTTGAATTAAGAACATGAATATGTTTAGTATACGCCAAACTGAATGAATACATAAAAGTGTTAGACTCATAAATGTTTTCCCTATGTGTTCTTTCAGTACTCGCATGTAAAAGTTATAGTTTTGTAGCTTGCTTAACAATTGAATTATGAATGAAAATTAGATGGCACTTCTTCTTCTTCAAATGCCATCTCCATTCCGGAGGACGGCGACCATTTGTCCATATGTCGATCTATCTTTAGTCAGCTCTCAGCCTCCAACCACTCCTTGACATTCTTGGGCCATGATGTTCTTCTTCTGCCCCGGCCTCGTTTCCCTTGTATTTTACCCTCAATTATTAGTTTTAACAAATCATACTTTGTATTGGCTCGTGAAACCCGAAAATACTTAGTGGCAGTTTGTTGACAAAAAATACGTTCAGCGCTCTCCAACTCTGATGCGATAACAGCAACCTTAACCAGCCAAGCCGATGCAGCTTTGACATCGTGATTGTAAGTGTACCTACTCATATCTGAGAAGATCACTTAAAACACGGCATTAATACACTCCTATCGAAATAAAATTGATATCAACTCACTTCGAAGAGATTTTAAACAGATAATCTATGTTTGGATGTTTGTTACTAAATAACGGGGTAACAACTGAATGGATTGAGCTGAAATACAGCAAGCAAGTAGGCCAAGTCCAGAATTGAAACATAGGATAGGAGGCACTAATTCACTAACACGTTATCATATCGCGAATTAGCAAAGCCATATTTTTGTTTTAGTTTTTTTTTATTATGAACTAACATTTACCCGCGGCTTTGCCCGCGTTGTTCCCGTTACTGTCCCAAGGGAACTTTTTTCCGGGATATAAAGAATTCTTTGTTTCAATCCAGGACTTCGTCTACTTGCATGCCAAATTTTAGCTCAATCCGTCCAGTTGATACCCCGTTATTTAGTAACAAACATTCAATTATCCAAACATCTACACGAATTTTCACATTTATAATATTAAGTGTGATACCTTCATAGCCATCTCTACTCTCTTGACTTAGACCGAACCTAGTAATTTCAGTGAATGACAAATAAGAAAATATGATTACACTCCCGACCGGTCATTATTGGGTAATTGATTCGGCTCTCCGATCGATTAACGATCTATTCCGTCGATCATCAATATGTATCGATTTCTTTTTGTATCGATTTAATTATGGGCACGATGACGGAGCCATGTTTGTTAAAAGCATCGGTATTATGTAGTCAGCAGCAATTGTACCTAACAGTGGCGTGGCGTAAAAGATATGCTAGGGCAAGCCGGTGCAGATTTGGCGTATATTTTCCTTAAGAGCTGTAAAATAAGGTGCTCAAATGCCTGATATTAGGCAAGCCGGTAGGAATCAAGTTCTTTGGACGCCACGCCACTGGTACCTTAGTAAGCGAAGTAGTGCCCGACCGAGACTAGTTTTCACGGCCTGTACCGAATTATGGCTTTGATCTCAGTTTCGGCTGAAACCGAAACTTCTATATGAGGTCATGTCGTGGGAATAACAAAAAAATGACAATCATAATCTTAAGTCATCATTTTTGTGTATAAAGTTTATGTGTAAATATATGTAGGTACCTAACACCCGAGGACTATGTTACAAGTCCCACCATAAAATAAAGAGATACTCCGTACCCGTACATACTTGAATAATACTTGTTAGCGTTAACGCTAATTTAATACCAGACTCTAATTTGATAACGTTAATGGAAGAGTTCTATGTCAGCCCAGTGATTCGGACATGCGCGTTCAAGCGGAGGTCCTGGGTTCGAATCTTGGCTCGTGCAAATCAGTTTTTCAGAATTTACATACGAAATATGATAACAATTGGGTACTTGACTGTAACTGAAATTTGTAAAAATTATATAAAATCCTGTTAAAATAAGCATAATAAGGAAATAAGTTCAAGTTTTGAGTTTGATATCTAACGTGTAACTTTTTTTATGAGCCCCCAAAGTTGGGTGGGTAAGTCCATTTTAAAAGTATAAAATTATTAAAAACTATTAATACCATTGAATAACCCATAAAATTTATAGTAACTTTTGTTATGAAACCGTTACGATAAACGCAAGTTTTAACATAGTCGCAGAACAAAGTTATTGATTTCCCCAAACAACATATTATGAGTAGTGACGTCACTGTATTACGGGCTTCAGTAGGGAGCGTTTCGGCACTTATTTGGGAAAGTCTAAAAATGTGATTTTAACATTGTAGTATCTCGGTGAGTTTTTATGATATTGAAGTGGTTTTTTCACTAATATTTCTATTATTAAGAGGTGTTTTTATAACATCTCAAAGAAAAAAGTTGTCAAGTAGCCAATTAACCATTCGGTGAAAGAAAAAAATGGTGAGGAAACCTGCATAAATCCGCGAAAAAAATCAAAAATATACATGTGTGAAGGTACAGGTATGTAAAGTCCCCAACCTGTACTGGGCCCGCGTGGGGAGTAAAACTCAACCACGCCACTCAACAGTGCCACGTATACAAGGTGTTACACCACCTATTGAAAACCTCAGACACCCCAACTGATTTATATTATTCTGAAATAGTCTACAGTTTGTTTTTAAATCCGTGTATTATTGCAAAAGATATAGTGTGTTACACTGGTAACTTTTGGTAGTAGTCATAGACTGAGCAAGATAAAAGAAAAAATATAGTGTAATCGATTCTACTCTTGATTCTGAATAAACAGTTTTCAGTTGGTCGTGTAACACGTTGTATAGGCCGATGGCGATTACAAGAATTTGCTTATCCATCAATGTTCCAAAAGGAAAATGTCAAATCAACTACTATTAATTAAGTTAAATATTGAAACAAACGATCGATCTATTGATAATATTTTTTTAAGGAAATATAGATATGACGTCACACACCTTAATGGGCCAAGGGCCATGGGGTCGTGCCCCTAAGCCGCTTAGGGTGCCGCTGATTTTTACAGGAAAATGATATCAATAGTTTTATGTGCTTAATTACTTCGATAATAAATACCAGCACGTGACATATTGGAAGCGGTCGTGACGTGAATGACGTCACGGGAATTTGACGTAATATTTCATTTGTTGCTTGGAATTGTCCATAATTATCAGAGTAATTAAAAAAAAGGCACTAACAGACAACATGGGCTTAGTAATAGAAGATTATAATAAATATATATAATAATAATAAATAATTAAAATTTAGGTTCTCACTTAAAATGAACTACATTTGTTCAGCGACATTTAAAAATCACTTATTTCTTGATTTTAAGTATACTTTAAAGTTCATTTAGAGTGTATTGCATTTTTTTATGTTTGACAAGTGACGTCAATTAGTTTGATGTTAACATACATTGAAAATACTATATTAATTTGTATGAAAAAGAGAAAATCTAAAGCCTACATTAAGTTACTTACTACTTAAGCCAAAAGTTGTATTGTTTCAGAAGTAGAGCCCACGGTGTATAAGCGCGTAAAGATTTAAGAAGATATGAAATTTAATGCCACAATAATTGAGTGTATACATATTTGTGACCATAATAACATGGGTAACTACTAGAAGGCCATATACATTATAGAAGGCCACAACAAACAGTCGGACATACAATTAACATTACAACTTAATAGTAGTACAAACAACAATCAAGATACATTCACAATGTATACCAACGTATACTGGACTAGCGCAAAAGTAATCGCCACAATAATCTAGATAAATATCCCACAAACCGAAACGACACGAAATGAATGCCACCACTTACACTAATTAGCACACCTAGATATCATACATGCAAAACACGAGTGCATAAAATATAAATTGATACAAATTAAGAGCAAGCAATACGTTACCGTCACTGTCATCGCGGGCGCGCGTTACAGGCCCGTAAATCGTCATTTTGCCGTCGCCTGCGCACTTGACGCGGTAATGAGTGAATACATCACGCGGGGCTGTAGAACGAGCGGGGTCCAACGTTGACAGTAAAAAGAAAGATGGTAAGGTTGTATCAAGCTTGGACGTGGTTCTTGACCTTTTAGTTTGACGGATTTTGATCACTCAAAAGCTTTTTAAAATGAAGCGTTCAAAAATATAGAGAGATTTTGACCTGCGGATAATTTTATACTTAACCCATTAAAAACAAAATTACGCATCTATAAATCAAAGTACTTCACAAAAACAAACCCTTCGCTCGCCAGAACGGTATCAATAAACGCTAGCAATAAAAACAAACAACTTTGATTAACAACGACTAAGTGCTTTACCGGCATTGATAAACAATGGTTAATGAAAAGGTCATCAAAAAAGTAAGCGATTAAAACATTCTTAGGAACAATTTAGCTCCGATAGCTCGTGCTAAACTATTGAACTGAACTGCACGAAAGCATTAGTGTACTTAATTATTGGCTGTGATAATTGGCTAGTTATTGCATGACTTTAACGCCGTTTTGGTTGAAAAGGTTTGAAATATGTTTAAGCGTTGATTTTGCTACTTGTTAAATCCTTTAACAGCTATTAGGAAATCACACTTCAATCTACCCTAAAAGGTGCTACCGTTTTACGCTTCCGTAGCTAGCATCGTGTAAGCCTATAATATCTCTGCCGTGTAGAATGGGAAGTACAGTAAATTAGTACGTTTTTATCATTGAAGTTACTGGCAGGGTTCGGTTACCGGTATTTTTTCCGTTTTTAAGCTAACATGGTCAATCACATAATAACTACTATTGACAACGGGATATTTACCATGTATGTTTGTTTTATTGAGTTCCCGATATTTCGGCACTGTTGCACGCGCCATCATCACGGAGTAACTGACATGCTGCGAGTTTTTAGTTGTAGTCTACCCACACACCATAGCGATCTACCCTCTTTCGGGTTCGCTTCTTCCGCGCGTTGTTTACAATATTACTACTACCATCCGCATTCTCACTTGGAACTCGATCACGTTCACGACTCACGACACACAATACTTACAGTATCACCTCGCGCACTAACTACCGAACACGTCTTTTGTCCCTTTGAGAACTTACGGATCACTGGATACCAGACCTTCGATAGTTGAAAGCCATCTTCCTGGTTGAAATTTTTATATTTGAGGATTTCGATAGCTTCCTTAACCATTCTGGGTATATAATGTTTTTCTGTCGAGAGGATTTGAGGGTTGGTACGGTTTTAGATAAAGAGGTATAAAAGAAGCCGAATTTATATAAATATTATATTAGTGATTATTACCCTAAAAAATTTAAAAAAAATCCAGAAAAGCCCCAGTGGCTATCTTTGACAAATTTCCCGGTAACGACCATGATTAGGTACAACAGAATTTGTATAATCCGGAAAAATTCATATTAGAGTCATTATTCACGCGACAATGCAAATAACTAATGAACAGGAAAATAAGTCAGTAATAATTTAATAATATAGCTAATTACTTCGATAAGAAATAAACGTCATATTACCGTGTCGTGATGACGTTACAGGAATTTAATATAATGAATAAATTAGCAGGGAATTCTGAATTAAGATAACTACTACGTTTAAAGTACTAAAATAATGCCATAATCATTATACCAATGCAGTAACCACACTAACCAATAGTTTGATAGAATTATGACGTTAGTAAGGAATGTGTTTTACCTACATACTCGTATCAGTAGCGTGGCGTCCAAAGAACTCGATTCCTACCGGCTTGCCTAATATTGGGCATTTGAGCACCTTATTCTGTAGCTCTTAAGAAAAATGTAAGCCAAATCTGCACCGGCTTGCCCAAGGATATCTTTTACGCCACGCCACTGCTACATATGAGGTATTCTTTTTAACTGGGAGAATATGGTGAAACACCAAACCAAATAAAGAGGTATAGAAAAAACAACCTCGTAATTTGAGGTTTACTTTTGAAACTTAAACTCTTTTTTTAAATACTTATGAATAAGAGCGCCAAGCGCGTTGGAAACATGCCGAGAAATCGTTGACTCTTAACAACTTGATCAGTTCTTAAACGACTGCCCAAAAACAGGAGTGTTATGTATTTATTTTAGTAGGTCTACCTTTTTTGAAGAAGAGGTGACTTGAACTAGTCTCCAACGGAGTCTTATATAAGGACACTGAAAGGCACCAAACAAACAAGGTCCACTGTGCACTAAATAGTTAGGTACATCATAATCACCAGTCTATGTTAGACCACGGGTGGACATAGGCCTGTCTTATGGCACATCATTGACACCGATCGGTTTTTCTCTTCCAGTTACTATAAATTACAAACAGCTACTGGTTTTAAAAGTGTTAACTGCAACTTACATATTTGTCACCCTGATTGAGTTTTTCATAGTTGGGCATTATGAGGACTTTGTATCGACTAAGATAGAGCTCTTTTACTTTTCAAACCGGTACAACAGCTTAAAAACTTATCGAGTAGTACAGCTAGACACCTGTAAGTGCGTTGACTTACAATGCCTTAAAAGTTATGGCGATGTATGCTATTTGGTCTCACCCCTTGCTCCCCGCACTTTTGCTTTGTCTAAACATCGTTGACGGTTGACTGTGTGCATTACATTGCGGATCTGGAAAGGTCGATTGATCACACTAAGCCTGGTCAGCCCGCAATGAACTTGTTAATCGTCCAACTTTACTAGCTTACTCGCCGGTGGTGGGGCCAGTGCCGTACGGCCCGGCCACGACATCGGGTGGGAGCGAGATACCACGCTCCGACCTTGCGCTCCCACCTGTTGCCACCGCTCGCCGCCGAAGTCGTGGTCGTTAGACTATGCCGGTACAGTAACATAAAGTTTATATGCATTACTGTTATCAGTAAATAGTACATTGTGCACCGAGGGTAGTAAGAAGGGGATTACTAACGAGAGTCTATTAGAAGCCCGACGCCGTAGGCGGAGGGCTTTTAATGACTCGAGTTTGTAATCTTCTTACTGCCCGTGATACACACAATGTTTTTCATCACATTTGCGAGGAAAAAAAATAAAACATAAAAATGAAATAAACTAAACGCACCCGCTAAGAGACAACTTCAACTGTTAACTTTTTCAATATAGTCTTCCACAGATAATGCTAAGAACTGCGTTTAGTTTTTAAACTTGACACGCAATGTCGCCAGATTGTACCAATTTTCAAAATAAAATTTTAAACTAAATTAATTTAATTGCATTAAAATAATCGCAAAAACCACGGAAATAATAGTAAAATATACCATATAAGTTTTATTTTACACTAAAATTGGTTTTGTAGCCAAGTTTTGAAGATGTGAAATAGCCTTGGCTGATTCAAAACCTCCTTAGTCTGAAATGACGTACGACTTTTAAAACTAAACTCATAACTCCCGAGGGAGTTATAGATTTTCATACAGTTTTTCCTCCCGTGGGAGTTATAGATATTTGTAACCCACGGGGGGTAAATCGGCTCGAGTTGGTCTATAAGCGCGCGTGTTATAACACCCTTTACGAGCAAGTGTGATGAAAAATAAATAATAATCCTGATTTTGTGGCCCAACACATATGCCTAGGCATTTACAAAATCAATTAACAAAAACTTGGCTTGCTTATTATCCCACTGCTAGGTGATAGATTATAGTACATTACACAACTAGGGTGGTAATACAAAAAAAAGGCCGAGATCGCAGAAGTTTGCGGCCGAGCTGCAAGCGAGGGACGTAAATATGCGATCGAGGGCTTTCTTTATTACCTCCCGTGTTGTGTATATCATTTTATGTCTACACTTGGCCAGAAAGCGGCTTTTTCCGTACGCGCAGCGTGCGGAAAAAGCCACTTTATGGCCAGGTGTGGCATAAAAAAAATAACGTATCGATTGTTACGATAATCGGATAATTGGATCGTATGTCCTTAAACCAGTTGGTATACGTGATTAGTTTACTTCATTTTGCCTATATAGAGCTATTTTTACCTTATTGTACAGTAAGAAGTATGGGCCATGGAATTCTAGTTGTAAGAGTATTAGCGCTTAGCGCAGGATCAATATTTCTTATACTTCAAGTCGAGGTGCGTACGGCAATGTAAGCTTAAGAAGTAGGTAAGTTGTACGGCACTGCACTGTGTACATTTTCTCAAACCAGTTGATACTATATTTCTAACCCCCAAAACATTTTTAGTCATTTTTCTACTCCTGTACTTTTATCTGTCTTTTACTTGGTGACGAACACTAATATAAGAACACACATAATATGAGTTCAGAGAAGTCTATACTCTATTCCCCATAACAGCACTAGTGTCGTTATAGTCACATTACGATACTGCTAGCAGCCACAGACTTCTAAATCTAGATTAAACTTAGGTCAAGGATTAAACGCTCAATTCTAACATTACGATAAAAATGCACAACTACCAACTTAACAAACAATTAAATTCCATTGCCGTGACCATGGACGTCACGGCACGTCCGAAACGTCGAGGTAATTGTTTTTACGCGATTAAGTCGCGTTTCGTTATAATAATGAGTGAAAATCGTGAAAGTTTAAATCAATAGTTCTGTGACTGTCTATATTGACTGTTTATGTCATTAGAATATCTTATTTTTCAGGATTATTTTTTTGTAAATTTTCAATTGTTCATTACTACATAAGTGACAAATAAGGGAAAGAATAGAAGTAAATGAGAATTAGAAATATTAGAACGAAGGGCACAACCTTGACTAGAACTGCTCATGGTCACTGGCAAGTTTGATGGCAGACTTCCGAGAGGTCGCAGTCCGCTGAGATGGTCTGACCAGATCCGCTCATCGCTGGACACCAAGTTGCATCATGCCCTCCATGATGCAAAAGACAAGACTAAGTAGCGCACTACCAAAATAATATAATAAAACAAACAAGTAGTCCAACTTCGGCCGTTTAGGAGCACGCGACACGTATTCACACACACGCACGACAGCACGTCTGTGTGAGTGCCATCCATACTCGAGCATTCTTACGCATTCTTAAAACTTTGATTGTAGTGCGTTCGTACACGGCGCGCACACATTCAAGCGCGCGATGTACCTTTTGCAGGAAGAAAAATTACTGCTATTATACTGTCGCACTACTGTTAGATGCGTAACTACACTGCGAAGGAGTCACGACCCTCGGTAATGAGGAAATCGACGCGAGAGAACGAAGTTTAAACAAGATAAGATAGTGACTTATGTTATCATAAGATAAATAAATACAGTGAAACCTGGATAAGTGAGAAACCTCCATAGCTGGAACTCATGCTGAGGTCCCAGGACATTAGCACTGAATTACCTCTGTTAGTGGGACACAACTGATCTATACCGGGTGTGGCCCGTAATATGAGCAAAAAAGTTAAACGTAGGTTCTACTCCTCAAACTAGACAACTTTTATTCAGCGACTTTTAAAAATAACTTGTGGTTTGATGTTTAGCACACTTTAAAGTTTACACACACAGTTTTAAAGAACACGCAATGTATTGCGAAATTGATTACGTCTGTAGGGTGACAAGATTGACAAGCAATGTCAATTAGACGGATTTTGATGTACATTGAAAATACTATAATTACTTTGTATGAAAAAGAGACAATCTAAGGACTAAATATTTTTAAAAAGTGATTGAACAAAAGTTTTATTATTTGAGGAGTAGAATCTACGGTTTAATTTTTTGCTTGTATTACAGGCCACACCCGGTATATCTGGGATTAGTTCTTTCGATGTTATCGTCTTATTTACCTCTGTAACTGAGACGACATAAAATTACCTGTAAGACAATCCTAAGATTTTAAATGTTTGATGCCAATAAGCTTCAAAAACTTCAACATACGATGTAACAATAGTACATTGTGTATCAAGGGCGGTAAGTACGTGGCACACACAATGTTTTTCATCACACTTGTGAGGAAATCTGATTAAAATAACCTTACTTAACCTAAATAAAATCAAGAATCTTGACAGTGACATATCCATAGACAATGCGAATCTCAAGTCACGTTCGGAAACCATAGCGGTAAAGACCTAAAATGGTTGATTTTATATTTGCAAAATACTGAAATACACTTAAACATTTAAATAATGTTACAGAAATATGTGTTTACATGTATTTGCAATAACAGTTCTCTTTAAATAAATATTTCAGTGATAAAAGTAAAAAAAAGTAAGTTGGCGTTTTTTTTGAACATGAAAAATAAGAGTAAAACAGAACCAGCGTTTCAAATTTAAAAAGAAAACCATTACGCCCTAGGGCGTAATAGGTTATTTACGGCCCGCAGAACCTACGTGTAATGACACCATTTTCGAGCAAGTGTGATGAAAAATTATATAGAGTGCTTGCCTGATGGCAGAATTAAAGTGAAAAGGTTCTACATAGTCTATACATATAATAAACTCGTAGAAAGACTGTGATAGTACATTAAAGATTTTTCCAAAAATTAACTTGTGTGAGTAAATAAGTAATAAAACGTAAATAAATACGGTAGAGTCTGTGCGGAAAGAGAATAGGCGTGGCGAAAAACGGAACTAGCCTAACCAGTATGGCTTTTTTTTTGCAAATACGGTAGAAAAGCAATACAGCGCCCCCCCCCCCTCCCCCCCCATCTAAATCCTATTCTCTTTCCGCACAGACTCTAACGGTTTTGAAATTGTCTGGTTGTCAGTTTGTCGGTTTCTTTACGCGCGCATGACATCAAAACTACTGGACCGTTTTGCATGAAATGTTGGTATACAGGTAGAATTTGACCCCGGTTAACACATAGGATACTTTTTGTCCGACTAAGCCGGAGCAAAAAAGAGATACTTAACTAATTTCTCCTCCGCGAACGAAGTCGCGAGCCAGTCCACTAATAGGAGATAATATAATAAATTACACAGAGATCTTCCACAGTCTTTCCAATAGTATTCTGATTTTATGACATTCCGCGTCTCGTGACAAAATTAATTAAAATTGCTTTACTCGTGCTACAAACGACCATAACTAAAAAAGAGACGAACCTAATAGGAATTCAAAGAATTCCCGGAACATTGTGATTAACTGAGATATCGAACCAATTAATGGCGATTGTTATCGGAGAGCAGTTTACTGGAAACAATTTGGTTAATCGATATGTTAATCGAGTTCGCGCAATCGATCATCAGTCGCGAGTCGCTAATCGCGACCAGTCGTCTGACCTAAATTCAGTGCTTCTAGTAAGAAAGGGAATAAGTTAGATTTAAACTAGGTACAAAAAGACGCAAGTCTCATAGTAGGACTTACGCCTCTTCGCTTTTGGCTCATATCTGACTCTTTCTTACTAGACGCACTGGATTTTTGGTTGAATCTCAGAAAAGATTTTACCATTAAAATTCTGCATTATGCAAGAACTATGTAGATAAACATTGTAATGGTAATTTTATTAAAGTAGTTAATTTGTTTCAGATAATGAAGGACTCAATTCAATTAGTAACACAGTGGAGCGCGTGCTAACACTACTTTTAAAGCGCAAATACAAGTTTTATTGAATCTACATTTGCAATCACGAAATGGAAATGTGCAGAGCAATACTCATTGACTTTGCAATACCAAATCAAAAGTAATGCGTCAACACGAAACCGACTGTATCTTAAAGAACAAGCAACTGCCATTCCTAATCACTAAATCCTATTAATATTCGGGGATTCATAGGAAATTGAGATTGATTTCCAGATTTCGAGGTTAGTTTTTGGGTAAAAAGACGTTTAAGTGTTTGTCTACATGTCAACCGGCCAAATACAAAATCACCTAATAACTTTAATTCCTGACATTGACGAGACTTCACTTAACTTAGTCGTATGACATGTCATTTCGGATACCTGTTTTAGGTTTTTTTGTATCTATCCAAATTGTTAAATGTTATTATAAAAAAATGTGCTTTGAAACTATTCGGTTATATCGTAAGATACAAATTATTTTAAAATGATATAAATGAGACAAACATTCTACGTTCCTGGGTACAGAACAGCAGTGGCGTGGCGTAAAAGATATCCTTGGTCAAGCTTTTTCCTTAAGAGATGTAGAATAAGGTGTTGAAATGCCTGAATGCCTGATATTAGACAAACCTGTAGGAATCGAGTTCTTTGGACGCCACGCTACTGCAGAACAGCTAAATTTAATTTATCTGAGTTACAATGCAGTTTGTATAAGAAAGAACCGCAGAGTTTTATGGAATTAATATTTTTGTATACATTTGCGTAGACAGTGGCGCCTAAGTTTTTGCTATCGTTTTATTTGTGACGCATTTTTTATGACGATATTGCTACCAAAAGTCGGTAATCTCCTTTTGAGACTGGCTATAACCTCTACAGTTATCTAGAGTCAGCGATAACTTAGTGCAAAACGCAACAAGCTACCGTCTTATTACAGTATCATTAGTTAAATTCGATTTAGTTGATTTATCAATTTGACGACCGCTTTAGCTTAGTTGGTAGTGACCCTGCCTACGAAGCAAGAGGTCCTGGGTTCGAATCCCGGTAAGGGCATTTATTTGTGTGATGAGGACGAATATTTGTTCCTGAGTCATGGATGTTTTCTATGTATTTAAGTATTTGTATCTATTAAATATATCGTCGTCTAGTATCCATAACACAAGCCTTATTGAGCTTATTTATTTATTTATTATTTATCAATGAGATAAACATTTACATATTGTACCTAACTATCACTCATTGTACCTAACCGTTGGTCTAACCGTGACCACAAACCCCAAAAAGAAGTCACGAAATGTTGTTATTTAAGTACAATTAAGTAATATACGTGATTTAAATTGTTTTATTAAATTTACTGACTTATCATAATATAGAGGTATCTTAATAATTATCGACCGCATGGTTATTACCGTCGACGTATAGCGTGTAAGTAAGTACCTACATACTTTACCATGCAATTTTTTTTATGCTTGTACACTGCTAACCTTTAAGGCTGTAACAATAGTCGGACTGCATGGAGGTAGGTAGCCGCAGCTGGAATTCAGCACCATGAGAGATTGTTTTACCATGCTAGAACGGCAGTAGTAGTTTCACTTTCCCGTCACGGCGCCACCGATCATTCCGTCAGCAAATACGATCTCACTAAAAACCGCCTACTTGCAATGCAGGGTCCTAGCATGATTCTCACATTCTCGCGTCAAAGGAAACCTAGCACGGTGGCACGTTTGGCTCCGCGGGGTGCCGACGGCCTGATGCGTAATGCATCAGCTGTTTTGTGCCAGTAGACATGTCACCTGACTGACGGGCCCTATTTGCTTAAGGGGCTACTTTAAAAGCTGTGTACAGTTAGCTACAAATTGTACCTAAAATACATATATTAATTTTTTTTAAAACCCCTGACTAAAAAAACTCTAAAAAGTAAAAATAATCTGTACCTACCTATTAACCTTTTATAAGTTAAGTTGTAATATTTTGTAAGGGTTTTATTTCATGCTTTTTTTAAATGTTAATTTTATACTAAATGCCGTTTTTACAATATTATTACGTAATAATTATACGAAAGTAAAAATAATTCCATTTTATAGGTACCGAAAATTACTTACATCGTTTTGGAAAAGAGCTGATACTCTTCAAACTGCTGGACCAAACATAGCTAAGAACGGTGGTTCCTTTTTGTATTTTATATTACACTCACAGACAATGAATTCGGGTCATTTTCTATGAACAATTATATAGAAAATTACCCGAATTTCTTAACTAAACTTTCTTTCTAATTCAAGGCTGTCAATACGAGTAAACCAACTTTTTGCCATAGTTTCTAAAACCAAACTTCACAGCCGCCGCCAGTTACACAATTATACAAATACAAAATTACGAGATCAGTTGATAGCGTCGTTGCTACTTAGCCCTTCGATAAAGTTAGTACACGACAGCTTTGATTCCTAATCTAGCCATCGGTAAACATAAGTTTGTATCGCTGTATGTACTTATAGGCACAACTAGTAGGTGCAGTGAGCAGTGCTTACGCAATTGACCAATTAGATGACAGCGATGTAAACGAACAGCAGGGAGGCTTTTAGTTATGTGTTAAAATCTTAAATCGTAGGGTGGTTAAATTAAATGTGCATGATTTTCTAAACTTTTAAGAGCGTAAAGTAGAAATGTGCTACGTTTTTACAAGGTAAATAAAAGAAATGTTACCATTAGTACAATTATTATGAATATGTATCAGAGGCGTGGCGTAAAAAATATCCTTGGGCAAGCCGGTGCAGATTCGGCGTACCGCATTCAATAAATGTTCGATTACAACAGCGTTATACCTATATACTAGCAACCTTTTCCATACTTACTGTACAATTTAAAAAGAAAAACAATTATGATATATTTACTGTCTGTCGTTGTATTTCAAATCAGAGATCTATTCCCATAGAGCTCTAGTGATTCTACGCCGATCTCGTACGCGCATGACGTCATTATTGCGCAGGGCATGACTGCTCTCGTAGATCACTGAATAGTTTAGCTCTATATGGACGCTTGAGGAACTAAGGACATCTGAATCATCACGTTGTCATCTTGCAAGCTCTGGAGTTTTAGACACGTACTTAGTTTTGCAACTACTACCCTGCGATGACTAGTTTTATAATAACTATGAATATTAACATATTTATTGCCAAGAACCCTACTATCAGGCTCATTTTGTATGAAAATTTGGGAGCTTGCTCCGGCCGGAAAGCGTCACCTTGCCGGCCGCTGCGCTAAACGAAGATGCCGCTTTCTGAAAACGTCGTACAGAATCGTCGAGCAGAAAAATAGTATACAAACCTTGGCCCGTAAATAAGAGCCCCAGATCACAAGTTTGTCATCCTCGGCTTCGCCTATTTCATGTGATCTGAGACATTTCATACTTTACTAGCCTCGGTATGTGATGTACTAGACTAGACCACTGCTGAGCATGGGTCTCCCACACGGACGTCCAGAAACCTTAACCAGATCTTTTCATCTTTGATCTTGTGGGAGCCGGCCGACCCACGCTGCGTAGTCTCCATTCGAGAACCATTATGCCCCATCAGCCATCGGTTTTTCAAGCTATATGTCTAACCCATTGCCATTTCAACTTGCTGACTCTGACAGCTATACCTCTCATTATTGCTTCTACGGATTTCTGATTCGAATTGTTTTCCTATTCAATATCTATTAGCTGCAATTTAGTATACGTATGTACATGTATAATCTTAATACTTGGAATAGATATATGCTGAGTTGACATACCTGAAACAATGAAATAATGAACATTAATAATAATTTTTGATCATTAATTGTCTGACTTCTTTCATATTTTTTAGTTACTTATTTAGACCAACAGGAAAAAATACGTATTTTAACAGGCGGGTGAAAACGCATTAGAAAGTAGGAACTGGAATGGGAATAGACTAAAGAGGTGATTAATTGACAACATTTCATATTTTCAAAAGATCTTAATTCGAAAACCATTTGGGTAAAACTGTATTTTATCCTCAAAAAAAATATTTTTGGATTTTTTTTCCCATTCATTTTGGAAAAAATCGTCAATTAGTGTGAACCGGAAGTGTGACGTCATTTTCCCTGCATTATCGAGAGAGACCTTAGTACTGAAACGATTAAAAAGTGTATGGTATCCGGTTGTCATTTTCTGACATACTTGCCGTCTGACGTTTATTTGTTTTGAAAATTGTTACAACTGCTTAGCAGCTTTAGAAGTTTAATTTTCTTACCGTTGGTTCATTTGCACGTTTTCGAAGACCTTAAAAGACTTGGCACTTTCCCACTGGACTCCGATAACGCATTCAAACATTATTAACTTGGCATTCTTTTACCGGACACCGATTTTTTTCATATAATGAAGACATCAGAAGGTTTTTCTCAGGCTGATAGCACGAATCTGCCGCGTGTTGAAATTATGATGATGATGGAGTACACATCGGCAAGTGATAAATATAATCCAGCCCAAATAAGAGGAGCAAAAGCATCGTTCTCTTCCCGAACTTCCTATGTTGACAACGCTGTAACGCCTGACAGTTATTTTTTTAATCGTAATTGTCGCTCTGGATTCTAGTTTTTTTAAATCGTAATTGTCGCTCTGGATTCTAGTTGGGAAAGTGACGTCATTTTCTACATACGCCCTTTTAGAATGAGCTACTTTTCAAACTGCTATTTTTAATTGAAAAATTGAGTTAAAACGAAAAAGAAAAAATACGGGTAGCTTAAAATTCCACCTATTTTCTATCCAGCTCATAAAATGAAGGAGTAGAAAATTTGAAATATTGTCAATTTAGTCGTAAATTTAAATGCCGCACCTATAAATGTCTCTGTTTACCCCTGATGGTTGACTGGTAGAGAATGCCTTACGGCATTAAGACCGCCATTTGTACTTTCTTGTATTATGCAATCAAGTTAAAATGTAGGCTAGTAGACATATATTATTATTATATTGAAAATAACCAACTGAAATTATGATCCTAATATTTTGTCGCTGACCATTTTTGATTGAACCTAGAAAAACGATGATTTTTTATAAATTTTGATAAGTATTTACATTCGTTTTTAAGTACTTATCGTGTGCCTGAACACGTACCTAACATTTTAATTGTAGCAGAATTTAGGTACAATGCAACAAACGAATTATGGATGAATATAACAGTACCGACAAAGGTCAAACTTTTAAATGTGAGCAATAGTGCTAAATCCCGTTTGATCCTAGTCCTAGCAACAAATAGCAGTGTAGTGCCACCCGCGCGCCCCGACCGGTGGTCGCTCGTGCCTAGCCCGCACCCCGTGGCGAGACATTCATCTGCTGTAGCAACGGATTGTGATTAGTGGCGTTTTTAATAAGATACTGTACTGCAATTTGTAACTTAGCTACGTTGTATATTGTTATAGTGAAAATAGACTGTCCCCTAAATTTAGAACATTTTTTTTTCTTAATTTTGTAGCCATTTCGGTTTATTCACGTAATGTTACAACAAAATATAATTTTAGCTATATAATTTTTTCTTCTTTGAGGAAATAAATTCAAGAAAGGCGGGCCTTCTTGATTTTTTTTTCTTCAAAAAAGAAAAATAGGTATGTCTTCTATCCTGCTGATTAAGCACTGGTTTTAAGTAGTTAGATAATTATGAGCGAAATTATTTGTATTATTAAACCGGATAAAATGTTTGTAAAAGGATAATTGTGACAATTATAGTACCTATTTTAATATAAATACCAAGAAATACCCTGAACTCATAATTTTCTGTATCAAATTTCTAGAAAGTCTCTTGATAACCCATTTAAGTAAATATATGAATACTCATTTTAAGTATAATACCAAGTGGTATTAATAATTGCATTGAATTCCTAGAATAGTCGCAATTTACTTATACAATCATAATTAATTTTATTTAAAGGTTTACTGGAAGAGGTCCCCTAAAGGTGTAAAATAATCAGTTTGCCTTTGTACCTACGTGTACCATTATTTCGCGGCTTTGTGTGCCTTGTATGTTCATAATAATTCATATAAATTGATATGTATAATTTATCATGCAATGTTTAAATAAATAAATATAATCTAATCTATTTTTGTGCAATATATGGCATTAACACATAACATCATATAAATAATATGGAAGGATTTTTCAAAATCACACTTATGAGAGCGGGGAAAAAGATAGAAGAGGAGAGGAGGGAAGAGGTAGGTGTACAAGAGAGGTAGATAAAGCAAGTAGGAATAATCATAGTGCGCGGTGGCCTAGCCCCCCACTAAATCCGATTGAGCTGTTGCAGACACAATGGGCCTACAGTCGAGTCATGTTTGGAAAAAAAAAGTAGAAATAATGTACTGTAGGGAGTGTAGAGGCTGGCCGCCTCTACAGAAGAATTATAAATATAATAGGGATGACGACTAGGTTACAAATATATCATTCTATTTAGTCCGTCAGTTAGATTATGAAAAAATATGCGACACGTATTTTTTGCTATATCAAATTATTAAAAATCGACAAAGGTATAGATCATCAAACTTCCTGAGCAAGGGCTTGTGACGTCACTCCTAGGTGAAAATTGTACCAAAGAGTACTACGTAACTCGAAACTTTTAAGCACTGTATCGTCGTCATTTTTAAGAAAAAATACGTCGTATACAATATTTTTTATTAATCTAACTGACGGACTAAACAGTTTTTTTAGTCGTCTAGCCTATTCAAATATGTAAACATTTGTTGATTCAATTATCATCTCAGCGCCACCAAACTATAGCTTGGCAACTTCGTTGGTGACACTCCAACTTACTTACCTTACAGTTACCGCCAACACGAACGACGACTGACGGAGGCAGCATCCAGAGACCCCCTTTCGTGTTGGCGGTAACTTGTGTGAGTAGTTACGGCTGCACAAAACAAAAAGCACACATGTGAGTGTCACCAACGAAGTTGCCAAGCTATAGCATCTTGTATTCTTTGGAAATAATATAATCTAAATTGACCAGTATGTGTTTCTCTCCGATAAACTGGCCACACACCCCCTGACAGTACATACAACAACTGACAGAAAAGGTAATGTTATATTCAGAAAAAAGTTTGGCCGATGGCCCACAGACATGACGCTTACTCCACCGACAAGAGCCACGCTCCTAAGTTAATGATGATGATGAGTCTTCAAAGTAACTTGAAGTCCCGTTCACAAAGATACGTGTAAAAACCTACACACCGCCCGCAGGCCGAATTTAAATAAGCAATTACTCGCCACTCGTGATTTATCGATCAATATGCGGCAACACTGATTGTGTGGCGAAATTAATCGACAGCCCGGCTTAATTCACTCGATAGCCTACCTTAAGGGATCTATTAATTGTGTCGTTATCAGTTATCAGGCAAAAAGTGCTTGTACGGTGGTGCCAATAAAGTCCTAGTTGTAGCTACCTAATAAATTGTAATGCGATGCACATGCAATTATAGTACATTGTGCACCGAGGGTAGTAAGAAGGGAATTACTAACGAGAGTCTATTAGGAGGCTTTTAATGACTCGAGTTGGTAATCCCCTTACTGCCCGTGATACACACTAGTACATTGTGTATCAAGGGCGGTAGGTAAGGAATTACAAACGAGTGTTTGTTACAAGGCCGAGGCGAAGCCGAGGGCTTTAATAACACGAGTTTGTAATTCCTTTACCGCCCGTGGCACACACAATGTTTTTCATCACACTTGTGAGGAAATCTGATTAAAATAACCTTACTTAACCTAAATAAAATTGTAAAACTGACAGTGACATCAGTGACATATTCCATAGACAATGCGAACGTCAAGTTATGTTCGGAAACCATAGCGGTAAAGACTAAAAATGGTTTATTTTATATTTGCAAAATACAGAAATACTATATTTAAACATTTAATTAATGTTACAGAAATATGTGTTTACATGTATTTGCAATAACAGTTCTCTTTAAATAAATATTTCAGTGATAAAAGTTAAAAAAGTAAGTTGGCGTTTCCTTTGAAAATGACAAAAAAGAGTAAAACAGAACCAGCGTTTCAAATTTAAAAAGAAAACCATTACGCCCTAGGGCGTAATAGGTCATTTACGGCCCGCAAAACCTACGTGTAATGACACCATTTTCGAGCAAGTGTGATGAAAAATGTTTTTCATCACATTTGCGAGGAAAAAAAATAAAACATAAAAATCAAATAAACTAAACGCACCCGCTAAGAGACAATTTCAACTGTCAACTTTTTCAATATAGTCTTTCACAGATAATGCTAAGAACTGCGTTTAGTTTTTAAACTTGACAGGCAATGACGCCAGATTGTACCGATTTTCATAATAAAATTTTAACGTAAATTAATTTAATTGCATTAAAATAATTGCAAAAATTACTGAAATAATAGTAAAATATACCATATAAGTTTTATATACACTAAAATTGGTTTTGTAGCCAAGTTTTGAAGATGTGAAATAAGCCTTGGCTGATTTGAAACCTCCTTAGTCTGAAATGACGTACGGGTAGGTCCTATATTTTAAAACTAAACTCATAACTCCCACGGGAGTTATAGATTTTCATACCGTTTTTCCTCCCGTGGGAGTTATAGATTTTTATAACCCACGGGAGGTAAATCGGCTCGAGCTGGTCTATAAGCCCGCGTGTTATAACACCCTTTACGAGCAAGTGTGATGAAAAAATAATAAAATAAGGCGGCAAGTGTGATGGGCACCTTTCCACCGGGTGCAACGCGGAGGGGTTTTCGACTAAACTTAAGTTACATATTTAAGTTTATATTATATATTGTTATTGTGTTTTTGTTTAAATAGTGTTTAAATTAAAATATGTATGTATGTATGTATGTAAACACTTTATTGCACGTAAAATCATACAGAAACAGTACAAAGAACAATGGTTATGTACAAAGGCGAACTTATCCCTGTAAGGTAAGGGATTGGGGAAATTATTCTTTTGATAAACGACGAGGGCTGCCTACGGCTGAAATAAGGGTTGATGGGATACCCAGGTTAGATATGATAGCAGGAGGCCCGCGTAGGGTAGGAAAGAAAGTGGTCTACCACCTTTTGACTATATATAACCTTGTATTAGAGTTCAAAAGTGATAGACCACTTTCTTGGATGACTATACCTACCTGTCTGGCTGACGCTCCCTCGACTTTATGGCCGATTCGACACCGATTAAGATATTATATTATACAGCAAGTACTATTTCACAAAACTCCTAGGTATTTGGCTGAGAAATTGAAATCTCTAATAAATAATTTATTTTCTTAATAATCTCAGAATACAAGCTCTTATACATTATTATTAATTTAAACCTCTTAGCCCCCCCACCCCTTTTAGCCGGACCGAAAAAAAATATCAATATAATAAGTAAGTACCTTACCTTTTCATAAAGTCGATAAATTAACCCAAAAACGTAAACACGTAATCATTCAGTTTTGTTCCAATTAATTTCGCTAAATGAAACTATATTGAATTTATCATACTTGCACTGATAAATGCAGTTATTATAATGAATATTTGTACTTACACAACAACAATTAATGACCAAACTCGGGAGTCAGTTCGAATTTACATATTTTGATGTGATTCATAAGCGAAAGCGGAAAGTGACTAATTAAATTACAAGTTTTGACTTTTTGTTTATTCCAGACAACGACGCTCTACTCCACCCTTTTAAAATGTATAACTTTTATGAACTTTACAAGCGTACATATAGAATGTAAAAAAACTTAGATGACGCGTGCAACTTTCATTTACTGGGATTACGGAAATTTTAAACTGACTGAAGTATAGGTAAAAAAAATAACTAGAAAAAGGACATAAGTTCCATATAAATTCCGTGCATTACTATATGCAACAATGCATATAGTAATGTACGGAATTTATATGGAACTTATGTCCTTTATCTAAAATGGAACATCAAACTGTCTATACGGACAAGTTACTACTACATACAAGAAGGGCTTTACTTAGTTTTTACTTATAAGAAATTTATTTAGATTTTTTAACGTGGAAACACCACAATCTTTATTACGATTATAGATGCATTTTACGGATGTATTTTGGTCTGTAACTACGATCTTAATGAAGTAAGAAAGTAAGTAGGTAGATCTAAAAAAATTGACCTGAAAAAGCGTACATATACCATATTTATTTGGAGATCAATTAAAAATATCATATTTTCAAACATGCATCGCTAGAAGAGCTGAGCATAGCTCAAACAACAATATTTTGTACGAAAAAAAAATGTGATGAATCGCTGTTCTCTTACTTCATGCGCCGAACTCAAACCTTGTTTATCAGACGCGATCGTATTGCGTAAATTTGTCTGTTAATCACGACTTACCCAACGCTACCGTTTTAATTGAACTTTGTAAAAACCTTTAATTGAACGTTAATTTTTCACCTGAACTTATAACTCAGTTGATTTTATCACTATAAAACGCTATTCAAATCGTAATTTCTTACTTGTAATCACTTTTCGATGATTACTTTTTCAAACATCCTATGACATTTACGTCTTTGCTCGAATTTCAGTCCTATCTGAAGACATTAAAGTTGTTTTTGGTTTAACAAGATTGGGAACGCAAAGACTTGTTAATTATGCATTTGGTCCGTTCGGTCTCAAAGCTAATTTGTTTTCGTTTTGTCACGTTGCTGTCACTTTTTTGTACAAGATAAGTGTTCTGGGATTTTCAGTGACAAGTGTATCTCTATAGAATCCAGACACAGTAAAATCCTTAAACTGGCAACGTACGTCAGGATGTACCACCTCTTTGCCGATTATTTTAACCGACTTCAAAAAAAAAGGAGGTTATCAATTGGCCAACAATCTATGTATGTAGTATTGTCAGAATTGCACAATTTTATAAATGTTACTCTGTACCAGCTTCTAAGCATGTGTGCCAAATTTTATAAGTGTATGTTTGAATATTGTGGTCCGCGCATATTTCAAAAACTATAAGTCGAATTGCAAAAAAATCTTTTTTAGCTGGACTAGGTATAGCCTAACTTGTGTAAGGGATTGTGTAAGTTCCATTAAAATTGGTTCAGTCGTTTTTGAGATAAATACTTATTTGTGTATCAGTCACTAGGAACACATGACGTTGGCTTAACAGCGTAATCCATTTACTACTGAAATTAAGAAAATTGAGAAATGTAAAAGTACCTAATAAAAAAAATAAACCGCCTTCATAAAAGGAAGAAATAAAATTTGAATTCTGTAGAAAATCTAAAACAAATATGCCAATTTTTTTAAGGTGCCAGCCTTAAAATTTGAAAAAACGTTGTCACTTGGTAAGTTGGTAGTCCTAGTATGTAGTACGAGGCTGGCACCGACCTCAAAAGAATAGTTGGCCGAATACTTTAGATTTTTTAAACCACAAATTTTTATTTCTTCCTTTTATGGAGTCGGTTTAATATTTTTAAATAACTTTTTTAGTCTTTCTTTTAGAACCAAAATTGCTTGTAGAGTGCGACTACGATAACTTTGCAGAGCGGAACATGGCAACACCTCCGTTTAAAAGTCAAATTTCTATGAAAATGTGACTTTTAAATGGAGGTGTTGCCATATACCCCACTGCAAAGTTACCGTAGTCGCACTCTAGGGACTATTTAATAACAGAAAGGCTTAGGCTATAGGCTTGTTAAAGGTTAAGTACTTAGACAACCTAACTTCGCTTGGAAAAAGCAAACGAAAAATCTAAACGACGCGTTTTCTCAGACCAACCTAGATCAATCGTTCGCCTCCGAAAACCGCCACATAACAAATTCACACGAAGGGTTCAGTACCAGCGTCAAGCAAAAAATACAAAAAAACACGCATTTTTATTATTTGTCGTTAGAGCGGCTATCATTCTGTGAGCACATCAAGTCGCTACCTATTACGGTAAGAATACAGTGATAATTATGTATGCAGCTCGGGCTCTATTTAAAAAAAAAAGTGGTTTGAAATAAATACAGTTCATTTTTAAATTAACAATATATATATGAAGGGTACAAAAGAATAATGTCTAGTTACCTTATTTAAAAATTATATTTTAATCTCAAAATGAATGAACTAATGTCTAGTTACCTTATTTGAAAAATTATATTTTAATCTCAAAATGAAGAGCTCCCAGAGTAAGGTAAACGTCCGAGCGCTCGACGTTGTCTCAGTAGTTGCCATCTTGAATGTTAAGTCATTAGCAATAGAGTGACAGCGGGTGTCAACTATTGGGCATTAGCGTGTCGAGTACTGGGACGTTTACCTTATTATAACTTACCATTAGATTAAATATGGATATCTGAAAATAACATATTTTTGTCACTTTTAAAGAAATGGTTGCCATAGTAATTGTGCGTGATGAATAATGGGCTCCCACATTGGCTGTTATAAATGTTATATAACGTTATAAATTATAAAATATTTGTTATCGAACATGTTATACCTAATAACTATGAGTTTTATGAAATGTTAGTGAATGTTATCGTATTTTCGAACGTTATATAACATTTATAATAGCCAATGTGGGAGCACCATAACTTTCAAACCGCTGTTCTTTCCGTATACCCTTCGTTTCCTCCATTCTCGTAATTTTGAGGCTCATATTTTTTTTTCATACATATATAGAAAATATGTCTGCGTTTAACCTTAACTTGCATTGTAAGTTATAAGTTATAGTTGTAAGTTATACATGATTATATATATTATATAGGAGCAGGGACTACTACAATATTATAATCATGTATAACTTTCTGGTCAGTGACACATTCTGTCTATGTACTTATATGGAAATTTCATGGTCAGGTCCGATAACTATTCAGTTGAAGAAAAAAATGAGGAAGGAAGGAAGGTAAAAATTGGGTAAGTCAAGATTTTCAAAAGTGTGCAATTTACATATTTTTTCGATAGTTCCCGACGTAATGATCTAGCAAATACCTCTATTGCATTTTTATTCCCTGTAATTCTTCCAAAATGTCGTTTTAAACTCACTTAAAAAAAGGTACGCCGGACTGACAAAATTAGTGCCTAAATTCGTAAAAAAAAAAGTATCTGTGTGAAGTTTGGTCTGTCACAATTGTCAGCTGACACAGACTTCACACATCTACGTTTGTTTTTTTTTACGAATTTAGGCACTAATTTTGTCAGACCGGCGTCCCTTTTTTTAAGTGAGTTTAACACGATATTTTGGAAGAATTACAGGGAATAAAAATGCAATAGGGGTATTTTCTAGATCATTACGTCGGGAACTATCGAAAAAATATATAAGTTGCACACTTTTGAAAAACTTGACTTACCCAATTGTAATCATTTTAATTAAACTTTTCAATTTGCCTTAGTAGGAACTTATCAGACGACATTTCCGCCAAATAAAAGTCATGCCTCACTAACTACTTTGTGTTTCCCATTTTGGGCTATCTCAGCAAATAATCAAAAATACCTATTATTTTAACAAAACGGGAGTTAACCGAGGGCTGTGTGCTTTTGCGCAGCAAGCGATCCAAATTGGGCTTCGAGCTTTAAGATACGGTAAACGGTTATGCCTGCCCTGAAGGTTGTCTAATAATTTAACTGTAAGTATATGCACTAAAATAACACAAAACTTTGAGCGTTATTCTTATTCCGCTTTGAATAAATTTCCATCTCATCATCATCTCCATGTTTAGCGTTTCAAATCATACTTCTACACTTATATTATAAGATTTAATTTAAATCTGTTTCTCTTAGACATAAAACTTATCAAGTACAATTAGGAACAATTACATGTTCTTACGATAAAAATATAAATAAGCTAGGCATTTTTTGGACAATCCTAATTCGGGAAACTTTTGGAACCGAATATATAAACGACGGCTTAGGCAAGGTAACTAAGTGCTGATAAAAATAAATACACATGTACATGATGAATTCGATTTTAGTTTATATAATATTAGTCAGTCGGACAAAGTCGGAACTAATTTCGATTTATAGTCAGATTTGAAAATCCAGGCCAAATAATAATCTTTTTTGTAGAAATAGGTACACATGAAAATTTTGAAACTCAATTATCGAAATTTGGCATAATGAACAATGAGAACTAAGATTTACAAAACAAAAGTACAACAAACATTACTACACCGTTTAAATTCAGGTACACATGTAACTGAATTTAAAAGTTAAAAGCTGCGGCCGGCTTCAAAAGATGTACAAGTCAATAAGGAATCACTCTAAGCAAAACATTTATTAATAAAGGAATAAAAATATCAAGAAAGAGTCCCTCAACCGCCAGATCCGAGCAGATAATTTGCTTACAATATAATCGGACAAAGATTGCAAGCCGACTTCAAGAAAAGGGGGTAAAAAGGGAACCATAGGAAAGGCTATTATATTCAAATAAGGTTTTGGTGCAGGCAATTTATATGGGGTTTATTGACAAGACTGAGCGCAGTGCCGCGAGAAATTCCTAAAGAAAATATCTCTTAACTTTCGGCTTAATCTGAAACTTGGAGACAATATTGTTAAGCTTTTTACTCGCCTTTTGTTATTAAGTTACGTCTCTATGGCCAGTTAAAATATTTAAATGCGGAAAGGTAAAATTGGAATCATTACGGCTTTTAAAGGGGATTCGATTTTTTTCGTCAATATATTTTTCGTTCGGTTTCGCAAACTGGCAGAAGAAAGTGGACAATGCGGGGTTTCGCAAGACAGATTACAGAAGGTCGCATTAATACGAGACCTTTACATGTTAAGATACATCGCTGTTGCGTTCATATTAAGGTATCAAGGCTTATAAATAGGTAATTACGTAATTTTTCTGACAGTTGTCGAGTTGAAATTACAGTTTTTGTTTTTAGGCATAATTGTTTATCAAACTTCTCTTAGCAATTTCGAAATGATATACTGTATGCCTAATTACCTTATTATAAATAATGTAACCACAATTAATAGGTTGTGAGTCGGGAGCGTTAGAGATTTTGTGAGATGATGATGTGCTTACATTTCTTAACTTTTGATTTTACAGTGTAGTTGCTATGTAGAGGTCAATAGCTATAATGCTGCGGAATAGTATTTTTAATTAAAAACGACTTTCAACATATTTTGCAACTTATCAGTCAACATGTTATTATGTTATTGGGATCGGTCGGAGCCATTGTTGAATTGGTTGAAAGTCAACCGCAACTTACCTCCGCACCTTGCAAGGTCAATCATATAACTGAAACTTATTGAATTAGCAGCCTAGTTCAGTTGAAAGGCTGGTTGCACATCTTTGAATATAACACTGAAACTTATTGAATTAGCAGCCTAGTTCAGTTGAAAGGCTGCTTGCACATCTTTTAATATAACACTGAAACTTATTTAATTAGCAGCCTAGTTCAGTTGAAAGGTTGGTTGCACATTTTTGAATATAGGTAACACTGAAACATATTGAATTAGCAGCCTAGTTCAGTTGAAAGGCTGGTTGCACGTCTTTTAATATAACACTGAAACTTATTGAATTAGCAGCCTAATTCAGTTGAAAGGCTGGTTGCACTCTTTGAATATAACACTGAAACTTGTTGAATTAGCAGTCTAGTTCAGTTGAAAGGCCGGTTGCACATCTTTGAATAACACTGAAACTTATTGAATTAGCAGCCTAGTTCAGTTGAAAGGTTGGTTGCACATTTTTGAATATAGGTAACACTGAAACATATTGAATTAGCAGCCTAGTTCAGTTGAAAGGCTGGTTGCCCGTCTTTTAATATAACACTGAAACTTATTGAATAAGCAGCCTAGTTCAGTTGAAAGGCTCTTTGCACTCTTTGAATATAACACTGAAACTTGTTGAATTAGCAGTCTAGTTCAGTTGAAAGGCCGGTTGAACATCTTTGAATAACACTGAAACTTATTGAATTAGCAGCCTAGTTCAGTTGAAAGGCTGGTTGCACATCTTTAAATATAAAACTGAAACTTATTGAATTAGCAGTCTAGCGCAGCAAGCGCCGGTTTTGAATATCTTTGATTATTTATCAATACAATGAATAGGTACTTCGAGCCGCCACCATTTCTCCGAAATCCGACATTCAACGATCATTGCTCATTAATGAACATTTCTCAATAAAACAAATCGTACAGCACACGGCGCAGAATCGTTAAGTAGAAAAGTCCCAAGAGGAGCTCACGTCTCGAATCTCAGATAAGATGGTAATCTTTTCGGATATTGCTCGCCATAATCATATGCGGGCTTTTTTAATTTTCTTTTTTACGGGCGTACCGGGGCGTGCCGGACAAAGGAACTTTTAAAAAATAATACCGTATTGTCGCTGGAAGGATTAAATTAAGGTTTTATTGAACTTTATAATTTGAATAGATTGCGTTTCGTTTTGATCGTTCATTGCTGGTTAATGAGGAGGATCGAGTGAGTCATTTATTATATTGAATCGTGTTTATCGTGCAATATGTTAAAGAGTAATTATGAAGCACTGTTGAATAAATAAGGGGGTTTTTTCATTGAAAAGGCGTAAAATGTTTGATGATGGATAGTGAAGAACGATTTTGAAATTCATAAGCACAATTACTCACTAAAGGTCCTTAAAATTAACTTATATGAAACTTGTATTGCTTTTTAGAAGAGATTTTGGATATGTACTATTATGAACTTCCAATACTGGTATTTTTGTATGGTCATTACCCTCTCGATGGATCTCTGTATAGGCCATTCGTAAAATATCAGTATACACAGTCGAAAAATACAAATACAGTACGGTATTTAGCTTAGCTATTTACATCGTTAATTCCGGCACGATCTAGAACTATCATTTTGCCAATAATTAGATATTGTATGAAAAGATTTCATTGCTCTTGTACCAGTTCTCGGTACAATGTCGAGCACCGGAACGACGCGGTTTAGCGAGCGACACGCGCGTGGTCGCCGACGGCTGCTAGTGATGCCCACAATATCGATAATATCAAGAGCCATAAGTTTAAACGTATAACTTGATCGAGAGCGTGTGTGGAGAGAGGGCAACGAAGGCGACAGGTCTTGTTTTTTCGCATCTCCCCACCACGCATATTCCGGATCACAATGAGTTGTATGCTTACTTGAAAGTTGATATAGCTTTCAAGTGACTTACCAACAAATTCAACAAAATTTTAACGTTTATTAATTATTTACACCATTAGACTCATTCAAGTAATTAACTTACACATAGACTGACAAATGATGCGATTTTAAGGAAAATATAAGTATGAAAAAAATCTTTCTCGATAATTTTACTAGATATATGTAAAACAAATAACACTTTGCCTTGTATTTTGACGCAGTAATCGCACATTCATTACAAAGTGCAGGCTTTGTCCGATATTTATCGCACATCTGCGGATAGCAGAATACATATCCACCCACAGGCGTTCGTGTCAGTATGCAAAGTCCTTAACACGTACATAACGGACCAGATAGCCCACCATAATCCCCACTGGGTCGTTAGTGCCTAAATTGAGCACTTTATAGTCCGACATGGGTCTGATATACAGTATACACGTTAATAAAATAAGGTAACGATTGTACCAAGCGGGGCAGTATTTACGTTAAACAGCTCCATTCTTTCATTCATTTTTAGAGACCTAAATGAAAAAAAGCCTTAGTGCTCAAAGCACACTATGTACTGTACCTAATTAGACTGAGCCGTATTAGAACAAACCGAATCTTAAGGGTCTACCCACGAAAATGCACCGTAAGCATATATACAATTTAGTTGTGATCGATTGAAGCTATTAATAGTTTGTCAGTCAGAATTTAAAATAATATGGCATAAAATTTATCGATTAAAGTCGATCCCAACCTATCGGTTAGCGATGAGCATAAATAGTCAACCACTAAAGTCTGTTCGTCAATGGTAAAAACTAAATCATCATCATCAACCTGCGATCTCCACTGCTGGACATAAATCTCTCCCAAAAATGCACCACTGAGCACCAGTACTACACAAACACTAAAATAGAGGGGTAATGAAATTTTCATCGATAAAAGCTGGCCATCCCTATCGGTTAGTGATGCGCGTAAATCGGTGCGCGTGCGCGCCGTGGGGCGACTCGGCCGTAATTCGCGCCGCCTCTTCACCGCACAACTATCTTATGACAGCCGGGTTTATCAGCCAGGGGTCGCGGGTTCAATCAAAACGCGGATTTGAATCAAAACTGTTTAAACTGACTGATGAGGGCAGGATATTTGTGTCATTCCTGACCTAAAGGTCCCGATCGCCGCATTTTCAGATATCTTCGAGACCGGGTAACGCATTGGTTATGCATCTGGTGTTGCAAATGTCTACATGCGGCGGTGACCACTTCCATCACTTAGGTTTGTTCCTTTCTGGTTTATTTTTATGTCTACTCCGCTACCCAAAGGTTGTCTGGATGAGGTCACTTTTTAGCGATAAGACCGCCAGTTGTCTACCGTTTTAAATTGTTTTTAATTATGTTATGTACCTACCTTTGTAATGTGTTTTTTTGGTGTGCAATATTTGTATTGTATTATTTTCGTTACTAGAACAAACAACAAAATGTATTAATTTTCACTGTTTCCCCTATTTTGTGCTCTTAAGTGTATTGTATTGTTTTCATAAACGGTTAAACTATAATGTTAAAAACAGACTATTAAACGCTAAAAAATAAATATTTATTTATCAAACATACAAAAACGGATATATACATGATTTAAGGGAAGTAAATTTTAAATTAAAACTAAAAACTAAATCGTACATTAAAAATAAAAGAAAATTTTACAAACTAAGATTTGGCCCCCTCGGCAGAGTGCCCATCACGCAGGCAGCATTCCCGCGCTGTATCGCTGTGGCGAGTCTTTGCGCGAGTAAGCTGCCCGCACGAGGGCCCCATGTTGCCTCCCTAAACGCGCGCTAAAACAGTTTTAAAAAGTATTCATTTATTACTATTTTTATGATTGTTTTTTATTTAAATTAGTTACCACTTAAACTTTACAATCCCCACGCACGAGTCCGGTTTATTTTCACACATAATGAGTCGTCCGTCACGTTGTCCCAGTAATTAAAACGCTATTTTAATTAATCCAAAGGCATTGTTACTTAACGTCATGTACCAATTCTCTTATCGGCTGGATCAGAGTTATTTCTGTGATATACCGGGTGATAAAGTAATTCGGAGGCACGGGTTTCATTTGCTGCGATTTTGATACAGTTTAAGTTTCTTTTCTGTTAATTAAAATCATTAATTGTAACAAAACGGTGCCTTTGCGTAACCGTATCGGTGCAGTTGTGAGGGACAAGAGGGAGCGATCTGACTTTGAATAGTGACACTTCATCTTCTCACCAGAAGGTCATTACCCGAAGCGCCAAAAGAAAAGAAGAGAAAAGAATACAAGACATGTAAAAGAGCCCTTGAGGCCCTTGAGGCCTACTTGCAGAAATAAATTATTTTACTTTTTATTCATCCATATTAGAAGTGCATATCTAAGCGTACCTATTCATTTGATGGTGTGTTGGTAGTGTAAGTGTATTTTTATATGTTTTAGTGTGTGTAGTAGAATTCTATTCGTAGAAACTATTATGTGATATTTATTTGTTTCATTTGTTCCATAATATAACACACACATATACAATACACAGCAACATGATTATTTGGATTCCATGCAAAGATACTCAAAATAAAATAAATAAATTCATTTGGAGCAAGTGCGTCCTACGAGACAGGGTTTGCAGTACCGGGAATTTTTTGTATGAGAGAACCGGGAATTCCCGGTACTGCCATACTGAAATTTCCCGGTACTGCAAACCCTATACGAGAAAAGTCCTATCTACGTCACATAATATTGATCCAACAAGCTAAAATACGCTTCAAGCTCTCAAACAGTAGCGGTCTCAGATTCTTAGATTTTTTTATCGAGAAGACATTTAATCGGCGACGTAGGTCCAGACAGAGATGGCCGAACGACTTAGACACGTTCAGTCGATCATGACTGACTGACCAGAGACGGTTAGGGACAGATAATAGAGGAAATCCAGAAGAGAGGCCTTTTCCCAGCAGTAGGCTAAAAAAGATCCTTGGACCAAACTTGGCCCAACTGCCCTTATGTTAAGTTAACCCAAAGTCTGATTGGTCGAACTTCCAGCAGGTAACTCGCTTCATACTTCATTTTTGTACCACGCACCGTACAAAACAGTAAGTCCAGTACTTAATTGATATTTATTTGCACCAGTTACCGACACGGACACGATTAATAAAGCTTTTAGTTAATTGAAAGCTTATTTAGGCACTTTCACTGTTTACATTATCGTACCGCGAGGTGCTTGCTGTAAAGCTGCCTTAAGCGCATGTAGGAGCTTTCAGGCTGTAGTGTAAATAAAGTATATGCTAAACTTAGAGCAAACACGAACTTTGCTGAGAGTACCCTTAACCAGATATCCCCCTCTGCTTAGTTAAGGTCTTATTGTTAGACGGTTGTGATAGTGATCGGAATATAATATATGGAACGATAACGCCTAATAAAACTGACGTTGAAATTTGCCCCATAACGCCATTTTTTTTAAATCTATAATATAAAGGCATTTATGACAAACTAGCTGTCCCGGCGAACTTCGTTCCGCCTCAGATTTTTAATTTCTCAGGTGTTTTAACGGCCATTCTCACGAAGTATGTCTGCGGTCACCTAATTACCACGACGCTGTTTTTATACTAAATGTATGGAGACGTGGTAATTAGACGCAGTCATACTTCGTGAGAATGGCCATTAATAGTTATTATCTTATTCGGGGCAGAGACAAACCCAAATGATCAAAAATCATAAAAATCGGTCCACCCGTTCTCGAATTATAAATGGTGTAACTTACGCGACTTTTTTTATGTATATAAGTATAGATAGATTCATAAGAAGTTTGAGTAGACGACATTTTCGGATAGGTTGCATATCGTTTTGAAGACAAAAATTGGTTACAAACCTACTGACGTGAGGAATTCAGTCAACGCTTTAGTTTTTTCTTCAACACTAAGTACCTACTAGGTCCGCCCCCGTTAGCACGTAGTTCGTGGGGCCTATCTTGACCGTCAGTTACACTTCCATAGTTGAATAACTATATTTCGATGTTATGTAAATGTACCTACTTTGCTCAGATCCCGTCCCTCTCACTCCGCAAAAATTGGCAGGTTATTTTGTATCGGAATAAATATACTCAGCACCCAACAATTACGCACAAAATTTCTATATCGGAACGATAATCCATAAAAAAAACCTGGTTCCCAGAATTAAACTAAGAGTCAATTCTTAATTTTCATCTGGGTAAACCTGTTCCATTTTAGACCTTGTCTTCACTTTACATCAGCTGAGACTAAGATCAAACCATCATAAAAAAAATGCTGTATACCTATATAATATATAGGTAAAATGTGACTACAATAACTTTGCAGACATGTTCCGTATGTCACATTTTTATAGAAATTTGACTTTTAAACATGGCAACACCTCCAGGTGTTGCCATGTTCCGCTCTGCAAAGTTACCGTAGTCGCACTCTAGTATTTATGTTTTTCACATTCCTTATTTATTTATTTACCTAAAAATCTTTGGTCTTTGGTCGATTTAACCTATCGAGGTTTCGTAATAGAGTCTACAAGATATCGAGTTTCGGCTGCGCTCCCAAAGCATCCACAATTCAACTTAACTGTAGATACAACATTGTATTAATCGTAATTCAATGATGGAAATGTACGAGTGTGTAAGTATGGAACATATTTTCATAATGAAGCGAACCGAGCTCATTAATAATTATAATACATCTGTATCCTGCGGATAAGTTACAGATAACATTTTTGATATTTTTAAGGACAAGTTTTCATGCCAATTGTTGAGTATGTTCAACCACTATTGCGTTACAGTAAGAATGTTACATATTTTAGTTACCGGCTGAAAAACTATAGGCACTTGCTCAAAATCAGCTTTTTCATGAAAATTGCGGAAACTGTGTCCGTACTAATACTATTAAATAAATAAATATTACGGGACAAGCTTACACACGTCGATTTAGTCCCAAACTAAGCAATGCTTATACTATAGGTACTAGGTGACGATATACATACGTACATACATAAATAAATACTTAAATAGGTAGATAGAAAACATCTATGTCTTGTGCTCATCACACAAATATTTGCCATTACCAGGATTTGAACCCGGGACCTCTAGCTTCGTAGGAAGGGTTGCCAGGTGAGTCGCGAAAAAATACCGGACAACCCCATAAAGGGGGGAAAAGTACGTTTTTTTTTATACTAATACATTGTTCTGTCTGGTATGACCATTTATTTTTTACCGGACAGGCCTCGAAAATAACGGACTGTACGCTTAAATACCGGACATCTGGCAACCCTATTCGTAGGTGGTGTCACTCCCACTAGGCTAAACGTGTCGTCGTCGTTAAATATAAACATTTGACAGTACCAAAATAGGGAGCTGACAAGACGGTCAGCTTTGTGACCCACTTGTTTGAGGAGATCACGAGACTGTCTAGGTTTATGGATCGTATTAGTTTGCTGCCTCTGCTAGACCATAGATTATGATTGTGTTGGAAGCGCCCCTAAGGGAAATTCAACTCAGCACCGCGCATTAGAGGGTCACGCACTCAAAAGCAAAAGCCACCCTCTCTCAGTTTCATCGTTTTGTAACGTCCATACGTTATCGTAGTGAAAATCCACGAATCATATCACAAGATTTTTTCCCCTTGCTTTCTTATTCCGATACTGGGACAGAGGGGATAGTATAGATCAAGGACGTTAAAGTATATAGCCGGACGTAGCCTCCCTAACAGACAACTGAAGCTTTGTACTAACCAAACCTAACAGATAACTGAAGCTTTGTACTAACCAAACCTAACAGATAACTGAAGCTTTGTACTAACCAAACCTAACCGATAACTGAAGCTTTGTACTTACGAGTCACACGCACACATCAACCAGCGTAGTAGCCTACTAACGAGCAGCACGCACACATCAACCAGCGCGAAGCGAGCGGCTCACTAGAGATGCTTCAGCTATCTGTTAGCGAGGCTATGTCTAGCTATTTATTTGAAGGTCCTTGGTATATAGATATATTTCGTCTATATTTAAACATTTCTCCCCGTTGATGTCCGCTGCTGAACGTAGGTCTACTACTAACGATCGCACGCATTTGCCACCGCCAATTTTCATTCACAAAGGACCACTAAATATAAGTTAGGGATTTAAAAAGAGAAGAATAAACAATAGAGACGAAGCGCAGGCAATAGCGGTTGTATGTGTGTCTGATTTATGAAAATGTGTTCCATACATTCTAACATTTCCATTGTTCAATTAGGCATTATACAATGTTTCAGCCACAGGATAAAAATACAGAATCCTATCTTCTGTGAGATAAGCGCAAGCAAGAGAGGAACAAATGCTGATTCTTTACTCTTTTTATACATATAAATGCAGTGCGAAAAACATAATAAACATGTTATATTTTCCTGATTTATTCAATACGTAAAAAACCTGTTACTGGTATGATTTTTACTAATCTGAATTAAAAAATAACATATGTTTGAAAAAAAAATGTCATTAGCGTAAATAATTGGAAAACAATTAAAAAGATATATCTAAATATGACAAACCAAAAAAGGAACAAATGAATTCTTAACCCATATAGGTTGTAAGAACATATTGACTTTTTTTTAGAAATCAAACAAGTTTTTTCTAGGAAATTTCTGAATCGTAAATTATCCATTCCAAAATTTCAATATTATAACCGCGAATAGGTTCTGATCGGTTTAAATAAAAATCACCTTTTCTTATTTTAACTCATTATTCGTCTTAGCCGACGTTTCCAAACTTGCAATTAACTGTCAATGATTATTAACACGAATTAATATGCACATTTCTGCCCGTAGGTTAATGATCGATCCTCTACAATCAAAATGAGTTTAAATAATCGTGGTTTCATCGTTGCTAAAAATAGAAAAAAAAAACAAAAGGGGCGTTCGCGTACTTATTCCCTTTCTTCAAACCAATAAATACCCACTGAAAGATTATAATTTTGAGCCGACTGCGCCTTAAGGCGCCCGCTCAAACACGACAAACAAAGTCACGGTAATACTGTATTAATTAACGTACCGACTGCAAACAAATGGAAACTGGTCTAGATTTCAATCGTATATCGTCTCACAAGATACAGTTATTTGGCGGATCAGTTTCAAAGAAAAAAACTAACCTAAGGGTTTTTTTGCACACACACACATAGCACACACGCACGCATTGAGCTACACTGTATTGAATAGGAGAAAAAAAATTAACACTAATAGAGAACCGAGGAAAAGTCATGATATATGTTTCAAGAATTTAGGTAATCCAAGGAAAGATTGGGAGCAAGTAAATATGTCAGGGGTCAACTAAGAAGAAACTTCTTTATGACTATGAAAGGGATGTTTTGCCCTGTATGATTTTTATGTCGTAATAAAGACCTACGGTAGGTACCCACATTTACAACCAAAATTTTCATCGCTAATGACAACTTAATAATTTTTCATACTTAAGAAATTATACCCGCTTTCTTACGTTTCACGATATTAAACCATACCAGTGGCGTGGCGTCCGCACAACTCGATTCCTACCGGCTTGCCTAATATCAGGCTTTTGACCACCTTATTCTAGAGCTCTTAAGGAAAATGTGCGCCAAATCTGCACCGGCTTGCCCTAGGATATCTTTTACGCCACGCCACTGCACCATACCTACAGCACTTGTTTTGACACACAGTGAGATCGCATTTATAATGACTATCAAAAAGCTACATGCGTTTGTTTACCCGTTCGCACCTTTCTGACCCGTTACTCCTTAAACATTTCTGCCGAAAAACGCCGGATTATTACACAAGTCCATTTTAATAATTGGCCTAAGTAATCGTCAGCTCGTGCCACCGTATAACTTCAAATTCTTAACATTTCCCTTATAAAGGCTTAGCAATAAACTTTATTGTTGAATTCCACCATTTTTACTGTCAAATTGTGCTTAATAACGTTGTAAAAACGGCGTAAATTGGTTTAAATGTAGATATTTTACTTTTCATACGATGTTTGTCTGGCGCGTTGACGGTTGTCGGGTATTTCGGGGGTTTTTAAATTCTTACTCCTACACATTTGGTACAATGTAAAACGGTAGCTTTGCGTTACATTTAATATATTCAGACGACAATGAACACAAATATTATAAGTGTTTTGATAATTCAAGGCAAGTTTATTTAAAGAGTTTATTCTTTCACGACAATAGGTATAATATTTACTGTTATTATTACTGTTGTTATTTCCGACGTTTCGGTACACTGCCGTGATTGCCGATGACAAATATGACAATGTAACGATATGATAAGATGACGATGTAAGCAAACCGCGAGAATTCTAAGTAATGTTGTTGAAACTCCCTCATTGCAAAGGCCAAATTAATTGATGGTATTTCTATCGAGAAAACCTTTGTTTCTTCACCAAACCACGCAAACGCAAAATTCAGTAGAACAAAGATCATAATGATAACATTACCGCGCATGTATCAGAAAAAATGTATTTGTTATGCTGGCAGTATCGCCGGTACACAATCATTACAGTAGTATCTGCACAGATAACATAAAGATCGGAACAAGAACAATCGAACGGAACGCACGACCGGGGCTTTTGGTTGATCATCTTATTGTTCTTGAGTCATATGTGATTCTTTTATGTCTCTTGTTACCTTGCAATTACGTTAAGTTTAAAAAAAACGAGAAAATATGATAACGTTATAAAACTGACAGAACGACGTCCTGATATATTGAATTTTGGGTTGCGTTTATCGTTTGAAAATCAAACACAAACGATAATTTTTGAGGACCTAAAATAAGCGACAACTTGGTTGCGAGTGTTGCGACTCGCTAATTAATCCTCTAGAAAGTTACACTTGTCACGCAAAATAAGCGCATTATCATTATCAGTCATCAAGTTGCGGAAAACCCATTGTTACAGTTGTTTATTCACCAAAAATCTGGCGGCACGGCAGTGCTCCCGCCATTTTTCCCTAATCTTCATTCAGTCAATGGACTGTATAAAGTTTGGCTAACTATGAAGTCATGCCTGGATTCACCATCTTACATATGAAGTTTTTTTTATTTGCTATTTTGGGTTGAGAGTAGCAGTAAACGCAGAACGGGCAGTTTATTTATATCTCCTGAGGATACCTCGTAGAGTGGCGAAACACATGTCGGAGGGTGGGACCATTAAATTGCATGTGAATGCATGAAAAAATACGCAGTATAACGGGTCAGCACTAATTGACTAACACGTTTTTATATCCCGGATTAGCAAAGGAATATGATTGTTTTAATTAACATATAAATATGAGAAGAAAAGGTTTAGGTCTGGCTAATAATCGCTTTCTTTTCTTGTTTCAGTAAGCAGAAAATATAGCGCTCTAGGTTTTACTGGCGGCGCCTTGCGAGTCTGGCTACTCACCGATGACGTTGATTTAAGCCTATACTTTTATAGTTTTTGTTAGAAACACAGTTCCCAGGCACTCTAGTATAAATATCGTAAGTTTTGAGTCGGCGACGGCAAAAACCTGCACGCGCAAGAATGTCCAGTTTTCCGTCCGTTGTTATAGGTCGTATAAACATAACAAATGTATTGGCACTTAAAGCTTTTTGCACTAGGGCGGTAATGCCTGTGCGAATGTCAGCTGGAATGCTGGGGAAGAAATTGATTTTAAAGCAATATATTAATTAGCGCATCACGTTACAGTGGTATTTAGCTATAATTAATGACAAGTAAAAATGCCAGTGACAATCTGAGCTATTTTTGTGTCTTTTTTCTGCCGAAACGCGAAATAATGACTTTTGCAGTTTATCCTTGTTTGTAAGAATTGTCACTCAATTCTTCTTTGTGTTTATTTATGATAATGATGATCTCTGTTTTATTCAACAAACATTGAACTCTTGAAATTCTATAAATAGCGATTCAGTTTGTCTGTTTTCTGTTAATTATTTAGTTAATAAACTTTATGCCACACTTGGCCATAAATTGGCTTTTATCGCACGCTATGCGTACGGAAAAAGCCTCTTTCTGGCCAAGTGTAGACATAAAATTTTGTACACAACACGGGAGATAATGAAGAAAGCCCTCGACCGCATATTTACGTCCCTCGCTTGCAGCTCGCAAACATCTGTGATCTTGGCCATTCTTTGTTTTACTCGTACTACCCTAGTTGTGTAATGTACTATTTCTATAGAGCTAATTTCCACACCGCAATTTGTTTTGCGTAGATGTTCACTTCAGTTTGACTACTAAGTTCGTTTTCAGCAATTCCTTTCATTGCATCGCTCCGTCTTCTTCTAAGAAACATGGATCTTTAAATTTCATGTTCTAAAGCTGTTTCACGCTGTCTATGTTGTCAAAAAACAAGCGTATTTGCTGTAGACAATACAATAGTTAATGGCTTAATATTATAACTATAAAGTCCATCAAGAAAATAAAGCTTTAAAACCCTTAACTTTCTGATATCTGCAGGAAAGACCCACATCGCTAACTCACCCTAAGAAATATATGATCCAACAAATTTATAGTTATAGAGGGGACAGCCGGCATTTGATTTAGCCAATTAAATCTTCAGCGTTAGGATGCGTGGACGCAACGCTGGTGGCCAGAGTTCCCAGTTATTCCCACGGGCAATCCTCGTACTTTATGTTTTTAATTAAAGAATCCTAGCGGGAGTAAGAAACACGTTTCTGCAATTTATTGACTTTTTATCAAATCCATTTCTTATTACCTGGATAATGAGATACTTTGCTCGGCACAAAAAACATCCAAATGAAAAACGCGTCTGGTAAGGGCTTATGCGCCCAAATGTTACGTATCTTGCGACCACAATACAATCATATTTCTAGCATTAAAGTAGGCAACCTTCAGAAACACTATGATTGTAAGTATTTTTCTACGCCGAAGTCACCGCAGAGTAAAACTAGGGTTTATTACAATAATGTTAATTATACGCCATGTATTTGTATGAAATACGAGCAAGTACTTGCCTGTACTTATATTTATTGCCCCTTATAAAAATTGCAGACACTCAGTATAACTATTCAAACAATAAATTATCAACCGGAGTTTTGCAAAACGAAATATTTGGGAATTGAACATTTGTTATATGAAAATTTAACATTCAATATATTTGCAAAATGTTACATTTACTAAATGAGTATTTTAAGAAATGGTACAGTTGTGAAATGAATAGTTTGTGACTCGTTATTTGTGAAATGTTTTTTGTGAAATGACGGTAACCCAATGTACTATTAGAGCCGGTGCATGCGTCGGGGAATGGGCACGTGAATTTTCTTGTACTACACAACTACCTACTTGAAAAGCCAGAGCGAGGATTAATCGAACACTTAATATTATAAATGTGAAAGTTTGTTAAGATTTTTTAATGTTTGTTACTAAGTAACGGGGTAGCAACAGGATGGATTGAGCTGAAATTTGGTATGCAAGTAGACCAAGTAGTGGATTGAAACATAGGACTTTATACACCGGTAAATAGTTCCCTTGGGACAGTAACGGGAACAACGCGGGCGAAGTCGCGAGTAAATACTGGTTATAAATAAAAGCTAGTATCAAAGGGCGAAACATTTTTTCTACAAAAAATGGCACGTAGGTAACTCAAAAAAGATTCGCCATCGCTGATCGCTAATGCTATAGTCTGACTCCTGAATCCTGTGTGATAAGAAAACCAGACCGACTGGATCATGGTAACATTGGTAACACACAGACCACGTACGAGCATTGGATACTACAGCAATACTCAAGCAATGTACCTACAAAGTCAGAAAAACTGACACACGATGACCGCTGTGACAATAAACTACTGTAAAGTGCAATAAATGGCCGATCAGGCACGGATATTGCATGCCAAGGGCCCTAAATACCTCCACCCATCCGCTCGTTCCGTCACTTCCCGCTGCCCTACTACTAAGCTGCGTTCATAGAATCACGGCGCCCCATAGTCTACCACAATACCTCAAACACTTGGTTATTCGAAAATAAACTTTATCTTCTGCAGCGTTAAGGCGCTGGACATGCGCATTAGTATCTTTGGTTATTTGGAATACCATAACCTGTCTGCATCTAGATTTTTCAATATCAATCTTATTTCATTAGAGATAGAGGCGTTGTTGATCGATTTTCTTTTTGCCAGTTCTAGTACCACGATAAGTAAAGATTCAGTTTTTCTAAACTAGACCTTATTGCGAAAGTAATTAGGGATAGAAGAGTGTAAAACATTGAGGTATGCGTTACCGGACGTACTACTGACACGGAGATGAGGACGCCTGATCGGGAGCAGTTTTGTTTGATGGTTCGGCTTGGTTCCTATGAGGATGTGCGTTGGACTTGGTACTAACTACTTGGTTTAATCATACTACTGTGACTTCATTATCCAAAGTTTGATAGATTTATTTTCTTTTCCCATTTTTTATCCCATATATTTTGACATCCTATTTTTTATCTAGGACCACCCCATACGATTTCGCTTAAATTATAGTGCTCATGGACCATTTCTGGTTTTCACATATAATTTATATGGCGAGTCTAAGTGAGTATTAAGATAATTTCCAACACTACGTCCTTGACTTTCGCATCAGGAGTGATTTAATGTTAATAAGTTACATAATTCTGGCAAACATGAACCGACTTCTATTAAAAAAACAGCTCAAAATTATATTCAAGTTCGGCTCCTGAAAATGGTTGAGAAAGGCTGGGCTAATCGATGAAAGTACTAGTACTAGTAATTGATATTTATGTTCACACTATATCGCACAAGATGGTCTGACGATCTGGTTAGGGTTGCTGGAAGCCGATGGAGGCAAGAGGCGTGCGACCGCTCGTTGTTGAAGTCTTTGGGGGAGACCTAGATTGAGCAGTGGACGTATTGTGAGGTTTGCATCTGGATATGCCACCTCACAACGTCTCGCGAGACAGACTGGCGACTTTTGGAGATCAGAACAATTTGAATTTAAAACAAATGCACAGACTGTATTCGTTTAAATTCAAATTGAACAGATCTTCTTAAAACTAGAACGACATGTCGCTCTAGTTTTAAGAAGATCTGTTTAGTCTTAAGTTAGCTCTAGTACCGAGCACATGAAATAAACTATAATGTAAAAGTTATTCCATTTATTATTCCGGGTCCACCATCACAGTATCATGGTTCAAATGATGAGGCTAGCTTCGTTTTTGTAGCAAATCGCACAGATCCGCATCCGGATAAACTCCGATTCGTTTTATTGCCGATGCGTATACTTAAATTAATACGGAATTTTCGCAGATGCATATATCATAAAATAACGAAAAGAATCACACAATAGTAACGCCATCTACAATCTGCTTCTAGTTTTTAACCTCATCTCATTATCATTGGAACACTCATCCTGCATCATAATGTCTTAAAAAACATTATTAATGATGCATTAAATTAAAAAAGTAAACTATTAATAATTCATTAAAATTCAAAAGCAGTTGTTTCAATATTACACCTAATCTCTTTGTCATAAAGGCGAAGAAATTCGCTCCTGAAAAGTAAAAACTAAAATAAATATGAATTATTAAATGTGAGAGGCTGTCAATAAACGCCTTAGCTTTGATTAGAATCACGTTTTTTACGCTGTGGTCGTTACGTGTCTGTCATTATAAATTATCAAAGTACTTTTAATATAAGGCACACTTCACATTCGAAAATTAAACATTATTTTTAGGCACTCTTGTGACCATATTTTGTTCTCGTCTCAAATATAAGAATTATGGGTAAAGTTCAAATAAATGCATAAATTCATTGAAAAAGGATGCTCGCTTATTATCCTTAAAGAATGCCTTCTTTCTTAGCAATGGAAGTCAAGCAATGGTCCATATTTTTTACCCAACTGCGATTAACCAAAAAAGAGTAAGTACCTAACAGTGGCGTGGCGTTGAAGAATTCCTTGGGCAAGCCGGAGCAGCTTCGGCTTCGAATTTCTTTAAGAGCACTAGAAATACTAGAATTAAGTGCAGAACTGCCTAAATTGCCTAATATTAGGCAAGCCGATGGAAATCGAGCTCTATGGACGCCACGCCACTGGTACCTAATGATTTTAACACGTATGTATTTCATGCATGTAATGTATTGTCTCATAAAATATTTTCAAAAAAATTGTACACAATTAAGGGATTTAATTAAAACAAAACTTAATTTATTCCTTTGTGTTACGAAAGTTACCCATATAGTTTGTATGCCTAACTTTCGTAACACAGAGGAAGCGATCGAGATTTTGTTTTTATTAGGCCCTTAACTATGTACAATTTTTTTGAAAATGACTCTTATATGGAATTAGCGGAGATAAGGCATACACACAAAAAATTACAGTATCAGCGTAATTCGTCCCATTCGTTTTTCGTTCAGTTCGTATTTGGGCGTTTTCCAAAAAAACGTGTCCGAAAAATTGTATGGATTTTTTTTTCCACTACGTCACGTTCATACAAACTTGTATGGAAAACGCCCATTTCGTGTCATTCTATATTCGTCACACATTCTTTATTAAGACTATTATTTATACCATAAAGAATGTGTGACGAATATAGAATGAGACGAAATACGAATTGAACGAAAAACGAATGGGACGAATTACGCTGATACCAAAATTACTTAAAGTCAATTGGGGAACCACCTCTTTTTCGTCCGGTTAAATAGTTCTATTTTTAAAATAGTTGAAAGCTTAATGGTGCTCCCACATTGGCTGTTATGAATGTTATAATTATAACGTTATAAAACACTTGTTATCGAACATGTGTTATCTAATTTCTATGAGTTTTAAGAAATGTAAGTGATTGTTATCGTGTTTTATAACGTTACTAGCGACCCGCCCCGGCTTCGCACCGTTGAAAATCCGTTGCGTAGTTTTAAAGATTTAAGCATACATAGGGACAGAGAAAGCGACTTTGTTTTATACTATTTATGTAGTGATATAACGTTTGTAACAGCCAATAAGGGAGCACCATAAGCTAACTGAAATCATGGCCGATTCAAAACAGTTCGAAATATTTGAAGTAAAATTGACAACATTTCATTTTAAGAACACTTCAAAATGTATATACGATTCGAAAGCATTTTGCCTCCTGAGCAGTACGCTATTTTTATAATTTTTATATATTGCTTAATATAAAAAATACAAAAGAATAAAAAATATATTCTCATTTTACCAGTTCTACGGCACAATAGATGAAATGCCAGTGCCTTTTGCCATAGAAAAAGTAAGCTGTCATAATTTTGAATTTGACATTGTCAATGTATACTATCGATGTTTTTCGATCGCGATAAGACTAAAGTAATGGTCTATTCTGCCGTAGAACTGTAGTTACGCCCTTTTAGAATAAGTAAAAATGTATATATTAATTATAAATTAAATACAAACCCTCGTGAAACAAATAAACTATCAGCGTATTCGTCTTTTCAAATCAAATACAGAGAACCAATCAAATTAAAGGCTCAAAAAAATGAAAGGTTGTCAATTGTATAGAAGCGGCGCGCGCGCTCAAAAAGCACAATTGCGGGACAATGCGCCGGCGCCGTGTCGCGCGCATCCTAATGAGCGCGGGTTTTTGTCGCGCGACAGCGTGAGAGCGCGTTTAAGCCGCTATTGATAACAAAATAATATATAAACTTTTGTCTATTTTCACCTCAAATTGGTTATGCGAAGATCTCGCATTAGGTAGGGGAGACCGGGTATGGTTGTCTCACGGGTCGGTTGTCACAGCAGCCATTAAATAATACGAAACGAAGGAATAAGTGCATCGATTGGTGAAGTAGGGAAGGAGGTGAAGCTCTTGCGATCTTTTAATACCGAGCGATGCAATTATTTTGACAGAGGAAATTTATGATTTTCTCAGTCTACCCGCGACCACGAACGCTGTAAAGGGTTACGAAACGTCGGGACTTAAAATGTAGTAATATACGCGATTTAATCCGTTTAAGTTGTTTTATTACTTAAGGGTCGTTTTCAAAATACATAATTTGCACCGCCACCACCTGTGTAGGTAAGGTTTGTCTTAGAATTTTTTTTCATTTTAAAAATTAAATTAAATTATCAATACATATCGAAAGACACTTTTTACATAGAAGCCAAATGCTTTGAAACACAACCAAAGTATATAATAATAATAGCCAAAAGAACGATTTAAAACTATGTAGGTTTTGTCGGTCACTTGCAGTGTCCCAACGCGAGGCACTCATGTTTCGTTGTAATGTAAGATAAATATATACTTAAATAGATAGAAAACATCCAAGGCTCAGGAACAAATACTCGTGCTCATCACACAAATATTTGCCCTTACCCGGATTTGAACCCAGGACCTCTAGCTTCGGCGGTGTCACTAGGCTAAACGTGTCGTCAAACTGACTTCAGAACTTGCTATTGTCAAGTCGGTTAAGAATATAGTTATCAGTTTCGTAATATACAGGAACAGTCTTGTAGCGATGCCAACACAACAGCTCAAGATTCTCACTCGACGGCTGGATCATAAATAGACAGAGGTCACAGGGATCAGACACAGTCACACAGTAGGCAGTATTTCTGGACAGGAGTCCGACGCACACGGCGTCGACCCCGCCGGCGGGGTCGACCTCCTCGCGACAACAGCAAACAAGGGCCGCGTCCCGATTTGCCCCAGGACCCGAATCTCTTCACTCCGACCTTGATCGGGGTCATCTAAGTTTCCTGCCGGAGTCTTCTGGTTTATCCGCTTCATCCTTCCCGCTGCTCCGCTGCTCACTTTGAGAAATCAGCAAAAAGTCAAGATGGCCCTGGCCAAACGTCCTGGTTCGACCCCAGGCGTTCAGGCCCCCACCTAGTCCGACCAAATCGAGGTGGGCCGGCTAGCGACCTGGTTCGACCCCAGGGAACGTCACGGCCGACCACCTGGTCAAACGCTCGCTATGCCCAATAAGGGTCGCGAGTTAGTCAGCTTATAAAAAAAAATCTGGACACCACCGGCACGTGGCGAGGTGTTAGAGATGCGCGTTCCACGAATCTGCAGTTTGATTTCTTTCGATGCTAGATGTACGTATCATAAATTAATTTGTCTTTTCATTAATTCGTTCGTGCATTTAAAAGTCCTCAATACATAAAAAGTAGGCAGGCCAATTACACGTATGTTCACTTATCGTTGGCGATAAGTATACATTTTCCTAGTTCATTGCATAATTGTTAGAAAGAGACGAGTGCTTTTACAAATGATGACATAAAAAAGATATAGCCCGATTATAGCAGAAGGCTTACAAAAAGAGACAACGCATGAGTATTTTCGATCTGATCGGGATAGCAATTTGGACACCAAAAAAACCACCCTTAAGCCTTCTAGCGTCATGTTCATGCACTTAATAAAATTTAATATCAGATGGCCCAATTAGGCTGAAATGGGTCTGAAGCCACTGGCGTAATAACCACTAACTGCCTATTGTGGTCTCAATGGACCGAACTCAGTTTTTCGGTTACATGACAAACTTAACTTTACCATCAACAGTGACGCTGATACCGGGCGGTATCAAACTAATTGTATTACGCGCATTTAGTACCAGATTTTGTCACCCGCAAAGATAAAGTTGTGGCGCTATACATCTTTATCCGATTGAATGGCTCATTAGCTTCGACGGTTTTGAAAATCGAAGGTGAGAATTTTATTGTTATTTTTAAGAAAAAGTAAAGCCGCCAGTTTGCGGTGGCGAATTGGAGCCGTTCGAAATGTTGCTGTTTTTATACGACTGGGCTATTGGATTTCTTGGGCTAAGGAAAATATAGAAATCGAAATAAAATTTATAGTTTCCATTCCGTTAATCATCTGAGCCGTAAGTAACTTTAAGTAGAAAGTAATTAAGGTACCTTTCATTGTTTTATACAGACCTATATAATCCCAAGAAAATCGCGTTTTTTTAGCTTTTTGATTATTTCAGCGAAATAATGTTTTATAAAAAATATATTAGAGAGGTTGATGTCGTCTACGAACTCATAGTTCTTGTTTTGTTTTTAATTAATGTACATATTCCAGTACAACATTTCATATAAAATGTTCCTCGCATCATGCCCACTATAATTCTACCCATATTATTTAGAATCACGGATTCAATAATACCAAATCGTAAACAATTTAGATAGATACTCGGCACACAGACACAATAATAACAATATCGTTTTGTCCATTACTTGTGGAACCCTAAAACGTAGACAAACGTAAAACTGTTGCTACCACACGTCCACATAACACCATCCTACTCGATCAAACGACCTTTCGCCCCCGATCAGCACGAACAATAAAGCAAAATCAGCGTCTCCTCCACACCCTCTTATCTCTATTTTATGTCCCTGGAAAAATAACCTTTACTGTCTATGGCACTAAGTACATTTTACATCAACAGTGTTTCAAAAGAAGCAACGTTCGGATGAAAAAGACAAAATGGCGGAAGCCATCAACTCCACAAAATGGCCGACGCTTAAATCGGGTTAGTTTAGAGACTTTGTCGGCTGCAGTAAACGTTAACTATATTGGTGACAATTTGCCGTCAACCTTGTATATTCGCAGTTCAGTGGTAATGTGATGAACGATTGACGGAGAGTTTTATGCTTTGATTAAATGTACAATTCTAGTTTGCATCTTGGAGGGAATTAAGGATTTCATCAAACGAGCCCAGGGCCGCGCCGACCCCCGGCAGCGACTGTGTGCGAAACCTATGAAGCACCTCTTTATTGTCGTCGTGTTTCGACTTTCAGCACCCCTATTGCCTGGGTGCCTGTGTGCGCTGCACACTTCGCACACAGGGGCGGCGCGGCCCTGAACGAGCCTAAATACAGATGGTAAAAAATGGTTCTTCTATTCCCGAAACAAAGAGTCTTACAGACAATGGAGTAAATGGAATGGAACCAAAGCACTTTAGAAATGGCCACTTATAACCCCTTCGTTCGCGTACGAAACCTGCGGTTCGTAACCAGTTACAATCGAAGACTTTTTAGTCCTTGTACGAAACCAGTTGAAATCTAAGAATTTTTATTCTTTGTACGAAATTAGTTGCAACCATTTTTTTCGTAATTTGGCGGTTTCGACGGAGTCCCGCGATACGAGGGTCCTATTTCTCGGTGGTTTGCCCTCCGGGCATCTGAAGCTACCTAACCTACCTAGTGTTTTGGGATCACAAGGGGTTTTCTATAAAAGAGAAAAGAGATAAGAGAATTTGTCGACAAAACGGCCGGCATTCTAATCATCTATTCAGGTGGCAAAAAAACTACTAAGTAAAGTAAGGGGTGAGTAGGTGCCTGAATTGCCGCTAACATAGAAAGATGGAGAAACATCGCGAAAGCAGTGATCCCATAACCACGACCACTCTATAAAAGAGTGCCGACTGAGAAGAAGAAGAAGCAAGTGCAACTACAAAGGCAGTGGCAGTGTAGCGGCAGGTCTCACTGAATAGGCCTGTACCTATCCGAAAAGGGCCTCTAGGGATCAGGGCGCCTGGCTGTGTTTAAGTAACTCTTTCGACTAAATATTTTTTACCTCAATTTACTTTCCGATTACTATTGTGATAAGTTGTTTGTGCGCAAACCAATATTAAAACGTTATTCATTCAGTCAAATGATCACTTCAACGAAACGAAATCTAAATGTGTTGTTAAAGTAAAAAATGGAGGAAAAGCGCTTTTTTTTTTAATTTTCGTTGTGTCAATCGGTTTCTAATGAGATTAATTTTTAAACAATAATATATTATCTGTTTTTTCAGGAAGAAAATGGCGTATTATGAGACGTCGAGAGTAAAAGGTTAGGGCGCAGTGGCATTGCGTCCAAAGAACTCACTTCGGATTTATAAGACTTTTGGGCACTTGTGGGCATGTTAATGAACCTATTCGAAGACAAAGTAAGCCAAATCTGCTCCGGCTTACCCAGGAAAATGTTTCGCGCCGCGCTATTGTTAGGTTGTTATTATTGTGCACAACATCCGTATGGAGAAATAAAACAAACAAATAAGAATAACGCAAATGACTAACGATTACTACAACATGGATCCCACATGGCCATAGCCATTCGCCACCCATAGCTACCGCGCCACCATTTATTCCGCCCACCCGGGATTCGAACCCGCACTGCAATTAAACGATGCCTCCGGACCTCTCGGTCATCCGATAGTATCTATGTGACCCTAAGCCGCCTGGGGAGATCTCCTTTACCCAACCTTCCAACCTCCGAAACAGTCTAAACAACACCTCCACCATCATAATTCAACCTTATTTCCTTCCCTTTAAACTCTCTTTTATCTATTCCACTGTAACCTTTTCTGGACACTGAAGACGAAGCTCAATTTCTTAGGGGTTAAGGTAGGTTTTCGATTGACACTTAGCTTGAGTTGTGTCGTTTTTGTGTGATAGTTTTGCCAGTAACTGTATCACGCGCTACCCTGTGCGGTGACCCTATAGAGTGGTCAATAGTCGTAATCTTTGCTGGGGCGTTAAGTAAAATATGGGACCGGAAAGCTCTGACTGTATTTATTGAATTGAAGTAAAACAATATTTGCGAACAGTTTTAATGGACAAAGCATGATGGCGTCGAATATATTTTAATATACAGCGTTTTATATTTTTCATGCTAAAAATTATCTTATGGAAAACAAAAACTATCTATTATTAAAAAACACATCCTGCCGGTAGCGTTTGTCTTCCTCTTAGCGATAAACTCGGAAAAAGATCGCCAGTTTAAAAGCAATGTTCATGAACGAGATCCTAGGTACCAATTTTTATTTTAGGTTCAATATTTGACGCTCATAAAATTGGATTTTAGGTTTATATTTTTTTATACAAGCAAGCACACAAGGTTTAGGCAAAGCAAGGTCGACTGCGTCCATGTAAAGTACATAAAAAAAGAATAAACTAAGGCAAAGAGAAAACATATTAAGTAGTATATAATCAACAGGGATCGGCACTATGGGTGTAAAACTTTAACAAAACTTATAAAGCTGACATAAAAGAAGAACTTACAACCAAGGAAATAAGAATATTGTTAGCAAATCAATTTTAATTTTAACTGTATATATGGAAATCTCGGATTTCCAATACTCGAGTATAAAGATATTAATATTTTCATGGCACTCTTTTAGTGACCGCGACTAGTGGCCACTTGTGATCGCGTTTAGTGGCCGCGACTAGTAGCTACTTGTGATCGCATTTAGTGACCGCGACTAGTGGCCACTAGTGATCGCGTTTAGTGGCCGCGACTAGTGGCCACTTGTGATCGTGTTTAGTGACCGCGACTAGTGGCCACTTGTGATCGCGTTTAGTGGCCGCGACTAGTGGCCACTTGTGATCGTGTTTAGTGACCGCGACTAGTGGCCACTTGTGATCGTGTTTAGTGACCGCGACAAGTGGCCACTTGTGATCGCGTTTAGTGGCCGCGACTATAGTGGCCGCAATGTGGGGTCGCCCTTAATGTAAAAGAAAATGTGTTGATCTTTGATCTATGCATAGTCATCAAAAACTAGATAATACTAAGCTTAACAAGAATATATCGCCCACGACGAGAAGATATCACGTAGCACACGCCCCATACAAAAATGTATGAAACACAAGCCACAAAGCGGCCGACAATATCGTTACCGTGTATTATGATTATAATTGCATTCCGATGCAAAATGTCGCATCTGCATTAAGAGATGCTGAATAGAAACTATAACATTTCCGCGGGTGTTTCTGTTATCTACTATAATTTGGTTTTTGTACCTCGCTGCAAAGGATAAATAAATGACCAGTTAGCTGACCAAACGGGATGCAAACAAGCCAAATAAATAAAATAAAATAGTAAATCATATAATTACAGCTAATGCATGTAGGCACAAAAAAAATATGAAAATGTTCTTAAAGTTACCGGTACCTATATTTTGTGACGAAATAAAAAAATACTGATCGCATTTTACCTAGCAAACTGCGAAAAATATTATAATTTAAGCACTGTACATTTAAAGTATTTAAACCATGCAAACAATTGTAACTAATACTAATGACAAAATATATACCCATAATTAAATACTTATAAATGAAAATACTGCGTAAAAATCCTGCCATAATATTCTGGTGGTGTTTAGAATCACCCAAGTAGTACTCTGAATCAAATGCAGATGTAGCATCTTAATTTACAAAAACATTGCATTAACATCATCTCTCTCATTAATACAAACAACACAATACCACACAATACCTAGTTTTTCATAAGCATCCCATTTCTTACACGAAATGACTCATATCGCGAACGCAAATTTAATTATTCCCCATACAGACATTGGCGCATCTAAAACCGACCTTAAGCCACTCGATTAAATTTCGAATTTCGTTTTTATCATAATTGCACCAACGACAATATAGAACGCGGAGCAAAGCCAATTCCATATGAACATATCTCTAAATTTCCGCCACTGAAAAATCAACCTTATTCGAAAGAAAATAACATTGGGTTCAGGTTGCGGCGTGATTGCGTTTGGTTATTGCAGTGATTCGAACAGCTAGTTCTGACTCCCGGGGTGGCTTGTTCGTTGTACGCGCGTGACACCGCTCTATTTACGACGAAGCGGCGGTAGTGTGCTGCGTGGTACGATAAATGTGGAATTTCGATTTTGTCGGAAGTAAACATATATTTGGTGACAGGGATAAATAAACGCACATGGGAACGAAACGAAATCACCAAAGAAGTTATAATTCACACTCTCATTTAAGGCGTTAAGGTCAAATAGCACATTACACAACTAGGGTGGTAATACAAAGAAAGACCGAGATCGCAGATGTTTGCGGCCCGAGCTGCAAGAGAGGGACGTAAATATGCGATCGAGGGCGGTAAAAGCCACTTTATGGCCAGGTGTGGCATAAATGTACATTAATTCTTAAGTAATATAAGATTCGCGCGCGTGCTTTCAGGTACCTAGATACATTAGAGATGCATTTGTATCATACCGACTTCGTAGTCGGAAGATGTTATCGTTGACATCTTCCTCGCTTCCTCAGGAGGATCGGTCGTGACCACATGAGGCCACCGATTTATACAACATAGCAATGGCGGAGTGACAATCATGATGATTGTCTTAGATGTATTATAACCTCTTTGGTGATTTCGTTTCGTTTCCATCTGCGTTTATCCCTGTCCCCAAATATTTGATTATGTATCAAGTGTCTATATGCGGCATTAAATCGGTATAACAAGAAGACCTTTACCGAGCACTGTAACTCTTTCTCTTTTAAAAAACATCACGAGATGTTTGTTGATGTAAAGACGACTTTATAGTGTCATATACGCCCGTGACACATGTATTATCGAGTAATAGATTATAGCCATAAATAATTGAGGATTTATTTATCTATGAAAACCATAAAAAAATAAACATATTTGAAAATACACTTGTCAATTACAATAAAATATGCTTTACTTTCAAAGTTTTAAGCACTCTTGTCATAACTACCTACTTAGTTGCATATGGATTTTGCAAAACCCCCTTCTGACCGAATGAAAGTCGTTTCATGTCAAATCACGTCACGAAGACAACTAAATTAGGTACTAATCTTAATACAACACTCCTCCTTTCCTGAGCCGCACAGCTTCCTCAGCCATCATGCACAATACACAGTGGCATTGTGTGCCATTTCCACACTATTAACGGCCGATTTATATGCCCTTAATGGCCGTTTTTGAATAATTATAAAGCTAGATTTATGCAGATGTCGCCACCGTTGCTTTATTGGCCGATTCGAACGTCTTTTGCGTTTGAATTCTCAATGGCTAGCTAGTAATTAGGATTTTTATTATAGATCAATGTTTGTTTGGACTGTACTAAAACACAGGGAGCCTAATTGGAGGCAATTAATTGATAGAGACTCTTAAATCGCTTTGAAATGTCTAATACAATTTTAGGTTTTTAACTGTGATTGTTCCGCACACGACGGAAATTATGATGAATCCGAAATTCCGATGAACTGGCCTCTGACACAAGACACCGTCATTCTACCCTATCAATACCCCAGCTTGGAGTTTGGCTAACCATTATACATTTTCCTAGAGTACCTAGTATTTTTAGGGGTAGTTCAACCAGCGTTTCAACCGCTCTCACTTTTTTGGTCTAGTTATGAAACATTTCTCCCTAGATTCGGATTACTATTTTCGGTTAATTTTTAGAATACAGTACCTGCAGAAAATGACAGATAATGGTAATCCGAGCCTGCAGGGAAATAAAAAATGCGACGAGGAAACTGATAGCGGTTGAAACGCCACCAAACAATGTCAATGAAGGTCTCTTATGATTATGTAGTTGCCAAGAAATATATCCACTTTCTCGAGTAAAATCATAAAACTTGCCTAATTACAAATAGAGCAAGTCATACGAAACTCAGGAACGTCAAAAATGTTGAACTTCCCGCCTGGGTCAGTAATAATTTGATTTTAATTTCCCTCACTTGGGTCGAAATTAGCGAATTAAACGTACATTAATTTTAAGGTTCTCACATTAAATTAGCTTATACTTTTTGCAAATTACGTGCGAAAATGATCTTTATAGCCTAAAACATAAGGATGTATTTTTATGGTGAGATTTCGTTGGTGGTCTTACGCAAGTACGAAAGTTCACGGTATGTAAGGATGGTCTGATTACGTTTAATCGTTTCTCCCGAACCTTTATAAATAATCATCGGTTTTAATCATTGTTAACTTTAATGTCACTGACAGTGGCATTTGGGAAATTTGTGGCGCTTCTTTTTAGCCGACTCGAAAAATTAAAGGTAAATAAAGCAGTATAAAGTATCGTGTGTGCGTTAAGAATGTAAGACGCAATTCGAATAGTAGTTTCAAAATCTTATATTTACGTAACTGTTACAATATAGGCGTTCGCTAATCATACGAAATCAAACTCTTTAAATACATAGTTGAATGGTTTGCGCAGATTATTAGATATCAATTATGTAACTTTTCTACGCAAAAAAAAACACGATTTTTAATAATATCTTCATAGCGATAGCCTTATAATAACGCCTGAGTAATAAGCTAACTAAACTAATACCTTTTTAACAACCAGGTATTTATAGTACTTTGTTGGCAACAACTTATCTAGTAGCTAATATGATAATGAAGCCAGGATAGGGACTGGAACTCTCAGATGATATATAGTTCAAAATTGCGCTAATGTACAATACAATACCCTTTACTGCACACAAACAATAATGCAAATCGATCAAATCAACCAATTCCTAGGTGGAAGAATATATAGCTTGGCAACTTCATTGCTGACACTCACATGAGTGCTTTTTGTTATGTGCAGCCGTAACTACTCACACAAGTTACCACCAACACGAATGACGACCGACGGAGGCAGCCTCCGGAGGCCCCCGTTCCTATTGGCGGTAACTTGTGTGAGTAGTTACGGCTGCACATAACAAAAAGCACACATGTGAGTGTCACCAACGAAGTTGCCAAGCTATAGTAATGTGATTACATATTTTATAACCGGCTTGTAAAGCCCTTTCATTTGATACATGATAGCTTTCGGATTTCTTACATAATTTCATACAAAAAATATGGGATTCATTAAGGAGGCTACTAAACTGTAAATTGATTTGAGGCTTTTTTTAATATTATTAACAAAGGAAGGATACTTTCTTTGAATAGCCATATAGTTACAAAAACCTCTGACCCTGTTATATTCTAAAAACTAAAGAATGCATGCACCTCACATAGCCGCACCTCAGGGAAAGCCGCGCTATCGGCGCATCGCGATGGCATCGCAAAGGCGCCGCGCGCGCACCGACCGCGCACGACAATTAGGTTGTTTCCAACAATCAGTGGAATCAAAGGGTGGATTCAACAAGCTTGCTTGTTTATCTAATGCCGCGGCAGATGTAGTCGGATTTATAGTCGCTAAGAATTTTCTAGCGCCCCATAAGTGAAAATGAGGTAAGTTATGGTGCGCAGTCCGTTTATTACCGACTCATTGACAAGTGACATTGATTTAATTTGCTACAGAAAAACATTATTGCACGACAATTAGGTTGTTTACAGTGGAATCAAAGAGTGGATTCAACAAGCTTGCTTGTTTATCTAATGCCGCGGCAGATGTAGTCGGATTTATAGTCGCTAAGAATTTTCTAGCGCCCTATAAGTGAAAATGAGGTAAGTTATGGTGCGCAGTCTGTTTATTACCGACTCATTGACAAGCGACATTGATTTAATTTGCTACAGAAAAGCATTATTGCACGACAATTAGGTTGTTTACAGTGGAATCAAAGGGTGGATTCAACAAGCTTGCTTGTTTATCTAATGCCGCGGCAGATGTAGTCGGATTTATAATCGCTTATAATTTTCTTGCGCCCTCTAAGTAGAAATGAGGTAAGTTTTGGTGGGCATTTCGTTTATTACTGATTCCTTGACAAGTGACATTGTCTTATGGAACTCCTACACTGGTGTTATAAAGCGTTGTATAACGTTATACAGGGTGGTTTTCGATAATCTGTACATATGAAAAGGGGTGAAATTTCAGCCAATTTTATCGGTAAAACTTATTTTAATTTTTGTTTGTGGTCATTCGTTTTTTTTTTACAGATTTTTAAACTTTCAATGAAATTTTCGGCAGTACATCTGTTTGCCGCGGTATAACTTTTGATCTAATTGCTTCAAATTGTAAGAAAAAATTGCAGGATCATGGCAATAGACACGCTATTTAGTAGCAATAACAATAAACAACCGATTTGAAGAAAAAATCCTCCAAAAAAATTATAATTGCGGAAAACGGTTGCAAGCTTCAGTTTTTTTTACGGAAAACACTGTTTTTCTCGAAAGTTTGTGAATATTGTGACCATTTTTTCATGCTTATTTTCGTTTAGCACTTAATTTTGATCTTAAAACATTTTTTTCTTACAGCTTTGAACAATAAGATCAAAAGTTATACCGCGTCAAACAGATGTACTGCCCGAAATTTCATAGAAAACAGTAAAAATCCGTAAAAAAATTATTTTGCCCAGAAACAAAAATTAAAGTCATTTTTACCGATAAAATTAGTTGGAATTTCACCCCTTTTAATATGTACAGATTATAGAAAACCACCCTGTATAAAACATGTGTTATCTAGCATATTATACCTACTTACTATGAGTTTTATGAAGTGTTAGAGAATGCTATCGTGTTTTATAACTTTATACATCACTTTATAACACCAGTCTGGGCGCACCATTAATATACTACAGAAAAGCATTATTGCACGATAGTTAGTTTGTTTCCAACAATGGGTGGAATCAAAGGATGGGTTCAATAAGCTTGCTTGTTTATCTAATGCCGAGGCAGATGTAGTCGGATTTATAGTCACATAGAGTTTTCTAGAGCCCTCTAAGTGAAAAACTTTACTGCACGACATTTGGTTGTTTCCAATAATCAGTGAAACCAACAAGCTTGCTTGTTTAATCTAATGCGGCGGTAGATGTATTCGGGTTTATAGTCTACGCTCAGATTTTTCTAGCGCCCTCTAAGTGGAAAACTTTATTGCGCGACTTCATATACTCATAATTAAAGTTCTATAGCCCATGAGAAGTGATTGATTCACCATACAAACCTCCATTCCTCTATTCATGTCCTAAAATGATAATATTCTTGTTCATCCCGAGGTTTCAAACTATCTCGAATCCATACCAAGTTTCATCAAGATTGGTTCAGCCCTTTAAGCATAAAAATATTGACAGAGCTACTTTTGCATTTATAATATCAGTTTGGATTGGATAATAGACTATGTATGATCAATGCAAATATGTTGGGATATGAAGTGGTTATAATAATGTGATATAATATAAATAAGATAATATTAGACAGTGCACGTTTTTAACAAGCATCGAACATTTTATGTAATTTAACCTAACCCCTCAACTTGCGACCGAAACGGTTACTATCCTAGTAGCCCTATAGGCCTAATTCATAGTCCTATATCGCTCTCTACATTCAGACATGGCTCTCGTCCCATCTGATATTATCATACGAGTATCATCAGTATCATGGTCGTTGTTTTCTTTGATCTACATGCTCAAAGAATTGTTTGCGCAAGGTTTTCATTATAAAGTGATTCGAGTAACCCAACTTTCCATACAAACACAAACGAAGAGTATTTTAACAATCAATTTTAACATTTAAGTTGTATTGAAATTTTGTTTCATGTTATAGCTTCATACATATCTGACTAAAACGACATAAGAAGTCTCAAAAAGCCAAAAATATATAAAGAATATTGAATATTGAGTAGTTTTAAGTTAAATTTCGAATGATGACAATAGATAGCGCTGACGCTGGCGCATCAATGGCCGTTTGCACGTTTCTTGTGGTTTTTCATATTATTATTTTGTGCAGGCAAAATAATCAATATCTTAATTTCCCATTAACAATATACAATTTGGGTCAAATTAAATAAACTAAAAACTAAATAATTACACTAGATTAAAACACTTACAATAAAATGAAATCTAAAATGAAACTAATTTAATCTATATTGTATTTATCTAGTTACTCGTAAAATGTCGTTTATACAGAAAACCGAGTGACTTGCATCATTTTTTTTAGCGTTCCGTACCCAAAGGATGCCAATGGAACCCTATTACTAAGCCTCCGCTGTCCGTCTGTCCGTCGGTCACAGGGCTCTATCGTTTGAAACGTCGGTAGAGACTTGAAATTTTCACAAAATGTGTATTTCTATTGTCGATATTACAACATTACACAACTAGGGTGGTAATACAAAGAAAGGCCGAGATCGCAGAAGTTTCAAGCGAGGGACGTAAATATGCGATCGAGGGCTTTCTTTATTACCTCCCATGTTGTGTACATACTTTTATGTTTACACTTGGCCAGAAAGCGGCTTTTTCCGTACGGGCAGCGAGCGGAAAAGGCCACTTTATGGCCAGATGTGGCATAAATAATAAGAACAAAATAACATTAATAGTACCTACATTACATGCCGAGGCCAGTAAAGTAAGAAATGTCTGAGATCACATGTGATCTGAGGCTTTCTTATTTACTGGCCAAGGTTTGTATGCTATTTTTCTGTTCGAAGGAGCCAGAAAGCGGCATCTTCGCTTAGCGCAGCGGCCGACAAGGTGACGCTTTCCGGCCGGAGGACAGAAAAAATAAAAGGGGGTCCCTATACAAGAAACCTGTTTTTCAGTTTTTTTTCCTATTTTAATAATGGTAATAATTTGATGCTTGATATGTTCACATAATATGTATTTTTATTGCTGTTATGACAACAAATACTAAAAACTTTAACTTTATCATAAAGTTAAAAATAAAAACCCATACAAGAAACGTGTTTTGGCGTCTTTTTCTCGACGGTGGTACGGAACCCTTCGTGTGCGAATCCGACTCGCACTTGCCCGGTTTTATTTATTTATTTATGTCATAGGGGACAAGCGAGCAGACGGATCGCCTGATGGTAAGCGATTGCCACCGCTCATAGACACCTAAAACTAGGGTTGCCAGATAGATGGTCGGGATTTGACGGGATTCTCCCGATTTTTTGTATGTCCTCCCAACTCCCGACAATGAAGAAGATCTTCCGACAAACGACTTCATTTTAAAACTTACTCCGATCCACTCAAGGTGGTCCGGCCAGCGAAAATTTCTGCTCTTTCAGGCTAAAAAAAAAAGCTCGCGTCGAGAGCGCGGGGCATCTCCCGATGAAATCCCGACGTATTGTTTTTTTCTCCCGATAATAGGGTAATTCAATCTGGCAACCCTACCTGCAACAACAGAGGAGTCACAAATGCATTACATCTTAAGGGAAATCTGTGCACTTCTTAAGTAAATAGCACATTAAATTTAAGCAAAGAACATTTAACGGGTAGAAACTCATTGTTCCTGATGTCCGTTATGGAAATTCGGACGGAAGATTCAAAACTTTTAGAACTCGACTTCTTGGCCATCAATTCGCTCGTCTCATTAACGTCACTATTTGCTCTTTTGTACACACTGTCTCAGCCAATATTTGACATCCTCCTCTGTCCTCACTTCCTGCCTTAAATTACCTCAAAAATGTACCTTAGTTTCTGAACTTAAAGACCATATTCGATTGACGGGTCAATGCTTAAGTTGAAAGATTAGTCACCGGCGCTCGAGTTTATGCTTGTTTTACTATTGTTTCTTTTTTGTTTTTTGAGGTTTTCTACGCAAATGGGCTCGCGTTTCATTTGTTTCAAGATTGTTACGACGCGTTCACATATTCGCAGTTGTTGTCATCATTGGCTATGTCAAGCCAGCTATCATAATCATAACCTTCCACCCATACCTTAGGAAGAGACTTTTTTAATAAAAGTTTTTTGATTTGCCTGTGATCGTTGACGAGGGCAAATTATTTGGCGCTAAAACTTTCAGAATACACATTTAGAAATTTGATCGCCAATGATTGGTCGAACTTGATTTGTTGCAGTGAAGGACAAAGCAACCAAGGTTACGTTGTTGTAGCCTTCTGATTCTGAAAGCTTAAAGATAAAACTTGAAGATAAAAATTTATTTCTCCACCAAAAGTTCAAAATTATCAAAGGTCTCTTACTTAAATTTGAGATGGCTTTCATATAACTACCAAAAGCAATTTTGCGCACGCCCGCCACGCACACGGCCGCAACTGCAAACTCTTTAACGCTCGCGATACATAATTATTATGACAGTACAATACGGGGAGGTGACAGCCGCGGAGTTAACATCGTGTTACAGCGAAGACGAGATACCATCGGCCGCTGCCGTATGATTGTTCTGATGTATTACAATCTCCAGCTATTGTAAAGCTTGTTGCTTGTAAATAATTCATTTTGCCGACACTATCACTGTAATCAATTAATCATCCGAATCTAATATGTGGAAAATATGTTACAAATATGAGAAAAAAAAAATTTGCAATGTTTTCTCATCACTTGCCCCTCCCAGCCAGTCTGCCCTTTAAGGTACATATTTAAAACATATATATCATAAAACTTATCAATCAGCTACTGGTATCATAGGACAGACGCAGATCATTACTTTGATTGGCTTAACGACCTGCCTAAAAGAACGAATGCCTAAAAGAACAGACTTATAGATGGTGGTTGGGTATTACTAAAGTACGAATTTATTCAAGGGCTTGTATACAAATTTGAACAAGATATCATTATACCTTAAGAAATGTTTACCAAGAGTTCCTTCTACTAAACTAGGTTACGTTTTTACGAGTTGAAACTAATAACTCTTGAAATTTACCGTCTTCCATCAACGAACGGACACTCCCCTAATAGACACTGCCAGTGCCAATAAATGTTAAACCCAAAGTAATCCAAGTTAATCAGACCGGAACCATTTTCAAACGTTTGCAAATTGACTGCACCAAAACGGTATAAACACATTTAGGATTAAGTGTTCCTTGTGCCCTTTTAGTATATCAGAAATTGGAAGCCTGGTTTTTTAAGTTGTTAAAGAACAAGTGAGGCGTAGGAGGGCGTGGGAGTCGCAAAAAGGTCCCAACTTTTAAATTACTGTTTTTGTGATAAATCAAAGACTTTGTTGTTTTTTTTTTGGGATTGAAAATTATAAATTCGTTTTTAATGAAAGTTGGAGCTTAAATTTACTTTTAAATGGTAATTAGTTTAACCTAAGCAATGGTTTAGTTAATGGTAGATTCTCATGATGAGTGCTTTGTTGTCTCTACCTTTTACAATGTATTTTTTATATGTATAGATTACGTTATCTATACTATTATATGTTAATAACTCGTGCCTAAGACTAAGGTATTCTCGCAAATAAACAACTCATTGTATCATTAGGCCTTCCTATAATAAACTTACTTAGATACTTATTGTTTTAAGACAGAAGTAGGTCAAAATTAATTTATAAATTCTAATTAGTAAACGTGATCTAAACTAGTTAATAAACCGCATTTAAAGATTATAATGGGTGAGATTCATCAAGGACTTACGTATTTATGGTATCCGGCTTTGATTCGAATTCCTGATTTGAGGAAATATTCTTGATAATTTTGAGTTTTATTTCGGTGTAAAACCACTTTTTTTATATTCAAAGTTATTATAAGTATTATTAATCTGGCCATGTCCGATGATTAAGCTAAAACATGATCAATGTCATGAACGAATGTCATATTACATTACAAACAGTAGCAACAAACAGTATTACGGAACGCTAGACTTATGATCGGTGGCAACAATTGAGCCATATAGCGTTCATATTAACTAATTCGAGTTGATATTTATTTGTAATAAAGCGAGAGTACAAAGCGGCCGGATAAGGCCCGCCGCGCACTGGAATAATAAATAACGTCACATTAGAGCTGGTATTAACCGCGCGCGTGGGCGGGGGCTTATAGAGAATAAGACGGCTCGTGAGCTTTTGACAATTTTTATAAGAACAAGTGACGGGCAAGCATCCAGTTTAGCAAAATGTTCCAGATGCGTTGCCACTTGAGCTTCAAAAACCGATAATTTTTTATTAGTAATTCCAGGATGGTAGAATAATGTGCTTGTCATTACCCTGGTTTTGAGTGTTTGACTTAATCGCCTTTAAAATATTGTACGCACATGATGAAACGCAAACCCATAATCATTATAAAAACAATATCCTACATGTGATGAAATTAGTGGGCATGTAATCAATATTTTGGTTTTAAATGATAATAATTAAAGTAACCTATTTATGTTTACCTAAAAATAGATAGTCTTAAAACGAGATTCAATCTAAACTAATTACAGTACTAAGTTAATTTATCTACTTAATAGGTGCATGAAATTTGTAATATAGGTACTAAATGTATGCTATACCTACGTATAGGCTGATGATGACTATATGTATACTAGACATTACTCGTCATTAACCCGTTGTATGCCGGAACGTGGACCCGCGTACGAGGAAACTATAAAAAAAATATACGCGGCATACAAGAGAAGTTAATACACAAGAAGAAACCTATTAATATATACTTAGTTATCGGCGGCAAAGCCCACTTACAACCTTCTCCACGTGACCCGCTCCAACAGTAGTCGGCCGAATTCAGATAATTAATTCTACTGTCGATGCTATCTGTACTTGTAGGTGTCTTTGTCTGTTTGTCTGTCCGTACATCAGCGAAAGTGTACAATGCGTCGTTTGTCACTATCACTCTTGTTTGTATAACCTTTTGTGTAATTATGTGGTAGATTGGAGATATAGCTTAGTGTTACGAGGTAGACAAAAGGACGCATGTATGAAATGTATATCGAGAAAAAGTATATATGGGTGGATTTTCATCCGCGACATTTGTATACCATACATTTAGTTTGGCATACAAATGTCACGGCCGAAAATTGACCCATATATAGTGCCCTCCTGCTTCAGGTCGTCTTGGCCGAGGCACTACCGCGCCCCTAGATTTGATTGATCTGCATTTATTGCCACACGTGCAATAATACACTTACAATTACTGTCATTTGTTGTTTACTACCTATTTTACCTAATAGTCTGCAGAATAAATAAAATATGTATCACTAAACTGAAGTGATTCGAGTCGGTCGCTTTTCCATACAAACAAAAAACGATTTCTCATTTGTTTTGCGCAGGCAAAAAGTATCAAGCTATAAAATGAAACATATCGTAACCATTAGAGATTTCGGGGAAGCGAATGATAGATATATTCTTGTTTGTATGAAGAGCCGACCGCCGCAAATCACCGTAAGCTATATTTTAGCTCCTAAATCCTTGTTCACAAAGGTCGTCACGGTTAATCAGATTTTAACGTACCTAACTATAGTAGCATGGCGTCAGTGTAGCCGCTACTAAACAATTAGCTCGCGGGGAAATTGCGTGCGTGGGCGCAGCGGACACGTGTTCGTTTGTTTCACCTCGTTAGGCCGAATAAAGGTGGTGCTACGCTGTCCTTTTTGCTAGGGTAAGTCTAGTATAACAGTGCATCACTTGTCACTGTCACACTATATTGTGTGGAAATATTTAGGTTTTAAAATATGATTTTTTTTCCGTACCTCAAAAGGAAAAAAACGGAGCATAAGATCACTTTGTTGTCCGTCTGTCCGTCCGTCCGTCCGTCTGTCGGGAATGCGTAGAGGTATCGAGTTGAAAATTAAACAATATACTGAAGTCTATGGTCCCTTAAAGCTATGAAAACATCAAACTTCTAAGTAACCGTAAAAAAAAAGATATGGCCGTTTATGCAGCAAAAAACGTACATTTCGACTCTCTCAAAGAAACCAACATTTATAGGGTACTTTCCGTTGACCTAGAACTATGAAATTTGGCAAGCAATACCGTCTTATACTACAAGTAAAAGGAAAAATCTGAAAACTATACTTTTGAAATTAAATCATATAGTCCTTATTTAAAATATTTGTACGGAACCCTCGGTGGGCGAGTCCGACTCACACTTGTCCGTTTTTTTATTTGTTATAATCCTGGCCCTCCTCTGAAATATTATTACTTTTTCTGGCACCCCGAGAATAAAGTTTGCCCACAACTGATATAGCGTATAAAATAGAGTAATTTCTCACGTCTATGTGCCATATTGTCAAGATGCCTACACTGAAAATGCTTCCAAATTCACGCCAATTATATGTTATTGCTACTTAGCATTAATTACCTACGGGCTTTATTTTTTTCCTACTCTGTTACCCTTTTTCCTTATAGGTACTTCGTATAACGGTAACAAAAGAAAGTTCCATTAATGTACGGAATATTTGGGACACTTTTTTCTGTTTTTGGGATGGAAAGGGCTCGTAATTCTAAGTAGAAATAACATAAAATTGGTAGACCACTTCACAATGAAAAAAAATTGCATTTTATTTAGAATGCTCATCTGAATATTAGATAATTGTAAAGTTGTACCCGTTGTCTCCGCATATGAGTAGATAAATAGTGACATACTATTAGACGACATATCTCTGGTCGCTGCTGCCCTTGCGCATGATTCACGCGGTCAAGGGTGCGCCGGACACCACACGTCACACACGTGGGAAGATAACTATAGTCTGTACTATTAGGTATTTAAAAAAAAGAAACCAAAAAAACCACGTGACTAGGGTCGTTCAGCCAATGGTATTGTGCCACAGATGCAAAACGTTGCTTTGATTGGCTGAACGACCCGAGTCACGTGGTTTTTTTGTTTATCTTTTTTTAAATACCTAAAAGTACAGACTAGCTCATAAGCTCAGTGGCGTGGCGTTGAGGAAATCTTTGGGCAAGCCGGAGCAGCTCTAGCCATTCATTTTCTTTAAGAGCATTAGAATTAAGTTCTGAACTGCCTACTATTAGGCAAGCCGATGGGAATCGAGTTCTATGGACGCCACACCACTGCTAGCTATCCGCACCACATAAGAACAGAATAAGTAATGGTACTACGTGCAGAAGTCTCTCTCTCTCTCTAACAAAACTGACGTTCGGGTCCGACCACCGGACGGAACGCACCGGATCCGACCGCCTCTTTCTATCGCACAACGCGTGCCCTTTCTGGTCGCTGTAGACCAAGATTGAAAATTGAAACGTAGATATTTTTTATCCCTTGGGGTAATAAAGGGAAAAATGCACACGAAGCCACAGGTAAACGCTAGTCAATAAACAAAAAGGAAAAAATCACTTCAATTAAGTAAAAAATACTAACTCACTTATTGCTCCTAGAAGTATAACCCACATAAATTTACCTGGAAGAAAAGAAAACAACGTTAAGCCAAACACTGGATCGTTCAAATGGACAAACAGACTCGCTGTACGTACATAAAACAATTACTCTCCTCGTTTGCCACTTACGCCGGTTTACAGTGCAATTAGAGTTTAACCTGCCATGATGGGCCAAGTCATAGGCGGCAGCGAACGACAAATTTAAAATTACTCTATTTTCTAATTCAGCTCATTTCGTTTCAACTGTCACGCATAATGTTTTAAATGTATTTATTTAACTGTAATATCAAAAACATATTTAAGTAAATACCGTGGGAGCATTTTCTATTTAAGATCTAAAATAGCATTTTTATGACTAAATATTGTTTAAGGCTAATTCGAACTATATAAAAACGTATTATTTTTTTCATGTTTATTACATGTTAAGTTAAGACAAATGTTTATTCAGATACGCTAGTTGTCCCTGAGAGCACACGAAGTGGTCTGCAAAGCTATCCGGAAAAATATTATATTGCCTCTAAACCTATTTACTTTCTATTGCCTCCAAACAGTTGGTGGTCCGTGGCAAGACACAGATTTTGTCAAATGGTGCTCATCACTACCAAGTTAAGAACCACTAATCTAAAGGTTACTTATGGCGTACGAAACTAATCATGCATGCGACTTAATTAAGCAGAAAGCACAGAAACATAAATAAATACTCCGATTACACTACACATCGGTTTTTATCTTGTAAGATATGAGTGTACTCCGTTCTTATTCAGTGTTTCCAACATTTTACAAACAAAGCACAATACAATACCAGTAATACCATCCTTTATTGTACATTAGAAAAAAACATACCTAGTAATAAGTATATGTATAGCATAATTTATTAAAAAAAAATTAAAACGGTTAACAACAAGCGGTCTTATCGCTCGCGAAATCACAAACTGCTTTTTCTTTGTAAAATCAGTTTTGACTATAAGAATGTAGCAACCCGCTATCCTCTTCCAACTTGCGTGCCACAAATCCAAGTGTGAAAAACGGTAGCAACGCTTGGTTCCCATGCCCCGCCCACTCGGTGCATACAGTTACCGCGGCAGTGTGCGCTGCCCATTAGCATGCGTCCAATCCTGTCTCAGTTAATTCCCTTTGTTATCCTGAAACCCTGGTACTTTGATCAATGGGAGGCCTGACTAAAATAGATAAGATTGATTAAATTTCAGATTAAATTTAGTGAGGCGGCCTATATTAGCCATATTACGGTCGTTCTCACTAAAAGTGTCTCAATCTTCTGCATCTTGGTTTTAAATCTAATACTTATGTCTATAATTGTGTTAAGATGTGAAAAAGTATGCTTGAAAAACACTTCGGTACTTTTGATTTCCTGAATAAGATAAATACATTTTACATTACTAGATTGTAAGACAAAATACAGCCTCGCTAACAAATGAAGCACCTCTAGTAAGCCGGTCGCTTAGCGGTGCTTGATGTTTTTTTTTGGAGCCTGACAAACTTCTGTTAACTGCTCCAAAAATCAAACCAGGCGGGGGCCGTGGCGTTCCCTGGGATCGAACCAGGTCGCTTGGCCCAGACCACCTTGAGAGGGTCGGACTAGGTGTGGGCCGGGGCGCCTGGGATCGAACCAGGTTGCTAAGCCCGGACCACCTTGAGAGGGTTGGACTAGGTGGGGGTCGAAGCGCCGGGGATCGAACCAGGACGCTAGGCCAAGCCGGTTGATGTGTGCGTGCTGCTCGTAGTAGGCTGCTACGCTGGTTGATGTGTGCGTGTCACTCGTAAACTAGTACAAAGATGAACAACCGGCTTACTAGAGGTGCTTCAGTTATCTGTTAGCGTGGCTACGTCTGCCTATTTATTTTAAATAAGGTCCTTAGTCGGTTATTAAAGAATATTGAACATTTATTTGCACAAATTTAATAGTTTATTTTATACAGTCCGAGTTGTGTTTAGTGCGCGTAAATTAATCTACATTTACATGACATACGTTTGGAAGTTCAATTCGTTTTCTCAACCTACAATCATGATTTAAACTATGCCATAAATTAACAATCGAGTGAAGTAAACCCATCCAGCGCAACTAGTAAACAATGGAACTATCCGATCCGTACGTGAGCCGTATGTAAATACGGCGTGACTCAGTTTCCCAGTAGAGATTGTCGCGTGTTTTTGTTAGAAGATTCTATGTAACACATCAAGGTTTCTTTTGTACTTACTTAATACCTACACCCTGGGTTCCGTATCTAGAGGCAATTACCCCCGCCGGGGTAAAACGGCTATTGGGCGTTTTTTTTATGAAATAGGGGGCAAACGAGCAGACGGGTCGCCTGATGGTAAGCAATCACCGTCGCCCATAGACACCTGCAACACCAAAAGAGTCACAAGTGCGTTGCCGGCCTTTCAGGTGGGAGTACGCTCCATACGCCCAACCGTTCAAATGCGAGTCGGACTCGCGCACCAAGGGTTCCGTACAAACTCAAAAGTAGATACGTGAATCGCTCAAGATAAACTGTATGGTGGGACAAACTTTGTTGTTGAAAAACTGTTGTCATCATACATCTACATAGGTCAACCTTTATATTTTTCTTGTAATATTTAGAACGATATTAATAATTGGTAATTATTACAGATTTTTCTGTTCAGGAACTTCGAAGATAATAGGGGGGAATAGCATTTTTTTTAACATTTTTCATTTCATCCTAAATTAAAAAGTGCATGATCAAGTAAAATAATAAAAATGGTTTTGGAATCTACAAATTAAGCCTTTTCATTTGATACCCCTCTTGATATAGGTAAATAGCACAACTTAACATTTTCAACCTCCCATTAAGTACGGCCCCCTTTAAAAAAAAGTAAAAAAGGTATAAGATTTTTTTATATTTCGTAGGCTCGGGCTAGCGACTTTTAAAACTATTCCAAATTTCGAATCGATAGCAACTGTAGTTCCTGAGATATCTGACTGTGACAGACGGACAGTGAGACAGACAGGCAGAGATAAGGGTTCCTTTTTTACTATTTTGGTACAGAACCCTAAAAATACTGCTCCAATAGCACGCAACAAAGCTGATTGTAGTTGGGACACAACCATTTTGAAAAGAAAAGAATGCGTTACGACCATTTTCCACCATTTTCCGCAACTCGACGACAAATAATATGCGCCTATTTTTCGTGTTGATCGGACTAAATAGTACATTACACAACTAGGGTTGTAAAATAAAGAAAGGCCGAGATCGCAGATGTTTGCGAGCGGTAAGCCAGGAACGTAAATATGTGATTGAAGGCTTTCCTTATTACCTCCCGTGTTGTGTACATCATTTTATGTCGACATTTGGCCAGAAAGTGGCTTTTTCCGTACGCGTAGCGTGTGGTAAAAGCCACTTTATGGCCAGGTGTGGCATAAAAGTAGTTTTAATACCGCGCAACTGTATTAGGAAAAAAAATGGAAATTATTTATTGACCATAACTGTCAATCTCGTAGCAACTGGCTGCAAAAGGCGACCAAGCTACTAGGTAAGCATTAAAAAAATGACCATAACTAAGCATACAAATGAGTAAGAGGTGACAGTGATTCCCACACTAGGCAAAGCCTGTATCGTGGGATACAAAATGAATAAGAATTATCAACGAAAGATCAACGAGAAATTAAAATTAGTAGCGCCGATAATAGGTACCAATTTTATTTAGTCTACGATACTGTTTTTCTATCACGGCTTTCTATGTCTAGAGCATTTTCTAAAACTGCATTTATACAAAGCCTCGTGAAACAATGAAACCTTTTTATTTATTTTTCAGAATGAAAGCTTTAAACCGACTGACCGTAACGGTTACTCGCGCCTACGCCGGGAGCACAGATATACGGCCATAAATAACATGAACACTCTTAACTTTATTTACAGACATGTACCCACATAATGTATATGTAGGTAGGTAGCTTTTTCGAAAGTCGGGTTGAGACAAAAGAAAACGAAGAATCGATACGCGCGATAAACTACGCGCGCAAATGAAGCTGCAAAAGATATTTGATGCTAGGCTTATGACTTTTCACTAGTTTGTAGGATAAACTATTTTAATAGTATATCACGCATCTGGGGCGGTAAAATAAATAATGACGTGAATTATCTGGATCGTAGGTGTTCGTGCCATAAATATGTGATCTGGGGCTTTTTTTATCACCGCCCGTGGTGTGTAAGTATTTTTTGGTCTTCCTCTGAACAGGACGTGGAATTTTCTCCAACTATGTCAAATGACAAAAATGCCACTTATACCCTAGGGCAGTGGTCGGATACCTGCGCCCCGCGGGCCGCATGCGGCCCGTGAACCGCTCGGTTGCGGCCTGCGAGCCTCCCTGCCTATTTTGTATGTAAAGATCACTATATTCAGAATTGTATAAAATCACCAACTATTAACAAAGTGCGGCCCGCGTCAATTTCGTTAGCTACTATATGGCCCTTGGCTGCTAAAACGTTGCCGCTTAATTTTTTTTACGACTAAGTACATCAGCCTTAGCCGAAAGTACCTATTGCCTGTTTGCTGTGCTTGTTTTTGTGAAATAACCATTAAGATAAATATTATTTTGTAATATTAAAAACATACAAACACGCAATATTCTATAAAGATTTTTGTCAATTAAGGAAAATTACTCGGCTCGTTAACTATTACGAGAGGAAAGACGTTTAATTGAAATAACCTTTATTCGAACGAAATTAGATGGAAATCAAACATCGATCGGATTGTACAAAAACATACAAAAAATACATACAGACGAATTGAAACCTGTTAGCTTAATTTTGTACACTTGGAATGTTATAATTAAATAAATATCGAGGGACAATCTTACACTATGGGTACTAGACGACGATATAAATACTTATATAGACAAATACATACTTAAATAGATAGAAAACATATATGACTCGTGAACAAATACTCGTGCTCATCACACAAATATTTGCCCTTACCAGGATTTGAACCCGGGATCTCTAGCTTCGTAGGCGGTGGCACTCCCAGTACCTAGATATAGGTCTACGAGTTTTAGTCAAATTCCAAGCTTATAATAACATAGCAAACGTAAAATTCTGTAAAATCTCTATGGATATTTTCCTGTAAATCCAGTAGTTAATTACAATCCGTCTTAATCGGCTGTTTAATTAGCCTCGCACGCGCTCGCGCATCTCTTGCACAAGAATCCAGCTGTAAATAAACCTGCTTTCACCCGAAATCGCCTTTTAAGAAAGAGCATAACTGACGCACACTTCCTAGTTACATACGACGTTTTTGTTCCGAGCCAGCGAAGTGCATTCAAACCAATGCCGAATATCGACAAAAGACTGAAGAAACGAGTATAAACCTTAAGAAATACAAGAACGGTCGAATTTTACGTGACACATGTTTGCTGAAAAAATAAAATGGGTACTTGATAGTCACCCCAATTATTTTGACAATAAGGTGCAGTTTTGCTTGAAGTCATAGAGAAGTTGAATGTGACACTGCGAAGAAAATGCCATGATAAGATTATGACTAATATATGGCAACATTAACGGTTTACAATTTGTTTGGGAACATCGGTGGGCCCTTTATTACGGGTTTTCGTTGTTGCTTGTTTATCAGATAATATAGTCTTTCGAGCTGTATTCGACACCCTATTGGCGCCTCTTTAAGCAAGTTTCTACCTCCCTAAAGAATGAGGAAATATAAGTCTGGAAAAGTTAATTGTAACTGGGAGCACAGATGCTCAAGGTTGATCTTGAACCAGCTGGACCGTTCACATATAAACCCAACTTCTTTGTAATTTTACTCAATTGTAAGGCACCCTGATGAGGGTAAATCATTCAGTCGAATGTAATTCATCTAATTGATACTCATAATCTTAAGGTATGAAGAGAGAGATCCCGAAGCAAAACAAACATGAGCACTGATACGTTACAACTGTGTGTCAACAAAGGAAGATCTACATATGCGTCTGATTTTACAGCGCAAATAAATTTAAGATCGTCTTCACACCTCAGGGCTCAGGGCTGTCAGGCGCGAGGGCAAAATTCATGTAAAATTCAAGAGGCACCGTGACAGACGGATGAACATGTTGCGACGTGTTTGCGGCTGAATGTCAATCGGTTGCGAAAATTTACAATTGCAGGAGGTGAAATTTTTGTTGAAATTGTTATAAAAGACAAGAAACTTACACAAAACCTTCCTGTTACTTGTAGCTCCACATCCACACAGTAATGTAAATACTTGAATAGAATATGGTATACTAGATATCAGTGGCGTGGCGTAAAAGATATCCTTGGGCAAGCCGGTGCAGATTTGGCGTTCATTTTCCTTAAGAGCTGTAGAAAAAGGCGGTCACATGCCGGGCAATCCGGTAAGAATCGAGTTCTTTGGACGCCACTGTATGTCAAGTAAATAATTAAAGGAACAGTGCTAGTAAAACGAAAGCTAGAAATTTAGAGTTGAGAACATGACTAAATTGAAAATATTTGTAGCATTATTGAGGAACCTTAACCTTTTTAAGTACACCACAAGAAACCCACACATTGTCGATGATCAGAGATGTTCACATGTTAAATAAAGCATATCTTTCGTGCACAATTTAACTGATAAGACTAGCCCAGGAATTCAGATTTATAACGACATCACGGGCTACAATGACCTAAAAAAATCTGAAATAATTAACCAAAAAACATTTGATACAGTTTTAACGACTCCAATCAGGGAAAACTCGTTTTAAGAGAGAAAATATTTCTCAAAATCAATTAAGTACAGCTTTTGTCCAATAAAAGTACCATTGCCTTTAAAACCGTTTTAAAAAAGGAGGTTTTCGAGATATCTCAATCGAGCCCCTTTCTTTTTGCTCCAGTTTTGACTCATTACCGATTTACTTGAATACTTAAATTGTCTTTAAAGACATTGTACCGTTCGTTTTAGACCGGACGTGTGACTGACAAGTGGATAATTTTGGTCCGCTTTTTACCTTCGGAAATAATCATCGAGAGGTTTTTAAAGATATCGTTAATTTGCTGAAAACAAAAAAGTCGGTATCAGCTAATTATAACTAAGTGGCACGTTCTCGTTTAAGAAACTAAAGCCCTTTATTGGAGGTCTGGAATAAACAAGTTACTGAGTTCATAAGCAGGTATATCAAAAATACGTTTTATTATTTTCGAGCAACCATTTCATGAAATATTGTGTCATTACGAGTATAAAGCGATGACAATGACATAAAACAGTGTGTAACCAATGACAGAAAAATAATAGCAAATAAATAACCTACTGCTAATCACAATAATAAGCAGCAATAGTTTCCCATTTTATTGAAATATTTTTATGGTTATCCTTCCTATACAGTTCAGAGAAATACCTATGTCAAAAGATGCAATATCTATTTTACTGGAATTTAAAATTATCTCTTTCATCGACATCGCCATCATCATCAGTGTACTCGTAGTTATAGCTTGGCAACTTCGACGGAGGCTGCCTCCGTCGGTCGCCGTTCGTGTTGGCGGTAACTTGTGTAAGTAGTTACGGCTGCACATAACAAAATGCACACATGGAAGTGTCACCAACAAAGTTGCCAATGTTGCCATGCTATAAATTGATGTTGTGTATTCTAAATAATTATTAATCAATTCATTACCAAAAAAAGAATATCTGATTCCTTAACCCCTATCCTTTTCAAGATTAATTGTAAACACAGAATATCATTAAAAACCGGTACTATATGTGGTGTTGTTCGATCGACGATTGGAACCCGCGTCGCCTGTCCGTCCGTCTGTCGGTCTGTCCGCGACTATTCAAGTTCGCTGGACAATTTAATTCACGCGTAACAACTTGAAGTGGGGTAGAATTTAACTGGTATCTCGAACCGTGTTGGCTTTGCTACTGGCTTGGCAAGAGTTTAATCGAAATCGATCTGTTCAGATACTTGATCAATAAGTACTTAAGTGAAAAATCGGAAATGATTTCAAGTTAATTCCTAAATAATTTACAGGACACAAAATATCGACACGGAACCTGCAAATATAGGTAACTACGTGTACGTATATAATCATAACCCTGTCGGTTAAACTCGCGTAGAGAGGGTTCTGTAAGTTCAAAACAATATCACACAATTCAGTGGCGTGGCGTCAAATTTATTCTTAGTAAAGCCGGAGCAGATTTGGATTACTTTTTCTTCAGGAATAGTAGTTATAGGTCATATGCTTTAAAAAATAAGCAAGCCGGTGGGAATCGGGTTCTATGGACGCCACGCCACTGACACAATTATACTTTACTGCACAGACTTATAGGTTTTCATGTAATCTATAGGTGCAGGACTATTTTCCATATTTTTTCGAAATTCTAGGTCCAATAGTTTCGGAGATAAGAGGGGGTCAATTTATGCCGATTTTCTTAAATAACTTCAAAACTGTTGATATAAAAATTATAAAATATATATGTGTACAAAAAAATCGGTTCAGTAGTTTAGATAAAAATAAATAAAAACCGATTTTAATTTTTGTTTCTCGCAAACCTGTGGCACTTTAGGCTCCATTTGGTGAAATAGCATTTTATGTTTGGGAAAATAAATCAGCAAAACGACAATCAATTTTGCGTCTGGGGCCAATCCCCCATACAAACACGGTTATACCCTTTGTACGGAATCCTCGGTGGGCGAGTCCGACTCGCACTTGTCCAGTTTTTTATTACGGTTGTAATTATACGGTGCGCCGACCCCTCCTCCGCGCAAAACTACTATTGACAACGGGATATTTACCATGTATGTTTGTTTTATTGGGTTCCCGATATTTCGGCACTGTTGCAAGCTCCATCATCACGGAGTAACTGACGTGCTGCGAGTTTTTAGTTGTAGTCTACCCACACACCATAGCGATCTACCCTCTTTCGGGTTCGCTTCTTCCGCGCGTTGTTCACACTATTACTACCGTCCGCATTCTCACCATGTCATTATGTGAATGATCATTAATGGCAAAACTGTTGTGTATCGGAGAAATGTGCTATAGCGACTCCATACCATATTGCTGTAAGGGTTTCCCTGGCGCGGCTGTTACAAACGTCAAATGGCAGTCACTGCAAGGCCCAAGGTCGATTACCTGCTCATTATTAAGGGGTTAGGTCAGGTTTCGATTAGGCGTACACCGAAACAAAGCGAGGAAAAGCGCTAGGTGTGATACACTTCGACCCAGTAGGTACTATATTTTGAGTAGGTAATCACCCCTTAACATGCTCATTAAAATTCTTAAAAAAACTTCTACTGTTCCGGTACACAACTACGGCACTAGAAACATCCTAAGCCTTCTTGAAATTCCTGACCGGAATCAAACCCAGATCTATAACACGGTGCGGTGCTCGAGACTTCCTTCGCCCTGTGCCCTTTTACGACGCCGCTTTTCACAAAAAACTGACAATCTTTATCTTAGACCGTGCAAAGGAAGGTGGGTCTTATGCCGAGAGAGGAAGGTCGAGGGTGGGTGTCGGGTGACGCGTGCTTTGACGGAAGCGGCGTGGCCTCAAGCTGGAGTGGAGTGCCAATTTAAGTCATAAGTGAGGAGCGCGTTCTTTCACGGATATTTTAATGCTTAAAAGTTTCATTAGGTGCCAATATTTTCAGTGTATTTCGTGCCGATAACAAGGTACAATCAGACAGTTTATCGAAGTCCATTTCGAAGTGATGTTTGTAGGTAGGTACTTGACATAAATGATCCCATTCGATTTCCTAAAGCGTATGTTTTCTCAGACTACGCGCTCTATCCATTATCCAACCATCCGAGGAGGATATGGCACATGAAGAAGATGAAGACGTAGCGTTACGTAAGTGACAAAAAAGTTTTCATGGAATGCTCCCGCATCGTTTTATTGAGGATGCAGATGCGAATATCCGCAACAGAGCAAGGGCTGCAGGCTGCTTAGCCGCAGAAAGCAAATATATTTTTTGCACTATAACAATACGCTACATATTTAGATACAAGAAATCAAAGTACATAGAAAAATTCAATGGCCTCACCTATGGCCCAGACCGGGAATCGAACCCGGTACCTATGGATTTCCGGCCCAGCGTCTCCGGACAGGTACTGGGTGTCGGTAGAGGTACTGGGTTCGATTCCCGGTCTGGGTCATAGGTGAGTGCCATTTAATTTTTCTATGTACTTTGATTTCTTGTATCTATATATGTAATGTAACTTAAAATGTGATGTACAGTCTAGTTCATCATTCGTTCTTATGCTTCTGACAATAGGGTCTTGTTCAGATGTTTTTGGTCCAATCTTTAATGATGAACTCGACTGTAATTTACCCGCATTAAAAACTAATAAAGAAACATCATGTTTCTTTCATATAGTAATAATAAATTTCTTTTTGTTCAGGTTTTAATTTAACGGCTGTATAGCCGCTTGAGTCTTTCCCTCGCGCCACGGGAGCGTCGCACGCGCACACAGGGAAGTGACGTCACGGCGCGCCCGGCTCCGGCGCATGCTCCACTTTGCCCACTGGGTCAACGCACGTTAGGATACGGAATAGGTACTGTCATCTCAACAAACTACGACCGAATAGTATCATGTTTTTAAAGGTTAAATTTATATTATTACAAATAGGTCACATAGAATACTATATTTGTCGTACGATAGAATTCTTCTTCTTCGGCGTCCCACTTTTGGCAGAGTGGTCGTGGCCGCCACGTCGTGGTTAGTGGCCTGTTTCACAATGCGACGCCACTCCTCGCGGATTGCTGCTCTCCGTGTGCATTCGTGTAACGGGCCGTCGACAGCTTTTTTAATCTGGTCTGTCCACCTCATCCCCGCGCATCTCTGCCCCGCGGTCTAGTGCCTTCGACTTTGCCCTGCACTACTAGGCGTTCTATGGATTCACTTCCGCGCCGCGATACATGTCCAAAGACAGTAAGGATACGAGCTTGTATTGTGGCAGACAGTCTCTGTTTGACGCCTAGCTCTTGAAGAATGGATTAATTGGTCCGGAATTCCGTCCACGACGATAGAATTATATAAATGTTATACAACTATTTGCTCAATGCATAAAATAAATCAGCAATAGAAAATTGAAAAAGTAATTTTAAAAAATTAAGCCGACTTCAAAAAAAAAAGAAATCCTAATACACCGACCTCAAAAATATCATTTATTTCTTCCTCCTTTTTGAAATCAGTTTAATTTATTGAACTACTTTTTATTTCTTTATTCTCTTAATTTCAGTATATTCGGACTACGCTAAGTGTGCAGAGGTCGAACGAAGGTTTTATTTAAAAAAATCATATGACAAGAAAGAACATTAATTAGTCTTTAGGCAAATATCTTCCCTATACCTACTGAAATAAATATTCAGTCCCAACCAAACTAAGCAATGTTTGTATACATGTACATATTTAAATATAATAATAATATAATAATAATAATAAATATTAGGGGACAATCTTACACAAATCGAACTAGTCCCATAGTAAGCTCAATAAGGCTTGTGTTATGGATACTAGACGACGATATATTTAATAGATACAAATACTTAAATACATAGAAAACATCCATGACTCAGGAACAAATATTCGTGCTCATCACACAAATAAATGCCCTTACCGGGATTCGAACCCAGGACCTCTTGCTTCGTAGGCAGGGTCACTACCAACTAAGCTAAAGGGGTCGTCAATATAATACTTAAATACATAGAAATTATCCAAGAACCTGGAACAAATAACTTAGTTTGGTTAGAACTAGATATTTATTTCAGTCGGTATGTAATGTAGACACAATAAATAAAATAAAATAAAATAAAAAATAAAATAATGTACTTTCTAGGAAGAAAAATTACTGCTATTATACTGTGGCTGAGGTGCTTTGACAATATTTATAAAAGTAGCTACCGACATAAGTACTCTTGTTGCATACACAGAAGTCATGTCAGCACAAAATCTAGACATCTCTGTGCTGACATCGCACCACCAAAGCTGTCGTGTCGTGACCCCAAAATGTAAAATATCTGTGATACAACACCGCTGATTTTAATGCCATTCGACACGGAGCCGATTCGGTCGCGGATTTGCGGGGATCGGCAACCTTTTCAGACAAAGCGTTTGAATATAACTGGATAACGTAAAAACAACTTACCAAATACAAACTACAAACCAAATATCCACAACGCAGGTTTCGTCAAAATTCCCATGGTATTTGCCAAAATATCCGCAACAAGTTTTTCCAAATAAATACAAAGAAATCCGCAACAGGCTTCGTCAAACAATATGAAAAAGAAAAACACAAAACATACAAAATAAGAATAGCGTTTGAATAGTACCAATGAAAAAGTAAAATAAATACATTGGCATGTGATTTCGATGTTTTTACCAGCAATTTCCAACAAAATGATCCTAGAATCGCTACTGGGGATATGTACTTCCTGCCTGTGCCTGCACAAGATATAGTACCATATGATCGGGCTATGAGTACGTTTAATGTAATAAACTAAGTAAAATCAATATGACAAAAAGGTTGCATACCTCTTAATCGGTGATATATGTCAAAAATCTGCAGTCACTCTACTGAGAAGTGTCGATTGCAACATGACACGCGCGCAAGCGCGTCACAAGCTTGTAATACATCCCCATTTGTGACGATACATATCACAATGGCTTAAGTCCAAGATAATTAGTAATGCAATATTTTTATTTGGCAATTAAGTAAATTTTATACTTCGTTTATTAATAAATATTATCAACAAGAATATAGTCACTAAAATCCTTTAATAAACAATTAAAACCTTTAATATGCCAAATTCAAATTATTTGTTTCTGCATGTAGGCCTACTCAAGGGCTCTTTTACATGTCTGACTCTATTCTTTTCTTTCGGCACTTTGGGTCGCCAATAAGCAATAGCGCCGGAAGAAACTCACCAGATTCTCTTTTCAAAAATATTAAGTTTACAACAATAATGGCATAATTACATGAGGTTTCATTAATACATTACATTAAACTTAAAACTACATTTTTTGAGATGTAAAAGCCTTTCGTGAGCTCACTGGCTGAACGGGTGGATTGCTCCATAATGCGACAATGATAAGATTAGATTAGATTATTTATTTCTCATTTTAAAATTACATTATAAGTGGCATTACATGTCAAGTTATAAGAATGACTAAATGAATGAATGGACTAAGGAACTTGATCCCGGTCTATACTTACGTCCATTGTTAAGAATATGTTACTGTTTGTTTACTAACATTAGAACATAAGATTAGAATATAATTGTGACTAACCTGACTTGTGGGCTTCATGGACTCAGTGTCCGAAATAAAATGATAACTAGTTTTAATTTTTTTTTAGTAAATTTTAAATTAAAAGCTTAGGCTGGACCCCCTCGGCAAGGTGCCCATGACACAGACAGCGTTCCTACCATGGGTGGTTTTGGTGAGCCTTTGCACGAGAAAGATGCGTGCGCGAGGGTCACTACATTACGTATGCACATACGTAATCTAGTTAGAATTAATCTCTACCTTTAATGTAAAAATATTTGCCATACATTATTGTACATACCTGAACATATAGCCAAAAGAAAGACTATAATATTTTCTTCCCTATATTAAAGAATGGGTAATTCTCGTTAAGGATATTTCCGCAACACTTTAAAGCGTAATTATATAGTTCTATTGCGAAAAAACCTTCCAACAATAGTTACAATTAACATTCTAATTAAGCCTTTAAAACGGATAATGATCGTGAAAAATTTAATAATGTAATGAATGTGTATTGCGTAAAATCGAACTAAAAAAAATCTTGACATTTATTTGCGACCGCGATGCACTCCTTACCTCATTAATTTTGTACTTCAATTGCAATACTTCCATTATCCTTTTTAAGCCCAGCAGGAACCTATTTAAATGCAGCCGGCGCCGGCGCAGCTCCTACATCGCTTTTCCAAAAAAACGAGAATTTCACAAATTTCCCGGTTGTTTGAAAAAACACGATACTGCAAACCTGGTTTTTATGTCTGAATGTTAATTTTGTAAGTCTAATTAAAAATGGATTAACAATTCATGAGACCTCAGGGGTCCTCTAATTAAAATAACCAGGTTTAAATTATTGTAAACAGGTGTAGGCGATGTGGAAAATGTTGATGACCACTGCTGCTATGACGTGGCATCCGGGTTTTTTTCAGGACATATTGACAAAAGTGGAAAAATAAGCATACTTTTTAGAGTCAAATAGTCTGTTAGCTGAACTTGAAATCTCGGCGAGTTTCCCAAAGCTCTCACCCGTGCCCGTGGCGCTGTTAAGGGCGCTCTCAAGTTTGCTCCTGCGACGGCCGGCCAGTCGTCGGCGACATTCGTATCAGACTATCACGATTCTGTTTCTTTGTTAATGTAGTAATTTCCCTTATAAACATGTGTATAAGTACATATGAGTTTCCCTTCTGAGCCTATCTAGGACCTTCTTATAGCCTATCATATTTTGCGTACGAAAAACATAATAGACTAAAGCAAATATCTCAGATTCATCCAGCTCTACATATGAATCCGTAAGATTAAAATAACATAATAAACAGCAGTTGAAACGTATCTTGCAAATTATGATATCGAACAATTTATACAAACAATATAAGAAACGAAAGGTAACCACATATTCAATTTCAAACAAAAACACATGAAATAACCAAACAATACTCAATCCGTCAATTAAAGAGTTCAGAAAATCGTGTGAGCGTTCAAAATCAATACACATTTATACATAAATTTCAGTAAAAAAACTATTTTTGTCCGAATAAATCTTTATATACAAATGATATTGTCCGAATGTTACGACAACAATGCGTGTCGGCAGTTAACGACGTCGTTGGGGTGTTTTTCAGTCATTAAATACATTAACGAGTAAATTACGACTTGTTGCATATTTATGTCAACTGTTGTACTTTTGACCAAATACGCGAGGTAGGACAATTTCGTTCTTGTTAAAAGTGAATAGGAATAAATTTAAACGGGACGGCGGATAACTTACACTTTAGAGTATAGTCAATGATATGTAGGGCTTCCAACCCCGTGATTTAATTAGGGTTGCCAGATGGTCGGAAATTGGCGGGATTCTCCCGATTTTTGTATGACCTCCCGACAAAGAAGAAAATCTACCGATAAACGACTTCATTTTAAAACTTACTCCGATCCACTCAAGGTGGTCCGGCCAGCGAAAATTTCTGCTCTTTCAGGCTAAAAAAAAGCAGGCATCTCCCGACCAAAGTCTCAAAATCCCGACATATTCTTACCTGCTCCCGATAATAGGGTCATTCAATCTGGCAACCCTAGATTTAATGCATGGCCAATACCAGGATCCCGGGATAGGCCATGCAAAAAATTCCAAGATTGCAAACCGTATTGATATATGAATAAATAATCACTTATACACGATGGCATCTAATCGGTAATCAGGAAACAGTTTTTCTAACTCAGTAATTGATAGCGGTCACGTTGATGTCGTAATTAGTTACATCTAAACAATTTTTTTTTCTGTGATAATTTTTATTTCGAAATCATTTTTATCCTAAATTCCTTGTCACCCTACTAATCTGTATCTGTGAGATTACAACCTCTTTAAAAAATTAATGACAATGATAATTTATGAGTAATAACTTGTCACTGTCATGTATGTAAACAAAGTCATAGAAGTCGCAAATATTGAATGAGAAAAGTAAATTAATTAAAAAAACATGCCTCGACCATATTTGTGCTCAAAATATCGAGCGTTACAATATTGTAGGTACGTTTATCAATACAAACCAAACAGCTGAAGATGAACTCAAGAATTATTCCACGAAATTCATCCAAACGTACCAATTCTCACGCACAGTTTGATAAACCGCATGAACTAAAACCTCTGTGACTTCGGACAGTTCACAGTGCCAAACCACGCTCAAGCACCCGGCCAGCCTCGACGTCGTCCTGGCCATCTGGATCGACGCATTTTAAGATACTTTGCTCGGGATCCTCGTAGGAGTAATAGGCAAGCAGCGAGAAGGTTTCATGTGAGTCAGTCCTTCGTGTGGCGGCTGCTTAAATCGTCGGAATTGCATTCTTTTAATTTTCGGCCATTTTATCAATTTTAATTCGTTATCTATCACGCCCTAACTACTCATACTCGTAGAAAAGTTTATTTATTTAAGATCTGTCAAATTTTCCGCGAAAGCGATGGCACTTGACGTATCGTGATCACGTGATTTTACTTCAATAATTAATGTGGGTGACCATGTATCCAGTGGTTATTAGTTTAAATTATGTTTTAACCTTTAATTAATTAAACAGTGAGGTATTTGTGTGAGACCTCGCCTATTAAGTTTGATTTTAGCTAGATATTAATATTTGTCTACTCCTGATTACCGATTAGAATCCACCCTGTATATTTAATAAAGACTTTTAATTAATGTCACTGAATTACAAACCTATAGCCATACATACTTATAGCTATTATGATTATGTACATAAAAGTACAAATTCTGATAAATGTGTAGGTACCGGAAAAATAAAATTACGATTTTAGAGAAAACCAAAAAATATTCCTAAAATCGTAGTAAACTATTATATCAAATCAACAAGTAATATTTTGTTAAATATTTCATTAAAAATTATGAAAGTTTTTGATATTTGTTATAATTTTAATATTAAACGAAATTGGCCGAGACTAAGACACCTTGAGCGAATTTAAACTAGTTTTTTTTCTTGAATGTTGCGTCACTTTCAAGTTGTCTAAAAATGCTAATTATTTTCACTACGATCTGTATTTTTTAACCTTGTCCTCACCAGTACCTAGTTATGTAGGAAATAGGACATACAACATATTCCTAAGAAAGTGATTAAAACAATGGTATGACAGTAAATTTAAAAACCACAATGCGGAGAAGTTCAGACCTAGTGCGCATTTACTTTTTGCGCAACATAATTTATGGCCATGTTCATAGTGAATGACAGTTTTATTGGTTTTATATAATTGTTTTAAAAACCATAATGTGATAATTTATTTGACAGTAAATTACTTATTTCATTCTATGAATTCCAATTCTGTCAAAAAACATACTAAAGACTTTATAGCTAATCAGTAGAGGTAATCACACTTGTACTAAGCAACCTGTCAATTCCATGCAATCCGTTAATGTAGACACACAAGGTGGCAAATAAATGTATGAGTGTGTGTATTTTAGGGCAGTAAAAATATTCAGCATAGGTAACTTAGAAGCTTGTTCGAATTAACTTTCATTAAGAACTTACAACATTAGTTTTAAGAAGGTGACAAAAATATAGACTAAAAATAACTTAAATCGAAAACTAAATCGACCTAAAGAATAAATTAAACTACCTAACATTATAAAAAGAAGACCCCCTCAAGTAGTTCTGCCTGCGACATGGTACCCATTACGCTGGCGGCATTACCTCTCTGAATAGCTAAAGCTTTGCGATAGCCATATGGTTTCCTTTAGGTACTCTATTTGTAGTTTTCTATGACAAAATACTAATGAGCACAATAACGTGTCACCAATATCCCAACTGAGACATAGTTGTAATGCCTGTTGCGGATTACTTTTGTTGGTAAGTGTGACGAAGCCTGTTGCCGATTTGAAATTGTACCCACCTGACGAAGCCTGCGTTGCGGATTTAATCTTATGTGTAGATCTTTTTTTTTTCAATTTATTATGTGTTTATTAAATGATTACGTTGTTTTTGTGATCACATAATTAATGTCCTTCTTAATAGATTTCATGGTACGTACCAAAATTCTCAACCTAATGAACCCGATAGTCGGGATCTCGGCACTGAATGTGTTAAACTGTTAAAGCACTAACTGGTAGACTGCATCGATCGCGCGGGTCTCCCCATCAGGGACTTATTTTTCCCTGGTCACTTTACAAGTGATCTTAAAACGATCCCTGTCCCGGTGCCCCCAATGTGGGGTCATGAAGGTTCCAGGAGTCCGTGCTTCCACTATAAGGTCACTTCCCTATACTGATTGCGCAGTTGGGACTGATGACAAATGTAATCGACACCTTAATTCATACGCAAAATATGTGTGATTAAACACATTTACATACCTAGTTAAAATAAAAAACGCTATAAATAATAAACTAGCGTTTTACATAACACTATGTAAACACATTAATCTCCAAAGTGTCAAAGAACTTTCACATTACAAAACAAATGAAGAAATATCCCTTCAAAACTACTAAATCGTTCATTTATTCCGGTACGCTACCGGCTGTCCGCGCTAATGTTAATCTCAACATCTAACACAATATTGAAAAGAGATAAATCTATTTCTCCCGATCTGTTAAACCTAACTGCCCAACCCTTACCACAAAATGGTACAACTCCATCATTTCCTTAAAACGTTAAACCAACTTTGTCACCCAGACTATAAGGTTGGTTTTCGTTTGGCTGTGGAGGTGTTAAGTGAAATCTAAGTATGATATCGGCAGGCAGAGTAATAAACTTGGCTAGTACGCATGTGTGTAGATTTAAGAGATATTTATGATTGCGCTCGCGGCTGTGGGTTAAGACGAGTTCCCACTAGTGCGATTATGAAATGTTGGGAACCAAAAGCTATCAAATCACACAACACAGAGTCTATATGGAGTTTTTCAAGAGGAGCATCTCTTTTGGGCAGAAAATGGCCATTTTGGGCAATCGGAAGTGTTGCTACGAAAAGAGAGGCACAAATCTGGTTTTGCCCCTGTTTTCAACAATTGTAACATTGCGGCTAGTCGTTTTTACCGTCTAGGGTCCAACTTGTTGTTCAAAAATTTGCATAATATGAAGTTCGTTCTTTATACCATACGGCCTTCGTCTCTACCACTCAGCTTTGGGATAAAACAGGGGTCGTCAACCCACGGCTCACACAGCTTAGACAGTTTTTTTTTACTTCATTGTTTAATAGTAAAATTGTGTTTGTAAAATGGAAATTCGAAACTAAATAGTCAATCGTTTACAAGTTGAGTAATATTGTACCTAATTACCTGATTTTTTGTATAAGGATAGAATGCGGGCAAAAAAATCGTTATAAATACCTATGATGCCGCCAGCTAAGCAATAAAGTAATCATTCTTGGCCCTTGATTTGGAAAAAGTTGTAGACCCCTGGTATAAAGCATAATTCCATAGTTCGTCTACACTCTCCCTAATACGAGACTACATACCTACAATGTAGTCTAATACGAGTATATACTTACTTACTAATATACTGTACTTAGTAATATACCAACATATACGTTTATGGGACTTTTGGCGCCACCTCTGTGATTAATTAGATAAAGAAATAGACGAATAAATCGATGCCATATATTTGTCACGAATTACTTATTATATCAAAATACCTCGAGGCCAATGTATTAAGATTTAACTACATATTATATAAATATTTACCGCGCGTTGAAATTATTTTCCAAAGCTTATATATACAGCGTGTTGCCTGTACTAGGAGCAATAAATTAAAACGTAGATTGTACTCCTCAGACTGAACAACATTTGTTCAGCCACTTTTAAAAATAACTTATGTTTTGGTTTTTAGTACACTTTAAAGTTTATTTGAAGCCGCAATTAATTAATTATGGTTGTAGCGTGACAAGCGACGTCAATTAGACTGATGTTAACGTACATTGAAAATACTATTTAATTTGTATGAGAAAGATAAAATCTGAAGATTAAATAATTTTTAAAAGTTGTTGAACGAAAGTTTTATTGTTTGCAGGACCGTGTTTAGAGATGCAGGGCCCCTAGGCACTCGGTATTGAGAAGGCTAGCCATGCCTTTAGGTTTCATATAACCTATAGAGTCCACCGCTGGGGCCCCTCTAGGCCGACCGGGCCCCTAGGCCCGGGCCTTGTAGGCCTAGGTGGAAATACGGCGCTGTTGTTTGATGAGTACAATCTACGTTTTAATTATTTGCTCCTGTTACAGGCAACACCCGGTATATTTATTTTCTTATTGTGTTAATTATTAGTTCTCATGTCTTCCAATAGTATTTTGTTTATTATTAAGGAGTTTTTACCCGACTGCGGCGAAGCCCAAAGGAGGGTAATGTGTTTGACCTGTATGTATGTATGTATGTCCGTTCCTGTGTCCGCTCGTAACTACTCAACGGCACATCCGATTTTGATAAATGATACATCATTAGATTTGTCTTGATGGTGCGAGTGTCACTGGATATGAAGTTCGTTAAAATAAACAAAATGGCGGATTTTATGCAGTTTCAAAGTGCAACGCGGTCGGGTTTTTTTAGTAAAAATGTGGTTTAATGTTTTATTTAGTGATATAAGGGATGTATGTTTCAAAAGATTACCCATTTCACGATAAGGCTTTCATGAATAATGTTCATATTATGAGCCGAACTTCAAATTTACAGTAGGCTTTCAAATTTCGACAAAAAGAAAAAGCGTGGAAATTTTATCAATAATAGAGACAAAATGTAATTCTAATGTTATTAACTATAAAAAAATTACGTGCAAACTAAAAAATAAACTATTTATACATTTCTCGGAAACATGTATTTATTAATAATAATAACAACATGTTTTGTAATTTCATTTTGTATTTTACTTTTTATATATATATATTGTAAAAAACCTAAGAAATTAATGGATACTGAGATAACAACATATATATTAATATATGTTCAACAACATATTGCTGGTTACGTATATCCTTCAACCAGAACAGTTATCTGATTTAAACCAAACATTCATTACTAGTGACCTTACTCTATCTAACAATCCAAGAAACTATAAAAAACACACGCTTTAACGACTTTCATCACATCACCATCGCACCTGCGCGCCACATGTCGCCAAAACGCCGACTCCCGCGCATCCCACACCACTTAAGCCCCCCCACCACTTTTAAAAAGGAAACCTGCGCGAAAATCAATATGGAAGAGAATTTTCAACCACCTATGTCCCCGCTAGCTACTTTTATGGCAAAATTTAGCCACATATGATCCCAAATAAGGCAGCTTGTTTTTACCGTACGGTTAACCCGTTCTTACACCAACTGTGTGTATGGCGCTGTCTCTGTCGTGTGACGTCATCGAACGGTAGCGTCTATGATATGAGTGATAAGTAGGGACGTATGATTGAAGAACCGTTGTGATATGCTCCTTTTTTAGCTTAGGCTATTGACGTTCAATCAAGCGAGCTCGGATCAATTTATACAAGTAAAATGGTAGGTTTCTTTAACTGCAGTTATGGTTTTCATAAAATGTATATGTAATGTAAGTATAGTTTCAGTAGGTAATTTTTTTAAACAGTGCTATGTAATATGATAATACTGGCCGAATATCCACTATATCCAGTGGAATTTCAATTTTTGGTTGGAACTGTCATGCTCTATTTTAAAAATCATTCTTCTATTGTCATCTGCAATAGGCTGCGTTTCCACCAGAGTTGTGCGAGATAGCGTAGCGGCACAGTATAATAACAGTATTTTTACTTCCTACAAAAAGTACATCGCGCTCTTGAATGTGTGCGCACCGTTAACGAACGCACTACAAGCAAAGAAATAAGAATGCTTAAGGATTCTCCAGTATGGATGGCAGTCACACAGACGTGCTATCTCGTGTCTGTGTGAAATTGAATACGTGTTGCGCGTTCCTAAACGGCCGAAGTTGGACTACTTGTTCGTCTTTAAACTTTAGTAGCATTGTACGAGAAATAAATCTACCAATGCCGGGCCGCGCTGAGCGAGGCTAAGGCACGTTGATTGGTGGATTTTTCCTCGCACACCGCTCCGCTACCACGCATAACTCTGGTGGAAACACAACCATATGCTTTGTCTGTTAGCGACCTCACTATTAAGATTTTTATAAAGTAGACGCCAGAGGGTCATCAAAACCGCTTTGGTAAATGGGACTGTCTATCTCATCTATGTCTATTGACCTTGCGAAACGATGTGATATGCCCTTAATGTCAATATCTATTAATGTCAATTAACGGTCCCTTCCTCAGTAGTACCGTCTTAGTGGCAAAAATAGTACATTACATACCGAGGCCATCGTGTGATCTGAGGCTTTCTTATTTACTTGCGAAGGCTTGTATGCTATTTTTCTGTTCGACGGAGCCAGAAAGCGGCATCTTCGATAAGCGCCGCGGCCGGCAAGGTAACGCTTTCCGGCAGGAGGGCAGAAATAGTACATTACTGCAGAGGCCGGGAAGTGAAGGGTTGCCGGCCGAGTACATATAGCTGGCCGAGCGAAGCGAGGCCAGATAGTTACGAGGCCGGCAACCCCATTTCCCGCCGAGGTATGTATAGCACGTAATTACAATGATTTTTTTCCGGACCGTTAATTAGCTTTCATGTAGACTTATGGCATCCTGATTCTGAAAATAAAAATCGTTTTCATCTATCAGCTTTAGTTTTGGAGATATGACATGTATGTAATATGCCTACCCTCACATAAAATACCAAAAAGATATACGGAAAATAAAAGCTGATAGATAGAAACGGCTGGTAGATTTAAATTCACTGTATCAAAAGATAAAAAAAAAGTGAAAAAAACTTCCGGAAAATTTTAAAAATTAATATTTTGTAACCATGTGTAGTGCTTTTCTCAAATATGCAATGAAATAAATAAACTTACTAATATCCTTACTTACAGAAACTTTCTATCAGAAAGTGACGTTAGTGACATTATATCCATAGATAATGCAAATATCAAGTCACGTTCTGAAACCATATACGACCAAAAGCTGTTTCAGTTTACACTTTTACCACGAATATTTAGATGAAATATTTTAAATGTGTATTCTTGTGGTTTAGTTTGGAATTTATAATAATTGGAAATTGTTTATAATGTGTTATTTGTTATGTTCATGTCAATTTTAAATAAATAAAACTGCAAAATATAGCAAAAATCGTTTTTTTAATGGCTGAATGCCGTGATGCTGTGGCCCAAATAAATGTGGAATGGAAATTTAAAAAAAATACATTGCCGGCCTAGGCCAGCAATGTAAGTATGAAATTCCATTCCGTGCCAAGTGTCAAGCCACACCGGAAACGAGGTACTTTGCGGCCTATTTTTAGGCACGTAATGTCAACATTTCATGCCATGTTTGAGAAAAATCTATTAGCCTTTATTTACTGCCGCGTTGACAAACTTGCTACTGTTTTCCATGTGTAATTTTTTGAGAAGATTATTATCTATAACAAGGAAACTTACGCTTATGTGCATAGGCATATGAAACGATTGGTGATCTACCGGATAATTATTAAATAAACATTATGTATGTACAGGAATTACTCGTTTAAAGTAATAGGATTAAGATTTATACAACTCTGCGTGAGGTGGCCTCCGTGAACAAGTTACACATTTATTGAGATCTATTAATTACGTTCAAGAAGCTAAGAACATAGATTAAAAACTTACAGTGGGGCAACGCTTATACAATCACACCAGCCGCCTTGACGTAGTGACGCATGGCCATATATGCAATTAAACGCACATTGGGCCATTAGTGGCGGCCACAGCTCGGCCACTTGTGGCCGCCACAAGCTGCGGGTGAGATTTTTCATACATTACATGTACGGCATTGGCGCACACTGGCCGGAGTGGCGCGACCTGGTTCGACCCTAGGCACCTCCGGCCCCCACCCAGTCCGTTCCACTCAAGGTGGTCCGGCTAGCGACCTGGTTCGACCCCAGGCAATAGCCTCCGACCCCCAGCACCCAGTAGTTTCAAACGCCAGGGGTACGAAATAATAGTTCTGGGAATGTATTTTGGTAATGAGCGGTTCATAGTACGGTTATGGTATGATACGGTGTAGTGGGCAGCAGTAGCGTGGCGTCCAAAGAACTCGATTCCTACCGGCTTGCCTAATATCAGGCATTTGAGCACCTTATTCTACAGCTCTTAAGGAAAATGTACACTAAATCTGCATCGGCTTGCCCAAGGATTTCTTTTACGCTACGCCACTGGTGGGCAGAGACCTTAAGGGGTCGCCCTGACCGCGTGTCACAAGATTGCTTCGTATAAAACGTCTCCAACGACCAACTATCCATACGAAGTTCGTTAGTGTTGTATTTATAAAATTGTGCCTCCTGTTAACGTTTAATGACAATACTATTGCTTAAGGACAGCACTAGTTACATAGACAAACTTTAGTCTACATTACTGTTGTCCGTGGAATTCTCTCAAATTAAAACTACGTTATAATTTGCAATCTCGTATTTATTTCAATAAATACATCAGTTAGACTGTGACCAGAGTACCTACTCCAAGGTCGACTGCGTTAGCTCCTCTTTTGTTGAATATCTATGGGTGACAAAGTCCATCACCCATTAAGTGTCTCGTCTACTCCTTATTAGATGGATAAAAAAACGTATCTGGATTTTTTCCTCCTATAACGTTAGCGTAAAAATAAAAACAATACATAAATAATTGTTACAAAGGTCGAACTCGTGGATCGAGCAGAGTGAAAAACAATTAGACTGTAACCAGGCTGTGGCTCTGCCCGGCAGCGGCTGCCGGGCAGCCTCGATGAGTACCTACTCAAAATCTTAAGGTAATTCGAATCGGTCCGTTTTCAAGACAAACATAAAGAGGTTCATGGTTTGCTTTCACGGCATCGATTATGTTTAGAATGTGTTTTGTGTTATAACTTGATACATATTATTTGCGCCAAGTGACATGAGTAGTCTCAAAAAAACAGAATTAACGTACAATTGGGCTTTTAAGATCAGTGCCATCTATTAGCATTATTTGAAATGAAGTACTCTTTGCTAAAATTACTTGTTTTTGGCTTTTTGAGAGTTCCCATGCCATTTCGCGCAAATAAAATGTAACAAGGAAATAAACACATTCGAACATAATTGATGCCGAGGAAGAAAACGATGGCCCTCTTTTTATTAATATGGAAAACCGACCGACTTTAATCACCTTAATGTAGGTATGTTACTTGATTTTATACCTTGTCTGCATTAATACCTAAATAGCTTTAATGCTTAATTTTTAGTTGTAATAGTTGTTTAGGTACCTAACTCATACAGTCATCTATCTCTACTTATCACTAAATCCCGAAAAAGATTATTTAGGCCCATTCTTTATATTTTCTTACGTAGAAACGATTTTTTGATTTCAATAAAACAAACCCTCAATCACCGGCGTATCTGAATTAGTGTTGCGTCGCGTGCTTCTGCCAACACGTTATATCGAGACGATTTATCGGCTCATATCCAGTCGATACTTATCGACCCGACTTATTGCCGCCGATCAGCTGATAACGGACGAATTTGTAACTGTTTGTTTTCCAAAATGATAATGGAACAGGTTTTTGAAATGAACTATGGGATCTTTTGGAGTACCTACGCTTACAAGCTTATGCGTGTTTGTCAAACCAGATTTTTCGTTCATTACCCATTTAATTATTTGAACTCTAGCTAGAGAGTCCAAAAGTAGGTAATTTCAATAGTAAGTACATTACACAACTAGGGTGGTAAAACAAAGAAAGGCCGAGAGCGCAAATGTTTGCGACTAAGCGAGGGACGTAAATATGCGATCGAGGGCTTTCTTTATTACCTCCCGTGTTGTGCATTTTATGTCTACACTCGGCCAGAAAGCGGCTTTTTCTGAACGCGCAGCATGCGGTAAAAGTCACTTTATGGCCAGGTGTGGCATAAATTAAGTTATATTAAGTATTTGTATAATATTATCGATGACAACGAATTTGCCTTGGCCGCAAACCTATCAGCACAGTGATTGCTTTCAAAAGCTACAAACTGTTAAAACTGGGAAAAACAACCGATATTTAGTACAAAATTTGTGTAAAATGTCTATAATAACTGATAAATGAAGCCACGGTGTAATATTTATTCTTATCTGTCTGAACTGCAATTTGCGTGCACGTCATAAATATATAAACGATGAATAAACCACTTACACTAACTCGCTTGTAAAAGAGCTTAATTAAATGTCTCGAGTTAACCCGGTCTAGTGTCGGGAGCTACGAGTAGAGTCGAGTGTCGTGACAGCTGTGTCGACACTCGCCTGCTTAACTAGGCTGACACTGCTCGCACCTAACTACCGGTGTCTTGACCAAAACAGTTCATTTTCATTCAGAATTTAACAGCTCGTGTCGCTTTCAGCCCACTTTATTACTTAAAGATATAGTATATTTTTTGTTTAATCTGTACCTAACGCACCAAGAAAACATGTTATACGCCGAATTTATTGCCTTAGGCCATTCTCTACCAGTCAACCTTAGGGCAAATCAGATAACTGGTAGGTGGTGTAACTAACTTGCTAAAAACAGTACACTCCTTTTGGGCAGTTGTGTAAAAATAGGACTAATTCAATAATAGTTATTCTTACACCTATTTAATGTACATACGAGTATAGTACCCAAGTATGTAATACACAGTTACTAAAATAAACCCGTAGTTTCACTTCCAAATCGCGTAAATCTGAATCTCGACCTAGATTCGGCAAATCATAAACAAACAACATTACAGCGCCCAGATATATATCTAAGTTTTGATCTACCCGACGACATTTAAATAACAATATTCCGCAAATAAACATCTAGAACACCGTCACTCATATTTCTGCAAAAGCACCGCATCTTTCAAATGCAAATCAAACCGACTAAATCTTACAAGACGTTAAAATTTAAAAGTATTAACGCGAAACAATTTACTTTATGGCGCTACCTATCGAGCCATCTATAACAATGTACCGAAACATCGCTTCTATACGACCAACCAATAATCAACTTTAACACCTAGAAAATAAAATCTACGTTAGCGTCAAAGGATCTTTCCAAGAATCGGTAAACCAATTTACACGCGTAGCTGAAAAAAATCGCAAACCGAACTTTACAATCTTATTTTTTAGAGCATAGGGCGCACTTTTGGACACCTCCGTTTTTCCAGGTGTAGAGGGAACGTGGTCGCGCTTCAGGTGATAAGAAGCAGATTAATTACTGTGATGAATCTTCGGACAAGTTGACGGACTGGTCGTTGATAACGGTTATGTTAACACCCGACCTTACGTAAACGGTTCGCGCGAACGAATTATAAGCGACCAGACCTACAGAATGTTAAGAGACAAGTTTATTTCGTAGATTAGGAAATTGTAGAACCATAGATAGGTATCAAGGAATTTGATGCTGTCTAAGAATTAGATACTTTCCTGACTGATCAAATCAGTTAGGTACTTTTAATTAAGTATCAAACCGCTCAGATAGTATAAAGTGTGAACGGTGTTATTAGGGCTTTTTTATTTAAAGTGCGTTCTTAACTGACAGTTAGCAGGTCGTCACAGAACTGACGATTAGTGTCAAACTCCATACATTTCGTCACGGACTGACAGGTTAGACGGTATTTGAACATAGCTTAAGTTTCGCCTAACCGGAGATTTAAAATAAAAATGCCCTATAACGTCAGTGTTCGCAGTGGTCAAAACGTCAATTTATTATAGGTTAGGTTATAGGTTTACGCGGGCTTGCTTTCCGCAACTCGACGACAAACATGCGCCTATTTTGCGTCAATTTATTATAATGGTCATTTAAAAAACGTTCAATACGCCTAAGCGTCGATGCATATTTTTGAAAAACAGTTTTTCATAAGGCAAACGTCCCAGTGCTCGGCACGCTAATGGCCAATAGTCGACACTCTGCTGTCAGCTCTATTGCTAATGATTTAACATTCAAGAAAGCGACTACTGGGACAGTGTCGAGCACTCGGACGATTACTTTATTTAATGTAGAATTATATGTACCGTAAAATGGGGTGAGAAGGGATTGCGAGGACAGTTGGGTTACAAATGGGGAGAGTAGGGATGACAGAGGGCTGAGGTGGTTTTTAAAGGCTACTGCTACCTAAATAATATATTCTTATTGCAAGTGGAGCTATAGTAATATTCATAATCCAAAAGTGTCGATCCAACAATTTGCCCAACTCGCCTTAGTATGAAATCCCTTCTCACCCCAACTACGAGGGACTACGGGGTGAGGAGGGATTTATTGTCAAAGTAATGAATTGGAACTACTCCACATCATAAAAAAAACTAAAATACAAACGGCCGAAACATTTATTATATATACAATTCAGCTTGCATATGTAAAAATAAAATTTTATCGAGGTTTTAATGTCAGTTTTGTCCCTACTCACCCCGTTTTACTGTATTGAGAAGAGTCAAGTGCACACAATTAAGTCATAAAAAACAATTTTAACCTTTAGGAAACTAGAAAAAAACCTAAAAAATAGTCGCGGAAATACACTTTGAACACAGAACCATTATTTACTGCCCATGTGTTTGCCAGCATTTTACCATAAACACCATGAAATAATGTAACATTTTAATTGAAAGACGACAGCTGCTTCTTATATACAAGTATACACATTTGATATACACAATACAGTATATACACGTTAACCAACTGACAGAAGAGCTCATTACATGCTAATGGAGGGCCGACTAGCTCAATAAATAAGAGGATCGGTGATAATTTAAATAAATTAAAGTTTTTTTACTTAACTTCGCTTAGCAATACGATTGTGAATTTATATATTTCCAATTAAAGGGCGCATTTCGATTATCCTTGAAAATAACCTATTTTTATTTTATCCACAGAACCTTTTTTTTATTTTTCGTCGGTTTGTGTGATGTGTTTTTGTTTCTCCAAGATTAAATGATAGAATAGGTAATCGAAGAAATACAGCAATGGACGTTAATATTTACAACTTATCACATCATTCATTTCTCAACTCAAACTATTTGACATTTAACGAAGCGCAAATATACAGCCAGCCAATAATTCCTCCACGATCAGAAATAACCGTACAAATTTAAATATCTCACATTTTATTATATTTATTTACGGACGTGCAATTGTAATAAAACTTAAAACTCATGCAAAAACTGACACCGAAACGCTCTCAGGGTAATTTGGAATTTATTCGACAGGTACAGGTGGAAAGTGGTACGCGCGGTTCCATTGCGGCGCACGACACGAGAATCTTCTTCACGACGCTCTCTTGCGCTAGGTCGACTCTACGAGGCAGTACTCGAGCCTCCAAAAGTGGTCAGTATACGTGTGTGTATAAGTGGAAGTCAATAAAAAAACCTACGACTCCATGACTTGCGATGTGAAAAATGTGGTCTATCTTTTCATTTCGTACGCAGTGAGAGATGATGTATCGCGCTACATCTGCTGTGGTATACCAAAGTTGCAGTCAGTACAGTTTCCTCATATTTCAGAAAAATTAAAAGCCAATATTTATTTCAAAATCATTGCATGTTATCATGATAATCCGTTCCCAAACTTTAATTTTTTTTCTATTAATTTATTCTCTATTATTTTAATTGTCTTGTTTTGACGCCTAGAGACCTTTTACTTCGCTGAAAATGTAGTTTTAAGTTTATTGTAACGTATTAATGAAATCGAATGTAATAATGTCATACCTGTTGTTATATTTAAACATTTTTAAAAGAGAAACTGGTGAGTTTCTTCCGGCGCTTCTTCTCACCAGAAGGTCAGTACCCGAAGCGCCAAAAGAAATAATACATATTTAGAATCAGACTTGTAAAAGAGCCCTTGAGGACCTACTTGCAGAAATAAACTATTTTATTATATTTTTTTATTTTAATATACAAGACAAATGTTATGTTTCGTTAACCGTAACAGAAGCAAAAAATTCATGAGTCAACAAAAAACCCTTAAAATATCGGCATCTTTCTTAGAAATTTACTTTATTCATTTAATGTTTTAAGATTTTTTCACATTTGACATAGGTTCCGTACATTCTTTTACGCATATGCTTGACTTTATTAATTACTAGTACACATTGCATATAACTTTGCTTAAGTAGGTACCACAATTTTAATTAAACCCAAACCTAAAGTTACGCATGTAGCTACTGTAAAATTAGAGAGGTACACATTTTCATCCGCCATCATTATTATATATATTTTCAATTATCAACATTGTCATTTTATGTGCTCGATAATATTACAAAAATGTGCAAGTATTAACATCAATATGTTTCTAAAATACAACGCGAACGTGTCCGCTCGCCTGCGCGGTGACAACACTGACAACAAATTGTCGGGACTCACGCCACGATATTGATGGCGAGGGTAACCATTATCCCGTCCGCTGAGGGACATGCGCTGAAAACGATATATCACTAGTATTTACATAGAAAATTATACGTAGTCTATACAATAATTGGCGCAATAAAACGGGGAATTTTTCATTGGGCTGCGAGTTTTATCTCATAATAAAAATAATGTGGATTAATTCGCTCTATAACTCGAGTAACTTTTCACGTCACGAGATTACATTACTTTGTGAGTCGATACTTAAGTCGATGACTTTGACCATTTAAACACAACCCTCTGCGTATGCGCTGCAAGTCTTTAAGACTTTCATCATCATCATCAGCATACATACATAAGTCAGTGGCGTACACTTCATAGACGGTTTTTTTAAAGTAAAAATGCGGTTCTTTATATCATAATTATGAGGTTTAAACAAATTATAGGTACGCCGTACGTACTACTTAAATGATTAGTAGCGCTAAAGTAACATATGCCTTTTCGGCCATACTTACCATCTTAACTGTTAAATTATCTTACTCTCCTAATACAATAAGCGCGAAGCTCGAGATAAAACCACACAGGAACTCTTTCATGCGCCGCCATTTTGTATTCGTGATTTTCAAAATGGCGCGCGTTAGCAGATTATCACGCGGGCGCCGACGTCTTTGCTATGCCGCGGATCGATTGTGGGAATTTTAGGTGCTCGTTTAATAGAGATATTCTATTTCATGATCGGAGATTAGTTCATCTTTGTATTTGATAAGTTTATTTGCTAGAGAATAACGTGCCTGAGGAATAAGCCTGCTGAGATGGCGCTTAAATAAGTGAGCAGAGGCAAACACACATACATAGACATTTGTACATGTGTGGAGCCCTAGCAGACTTTTAGGTGCCTTCATAAATTCAAGTCATTGTCGATGACTTAGCATCGTAGGGAAGCCTTTGCGTTTTGTCACAGTCACGCGTTATAAAAAGGTCACAAAATATAAATAAATAAAAGAAAATTTATTTACCAACACAATTACAATTTACAATGTACATTACAAAAAAAGAAAACCATAAAACATGGAAATATTTATACATCTTTATGTATTGCATTGAAACATTTAGACAAAAATGATTTAGTGATTTGAATAGAAGGGAAGGTTTTTTTTGGATTATTGTTTGTATGTTTGTAAGCAAAGGCACAAGTACGTAGGTAACTTAGTACTAATACTTGTTATGTGGCACTGATACGAAAAAAGAATAGGGCCCTATCAAAACTGATCAGAAGGTTTTATGGTGCGAGAAATTTTCGAATCTTCAGTTTTGTTTTGCCTTAACTCTGAGTTGTCCTGCACGGATTTCAGTAATTATTGGCACAGGGATAGCTGAACACCCAAGAAGACGGATACTTTATATCCAACTGCAGTGAAGGCAAAAATTATTGACTTTTTTCTCCTTTGTGGCTGAAGTTGCGGGGCATCTAAATAACAATGCAACAGCGTTTACAAGTTGGAATTCAAGCGTGCTGGCTGTACTCGCGTTAATCTCTCCCTTGACGTCTCCATTACGGCGTAATGTGCGCGAGAGTTGATCCTCAGTTACGACTGTCATTACATTGGAATTGCTTTTAACATTGTTCGTTTCGTTAACTAAGTTCTGTACGAGTTCACGATGTTTCATTTTCGCGTCCCTATAACTCATGGTTTACGCTTTACGCTTGAGACCGTATGTTGATTGTTTATACGTTGCGGCCATAGAACAATTTTTCCGCCCGGTTATGTTATTGCATTTACTGCTTTTGGCTAAAAATATAATAAATTCATACTTACATACCAAGAAGCTTACGTCTACGCATCTACCTAAGAAGACTTATTTAAGGATTTTTTTATTCTTAGGTACGAATGCATTACCTACTATCGTAAAATTATACCAATGCTCTTTAGTACAGTCGAGTGCAAAAACATGTATCAAATAAATCGTTTCATAAATATGGTACAAAGTTCTTATTGCTCTTCGCTATTGTTCTTATTTTTCAGCATTTGTATACTCTCATATCACACTTGACTCTAAGTACTTACCTACAATCTTGAATAGACGATTTGTGAATCCCAAAAATATATTTATGGTTAGGTATTATTGATCTTATAACTTCTTATTACCTATTTTCACGAAAAGCTGAAATCAAGAACACCAGTCACGTTCGTCAGCAGTGTCGAATTATCTTATACAAATATTGTATAACTTATTTGTAAATAAAACAGCACAATACAAAACAATACACTTTAATTAGACACAAAACACAACATAAACATGCAACACATTTTTTCTGCGTAGAGTAGGTAAGGCTGCCATACTTCAATAGGAAACGTGCAGGAACTATACGTATAGGTCGATTCATGAGCTGGCGCGGATTTAATTAGCGTTTTTCAAAATAAATCCCAGGGAGCTACTTTCTCAAAATATGGACTTTTGAGGTTTTTCTGGCTCAGAATCGTTAGTACTTTCGAACCTTATACGTAAAAGTGTCCCAAAATTTGTATGGAATTTTTTTCTTCCACTACGTCACGTTCATACAAACATAATGCAAAATAGTGACGTAATGGGAAAATAAATTACGGACAGTTTTTTTACGTATAAGGTTCGAAAGTACTAACGCTTTTGAGCCAGAAAAACCTCAAAAGTCCATATTTTGAGAAAGTAGCCACCCCGGTATTTATTTTGGAAAACGCCCTAATATGAAATAAGCACTGGCTACATACAAAATCCGCGCCAACTTTTGTGAATCGACCTGTGGCAGCATTAAATCGACAAAATAGACACTATGCGGGCAGTAAAGGAAACTTATCAGGGTTGAGAGGCGTGGTATACTGGTTATAAGTGTCAATGTCAAGTATAGCAAGTCGTGGTCACACTAGGATCATTCTCAAAAAATGATGTCCGTAGTTAGGGCTTTATAAAACAACCTCTTAATCTTGGTCCGTTGTGTAACGAAATTTACCATACAATTTATATGGTTAACGTTCGTTACACAAAGGAACAAGATTAAGAGATTGTTTTATAAAGCCCTAACTACGGACATCATTTTTTGAGAATGACTCACTAACGTTAATCGTCTATCATCGCAAAATTAACCACGTTTCCTGTTAATATGGCCCCAGCTTGATAGAGTACAAGGTTCGGATTTGCGGCACCAGTTGGCAGCACCTTCGCTGTGCACGTTCCCTATAAGGTGCATTCGTTTTTTAAGCGAAACCCATAGCAGTAACTAACATGCAGGCTGCCCGTCCATTGGAGCGGAGCAGAGAGGCAGGCTAATATTAACCAATGGAATTGGCTATTTGACAACTATTTCCTGCGATATGTTATATACCTCTCAATAATAGAAATATTAATGAACAAACTACTTAAATGTTAAAATCACCTTAGGGGTCATCCATAAAGTACGTCATACTAATTTCGTGAGTTTCTGATCCCTCCCCCGTCCTTGTCACAGTTGGTCACATTTGTGAGACCCCTCCCTCCATAGCGTGACGTCATATTTTACATCTAAAAATTATTAAATTAAAACAGCAGTTCCGAAATTAGTTTTATTTCCATTTAAAATAATAAATAAATAAATAAATAATATAATCCACATCAACGCGCCTGACACTAGTATAGCGAGTGTGAACTTGCCATCAAAACATTTTAAACTTTATGACCAAATTTGGCATTTTAACACTTAGAGTTATTCGATTTTGAAGTGTGACGTCAGGAAACTAAGGACCCTTCCCACCCTTTGTCACACAATGTCACACTTCCTCGACCCCCTCCCACCCCTTTAACGTGTGACGTGCTTTATGAATGACCCCTTTTAGACTTTCCCAAAAACGTGCAAAAAACGCTTTATTCTAAACCCACGCTACGCACCTAACGTGACGTCAGCGTCACGATCACGACACATACTTTGTTTGGGGAAAGCAAGAACTTTGTTCTGCAACCATGTTAAAACTTGCGTTTATCGTAACAAAAGTTAACATACATTTTACGGATTATTTGATGGTATTAATTTAATAATTTCATGCTTTTAAAATGAACTTTCCCACCCAGCTTTGCAGGCTCATAAAAAAATTACCTACCTACACGTTGGGTATCAAACTCAAAACTTTAACATATTTCATTGTTCTACTTATTTTAACAGGATCTTATATAATTTTTACAAATTTAGGTTACAGTCAAGTACTCAATTCAAGCTCCGGTTCGCTCCGTGAAGTGGACGTGGATTGTTACATTTGGTTAATATTTTCCCAGCTCCTCTGGTTACTCCAGTGGACGGACGGCCTAACGACTAAATAAAAGCTTGTAAAGTTCACCCATTTTAGACTTAGAACTTAATCGAGAGCCAATTATTTCGCAGGTTTATAGTCAAACTCTTTTATGAAAATAATTATAACACTACCTACTATCTTTGTGAATAATAATCTGAATAATTAATTTCATAAGCATTTTAACCGTTTCATAAGGTAAACTGTATTTGTATTCTTGAAGTATATTTTAATTTCCAGTTTATATCACCTTATACAGTGTGTAAGTCTAATACGGGCGAATCTCTTAACGGTGGTTGTGGTGGTAGCATAGTGGTAGTATAGGACAAAGTGAAGGTAATTAGATAACATTTACTTAAAGTTGCAACAATAATTTTGTCCGTACAAAATAATTCAGCCCGCAATGTAACGCAAACACACTCACGTTAAACGCTCGTTGACAGTTACGTTGACATTACCGCAACCATGTTTACAGTACATTGCTGCTGAGAAATTTAAAAAAAAATTAATTATGGGGTTGTAATGAACTGCAACTTAAAAAAAACCTTTTACTTCATGATTACACTAATGAATACTATGTCCGATTTAATTTATCGCCCGTATTAGACTTACACGCTGTAAAAAAATGCAATCTGCCAAATGAAACCATTTTAAATTAATTACAATTTACACCCTCCCTTTCAGCTGGTCTGTTGCAAAAGAGATAGAAAAGTACTTTTATACTAATAAGCGGTTAGTTGTAGTACTACTGTAGCCTTAAGAAGTAGATTTTGTCGCTTGTATTCTTCGAAAGGAAGACGAATATAGGCAAACCTACGCATAGATAGATTTTTAATTAAAGCGATCAATAAACATTAAGGTTAGTCAAATCATTTTGAAAAGGTAAGATATAGTAAATTTATGAACAAAATACATCTTAATTACTAGTCAGATTTTACACAATTTTAAATGATGTAACTAATTTGTAATTAAACATAACGCTTATAAGCGCTTACGGTAACGTTTTATTTGAAGTACCTAAACGATTAAAATTAAATTAAGTATTCGTTACATTGAGATCTTGTGTTGCTATAGTTAAAGGCAAGAACCACATTAAACCTATACGTGTTAAGTAAACGATTAATATAAATAAATATCGGTACTAAAAATACTGATTAACGGTACTGATAAGTGTATTTAAATCCAAAATTTAGCTGAGAATTGACAATTGGGTTATGTATGTCATGACGATCTTGACGAAACTTGCGGACTGCAGGAAAATAATATTCTATTAACATTTATAAACGATAATAGAAAATGAGGTAAGCACAAGAACAGAAATCTCACGAAATTTAGTTGTATAAGAAAATCTCGATTGTTTGGTTTGTTTAAATTACAGTTAAATTATCAATTTTAGCTGCTAAAAATCCTATATTGATCATGATCATATAAATCAATACATTGATAAAGAAGAGTGGAGTTCCACTGGGCAGGATCTTGAGTCCCCTTCTTTTACTACACATAGTTGACAACTATAGATACTGGATATTCCCCCGCGTCAATCATCATCGCCATCATCACTTTCATCATCTTCGGGACCTACCTTGCAACCTCTAGTCCCTGTCGATTCTTCATCCTGTTACAGACAAACAAACAAGCTGTTAGTGCTTATTAGACAGGCAAAAAATATAATTAGACTTTTCCATAAGTCTTTTTAGGAAATCATCAGAAAATCAACCGAGTAAAACAAATAGCAAACACTCGTATATCAATAAAAAGTTATATTTTTCCGATGAAAAGATAAAAATCAGGTATGTTTACATAAATATATTAGGGAATACAGCATATGGCATAGTATGTCCATTACCTGATACTGTATCAGAATAAAAACAAGCCAGGTTATTTTTTTTTGTTATGATCCATCCGATATTAGGCATATAAGTAACAAGCTTTTTAAATTACCAATACTATCGCAACAACAAAACAGTATGGTATTAACAGATTTTTTTTTTATTGCGATGCGAAGGTATTGAACTTAAAGTATAGAATTAGAAACATTAAATAAAATGCATTTTTGTATTCGTACATCTATATTAATAAATACCAATTCAGACTTTGTTAAACCTGTTACCGAAATATTAGAACTTAAACTAATTAAAATAAATTAAGACTTAGAATTACAATCAATTACATGTTTATCCGAATTTGGAATCCTTGTTCGACACCCCCTGGCTGGACTTTACAAAACCGAATTCTAAAGCAATGAGTGACATTAATAAGAATAAAGACAGAACATTAACGGACCAAATAGGCTTCCTTGTGGAATGCTTCGCTACATATTGAAGTTGTTTAGAGTTGAACTCGCTGTCTAGATGTTTTGTCTCTCAGACTATGGCCTTAGGTTATATCAATGCGCTATATAGTCAGAAGACAGGCAGCAATCAATAAAGATACTATTTGCTTAAAACTTAGATCATAGATTGTTTTAGTGTTGTATACACTAGGCAGAAACGAGATTTAGTTTATTTCAAGGAGACTCAAATGAATATACAGTTGAAAAACTTTAAAATTAACCAGGCGAAGAGCGTTCACATACAATACAACCTGTTATATGCAATTTCACCACGCAAATTATAAATCAAAAGTCAGTTAAATTACAACGTAGTTTAATTTCATTAGCAAAATAATTAAATCGCGTCCGCCAAATAACGAATCGGCGCTTAAGTTAACACTGATCGTAAAAAATAACCTTTCCAATCTCGCACCTTTATTTATCAGTCCATTGCAGTTTCAACTTTATTTACGAAAGCGCAAGATAGACTTTACAATGAAGTATTTGGAAAGGATAAAGCGGTAGTAGAATTAGTAGTACCATCACAATCAGACAGGTTTATCGCATGGTGTTACGCAGTAAAAAGTATGAAGGGATCACGTACTGAGAAAGTCTTCATGTGATGTGATGGCGCGAGAAATTTTGATAAAAAAATAATTAGCACAATAAGGGGTAACGATTCTGCCCGTTATATTCAACAGTATTTTCTTTTATATGATAAGAAACTACAGGAAGAAAAATACACCAATGTATTAAGGAATAACAAACCGTTGCTTACTTACTAAAGTTATCATAAAGAATTTTGTTCATATTTATGAGATCACCCAGTATCTAAGTATAACATATAATGTATAACATGAACAAAGTTGTGTGAACACTAGATAGCTCAGGGAAGACCGGCATTGAGACCCTAACAATATTCAGACGAAGTGACCCAGATGGCAGTGTAATTGTGACTATGGCGAGCCTTGAGTGCCGCCGGCGCTGTTACGAACTACACTTCAATTTATATGTTTAAATAATCAATTATTTTATAATTTACAAAACGCATACAAAAATAAAAATAAAGAAGCATGAACCAATCAAATGGCGAAACTATACCAACGCAGTAAGAAAGGAATAAATACAGGGATCCGTAACTTAAGAAAATAACAAAGAGCAATAATAAAAAGCATCCGTCGGTTTTTAATGAATCCCATCATCGGACTATAACATAAAATGGTATTAAAAATCACCGTCGAAATTGTTCTAACAGACTATGTTTTAGTCACAGAAGAAAATCGTCTTTTTGATGTACAGGTCGATTCACAAGAGCTGGCACGAATGGATTGAATGAGTGAATGATAATGTTTATGTGTGCATCACAAAATGATTAAATACAGGTTGATTGAATAAGCGATAATTGTGTTTTTAGACAATCTCGTCTCATAACTCCGTAACCCAGTCTACATTGTGCGTTTTATGAATAAAAAAAATCCCTACCCAATCGCAACCTTGTTTGCCGTGAAGTGCGGAAACTGCAGCGAAACATCTAAATTTCGTAAGTTTCGCATATTTTCGCCATGATTTCGTAGATTGCGTATTAGTGTGAAAACAGTGTATAAATTAAATAAAGATTTCATGATAGTAAAATATTTGTAGCGAACCATCAAATTTACCTTTCTGCCATATCTTTTACCTGTTTAGTCTTAATAATGTGCAGATTATATGTATTTTTTATTTATTTTTTAAATAATGAAGAAGTGTTATGTACTTTTTTACAAAACATTTGGAGCCTCCCGTATAAGATCGTCAATCAAAAGTGACAAGTGTCATCCCACCAACAACATTCTGTAAAAAACTAGCCAAGTCTCGATGGAGCTGCTTGTTTATCTCTAAAAAGTAATGAAATCTAGACAAAGTCGTGCCAAGTCTAAGGTTCCTTACTGCGATTTCTTTATTATTATAGTTAATGTTGTGTGACTTGGCCGTTCAACATTCTTTATACGTTAGTGGGTACAAGTCAATTTGCGTTTACGTAATTAACCCCTTCTCTTGTCGGTGGACTAATTTCCAGCTTGTTCTACATTTCAGTATTTTCCCCCATTTGACGGTAAATGCAATGGCAGCAGTTTCAAAATCTGTTACTAACTTCTCACATAACTGAGTAAACCGCTCATTGCTAACGACACCACACCAAAAGTGAGTTTGTTAATTTTATATCTTTTTTATTAGCTTCTGCACATGGACGTAAAATTGTCGCATTTAGTTCGCTCGAGTTTATGGAGTCGTTAAAAGCGTTATTGTTTAATCTGGGCCTGAGTTAATGCTGATTAAGACGTTTAAGTTTAAGGCTTCTACATAAATAAAATGTAACGTAAAGACTGGAAATTATCTTTACTATTTGTATGTAAATTAGGTTGTTTTTACTTTTGTTTTTTAGTTACCGTTCGACTTTGTTCTCAGCTATTGGATGGTTAAAAAATAAGCATTAATGTATATTTATTTCAAAGTTAGGTTATAGAATCCTTAACTTTCTGTTACAAGATAAAACCTGACCTTACAGAGTACAGTGTAGGACGAGTGTAACTCTGTGATGTGATTATTTTATACTGTACCATATAAGTGAACAAGCAGGTTGTTACGCTTTTTATAAAGAAAGAAAGAAAGAAATATTTATTTGGATCTATTACAATATTGAAACGGTATGGTATTACTAATTCCATTACTAATGGAAGCGTGTACAATATTGAGATGTATCCAAAAAGGAGGCCACTCAGCATGTGTCGGGGCACAGGGTGCCGACGACGCTGATTTTCAGTGGATCCATTAACAAATATACAAAACATTTAATAAATAACTTAACCTAAGAGATGAAAGGCGAAAAGCGACAAATAGTCAGTGTACAGATTATTCGCTGGCTGGCGGTGTTATATTCTCACGAGATGAGATTCGAAGCGTTAATAGCGCCATGCTGTCAAAGATCCCCTGACTCTCTGTCCACTGGTACCGACCGGAACCACGTCAGTTTCGCTCGTATTACGTCGACATAAAGCTTTTTCTAAAAAGCTTAACCGGATTCCACGTCAATAAATGTGGGGAGACTTAAAATATTAAATTTTGAACTTATAGATGTTACAAGACATTTGTAGCTCGCAATTGATTCAAAAGAACTATATCAGTTGATCTAGCTCACCGGCTCACTAGCTCAGTTCCGACTCAAACAAATCAGATCTTTCAACTCACTCGTTCACTCGCTCTCAAGTAGCTCTATTGAGCCGTGAGCTGCGAGAATAGACACGATCGACATGTACTTTTCGTCCCTGTCTTGTCACCGTATCACCACCACCGTAGCAGTAATGAGTACTGCTCTCTCTTTCGTTCCGAAATATTCGGATTTGGATCTACTGAGCTATAAGAGCTAGTGAGCCGTTGACACACCGCGGAGCAGCATCAGCAGCTGAGCCAAGAGTGATACATATCTTTGAGAGCTAAAGATTCATATCACTCTTTTCACTTTAGTGACACATTTTGCGCATAACTAGATATTATAGTTAAAACGTAATTTCAATATCTGCATCGTCTCAACACATTTTGCACATATATGTATATAGCAACACGTCAGGGTTTCTAAGTACGCAACATGTCATTAGATCAGAATTTTAAGTAACTCACTTTGCGAGTTAACTATGGGAAAGATACATGCGAGATGCCAATTAAACGCTAATAGTACACAGATTATGAAATGATTTTAAACTTATTTAAATTGCACAGAAAAAAATCGTTGAAAACTTTTGATAATAATGATTTTTAACCTCCAATGCAAAAAGAGGGGTGTTATAATTTTGACGCCTTATTGTGAATGTCTGTCTGTCAACGGCATCACAGCTCTCAATCAAATCAGTCAATTAGACGTTGTTTAAAAAAAATGTGGGTAACGGGTTTTATCAAATTTTTATGGTTAATATTAAAACTTTTTATTTGTATAGTGTCTACATACAATCTAAGAATTTACTCAAATTAAAGGCATAAATGAAATAAATCATGCAATATTAATGTTGATGAAGGAAGATAATACAAAAAAATATGAGACAAATTGTATGTTGAACGTTATAAAATCCGTTAATTTACTAAATAAAACTTTTTATATTTCCACCAAGCACGTGCTGATTACAGCTGACAAAATAAACAGTTCACTTTATATTGTAGCATATTACAGCGTTCACGAGAACGAAAATAATTGGCGGCGTTTTTGCTAAATAAGAAATAACGGGAGCAAAAATGTCGCCATTTTAAGCACACTTTAATAGTTACATTATAGGGTATAGTTATAGCCGGTACAGTTAGTCGCGGTATGGCCTGATTATGCGTTTTTATTATTTGTTAATGAGAAAGATGTCAACTTGAGCACTACTATATTACGTTCGGTAAACACCCGTTGCGCACATTCCTTTTAAGCGCCATGCCAGTTTACCAGTTAGTTGATACAGACTGTATAATTATTATGCGACGGGTCAATACGCATATTCATGCTTATTTAGAACTCATTTATTTAGTGCAAATTCCATTGATTAAAGTATTTTAATTATGCACCCAAGAGACAAAACCAAAATAATGGGTAAAGTGGTTTTATGCACTTTTTTACTAATATACGAGGGGGTCTACTGTACATAGTCACTTATGTTCGTTACGGGAAGCTTAAGTTTTTCAAACGATAGACAAATGAAATTCCTTTTTATATAAAGAACAAAACCTTCACCAAATGACGTCCATTACCTACTGAAATCAATAATGGGTACTCCACTTAAGCCATTAAGCGCTATCCACGGCACACCTTATGTAAATCGTCACTTTAACTAGTCTCAGGGAGTACACTTTGTTTACTGATCTGCGATCTCAGCTCAACCGTTCTGTTACCTTAGTCAATTCCCGATAGTGACCATGTCCACTGGTTGTTTTGCGTTGATTGCAGTCCACATCTACGCGGAAATTGAAGTGAGAAACATGGTCGATAAATTTTATTCTAAAGCTGTTGTTAGTGTTCATAGTTGATAGTGGGTCAAAGCCTTTACTTACAATGGATCGCTCCCCTAAACACAACACACTAGCACGTGGGCAGCCTCCAGTAATTGTGTCAACTGAGGATGATATATGCCATAATGAACCAAGTTATTAAAATAGAAGTTTTGTTTCATTGTTTTTATGTGCAGAAAACATTTAGGAATTTATATCTAATGATAAAACATTATGTCTTAAAGAAAACTATCACTCTCATGCTTTAACCGACCTTGGCACGACGGACCACAATCACTGACCTGAAATAACAAATAGATGATTAAATTTAAATTTTGCACAGAAATTGTTAAGACACAGATAAATGTAGAAAAATGTTTTGAAAATCTCGTAATAGGGTTAAATAAGAGATTAAGGGATAGAATATTTATGGAAATAACTACCAGCACATGTGTACTTAGTTGTTAAATATTTTCAACAACTTAAAGATACAGCCGGCTGTCAAAATATTCTATCGCCTCTAACTTTAGCTCTCACAACAAGTGTCAACTAATCTGAATGTCATTAAAACATTGACATTAATATTGATGCCTAGTAATGACAGCAATTTATAGACATTTTTAATACCACATGGGCGTGGCTGCAAAGTGACATGCGCGAACGCAACAACCGCGTTAATAACGAGGGTTACAATGAACGTGTGTAATGTCGTGTGTGTTTATATAAATCTTAGTCAGGGTATCGCGCCAGTATGTTTGGTTATGTGTTTATACATAGTATGATTTTAAATTCCGAATTTAAAAACTGTATTTAACGGGCATGCATTAAAATATTTAGATCATTACTTTTTACATAGGTACACCTACGATACAGTTCCAGAATAGTGTTTAAATATTTAAAATTCCTTTTAAATGCCAAAAATGACTGTTCTTAATTTATGGAAAAGTACATCAAAACATAGAGAAATAGAAAAATAATTGATAAGATAAGATACGATCTACTACACGTTTTTCATCAATATTAGATAATAAAGAGATTGATCATTCTGCTGATAATACCAAAATTTTTGAATTTTTTTGTTTTTGTTTTGGACAATGTATATGAATAATATACTTTGTAGTCTTGAAGCTTCGACAAGAAAGGCAAGCGTATAAATCAAAAAAATGGAATTCCATGGAAATTTATTTACTTACACTAAAATTAAAAATGCAAGATAAAGGAAAAAGATACGGGTTTTTATTAATTTGTTTTGCTATTAGAAATAATGAATGCACGCAAATTGTCTCACATTACTATAATACCTGTGTTCAATCCCAAAAATAAAGTATTATGTAGAAAAGTAATCATTTCCATTATACAATTTATGTGGATAGTACTAAAGTTTAAATTAATATGGGTTTCTTAGGGCACGTAGTACGTTTTGGTTTTAAAAATTACACGCGGACGCAACGAGGCAGGTGTTAGGTTAATAGCGTATGTCCAGGCAATATTTAGAATCCATTACATATGAATTAACGGAGCGAAATATTTAAATTTATTTGCGGGTGTAAATTGTTGCATAAAGACGAAGTAATGAGGGAGTAAATAAAAATACACATTAATAAATGCGTTTTACAGCATTTAGTGTTGATATACTATTTTCCCTTTCTTCATTTATTTAACTTGAAGATGTCCCTTAAATGGGTAAAGTAACGTTTTTCATATGTATATTTACGCTTAATGTGAATTTTTATGATCACACTAATAAATACGATAGTGCGTTCCTTTATCTCGTTACATTGTAACGTAATAAGTACCGGTTAAACCTGACACGTTACATAGTGACAATTTGATCGCCGTAACGTGAATATAGCCTTCTTTTTATCCCATATAAATTAAGCTTTCGAAGAATTAACGCACTACTAGTACTAGTACTGCAGAATGCGCCTTATTATGAAAAATAAATATCTTTACTATTATTAAGTTGTTAAAAAATATCGTGCCGGGGACATAATTCTAAAAGCAGTGTGCCATGATGCCATTGAATATTCTTAAAAAAACGTAACATTTCTCGATCGAATTATGCGCATGTGTGATTTTTACCTAATCACTAATGAATAGACTATAACCAATTTTGACAGAAGTTGCGTTATGGAATACTTTTTAAATATAGATTAATATTTTTTTTACAACCTCACGGAGACCTCGACTAAGGTAAATGTTAATTAAAATTAAAATGGTGTGTAGTTTAGGAATTAAAAAAATAGCAATAAAATGCCAATACACATGTAGGTAACAAAGTAACATGCTCTTCTGCAAACAAGCCTGTATCACGTACGCGGACGTCAGGATTTTTGTTACTCGTAAAAATTTGAAAAAACATAATTTGAAATAAAATAAATGTAAGACCTGTTGTTGTTGCATAAAACCATCCCCAGGTATGAGCATGACGGACGCATCTTGGACAAAGTCCGGTCACCTCCGAAAAGTTATTGTACTGTGCTCTAAATAAACGATTCACACGTGCGTAGCGTTCGCAACACAGTCACAATAAAAATCTTGTGACAAGATGTAGAAAGCAGTACAATGTGTAAGATATACAAGCTGTGTCCCACGGCTTCGCCTGCTTGGCGAGCACTCAGAATTTTCTTAGACAACTGATAAAAAAATTATGAGAACCTTGTGGCTCAGTCTGTGAGTAAAGTGTATATAACTTGGGTCACTAAATATATAGCCCCGGCGTGGCACTAGAAACTGATTCGAATAACTGTTCAGACTCTTTCTCGCTGACTTGACACTGCTGTAAAGGAGTGCAGCCAGAGAACACAGCTATACGTATGTCTTAGAGTGGAGCTATGGCGGGAAACCATTCAAACATGATAACGAGGGCATGCCCAGTACCAGTAACGAAATCGCAGTAAATTGTGAAATTCGACGTGATGAATGAGCAACTAAATAGTGTAATAGTAATCACACAGTTCCGGTAAAACAGATACGCTGATTCGAGTCCGATGATAACTGCAGTGGGTCCCATTTAGTTTTACAATGGGCTTGCTCACTGTATCATTTATAATTGTTACTGTTCTAGATGTTCATTACACACATCATTCAACATTTTGAGCATCTTTATCAATAATAAGTACAGAAGCAATTAAAAAAGTGTATCTGCGTAGAGTGGGACTACTCAATGGAGTATATGGCAAAACACTTCAGTGGAGTATATGGCAAACAAAACACCTCCAATTAAAAGCCAAATTTATATGAAAATGTGACTTTTAAATGGAGGTGTTGCCATATACCCCACTGCAAAGTTATCGTAGACGCACTCTACCTGAAAAATTAATTACAATTAAAGACAAATTCCCTATCTCTGCGGACGCTACAGCTATGACAGGCTCGCACAATATAACCCAACATTTATCATCATAAGGCCGGCATACGCGAGCGGACCCCCGCATTGTGCGGCCGAAACACGCTTTACTATGTCCCACTATTGTGCTATTGTACTGGTACGAGTAACTGGAGTGCGTGGTCACATATATTTTTAACTTGAAATGTCCAGAAATATATCAAACTTATTGGTTTTCACACACCACATTGTGTACAGACAAAAATTAGACTGAAAATTGTGATGTTTTTTCTGATCACTCCGTTGAAATAATCCCACTTCTTGGTCAGGGTAAGACGTAAAATTATGTGCCAAGAGCGTAAATAAAGAACGTTCTAGGTCACATAGTTCCATAGCTATGTGTATGTAACAACCGTAGGTGAGGGCCATCCTCACCTACGGTACTAGCCGCAAGCCATCAGCGATTTAGGGCATTCTTACGGCGCTCAGATCATCAGATCAAACCTCTGGATCGATTTCAGACCATTTTAGCCGCATCGGTGGTGATCTTAGTTAACTTTTAAACGATACCAAGGCTACACACGATTTAATCGAAAGTTGTCAATAGTCGTTACTCGATAGTCCTTAGCGGTAAAAATCGAGGGACACTAATGAAATATAAAAAAAAAAACATTGGAAAAACGCCTGAAATCGACCCTCCTACAACCATTTAAGAGTACCTTAAACCTTAAATATGATCTGGGTGAATAAACTTTTCTTTGCTTTATGCAAGGCCCTTTCTTCTTATTTGTTCACCTTTTGCGTGTTTTAACATGATTTAAATGGAACAAGATCTTACATCTAGAGATAGATTAAGGTAAAAATAAAACTAGTTTCTAATAAATAAATAGGGTGGCCCAACGGACGAACCCTTATTTTCATACAAAAGTGAGGGACAGCTATGTCCCCTGGGTCACTGCTTATAAACAAGTTATAATAAGAAATATTTGCATTACGTAGCTTTATTATCTGTCTTTTAAATGAGCACACTTTATTACAAAACTATCCGAATAAAGATTTCCTTTCATTTTAGTCTGAAAAGGTAAAATTTTGTTGACAAAAAAAAGTTGATCACCCATCTGTAGCTAAGTCGCCAGATAAAACTAGTTAAAAGCAGCTTACGCCTGCCCTCCTCTATTATAGACTTGGTTACATATAAACATAGATTCTGCTTCGTCAAAGTTGGTAAAAGTATTTATAAGATTAGGCACACTTAAGGCCGAATCGAACTTCTCCGCTATGTACGGGGAAAGTTTTGCCATTAAATGAACGACCATATATCCTGTGCCAGAATCCTAACTAGGGATGTCCAGTAGGTAACCGTATTTGGTGAAGTTCGAGTTCTAGTCAGTAGCAAATAGTAATCAATTGCTTTACTAGTAAAAACGAGTAATTAAATAAATAGGTTCTAGGTAATAAAGGAATGCATTAGAACTTTAGAGTTTAGATAGACAGAAATATTTATTGTAATACAAGAACTTTAAACTTCGTTTGACATCAAAGTTTCTCTTTATACAATAGGCTATTATATTTTTTTATAGGATGACAGTTCAGATCAGCTTCTTTTTATGAAGTCAAAATGCTCAGACAGTACGCAGTTTAGTATAAAATACTGACTTGTGATGTCAGCATGACATCACAAGTCAGTATTTACTGCATACACACACACAACATAATGCTTTATTTGTAGTATTTGTCATATAAAAATCCCTGGTGGCACGAAAATGAGTGTAATTGATTTTATCCGAGCAGTTTTGGAAACGTAATTTGATGAATAACGTTTAGTAGCGCGCGCCACGTATTTACACAGACGCGCGATAGCACGTCTGTGTGAGTGCAATCCATACTGGAGCATTTTGACGCATTCTTATTTCTTTGCTTGTAGTGCGTTCGTACACGGCGCGCACACATTCAAGCGCACGATGTACCTTTTGTAGGAGGAAAAATTACTGCTATTATACTGTGATTGTATAGTAGAGTCTGTGCGGAAAGAGAATAGGCGTGGCGAAAAACGGAACTAACCTAACTAGTATGGCCACAGAACAGAAAATACGGCACATACGGTAGAAAAGCATTACAGCGCCCCCCAAAATTAATCCTATTCTCTTTCCGCACAGACACTATGCGTATTTTTACTATCGTAGTCTTCTGAAGTATAATTCAGATATTCGCCGTCTGTCTCGTTCCTTATATAATTTGGCCCGTGAACTGGTAATAACAGTTCGTAATCGGAGACCAAGCTGCTGTGGTCCGGCAAAATCGAAGCGACGAGTGTACTGACATAATTTTGACCATCAATTAAAAACTGTTATTAATCATCCACGGATCAAATTGAATTAGACACGAGATTAGTTATGAATTACTCCACACTGCTAAAATTTACATATCGTCGATGAGAAGCAATAATGTCGTATCTTACTATGAATACTTATGAAAGTCCTTGCGGGTTACATCAGTATTGCTTTCCAACGACGATATGCACCTACGAAGCACTTCCCCGCGTAGTATTATCCCAGGGGAACTCTTTACCGTATAATAAAGTACCTCAAATTTCAATCCTGGAATTGATCTACTTGTATGCATAATTTCATCTCAATTCATACAGGTGCCTTATTTAATGACAAACCTCGAAAAATCTTCACAAACTTTTACATTTATAATTTTTTAATAATCACTATGTTAATAATTTGTGACTTTACCAGGTTAAAGGTACCACATTGTTGGATCGAGTTATTTACCAATTCGCGCCCTTTCTTCGCGGTTCGCGATAGGTACTTTCATAACAATGCTGAATACACGGTGTAACATGACTAAACCGAATAATTTTAACAGCGTATTCCTGACCATATTTGAAGTTAAAATTTGTTGGATTCAGCTTGGTTTTTGAGATATTTGGGTTTTTGTTTAAAAAAGTTGAAAAACTTACATACAAAATAGCCAGAGAAGCTCGCGGGCCGCAAGTGCGCGGTTCGCGGGCCGCCTGTTGCCGACCGCTGTACTAAGCGGTTGTAATGTATGTTTTTGTTTGTCCATTGACACAGGTAAATATGAAGTAAAATATTACATTGTGATATCGTGAACTTTCGAGTTCATGCACTATAATCACTTGCACTAAAGTAAACACGTCTTCTCACTTCGTTACACGATTATATCGTAAAATTTTACATTGTCTACCATTCCGCTCAAATTATAGGCTATCTCACTCGACATTTATCGGTTTACGGTAGTCAGATAAAGACAGGAGTATGGGTAGCACATAAAAATAAATTGGCGGCAAAATTAACAGTTTTTTACTTAAAACAAACATGAGTCGAGCTGTGATTTTGAGGCATGTTATTAGAGGTTGTATTTTACTGCTAAGGCCGTTTAGGTCATTAAATATGTGTACCTTCAAGATTTTTAACTTGGAATAATGGATTCGAAACTGCAAAGTTTTTTGGAGTTTTTAACGTTTGGTATCAGCCTCGTATTTAGACAGATACTATTTGCTTTTAGCATCAGTTTTAAATAAGTTCAGGCTACGAACTAGACTTTTAACTTAGAATAATGGACTCGGAATTGCAAAGATTTGTATGCCCATTTTGCCAAAAAACTGTTTTTAACGTTTGATGTTAGTTCCTCGTGTTAAGATACATATTTGCCTACTTTGGCATCAGTTTTAAATACGTTCAGGAAACGATTCAGTCATTTTGACCAATAATATCTCATAAAATACCTTCAATGGAGCGTTCTTGTTTTGTTAGTTTCTATCAAATTCATCAGCCAATCATATTCAAGACGATCATGATATCTATTTATGATAGAATTGAAGCTCTCCTCAAACTCCGTTATTATGCGATGATCACAGTATTTTAATTACATAAAATTGATCCTATTTCTTTACCGTTTCTTTCTTTACTCACATAAATAGTACATTACATACCGAGGCCAGTAGAGTAAGAAATGCCTCAGATCTCATGGAATGGAGGCTTTCTTATTTACTGGCCAAGGTTTGTATACTATTTTTCTGTTCGACGGAGCCAGAAAGCGGCATCTTGAAATCGGCAAGGTGACGCTTGCCGGCCGGAGGGCAGAAAAAAATATTTGCCCTATGATGTTAAAAAGTTCTCACTTTAAAACTGTTCCATTTCCAAATTTCCTCTGCTTTCTATTATCTCAGATGACCGTCATTTTGTTTTCCATAAATTAACTCCACACCTGTAATTGTCCGTTTTAATAACACCAACTGCAGGTATTTTACGATTGTTTAATTAGAACTGTCACCCGCTTTTACAGTATTTTTACGGCGAAATCGACGAAAATAAACAATTACTTTATTTCCCACTTGCTTCGAATAAGGTAGCTTATCTTCTGACGTGAGGTAGCTTATTGACTTTATCAGGTATTTTTAAAAAACGCGACAAATTTTATCGATTTCTGACCATCTAAGACGAGTGTTTTCAGTGTGGCCTACTTTGTTTTTAATTTTATATTAACTGTTTTAAGTATTAATAAGGTCTTATTTTGTAATTTCTTTGTAAATATATCGTCAACATTATCGTCTTATAATCTCAAAGTGCTAAAACTTTTTCGACTATTTTTTTTCTTGTCGCTGAAACAAGAGGGTCAAGTATGTGTAATTGTGTACCTATATTAGACCCTCTTGACATCTTTTGTTCTTTAATGCCTACATATTACTAGGTTTTTTATTTATCTGACAATTTTGTTATTTCTTTAAATATTACCCCAATTGACGAGAATTGTATGGAGAATAATTGTTGAGGTCAACCAACCTCTTTTATTAGTTTAACTGAGACTGACTCCATCGCCAACGCAAGTTACCTCACATTATCTTATCAACCGAAACGCAATCTCGGCGGAAGACCGCACCGGCCAGAACCTGATTTTTAATCAGATGCAAATTCCAAAAATTCCTTCAAAAAAGTTATTTTGCAACAATTAAATATTTGAAGGTACAGCGCGTATAAAGTATTCTGTGCTTTATATATTCAGGTAAACGTACATAAATGCAGGCAGTACTTTTCAGGAATAATAGCACCAAAAGCAAGCAAATAGTTCATCAAGTCGCGAATAGGGATGACGACTGGGTTAAAAATATATCATTCTATTTAGTCCGTCAGTTAGATTATGGAAAAATATGCGACAAGTATTTTTTGGTTTATCAAAATACTAAAAATTGACAAAGTTATTGATCAACAAACTTCCAGAGTGGGGGTCAGTGACGTCACTCCTAGGTAAAAACTGTACCAAAGAGTGACGTCACTCGAAACTTCTAAGCACTGTATCCTCGTAATTTTTTATTTGTCAAATAAAAGAAAAAATACGTGTACAATATTTTTTAATAATCTAATTGACGGACTAAACGGTTTTTTTAGTCGTCTAGCCTATTATCGGGGCTATTTTATAACTATAGGTAACTAAAGTAGGAACCTACGCTATCCTGCAAATTCACGTGAATTTTGCTACTTTTTCATAATTTTCTGTCACTATTTCACATCAACGATTTTCGGAAAGTTCTTTTTAATGCAGCTTTAAACAATGCTTTAAGATAGTTCAAGAAGCTCGCGCGGTTAGAAGTCTGAATTCCCAGTGAGGTGAGGTATTCACTCAAACGTCTGGGTGGGTAATCTGATCTTTTTACCCTGGATATTCTCTATATAACTATTTCGGTTTATAGTACTGAAGCCCAGTCAGTGCTACTGAATTCGGAGGTTTGGTAATCACTTTATCGCCTGGGCGGGTAATCTAATTCTATCCTGAATGCCAAAATCGTTTTACTTCGTACTGAAGTGCATTGCACAGTCAATGCTACTTTTTTGATAGAGAGAAATACACAGTGAATACAGGACACAGTACGTCCAATGTGGACTATACTGACCATCCAGTAAACGGTTCCCTTTAAAGTGACAGTTCGGGAGGCGTCGGGACGGGAGATATCCATCAGAACGCGGGATAATTCGCGGACAATTTGCTTGGTTTATCAGCGCGTAATTATCCGAACGTTAATGAACGGTTGCGTTTCGGAGCGGTGTAAGTGGTAGCCGTATAGCGTTACGCTTAACTCTTCGACAAATAGGAAACCTATAAAAAAAAGGGCAGAAAAATGCCCGAGAGAAGAATATCGATTTACCTACTAATAGAGACAACCTCATACTGACTAGTTTCCGGATTTCAAAGTCATGAGTATACTTCCAGTCCAGTATCTATTACGTTTTGCTTGTATACATAATTTCAGACACTATTAACAGTTTCCAGGTCAGTATGAATTGATAACCTTTTAATTGCTTAATTTTTGATTTGTGTAAATTATTGCAAGACCACTTCTTCCGCAGTTATATTCTGTTTCAAACAATGCGCAGTAAAAGTTCGCAGTCCCAGTCTATTGCAGACTATGGGAGATAATGTTACCTTTTTTACTAACAATATTGATTTTGCGGTGCCACATGCTCTTAAGCCGGGTTCCCACCGCGAGCGGAGCGGACTCTTTATTGACTCTGTTTAACTTTCGTCACTGGTGGCACTCGCAACAGTAAACCGCATACAAGCACTTCGCCAGCGATTAAACTTAAACGGGGTCATTAATGAGTCCGCTCCGCTCGCGGTGGAAACCCGGCTTTAGTCCCGCGCACCGCTTGCGCTAGCCCAACAGGCCGATTCATAAGAGCTGGCGCGGATTTAATATGAATTAAGCACTGGCTGCATACAAAATCCGCGCTTGATCTTGTGAATCGACCTGTAATGTGCTATATTAACGCGAAGTAAAGTTATCATTGGGATAACATGGGTATTCCGATATTTGTATGAAATATCTACTATTAGATCTATCCTATTTACAATAAGTGCCGACACTATATGTGACCATTAAAAAATTCTGCACATCCACCTGTGATTTGCACCACGCAGCGCAAGCGCATCCTCCAACATGGCCGCCGTATTATTACGCAGTGAGTTATGGCGACGACATACTCCGAATATACGCGCAAAAGTGATAATTAAGCGTGAAATTTAATTTCCCTGGAACGCGAAATTGCTGGAAAGTGTTAAGGTTTAGCAACGATCGATAAATTCTGGAAATTATGCAATATTATAAGCACGATGGAAAATATTGGGGAAGACGCGAACATAATAATAGCGGCAAAGCTCAGCTGTAGTCTTAAATATAAGGTCGTTTTCATGGTGATAAGTTGTACAAAAAAAAAACATATATAGGCATATTTTTTTTTGCTTACTATTCACTCTATGCAACATGATACAATTAATGAAAATTTAATTGAGCCATTACATATTAAATAGATCTGTATACAAAAATAAAGGAAATCATGTCTTTAAAAACATAAATACACTTCAAACTGACCCACAACAATTCCAGAACTTAAACGATGTTTTATGTGTATTTAACATTCTTACTTTTCCAACTATGGTGCCATTGGTGCCACATCAAAAATGTTATATGGCGGCCTTACAAACGCCTACAAGTAATACTATGAGCAATTAGGATTACTCTTTTGTCTTATTCCCTCCAGTCCGGATTTGTAACTCTAACATAACTCTGACGCGGAACTCGTCGCTATCCCTTTCCATTTAATAACGTGCGAAAGTGACAGGTTATGCTCTTACTTTTCCAACTATGGTGCCATTGGTGCCACATCAAAAATGTTATATGGCGGCCTTACAAACGCCTACAAGTAATACTATGAGCAATTAGGATTACTCTTTTGTCTTATTCCCTCCAGTCCGGATTTGTAACTCTAACATAACTCTGACGCGGAACTCGTCGCTATCCCTTTCCATTTAATAACGTGCGAAAGTGACAGGTTATGCTCTGGCCAGGAGTGGCTCACTCCGCGATTTCACCGGGCGGCTACTAGTTTCAAATTTTGCCCCATCCGGAGGGCCTTAGCCACGCACAACAACATTAGATTAGTAACGACCAGAAATAGCACGCATTATGCGATAGATACAGACGGTCGGATGCGGTGCGTTCCATCCGGTGGCCAAACCCGAACTTCAGTTTTGTTAGAAACAGAAACTTCTGTACATAGTTCTATTACTTATTATGTGCTCAAGCTGGACTAGTGCGTAGCACACTAATAGGGAATATGCATGATATTTTTTATTCACTTTAATAAAAGCTCATCCATATAAGAAACAGTAGGAAAAAATATTTTTCGAATAACTATAAAAATAAGCAAGATATAAGACAAGAAAGATTTATCTCTATCTCTTTCTAGCAAAACAGAATATAGGATGGAGATTGTATGGCGGCCGTGTACTATGACGTCATAGTCCATATCGGATCTCTCTGTCTAATCGCTCTCTGATTAGTGCTTTAAAATGTTTATATCTTCCGTATTTCTCGGTCGATTTTAATTTTATTTTGACTTTATGTCATCCTTTTTACGGTATTTTCATATTTTGTTAAGAAATGTGTTTAAAAAAATTCATGCATATTCCCTATTCTGCCACCATCACGGCAACACTTCGGAAAGTGAGACGTCGCGAATTACAAATCATAAAGTTAATGGTGTTGTTTGCTGCCTAAAGCCCCTGGCGTCCCCGCCCACATTACTACCGATCTCAAAACACCTTAACTGTACACGTATTCCATAGACTGATACTACTTTTAGCTTCTAGCTTGCGGAATAGTGCGAAGATCTTATTAAGTCATTACAGTAACGATGCTGCTTAGGAAATAGACGGTTGAAGGAACTCGGCTTTTGTTGTATCTCTGATAAATGATATTATTAGCTTTTCCTGTAATTTAATGCACGGAGAAGGAAACCGTATCAGTCTATGTAATATCGATAGAGGAGAATATGCCAGATAGGCACTGTACATATGCCAGTATATTTATTTATATTTTAATACACATTATGTGCAATCCCACTCCGAAAACTTCAATCCAGTTTTTTTATTCAATGTTTTTTCACTAATTTTGTACTAAGGAAGATTCCAATTTATCAATTCATTAGTAAACTTAAATTTCGAATACCTAACTATTAGGACGTAAACAAAATTTCAACAGTTCATTAAAAACGGTATATCACATAAATAAAATCGGTCATAAATAAGCATGATTAGCGAAACAAATGTTTTACCAAATGGACAATAGGCTCTGACCCCATCAGGCTGTTATGGGCGTGAACATGACATTTTAAGCGTTTGCTTATTAGGATAGGACAGTTTTTTAAGGCGCTGGTCTTTACGATTTGATTGCCCATTTGCTAGTTATTTTATAAATTTGGCTTTTTTTTATTAATAAATTAAATGTTTTAACAATTTATATCGTCTTATTAACATGTAAAATTTAAAAAATATATAATTGTATGAGACTAACAGACCAACGCGTTTAACTCTTTTGCTGACAAGAACCCGCTGTGCGAGTTCACATTGTACAGGTATTGAGACTAAAGAAAAATAATTGTCATTAGTGGACTCACTCGCGAGATGGTGCGCGGAGGTAATAGTACATTACACAACTAGGGTAGTAAAACAAAGAAAGGCCGTGATCGCAGATGTTTGCGTCCCGAGCTGCAAGCGAGGGTCGTAAATATGCGATCGAGGGCTTTCCTCATTACCTCCCGTGTTGTGTACTTACATCATTTTATGTCTACACATGCGGCTTTTTCCGTACGCGTAGCGTGCGGAAAAAGCCACTTTATGGCCAGGTGTGGCATAAAATAAGTTAAATGTGTATTTTATGTTTCGGGGTGGTCGGATATAACGTATCCTATGTATTAACTAAGGTCATAATCTGCACACCAAATTTCATGGAAATCGGTTCGGTAGTTTATGCGTGCTCCGCGCAGAAACATAGTCTTACTACGATCTTTTTATATGTACATATTTTAATAAAGAGTTATTCAACTCGTAGTCTGCATTACCAAATTTCTGGAATGCCGAAGTGAACCCGTATGTCGGGATCTTAGTGCTCTATACAAACTTTCTTAAAAAAATCTCCTAATCGCTAGTCACTAGTGACAAGAAAGTCTTCCACTAAAAATATATATTATATATGGCAGTATTTTTATGGCATTAGCATTATTTGTATGGCAGCCGGCATAAACTTCAACCCAGTAAGTCTTAACAAATAGCAGTAAAATACCATAAATATATCTGTTCTATGTAAAAACAGTTACCGAACAAACTGCTAACGAGAGCTAGCCAAATAGAGCGGCGTTTAACTGCGAATTTATCTCATTATCAAAATTATAGCAATTTATTAATAAGCGAATTATAAATTATAATGAAGAAGTGCTGTGGGCGAGATCTGACGTCGAATCATAATCGTTTAATATGAGTGAGCTTAGATTTATTAGGCTCTAAAAACCTTGATGTTTTTTATGAAAGATAACGATTTGAAAAAGTCTGTACGTAAACAAAGAAGTAGATAAGTCGTAACTAATATATCTGAAAAATTGTTTAAACAGCTATTAAGTAATACATCGCACATTAATAAAACAGTGAAGTGATGTTTTATCATTAGCTGCTCCATTGGCCACCACTCGACTCCATCATCAGACCCTCAACTACGCCAAATTTTTCATAATGTTGTATTGCCACGGACAATCAATGTGTGTAGTTTCATAAGTATCGGTTTAGTAGAAATAGTTGAAAAGCTGTCGCAAGTTTTCAATGAATCAAACAAAGATACACGGTACACGGAGTGAAGCTAAATAATCCTGATCAAAAATATTTTTTCACGCTTTAGCTATCCGGGGAAAGTAGCCTCTAAAGTAAACTACAGACACAAAATTGGCAAAAATACCCTAACCACTAAACTAATAATATATTACACTCATAATATATTACACTCATAATTAAGCAATTAAGAAACTAGAAGCATAAAGTAAAGAACTCATTTCGGACGCACAATGTGGGAAGCATGAATAATTTAAAATTGCCATTTTTTCCTCTGGCAACCCACAACCCGATTAGTCAGTATTTCGACATCCCCGCCCACACTGTTGTTATTAACATAAAATGCTACAATTCATTGTGTAATAAATGCGAAACGCGATTTTATCTAGCGAGGGCGGTAAAATTTCGCGAGTGCGTAATGTTTTGAGACATTGTCCAGCTTAGCTAGGACAATTGACCGCGACTTTGCTTTTTGCGCGAGATAGCAGCCTGTCACTGTCACACTATGTTTAATGAGAAGGGATAGCTAGTATTTGACGTGCGAGAGTCGTATGCTTCAAATTTCACTCTGGAGTCGATATAAAGACATGATCAATTTGATTTAGCTAAACACAATAATATTAATGATCGAATTCGAAGGAATAAGAATTATAAGGAGAAACGGATACTAATGTTTCATTATGATAATTTAAGAATAACTTAAGATTTTCCAGTAATTGCTAAAGTGAAAACTTTATCTTGAGCTAAATTCTTATTATTAGATACTTGAATAATCAGAAAATAACAATTCAATCAAATAACTGCCGCGATGTAGTTCAATCGGAGTTTAATTGTAGCGTTTTAGGAGTGCACACCCCCGCAGAAATTTTACGACTCAGCAGTTTTTTGTTGCCGGCAATCCCGGCGGCCTTCGACGGACCAACGACATCGATATGGACCAATAAATTATTGGAAATATTGCTTGTTTCATAAGTAACCTAATATAGGAATAAAGTTTTGTTAATGTTTGCGTTTTAGAAAGAAAGTTTTGGCAATGTTTGATCGTGTGTCGTCAAATGAACTTGCAACTCACCGAACCAAACTAAAATATAATCGCATTCGCATGTAAATTAAAAACTACCTACCTGTAATGAATATATCCATGTACAAAGTACAGGATCTAACATTGTGTTTTTGAAGCAGAAAAAACAATATACAATACAATACAAATATACTTTATTGCACAGCAGAAAAATACATTACAAGAGGTAAATAACTTTAAGGGTACTCCGAAATTACTTTTAAATTTCATAAGAAAACACAAATGGCCCCAACTTTTTTCCATAAATAGCTCAATTTATTTTTCCCGTTCCAGTAAAATAGTAGAAATGAAAATATAAAAAGGCAGGTACACCGACTACGCTTTTATCAGGTCGGCAAAAGGAGCATCTTCCTAACGGGGTCACTGCAAAACATCGCAATCTCAACAACAATAAAAAAAACCTGCACAGCGGTGCACTTTGTCACCGTCCCGCGAGAACAAACAACCTCGTTCCTACCGTAGATAATATTTCAGATGAAACAAAAGCTCTTTGCAATTTTGCCAACCTAACCGACAAAGCATCGCAAATCTCATTTGCAGACAACGTTGAGATAACTATCTCATTCTTTCAACAATGGCTGTGCTCATAAACTGAACCTAATTAGTAATATTCCGTGCATTGTGGCCGCTATCTCTGGACAATGCGATGGAGGGTTATCTAGGGCGATACGGTGGTGCATGGAGCGACAATTATCAGCAAATGACGTTTGCGTGCGTTTTTGTTACTCTTGCGCACGCCGGCACATCCAACGGCGATATCGCTACGTGCATATCTACTGCTCGTCCAGTTCTGCTACTCTCAAAGGGCCCGCATTCAGAGCACGCAATGTAAATAGTTCTTGAGTGAGTATCGCGGTATTTCCTGACCGTTCGTATTCGAGATAGCATCGTGGTCGGAATACGTAATGGTTGGTAGTGCTCACTCGTGTAGCTCCCGTTTATTGTTACCGCTTGTCCGGCGCAAATTGAATAAGAGCCGAGGAAAGCTGACTTACGGCCGATAAGCGATTGTTTTTCAGATAAATTGGACTGTAAGTCATAAGTTGATTTGCTGCTGGCGTGGATAGTGGCTTAGCTATAAATAAGGTTCTAACCGTGTGCATTCCTTAAGTTAGAAAGTTGCACGATACGAGAGTTGCTATTTTTATAGTAATATCTCGATATTCTCCAGCTAGATATATAAAGCGAACAGAAGAACCGAAGTAAGGACGAAAACTATTATTCTGGATTTCAGTTTTCAGTATTGCACCGCAGTAGCTACAAACTACAGTTCATTTCAGCACATAAAAATATATTCGAGACCAAATCCAAACTCTCATAACTCAACTATCAACTGAAAGGCAATACAATAAACAAAACAACTAAGTATATTTTTTGAAGGGGTAATCGGTTTTCGCGTTTGTCATAGAGCTACAACGTCTACAGATTGATATGTGTTCAGGAAATATATCATATTCATTAATCGTGTCAATCAATCGAAATTGATTCAAATCAAATTTGTAACCGCACAAATGGAGACATCCATACCAATCCAAACCATCGCCATAAAGAATAGAATTTACTAAACCTCTTGGTACGGGCCGACTCACTCTTGCCGATTCTTTACGTATTTTCTATACCAAATACCGCAACTCGGCCGAACACAAAAACAGAGACTGAATACGTAGTTTTTACAATTCACTTTTTACAAGGAATCTTGTAAAAACTATCGCATGTTCAAAGCCCAACGACAAGCGACTATCTTCCTATCTTTTCTGTCTATATGCCTATCTTTCTGGTCTACCTTTCAATCAGACGACTAATCTACGATTTCATTCGTAAACGACTTATGTACATTCCAGCTGCAGTGGCGCTTACGTCCTTGTTGGTTACTTAATCAGTAATGTATCCCTTACAGGACTATTTAAAGCCATTTGTCACATATCATCACCGTAGACATACGTCTGAAAGCAAAAAATACGTTCCCTTCGGAAAAAGATCGCAGATCTTAATTTGTTTTTGTAATGGCTTGTTTCTTGTGTTAGCGTTTATCTATTATATTATTATACTTACGTCGAAAAAAACAAACATTTCAGTACTTCATTGCAGAAACATCAGTATGAACGATCATATGTATATCCTTTTAACAGTGTTAACTGGCGATGGCAACGAAGGAATTCTAGCGCTGAAGATTCTATGCAATGTAAGACTTCCTAGACAAGTTTACACGAATATGCTTTGTGTATTTGCTTTTATAAGGATAAACATATAAAAAGTCAGAACAGGGGACAAACCCTCAGCTACGATCACCATTTTGAATTGCGAATCCAAAATTTATCTTCATAAAAACTGTCCACTTCCAAGAAGTATGTAAGTATACTTACACTACTATAACTATTCGTTTCTAGAAGCAAGACACCGAGTTGTGGATACCAATTCCATGCAAACTTGAACAAACAGCAAAGTTAAAATATAAACTTTAAGATTGTACTCATTATCCACTTTCCCTAACCATAGAAACTAGTATGAACCAGATTATGAATAATTAACTCCCGACAATCTTAACAAAAAACGCTCATAATCGATGAACCTCCAAAATAATCCGGCATTAAATAAATAACCGTGAAACGAAATTAATTAAGCAATTTCGGAGCTTCCATCCATTATGCTGACGTACTAATATTTGCTTTGAGCTGGCCAGTCGGGCGTAAAAATAAAACCAATTTTACGCGCGTTATAAAGCACTTAGTGCTTCTACATTAGGACTGTCGGACAGCGGTTACCGAAAGCTATACATAGTTTCATGTGGCGATAGGCTGTGAATAGTAGAAATTTCTGATCAAGGATAGGTAAGTACATTTGGACGTAGCAAAGACGTTCCAATCCACAAAAAGTCATCAACAAAATATAGTCGGACTACGCTAAGTTTGCAGAGGTTGAATGAAGGTTTTATTAAGAAATATATATATGGCAACATGCGGAAACTAAAGCAAGAGGATTATTTTATCTTGGTCCTTGGCAATAATTCTTCCCTTTAGGTATTACAAAATGGGTTTACATATCTACTGAAATAAATATCTGGGTTATTCTTGCACACATCGATTTAGTTTCAACCAAACTAAGCGATTTGTTCCAGGGTCTTGGATCATTTCTATGTTTTTAAATATTATATTTAAATATGTACAGTCAGCTGCAGAGATAAGTATACCCCCTGCCATACTATTAATGTATGACAGGGGGGCTAATTATCTCTGCAGCTGACTGTACATGTATACAAGCATTACTTAGTTTGGTTGGAACTAGATCAATTTGTCTAAAAATGTGAATGTTTATTTCAATAGACATGTAGATACATTATATACTTATTAAACGGAAAGATATTTGCCAAGTATCAAGACTAATTAATAGACTTAATCTTGCTTGTGATGTTTCAATGAGTGTTTTTTGAAATAAAACCTTTTTTCGACCTCTGCAGACTTCGCGTAGTCGGACTCTATCAACTTACTGTTTTAGAAAACAAGTTCCATAACTTAAAAATTATTTTGCATAACATAACTGCGTTCATTTATTATGTTCATTTGTAACAATATCTAACTATCTTGACACAAAACACACAGTGACTTTTATTGCAAAATAGTATAACGATTTCAAAATTCAGAATATACCATTTTTCTACGTTTCTAAAATGCTGTCCGCAATTACAGCGATTAAAGTATGAAAATAAATGACTTATTTTCATACTTTTCGGCCAAGCATCCGCATCGCGGGTTCTTTTGGTTTAGACAGGTTTAGACTTTAGAAATTGGAATCCTGGCCACTGAAAGTGTTAAACAAAAAATATAATAAACATTTTAAGTACATTCAAATTTCAGGGAATTATGAACGAAACGCAGGTTCAGAAATATTGTAACAAAACGTCACACAGCCAGAGCTATCAAGACGCGATCTCGCCGATAGTGTATTAAAGCCTTTACGCCTCATATCAATTAAACAGGAACCGTTGCGTTTAACATAATATTCACATTAGTAAATGTCGAGCGAGAAATAAAGGATTATCGCGGTAATAACGTAGAAAAGTGGAAAATAATAGACGGATAGCTCCCCATGTAACAACGTGCAAAATGAGGTATTTTAAACAAGCATTTGTAAAGCATTAATTTCTGTATTTTATGGAATAATGTATATTCAGCTGCAGAACTAAACTCTTAGTTTTAATTAGATACAAGTCAGACAGGGTTTTGGCGGTTATCGTAGACATTTTGTTATTTAGACTTTAGGTATATCTTGAAAATTTTGAGTTAAGGTTACTTTTATTGAAAAGTGCCATACTTTCTTAAAGCTTAAAGCAGTAATCACATCCCATATAAGCTCGTAACTAACGAAAAGGTGTCAGTTTACTGTAACTAGTTGAAAATAGAAGTATCTATAGGTATATAAAGCTGATCTATTTTGTCAAGAATGGTATGACGGAGTCGAGACCGGTTTTTTCGTATAGAAATCGAATATGAAGCGGAAAATGCCTACTCTGACACCGGAAACATACACTGCAATAAGTAAAATACGTGTGACACGCAAGTAAAACCGCGGTAAGAAACATATTTTTGTGTATAAACCCTGGGAAGTAAAAGAGTGCATACAGCATATAAAGCATTTATTGTTTTTTTGTTGTGGAACTCGCCCAACTAGAAAAACCGTAATTATTACACTTACAGAACATACAAAATCACTTGCAACACCAACAACACACTTCAATAGCCCAAATCTTTCTCTTCTCTCTAAAAAAGGGTGAAGCACCTTAGAACACGAAGACGTTTAATTCCTTCTTCACTCGCCTGCAGACTTCCAATAAAAAGTCGCTCGTTCCTTCCAAGTTTATCTTCATCGATCCAACAAAAACTCCACAACAAAGTCTTTCCAAGCGAACAAGAAGCTCCTATTAATACAAAACTTATTAAAGTCATACAGAAGTCATATAAAAGACGAATGTCGCTCGCCGCGGATCCGAAACGCACTCAATATCGATCGTTTAATAGTTTTTACGGCGACCGTATGTCATAATGTTGCATTACAATTGGCCTGTATTATGGAAACATGAGCCAGTTTATTGGCCGAGTGATTGAGGGGCCAGTGATATAACGTAGGAGCATGGTTGTAGATCATAGCTCGGTAAGGAAATAAATAAAACAATAGGAGATCTGATCGATCTCAGAAGAAGCAAGTCGAAGTAGCGATGGGCTGGGCTTATGGTTCGTAAGCACAGTCAATCCTGCCCAGCCTAGAACTGATGGATGGAGGTCTTGAAAGATCACGAAGCGTAAGATACATCATGAGTGCTAGACGGACTGGCAACCTGGTAAAGGTCGCGGGAATCCTATGGAAGAAGCGTGCGACTGTTCGTTGTGGAAGTTTATCGGACAGAGCCATGTTTTGCAATGTATTTCACGTCAGTCGTATTAATCATATCATATCGCCTCATCACTTCCACGAAAAAATGAGGCGATCTGATGAATACAACTAATACGAATCCGAATAGGGTCTGGATGAAACTTAAAAAAAAACTTTATTGTCCTTTCCAGCATTGGTCAGCCGCAAAATACGCAAAATAATATACTCAACATGATCTGCAAGCCTTAATCTCTACAAGATTATTTTCTATGTACAAGTCGTGATCAGGTCATTATGAGTACTTCATCTAGCTACTTCTACTGTTGACTGTATTCCATGATGTTCTATAAATCTGTCAAGACGAAGTGACTGCATGTTGTATTTGATCCTTCATTAATCCGGAAAGTGAATTTATATATTATTTATTGCACAAAAGAAAACTTGTACAAAATGCAACCTTAATATTCTTTACAAATCAACCTTAGGGCAAAGCTTATGGGCAGTGTCGAGTGGTTAAGGTTAAAAATAAAGTAACAATTTCATACAGAGATTATCATAAACACCACGAAGTGTATAAATTCTGACTGCTTGTGTTTAGTGAATATCATATATTACATATATGTTAGTACTTAGAGTTCAATTGAAGCACGCATTGTAAATAAGATTTGTAAAAAAATCTTTACTTTAAATAAATCGAATGCTGCTTTATTATAAATTGACTTTCAGGGGTGATTGGGCGCTCAGAGAACAATAAGGCTGCGAAAAACATTTCCAAACCGATTCCAATCGACCGGTTCGATTATCGATAATTTCAACCGCCAAAAAAGCCCAAATACTGCTGGCATTTGCGCTCGAATACTTCTATAATGAAATGACAATTACCTACGACAACCGCGCGTTCCTAAAATTACACAACTTGAAGCAGTACCAAGCGAATTCGATGCTTTCTCGCTTCCTTATTAGGACCCTCGATAACACGACACGAATTTACGCACAGAAAACGTTTTAATTATATCTCTTTTTAACTAACGTCGATATCAATTACTCCGACGCAAAAACAATGCGACGGTAAAAAGTCAGGCAAGATGCGATCAATTTTTTGCTTGCTTTCCGTAAAAATGTCACCGCGACTGTGGTAGGAGCCCACATTTATTGCGACGACGTTCGATTGTTTTATAAATAAAGAGTTCGCAAAAAATACTACCGATCAATCGTGCGAAAGCCAGCCGATGGAACTCGATAAGAATGCGGTTCAAAGAAATGTCAATCTTCACAATCCTATATAAGATGCACTTTTCTTCATCGGAAACTAAAGTGCGCGGGTTAACATTAAACCAATAGAAGCGCAATGGAATTTCTACTTTACTCCTCAGTTCACAGGGTCGATTTTAGAATGGCTTAAGAAAAATAGTAACGCGTCATATTCGTGCGTTGTGAACGTGAAAGATTCCATACGAGAGCTGTCCAAACATTTTATACTTTCAAATCTGTTTTATCTGTGGTGATGATCTGAACTGCTTATCTCCGATCAGCTCTCCGGAGGTTCCCTTAGATCTCTATTATTATTCCTTCAATATTTTGATGCGGCGTCAAATTATGCCATTGTTTTCCTGGTCACTTTATTTGAGATTGAAGCAGGGTTGACATATTTATTGGTGAGATCCCATATTGATATGATTATAAACGGTTTCTGACGTCAAGGCGATAGAAATCGAACCGTATCGTATATCACTTGATTAGGATCTCATGAAGCTCAGTGGTAACGTGTAGACTTATTCAATTTAATATAAAAAAAATACAGGCCGTCTCAGAGCTGGCAATACTCCAAGAAGGCTCATCTGTACAAATGGAAAACTATTATTAAAGTTTTGTCCAAATGGGCATGCTACTTTTTATTCACTGAAAGTGAAGACAGTCAAATATCTCTTTAGAATTTTGTTATTAAGCCCATTTTTCAGGATATTTCCATTAAAATGAAACTGTACCTTTTACTATTTCCTTTTTTGCCAGTAAGAGGAACATTTTACGTGTGACGATGGCTGATTAATGTCGAACGACATAGATTTGGTCACAAAGTTAATCACAGCTTGATAATATTTAACGAACTTAAGTTCGGCTTTTAACTCCTCATTTTTGCCCACATTTCTTCGTTTCCCTACAACATCGGAAGGTCACTTTTTTTGAAGCCTGACAAACTTGCAATCCTTATTGGGCGTGGCAAAAGTCGAACCAGGTGGGGGCCGTGGCGTTTCCTGGGGTCGAACCAGGTCGCTGGCCGGGCCACCTTGGGGGGCCCCTGGGGTTGAACAGAAGGTCACATTGAAGGTAATCACATCACACTAATATCATAAATGTGAAAGTTTGCGAAGATGTTTGGATGTTTGTTATTTAGTAACGCGGTAACAAGTTAATGGATTGAGCTGAAATTCGGCATGCAAGTAGTGGTCTAAGTCCTGGTCCTGGATTGAAACATACGGGAGACTTTATATCCCGGTAAAAACAGTTCTCTTGGGATAATGTCGGCAAATGCTAGTAGTATTGTATAAGTTTTAAAAATATCACTACTTATAATATCCGGTTTCAAGATCGTTTTCTTTGAAATCGGATGACGAATAATGCACGATTACTAATCTTATAAATATGCCCTTTAAGTACTTACTGGTATCCTATTGAGGTGCAATTTGGCTTTGGCCAGCAGTCTTTTGAAGTATTGAGCTGCGGTTTGCGCCATCGTGGCATCAAAATGCATGAATGTATGAAAATGGATGAGAATTTGATAGCTTATATCTGCGAGATTGTTTTTAGGTACGAGTAGTGTTTAATGAATGATACCGACGATTTCTAGACTAAATATGTATCTATAAGAGAAAGAGTATTCCACTTAATAATGTTTATCTTTCAAACTAAAATTGTTATCAATTTTAAGTTTAGCTTAGCTGCCTGGTGTAGGCCTCTGTAGGCCTGACAGTTTTTATTATACGTCAAGATAAATAACAAAGTTACACGCCAAAGATGTAATTGAAATATTAAACTTCTTACAATACAATACAATACAATCATACTTTATTGCACACCAAAAGAAAATTACATTGCAAACTTATATAAAAATAGTGGTAAACAATAGGCGGTCTTATCGCTAAAGAGCGATCTCTTCCAGACAACCTTTGGGTGGCGGAGTCTATGCAAAGTTGTCTTACTTAATCCTGTTACAGATTTTTAATACTTAAAACACGTTTACATCACATTAAAATGTTAATCATAATTTAACGACTCCGAAAAATCGGAACGGCGCCTTCGAGGCGAATTTAATATAAGGACGTGAAATCAAAGTAAAATTTCGCTACTTATTTTTTTTAGAACCTGCCTTGACCTGCAAATCCTACTGACTCTTGGGTAAGAATCCTGACCAATTAGGGGCTTACAAGCAACCAGGTTCGCTAGCCGCAGTTACTGTGACTTTTCGCTGATTTCTCAAAGTGATCTGCGGACCAGCGGTTGAAACGGTTCAACCAGTGCAGCACAGTGCAGGTTGCAGTGTGATCGAGCTTATGGGAATTTCGCTACAACTTCTCTTTCGCTTGTACAGGTCGCGACCTGTACAGAACACTAGCAAAATTCCCCCTACATCCAGCAGATGACCGGCCGTGCCATGTAGGTCCTCTTACTTATTTCTGCTAATTCTGCTGCAAAGCAACAATACATTGCATTAGTATGTTACGTTTTAAAGGGTAAGAGAGCCAGTGTAAAATCAGGCGGATGAGGCATTATATCTTAATCCTCAATACCAAGCCATCTACAAGCTTTTTCAAAGCTTCCAATCCACAGAAAAGGATTTTTTTTTTTTTTTTTTTTTATACAACTAGGGTGGCAAACAAGCGTACGGCCTGCCTGATGGTAAGCAGTCACCGTAGCCTATGGACGCCTGCAACACCAGGGGCATTACGTGCGCGTTGCCGACCCTTTAAGAACCTATTCACTCCCCTCTTGAAGAACTCCATACTGTAGCCTTCTGGGAAAACCGCGGCAGGGAGCTCATTCCACATACGGATTGTGCGCGGTAGGAAATTTCTTTGGAACCGCACGGTGCGCGACCATTTTGGTTCCAACGTGTGTGAATGAATACCCTGCCGATGGCGAGCAGTGCGGTGGTAGAAGGTGGCCGTAGGCATCATGTCAAACAGTTCCTCAGAACACAGCCCATTATACAAGCGGTAGAACACACATAAGGAGGCGAAGTCTCTCCTTAGACTTAAGGGTTCAATACCGCTTGTGAGTACGGGATCGTCGATTATTCGCACAGCGCGTCTTTGGACCGAGTCAAGAGGGCCAAGCTGGTATGCTGGCGCCCCAGCCCACAGATGACAGCAGTACTCCATATGGGGTCGGACCTGTGATTTGTACAGCAACAGTCTTTGCCCAGGAGTGAAGTACCGCTTCGCTCTATTCAGGACACCAAGTTTTTTGGATGCCAGCTTCGCTTTCTCTTCTAGGTGACTTCGGAACTGAACGTCGCTGGAGATGTCAACACCTAGGATCCAGATACTCTTCGAGATGGTAAGGGCCGTGTCTTGGAATTGTGGGGCCACAGTGAAAGGAGTTTTCTTAGCGGTGAACGCACAAACTTGTGTCTTGGTGGGGTTGAACTGAACTAAATTTCCTCGACCCCAATCGGAGACTCTGGATAGAGTGCTCTCGATTTTTGACACAAGTTGTTCGCGACTTTCTTCCACCTCGGAACGAGGGATGTTTGCTCGGCCCGTGTAAAATGCATCTCCGGTACTGTCGTCTGCATAACAATGAACACTATCATTAGACAGCATGTCATTGATATGCAGCAGAAACAGCGTTGGTGATAGCACGGAGCCTTGCGGGACGCCTGCGTTAATAGCCATGCTTTCGGAGCAGCTGCCATCAACGACGGCTTTTATGCTTCTGCCGGATAAAAAGCTAGCGACCCATTTGCACAAACCCTCGGGCAGTCCGTAAGATGGTAGCTTCAGTAGAAGACCCCGGTGCCAGACCCGATCGAACGCCTTGGCTATATCTAGGCTAACTGCCAATGCTTCACCTCGACTCTCAATGGCCGAGGCCCAGCGGTGTGTGAGATACACTAGAAGATCACCAGTGCAGCGGCCGTGGCGAAAACCGTATTGGCGGTCGCTGATCAAATCGTGTTCTTCTAGGTATCTTAGGAGTTTCGTGTTAATCACACGCTCCATCACCTTAGAGAGGAGGGAGGTTATAGCGATAGGCCTGTAATTCGATGGATCTGACCTGTCCCCTTTTTTGGGCACTGGATGCACGTGGGCAGTCTTCCACGAAGACGGAACCTGCCTTTTGGAGTAGGAAAGCGCGAAAAGGTGCGTTAACACAGGGCACAACTCAGGAGCACACTGTTTGAGCACCACTGCTGGTATGCCGTCTGGCCCGCTCGACTTGTGAACATCTAGACAAAGCAGTTCCCGCCGGACATCCCTTTGAGTAAAGGTTATCTCCGGCATGGAGTGTCCGCACCACGGGATCGTAGGTGGTACGGTGCTTCCATCGTCGTTCAACGTCGAGTTTGAGGCAAAGAGAGTACCCAACAAATCGGCTTTCTCTTTAGCACTATGGGCCAAGCTATCATCAGCACATCGCAGGGGTGGTAAGGGCGACTGACAAAAATTTCCTTCGGCAGCTTTAGCGAGCGACCAGAATGCACGACTTCCCGAAGGGTACCTCGCAAGTCGCTCACCAACTCTGCCAACGAAATCAAATTTTGCTCTGGCAATTACTCGCTTACTGGCTCTCGAAGCAGCATTTAATTTGCGTTTCACATCAGATATGTTTGGATCCTTATTGATACGGGCTGTGGTCCAAGCCTCATACGTTTCCTGCCTAAGATTCCTGACTTCTTTGCAGGACCGATTAAACCAAGGCCGTTTTTTGGCTCCTGCAGCTACTAGTACGTTTGGAATGAAGCATTCCATGCCTATCAGGATAGTGTCAGCGACAGCAGCTGCGCAGGAGTCAGGATCCTCTGATGTGAAACAGATCTGCTTCCACGGGTACGATGCGTAAAATTCTCGCAATCCCTCCCAATCTGCTGACTTGTAGTGCCACATGCGGCGTAAGTTTATTGGTCGAGGTGGTTCGAATCGCGCGCATGGTACACTTGTCCGGACGAGACAGTGATCGGATGAGCCAAGTGGTGCATCTACTGAGATAACATATCCATTCGGACTTGTGGTCAGCAGAAGATCCAGTAAGGAGCTTGTGTGATCCTCGATATCAGGTATTCTCGTTGGAGAATGTACCAATTGCGAGAATCCATAGGCCAGAGTAAATTCATGAGCAGACCTCCCTGCATAATCGGTGGACCGAGAATTGAGCCATTCTACATGATGAGCGTTGAAGTCTCCTAAAATCACCAACTCTGCAGAGGGGTATTGCTCGATAACTTTGTCAGTCGTCAGTTGCAGGTGCTCAAAGAGCCGAGCTGTATCCGTGTCACCGCTGTGAGACCTGTATAGGCACGCATAGACGCGGGTGTGGCCACCGTAGTCCACGCGCACCCACATAACTGACAGGTCCCCGACTTCATAGCAGAGGAGACGGCGGCAACAGATATCTTGCCTAACGTACATACATACTCCGGCACGTCTCAGGAATTTATGTTCGAGCTTGTACCCGGGGTAGAGTAAGTAAGACGTATCGGCGGGGCAAGATATTTGCGTCTCCGTAAGAAATAATAGGGTCGGCTGCGCAGCCTCAAGGTGTTGATGGACTGCGTTTAAATTTGAATGAAGTCCCCTGATGTTGCAAAAGTCCACTTTAGTGGAGAGAGATGCCGCTGGTGAGACACTATTTCTTTTTTTGTTTCTGGCCATAGAGGGTGGGTTTGAAGGTTTTGTAAGGGATTCATTGTGTTGACAGCCTAAGGGACAAATACACGGTGCAAAACCTGCCAAGGGTCGGAATAGGTAGTGCGGTTTTTCGGCGCGGCGTACGGAAGGGCCCCCGGTCCCCCCCATGTAGTAGTAGTCGGGTCCACTCCGGTCTCCTTCTCCGGCACGACTACCATTCCAAGGGATTATTCGCGAGATTGGCGGTTCAGCCTCCCAGGGTGGAGATTAAGTAATCCCTGGGTTCGGGAACCCTACTAACCTGCGGGCGGCCAGCGGTCAGCCGTTTCACCGGGTCTCCCTGATCGCCGCGCCGACACTCCGCGCCTACACAGACCAATAGCCGTGTTGGGAGCATCGTAGGTCCCCCGCTGTCAACACAGCGCATCCCCGAGAGCTCTGGCGACCTTACTCACCACAGGAACACAACACCATACAAGTATGGTGTTATTTGGCTGTGATCTTCTGTAAGGCGGAGGTACTTCCCCAGTCGGGCTGCTCCAAATGTGAACAAGTCAATATGTCTTGTTATGCCCTACCACGAGACAGATTTATATGGAATTGCATACAAAGCTGTGTTGTGGATTGGATCCTTTTCGCTAAACTACGTCCAAATAGCAGTTGCTTTTGTTTCCATGACGTGGGTTAGGTTTATCATTACATGCTGGTTTATCACTAGTGGATAAAAAACTTCATAACAGTAACAAGAGGATCTAATTTGCCGGAGTATACTCCGTATTTTTTAGACGTATACGTCTAAAAAAAGCAAGTGCCATCCTTTTTATGGTCACCCATTTTGGACACCTATAACATGTTTCGTGCAAATTAAATGTATGAATCATCAATCGAGTTAAACAATCAGAGGCAACCACAACACATCTCTATTTATTCCGTTCAAATGTGGGCCTTAAATTGACGCATTTCGGTTTATTTTTAGTCTTTCAGTGTTTGTGAGTTACGTCATTTTAGTCATAAAGTGACGGATCGGCGCCAGAGACGCGACTCGAGTACATTCGTCACGACGCCGGCGCCCACAGAGCAGAGAAATCAGTTTACACAATAAACATGTCTAATATTATTAATCTTTTTTATGCCACGCCTGGCCATATAGTGGCCTTTCCGCACGCTGCGCGTATGGAAAAAGCCGCTTTCTGGCCAAGTGTAGACATCAAATGATGTACACAACACGGGAGGTAATAAAGAAAGCCCTCGATCGCATATTTACGTCCCTCGCTTGCAGCTCGGGCCGCAAACTTCTGCGATCTCGGCCTTTTTTTGTATTAATTACCACCCTAGTTGTGTAATGTACTATTACAGGCGTAACTGCAACTTAACTGAGAACCGAGGTATGCGCGAGATGCGGGGAGATGACCACTAGGGAATGCAAACCGGGTACCCCGGTTACCCGGGTACAATATTTAAAGTCGGGTAAAACCCGGATATTTTGACTCAGAACCCGGGATAAAAAAAACTAGTAATTAATAAAAATTACGCATGTATTGTTTTATTTTAAGAAATAAATTAAATCTAACGTCGGCCACCTTGAATTGAAGCAAACGAAAAAAATCATCACATGCTTGGTTATCTTATTTAACACGGCCGGCAAGTTCAACCCGGATACCCGAAAACTCGGGTAACTGGCTTTATTTAGAGTCGGGAAATACCGGGGTTTCATATTTGACCGGGTATTGCATTCCCTTAGCTATCGCGCGTCTGTGTGAATACGTACGTGTCCCGCGCTCCTAAACGACCGAAATTGGACTACTTGTTCGTCTTTATGCTTTGGTATAGAGCTACCATACAGTATTGCCATACGACAGGATTTGTAATTACATGTCAGAATTTATAGCCTTGTGTCACGATTTTTCAAAAACCTGAGGTGAGTTAACTTTGTATAACATATTGATTAAAAAAAACGGAACTTACGTTTTTACTATTTATTACAAATTTTGCTTTTGAAAGTACTTTTATATGTAAGCAGCAGCACTTTTGCATTTTATTTTAAAATAACTGTCACAAATTGTACACAGCACCTCACTTGGCTCTGTACCCTCTTTCATTTACAGGAATTGCTCTTTCTGAAAAAGTGAAATGGAGATGTCCGGACTTATAGTAGTGTCAGCATTTTTGTCAGGACATTTCAGTTTTTCATATGACAACCTACACTCTACGAATTCCGCGTTGCTCTAAGGATCAATTAAAAAATGCAGTCTTTTAAACAAGTTTTATAAGGGAGCATATTTAATTGAGAATCAATAAAGCTATCAGCATCAAAATCGCCTACACGTCCAATATAACATACATAAGTAGGTACGTCATATAAATATCACTTTATAGATACGTGGAGTGCGCCTACGCATAGCAAAGGTCAGTGAGTATGTGACATAGCTTGACATGTTCTTTGATGTTATGTAATCGATACTCATGTCAAGGTTAAGTCAATCGTAAAAGGACCTTAAATAACAACAAAATTAAAAAAGCTACTTCTTTCGAAATTATTCAATCAAAAAAGATCAAGTAACAGACAAATATGCACGCTGGAATTTTCATAATTTTGTTTCCACCCTTAAATAATGCTATTTTGCAGACCCAAATGCCAGGCTAAAAAAGTAATAGAAGTTTTTTTATGTCCAATACTTATTTACTATTCCAAACTTCAAATCGACAGCAGCAGTTCCTGAGATATCTAGGTGTGACAGACGGACGCAGTCGCATCATATGTAGTTCCTTTTTTACCATTTTGGTACGGAACCCTACAAAGTCTTCCTCATTGACTATTTTCCTATTCACTTGGAGCATTTCTTATACTTTTCGTCAAGCTACACTAACTCTAAACTCACCGACACTTTCTTTCGTCCGTTTATCTGTCAGTTAAGGCCCGGTAGGACCTAGCTAGCATTTCACATACAACTAGGGTCGGGCGGAATGCAGATTATTGCAGATTATCTTCGATTTCTAACATAAAAGTATACGTTATCAACCCAAACATGAGAGGATGCCCTGCATGACTGTGAAATCATGATTGTCAGGTATTAATTTTGTCAGAAAAGGTAACTGGTTATGAACAAAATGAAAAAAATACTTTATTTTATAGTGTTTTCGCGCTACTTTTCTATCGAGCGAAGTGTTCGCTATCGTGTTCTAAGTGAGAGGAAGCCCTAGATACAGTTCTGAATATTATTATATATGTTTTACAGTGACCTACGAGTCAAATAAGTGCTCTAAAAATGATTTGGAAACCAGGCTTCCGCGCCCTATTCTCGTCTTACCTCGCCTTAAGCAAGTGCAAAAACATGTATCGAATAAATCGTTTATGCCACACCTGGCCATAAAGTGGCTTTTTCCGCACGCTACGATGGAAAAAGTCGCTTTCTGGCCAAGTGTAGACATAAAACGATGTACACAACACGGGAGGTAATAAAGAAAGCCCTCGATCGCATATTTACGTCCCTCGCTTGCAGCTCGGGCCACAAACATCTGCGATCTCGGCCTTTCTTTGTATTACCACCCTAGTTATGTAATGTACTATTCTTAAATATGGTACGAAGTTCTCATTGCTATTGTAAGTGTATTCGGACATAATATGTCTGACCATTTTACATCCATATTTTTAAACATCGTATATACCAATTTGCGCATAACATTCATAAATATTCGATTTTCCCTATAAGTAATACAATTTTACAACTTCATATACGTACTCAAATCACTACCTCATTATAAATATGGGCGTAAAAAAACCCTACACTTTTAAGTGAAACAACGACAAATATTACTAGTAGTTATTTTTTTGACATCCTTATCTTGGCAGCTAATACTTATGTTTTTCTATCATTTCCACCACGCATTTAAAGCATTCATCGCGGTATTTTGTTAGACTATTAACTGCATTAATTCGTTCGTGAAGGAATTTATTAAATGCCTATGTTTCTTTTCATAGATTGTTCAGTTTGAGTTGACTAATTTCTTTTTTATACACGGAGCAAAATCTTCTAATAATCATTTTTGTTCAAGTATCTGTCCGTTGTTTTACCTTATGGTAAGCGTCTACAAGGCCGCAGGTATATCACGTTGGCTCAGTAATATACACTCGCCGTCCCGAAAGCTCAGACATTTCAACACTATCGCAACCAACAGTAAAAAACCGGCCAAGTGCGAGTCGGACTCGCGCACCGAGGGTTCCGTACAAACTCATAAGTAGATACATGAATAGTTCAAGAAAAACTATATGGCGATTAGTTTAGTAGGAGCAAATAAGTATGTGTTATGATTTTTGCAAATTTCTCAAAAACGGTGCAAGTGAGGAAAACCGTTATATTTTTCCTGTAATATTTAGGACGACATTAATAATTGGTAATTATAACACATTTTTCTGATCAGTAACTTCGGAGATAATAGGGGGGAATGGTATTTTTTTAAACTTTTTTCGCCATAAATCAAAAACTATTTATTTAAGAAAAAAAATAAAAACGGTATTTTAATCTACAAATTAAGCCCTTTCATTTGATACCTCAGTCGATATAATAGCCCTACTTTCAATTTGCAAAGACCCCTTTAAAAAAAAAGTAAAAAAGTTACAAGAATTTTTTTACATCCTATAATCTCGGGTTAGCGGTTCTTAACACTATTCCAAATTTCAAGTCGATAGCATCAGTAGATCCTGAGATATCTTGCTGTGACAGACGGACAGACAGACAGAGTCGCACCATAAGGGTTCCTTTTTTACCATTTTGGTACGGAACCCTAAAAAGAAACAAAGAAAAATATACACATATTTATAACAGCATAAAAAGGTAGACAGTAAGTAAGTAGAAAAGAAAACAACAAAGAAATCTCGCTGCCACAAAAAGGTGCTGGTCTTCGGATGGAACCAGACAGGGGCGACGCCACGCTATTCGCTCGAGCGGTACAGAATATGAGATAATACTACTGTACCCGAAATTTGTTAAAATGATATTATGTCCTATTAAAATAAGCAAAATAAAGAAATACCGTAAGGTCGGGGTACTTTCGCCCTGGGGGGTAACTTTGGCCATAGGGTTTAATTGGGTCCAGGTTTGATTATTGCATTCAAATTACGGCACTTTGCCACGTGGTTGGTTTTAGCTGGCCGTTCCTGTTTATTATCAGACCCCATAGATTTGAGATATGTGATTTACAAGGAGGGCAAAGTTACCCTACATTTGGCCAAAGTACCCCGACCTTACGGTATGTTGAAGTTTTGAGTTCGATACCCAAGGTGTAACTTGTTGTATGAGCCTTCCAAGTTGGGTGGGAAAATCCATTTGAAATGTATGAAAATATTGGAAACTATTAATACCCTTGAATAGCCCATAAAATGTATTGTAACTTTGTTAGGATAATCACACGTGTCTTGAAGTATGAACCTCTTTTCTTTTGATTGATGAAAATGGCAAATTAATTAATCGAACGGCTCGTTACCCGAACTGATTCGACTTTAATAAGGTCACATCCGGCGATTGCTTTCTGAATATTTTACCACACGCACAAGATACCTAAATGTATCAATCCAATGCGTAATGTATCCAATATTTTCTAGATTATTATAGCATCTAATGAAACAAATCTACTTTGCGTTATGTCAATCGGTGATTACTTACTGCATAACTTCATGGGGTGGCTTGACTCAAACTACATTACTAATCCTAGAAAGAGCCCAAAAAGCGATTCTGAAGGTTTCCACGTTTCGTTCTTTCATCTTCCCTACTAACCTGCTGTATAAATCATGTGAAGTCCTAACATTTCGACAATTATTTATACCTACTGAGTACAGTTTTAAAAGAGCATGCTGCAATACCGTACACACAACATACCTACTAGCAAAAGGCGTAAAGATATTGTTTGCTCTCTAAACCGGAAACATGTCTTTTCTTCTAGATTTTTTATCTTCTTAGGTCCATTCCTAGATAATAGGTTAAACGCGACATTTCAGGATCCTCGAGGAAAAGACTAGAGTACTTTACATTACCATCTAGTACTAAGCCGCATTCACATTTATCTGTCGTGTTGTGTTGTGACGCATCAGATCGGAATCGGTTTCATACATTTAGTGTGGTAACGTTCACACTAATGTGTTGCAGTGGCGTGGCGTAAAAGATATCCTTGGGCAAGCCGGTGCAAATTTGGCATTTATTTTTTTTAGAACTGTAGAATAAGGTGCTGAAATGCCTAATATTAGGCAAGCCGGTAGGAATTGAATTCTTTGGACGCCACGCTACTGGTGTGTTGTGATGTGACAACACTCTAGTACAAACGATGCTTCACAACACGTCACGTCAGACAAACATAAACCTGGCTTTAGACTAAACATTAAACGATCATAATCCTCTGTAATGAATGCTGGTCGCACAGGGACCGAACCCACGTCCGTCCGCGGCTCGTACGATCGGGATCAAGCGTTTGACCCGCCGTTTTAATCAACGGTGCTGGTCTTTTCCTCGTCCCATTGCGTTTAGACAATCGCTATGGGGGGGTTGACTGACGGGTCAAATTAGATACTTTTTAGGGTCATAGTGTGTACTTTTTAGTGTCACTTCAGATAACTTTAGCGTCAGAATGATGCTAAATAATTAGCTTTTGTTACGTTAAATTATTACGGAAAAAACGTTAACTAGATTTAGAGCAGGGGTCACCAAACGGCGGACCGCGGTCCGGATGTGGACCGCCGACCTATTTTGTGCGGACCTTAAGTACCGTAAGTTACTAATGATCATTTTTTTTAAACCAGACCTCTGAAGAACCTAATTTGTGACCCCTGGTTTAGAGTAGATATGTTTATATTGTCGTTGGTTTGATTGGGTCGTTTAAGAACGGCCTTGCGTGTGAATTATTCTTAATTTCTGTAAATGTGAATATAAAATCCTGCACAAACATTTAGTAATTACTAGCGTCTCAATAGCTAAAGAATTTCCTTTCCAGAAAAAATATTTTACTATAAGTCATCTATCTTACTATCTCTTTTTATTAATAAATGTCAATCTAGAAAATCACATATTGCACAAATAGATTTTTTTATTTTTCGACAATGTAACACTAACCTAATCTATCCTAATTATATTTTTAATACACGCAAAAAAGGCGCATTATTAACAGACATCGAATTGCGAAATACTAACCCACGTAAACCTATATCTTCCAATAAACCGTCTGCAACAAAATCACCGTTCCGCTGTAATAGCTTTCGAAATTATATAACTTCGGAATAATTATGTAATTCGGAATGACCTCAGGATTTTTTTGTATTCCCGTGTTAGTCATTCTTTTATGTTTCCGTACCCAAATGGTACCCTATTACTAAGACTCCACTGTCTATCAGTCCGTCTGTCACAGGGCTGTATCTTTTGAAGCAAAATAGATAGAAACTTGAAAAGTTAGATAATGTGTATTTCGATTGCCGCTTGACAAGAAATAACAAAAACAAAAAAAAAAGGGGTTCCCATAAAATAAACGTGTTTTATTGGTGTTTTTTGCTCAACGGTGGAACCCATCGTGTGCGGATTCAGATTCAGATTCAGATTCTTTATTGCATGTCATGTTGTACATTATGAGGTCTTAAAAACTATTTACAGCTTCAACATGAACCCTGCAAGGGCACAGCAACATTTGGTTTTTAGTACAACAATGTGTATTAGTAACAAAGTAAGTTTCATTTTTAAGTACCTTAAAGTTAGTTGCGGAAAATTAGCCCGCGTAATTCAATTCGCACTTCATCATCATCATCAGCCTGTATCAGTCCACTGCTGGACATAGGCCTCTGCCATGGCACGCCACTGAGCTCGATCTTCAGCTCTCCTCCTCCAGTCACCACATACTGCCCATTCGCACTTAGGTGATTTTTATCAGCTGGCATTTGAGGTCGCTGAATATGAATATCGATAGCGATACAGTTTAGAGAACAGCCCTAAGGCTTATTATGTGTTGGTCGACGGAGTGACGGCGCGGTATTGTTTCAGATTTATTGTTTAATAATTTGAAGGGCAAATTGTGGCGATAACTTAGCGACGGCGCTCTGACAACCTCTTACTTAGTGCTAGCTTTGTTTATAGTTCGTTTTGACTAACGTTCAACGTTGTGATCGACCGATTAAAGTTTAACGGCGCTGAAAACTGACAACTTAGATGGATTATAAAATAAAAGCTTGTAAAGGAGTTATTTTCAATCCTAACTAGGTACTAACATAGTTTATAAGACTTTTGTTATTAACATATTTAGTATGGATATTGAGTATCAAAATAAATATACTGAATTTTATATTGAATTTTAAGGTTTTATAGTTTATAGGATACCTTTTATAAAAAGTATTAATTTCGTTTTTGGATGATAATTTTATGTTATGTTAATGTTATGTTAAGTAAGTTAACAGTTTCGGTATTTGCCCTTAAACATTATACAATTTATATTATTTATTCAAGTAAAGAGTTACTATATAATATATAGTAACTCTTTACTATATATTATTCGTATTATAATATAGTATGTTTCTATTTTCGAGTGTCGAGCGAAATGCCATAAAATGTAACACGCGTAAACTGGAGAAGCGTTTAGTTTAATTCTCTATTTGCTTTTTAAAATATTCATGGAATCAATACAGACAGGTGGTACTCATTAATAACATTTCACCTTCTTTAAAATTTAGAATGCATCGGCATATATGATAACTACCAGTGGCGTGGCGTAAAAGATATCCTTGGGCAAGCGGGTGCAGATTTGGCGTACATTTTCCGTAAGAGTTGTAGAATAAGGTGGTCAAATGCCTGATATTAGGCAAGCCGGTAGGAATCGAGTTTTTTGGACGCCACGCCACTGATAACTACAGTCACGGTCATTTTCTATATAATTGCTCATAGAAAATGACCCGAATTCAATGTCCGTAAGTGTAACCAAGTAATAATTACTAGATACATATTAATAGATAACTGGCAAATTCATGAAACAAACCCCTGGCGTCTGTACTTAGTTATATTTTTAGGGTTCCGTACCAAAATGGTAAATGGAACCCTTATGGTGTGCGACTCTGTGTGTCTGTCCGTTTGTCACAGCAAGATATCTCAGGATCTACAGATGCTATAGACTTGATATTTCTAATAGTGTTAAAAACCGCTAACTTGAGCCTATTGGACAGAAAAAAAAATGTTATAACTTTTTTACTTTTTTCTTAAAGGGGACCGAAATGGGATGTCGAAAATCAATAGTAGAGCTATTATATCGAGTGGGGTATCAAATGAAAGGGCTTGATTCGTAGATTAAAACACTGTTTTCGTTTTTTTTCTTAAATAAGTAGTTTTTGATTTATGACGAAAAACGTTAAAAAAAATACCACCCCCCCCCCCCCCCTATTATCTTCGAAATTACTGAACAGAAAAATCTGTAATAATTACTAATTATTAATGTCATCCTAAATACCTATTACAGGAAAAATAAAACGATTTTCATAACTTGCATCGTTTTTGAGAAATTTGCAGTAATCGTAACACATACTTATTTGCTCCTACTTAAATTAATCGCCATACAGTTTTTCTTGAACTAAGTATTAATGTATCTACTTATGAGTTTGTACGGAACCCTCGGTGCGCGAGTCCGACTCGCACTTAACCGGTTTTTTTTTATAATTATATTCAACATATTCCGTACCTAGAAATATCTACAAAAATGCTCCACATGATATTGTGACAAAGCACGCCGAAGTTCGCCGACGCGTTGATGTCTTTCGCATTCACTTATTAATACCACCCTTCACATTTAGAAAATTCGCTTCAATCGTCCCAAATATAATTTAACCGGTAATAAAGTTCGTAACTTGTATTTACTGTTCTGTGCCAATACTAATCGGATATTTATTTTTCTATCATCTCAAAGGATTATTTAAAAATAGCTCCTAAGGAAGGGGCAAACTATAAAGACAAGTTAAAAAAGTGGTAGCAATTTATATCATTATTTAAATGAAGTATGCAATTCGTTACTAAATTAAACGTTCTTAAAATATAAATAAAGGGTTTTTGAGACAGCGACTTTAATTCGAAAAACTCTTTTAAAAGATCAATACTAAAGTTAACACGGGTCACGGCGCAGAAAAATCGGACGCGTCCTCAAAATTAATGATCACAGTAAAAACCACGCAAACGCACCACAATTTGTGAATTTGTCAGTTTTAAGCGATGCCGTGATGACATCAGATAAGGGTTAAGTACTAATAAAATTACCCGGTGGTGGTGCGGCTAACAATAAAAGTAATGGCGTCATAATTTAATGTGTTGTTTTTGAATTACTGCAATTGTATGTACAGTAATTATGCATTATTTTGGTCATAATCTAAGTCAGTGGTTCCAAACCAGGGGTTAATTACCCCTTTAGGCGTAAAATTAAGTTTATGCCACACCTGGCCATAAAGTGACTTTTTCCGCACGCTGCGCGTACAGAAAAAGCCGCTTTCTGGCCAAGTGTAGACATAAAATGATGTACACAACACGGGAGGTAATAAAGAAAGCCCTCGATCGCATATTTACGTCCCTCGCTTGCAGCTCGGGCCGCAAACATCTGCGATCTCGGCCTTTCTTTGTATTACCACCCTAGTTGTGTAATTTACTATTTCTCAGGGGTAATACTCATATTAAGTCGTTTTTCTTTGAGTACTTTCACATACTTGTCTGTATTACCTATTTTTTGGAGGGGTAATGATATAAATCTAAAGGGGGAATTTGGGTGATGTGGCAATAAAGGTTAGGAACCACTGATCTAAGTGGGGAAAAAAATCGATGTACTAAGAACCTCCTCCTAAGAGACAAGGCTATGGTAGCCGAGTGGTTCGGACATGCGCCTTCCAAATAGAGTGGGTTCGAGTCTTGGCTCGTGTACGAGCACTTGCCTGCTAGTACATTGCTTGATAGATTGTTGCTTGGTTTGAACAGGAAACACGGTTTTTTTAATGTAAACTTGATTTATTGATATATGTGTGCACACATATCGACTACGAACTTGAAACTGAACTTATTACCTAAGTTATATAAAATAATGCTGATGAGGCTATGACGCGTGTGCGATGTACTCGTACAGCTCGTAACAATGATGTTTAGGTTAAAAATCCTATTAAACCAGAATGATACAGAAGTCAAAGTAGATGGCAAAATTGAGGGCGCTTGCTGGTTGCTCCGGTGGACGACTGGTTGAGGCGCTGGGCCAGAAATCCAGAGGTATCGGGTTCGATTCACTGTCTGGACACAGGTGCCATTTGATTTTTCTATGTACTTTGATTTCTTGTAATATATGTATCGTCACAATGAGTTTTTCGAAACTTATATACGAAATATTATTCGATATTTTCTCTCTCTTCTCTCGAGGTTTTTACCACTATTCCAAATTTCAAGTCGATAGCGTCAGTAGATCTTGCTGTTACAGACGGACAGACAGAGAGAGTCGCACCATAAGGGTTCCTTTTTTACCATTTTGGTACGGAACCCTAAAAACACGTATAGAGTCTGTGCGGAAAGAGAATAGGCGTAGCGAAAAACGGAACTAACCTAACCGGTATGGCCACAGAACAGAAAATACGGAGCATACGGTAGAAAAGCATTACAGCGCCCCCCAATTTAAATCCTATTCTCTTTCCGCACAGACTCTATCTATTATTTAAATTACAGTGACCCGAAACTTTTGTTCACGAGTGTATATCCTAGCGCTTTGGCACCGCGTATGCATGATACCTACTCGTATCATAGATACTAGAGAATTCCCGGTACTGCTATACTAAATTTCCCGGTTCTGCACGACCTAATAGATACCATGTGAAAACTTAGCTCAACCAGGTAATATACCGTGATATTACTAGTTAGCGTTACAGGAACCTGTTTTTGGTCAAGCCAAAATAAATGTTTCCGAAAAAAGAGACTTGAAGAGAATGTAAAAAAACGTATATTCAAATATTTCATAATTTCTAACTCACCATCTCCTATTTTGATGTCGACGAGGTCTAACCTAATTTGCACCTTTCCTAGATGTGATAATCTTTCGCGTACCTATTGCTAGTTTTGCGCCTTGCCTCTATCAAAAGCTGCTGAGGGGACAAAAATAATTAGATTTTTAGTCTAGTTTTACCTATATTTATAATGTATATAATTTTACTTACTTTATGTTTGAAGAAAACTTTTATCAAATTTTCCTGTTAAATAAAGGGGTATTTAATTTGATCAATCTTTTGTTACTTAATTAAACAATGCAAATGCGCGTTGTAAATCGCGACTCGTGCGCAGTCCATCACGCGCCGGCGCCGCCGACGCCCGAAAATTGCGACTAAGATAATTATTATACGAATTATTCCGAGCCATGCTCCTCTTGGGACGATACGATACGGTAATTTCTCTGTGGCCGTTTAGGAGTGCGCGATACCTATTCAAGGTCGAGGCGCATACGGTGCGATCAGTACTGCAGCATTCTTACACGTTCTTAAAACCTTGCTTGTATTGCGTTTGTTTACGGCGCGCACACATACAAGCCTCGCCATGTAGCTTTTGTAGGAAGAAAAATTACTGATATTACAGGGTGAAATCGGAGACGTAATCAAAAATCACTTTTTCATACTCAGAAATTGATAGCCATTTTAAAGCAACAGCACTCACATGAAACAAAAAGTTTTTTTTATAACTTTTTGCATGAAATTAATCCTCTATGCAAGGAATTACGTTAAATCTATTTTTATTATTCTTTGGATTCACATTCAGGTTATTTCATTTTATAACATATAAGTATAATTTACAATGACAACCTATTAATTGCCAGTCATTGCCAATGTTGGACACTTAGTAGGGCATGTGAGACTTGCCTTCTTTGCATCCTTTCTTTTAAGAAAGGTCACACACATTGTTTGCAATTAACTCCACTTCAGAATTTTGTGTAATTAGTATAATTAACGCATTTAATCATCTTTATACTTGTGTTATTATTTCATTTTGAATCTTATCTTAATCTAATCTTAATTGATATCAAAACCGATCATGTCTCCGATTTCGCCCTGTATACTGTAACCTCTTTATTGCACACCAAACAATTGAGGAGGTTATTGCTATGGTTTTCATAGAGAAATAAGCCCTTTTGAAAAGACACTCCTCAATTACAGAGAAAAATTAAACGATATAGATGGCAACTGAATTGTTGAATGGAAATGACACACTCCAAATACATCTATTTGTATTTTTTTAAAACTTCGACGTGCTGTTATGTAATATAAATGATTTTCAATTTTAACATCTTTAAACATTTAAAAACAGCTGTGGAATTTTCAAGGCGATATACGTATAAGAAATCACCTATTCTAATTACCTAAAGAAAGGGTTTTTGAAAAAAAAAACCCCACGGGAAATTTTTTATATGTTAACTAAGGCTGGGTTGCACCATCTAACTTTTACTATGACCAAACGGTTAAATCTCCGGTTTGGTCATAGGTTTAACTGTTTGGTCATAGTAAAAGTTAGATGGTGCAACCCACCCTAAGTAGACAAAATTTTAACACACACAGTAACAAAATTTTATTTTATTTTTTTCTCCCACACCGCTCTCTAACTACAAGAACATACTAACATACCCATATACGGAGCAAAAAACAGAAGAACATAAGAACCTTTTCGATTCGCCGTAGACAAGTAAAAAATACTCCTTTCAATTCCGGAAAAAGTCTGCCGCCATTACCCAAAAAGGCACATCTAACAATATTTTTTTCGAAACAGAGCTGTAAATTAATTATATTCGGCACCAGTACATTTCACTGTTTCTTTATATAGTGATATAAAAAAATGTTAGACGTTATGGCGGCAGAATTCTGTCTCAGAGCCAAGATGAGTGAACTTACAATGAAACCAGCCGGTATCTGAGGAATTATCTACGTTACCCGATTTTGCATTTAAACGGCACCGCGGCAGAGGGGGGGGAGCGTCGTGTAATTATGTCAATAAATCTTTGGCACACTCGCGATGACGGCCGCATCCGCTGAAAAAGCAGTTTATACCAGTACACTGGTACTACGCTCGGCTTGACAGGACTTAGACATTTTTGAATGCTTTCAATTTAGATTATGAGAAAGGTATTGACAATTTCTTGAAATATTCGATACTTTCTACTTCGGCTAAAGGAAGTAGTAGAGTACAAAATATTAGTTTTAATTTCATGTTGTGAAACCAGTTAAAAGACGTATTTTCGAGTGATATGTCATTCATTATTTCTGTTTGGTAAGTACATAAAATACATGTCAAATCTTAATAGGGGCCTTGGTTAATCATCTGGCCTTGGTTTAGTTCGATCACACATAAGAAAAGGTTGAACCGTTTCAACCAACCCCGTTGGTCCGTCGGTCACTTTGAGCGATCAGCGAAAAGTCACGGTGGCTGCGGCTAGCAGGTTGCTGGCAGGTTGGTTGCTTGCAGGTTTGCAATTACTTGGTCAAGATTCCTATCAAAGAGTCAGTAGGACTCATCAGTCAAGTTCTAAAACGTATGTCTCAAAATGTCAAAGTCTGGCAATTTATTGCAAGGAGTAGGTATATCTTTTTTAAAATTATAACTGAATATAACGGGTGACCTACCTGATTTCAATCCCTACTCACAATTAAGTCAACAAAACAATTTTTAAATATTTTTCAGCAATTTTCGAAAGTCGTCACATAACCAATACCTGCACCCCGTTATTTAATCAATTATGACGCAGCGAATGAGTGGGTACAAGGCTCTATTTACCCGATAAGTGCGGGTTCGAGTCCCGTTGTTTGTTCTGGCGCGAAATTGCGCACCTTACAACTGTTTTTTTTTTAAGATAATTATATGATCCAATTGAACTGAACAGTGGAACGAAAGTCCAACCTTTTCAACACTACGACAGAAATGATCGGTCTTGATCGCTAATTATACTTATAAAGGTATCACGTTACTGATGACCTGATATATGAAACGTTCAATTTAGCGTACCGATTTTTAAGTGTATGGCAATCAGGTTAAAACCTACCTATTGCTCACTTCAGATGGCCACAATTCGGTGTACCTTATCGGACGGACATCACGAGAGTCCGAAGAAATGGCAGCTTCCTCGCTTAACGCATCAGTCTCACAATCCAGCGAGGAAATGCTGCCAACATAATCGGTAACATGCCACAGGGGCAATTTTTACATTTATTTTAGTTTTACATCTTCGCGACATCACACAAGGGCCGCGACCCGATTTGACTAAGGATCCGAATATCCCGGATTAAATTCACTCCGACCATGATCAGGCTCAGCCATGTTTCTTGTCTCTCAGTTGGGCTAGGAGTAGCGAACCAAAGACTGCAACTCCCATTAGTTCGATCACAAAAAAAGAGTAACATGCATTGTAAAAAATGTGATAAACGCTCTGTCCCACACAGTAGTACCAATGATCTTGAACAAGATGAGCCAGCACTGACCTAGAAGCTTACGCAACATTGTTCCCGCCCACCTCTAGCCCACCACTTCCGTTGGTCGCACTAATAACATTAGATCCGATTTTGTTTTCGCTTAAAAGCCTATAAAACGGCAAATTCCAAACGTAGGTTTGGAAAAGTATAATGTATTATATAAACTAAGGGCTTGTGCACAAACTACGACGCGAAATCGCATCGTAAAAAATTTTTTTTCTATTATTTTTCTACATTGTGAATTATCGTATCGCGCCGATTCGCAGTTTTGTGTACATGCCCTAATGTAATTAATTCTTTTTAGGGTTCCGTAGCCAAAATGGCAAAAACGGAACCCTTATAGTTTCGTCATGTCCGTCCGTCTGTCTGTCTGTCTGTCTGTCCGTATGTCACAGGCATTTTACTCAGAAACTACATGATGGATATTGATGAAATTTGGAATATAGGTGTCTTTTATGAGCCGCTACTTAGTTTGGTATATAAATAATTAAAATAAATATTTTTAGGGGGGGCACTCCATACATGTTAAAGACAGTAAAAAATAATTTTTTCAGCAAATATCAACGTGTGGTACGTAGTTCGACAGCTCTTTAAAAAACACTATAATATTCCTAAGTAATGTTTTTGATTAAGTGAATGTATTTGGAAATAATCGCTCCGAAAGTTGTGTAAATTGTGTCCCCCCCCCCCCCCTCTATTTTCTAAACCGTGCGTCCGAAAAATATGAAAAAAATCACGAAGGTAACGCTTAATTAATACATTCAACGAAAATTATTTTCAACAAGATCGAATTAACCGTTTTTGAGTTATTGCCGATAAACTGCGCTTCTCAACAAAAGGACGTAATTGCTATGAAGATACGCTCTTTTGTTGTTGTACTTTTTTACATCGTATTTTTTACCTTATAGTTACGGCTATGGAACCCTACACTGAGCATGGTCCGACATGCTCTTGGCCAGTTATTTACTATTTAATTACTGTTTATGCCATACGGTTTGCATACGATGAAATAAATAAATGTAAGTTGTAAAGCCTTTGTCAGAACAATGAAGTTCTTTCGAAACATGCCACCATAAAATTACTTATAATATAGGAGTATAGCACCCAGCAGAGTTATTTTATTTTATTACCAGTATTTAATGGAAAGAAGACGTTACTCGATAGGTAGGGCATAAGATTTTTTAAATTATTGAAATATTATCATAATTATAATTGGTATTTGTGTTTAACCCAGGTCTTACGTAAAAGAAAGTCACTACAAGCACTAAAATGGAGCTCGCGTCAACAGAACATGTTCAATCATTCGTACCCTAAAAAAAGTTCGTGACTTAACTAGATTGCCCATTTCTAATTAGATTGCTATACGCTCTGCTTTGCAATACTTACATGAAAGCAGCCAATGTATATTGAGACAACGACCATGAAGCATTACATCTCATCTTAGTCAAAGAACAAAGACGAACAAGTAGTCCAACTTCGGGCGTTTAAGAACGCGCGACACGTATTCACAGACACGTGCTATCGCGTCTGTGTGAATACGTGTCGCGCGTCAGTGCGATCCATACTGGAGCATTCTTGCGCATTCTTATTTCTTTGCTTGTAGTGCGTTCGTACACGGCGCGCACACATTCAAGCGCGCGGTGTACCTTTTGTAGGAAGAAAAATTACTGCTATTATACTGTGTCTTAGTCTTCGGTGTGACAACGCACTTGCGACCTACTACTGCTTCGTAGAAAGGTTGCGACTTGCGTGTTATATGGCTGCAGTTTCTGTTTTCCATCAGGTCAACTGCATGATTGTCTATCTTACATTACATACAAAAATGTATTGTGGAAGGCCATTCGATAATTTTATTGCAAATGGGCATTTCTCCAGAAATATGTCTGCGGTCACCTCATTCATCTGGCCCTTTTTCATACTAAATGTATGGAGACAGATGAATGAGTCGCAGACATATTTCTGGAGAAATGCCCAAATAACGATTAAAATTAAATACCTACCCAACAGCGAATTAACATTAACTGGTGAACGAAAACGAGATAATCTGAAGAAATGCAAACTTAACACTCGAAGAGAGTGCAAAAGAGAAAGGAATGCTATTTATCATATGAATAAAATAAATATTATTTTTATTGCGAAGTACCTCGGACAGCCGTTTTATTTGTTACTTCAAAATATCATTAAAGTATTTCGTATCAACGTGGTCGTGGTGTCGTGTTATTCGGTGGAGTGATCGTATACGCAGCAGGCTATAGGCTTTAGGACAACTTAATGCAGTGCCTATTGTAAGAAAGGGCGCAAGTCTTATACTAGGACTTACGGCTCTATGCAGTTGGCTCATATTTGACTTATTCCCTTTCTTAGTAGAGGCACTGGATTGAGAGCGGGAGCACAGAATAAGTAATAGTACTACGTAGAGAAGTCTCCCTCTCTAACAAAACTGTCGTTCGGGTCCGGCCACCGGACGAAACGCACCGGATCCAACCATCTCTCTGTATCGCATAACGCGTGCTCTTTCTGGTCGCTGGCTAAGGGCGCCTGCGCAGTCGGCGTGCAGTTGTGATGAAATTCCCATACAAATCGTAGGGAGTTACAGTTGGGTTGCAGTCCGTCTGTATCGGCCCTAAAGGCCCCACAGGAGCCTCAAGGCCGCGCGATGAAATCGCCGAGTGAGCCACTCTTAGCCAGGGTGTGAGGTACGATACGAGAATATATGTGACGTTCCGCAGGAAAAGGTACCTTATGGAGGGTCGGCACTTACGTCGTGTAGCATCAAATGAATATAGGAGTGCCGTTAATAACAGCGTAAGCGCCTACCCGCCATAAGGTACCTTTACCTGCGGAACGTCACATATAACAAATACCTTTCTCAAATATCTACATCTAAACCAATAACAAATATTTTAGAAAAACGACGACGACGACCGACGTATTTTAGAGTAACGACGTCACACTTAAACTTTACTACTTTCAATTCGGATGCGTTGCTTCATAATTGAAGAAAAAAACGAAACGCACGACATAGATATCGAAAAAACTTACTAAGTACAACAGCTCAAAAAAAGTGAAATCTTGTCTTACCAGGATCTAAGGATGCCGAGGACGGAATGAAATGGCGTCAAATTTGGCAGCGAGGAATGCTCTTAAAATTCGGTGAAAATTATGCCTCATAATAAAAAAATGTTTAAAAATTCGTTCTGCGCGTCCATGCCGCATGTAAAACGTACTCGTATTAGCAAGTTTATAAATGGAAGACGCATCACACGTACGCTCGTGAACGCACTGCATCCTTATTCTTCATAATGTTGCTTCGTCGTGTAAGGTATGTTAGGGTAAGATCGCATTGGAGCAAGTTGGATTCAGTGTCTAACCACAGAGATATGTCGAGATAGCAGGAAACAGTTCGTCGATTTGTATGGCAACCAAGCGTGTAACGTTTTTCGCTTGGCGTTTGACGACAAAAGTGTAATTTAGTGATGGAAAACATACATTTTCCATTACATTCTGTAGTATTTTAACAATTAATTATACCATTAAATATTGACGGCAACTGAAGTTGACGGTGTGCAAAGTAGGTCGCCGCCTTATTCTTAGCACGCGAGGTACATACACGTTTTCTTTCTACCTCGATGTATTTCTGTGGTCATAACCAGCAGTTGCGAACTGATAACTGCGCCCTTATTCGTCCTGGTCCAGCATTTTTGCGTCCGTCCAGGGTTTGGCACGCCTTAATTAGCCTGTTGACTCGATTTTTTTTCTGTCCTAAATCGATTCTACTATTTCTGAGGAACAAATATCTATATGACACCTAATGCATTGGTATAAGTATAACAGCCACAAATTGTAATCAAAAGTAGCAGATCAGACTGAGCATTGAAAACGCTCTATACAAAACGGTAGGAATTTATGACGTCATCCGTTGCATCGCTGTACTAAGTCTGTATGAAAAAAATAGCATTTTGCCATTTTGAGCACGAAGAAGTGCGTTTAAGGACATAGTTGTCATACATTTATTTTTTCAGTGTTATTTATTTTTCTTAAAGACGATAAAAAAAATATCGTTTTTTTTTAAACTTTGTGGTCTCATAACTTTATATTTTTTATACATAAAGACAATGCCTACGCCTCTAATTTCTTCCGTACTAAGGGTAGGAGTACTCCTATAAGAAATTACTGGGGGGACAGAGGTACCTCTGTCAAAAAATAACTTACGATATCGTTAAAAAGTAATCTGAAAATTTCTCTAACCGTATGCAGTGCCAAAAGTATAATGGGGGATGACGACTGGGTTAAAACTATACAGGATGAATTTTAAATCGTGAATCGTAACCACGTTTACCGGTAAAGCTACTTAAGACTAATACAGAGCACTAGTGTTAATTACAATTAAAGACCCGCGTAATTAATTATTAACAAAACGGTGGAGGCGTTTATTACCATTAATCGTAATAAAACTGAATTATTTTATGAGTAAATACGATTTTTAAATACCTACTTATGTTGACAATATCGACGATGTTGACATTTATTGACAATACGTGCCAAAATTCTATCCAGCCAACTTCAATATTGGGAGGATGGATATCTAATGTTGAAATTTTCATGACAAGTACGAAAAATGAATAGGTAGGGTGACAATTAAGGTTCTTTTAAAAAAAAAATAAAAAAAAAAGGTTTAAAAGCATTGTAAGTTATTGTTAACTAGGTATGTATAGACTTCAAAAAAAATATAACGGTTCACGATTTAAAATTCACCCTGTATAATTCTATTTAGTCCGTCAGTTAGATTATGGAAAAATATGAGACACGTATTTTTTGGTTTATCTAAATATTAAAAATCGACAAAGTTATAGATCATCAAACTTCTGGAGTGGGGGCTTGTGACGTCACTCCTAGGTGAAAATTGTACCTAGGAGTGACGTCACTCGAAACTTCTAAGCACTCTATCCTCGTCATTTTTTGTTTGTCAAACAATAGAAAAAAAACGTGTACAATATTTTTTAATAACCTAACTGACGGACTAAACAATTTTTTTCAGTCGTCTATTGGGTAAATGAAACATTGGCTACGAAACAAAATACGCAACAAATCATAAGGCGAGTGAATGAGACAGGAAGGTTTTTCGGACAAACGATAATTTTACTAAATAGAAAAAAAAAACGAAACCTGTCGTCGGATAAACGATTTTTTTTTACTAGCCTGTTTGTGTGTCCCACTGCTGGGCAAAGGCCTCCCCTTTTTTCAGCCACTCGTCTCGGTTTAATACATGCTCCAGCCCCCCGACTTGAAATGAGTCCAGGTCATCCCGCCATCTCCTTTTCGGTCTGCCTCTGCTCCTGTAGCCATCTCGCGGAATCCATTTGGTGGCTATATTGGCCCATCGTTCGGGAAACGATAATAATTCGAATAATTTTTGGACAAATGAAATTTGGTCAATAATTTTTAGTGTTATAGATAGTGGAATCGCCATATTACATGAATGTCTAATTAAAGAGCAAACATTAAACAGGAAAACTTGAATTTGAGCTTTTTTTTAATGTAGAATCGGCGGTTTTATTAAACAACGCAAAAATATATAATAAAAATATACTTTATGAATGTGGCATCACAAACTGATAAGAAGTCAGCTATCTTCATAACTCGCGCGTAAAAGGTGAAGGCTTTTTTACATTATAATAAATAAAATAAATAAATAAATAAAATAAAAATAAAATAAATGATGAGTGGCGTATGAAATAAACCGTGAAAGCTTCCTAACTTACCAAAAAACCATCCGAACTTACCCCAACGTACCTTATAAAATATAAAAACGGCCGATAACGCGTCCCGCGACCATTTGCATTAATGTAACGCGCGGTATCTCCGATAGTGCCCATGTGAGGCTTTAGGGTGTCTGAGAGGATTGTTTAAGTGTGAAGAAGGCCTTACAATTTCACGGTAAACATGGAGTGCTTTTTTGAGTATATAAAACTTACTATAAGGGACTACATAGATATCTTTTGTGTAAGTACAGTCAACCGCAAAAATATGTGATGAAGCGGAGCACGCATAAATATCTGCCACGACCTTATTGCTTTAGAAATAGAGTGACTTACTTGACTTAAGGTCCTATGTCCCCTAAATGTAGTAATGTAATATAGTAATGTGCGTGTAGATGTAAATGAACTCGACTGTACAACACTTATACAATAGAAGTATATTTTTATTCTTTATTGAACACCAGAAAAATGGATTGCAAAAGGTAGTTAACATAGATACTTAAATCAATTTAAAATGGTGGACAAAAGGCGCTCTTATCGTTAAAAAGCGATCTCTTTCAGACAACTCTGATCAGAGTTAATTCAATTGAATGAGAAAAAAATTAAATCTACAAACGAGTACCGAAAGGGAATGCAATACCCGGTCAAATATGAAACCAGAGTATTACCCGACTCTAAATAAAGTCAGTTACCCGGGTTTTCGGGTACCCGGGTTTTATTATTATCTACAATGAACTTGCCGGTATTGCCAACCGTGTTAAGATAAGCAAGCATGTGATGTTTTTTTTCACGTTTGCTTTAAGGCGGCTGACGTCAGATTTTATTTATTACCTTAAAAATAAAACGATAAATGCATAATTATTTTTATTAATTACTAGGTTTTCTAGCCCGAGTTCTGTATCAAATTACCCGGGTTTTACAAGACTCTAGGTAAATAAAGATCTAAGCACCTAACACGGTAAGCACGGTAGGACAGGTTGCCCACTAACCCCCTGGTATGTCTACAGCGCTCTAACTTTACTGCACTTGCATAAACATAAACAATCATCAAATTGAATGATATTTTAAGATGCCTGCTGTCAGAGTATAGAAAAGTACCTAACTGTAAGTTTTCTAATATGGCTGAGTAACGGACGTAACGTAAGGGATGTATTGTATATTATTATCAGGAATATTTAGATTCAGTAAAATACCTAATGCTCACAACACAATGTCATCATTCTGAACACCGAAACGCACATCGGATACCAACTCGGTCAAAGATCAACATTGACCACATCAAAATAGTGTCGTAATTTGAAAAAACTCACGTACCTCTCGATCTCGACACATCCACCTCGGGCAATAAGATAAACGGTGTCCGCGATAGTGACATAAAGGTGTAATTAAAGAGCTATAACTTAGAAAGATGCTCCGATAAAAACCCTCGTAAACGCCATCATTCAATACTTCATGATTTATTCCCGACTCAACTCGCGTGTTGGTCCAATGTTTACAGCTAAGTATACAATGTAAGCAGGAGCAAACAAACTGCAAAGCTTAAAATATGCTACTAGTCTTCCAGTTTTCTTTGCCGAAGCGGGTCCATACTGAAATAACTTCTAAGTAAATTGTAAATAATTATTTGATAATCAATTTTAATACTACTGTTAAATGTATAATAATTAATAAAAAAAACATTAAGTAATTAAACTATTGTAATATGTTTTCTTGCATGGAAAAATAAAGCTTTATTATTATTGTATAAATATTTCTTGCAATTTCGAGACGAACTTTTAATATCGATACTGTTTTGTATAGCCAATACCAGGCTGTTGCGTAAACGCATCGTCAGCGGGTTTTACGATTCAATGTGATTCGTTCTTAAGTATCTCAAGTTTGTGCTTAAAATTGAGTTTAAAATAAATCTTGTAAATAAATCAGATAGTTTTACAAATATCTAACATATATCTAGGGGAGACCGGGTATGGTTGTCTCACGGGTTGGTTGTCACAGCAGCCATTAAATAACACGAAACGAAGGAATAAGTGCATCGATTGGTGAAGTAGGGAAAGAGGGGAAGCTCTTGCGATCTTTGAACACCGAGCGATGCAATTATTCCTTCGTTTCGTATTATTTAATGGCTGCTGTAACAACCAACCCGTGAGACAACCATACCCGGTCTCCCCTAGATATATGTTAGCACTCAGACACTAGAAAAGAAAATGAAAAGAAACTCTGTGCGGAACTGACAATACAGGATGCCTATCAAATAGACCATTAAATATATCATTTTATTTATGATCTCGGAGTATCGCGAAATCCTACGTAACTTTTTCAGAATTATTAAGCGGAACCTGTTATTTTTATTAATACAACAATTTACCTGGTAATTTCACGCGAAAAACAATAATTCGACGCCACTCAAAACCGGAACGATACCAAAAATCGTAAAATTTCGAAACTTAATCGAATAAAGCGATTACCGTAATGATAACAGATAAGAGGGTCATTGAACTAACTAACCAGTTGCATTAAGACATCTTTTCCACATTTATTGTATTGCAAAATGCCAGTAGCTAAAACGGTTTGCTGATACTTCGGCTACCGAAACATGATACTCCTGCATTTACGTTTTTTTTTTTACAATTGCCATACACTTAAGCAATAACGTAAATATAATGCAACACTTGAATAGGTATGTAAAATTAGTAAAGGTAACAATATGCTCTGCTACTTTTTACTCAGAAATGTAATACAAAAATTATTACTTTGTTATAGCCCTCAAAGTACTTTCTGCATTCTGATTGAATATCTTGGATACAATTGTTTCAAATTGCAATTATAAATTTACGAGCAGTGTGTGATGTATGTATGTTAACTATGTTCACTAGTCAGAGCATTTTTCTTTCATTTACTTCAGCCAGTCTACTTTTTTTTTTAGTCAAAGTCAAAGTCAAATATTTTATTGCATGGTTATGTGTGTACAAAGATCTTATATTATAACATTTTAGCGTCCTCCATATCCTGCCTCACGGAGGCGTGCAATTTTAATAGTTTTGTCTATCTAATATTTAGTAAGCCTTATGTCAAATAACAATATTGCATTATGAGAATTATCAATTATTACATTAAATTATAAAATTTTGATTTTTAATTTTGCGTATACTTTCTACTCCACCACGGCAAAATAAAAAGAAGCAACAATAACAATTTTACAAAATGCACTCAACAATACTTGTTCTTAATACATTTGCTATCACGCTATTCGTTTACATAATGCGATAATATACATTCGCCTGTTCATCCGGCGAGACCTGTTTATCGGCCATTACGACTTTCTTTTGCGTGGCCAAAAAACACCCCGTATACCTATTACGTAGAAGGTAGCATACGAGGTATAGTATCATAAAAACATGTCTAAGACTAGACCTTAGCTTAGCGACACGTTCGGAATAACTATCTCAACTGACGTATTGGGGGAAGCGAGGATAATAACTCGGATACTGCTGGAATTCATTTCAAACCAAAGCGAAATGTATAGTATTTATCAATCGCGTGGTTGCGGAAAATGTCTCTGTAGGCGTATGATGCTACACTTTGTCGCGCGATAAATAAATGATAAAGCATCCGTCACGTGCTCACAAATAGTGTGTGAGAGTGACGGATGCTTTATCAATGATCGCGCGACAAAGCGTAGCATCTTAAGCCTTTTGGATTGATGTCACTTTTCAGGTCAGTTGGTCTAACCCTTGTGAGCTACAAAATCCAATGTTAAGCCGCGCCGCGTCTGGTTCCATTATTTTTCTCATGTTTCCTATACTACCATAGGCACAGGATTATTAATATAAATATTGGTTCACCTATAATCCCGCACTTTTATTATAATATAGCTTCTCAAATTGGTTTTTATAAAACAATATCAATCACTTATTCTTGAATAATCATCTCCGCTTTAGAACTTACTCCAAAGGTTTGTGCTGCTACTGAGTTTATTTTGACGCCTCGTTTCATCAGTAGGGCTAGCGGCTAGCACAATTGACCACGGCTTCACTTGTCGCGCAACAAAGCATGAGCTGTCACATTCGCACTATATTTAATCGAAAGAGATAGGTAGTTCACATTTGTTGGTACATTTGCGCTAGAAATACAACAGTGATATCTCTCGTCGAAAGAGACAAACACACCCATACAGTCTCCTTGCAAAGCCATTTGAATTCAATTTGACTCATCAAAAATTCATACATTCGCATAACTAAGTAAACAAGCCGCGCATTTCTTCGAACAGGCCAACAAATCATTCATTAAAACCATGAATCTCCATCCAGGCAAACAAATTCAATCAGCCATTGTGTGATCTGCATAATACAAGCGTCGGGACAGTCTGACGGATACGCGGACATTGGCCGTAAATCTGAGCCATTGATACGACTATCATTGGGAGAAATTGCTTGACCCCACGTCTGGTGAGACGTGTTAAAGGGGTAGCACAATATCCTGTATCTAGCGGGATAGGGCATTGTCTAAGCATGGAATTAGGTAATCGAAGTACCTATATCAGGAGTGGCGCACTAGGGGAGACCGGGTATGGTTGTCTCACGGGTCGGTTGTCACAGCAGCCATTAAATAATACAAAACGAAGGAATAAGTGCATCGATTGGTGAAGTAGGGAAGGAGGTGGGCTCTTGCGATCTTTTAATACCGAGCGATGCAATTATTACTTCGTTTCGTATTATTTATTGGCTGCTGTGACAACCAACCCGTGAGACAACCATACCCGGTCTCCCCTACGCGATTTCGCCGCGCGACTACTACTTAGTACCAAACTTTGACACTCCGGAGGGGCCAAGGCGCCAAAGAGAGCACGCGTTGTGCGATAGAGAGAAACGAATCGTGAGTTTGAAGATCAGATGCGGTGCGTTCCGTTCGGTGGTCGGACCCGAACGTCAGTTTTGTTAGAAAGAGAAACTTCTGCACGTCGCAGTAGCGCGGCGTCCAAAGAACTAGATTTCTACCGGCTTGCCTAATATCAGGCATTTGAGCACCTTATTCTATAGTTCTTAAGGAAAATGTACGCCAAACCTGCACCGGCTTGTCCAGGGATATCTTTTACGCCACGCCACTGGTACGTAGTAGTATTGCTTGTTTTCTGCCCTGTACAAAGTATCGCCCCAAATATTAACCTCGCGACTATCCTTTAACTGAGCGGAAAGCTGAGGTTTTTTTTTATCAGCCATAAGTGTCACGTTTAGGCAAAGACCACTCCCCTAGATTTCCAAGTCTCCATTCGATTGCCTCTTCTGACCAGTTATTAATAACTGCGGGACGATCTGGACTTCCTCGTACTTAAGGACGAGGAAGTCCAGATCGTCCCGTCATGTTCATTTAGGACTACCTCATCTACGTTGCCTATATTGTGTGCACGAGCTCACCTTTCCGGGTACATACGGCACGCGTGGCCGGCGTAGTCCCACTAGGCAGCAGAAGGAGCAAGAAGAAGCATAGAGGAAAATTCCTCCCTAACCCTTAGACTGATCGTGAATATACCTACTCATATTAGACTATCATTGAAAAGAAAAGGATACCCGCCCGATTTACTATGTACGAGTGTCGAATCTGTACGAGAAAAACCTTTTGATAATCTTTGGATTTAACTTCTAAATCGACTGACGAATGACTGACCTGGAACAAATGCGTGGTCAGCGCAGACGACGATACGCAGATTGACAATGTTTCTTCAAACAGTGACCAATAACTCGCCTCCCACGTGGGTGCAGCGTTAGTATAAAGGAAATGGGATTGATATTACTGTCTTTGGGAGAAATGGTTTTACCTCTTGAGATCTGCAACATGATCTGAGCCTTACAGTTTATTCTATAGATTTTCTTGATACTCGGCAAATATATTTCCATTTAATAAGTAGGTATATAATGTATCTACATACCTACGTAAATAAATATTCAGGACAGTCTTGCAAAAATTGCTCTAGTTCCAACAGTACATGTACATATTTAAATACATCGCTTAGTTTGGTTGAAACTAGATCGATGTGTGCAAGATTGACCCAAATGTTTATTTTGGTAGGTATGTAGACACATTTTGTAATAAAGGGAACAATTATTGCAAAGGACCAAGATTAAAATCCTTTCGCTGTACTTTCCGCATGATGCCCTATATATTTTTTTAATAAAACCTTTTTTCGACCTCTGCAAACTTAGCGTAGTCCGATTATACGTATTTTTTCTTAATTGTGTATACGTCTCAATAAACTGGTTCCTTGGTTCTCCAACTTTTTGACAACGGAACACACACACCTCCCAGTACTCCAAAATTTTCAAAATACGAGTATAATTTTTTTTATTAATGACTTGACGTGTAAAATCACTGGTTACATGCACCAGTGTTATTTTCCAATAGATTAATGGATGTTCCAATATTTCAAGGTGATAATGCATTAACTTGTACAGTATTGGTGTTGGTAATGTATGGTTTTGCGGAATTATGGACAACTACGTTAAAACAAAAGGTGTTGAGTTATGGGCCCCCATGCTGTGAGAAAGTTTCTCAAAACATGTTTATTTTTGGGGTTTTATTTAAGTTGCAAGCAGTTAAATAAGCTTGCAGTTTAAGCTTATCTTGGCTTGGACTAATATTTTGATTTTTCTAAAAAACAACTACAAACTGGGATCTTCAAATATACTAGTACTAGCATAACTAGTAATATCCTTAAATGTATTTGGGCTGCCCTAGTCGAAAACTTACTTCTCGCCAATCCAGTAGGCTTATGATGCTACGCTTTGTCGCGTGATAAATAAATGATAAAGCATCCGTCACTCTCACACACATAACGTCAGAACGTGACGGATGCTTTATCATTTATTTATCGCGTGACAAAGCCTAGCATCATAAGCCTACAGGAATGTCTAATTTCATATTTAAATTAAAGGAACAACGGCTCCGAACCTTTTGGATATCGAGCTAAAGTAATATGACGACATAAGGACGCATATGCCGTTACCATCTATAGGGTAATTCAAAATTCCGCAGGCTGTCTCATCCCTAATATAATTAGACCCCAGTAATAACAGTCCGTAATAGGCAGTCAAATTATGTCGATCCGCTTGTCACTTAGACTTTAACCACAGTATAATAGCAGTATTTTTTATTCTTACAAAAGGTACATCGCGCGACTTGTATGTGTGCGCGCCGTGTGCGAACGCACTGCAAGCAAAGTTTTACGAATGCTTAAGAATGCTCCAAATTTAATCTAGTTCGCACCGTCTGCACCTCTACGTTGAATAGGTGAATAGGTATTAGGTTAGGTCAATCATGTCTTATTTTTTCTTACAGGGGGGTGGGAGGGGGTTTTGATCGATCTTACGTAAGATCATAAAAATGCGCAACATAATCTTACGTAAGATCGATCAAAACCCCCTCCCACCCCCCTGTAAGAAAAAATAAGACATGGTTGACCGGGGGGTCCCTCCCAAAACCGTCTTACGTAATAAATGAATGGCCCCTTAGTGCGCTTCTAAAGGGCCGGAGTGTGACTACTTCTCTGTCTTTATTCTTTGTTTTAACGGACTAAGGCAGCTGGACCACCGATTGCGAACCGTCAATCCGTTCCCGGGTAATTATATCAGGGACGAGTTTGATTGAAGTTCTGAATTACCTTACTCAATACAATTTTTTTACTGTATCTACACTATTTGAACGAGCACCTACGACTAGATTGATATAATACTTCGGTGTACTATTTATACCATAACCTAGCTTGATGTTCAAGGTAAAACTATATAACTGAAGGCTTGATTGTTTTATTGATGGATATAATAAATTTTATTGCAGCACATAGCATTAAAAGTCATTCAAGAGTTGCAGAAAATGTTGTCAACTTTGATTGTTTCCGCAAATCTAAGGTAAAATATGAGTTAATTATAATTTGCAGCGACGTACGGTATTATTTTTATTAACACGTTCACTGGTTAATTTTATCTATAACTAGCATTAACCCACGATTTCGCCCGCGTTATTCCCGTTAATATCCCAAGGGAACTTTTTACCACGTTATAAAGTATCCTATGTAGCCAAATTTCATTTCAATCCACATAGTTGTTACCCTATTATTTAGTAACAAAAATCCAAACCTGTAAACATCACTCAATATCCAAACATGAAACTCTCATCTCCAAAAAAATTCACAAACATTCACATTTATAATAATAGTAGGATAGGATAGTTGGATATCTATATGACCATGGGATATATCCGACCTGATGCCGCAGTGAAGGTGTTAAACATGAAGGAAATGAAAATTTCATCAGATTGCAACACATTTACTTTACCCAATAAAATGCAGCCTATAAGCTGACATACATGTCTATTTTGTCTTTTTGGATACAAGTTAATGAAGTGCATTTTAAACGACTTTGCCTTTTGTACTGCTTGGCTTTGAATCCAAAGCTAAATCCAGTGAGTAAAGTTGGAATAATTAGTCAAGTGAATTGGTTTAATTTTTTTCCTAACTGCATATTACCTCGTAGTGAAGGTTTTGCTGGGATTCTTTTCATTTGACTAAACAAATTTATACCGCAAAATAAACAAATAAGTAGTACTCGAAGCGTTAAATCCTATGTATTCCGCCCAAAATTCTAAACACCGATTCCGATCGTCGAAGTATTGATACCTGTTATCCTGTAAAAGCACATCAAAACAAAATGCAATCACACTGTTAGAATCGTTAGTTTAAATTAAATATCAGTTGTATTAGTACCGTCACCGAAAAGAAAACTGTACATACCTTGCATATTCTTTCTTCTTTCTTCTGTTCACTTCGATTGGCCAATCTTACACTACTTAACTCTAGCAATTAACTCGAAAAGCACGATCGTATTCACTCTAAAATATATTAAAGGATAATACGTCTCGTGCGGGATTCGAGTCAATTTGAGCAATATAACCCGAAGCCAAAAGAAAGTCGCATCGATACATCGACACACGAGGGAGGGTCGTGCGGCAATTATTGCATGTTTATGATTGTAATAATCTCTCGGATACAGCGAAAGTAATTACAACGACAGCGACGCAACTTTTGGCTCCAACGCGCCTTAAACTATAACCCGGCCGAATCGAAACACCCCCAAAAACCAACGCCTTTAAAGCCAGCGCGAGCGCTTCGATCGACTCGGTTTTATTTATCGATAAAGGCCAAACACTATCGGACACACCCTTTAAAACATCGGTATTAATATCGCGATGTAATTAAAAACGTCAATTCGGATGTTTTACTGCAATGTTGGTAATAAAATGGGAGTGGGATACGTAGGGTCCGATGGCGGCGGTGGAAAATTAAAGTGCGCCAAAATTCCAACGAATGCGGACACGGCGCCTTAGGCCTTTAGGCGTCGTGGTGAATGCGGAGGAATGGTGAGGCACCTTAATCGGGGCCCCTTCTACCGCCGCCCCTGTATACATTGTGCGCGCGATGCCAACATTCGAGTTCTGGACATTTGAAAATAGAATTTTCTCCGTCATTTTGAAAAAAGTGGTTAGGCTCACCGATCGTCTTTTGTTACGCTAACAGACCGAAAGCAGGTTCAGGAAATTGACCATAGTCGCAGACCAGAGAGGTTCGCTTACCTAAAATCAGTCTTTTGGACTAGAAAACTAAACAGTTATATAAAAAAAAATCGGTGAGCGATTACCCACATTGAAACTATAGGTCTGAGATTCAAATGAGATATAGAACTGGAATCTTTAGCATAGGACTGCATACGCACCACACAACCGAGTGACGTCAGATAGTGCGTGATACTGAAGGGTGCTTAATTAACACAATAATAACTTTTATAAAATTTTTAACAATTTATTTTTTTATAATTTTTTTAATGTCTCACCTGATTTCATCTGCGACATTGTACAACCACATATATAAATTATTCGGAACGATAAAAATAAGTCATCATTAAAAATAGAGTAGATTAAATCTTTTAAAAAATATTTAAATAGAAAAAAACTTGTATAACATTGCATCTAGTATTAAAATTAGTCTTGCTTAAAATTTTAAAGTTTATTGTACATATTTACAGAAACTGTATTTAACAGTAACAATGATCTATCGTCAGGTATAGGTTCTATCACATTGTCTTTAACACTTCGACCGTTGCAAAATCGACCTAAACACAATTGCGTAGAGTTCATATTCGGTGAAGCCCGACACTGGTCCCAACTGAGCGACTTATAGTTAAACTAAATTACATTTAACTAGTAATTGACTCTAGTATACAATATCGCAATTTGAACGCAGTTGTTTCACAACCTTATATAAATATTGCCACAGTTTTTGTTATAAGTCGAAACCATTGCAGAAATAATAGATTTAAAGTACGATAGACACTTGGTGGAGCGTATCCAAACGTACGCACACTTTAATGGATACAAAGTCGTGAATTTTATCGCTATAATATGCGTAGGTACTACATATATAAAAAGTAACGCGCTCCGCCATGTATGTATCGTACGTAACTACTCGGTTTTAGAATCAAATAACTTGACTTCAAGCCACGCCTGTCGTACTGAAAGGCACAATATATTTTAAGACACAAACAATGAGTTTTATTTATATTAGCCCTGTGAAAAAGGAATATTTCTGTACACGCTATATTTTTCAACAGTCAAACCACTTGGAAGTCTACAATTTATACTAGTTTCGGGAAAATGTTTACCATGCAAGATTTGCATGGGTGTCTACCTTAAAATTGATTTCGGGATGTGAAACACAACTGTACTTTAAAGAGTACAAGTCTTTTTGACCAAAGTATTAAGATATGTCATTTCTCGGGGCGTGAATAATTGCCAACACGTGCCAAAAAACTTAATTTCGCATTTAAATATATGTTTTCGACTTTACATGCCTTTTGTAATTCTGTCAGAGCCGAACAATATTAACGACGACTTTGCATGGCTAATTTTGACATTCATGACAACTCAATTTAAAAAAATAACGTCTTAAATCTGATTTACGCATTGCGAAATGTATTTTAAGTAGGATTCAATTTCATATAGCTAAATGTTAGCCATGAAAATGCAGTTACAATTTTGTCAAATGTTCTAGCTCTCTAATAATTTGTACAACTATTTTTACAACAAAAACAAACCTCTGTAAACATTTGCAGAGTCTTGATGGTTAACTAAGTACTCGAGTTAAGCCTCCTTTACAACCTCCTTGTTGCATTCAGAATCGCGGAGACACTGGCCATATAAAAACTAAATAAAAAAGTAGAATAACAAACACAACGGTAGAACACTTAAAGAAGAATCACTCACACATCTGAAACACGTTCCAATTCCAAATGAACAAATGCAAACTTTTTTTAAATAGTTTTTAGCCAGTGATTAAAAACTGTCAATGACTGCAAGAATGCAAATCATTTTCGTTCTAGATATTTTAAATAAAAAACTGGCCAGCATCCCCGCTAAAATAAAAAAAATAACGGATAAATTCACTTTGTGACCACGATCCGTAATAATACTGAATTCAACAGTCGTTTTCGAATTTAAGTACAATCTTGTTAAGGCACTACACGCATCGTTAGATGGATGCTTGTTACTTAACACTTACATTAATTTATTGTTATGTGTTCAATTTGACTAAAAAAAATTGAACGTGCTACGACTCGACCACTATAAGTGCAACCTTATGTCTAAAGGTTGTAATATACTCATTTCCATACCTCCATTCGCATACCTTTGCCATAATGTTGCGATAATTAAAAAAAAGTTGTGATCAAGTCGTAGTCATATTAGCAACTACTCGCGTAGCAAAACACACAACATGCCTTCATACTGGATGGATCACAACAAAGTAAGACGAACACAGGTGCACACTGGATAAGTACAGGTATCAATATTGCTAACCTTTTGCATGAATTCTAATACACATTTTCAATGCATATTTAATAAGGAAAAAAATGTTACATTCTTATAACAGGTCATTTAAATGCCACTTTACACGACCCCTGTGACGTTCTTTTCAAAATACAACAATATAAAAAAAATATTTTTAATAAAAATGTATACTAATATTCATGCAATGACGGTTATACCCTAACGAATTCATCAGATCTCGACTAAACTAACTACAGTATCAAAAATATATATTAAGATTTATGATTAAAAATATTTATAACTTTAGAATTACTTTGAGTAAACAGAGATCACCCACGCAAGCGGAGAACGTCCGAAGTCACTACAGCAGCACCAACACTAGCACCAATAGGAAAATAACTGTCAATGACGTCATCACTGAAGCCTGCTTCTGATTGGTCAGTGACATGTCTTTTAATTTTCATGGGCTGTCAGTGGTGCCGTCAAAACATCGAGTTTCCACATTTAAACGTAACTTTAAAACACTGGAACGGGAAAGGGAATGGTTTGAAAATGGAATTCGTTGCGTTCAGAATTCGTTGTACTTATAAACTATACAGACGATGGCACTTTTATTAATGGCCTGCAACTTAATGAGTAAAATGCATTAGAACAAAAACTTACAATAACGGAATATTATAAACATAATGTACATAATCGTCGTACTTAATAGGTATTGCTAAGCCTTGCGTCTCGTTGATTTGGTAAACCGAGTCACGTTCCGTTGTTCCGTACAATATTTGTTCGCGTCCGCCAGTTTGCTAGTTGCATCTGTATTCCTCCATCAACTATTTATGATAATGACTCCACGGGCTTCGTTTGATTTAAGAGGATTCGACCTGGATATACCTCTTCAAGAAGTTTATTTAACTTGCGAAATTGTTTACGTCAAATCGTGCATCTTAAACAATGTCGGTTCCTGTTACAGCTATATGAATATGCTTGATAGCGACAGCTGCGTCGTTTAACTTAAGTAATTGATTCATTTAAACAGCTTTGGCTGATTTATGAACCGCTGTTGTCGTGACCGACTGATTATTTATATCTTTATTAAGTTCAACGCTCATAATACCGCGAATTCATCGAAATACTTTTCTCTAACTGTTTGTATACTCGCTCGGAATAGGAAAACTTTGGTCGTATAGAGACACTTGAGCGCCAACGAATCGTTATCACGACACTTTATTGGACAATAAAATTAAGGATAATCGTGACTTTTACGAAGTCAAGTGCCGGTGTACCGTTACAACAAAACAAGCAAAAGGAAAGAAAGAGGCGTGCAGAATTAAGTCATAATTTAAGGACGTTGGGCAACGCTTATCGGTTCCTCCTACGGTCCGGTGTCTTGCGACACTCGTTGGCCACACAAAAAACACAATAAAACATGAAAAATAACACCATTATTATTTCTCAATTCGCTGAGGTTTTAAGCCGAATAACCGTCGGAAACAATTGTAGCGCGGGCCACACGGTCGCGGTTTTTTTTTTTAAATTAAGTTGGCGCGTAGGCGACGCCCGAGCCGCCGTGGGCGGGCGGAAGTGAGAGCGGACTCGCGTCCTTCTCTAACAAACACAAACACTGGTAAGTAGAAACGGAATAGGTGACAGAGTAATTCCGCAATGTCAGAGATTGGAACAAGGCTCTTCAGTTTATGACCACTTTCGGTTCTGTGACGTAAGCAGAATTCTTAGCCACATACGCGTCTCCATTGATACGAGCGCAATCGATTCGTATATTTATTGCCGAATTAAAACGAGTCATGTAGCCGAACGTATTGAAATTCCATAAACATCGGGTATAATTGCTTCGATGAGCCCGATATTCATTATGATGCAATCAAATGAATGTATTTATGAGTTATATCAATCAGATTGGAGTCATTGCTACTGTGCGCAATTAAAAAGCAATATTCTTTTTACCAGTACTAATTTCAAAGCCATCAATTCAGTACTTAATCAATCACTCATCTTATAAGATTGTATCAAGTCTATTTTTGCGCTTTTGGCAAATCTAGTGAAATGCTGGGCGCTGATTGGCCGTTACGGTTTAGAGTTCGCCGCGGTAGGGACTATAAAACCGGCCTATAACTGTCGCCGCTTTTGTACTAAATATCAGGGCGAAGCGAACAGGATTCATCGCAGATCATAGCGTGATAACAAGCCATAAGCACCGCGATCAGGGAAATATACTTCATTGAACTTCCTGATTACAATCGAGTGATAAGAAGCGTGACGTGTGAGCACACGTAACTGTATTTTACTGGTATTTTTACGATAAGTCTTATATTTTAACTAAACATCGGAGGTGAAGTATGTATCTCTTAGTTCCAATCGGCTTGTCTAATAGAAATGAGGACACCAAAACATATATACACATACATACAAACATATATACATTTATTACGATTTATGGGCAATGATAAATCAATGATGAGAAATGAATGTGATGAAACTCTTAAATCTTTATTCGAGTTCTATCGTAAACCCACATTTTATAATGTACACAAAATTTTAAGCACCAAAGGTTAATTAAACGATATAATAAAGTACTTACCAGCCGTAAAGAAATGCAGGCAATAAAAACCGAATTAAAATGTTAATTCGCGTTAAATTACGTATTTAGCAAGATTACAAAATCGTTATGAAAGTTCGCAGCTTTTGCATCGTTATGCTATATCCTAAATTGGAAAGTACATTCTGAAATTCGAATGTAGCAGTCAGATAACGATCTTTTAAATCCAGGCCGACCATTCGGACAATACAGGTAATTTATTCATACAGTTCCTGGGATCGGATTTGCGACCTTCCGAGGTTTTCTAGTGAAAACAAACTGGTTCTGCTGATACAGTTTTTTCGCTTGACTTGATAGTTAATGACAGTAATTTGGATAACTGGAGCAAGTCTGTAACGAGGTGGCCACTACTTTAACCCGGGTAGTCAGGCTGGTAAAATCTATCTCTTTAAGCTCGAGTTTTAAATTAACTGAGGTGTAAGTATGAGCACTAATTGTGAACTTCTTACTTTGTGTGCGTTAAGAATTTTGTCGCAGTGTTTCTACCACTAAACTAGCTGCGTTTCTAACTTCCATAGAAACTTTCGTTTCATTTCGTTTAGGATACATTTAAAAAAATCCTGCATATTGCACACTGCATTATATGTATAAGGAACTTCTGTGCTAAATTTCTAGACCTACCAGATTAGACTCCGTAATGTCAAGATTTTTATTGAGTAGATATTCCTTTGTGGAGATTTAAATGTTCTTTGCTTATAGTTATATCCCTATTTCGGAGTACAGTTACCTAAGAATTGCGATAGCCATGTTATTTTGTATGAGAAAGGCCTCTGACTCATTCTACTACGACGTCTACGACGCATCTATCATATAACTTTCTGGAATATTCCTCAACGATCAGCGACAGTTTTAAATAAACCAGTAAATAAACGAGTATAATGTATTCCGCACGCGTCTTGCTAACTCGCATCCTATTCAGCTCTGAAAACAAATCCTTTGTGCGCTCGCGCCGATCCATCACAGCTTTTTCTATTGACGAGCTTGCACAAACAAAGCTTTCAAATGCTAATCTTTAGTACGTGCGGAGGATTAGTTCCGGACATTTTGGACGTGGGAATATTTCTGGGCACGTAGTGGACATTATTGTGTTTAGTGTAACCGAAACGAGGCATTTGTCATTTAGAGTGCTCGTGGGATTTCGGTGCCTTCAGTTCGGCCACACACAAAGGTTGAGCTTTGAATATTTTCACAGGATATCTAATCCTCCATAACTATCCTCAGTAGTTATCTTATTACCCTCAAAACCCTTGCCTTTTGGTTAAAGGGACTATAAGAATCGAACTGATCTTACAAACGTATCTTACCTTCGTATTGTCATATTTTTGTATTTGCCAATATGACGAAAGTTGTAATAATTTCGTTAAAATATCTGATTTTACAGTTAATTCTTTACATGAATCGTACAGCTGGATCAGTAAAGAATATTGCACCAGAGTTCTATATTAACGTAAGACAGCCCTGAGAGATAGTTTAGAAAATCCATTCCCTAGGGGAGATGAAGGATAGAAAATCCTATCATGCTACAAAAGACATAGGCGTGGATTAAAAAAGTATGTCCGTTACATTTCCGAATTAAATTGCGAAATTACATGCGAACATAGCTGGTAACGAACGAAGTGTCAGTATTGCAAGAGACTTATTTTGATCAAAATTAAGGCATCAAATGTGAATGCTAGAAGACAAAGTATGATTGACAACTAAATTTAGTTTGTAGGTACATTACATACGAAAAATGTGGACGATATTGATTTGACAATGCAAAAACTAAAAACCTTATCGATTGGATTATCGTCCAGCCATAACCGTCCCCCCTAGCGCCTGAGCACGCGTCGATACCTGATCCTACGCATGATTTATGTATGACCAGCGCGGCTCATTTAACTACATGTATGCCGGAATTATTGTGTTGCACGCAGCGCGCGTATCGCGCAGGCGCGGGGAGAATGCAAAGAGCATGGAAGCTGCGCAGAATCAATAGATCGTACTCCCCTCGGAATCTTAAAGTATTTAAAGTATTTTGGAACTGGTGAAAGGATGGTCATTTGAGATGTTCGGATTGAGAGTTGCTGTCAATCTTTCTGATGTCAAACAATTAACGTTAAATGGAAATTAGAGTTCTCAATTGTTATTTAAATGTCTGATTCCTATATCAGGTCAGTAAGGAGCTCTGACTAAGAATCGAAAATTGTGATTAGCAAGCTTTCAAGATTCCTAAGCCAACCCGTTTTATAAACAATAAAACAATAAACAATATATAATGTCCGGAATGTCCCCCACCATCTATATGTGTCATGTCATGTGTCCTCTGTAGGTAATGTGTTTTTCTAGTGTGCAAATTTTTTTTTTATTATAGCTAGAACAATATATACTCTGTGAACTTTCACTAGGTACCCATTACGATGCCAAGGATACCAACGGTTAGGTTACAGTGTCTGTGATAGACGGCCGCACGCACGGACGGATGGACGGACGGATATCGTAGCCTAGTAGGGTAATGATGGCACCTTTTGGGTACGGGAACCTACTTACACGATAGTGAAGACTAAGTTTTAGGGCTTATCCCAGACGACAGACTAACGCATTGAGTTTCACTCTTTCACACATTATGTACTTAGTATGTATGTATGTATAGATATCGATAAGGCTATACACACCAAAACTAGGTAATACTGATCTGTATCATTCAAATATATAATGTTTAAGTGAAGATGACTCTATACACAAAGCGATACGATCTATAGTCTCTTGGCTTATCACGTTCTGAGCGGAGAACACACACTGGTGTGTTGCAGTCCCGGAAATGCCGCAAATAGACTTTCCCGGCCTTTTCCGAACTGCCCTAGTGTCTTACATTTCTGGCGCGTTGTTTTGTTGTGTAAGCCATTATTTTTCTAGCTTCTTCCAAAATAACACATTTGTAAATATGTTAACTGCATTGAAATAGAAGTTACGTGAAATCTGTCATGTAGTAATTGAGAAGGCATCAAGAATATATAAATGAAGCTAAACGTGCTAATGCTGCAAGAAATAAACGCATATTCGCAGACGAAGATTCAAATCTAAAGATTGTTGTACACTTGCTGAATGTCCGCTCATCCGTTAGCCATTGTAGTGTACAAACAGCACCGAAAAGCGTACGGCGTTCCCACGTAGCTGTCACCGCCAGCTATCGCCGCATCTACTCCAGTGGACAATCGGCCTAACAAAGCCTCGGACCCAATCATTTCCCACGCGCTAACGGTAGAGCCTCCACGCTAGTTTGAATTTATAGACCCGAGAACATCGCGGCACAGACCATCCAACGCTCCTTTAATAGCTACGCTCCTACCGACCACGGCGATATCCCTTTAAGAGACGTCGATGGACAATAAAGTGGTGTTATGATAGTAATGGGGCCGCCAAAGCGCATCGCGATGCCGATACAAAAGGATGACCGATAAGTTTGGTTTATTTCTTTCGTTGTTTGTTGAACAATGTTCGGATTCATGTCACTTCGAATGAACTGTGACCTTACAATGAATCATAACTTTACTGGGAGTTTATGAAGAGTAAAATATTTTAATTAGGCTGACATAAAAGTCTAATTATAGCAAAATGAGCTAATAAAACTGACAACTTATGTAATAAAACATTGGTGACATCGTATAGAAAACAGATGTTTTTAGCCGTTGCTAATAGCGCTTTAAACACCGAAATCTATCATCCAAAATAGCCAATACTCGGTTTTAAATGGAACCGGTGATAGCGGAGGAATCTTCCGCCTGCATCAATCGGTTGCAACATGGTCATATGTGTAACACAATCTCCGAAGTCGGCCGGTGACGCGGCGAGCGGTTTTACTCTATTCTGGGCGCGCGCGCGCCTAATTTTAACCATCTGCGTTCTGCGTCTCCCAGTCTAGTTTTAGGAAGTGGGCCGGCGTATTCGGCGAATCAAACCCGCAGTTTTATTACCGCCTATATTAAGACGCAAAAAACTAACACTAGAATTGAATAATTCAAATTGAAATGTATAATTGGACCGAGATTCAATGACGCAATCATCAACTGCCAATCAAAAGATCTATCGCAGATGTTTGTTAAGTGCGCAACTGGAAATATAATCGCGGGCCAATTATCGAAATGACATAGACGTCGGCCATATCCAGCGGACGGCACACTCCAGACTAAATCTATAATGGATGAGGCGCGTCCCGAGCGAGTCCGGTAAACGAGATCGCAAGCGCATACATAACTAAACAACCTGGACGATCCGACCGCTTATTCATTAATCTAATGGGATTAGAAGGCGACGGCATCGGGCACCCGGACCGCGTCCTCGCCGGTTCGGAGACCACGAATAAATTTCAATTAGATTCGGCACTTCGCGGAAGGGAGATTCCTCGGGATAGCGTCGCACCTCACCGCCCGCCGTCTGCATACAAAGGAGTCTCCCCGTTGCAAATCATTAGAATTGCGGTAAGTGAGATGTGAGGGGAATCCTGCGTATGATGCGGCGCGCAGATAATGATGTCGGGCTAGATCCGCGCCCGCTCGGCCGGCTAATGCGCGCGCCTCTCGCGATGTCGGCGCAGATGCATACGAATGCGGGATGTGTCAAATTGTCAAGAGCATGAAGCACAATGTAGCATAATTTCTTACTGGATTTGCGCCCCCCGCCGATGCCGATCGAACGCCAATTTGTAAGCGCGGACATAAAGCGTAGTGTAACGAAGCCCCTAAACAACGAAATAAGCGACGCATCAGCGAAATATCTCAGCGGTGACATGCCGCCGGACTTTGCAGTCGCCGACGTAACGAGGGAAGCCGGTGCGCCCATTGTATTTATGCCTTAAACACAATTTATTTATTCGGCAAACATTACGGAGACACAAAATCTTGTCCATAAATACATGTGAAAGCACATATCAAGTATCGGAATGCAAACGGCAAGGCTCGTGTCTGAATTATGCAACAGCGGCTGCGCGGCCGCTGTAATAGTGCACGGAGTGCGCACCGACGCCTAAAATAATACGCCAGGACGCCACGCACCGGAACGCCCATACAATTTTAACGATTAATAAAAACATCTGCGCCAAATATTGAGCGCTGGAATTCTAAATGTGGCACTAAACATACATACGATTTCAAACCGAAACGCTAAGCGAAAGATTGCAAAGACCGATCGCAATTTCAATACCGCGGTGCGTAAGTATCCCAGCATTCCCAGCGACACGCTCGATCGCTCGATGGTTATATTCGATTGGGGTCCTATCACAACGTGGCCGTATCGTCCTACGGCCGCATGCTCGGTTAATGCGCTGATCCATTACCTAAATGACGGCGCGAATCGAATTTACGACGGCCATTGCTCTCGCGGAAATTTCACCAAATTGACTCCTCGAGGAATCTCTTCATTTGTCCACCGGCGACACGGCGAGGCATCTCGCGGATTAACGGTGACCATCGATCTCTCGCGGGTGGTCGGCGGGATGTTAATTACAGGGAAGAACCGATCATTTAATACGAATTTTGCAAACATTAAATAATTACGAAAAAATCGAAGCAACGGTGCGTTCACGCGTGGAATAATAAATTAATGATCGCACCAGACCCGGCGGGATGCGTCGCACTAAGAATCCTCACGAATTTCCAATAATACAAGGTAAAAAAAACAAGTGAAAGTCCGGTAAATGTAATAAATGCTTATAATGAAAGGTAATATGATACTAGCACAATCAAAACAAACTAAAACGGGGATTAGAAAACGAGGAAAGAAATAAGAGTAGAACAATAGCTTTAGAACAACGTTCATTAAGAGCTGACCGAGGAGCGGCGAAGAAAGCCGACTCAACAATCCTAATCCTTAAACCACACGCGGTGACGATTACAACGCACCTATTAGTCAAATTAGCTTTATTGTTAGTTGCGCGGCGATCGGCTTACAGGCCGACAATTATGTACGAACATTAGAGCACAATGCGATGAGTCAGCAAATCGTCCCGGCGTTTATCAAAACAATGGTATTGATAAGTTAATAAAGGAGGCGCGAGACGACTAACGAGCGATTGCACCGTCGGGATAGACACGCGTCGCGCGGAATACGTTATAGGCGACGTGAGTCAGCCGCGGACTCGCTTCTCTAAAAAAGAGGAGGAATTTATGACTCGTGTCGACCGCTACTGTGACGACAGTCGTTTTTTGATCGAGAAGCGCTCTGAAATAGAAGCAAAGAATTCACCGCAGATTCCTCACCGGACTACACCGAAAGCGAAATCTCGAGTGGCCCGCCATTACGAAACCGACGCTCGATTAGGGATACGCGGGGGCACTGACCGACTTCTGCACACACCGCTAATTCATGCGCCAGAGCATCTGCATCCTACGACCGTAATATCGCGGCCATTTCACGTGCACGAAACAGACAACGCGCCCTCGGAACCGCATGCTGCGAATACGCAAAGCGTCATATTTACGAGCGCGGTCACCGATGGCAGGTGAAATTGTACCTAGACGTCCAAGTAGACGCGGCCTTTGAATATAAAGAATATATCAAACAAGAACACGCTGGCCACATTCACCGGAGTCACGAATTAAGATGTACAACGAATAGAACACAAAAACGGCGGATAAAGATCTAAAGAGCGGCCATCCCGGGCAGTTATCGCTTGGAATCGTAATTACCGCGTGAATATTTCAATCGAATCTGCTTATCGACGCCGCATGAACAATAATGATCGATATCGTCGCGGACGTATTATTTCCGTACGTCAAACGAGGATGAGGGACCTACCGGGAGACGAGAGATTTTTATCGATGCGAACGCGAAACGAGTGAATCGACGTAATCGATTTCAACATATCAGAGCTGACAAGCGATATTCGAGGTCGGGGTGAAGACGCAGTGGGCGCCGGATGGGTTCGAAATTAAAACGGTATGCAAATGGGGAGCGGGAATTAATCGTTCGCTGCAATCGATGCGACGGCAGCGAGAGCGGCTACTGAGTACAAATCGATGAATAAATAGTGTCCGATTAGCAACACAAGGTGTGTTCGGCGTTAATGGATGAATCGAGCGCTGAATGGCGCTACTACGCCGTATTTGGTGGGTGTTTGATCAACTACGCGTTTCATTGATTAACCGTTCACGGCACATAATGAAAACAGTTAAATTAACGATGATCGTGGCAATATTGAATCGAGGGGTTTATAATTTGGACGGAGTCGGCACGAAATGTGAAAGCTACCGGGTTACACGGATTGCTTGCCCTAGCGGACGGGTCAAGTTTGACAGGGGAATTTATAAGAATCACTCTCGGTGTCCGAAAGTAATTTTCAATTAAGTTTCTTGATAATCCGGATCACGGCGAGGGACCGGCGGCGACAGCGCGCTCCCTTGATAATTGGAAACTGTCTCTAGTTACGGACACCGAGTAAGAGCGGTGTCGAGAATTTGTCCTGTCTCCGAGTAAATAAAAAGAACTTTGAAGCGTCCTTTTATCGTTTGTGTGCTGACATAACACATACATCATTTCTAGAGCATCACTTCCTCCAATTTCGAGGATAATCGCAATTATTAAACCTTGTTTCGAAGGTTTTTTTGGACTGACAATAAATGAAAGGCCGATTCATCGATTATAATGAATCGGTAGTGGCGCACCACCGCTCCCATTTCCGATTCGAGGCGTCACACAAACCGTAAAACCGGTCCCGAGCGTTAATTATAATCGGATTTAGAATCTGATTATTTTACTACTGAATATTGCTCTATGCGTTTCGACACCGTTCATCAATTTCGTTGATAGGATTTTTAGGATGATTAATTCAATGAGCGATGCGAGATCTATTACAGCGTCTAATCGTCTCGCGCGAGCTTAAAATGAGCGTTGAACTCGATATATTTATTACCGTTCTCGTTATTGAAATTGTTGTTTTTTTTTGGCAGGATTGAAATCCATCAAGTTATTCCTTACGATTGGCGGGTTTGGCAGCGTCACGATCGGTCCTTTGCCGTAAAACATTTTTCAACAGAAGCGAGAAAGCGTGGCAGCTCATAACTCATTTTACACGTCCGCGACGCCCGTATCTCGCGATCGGTTGCGACCTGTCAATTACCATCCGCAATCACTTACACCACCCCGCCGACAGATTCGTCGAATGCCATTGCATCACCGCACATAGCAATCGAGACGCGAACCCTCGTAAATCAAACTTTTCATTAATTATTTACAAATATACTATCAAAAATTCACTAATCTAATATTCAAACTAGTCTAGAACGTGACTATGACGATGACCGGCGGACCGCCAGTCGATTCGCTAAACTGGGCTTAACAAGAGTGCCATCTGAACTACCGTTGAGGATGATGTGACATGTGAGGGTGTGATAGATGGGCGTGGGAGTATGGCTGACCGAGGGAACCTATAGGGAGCGGCGACGGACAGGGCTGGTGGTGGTACTGCTGTAGCGGCGACGGGGCGAGCCCCGGGTGGTGCTCTATAGGGTACTGAATGGGCGACGGGTACGTCAGTTGCCTCACCTTCATGTCCTCGTTATCTACGTTATAGGTGAGCTCGGTCTCCTCGAAGCCGGTGGCCGCCATTCGCTGCTCGCTGGTAGTGGGCGGGTCGGGCGAGTTGAGGCACGTCTGTATCAAACGCTTGCCCGAGTCCGAGGTGATCATGGGCTGGAGCTTCCGCGTCGCGAACGTGTATACGTGCCCGGTCTCAGAGGCCACTAGTAGCATCACTTGTGTGCCCGTTAGGGTTGACAGCTCGTACGCCTGTGAATGAGAAAAGGTATTGTTATTTACTAAATTAATACAAAAACCCCTTTCCTTCCCATGCCCCGCAATGCTACCCGTAATTTGTACCAGTTTTGCAAAGCGGTTTAAAAGAACATTAAAAACGTATCACCAGTCGCTGTAGATACTTCACGAAGCAGGTTTCAGTGGTAAAAAACGTAAGTTAATATTTTGAAATTCAATTTATCATCGAGTAGGTAGGTACTTCGCGAACATCACAGTGCCAGATACGAGAAAGAATTGATACACACGTTGGTTAAATAAAATTTATCTCTTCAACCTGCGAATCTACATGATTCCATCGTAAAACAAAACTTTCTTCCCGCCCACGTGCGATTACACGTCTGACTCTCGTTCGATCGGTCGGCGTCATAAAGCTTAAAGCGAGGTCCTAGGATTCTTTCACTCAATAAAACCTTTATAGCTGCCAGCAACACCCAGTAGTTACCCTTAAATTTTCTGTAACCCTTCACCTCTCCCACGCGGCTAATTCGTAAGCAAACCTCTACTTTCGGGAGCATATCACTATCTCACGGCACTCTTTGTGTGTACCGGAGGAATTATCACACCCACTGGCGCCCGAACGCCTACACCGCCTACTAAAACTAACACAACTCCATTCACCACGTTCGAAATTGAGTCCTAACGTTCAAGTTTTAAGAGTACCGGAACAGCAAATTGATAAAGAGCAATTTGACATGGACAATTGACAAAACTACGGTAGCTCGACCTTTGATGTTCAAATTGATGTAAACCAGAATGCAAACCTTAGTGCGTGGGTAATACAGGTCTATGCGACCGTGTTTGTTGATTTCTGAACGCAAAGTTATGTTGGTACGAATTTGCTTTTCGATTATGTAATGAGTGTACGGAGCGTTCGCCCACTAGTGATAGCGATCTTTGGTAACCATTCTACTTTGGTCTGGTCTACAAACTGAATTCATTGTTTCTGGGTTCAAGTATGATGGTTCATATTTTGTGTTTTTAATAATCTTGAAATATGTGTCAATGGACAATTCAGGTTTAAGATCTACTGGACAATGGATCGAGTATATGCTACCTACGTTGTGCGAGGTGTTTCGTTTCCTAAACTGCTAGTTTGTACCTCTTAACTTAACCTACGATAACAAAAAGAGAAAAATATTTATAATTTTCTTTCGTCTATTAATTCAGTACCTGTCGTTGTAAAATATATACGTAAGAATGTAGTAATGTCTTAAATAAATAGTAATGATCGTATAATCTAAGAATAATTTTGATGCCATAAAAAGATAATTTAACTACAACGCGTATGAATAGATGGAGCGGGAAATGCCAAATGAGAAATTTTTGGCATACTAAAGCGCATCAAGGTCCAAGATCACAGGTCAATCAAATATCAAATTTGATGTGAATGCGACACAACATCTGATCAAATTTGAGATATTTCCGTCAATCAAAATAGACTTCCGTTCTAAATATATATATATATATATATATATATATTTCGAGACAGCAAATAATTTTTCATCACACTTGCTCGTAAAGGGTGTTATAAACACGCGGGCTTATAGAGAATTAAGAGTTTAGTTTTTAAATATAGAACCTACTCGTACGTCATTTCAGACTACGGAGGTTTCAAATCAGCCAAGGTTTTATTTCCCATCTTCAAAACTTGGCTGCAAACCCAATTTTACTGTATATAAAACTTATATGGCATATTTTACTATTATTTTAGTGATTTTTGCAATTAATTTAATGCAATTATTTTAATTTAGTTGAAAATTTTATTTTTAAAAACGGTCCAATCTGGCAGTACCTTTTGCCTGTCAAGTTTGAAAATAAACGCAGATCTTAGCATTATCTGTGGAAGTATTTATTTATTATTATTATTAATTTGATTTGTGCCTTATTTTTTTCCTCGCAAATGTGATGAAAAACATAGTGTGTATCACAGACAGTAAGATGATCACAAACTCGAGTCATTAAAAGCCCTCCGCCTACGGAGTCTCCTAATAACGAGAGTATTCTTGTTAGTAATCCTCTTCTTACTACCCTCGGTGCACAATGTACCTACTATGATTGAAAAGGAAAGAAACGAAATACAGAAACAAATCGTATCTCTGAGTAATGTCATTTTTGATTTAGTAACAGCCATTAAATTAGAAATACATTCACAAGGAAACTATCGCACTGATTCACTTACATAAAACTTACCTATAACGTCCAACCGCTGAAATCCCTTACCATAAAAGGAATCACAAAGCGTTATTATTATTTTGCAATTGCTAATTTTACAATTACAACAATATGATTATTAAAGGCGTGCAACTTGAGCGATGGCAGGAGTGACTCACTCCGTAATTTCGCCGCGCACCTACTAGTAGAGTCGGCATCAAAAGTAGCTGGACACTTTAGTACTACGCCACGATACAAATGTGTTCAGCAACTTTTGAGGCCGACTGTACCAAATGTTGCCCCCACGGAGGGGCTTAGCCAGCGATCAGAAAGAGCACGCGTTATGTGATAAAGAGACGGTCGGATCCGGTGCGTTCCGTCCGATGGTCAGACCCGGACGTCAGTTTTGTTAGAGAGAGAAACTTTAGTACGAATTCATTGCGTAGTAACTAGTACAGTTCAAAAGCGATAGACCACTTTCTTGTCAACTTTACGACAAAATTCGACTATACATTTGCTCCCTTCTGTCCCTGACGCAAATCCCGACTTTCTATTAAATTGTACGCCATCTCCATCTCATCCCGCAATTTGTCCCTGCGAGTTTATACGTAACAAGGCGAGAACACCTGATAAAATCCGCGAATCCTCTTCCACCCAAACCATCCTCAATGATTAATGCATCATATAATTAACTATATTCTACTCCCAAAGTTCACAAAACAACTAATAACCCTGCTCGACAAATATGAGTTTTGATGACTGGTATTTAAAGGTCACAGTGGCTGCACTGTGCTTGTCGGCAGATTTTCGGATTGGCCAACAAATTGACAATTACAAATGCACTTTTAATGAGCAAGTTGTGAATGATAAACGAGGAAGCGGGCGGAATGCCTGATTCTGTACACACGACCCCATTTTCGAAAAAAAGATATACATCAGAAACAATGCATTATTGAATTTTTCAGTTTGGATACCTGTTTTTTGTTGAACAGTTCTTCAGAATTAAGTAAACGTTAAGTAGTCTATATTTGAACACCCTTGACCAATTCCCAATCAATATGACACAACACAATACGATACAACTACATGCTCTGTAATGCACACCTAAAAATACAAAATAAAGGAATACAGAACATAAAACCAATTACAAAGATATTATGAGCAGAAAGAGTTACCAACCAGCGGTCTTATAATATGCAAGTAGATTAAATGAAAAAATTACTAAAAGCGTGTACGTACATAATATGAAAATTAAAAAAAAATAGGAGCAGTAAAATTTTATAAATAAATAAATATAACTACAATTGCAAAATAAGTTAAGAAAATGACCTATGATGCTTTAAGTGTAGGAAAAATCAGGAATGATAAAGACACTTTATTTCGGAGAATCGATTCGAGTTTATCGCGAGGCAACATCAAACTTTATACAGTTATAAATGACTCTGTCGAAGTTAAACCAATAATAGGATTAAACATGATTAGCTCGGTTAACCTTCGTTTGACTCCACCATTGACCCGCGGTAGGGTTGCCACGAAAAGAAAGAGGGATTAAGAAAAACTACAGAAACCTAACAAAATAAAGAAAAATAATATAAATAAATGACTTGTATTGTTATCTAAGCGCAAACGCAGAAGTCACATATTAATTTAAAGAAATTTAAAAAAAAACAAAATGATTTTCAGATTGTTTCACACACTTGTCTTAACGCGCTCAAATATTCATGTAACAATAATTAAGTAACTTTCTATAATCTCATTACGAAGACATTAATATCCAGTAATACCCTCAGTGATGTAATAATCCGGTAAGCGAAAATCATATTTGCACTAGTAAAGATTGACGGTTCGGCGATTTATCTAAAGCGCAAAAAACACCGGATAAATGCTCCAGATACTGAGAAACTCGTTCGGTGCGCACGAGTCCACGCGGAAACACCCGACTGCTCTCGAAGCCGAAATTTCAAAAACAGAACGTCAATATGTAGCTGTCAAAATTAAGTGTCATTACGAACATGCGTGATTACTTTTACAGATTTAATTATCAACTTATGAATTAAGTAGCGCTTGTAAGAGGTTTATGTGTCAATATTAATACTCGAGTAAAAGGCAGGAAACTAAACGTAACTTTTGCAAGCAGGATACAAAAACAAACCGCACGGATTACTTGTATGTGATGATATCATCTATATTAAATCACTGTCTAGACTGGAATGCTTGTTTCATAATAGCAGTATTATCAAATTGCGGGTTACAAAGCTAAAATTCAACATGAAATTCAAATTGCCCACCACTGAGTGCCATTACTAGATCACCAACCCCATCAATAGTACATTGTGTATCTAGGGCGGTAAGTAAGGAATTACAAACGAGTGTTTGTTATAAGCCCGAGGTGAACCCGAGGGCTTTAATAACACGAGTTTGTAATTCCTTTACCGCCCGTGGCACACACAATGTTTTTCATCACACTTGTGAGGAAATCTTAATAATATAACCTTACTAATATGACAAGAAAATATTAAAACAGAACAGTTAAAACATGACATTAGTGACATATGCCCATAGACAATGCGAATGTCAAGTCACGTTCGGAAACCATAACGGTAAAGACCTAAAACGGCCATTTTAGTTGATTTTATATTTGCAAAATACTGAAATACACTATTTAAACATTTAATTATGTTACCGAAATATGTATTTGCAATAAAAGTTACCTTTAAATAAATATTTCAGTGATAAAAGTTAAAAAAGTAAGTTGGCGTTTCCTTTGAACATGACAAATAAGAATAAAACAGAACCAGCGTTTCAAATTTAAAAAGAAAACCATTACGCCCTAGGGCGTAATAGGTCATTTACGGACCGCAGAACCTACGTGTAATGACACCATTTTCGAGCAAGTGTGATGAAAAAAATCATAAGACTGACTCGAACGAAGCTATATAAATAATGATGACGTTTTTTGGAGAAGACCTATGTCTAGTGGACCTCTTTCGGCTTACGATAATAATATTTAAGTAGTAGCACATAAATAACCAAGGAAAATAAATAAAATAAAGCGCGCAAGCGCACTTGCGCATTCAGTTAATTTGGTTGAGAGACGATTAATTATATCATTAATAATTTTGTAGTTATTACTAAAATAACGCTATCATAGCAGCCCTGTCGCAGCGGCGCTTGCGCAGGCGATGAAACCGGCACTTTTTGCCGACCACGAGATCAGATACAGAATCCGATGGCACGATAACTAATAGCTCTATAAACAAGATGATCGGCTAGTTAGCGCTGGGAAACCATGCGACGGATGCATGAAATGCTTGCTGCATGGATGAGCTTGCTACAATTAACTGATGGCAAGCATTTTTGAAGCGAGTTAGGAGTTAGCAAAAAGTGTGTATAGAACGTGATATTGTTTACTATGAGGTATTAAGTATTTATAGTTGTCTAAGGCCAGACTTAATAACTGCACTTATGGGATAACGCACTCAAGCTTTTAGTATCGTCAAACTATTTACGTTAATCAATGAGCCATATAGTTAAGAACCAAGAAATGAATCTTATAAACTACCTGAATCAATAAGTCTAGCAGATATAAACATAACAAATAAAAAACTTAAGGACTTTTATTGACTGAACGAAAAAAATGAGAATTAACAAAGAAGATCCAAGACAACATTCTTAAAACAACAATGACCGAATAGCCAAGTTAATAACGAACCTCTTAAGACAACGTAATGCAAAATAGCGCAGTCATTTTAGCTTAACGGCAAAGATGAGACCAATATTGTTCGAGCTAAAATCTACTTTATATTGTGACCTCCGGGACGCCACGACAATAGACATTATCGATAAAGAGGTATCGTGAGAAACACCGAAAGAAACTAAATTGCGCTTCGTCAAAAAATAAAATATAAAAGTTGCAAGGAGAAATTTTAAACGGTTGACTGACAATGAAAAAGTTGAAAAACGTCCGTCAGAGCCTTCGCACATGAATTACCACTTATGATTTGCAAAAACTGTTGATCATACAAACATTTACGAACATAAATGACCTGGTGGGTTGTTTTTTAGTAACGGTCTTGACTACTCGTCGTTAGGGATGTTATTATGTACGTTAGTTAATAGCGTTTTTAGTTACATTCATGAATTTTTGTGGGAAATAAAAATAATGATTATCGATTGAAAATAACGATTATTGAAGCAATAGCCGCACCAAAATCAAAATCATAAATTATTCAATGTGAAAATAGAACAAGCTTATTTTAAAAATATACCAATTTAGAGTATTTTAAGAAGTCAGCAGTGGTGCATATGCGTTTAATCGCATCCATTATTTGCCAACGGTCAGCAACCCGCGCGACGAGCGATGGCGCCGGTGATGTACGCAGTCAAAAATTAATGGAAAACATTTGGGACAAGGCATTACGCGTCGTGACATTTCTGTCTGCGGCAAGTGCGACATGCGTCCTCGAAAAAACTAATTGCGACTACAATGAGCACAAAGCCACCGCTTTTCCCACGGCGCATCGCGCGTGCGTACCGATCATTGCGCGCGCGCTCCTCTTTTATTGCCAAAAATTAATGTCCGGTAAGCAGACCTTAATTACAACTCTGGCTTGTTAAACTCAGCCCGTCACACTAAAAGTCACCGTTCCGAGAATCCCAAACCAGAATACGCATAAACATAATAACCGACTAATAATAATACAATATTAAGAATACTACATGATTCCCGTATCGCCAGCGCCATCAGCTCTTTACGATCTTTTAATGTTATTGGTTAATACCGCGTTTTCACCGGTTTTTTTAACAACTTCATAGTAGCCATCATCATCAGGAGGCAGGTATTTTTTATCACATTTAGCGGGCTTCTGTAAATCACCATTAAAATTAACCGTATCAATGTTTTCCTTCACAGCGTTAACCGGCAGATGCGAGATGGTTAATGAAATGCAAATGCATATTTAAAACCGTAATTCTTAGTTTAACGAGGAGGATATTGTTGGTCATGTAGTTATGGAAGCTTACGAGGCAGCTCAGGGAACTGTGTCGAACATTACCCGCCACACATTAGTATCAAGAAGTTGTTAACATTCATTATAAACACGCTCCGACAAGAATATTAAAGTCGTTATTAAAAGATCTGCCGTGCGAGTAAATGTTTAATGTAACGAAAAAACAGGAGTACATGATAAATCATTAATGAGTCTTGGAAGATGGCTAGCGTACTCGTATTTGTGTTTGCTTGAAATGGAGGAGCAGAGGTACTGAATGTTGTCGTTTATATCATCAAGTCTGTGCACTATTTAGCTCGGATCCACTTTCACTATAGCCCGAGGTGTCAGTGGTGTTACCCTATTATCGCTTGGCGGCGAGACAGCGCAATTCCTATGGAAATGAGCTATGTGGACTCAGCTGGGTTATGGGACAGGTTACTGGTGACGGTACAAGGCTAAATGCCCACCATTAACATTTATTAGTTTTCAGGAAACACCGGTTGCAACAGTATGTGCGGTAAATTTAATATGATTCAATCGAGATGAAATTAAAGATAAATCGTTACCGCCATCATACATTACAATATATCTTCATTAACTATAACAGATGCAGCAACATGCATTATAAAATATAACAGCATTGGTTGTAACAACGTTTGTATTTAGCGTAGGTAATCTGTTTCTAAAATCTGAAGCGCGTTGAACTTTTAAGAGCACGTGGTGTATCGGATAAGGGAAGGAAACCCCAAAAACAGGTTATGAAAGGCCAGGTTGCCATATTTGTGGACTGCCGACTGGATTAGTCGTAAAAGGTTTAAACGGGCCGAGACCGTCTTTGCCTACCTGAGCGAGCCACGTGCCTTTATTTGTTTGCTACGTCACTGCCTCTTTATGGAGGATCCTTTTACGCTTTTGACAGTAAGGTCATCCAGTTCTTAAGAATGTTACATAACGTAACAGGCTTACGAGTACAGTTAAGTTGGGGATAGTTGTAGGTCATTTATACAATGTGTGGCCTGTAACCGGGGCGAATAATTAGAACAAAGATTGTACTCTTCAAACTGAACAACATTTGTTCAGTCACATTTAAAAATAACTTATGTTCTAATTTTTAGTACACTTTAAAGTTTATTTGAAGCCGCAATGTATTGCGATGTTTTTTATGTTTGTAGCGTGACAAGCGACGTCAATTAGACTGATGTTAACGTACATTGAAAATACTATTTAATAATGTATGAAAAAGATAAAACCTTAAGATTAAATAATTTTTAAAAGTTGTTGAACAAAAGTTTTATTGTTTGATTAGTAGAATCTACGTTTTAATTATTCGCCCCGGTTACAGGCCACACATTGTAGATATTTTGGTGAGTAACGCACCGAAATACCTAAATACTCGATTTGGAGATGATTTACGTAGTAATTAGTATTTACTATTTACATTATTTCGTATTTCGAGAAATTATTTTATTTGCCACCCAGAAAACTATAATTGCAACACACTTGTCGTATATTCAATTTGCAGAAATGTACAGCCCAATCTTCTTCTGGTTTCATTCGCGGTCCGAATCCTACGCGTCGAATTTGACTGACATTCAATTATTCGATTGACTTACAATTTGGCATGCACGCGTGCCTTAAATGATAACTGTCATGCCAAATAAAATGACATTTTTAAGAAAGAAGAATTCGTTAAAACTTAAATAAGCGATGAAAGCGTAAACGGTGTCAAAGCATAAACACGCATTGTGTTACCCACCTCAATTACTAGACAAACTACTAGATTTTATAAGTTAAGACGTTTTTTATGAGTACAATACGTATCAATAATAGTTATCTTTTAACACACATTTTTAATTTTTTACGCAACTTTGAATTAACAGCATTACCGTAAATCAAGAATGCTACACCAGAGGGGGTGGCCGATCCCTCGTGGCCATTAAAACGATTGCGATGTCCGAGTAATGATGGAAAAGTGAAAGTATCGAACAGGCTTCGTTATCTTACTACAGCCTGCGAAGCTACTACTTTAATTACGATTTTAACTGGCTACTTTAAAAAGAAAACCTCACGTCATTTCGCACTCAAACAGTCCTCATCTTCATTCTTTTGTCCCTTTATTCCCGAGGAATAAGGCGCATAATCCGTAGAATGGTGGTCTGTGGGAGGTAAACGTAAGATTGGCAAAGCGGCTTGTTTGTTTTGAGAGCTCGTCAGAAGCGAAAACTTGATTACGGGAAAAAAAGCAATGATTCAGTGCGAACCAGTCGCTTCCTCGGATAGCGGGACGCATGTAAATGGCTTTGTGCGATAAGCGTCGACACACGAGGGATTTTTTATTTTGTAATCGCTCTTTTTAATGTACAAGGAGTAACGTACGCAAGCTTAGGGCACGCTGGAATGCGAAAAATTACTAAGTGAAATCGAGCGAACCAAAAAACTGTCACAAAATCGCCTTGTGTGTAAACGCTCAGGTAAGACAAGGATGAATAATCTGATAATGGAGAACATGTCAGTAAAGATAAGTGTTAACAGAGTGTTTTCGCAAAGAGTGTTACATGTTGATGATAAACAGAATAAAGAATGAGCTTTGGAGACTGATGAATGCGTAGTTTGGAGTTTGACCGCTATTTGTTCAGTGTACGGTAATTAATAAAAAGCAATCACATAAATAGGCGCAAATATAAGTAATATAACAGCCATATTTCTCGGTTTGAAGTAACAACATAATTTAATAAACCAACGGTTTTGATGCTAAAGCACCAGTCACTAACCAATGGTTAATCAATTGAGAGTTAGCAGGTAATTATAAAGGATCGCGCCGAAGTGAATGTTGTTTTCGAAGTAAACGAGACTGAAATTGTCACGCGTCTAATGTTGCCACACTTACTTGTATATATCACTACACTTCTACGGATAGTAGAGCAATCAACGTAATTTGTGGAAGTTAGGTTAAGGATCACTGAAAAGCCTTTGAGACAATATAGCATCCAATTTTAAGGCGTCATTTGAACCAATTGTATTTAAATTTTATAGTCACCTTTAAAGAATATATGACACCTATTTTTTGGTAATTTCTTGAGTTTTTTCAATTAAAACCTGGTAACACTGCGCGTAATCGCAGGGGCTGGCGACGGCGCGGCGATAAGGCTGTGCGCGCGTCGAACGGCGCCGATTAGTTTAAACGCCGCTTAGACAATAATTACCGAGGCGCTAGCATGGTGAACGGTAAGTGTCACTAGGAAAATCGACTATCCAAACAAACGTGACAGAATGAAAGTTTCTCTTATACTGAGACGACGCAATCGAGTTTTCTTTTTCTTTTGTTTATTCCGAATTTAAAATAATAATACGTTTAGTATCAAATATGGTATTTTTTGTAAATAAATAGCTGTTTTCCATGCACTTAACTTACTTTGTCCTTAATTAATTTTAATGGTAATCAGGTCGGCCATTTTGATGTCATCTATCATTGTCTCACACGACAAAAACTATAGTGAAGTGGTATACAAAGTTATGTACCTATTAAGCTAAGAACTAAACTAGTTAGTATGAAGACTAGAGTTTCTGTCTGAATTGCATGCGATCTGATGACGGATCTCGATGGTACTGAACTTTATGCTTTGATTAGTTAGTTTAGTTAGCTTTCTATGCCTACCACCTAACATTTTTGTTACTTCTCCCTTGTGTTTTATGAATGGGATTCAAATCAGTAAATTGATGTTGGTATTATAAAATTTGGCGTTCATTTTTTCTCAACTAGACGCCTCGATATCGTCACTTATTGACAGAGAAGATTTGGAAAACGAAGACATTGTCTAAAACACAATAGAGAACAGAGGAAAACGCGACACTAAGTGGACGTAGTTAAGCGAAAAAGATCCAATCCACAAGACAGATTTATATGGAATTGCATACAAAACTGTGTTGTGGGTTGGATCCTTTTAGCTTAACTACGTCTAAGTGACTAAGGACATGTGTACAGAACAAATAAACCGATTCTATTAAGGCTTTCAATCCTGTATTATTTGTATGGCCAATATCGGGATTCCGGCAGGAGTGGCTCACTCCGCGATTTCACCGCGCGGCCTTGAGGCCTCCTTGCGGGGCCAGCGATCAGAAAGAGCACGCGTTATGCGATAGAGAGAGACGATCAAACCCGAACAACAGTTTTGTTAGAAAGAGAGACTTTTGTAACTTATTCTGTGATTCTGGTAAACTACACATACCGGTATTAAGAGCTCTAGATGTAGATAGTATAGATTCTATACGTGTTAGTGCTCCAGATATTGAGATAATGTTTTATTGGTTTTAGAATCTTTCAATTACTTATCGTGCTAGCACTTTAAACCAGTGTCTACTTTCTGCGTAACTCCAGTAGTCCACTGTAGCATTTTATAGGGTTATTCCCACCTTTTACCACCAAGTTGTTACCAGTGGTAACAGATGGGAAAAAAATTCCCACTAGTTACCACTAGGGATTGCAGCCAGACTCGAAAACCGAAAAACGAGTACTTTTCGATTAAACTCGAAAACCGAGTTCGGTTTCGATTTTTACTCGAAACTGTCTGAAGTAGTTTTAATTTTTTTTTGTGTAATGATAATGATTAAATTAGTTTGTAAACTCGGGATTAAGTAGGGTAGTAGGGTAGTTTTTAGGGTTCCGTACCAAAATGGTAAAAAAAAACCCTTATGGTGCGACTCCATCTGTCTGTCACAGCAAGATATCTCAGGATCTACTAATGCTATCGACTTGAAATTTGGAATAGTGTTAAAAATCGCTAACGCGAGGCTATTGGACAGTAAAAAAAAATTATACCTTTTTCCTTTTTTTTTAAAGGGGACCGAAATGGGACTTTGAAAATTGAAAGTAGGGCTATTATATTGAACGGGGTATCAAATGAAAGGGCTTGATTTGTAGATTAAAACACCGTGTTTATTTTTTTTCTTAAATAAGTAGTATTTGATTTAATAATGCCAAACGTTAAAAAAATACCATTCCCCCCTATTATCTTCGAAGTTACTGAACAGAAAAATCTGTAATAATTACCAATTGTTAATGTCGTCCTAAATATTACAGGAAAAATCATAACGGTTTTCCTAAGTTGCACCGTTTTTTAGAAATTCGCAAAAATCGTAACACATACTTATTTGCTCCTACTAAACTAATCGCCATACAGTTTTTCTTGAACTATCTATGTAGCTACTTGAGTTTGTACGGAACCCTCGGTACGCGAGTCCGACTCGCACTTGACCGGTTTTTAATCTATCCATCAGAAACCGTCAAATTGTGAACGACCTTGCACTTACCGACAAAGAGTTTACAATCTGTCGGATTTCCTAGAGGATATGGCACCATAGACCACATACACAGTGAGGCAGATAATACAGAAGACTGAGGAGTAAAATCAGCCCCTGTGCTTAGCACTTGTGGACTATGAGAAAGCTTTTGATTCTGTCTGGTTCTGGAATCCTTGCAACGTTGCCAAATAGACTGGCGATACATCCAAGTGCTGAGATGTCTCTACGCCGTCCAAGTACAGAACCAGCAGACTAAGCCCATTCTCCTGCAGCGGAGTGTGAGACAAGGGGATGTCATTTCCCCCAAATTGTTCACGAATGCACTGAAGGATGTGTTTATGACGCTAGCTTGGGAGGGTCGTGGCATTAATATAAACGACGAGTACATTTCACACTTGCGATTTGCAGACGATCCCGTCATTTTGGCTTGAACTTTGCAGGATTTAGAATACATGCTGAACGGTCTAGCTGCTTTTTCTCAACACGCCGGTCTTAGGATGAACTTGGACGAAACCAAGGTTATGTTCAACGATATTGTTTTACCGAAACTGACTGCAGTGCAGGACGCCCTTCTCGAAGTTGTTCAGGAGTACGTTTACCTCGGGCAAGTTCTGCAGTTAGGTAAAAATAACTTTGTAAAAGAGGTTAATAGAAGAATACAGCTGGGTTGGGCTGCGTATGGGAAATTACGTCGAGTCTTCTCGTCGTCCATTCCACAATGTCTGAAGACAAGGGTTTTCGATCAGTGCATCCTACCTACCAGTCTTGACATACGGAGCCGAAACGTTGTCGCTCACGGGAAGGCTGAGTACCTACGTAAATTTAAGGTCACTCAGCAAGCTATGGAAAGGGCCATGTTGGGAGTATTTCAGAAGGATCGTATCCGTAATGATGTGATCCGACAGAGAACTAAAATCGTCGACATAGCCCAAAGGATTAGCAAGCTGAAGTGGCAGTGGGCTGGCCATATCTGCCGCAGAACCAACAAGCGCTGAAGCAAGCGTGTTCTCGAGTGGAGACTACGGATCGGCAAACGTAGTGTGGGGCGCCCTCAGACAAGATGGAGTGATGATCTTCGCAAGATGGCTGGCAGAGGTTGGATGCCAGTGGCCGCGGATCGTGCTCGATGGCATGACATGGGAGAGGCCTATGTCGAGCAGTCGACTAATACGGGTTGATGATGATGATGGTGGTGCGTATACACAACGTATTTCTGTCATTTTGCTTTTCTGTCGTTTCGCGTGTGTGTCATTTTGCGAAGTCAGAATATGTCTTTATCGAATTAAAGGCATTTTTTTATGCAGTAGTCAGTTATTACGTCGATTACTTACGTGTTACGAAACTTAAAAACATATTTTTAAGGTTTACTTAAGTAAAAATATAAAAATCCGTAATATTATAAGGACGCAAAAAAACTCGAAAAACCGCGGTTATTAACCGAGTTCTATTTCGATTAAAACTCGATCGAGTTACTCGGTTAACCGAGTTTCGAGTAACTCGTTTGCAATCCCTAGTTACCACTAAGCGGTTTAGTGGTAACAAGTGGGAATTTTTTTCCCATCTGTTACCACTAAAACAATTGGTGGTAACTAGTGGGAAAAAAATCTTTAGTGGTAACAATAATATATTTTACTGGCTTATGCTCACGACTTCGTCCGCGCAGAAGGATAAAAAGTATATGTAGATTTCAGAAGGAGACCATTTCTGGTTTGTAGTGAGTAGTCTATAATAATATATATTATGCAAATTTAAAAAGTATGCTATATCTTAACTCCAATTACACCCTCTAAGAGGATTAATTATGAAAAATGGTGAAATCACCTTTTTCATTTTTTAATAGGTGTAATGTATTTGCAAAGTCCTTAGCTTTTTAAAACCGGCCAAGAGCATGTCGGGCCATGCTCAGTGTAGGGTTCCGTAGCTATTCATTCAAAAAAGTGCTCTACGTTTAATTAAATAGCAAAGAGCGTGAGCACTTACGTCTTTTTCACGGGCACTTACGTCGTTCTTGACGAGAAGTTTTTCAGCTATATCTCAAAAACGGCTGAACCAAATTTGTTCAATCGCGTCCATACTCCCACTTGATTCTGATACACTGGGAAGTGGACTGATTAGAGTATTACTTTCAAACACTGGATCAGATATAGGGGATGACCGGCTCATGGAAAGGGTAGCATTGTTCTTCGCGTGGTGTTTTTAAATATGCTATCTCGTTCACACTTACGGAAAACGAAAGAGATAATAAATGACGACAGCGTGTTTATAGTTATTTAATTTTGGCCTGTTTTCTCTCAAGACCGTGAACAAACTGTATATTTTGCAAGCAAAGGAAAAGTGTGCGTGTGTGTATTTGTGGTGCAAAACACAAAATACTCGATTTTTTCGGGGTTTATTCTATAATACAGTGCAAAGCCTTGGTCGAAAAGTAGGTGTTGTAGATTTTTAAATAGGTATGTTTTTGCAGACGATGTTTTTTTCACCTAATACGATTAAAAAATAAAAAAAGTATCAGTTGGATACATTAAATTGTATACATTACAGATATGTATCAATAGGAGTTAAGAGTATTCTTAAATCGTAAAACCTAATTTGTGTTTACGTATATTTAGTAACTGTAGGTTTCATGAGTACCTATAGGCGGGTTTGTATAATAATATTTGGAGAAAAATAAACGAAGAAATTCAACTAAGTAACAAGATTAATATCTTCTAAGCGGCAGTTCTCAGTAAATAACAATAGGATTACAGTCATAAAATGGCACTGCACTTCACCTGCATAGAAGCGAAACGTAACAAGCAGCTTTGAACAGTTACGGTGATTAGTACGGTCGTGCACAGAATAGAGTCGCAATTTCTTTGACAAAAGGATGTAGTTACTGCGATCATACGCTTAACCCTGGAGATCTTGTTTGCCATTCGTTATCTATTTGAAGTTGGCGAATGCAACCCAGTGATTTTCCAAATTTGCCTGAGCACCCATCTCGGTGTAAAAGTGCGAGTAACTCCGTTTGATGTTATTTTATTTTGTTAAAATATTTTAATTATGTTTTGTCGTGGTCGGTTGTGGGTCGGTTGTCGGTTACAATATATCCCATTTTTGCCATCGATATGTACATATAATACATAAACGGTAATCGGTAGGGTAGAAATCATTGTTACCTGCGGGGCGTCAAATCTGGAGTTCATCACCCATCACCAAATTTCGAGAAATCTCTATCGCACTGACATATTTGAAAGAAATAGTAGGAGATTTCCTCAGTATCATAAGAAGTACCTAGAGTGGATGATATTTTTTTCTCGGCTGCTGATTTCACCATTCTAAAGCTGCGCAGAAGCCCACTCCAAAGAAACTTCCATACAAGCCACCTGCTGCGCAGGTTAACTTATATTATAGGTACTATCACTTTTTTTTCGTGGCACCAGCGACAGCTAAAGGATGTTATTTCCAACATTCGTTAAGAATTGTATGTAGGCTACGGCCGCTGCCAATGCCAATATTTGTGACAGAATCACGTTTCATTTAGATGAGTTTTGTTAGCTCAAATATCTGGCTTTGAAGCCTCATACCTATCTCAAAAACGATTAATTTTACAGAGCTATTAGTGAGCTCAAATGTTTTCGAATGAAATATTCTTTTAAAGTTATAAAGTAAAAAATGTGAATAAACCCATAGTTATGAATTAAACATTTTTTAAAGGCAAAAACGACGAGTTGTGTAGGAATCGTAGTCTGTCGTCTCTGCCTGCCCAAATGGGATACAGGTGTAAGTATGTATGTACATATATCTCCAGACTTCATCAATAGCATTAAATAAGCTAAAAAAATTGGTGGTAACTACTGGGAATAAAATTCCCATTTGTTACCACCATTTATTTTAGTGGTAACAGATGGGAATTTAAATTCCCATCTGTTACCAGTGGTGAAAGATGGGAAAAAAATTCCCATCTGTTACCACTGGTAACAAATTGGTGGTAACAGGTGGGAATAACCCATTTTATACCGCATTAATACCTTATTTTCATAATAGCATATATCGCTTTATTAAGTACGTTTATTCACAAAGATAATATTTAATTGAATGGATACTTGTACTTAAAGCAATCATCATAACGATTATCAATATGAAAATCTCTCGATTATCTGATGAGTTTTTACTGATGACGTTGACGATGCAATATCCAGTCGTAATAATGAGACGGCATTGGAAATGTCAAAGAATAGACATAAAAAAATTATAGAGAGTAGTTGCAGATACAGCAAAATTGCAGTTAAATTGATAATAACTGAACTAGTAGTAATGAGCAAACTTGACAAAAGCGAAATAACGTGGCGTATTTTATGCGTAATTTGATCATCTTAAATCGTACCAAATTTGATATTGTACTCGTATGTTATGGTCTTACAGTATATCCTTCTTACTGTAAGGGCATGGCAAAGGATCAACGTGGAATTGCATAGTGGTTGTGTTCTGTATGAGTTGTGTTGTTTAGTTCGGGAAAATGCACGACTATGGAGGAGTAAGCAAACCTTGGCCAATCGGACAAAGCTGCGGGCGAAGGCTACCTAGTAACTATTAATTTGTTTACGCCCACAACCCTGAAGTCTAATCTAAGAATTTGAACTGATGAATCTCACAACGAGATGCTTAGAGACACGACATGGAATAGTACATTGTGTATCAAGGGCGGTAGGTAAGGAATTACAAACGAGTGTTTGTTACAAGGCCGAGGCGAAGCCGAGGGCTTTAATAACACGAGTTTGTAATTCCTTTACCGCCCGTGGCACACACAATGTTTTTCATCACACTTGTGAGGAAATCTAATTAAAATTAACCTTACTTAACCTAAATAAAATTGTAAAACTGACAGTGACATTAGTGACATATCCATAGACAATGCGAAACGTTCGGAAACCATAGCGGTACAGACCTAAAACGGTTGATTTTATAATTGCAAAATACTGAAATACACTACTGAAACATTTAATTAATGTTACAGAAATATATGATTACATGTATTTGCAATAACAGTTCTCTTTAATTAAATATTTCAGTGATAAAAGTTAAAAAAGTAAGTTGGTAGTTTCCTTTGAACATGACAAATAAGAGTAAAACAGAACCAGCGTTTCAAATTTAAAAAGAAAACCATTACGCCCTAGGGCGTAATAGCTCATTTACGGCCCGCAAAACCTACGTGTAATGCACCATTTTCGAGCAAGTGTGATGAAAAACAAATATACGTTTCACATATTTTACTTTTATGTCGACATTTGTGTACCTAAGTATTTATCACAAAAATGTCATATAGATAAATCATAAATAGGTACCATCGTTAAGTTTAAAGTTGTAATATTGATTCCAACAACTTATTAGTTGGAAATAATTCAAATACAGGTGAATAAAGTGAAACTCGCATCAAGCAAACAATGAAGTTATGCTACTATGTATATGTACCTTTACACTAGACCGGCTAGGCTCCAGAGACCATGTAAATGCGCTATCAATAGCTGCGATAATTACACGCCTAGCCCGTTGCCAGCTTCATTCATAAACAACCGAGATTGCTTTATGAATGAGCGGCCGTGCCCTTAATATATTGTCGCCCGACTTCCATAGTTTCCTGTTAGCCTATTACCATTTATCGAATGTTGTCCGTGCAGGCTATCATTTTGAGCGACCTTGAATTATGAATTTCATTGAGAACATATCGTAGCTACAAATCCTGTAGTAGACTCGTGCATCTCGAGTTCGGAGCGCCGCCTCGTAAATTGCATTCTTATACTAGGTAGCGAGAACATGAATTTAATAAATATATTAACGTTCAATTCATTAACGGACGCGAAAAAACAAACATAACTCAACACGCTATTACAGAGCTTATGAACATAAACCTGTCCGGCTGTTAATAATTCTTACCTTAATGGTCTCTCATTGCTGAATAAATTTTAGCGTTAAATAAACAAGCGTTATCTATGATCTGCACAATGCTGGTCCAGGGCAGCGACTGAGACGCCGCCTCCTCGATACCATCACGCCGATACGCATCAAGGAAGACCAGTTGTCAATACATTTCACCTGCGCCGGACCCGGTTGACGGCCGTCGCCGTCCCGAACCCGTTCCCATGAATTGTGTTGCGCGAGACATTTTTATACCTCTGTCCGACAAGACGTACCTTGCTTACATGTTAATGTATTGACCACCGACTCCAGTTTTATGTCGGGCGCCGCCCGTCCTCGTCGATCGAAAATCTAATTCAATTTGACGTCGCGGCAATACAATCGAGAGACGGACGGCGGCGGCGGTCCGCGTTAAATGCTAATTCCTTCCCTATCCTATGCAAATTAACAACATAGCCACTAAATAGCATTAAGCTCGAACAGGGGGATATTCCGCTAACCTTATTTACGGACAATTCAGACGTCTCCAACAAACACAGGTGGTCCCAATAAAAGGTTCGGAAGCCAGCGCCTCAGAGGATGCCGCCTCCCTAAAAGGATAATAATACGTCGTTTCCGAGCTCGAGCCGAGAATCCCCTGGACCCAGGAGAAATGTAAATTGTCGTGCCACCTGACAAATAGCTTAATTAACGACTAACACGCGACACGGGAATTATTGCGATTATTCGAATGGTTCATTACAGCATTTACAGCGGCATGGCGCGGCGCCCGCGCAGCGATCATGCACAATTAACTGCTAGTTTGTACCCATCTTAATGCTAAGGAGTACAATCTTTCCTCTAATTATGCTTGATGTAGATATGCGGGGCCGTGTCCTGATATCACCTCCGATTTAATTCCCAGCGCGACCGCAAAAAGCTTTATTTCTCTGAATACAATGAACAAAAGATACTGGAGGAAACTTATGATACGGCCTAAGTAGCCCACATGCGGTAATTTAACGAAGGCATTAAATCTCAAGGTTGGAGGAGTTAGGTTGGTTTTTTCGCAATGTTGTGGGTCGGTAGGCGTCTCGTGGGCGCGCGCACGTGTCGAGGTTGAGGTTTGTGACGCGACTACTCGCGTGGGCGGCCGCCGCTCCACTGAGGGACACGGATGGGTGCCTTGCACGCATCACACAATCCTCTCATCACTTAGCACAATGTCTACTGCAGCAGGAGCTTCGTATGCCGCTAAAATTAACATTTCTCAACACAATCATCTCCGCAAGCCGCTCCAAGGCTGTGATTGCCAATTGTGAGTGCAAAGTGCAATAATGCTAGGCGAAGTGGTGAAACAAGCCTCGGCTACGTCAAGAAAATTTTCATTTTAATGTTCATCAAATCACCATAGCCGATTGGACATGAACTCTCATTGAAAATGTTCTTATCCCATTAAGATTCGTGAACTTTATCACCAGTAACTTCGATTTCCAGAATTCTTGGCCGAGATCAGTGGACCACATCTATCAATCGATCGACAGACCTAAAAACCAACGAAACTCCAACACCTCTCCGCCGACAAAAACCTCCTCAGTCGTGGCGGAACCTGACCAAAATCCAGTTCCATTCCAAAATATAGCGGATTCCGCTAAAATCAACAAAGGACACAAAAACCTGGTATTGTCCAATTGCATGGTAACGACGCCGAAACCCACGCTTTCCCACCGAAATCCGGGATCGTTTGCTTTTTTCCGCCTGATTAAAAAATGTCTCGTTGTGCTTACGAATGGCAATCAAATAAAAACCTACAGAGCGATGTTTTATGTATGAAATTCCCGGTTCCTATACATAATGTATGGGGCGGCCGCTGCGCTCGGAAATTTGACAAAACAGCCGGACTCTATGGCAGTTCGGCTGTCCGTTTTTTGGCTCTCGGGTACGATAAGATCTAAAAAGATTGAAGTATTTTGACCTCAACATTACATACACCTACTAACATAATCACAGACGTCAAGTTAACAAACTTGTATTTGTCTCTCCAATCAAGCCGCATTTGACCCACTTTTCAATTATGCCGTCGATTAACAATTTGCTACTTCTATTTTTCTAATGTCAATAATATAAAGAATGAACATTACACCAGTTGTATAAGTGTCGTACTAAAAAGAAACTACCTTGTGTTGAATTATATTCTACATGAGACATTAATTCTTGAAATAATTGACGCGATGGTAGATGGTCATTGCAGCGCTGATGATCAGACATTACAATTAATAATATGAGTTTAGTTAACGTTGAATTATTTTTAACCTCGTTAACTCTAACAAGGTAAGGTGGTCCTTTCAATACTGCATTAAAAATATACTTTATTCCTACTTATTATAAACGGGCTGTGCTTTTATTTTTCTACCAGCAGACAGTCAGACACACTAACTGAAACCTAGTTCATAGAGTGCTACTACGATAACTTAGCAAAGCGGAACATGGCAACACCTCTAAAGTCACATTTTCATAGAAATTTTACTTTTAAACGGAGGTATTGCCATGTTCCGCTCTGCAAAGTTATCGCAATCGCACTATAGACATGAATTATGTTTCAGATCTGAAAATATGTACTACTTTTTTAAATATTCTGTCTATACATAAAGTATTAACGCAAAATAATAGCACTTCAATTACTTATCAACCTCGTTTAATATCGTTACGCGGTATAATTTCAATTTACCAGAGTAACTATCGCAAAAAACAACAAGATAGCTGTACACGATTAAAAATATCGATAAGAAAATCTATAGAATCTATAGGGCGTCAACAGCTGCCTATTTCGGTCCAACAGGTTAGTTCGTTGCGCGCAGGTGCGTGTGAAGGGTGCTTAAGGGTGCTGGCAATTTATTGCGCCCGAGCCCGCAGTGTGTGTACCGCTTATTGCTAAATGGTTTATGGTTCTCACAATGAGATGAAACTAGTTTTAACTGTAATGGATGACGAAGTTTAGAACGTTTGCTGCAACATAGTTCTTTGTGTACCTACACTTGGACAGATCATCTTGCAGATTCTATGATATAGATAGAGGGCCATATATAAATGCGGTTGATTTTAAACACGTTTCATCGCGAGATAGACCGTGGTCACAGTCTTCAAATAGTAATCAAGATTATTTGATTATCACGAAATTCCAGATTAAGTTAGCTTTAGTTAGTTGACAAGATGATGCAAGTTAGTGTTTTGATTTCATAATAACAAGTGAAATAATAAGAGACACACTTTTTGGTTTAAAAAGGTGTTACATCAATTCAGCCTCATTTCTTAAATATAGCACTGATTAGAGTGGGGCTACGTTAAGTCTGCAGAGGTCGAAAAAAGGTTTTATTAAAAAAAATCATATAACAACAACAACATCACAAAGCAAGAAGATTCATTCGTTTTGATACTTGGAAAACATATTTCCGTTTAATACTCGTAAGTATATAAAGTATCTACAATTCTACATACCTATTGCAATAAATATCCGGGTCAGTTTTGCACAAATCGATCTACTTCCAACCAAAATAATGATTTATTCGAGGATCTTTTAAAAATTTACTTTGTATTTAAGTGGTATATTTACATGTAAATACATAAGCATTGTTTAGTTTGGTTGGGACTACATCGTTTGTGCGAAACTGTCCTGAATATTTATTTCAGTAGGTACTATGTAGACACATTATGTACTTAATAATAACGGAAAGATATTTGCCAAGTATCAAAACTTATTAAACCTCTTACTTGTTATGTAGCCATATGTATTTCTTTAAATAAAACCTGGATTCAGCCTCTGCAAACTTAGCGTAGTCGTCGCACTATAGTTATCGAAACCATGAGATTAATTTGAACGAATATGCCATATATGTCCAACCAAATGTCATAGAGGACCCTGGGCGACGAAAGAGGGAAATAATTTTTTTCAAAATGGCGTCGTCAAACTGGCGGAAATTTTTCAAAATGGTCGTTGAGTTGAAATTTGGCATCGGGGTAGCTTTTGGGCCCCTGATTCGGAATGTATATATTTCTGATGACAATGCAATAAAAGACAGTCAGGGTAGAAAAGAAAACATTTCCAAAGTAAATAATGGTCTTGAACAACATAAACCAGAAAAAATCCAATTAGAAGATAGTCCAAATGTAATGCAAATACCACTTAACCAGTCGCAAAAGTACTTTAAAAAAGACGACAAAAACCAAGTAACCTTTAATGTACACTTTGTAAATGATAAAGAAATTCAAACTATCCGAATTACAATTTCAAATTATCTTGGCACTGATGAAGCTGACAATATTAAAAAGTCAGACAGAATTTAAAATTTAAATCGAAAGGGCTACTTTGAAGCCGATATTTATCACTTCAATTAGGTGTTCACATCGGCCACCCAGTTACGGGTTTTAGCATTCCGTAATTTAGTAGAAAATATATAAAAACTAGACTAACTTACCTACTATGACAAAATATTAATTTAGATTTGGATAGATTTAGATTAGTTTACCTAGCATGTACCTAAAACGGGAATTAGCAGTTAACTACATTTGCAGTTCTCTATGAACAGTCTAAATTAGGCCTAAAGATCCTTTCTAACAATCAGATCTGCCAAAGCAACAAGCGAAATCTATATTCCTCTGACATGTTTTAACAGCCTAGTTTAACTTTTGAGATGTAATAAGAACCCATTCTATAAAGTAAAATTATAGTCTCCTATCTCCAAGAATAATGCTTATAATTGGTTGGTTGACAGCTATCACAATAAATGCCAAGACAAGAGTCTTAATTTAGTTCTTTTACTGAATATACTTTTAATAATTACAGAACCCTTCAACTGGTGTGTTCTGTCAAGCTTATAACCAATTTTTTACTGACACAAACTTATCAAATTTAATGACGGAGGTGTTAATATCAGGTGCTCTTTTCAATTAACTTCCAGTTTAAAATGCAGTTGTCAGGTAACTATGAAGTATCCATTTCAGTCAGAATGCTCCTTGAGGGCATAACTTTCTCAACACCTTTACCAAGTTGGCGATGAAAATTGCGCTATACTACCTAGAACTTCAATAGATAAATTGGTAGTCGCTTCGACTACCGAAATTCCTACTCGAGGTATGTAGACAACTTAATAGCGGCAGGGGTTTGACAGACATAGACCAAATCGATCTTAATAATGCTCGATTTTCTCTTTTATTTATAAACAAGGAATATTTGTGCATTAGTTAGTGCCGACTAGTCGTCAATTCCTAAGATGAAAAGGTTTGCCCTCGTATCCACTAACGCTACCAAGACCGACTGAACTTTATCAATCGCTTTCGATAGACCCAAATAGAAGGCAACTAACTGATGATTGATAAGAGATATTCAAATTTAAGCCGCGTTACAGTCACAATGAAATAGGACTCGTCCGGTGATCTATCAACATTCCCGCACTTAATGTTCCTGTACAACGCAATCGTGCACATACTTGTGTTTTATGTAGAGTTTTCTCGAAAAACCGCGCCATAAACATTCTGGTCGTGAGTCTCGAAAACACTTTGATAAAGACCGACGACTAACGAACCGCGCGGCCGATAAATCGGCCGATTAGTCCGACGGCACCGGGACAGTCTGTCGATCTTCCAGACTAATCAGTTTAACTATTGACAATGACAACTTGTCAGCTAGGGCGTAAGGATTTGCAATGCGATTGATAGCGGCAAGTAACGGCGTTCGATAAACCTTCTCACGTTAGTTCGAACTAAAACAAACACGATTTTATTTTCATTTGATAAATCTGACGACACTGCAGATTGGCAGCGCGAGGTACTAGGCTCGCATGACAGTAAGGCGTTCGAGCAAGGTGTTGGGAGGCGGGCCAACGCGCCAGACATTCCCTTCCCACCGTCCAATTAAGCTTGACCTCCTGTACCCCGCAGGCGTCGCCTATTGCTACGCGTACGGTAGTCAAATTGAGGGTCGCTCCAATTTGGACGCTCGACTCAACCTATCGCATTGTCATGGTCTCCTGGTAATTTGGCTGGTTAAATAGTCACATTTGGTGTTCAGTAAAGTTCAACCGAACAATTTTGCTTCACCCTACAATTTACATCTCACACCTCGCAAATGTTTGATCATATACTTTCAGTGCATTGCTCAATGCATAACAATTCGAGGTTGTATGTTAGCGTAACAATTAAAAAAAATTAAAATCCTGCTCGACCATTCCTACGCCGACACGAAACAGTCAGTCCGTCACTTTCACATCACTCTCCCAGCTATTACAGTCCCCGACACTGGTTCAAAAGTTTTTAAAAACGCCGAGAGATGGCATTAAACATAACGAAACGGGATACGGACTCCACGTCTGCTCTGTTATGCGCTCCTGATATTTAGGAGTCCATATTTGGCACTCTTGATTTGTTCCATGTCTAGTCTATTTTGATAGTCGTTGATTTGATTAGTGATGGGATGAAGTAAAACATTATATCAAATTAAAGTTAATAGTATTTTATTTTAAAGATAATAACTATGATATATATCATATATCATAAGTTAGTCATTTGTTTATTTGAGTTTTCGTATATTGTTATAGTTTTCAATTCAACTAAAATTTATTAAGATTATTAAGCAAAATCGTTATGCGGGCTAAATGTAACGTTAACTTTACAATGTGCATAAAACTTTAAACACTAAAACAGTAATTATGGAGTACTAAATCATCAGAATGGCCATTAAAAGGAAGGCTGTTAAATCTCCTTACACAATCAAGCAGAAGCAACCAAAATACAAAGCAGTGCCACACAGGTCGCACCCGCCGCATTAGCATTACAAAACTGCGGGCCGTGAGATATGGGTCGCTGATGCGCGCCCGCGCCGCAATTAGTGTAGGCGCAACATATAATTGTCTCATTTCGGAACAGCCCCGTTCGCACTCCTGTCCGCAGCTTATCTCCTCCATTACTCAAAAAAAAAGAGTCCTGATGGCTTAGTGACTCCAGGCGAAGCGTTAAAAAATACCTCGCGTTTTATATGCAAATTTATCCCGCAAACAAAGTTGTGTGGTAAACAATAGTTACAAAACGTTAAGATCTAAACGTCGGGTCGTGTGGGAAAATAATCTCGAGCGCAATCTACATCCGAGCTAGGTCCTAATTAATTTAGTAATCGCTCGTGACGACTTATTCCGGCCCTAGACCGAACCACGAACCTAACGAAATCACGACTCCGCCAGACAACGATAATCGTTATTTTAAATTTATTAAAATGTCCTCTTTAAGGACTATCGGGGCGCCTATATCGGACTGTATAATTCACGCTTCGAGAAAGAGTAGACAATGAGGGTCATTATATTTTATAAAGCTGTTATCTTTTTGTTTAAAATAAATCTACATCCGGGTGAATTGCAGCCGGGTCCAAATTTGATTAAAGATTTCACGTGTAAAGTACAGGGGAATGCTTTTTGCTAAAAGATAAACGGCGGAGAGAAATGCCGGGCGCGCCGTCCGATAAAGGGCCATAGACAACCTTTACGTCCGGGGCAGACTACATCAAAGGCCCAGAGGTACACGGCAATTACATAACAGAGTCGGTACAATACCGGCATGCACAACAAATGCCGTCGTGTCGCCGGCGGGCCCCTGGGGCGTCGTAATTAAGTTCCGCTTGCGGGGTGATCACTCATAAGTCTGGTTATACGGTTCTAGATCAATCAGCATCATTTGACACCCAATTTAACAACCTAAGTAGGGCTCAGAACACCTAATACAAGGTCCAAGCGTCGGGAGCTGGTAGGCGAAACAGGTCAGAAAAAGCATCAGCATATTAAAGGCTAAACAAAATAATCAAGTCTTTATGACAAATGATTGGAATCATGCAAATAATGAGTAGGGAAGAAATGAGAACAAGTATGTCGAATCGTTGCATTCTTAAACATAAATTGATCGACAAAATGTTAAGCCTAATCAAATCATTACAGCATTCAAACGGTCAAGACAATGCGTACCTCTATAGGGCGATTCTCCGAGCATTTTGACCGCGCGGTTAGACAATCATTTTTGTCCGACGATTATTTACTATAACGAAAGGACAAATCGTACCAATTTTGATAAAACCAGACTTAACCTCGGGACTCTTTTTAGGTTTCATAAAAAGTTAACTCTAGGCATCGTTTTTTTTTAACAGTATTTGCTGAGACGATAATGACGAAAATAAAACGCCATAAAAACGCTGAATATTGGCCCTATAGTATATTATCTAGTAGCGCAAAAGTAAAAACGAGTGAAGAACCGCAATAGATAAGCCATACAAATCGATATCGATAAAAAATTAGCATATGGCAATTCTCAACTGTCATTAATTAAAAATTTAAAAGTAAAGGGCTATTACCGCGGTAACGAGGTCGGATGCGCGGGCGCGTCCAGCTAACAAGTAACAACAGAGCACGCCGCCGACTTTGATACCCGCTGCGCGACAGCGCTTGCGTGCGAGACCCGGGAATGTGCCGCAAGTTACAGGAAATGCCTAGGGCTCGTTAATGCGGGGGCTAAATTTTGGTGGACGAAAGTTAAAAAGTCATGAGGGAATCATATATTTTTACGTCACACCTTGCCATAAAGTGGCAATAACCGCCCGCTACGCGTGCAGAAAATCCCACTTCATGGCCCATCAGCATGGCACTTCAGATCGCATATTTATAGCCCTTGCCTTCGGTTCGGGCGTCAAATACTGCGATCTGAGACATTCTTCGTTTTACCGCCCCACATAAGCAATATATTTACTATAACGATGTCGGTTTCACGGGGTTGGATTTTTCGATCAAAAAGTTACGTATAAAATGAGCATTAATGGATTAGATTAGGCAAAAGCCCTCGTTAACGTGTGTTGAAATTACTAATTTCATAGATAAATTGATAAACTGTATCAAATTCAAACGAAAACAAGAAAGTATTTTTACAGTTTAACTGGCTTCATGTCGTTATTAATGTTGCTATGAATATTGATAACACATTCACCTATTGAAACGCTAAGCGCAGTGTCCGTCAAGATAGCGTACACCGTAAAGATATTCAGAATCTGATGCAGCCAATAAATAGTACCCAAATAGTACTGACGAAATACCTAGGTGAAAAAAATAGTACCCTTAAGAGGAAACAGGAGGGCAGTTTTTCCATACAAACGTAGTCCCCTGTTTCCTCCCTGGTTAATGCCAGTAGAGCAATAATTTTTTGTCCAAAAATCTATGGCTACTATTGATATGTTCCTATGTTTTCCTTTTTACGATAATTTGATTCTCAAAAGAGATATTAACCTTCAAAAACCGAAAAGCAATGCCAGATTTTCCGCTGTGTTCACACATCCAGAAAACAAATTTTACTAGATTATTAAAAAAAACGAAAACATAGGAACACGGCCAAAGCCTTTCTTTAATGTTTAATGAAAAAATTACTTAAATAGGTTAAGTTTTGGGGAAGAAATCTGGGGACTACGAAACGTTGTTTTCATGAAATTTTAAAAGGTATTTTCGGTCCAACCTGCAGTTGTCTCTATCGCGCTCTGCGGGGTAGAGGCGGGCAGTGCGGGACAGCGACACATTTTACAAATACCTAATTTTCAATTCTCTCGGCCTTACTGTTTCCTCTTAAACTTTTCGAAATATAAGGCCTGTTCACGGTGTACGATACCGGGCGTCAAGCTGGCGTACACCGTTTGTATCTCTGGAACGGCTTTGTTTTTGGAAACGCTTTATATCTTAGAAAATAGTACCCAAATAGTACCCTAGGGCCCTCCTATTTATTGGCTGCATCAGATTCTGAATATCTTTACGGTGTACGCTATCTTGACAGACACTAAGCGCATCTGCTTTTATAGCATTTAAGAGCGCCTATATTATGTTAAGAAAACTGCATTTAAAAAACAATGAAAATCTTTACAGAGCGGAATTCAACACGAACACGTTTTGTTTTTGAATTTAGACCGCACCGTATAAAACCTCTTCTAATCACGAACTTCATACTACGCCCAGGAAGTTAACAGTCGAAAGATTGGCGAAGATCCAAAAGCAAATATACTGGCATTATAGGTATTGAATGTTGAAATAGCACATTATTATTAGGTATAAACCTATCCTAACAAATTATGCAGTCTCAAAGACTTAAATCATAAACCTGTGAAAAAAATACTGCCCAAAACCTAAGTATTAATAAGTCCGTACTTTATTTTTTTCACGACAGCACGACTTCAGTAGATGAGTTTGCTGGTTTTCCATAGTAGCCGGGTAAAAAGTATCCTAATGAGTAACTAACTATTTATTTGCCAAAACTTAATTACTTAAGTCAGTTTAGCCGTTTTGACATACCTATAAACTGAACAAGAGTTGTCGCTGTTCCTTCGCAAAAGAAATTCTATTTCAAGTATGGTCTTAGCACGAAATGATATTTGGACCTTTTAAATACATACTAAATATTGCTAAAAACATTGATTAAAACTAAATAAGTATGTGAATTAAATAACTGGTCAAGGAATTCATATATCCCGCTAGGCTCGTCCCTTGCACCAGTCAACAAAGCTGGTGAATTTTGACAGACATCCCTACACGGTCCGCGAAGACATCTCTACGCGCATAGATTGACAATGCGCGGATAATGAAGCCGCTTTGCTTTTGCGCAGGAAATGTTTTGATGTCTATTAAGACTTTGTAGCTACGTTTTTAATCAATTTCATAAGATGCACGAGTTCTACTTCTATTCATAAGGCTGAGTATGCGATTGTCTTTTTTAGTAGTGTAATTTCATTTCGCACGTTTAAATACTGTATGTTGAAATGGTTGCTTGTTGTGAGACCGAATTTTAAACCAGAGTAGGTATTAGTGGGTTGTGATCAATCCAATGCATATAATATTTAATTAATTCAATTATCAATCTCAAATGCGATAAACTTATGTTCATAAAAGCCTTAAGACCTACCTTTAAGTATTACTAAAGATTGTAAACTTGTAATTATACTTATAACTAATACAGTTAAATGTAATTAACATTACGAGTTATTTTAATACGTTGTTTGTTACCATTACTTGTACACGTACTTTGAACTTATGCAAATTTTGCATGCGTACTAATTTAAAGTCTTATACCATTGATGAATAACTAGATAACGCGGGCAATCACTAATCAACCTAGTCCCAAACCAAACACAGACACCCAGAGAGTCTACATAGTACACAAACAGAGAGCGAGAGGGAGCCAGGGAGAGAATCTACAGACTAGTGATTGAATACTCAGTAAATATCAAAATCTAGAGCACAAATATTCGTTTACATCCAAGGCAATAAGCAAGATGCATCTTCCGTAACTGTCTTATATATATACATAAATGCCGCGGGAGTCCTAAAAAAATTACAACTGGATTTAAGTTCGATAGAAGTTTTAATGTAATTTTTAAACGATTTGTTAGAAGTGTTAGTAGCAAATTGAAAATATACGTATTGGAAAACAAACTTAAAGCCTTTATGCCCCGATATGGCTAACGACGTAATCTAAACTTTAAAACAGCTCAAAAGCTTTTGCTTTGTTGTTTATTTTTGTTCCATTGCCCAATGAAATGCATTTTACTGAATTGATCCAATTACAGATACTTTTTAATTCATAGTAATGTCTGAAGAAAAAAACATCCGCTAGGGAGAAAAATTATAGATGAAATTCTAAGTAAATATTTACACAACATGCACATATTTCAACGTTCATTAACAAATTTTAATGATTTTAGTCTTTAATATGCTTCCTTTATATTTTTTATTTTAAATCTTTTCTAACATTGCACTGTTGGATATTGATTAGATACATAAAAATTAAAAATAAGTATCAGATGCTTATAAAACCTGTACGAAAAATACATGATTTGCACAATATGAACCACACGCAAGATATAAGTAGGTAGAAAGCTCAAAAAACTTGTGCAAATCGGTCAAAAGTTAACTGTAACAAATTTCACGCAACCAAACCCGTTTTGCCAATGAACAAAAGTTGTTGACAAGTTGAGTTTTCGAGAGCAATTTTAAGCGAATTTCCAAACGTCATAGAGTAAAAGTTGTTCTACATGCATACTGTTTAAGTATGGTAATTACAGTTTCGATATTTCACGTAATAAAGGACTCATTTCATAATTTTTTTGTGGCTGCGTTTTTGATCCATTGGTGATTTGCATCTACATATTCAGTAACTATATATTAAAATATACCCTCTGTAGTACCTATCCTCATGGAATTTCATGCGGTAACTTGATTTTTATACATAATTAATCACAAAGATGAATCATATCATAAATAAACAGAACAAGTGCAGTAGTAACTTTGTATACCTATTAAATGAGAACTATGGAATGCTTCATTCAAATTGTTTTTTATATGAAAATTAAATTGCTAAATATTCTAGCGGGTCCCTACCAAAGCATAAACTCGAATCCAAACCCGTTGTTGATCTGATCGTGTCGCCTCCGTGATACCTATATAAATAATCTTAACTAAGCAAAATCTGGAACTAGACAACATAATATTCTGTTTTTTAAATTTGACTGAACAGTCCCCAATTCTCAGTAACTGATGGTAAGTCCATTAAATTTATATCTAGGGGGTCAATCTTGCCACTGAAGTGAATAGGCAATTAGGCATGGACTGACGGCAGTTGCCCATCATCCCGGGTAGCTCAATGCTCAAACATGACCAAGATGCGAGATTGGCTGTAAAAAATAGTTAGCTGGTCTACTGGTAATTCTTTTGTCGAAGCTATCGCAGATACGATGAACAAACTGGCCAAGAGCATGTCGGACCATGCTCAGTGTAGGGTTCCATAGCCGTAACTATAAGGTAAAAAATACGATGTAAAAAAAGTACAACAACAAAAGAGCGTATCTTCATAGCAATTACGCCCTTTTGTTAAGAAGCGCAGTTTATCGGCAATTACTCAAAAACGGTTAATCCGATCTTGTTGAAAATAATTTTCGTTGAAAGTATTAATTAAGCGGTATGATTGTATTTTTTTTATATTTTTCAGACTCACGGCTTAGAAAATAGAGGGGGAGGGGGCACAATTTTCACAACTTTCGGAGCGATTATTTCCAAGGATATTCACTTAATCAAAAACATTACTTAAGAACCTTAAAATGTTTTTGAATAATCTGTCGAACTATTACCACACGTTGATATTTTCTGAAAAAAAAAATGTTTTAGCTTCTGTAACATGTATGAGTACCTACACTCCCTAAAAATATTTATTTTAGTTGTTTAACTACCAAACTAAGTAGCGGCTTATACGAGACACCTATATTCCAAATTTCATCAATATGCATCGTGTAGTTTTTGAGTAAAATGCCTGTGATATACGGACAGACGGACGGACATGACGAAACAATAAGGGTTCCGTTTTTACCATTTTGGTTACGGAACCCTAAAAAGATATATTCATTTCCGATCACTAAGATAAATTTTATGTATTATAACGAGGATTGCAATATTCAATTGATACAAAGCGGTGTAGTCATTCTGTAATAATGTAGATACCTGCCTACGTATAATTTATACGTAATAAATGTTTATTGCGCTTTTATGAGGTCAACTTATTAAAATGCGGTAAAGTATTAAGTATCAATAATTGTCGTAATGAATGATTATTAAAACGTTAAAAATAGGTGATAATATATAAAAATCGCGTATCATAAATAATGTAAATCTCATGAACTATCCACAGATATCTATTTCCTTCATTATAGTAGGTATACATAACGCATATCTTTTACATATTGGATATGCCACCGACCACCACCAATAATATCATTTTTTAAGTAGCATTTTTTGTAAATAATTACAATGCAAGGCTAAGTATATATATTTTTACGGCTCATGCTGATTTTTATAAATTAACTTCAACACTAAATTTATTTAGCATACTATTATTATTTTTACTGCTGGAGTAAACGACTTACACAAACGGAATATTATTTTTTAAGTACTAACGCTATTCATGCAATTTTTTCAGCCGTAATGCAAATTCTTAATCTAAATAAACAATCAGCACTTCACTACCTTCACCAAACGTAACACGTAGCGCCATCTAGTGACAACGCTGAGATTAATGCTTCTGTCACAGCTGATTGTCATATTAATATTTGCAGTATTTCTACTAGAAAAGCAATAAAGACCAACCGCTAAAGTGTATGTTTATGTTTGTTTATATCTTCTTACGCAACGTACACTTTAAATACCAAATATTACACATGAAATGCAATAATCCTTACTGTCACCTGTCAAAACTTTCGCCACAAATGTCCACAAAAACACAACAATTTTATCGAAAATACACTTTTTAGCCATCGGCTTTGGTGAAATAATATACATGCAAGGTAAAAATTTTATTTAGACACAGTTTCGGCAATTTTCCATAAGTTTTCTGTTTGAGCAACATAACCTCCAAAGTTGACAAAATGATTAAGAGAAGATTAAGGTTTTAAAATAATAGTGGAAATTACTGACCTTCTTTATTGTGACCGATTTGAAGTAAATTAAGGAACTTCAGGATTATGTGAATGCACAGGACACTTGTAGTTGTTTTCTATACATTTTCAACTTGATTTTAGACCTCTGTTAAGATTCTAATAAATGTTTAATAAAAGACAGGGTTTGTAGAAGTTATAACTTCTATCATAACAATACTATGAAAAAAATTGTTCTTCAAGTTTGCAATATGAATTTTAAAATCTATTTCATTATGCGCTTAATGCACCAAGGCGCTTCATTCTTTGAAAATTTAAAATGTTTTATTTTTGGCATGTATTACATGCAATCAGAACTGTAAACATATGAATGAAACTGAATTTAGTGGAAGCTTCAAAAAGAATTTAACACTGGTAAAATTTTGGAAAAATAGTAGCTTCGGCACACTATCATAGTTTTAATGAAAATTAAAATATAATTTTTTCTCCTCATATTGTCAACTTAGATAGGATTTTTTTAGTATAAATAAACAATGCCCAGGGAGCTGTCTCAAAGTATACAGCTGGAAAGCTGAAATCGCTGCACTTTCACACTGATCTGCTAGGAACGGTGCTTATGGAATATTGCCAAAAGAGGTCTCAGCGACCCACCTTCTTCATTATGCCCGTCTTCCGCTTCGAGAACGTCGTGTAGCGCCGCAGTTTATTGTCTATGTACTCCATCTTGATCTTAACTCTGCCTTTGGTCTTCTTTCCATTGGACGGGGGTGACTTCTTGGGCTGCAGCGAGGCATAGCCATCGTCCGCTATGTCTGGCATAGGGCAGTGATCCAGACCCAAACTCTGGGAAGGCCGCTCGTCATAGCACTGGTCCGAGGGTCGCTTCACACCGCGCGGGCCTGGGCAGGGCTGCAGCCCCGGCCGCAGCGACCCGCCGCCGAGCGAGCCCGGCGCCCGGCCTGCGCCGTACATGTCCCCCACGTCTCCCAGGAGACCCATCCCATACGGCGACCCGAAGCGGGGCTCCCGCGCTCCGCCGGGCGCGTCCATCATAACCTCACAGTACGCCACAGTAGACGGTGCGCGCACGCGCTTCGCACACCTCGCCGTTCGAAACACCGAACGGAGACTGACCGAAAACGCGAATGAACCGAGGGCGGGACTGACGGGTCGGCCGCTCGGACCGTGACTGACTTCGCGACGTTCGCGTCCCGCGCGCCTCCACCGCTAGCCGTCCCGCTCACACGCACGGGCACAAACACCCCGCGAGCGAGACGGCGTATTACGGCCGTAATCTGACACATCTGTAGGAAAAGCGTGCTCCGGGACGCCGCGAGTTTCAGTGCCCGAAATCCTGTATTAAAATAGAGCTTTTATTTTGAGTTTATTTCGTAAATAGAAATAATAGAATCGGAAGTGGAGCGGCGCGCGCGGGGCGGTGGGCCGGCCCGGCCATATTTAGACGCGAGCCGTGCCAAATATGGCAATCGACGGTCAAATGGGGGCCACTGAAATCCCTCCTACTCGCACCTGGCGATTTTCACGTCTAATAATCAATTGAAAACTTTGTCACGTCAATTTAATGTGCTATAGGTACCTACGTATGACGCGCTAGCTATACAGCCTTTGTGTGGATGTCACTATTCATAAACTTTTGCTCGCGGGTTTACTTTTAAAAAGTTTAAAAGTTGGAGTGTAATTCAGGCATGCGCATTAAGCATGTTCAAAAGGTTTATTTTAAAAACATTTAGAACAACTGATTTATTTTGTGATCACTTTTAAATGATGACAGACCTCATTTGTTCAACTATTAAATGATGTGCGTCATCTATCCTACAATTATACGACCGTAAATAGTTCGGGCAATATTTTGGCTACCAGCCAATTTCATCTATGCAATAATTATTGTGTTATTTCCTTACTTGCACTCTATTTTACAACAACAGACAGATACCTACTACCTTTACTCTACTGAAGATAATTACCTATTATCGGATGAGGATTTCTCCTCACGCTTATTTGTATTTAGGTTCCTAAAATAAAAGGAATCATTAGATTCAAATAGGATTGTTTTGGTCTAAGTGTATGGACCTACTTTTCTGAAAATGGGTAGCATAGGACCTTTATTATATTAAAAATACAAATATACTTTCTTGCACGCCAGAAAAACACATTACCACAGAAAATAACATATTTATAACAATTATATTGTAGCTACTTAGGTACCTAATGAATGATTTACAAGTTCTACGATTAAAACAATTCAAAATAATTCAATCAATCACAAAACTTTATCACCAAACCTTTTCGCCTACGCGCGGAACTGTTTATTCTACTCATTATTGCCAAAATCGAATTGAAATTAGTTTTAAATAAATTTTATAGGGTTATTAACAAAAATCTGTGAATTTCCTTCGCGTAACAGCAGCCGCCCACTTCCATACTAAAGGCGGCTTGTTTTTCCTTTTTAAGTTTATTTTATTGGTCTTAGTCACGGTGCATTCAACTCTTAAAAGTCTTAAAAAGGTTGAGATTATTTTAATTGCGTTTTAGTTGTCAGGAAACGTGTGTTTTCTTGTAAACTAACTGGATTAGGAAGACAGCCTACCTATTACTTATTTGAAAATTATGTACCTAATACCTTGTAGTATCTACTTGCTTACTAAGCTGGCTCAGTAATCCAAAGAGCATCTTGGCTGGCCTACGACTTCTACTACCGGTATTTTTAGCATGGGGCAATACAGGTATGGAATGCAATTACCGGTAATTTACCGGACTTTAGTATGAAAAAAGGTAATTGCATTCCCTAAATACAGGCCAATACTCAGTGGCGTAGCGACGTAAAACGGCACCCAGGGCACCCATCCAAACTGCGCCCCTTTGTTTCTTAGTGACACTGACACCCGGGGCGGATAATCCATGTGAAATTGCGGCGGGGGGTTTGCATTCAAGACTTTTATTTTTTATTCCGCCATGTTTACGAAATTGGATCGATGGTATTTTTTTGTATAGGTAGTTAATAAATTTCGTTTTCGCGGCCCCCTCCTTGTTGGCGCCTTGGGCACGTTCCCTGCCTGCACCACCCTCGCTACGCCACTGCCAATACTGTGGTATATAGCCTAGCCGTCCACACTTTGGAAGACCTCCTACACAAGAGATCGCCGTCTTCCTTATCCTGTACCTACCACCTCACGCCAGTCGGGGATTTTGAGGGCACTTAGTCTGCAGGCGTATGATGGTAGGCTTTATCGCGCTATAAATAAATGATAAAGCACTCGTCACGTTCTGAGTGACAATATGCACGGCTGCTTAATCATTTAGGTATTTATCGCTCGACGAAGCCTACCAGGGCTCGGAACCGGTATTTTGCAAAAACCCCGGAATAGCCTAATATTTAGAATTATTTTACGCTTTTTATGTAGGAAATGAAATGAAATGAAATAATTTATTTCTGCAAGTAAGCCTCAAGGGCTCTTTCACATGTCTGATTCTTTTGGCGCTTCGGCAGATGACATTCTGGTGAGAAGAAGCGCCGGAAGAAACTCACCAGTTTCTCTTTTAAACACATTACAATAATTGTGACAATATTACATTGCATATCACAAACAACTACTTAACTAAATACATTTCAATTAGGGATGTAACGATACCGATACCGATATATCGGCCGATATATCGGTATCGCCGATATTATACAACCGATATTTGAAGAATTTGCTGTATGAAAAAAAATCTGCAAAAAGTAATTTCAATTTCTGACTTAATTTATGTATTGGTCTATTCTATTACCTTGTGCAATGATAATTACTATGATAATTAAATCTTTGGTTCTTAATAGAAATAAAAATAATTTTGAGTTGACAATTTATTATTTTTACTTTACACTGTCAAGGTTGACTCTTTGGTAAATATAACCAGTAGTCATTGCCATTAGTTATAATAAGGACATAAAAATATCTGAAATTCATACTTCATTATTTAGCTAAGAATCAGAAAGATATCGGTATCGGTATCGGTATCGCCGATATTAACTACTATATATCGGTATCGGTATCGTATCGGCAAAACTGTGTATCGTTACATCCCTAATTTCAATAAACATAAAACTACAATTTTAGAGATGTAAAGGGTCTCTAGGCGTCAAAACAAGATAAATTACTAAGAAAAATAGAAAATAAAAAAGGGCTCAATAATGTATTTAAGCAATGACTTCGTATTATTAGATTGTCCGATGAAATAATAAACCAAAGAACGAAAACAACGGAAAAAATACCGGTATATTTGTGTGGAGCCAATACCGGTATCCGACCCCTGCTAACATCATAAGCCTGCAGGCTTCATGACTCCAGTCGTACCTAGGACGGCTAATCGGCCATTTTCCACTCGGTCACCCTACATACATCTTTACTCATCATCTCCCATATTCTTCAAGCAGCCGAGCCAACAGAGTTGCATGCCCTTGATTCGCCAATCGTGTTTGCCAAACAGTCTTCACCAACTCTACTTTTGAAAATGTTTAGAGTTCAGAATCCTTCCTACCTAGAAATGAATGCTGAAGTATTTGTGATTCTTTAACTACCGCTCCGTTTTTGGCACATACCAAATGATTAATTATTCAACATTCCAGCACTTGCAACTAAGACGTACCTACTTAGAACAACGTAGGATGGGATGCTTGATACGAGTATCGTAGCTAGCTTATCTATCTAAACGGATACATTTTGGGGAGTCTGCGCAGCAGTTACACGACTTGATTCCACCATCGCCGTTTCATCAACGGATATCCAGGCGTGGGGAGCAACTTCATCCTTTTTCTGTCAATACTCCATTTATTCGCACGAAGCGATTTGCTTCAACGTTTTGAATGCGTACCGCCTAGGAATGGAACTCGCGCCCAGCGTCTATAGTTCCGGACAAATACAATTTAGGACTCATAGTAATATAACAACTTAAACGGATTAAATCGCGTATAGAGTCTGTGCGGAAAGAGAATAGGATTTAGATTGGGGGGCGCTGTAAGGTTTTTCTACCGTATGTGCCGTATTTTCTGTTCTGTGGCCATACTGGTTAGGTTAGTTCCGTTTTTCGCCACGCCTATTCTCTTTCTGCACAGACTCTACCTATTACTACATTTTAAGTCCCGACGTTTCGTAACCCTTTTCAGCGATCGTGGTCGCGGGTAGACTGAGAAAATCATAAATTTCCTGTGTCAAAATTACCGAATTAACCGAAGACAATTTAGGACTCTTCAAGATACGAATAAATATAGGCATCTACTGAACCGGTGAGCTACATCTTCGGCCTCGTAGTCGCTTACGATCGGGGTAGGTCAATCGCAGGTCAGTTTTTTATAAAAAAAAACATAAGTGGCTGAAAAGAAAACACGAGTGGTTAAAGGAGAATAACGCAGGAACACAGTATAATAGGCTACTTGATGACAGTTCAAATCAGCTTCTTTTTATGAAGTGTCAAAACGCTCCGAAAGTATGCAGTTTAGTATGAAATACTATCTTGTGACTTCATGCTCAACATGGTGCCTTATTTTTAGTTTTCGTCATTGTAAAATCGTTGATGGCACGAAAATAAGTTTGAATGATTTTATCCGGGCTGTTTTGGAAGCGTAATTTGCTGGTTAGAGTTAATGAATTTATTTTGTTTGTTGTCAAATACCCTATAGCAGTAGTTTTTCTTCTGACAAAAGGTGCATCGGGCGCGCGCATGTGTGCGCGCTGTGTACGGACCGCACCACAAGCAAACATTTACCAATGCGCACCAATGCCACAGTATGGAGTGCACTCACACAGACGTGCTATCGTGCGTCTGTGTAAATACGTGTCGCGCGCTCCTAAACGGCTGAAGTCGTACTACTCGTTCGTTTTTATACTTTGGCAGGGATGTATGTATAAGGTACCTATTTACCGCAGGGACTCTATTCTGGCCTACCTAGGTATAGGATTTTCCTAATTATTTCAGCTGCAACAAGCTGCACATAAAACTATCAAAAATCAAGTACCTGTTCGTTAACTGATTTTTAATAATATTTTTATATGCAACTTGTCCTAGAAATAATTAGGAAAATCAACAAAGGATAGGGTACCATAGGCGAAGTTAGGGGTCGCTCGCTACGGTATTTAAAATTAAAATACGTCACATTTTCGAAAGCCTTTTTCCTAAAACGTTCAAAACTGGAAAAACCGAATTATGTAGTAACTTAATAATTTATATATATATATATTTCTTATCGGACCACAGAATTTATTTGGCAGTGCATCGTTTTCCTCGAGTAAACCTCAAACTGATATGCCAGTTGCAAAGCGCAGTAGGAGGCACAGACACCACCAGTGACGTAGCCTGCCTGAGAAGTAGGTTTGAATAATTTAGCACTACCAGGCATGTCTCACTCCGCGATTTTGTTTCGACGTAATTATTATTCTTCCTTGCCTAATGCCTTAGGCAAGCTCAGGGCTGCGCCGACACCCGGCAGCGCCTGTGTGCGAAACCTATGAAGCCCAAAGGAGGGTTATGTGTTTGACCTGTATGTATGTATGTAAGTATGTATGACGACGTGTATCAAAACAGTTATATAACGTCACGCAAATATTTTTTTTAAGTACCTCTAATTCACTAGGAAATTCAAGCTATAATAATAATTTTATTTTTGTCGATATCAACCCTAACGGTGAGCGTGGTGATGGTGACCAGAAAGAGCGCGCATTATGAGTTAGAGCGAGAACGTATGAGTTAGGCACATTTTTGTGACTCGAACGTGGGTTTTGTTAGACAGTGCGACTTCTGTACAAAGTAGGTACTATTACTTATTCTGTGGCACTACGCCACAATAATATATACTTTCAGCAATTTTTGAGGCTGACCGTACATAGGCTATACCTTGAACTTTGTACTTTGTGAAAATTTGTATTTAAGAATCATCCTCAGCCAAATGACGTACACTGCTGCACAAGCGATAAAATCTAAGGAAGTACTTAGGATGGAATGTTCTATTTGGCTCCTGAAAGTAGGTACCTAAAATGACAAAAATAAAGTAAGTAAAGTAAAGTAATAAGTACTAATTCTCATAGTACCTAATACCTATATAAATGACAAAAAAATCGTATACACGAGGTATGTAATAGGTCCCGCAGTTTGCCGCAATGTCATCCACAGTTTGAAAATTTCAAAATAGTAAAAAAATATATAAGTGAAATCAATTTTTTGTATCTACACTAACTTGCGCTAAATTCAATAATTTCAAAATTTAGATTTCTTTCGTTTTTAGGGTTCCGTACCCAAAGGGTGCCAACGGGGTCCCGTTACGTTGTTATGAAGCGTCCGCTATCCGTCTGTTACAGGACTGTATCTTTTGAACCGTAATAGGTAGAGACTCGACATTTTCACAGAATGTGTACCTATTTCTATTGCCGCTATAAAAACTTAAAGGGGGTCCCCGTACAAGGAACGTGTTTTTTAGTCGACGGTCCCTTCGTTTGCGAATCCGACTCGAACTTGACCAGTTTTATTTGCGATGTAGGGACGCCATTATAAAATATGATCAAATGGAATGTCATTCTGAATAATTAATATTCATAAATAGTTAAAAAGTTATTTTATACATGAGGAAAAGCATAAATGCGATAAACGGTACTTACCCATAAGCTTCCTGAATTTATATTACTAATTACACAAAACTTGCGTTTATCCTTTAAGGTGAAATGAAAATAATGTTCATAAAATTGTTTCACGACTTACTTACCTCAACTCTACTCAACAAGCATATTTAAGAATGGTTTTCTATATTTTATTCTGTAATATGTAACTGACCCGCGATATACTTCCTACAAAAGGTACCTACCTACATCGCGCGTCTTTTACTAGTATGTGTGCGCGCCATGAACAAACGCACTACAAGCAAAGTTTTAAGAATGCGTAAGAATGCTCCAGTATGGATCGCATTTACACAGACGTGCTATCGCGCACTAATTGATGTCGTGTAAGCAAATTATGACCCTCTTTGTGTTCGTATGAAGAACTGACCGACTCCTATTAGTGTTAAGGTGTAACATTAAATTATTTTGAAATTAATTAACAGTTTTAATCTGCCTAACAGCAAATTATGACCCTCTTTGTGTTTGTATGAAGAATTGACCGACTCCTATTAGTGTTAAGGTGTAACACTAAATTATTTTGACACTAATTAACAGTTTTAATCTGCCTAACCCAAAACTACACGAAACACATTCAATGAATGTCTTCAGACTGAAATGATGACGATTGTATCTGACCTACGTAATCCCTGCGACAGGGGAGAGAGATGAGTCTCATGATTACCTGCACATAACAGAGAAAAGGTTGTTAAAAATAAATATTTGTAATATTACCTTTACATTCAGTAACCGCAATATGCGGGTTACGTTACCTCACAGTCCTTTACTTTTGTACAGTAGTAATGTAGACAAGTTAGAAAAACAGCAAAAGGCTTAGTCTCACCGATGTGACGTCACTAGCCGCCATCTTCCGGGCGCTAAGCTAACATACGATATATCGTTCGGAAAGTAACAGTAGCTTTCTAAGCAAATAAAATGAGCTGGTGCCACAGCGCATTCCTTGCCAAATGCGGCTCGCCAGGGATGGCGCGTTGACGCAACGCCATTCAACGCGTAGCTGTCCATGTATACCATCCAACGGTAGGATACAGTCTCTTCACTGTTCTTAGATTGATCCTGCAGCGACCGCTTGTAGTAAGAGCACTCAGCCTTTGATACCACTGCTACCTTTCGCTCGAGGAAATATACAAAAATATTCTCGGCTATTCTTGAATATTGATTTCTGTTGACTCGAATTTTCTGTCCGAGTAGCACTTTCAGATCTGTGGTCTTAGCTTTTAAGAGGAAACAGGAGGGCAGTTTTTCCATACAAACGTAGTCCCCTGTTTCCTCCCTGGTTAATGCCAGTAGAGCAATAATTTTTTGTCCAAAAATCTATGGCTACTATTGATATGTTCCTATGTTTTCCTTTTTACGATAAATTAATTCTCAAAAGAGATATTAACCTTCAAAAACCTAAAAAAAAATGCCAGATTTTCCGCTGTGTTCACACATCCAGAAAACAAATTTGACTAGATTATTAAAAAAAAGGAAAACATAGGAACACGGCCAAAGCCTTTCTTTAATGTTTAATAAAAAAATTAGTTAAATAGGTTAAGTTTTGGGGAAGAAATCAGGGGACTACGAAACGTTGTTTTCATGAAATTTTAAAAGGTATTTTCGGTCCAAGCTGCAGTTGTCTCTATCGCGCTCTGCGGGGGAGAGGCGGGCAGTGCGGGACAGCGACACATTTTACAAATACCTAATTTTCAATTCTCTCGGCCTTACTGTTTCCTCTTAAGGATGGTCATGAGTGGCTGTTCTCCGCGATTACACCGCGTGGCTACTAAGTAGTAGGTACCCAATTTTTGCCCCTGCGCGGGGGCTTAGGGCCTTATCATACTTGCGGTTTGCGGGCGAGTTTCCATACAAAACCAGTCGACAGGGCGACATTTCTAACTTCGCTTCTAACTCGCCCGCAGCTCGCTCGCAAATCGCAAGTTTGATAAGGCCCTTAGCCATTGACCAGAGAGAGCACGCGTTATGCGATAGAGAGAGGCGCTTGGATCCGGTGTGTTCCGCCCGGTAGTCGGACCCGAATGTCAGTTTAGTCAGAGAGAGACTTCTGTAAGTAAATGTAAATGGTGAAAAAATTGCATGGGCCTAATGCATCTGCATTTCCATCGCTTTAATTAGGCCTATGGATTGTAGGTATATATTGGGGTTTTTTTCTACTATTGAAATAATATAAAAGTTTATATGTCCCATGGTGAATTCACATTCGTGGACACCGTATGCACTAGGTAGGCCGCGTAGGGTGTGGGGTCAAACACCTTCGGACTTTGATTCTGTCATAAGCAATGCGGGTACATAATTAGGTACCTACTGTTTCGACTCACATTCATTAGGTATGTTATTGATTAAATACTGGCTGTATAAGGAGCGTGGTGTTAGATATGAGATAACTTAAGCATGACGTGATGCAACATATCAAGGAGTAATTTGGTGAAAATATATTTTGGGGTTCCGTACCACAATAGTAAAAAAGGAATCCTTGTGGTGCGACTCTGTCTGTCCATCTGCCCGTCTGTCTGTCCATCTGTCACAGCCAGATATCTTAGGAAATACTGTTACTATCAATTTGGAATAGTTTTAAAAGTCGCAAACCCGAGCCTATATCTTTGGGCAGGCCGGAATGAATTGACTCACGTTTTCTTTTAAACAGTAAAACAAGTTGCTCAAAGCAGCAGGTCGAACAGTAGCAGTAGCTCAAAGAACCGATGGTTACGATGGATACGAAGACATGGTCCCTGGGACATGGTCTGCCAACCTGGCTAAGGTCTCCTGAAGTCGATGCAGGCAAAAAGCATGCGACCTGTAGTTGAAGTCTTTGGAGTTATGTTAAGCATGGGACGTCTCTGGGTTGAAATGATTATGATGAAGTTGCTCAAATGCCTGATATTAGGCAAGCCGGTGATAGTCGAGTTTTGTAGATGCCACGTCACTTTTCTTTATATTTTTATAGTGTGAATCGTGAAGGCCTTGGTTTCGTTTCCTCAATTATTTTTCAAGTAAAAGGGTACATAATCAAGATAATTTCTGTTAGTCAAACATAAAAATGGTCTAAATTTGCGATAGCCTTGCAAAATACCTACCTACGTAGATAAAGTAAATAACAATGTGCCATTGAAATTCTGTAATAACGAATAAGCTTTATAATAATGAAAAGAAAAAAGTCAGGCCTGCCACCGTTGTAAAAATAATTTATATCGCATCGCAAGCAGATGCAAAAAGAAGTCCCTTAATTAAAATCAATGCCTGTCAAATAATTTAGTTTTCCACCGATATCCATTAGCTTGCCATGCATTGAATGCTGAATAGCGCATTGAAGTTTTTAAATGAAGTCGCGAGCGAATATTCCAGGATTCTTGTTTAATACAAAACAAGATAGGGCTTTTATCCGAACAATCGGCGAAATATCCGAGATATCCGCGACACAACCGAATGCCCGGCATTGCCAGAATATCGTCATCTAGTCGCCAATTATTGAGGCATGCACAAATGGCCAGTCGAATCCTCTGGAATCTGGCAACACACTTTATGTCTCTATTCATTAAAATCCCTCGTTTCTAATTAAAATTGTTTGAGTTCGGTTACGCGTAAATAAATCGCGGCGGGGCTTGTTCGCGGTTTTGCTTTGTTTGTCGCGCTACATATTTGTGGGAGCTGACATTAACACCTCGGTAGGCCGGGTAGGTACAATGCGTCGGTAGCAAGCACAAAGGCTGAGTGTTGGGACGATTTGCGGGAGCAACCAGCGCTAAATATATCGCCTGCACAATACCATAGTAGCGTCGTAAGTAACACGGCCGATATATGGATGCCCTGAGCTTTGTTCGGGCGCGATTACATCTTTTCCTGCTAATAGAATAGGTTTGTTTGGACGGTGATTGTTGGTATTTATTGTTTGTATTCAAGTTTGAACGAATTGATGGCTCTAAGGTTGAATGGAAGCGTTAGAAGCGGGGAAAATCATGCATTTATTGTATGACTGTAAACTTGGTAACGAAGGCTTACTTACTCCTTACGTCTGATAACCGATAATGCTGTATACTTGTATTCACTCCAGTTATACATTATCGAAAATGTAACAAACTCTTTCTAGTACAATGCGATTACTTTACAATACTTAACTCAACTATTTTCATCCCACTTCTGCCTTTGTATTTCCATACGTTAGGTACAGGCTGAAGTCACATCGGATGTTTCTCAATTACGTACCTAGGTACTAGCCAGTGCTAAGCGCGTCTTATTAATAGTACATTACACAACTAGGGCGGTAATACAAAGAAAGGCCAAGATCGCAGATGTTTGCGGCCCGAGCTGCAAGCGAGGGACGTAAATATGCGATCGAGGGCTTTCTTTATTACCTCCCGTGTTGTGTACATCATTTTATGTCTATAGTGAGATTCAATAGAAAAGGACAAACAAGTAAACAAACGGATTTACCTTCATTACTTCGTAATCACGCACTTTTTAAGAACGAACATAGCCTTATCAACAATTTATATACATAAACCTTGTATTTTCATTCATTTTTAATTAAAATATCCATTAATTATTCATATTTCAGTAAAAACAAACTTAGTCAATACCATTTTTCTATATGTCAAATGTTACTCAATTTTTTTTACTCATCTAAAATGTAAAAATCTATAATGTCTTTGGATTCGTAGTGATGGGAATGGCCGTTCTTTAAAAATGTATTACTTTTTATTAACAATGACATTTTGATATCGATTAGTATTTCGGAAAGATTATTTTTTAATTATAGATTTTGGCAATGAATGCCATATCCAATAAATGTATATAGGAAAACCCAACTACGAAAAAGGCTAAAACAAGATCCTTGCGTTTTTACTCGTCTGATTACAACCGCCAAAAGAAGTGACAAATTATGTGAGCCTGGTACAGGGCTGCGCTGCGCTGTGTAAACTAACGTGCTAATGAGGGTGTTTAGAACTCATAAACCCACCAGGTGGCAGCAGGGTGGCGAAAGGTCTTTTTGTCAGTAGGCGTCCACCAATCACACCACCTGATTTTGACATCTACTGCCAAATAGACCTTTCGCCACCCTGCTGCCAGCTGGTGGATTTTTGATTTCTAAATACCCTCATTTTACTAAAACGAAACCTTTTTCTCGTAATTAATACGAGTGTGAACAGAACTAGGGTGTCCCATATGGTTTATCTGAAACAGACGTTCCCAAGCTTTCGTTTCTCGTAGACCACTTTTAAAATTTTGCTGGTTTCGGAAGACCCCTGCGATACTTCTACCATATTTCCAAATAATCAGCGATGGAAAATTGCGTCGCGTCTTAGTTCCAAACCCTAAATTCGGTGTGGTAAAAATAAAAAGAATAGTACATTACGCAACTATGGTGGTAAAACATAGTTCCCCGACCTAGCTTTTCATTGTTACAAAATATTTAATAATTATAAAAGTATCTGATTAATAATAGTACGATATACTTTAAGTTCCTCTCACTTACTTGTAGTTAATAATAATTTCATGAATGTCAAATGGATTGATTAATTAATGTTATACCTTTCCCATCATTATTTCACAGTAAATCCATAGACAATAGATCCAAATTGTCAGTCAACATATTTGTTATTGTTTTTGTTCAGTTGTATCGAATCTCACTATACACTTGGCCAGAAAGCGGCTTTTTCCGTACGCGCAGCGTGCGGAAAAAGTCACTTTATGGCCAGGTGTGGCATAAAAGTACTATCCTATTATAATCTGTTTAATAAGGTTTAATACTGGCTCTGTGATATCTGCACACTTTAGGGCGAGTTGTTCTAAATCGTTAGGTGACCTACTGAAATCCGTGCACCTTGTATAGCATATCAAAACTAAGTCTGCAGAAGTCGAAAAAGGTTTTATTTTGGCAAAATATATATGGCAAGAGGATTAATTAGTCTTGATACTTGGTAATTTTTAATCATCCTTCCGTTGAATAAGTATATAGTGTGCAAGCGTGTGTGTGTGTGTGTGTGTGTGGTACTGGCAGCACCATTTTTAACATTAATTGGTACATAACATAATATTGTATTTTGTTTCCGCGATGATCACTCATCGTAATAAAACAACTTTGACGGATTAAATCGCGAATATTACTAACTTAATTTTTACGTTCCCAAGTTTCGTAACCCTTTTCAGCGTTCGTGGTCGAGGGTAGACCTAATTTTACTGTGTCAAGATAAAGTACCCACTTTAAAATTTCAAATAAAAGTAAAGGTGTGGCCAGGTGGGCCAACCCTAACATCCCTAACCCACAGAAAGAGTAATTTTTGTACAAAAATTACTTTTTCTAACAAAACTGACATTTGGGTTCGATCAACAGATGGAGCTCACCGGATCCGATCGTCTCTCTCTATCGCATAACGCGTGCCCTTTCTGGCCGCTGGCTAAGCCTCCCCGAAGGGGCAAAATTTGGTAGCTGCGCTAACTAGCAGCCGCGCGGCGAAATCGCGGAGTGAGCCACTCTCCTGCGTCCTACCTAGGTAACCTTAGAAACTAGCGGCGCTTTAAAAAAGGCATACTGATAAGATACGAAAATATACACGATGTAATCCTTTGGTACGTTTAATGTAGGTTATAAATAAATAAATAATAAATAAATAAATATTAGGGGACAATCTTACACAAATCGAACTAGCCCCATAGTAAGCTCAATAAGGCTTGTATTATGGATACTAGGACGACGATATATTTAATAGATACAAATACTTAAATACATAGAAAACATCCAATATGGTTATGAATAAGGTAGTTGATGTAATCCGTCTTTAGTAAACCATTGACTCCACATCGAAGCAATAAGTGTGCGGGCGTTGTAGGACAGCGCCGCATCAGATTCGGAATCACCACCGATAAAAATAAAAAGCATAAAATTTCAATGTTCAACTTAGACTTTTTGACCAAGGTATAAGGTAGGGATTGTAAAGTTACATATATCACGTACAGTTAGGTCTTATAAAAGGGAATAGGGATGACGAACGGGTTAAAATATATCATTCTATTTAGTCCGTCAGTTAGATTATGGAAAAATATGGGACACGTATTTTTTGGTTCATCAAATTATTAAAAATCGAATAGATCATCAAACTTCCGGAGTGGGGGCTTGTGACGTCACTCCTAGGTGAAAACTGTACCAAAGAGTGACGTCACTCGAGACTTCTAAGCACTGTGCCCTCGTCATTTTTTGTTTCATACAAAAGAAAAAATACGTGTACAATATTTTTTAATAATCTAACTGACGAACGAAACACTTTTTTTAGTCATCTAGCCTGATTAGAATCAGAACTTTTTCTTATATACTTACCTACTACCTAATAGTTACAAATATTTATCTGCGCGGCTTTGCCAACGTTAGGAACTATTCCAAGGGAACTCTTTAGATTAGCGGAATATAGAGGTAAAGTACAATCCAGGATTAGTTTAAGTACTTGCATGCCAAATATTATCTCAATCCATTAAGGCGAGGTAAGACGAGAATCGGGCGCGGAAGCCTAGTTTCCAAATCATTTTTAGAGCACTTATTTGACTCGTAGGTCACTGTAAAACATATATAAAATTATTCAGAACTGTATCTAGGGCTTCCTCTCACTTAGAACACGATAGCGAACACTTCGCTCGATAGAAAAGTAGCGCGAAAACACTATAAAATAAAGTATTTTGTTTATTTTTTTTTTCATTTTGTTCATTACCAGTTACCTTTTCTGACAAAATTAATACCTGACAATCATGTTTTCACAGTCATGCAGGGCATCCTCTCATGTTTGGGTTGATAACGTATACTTTTATGTTAGAAATCGAAGATAATCTGCAATAATCTGCATTCCGCCCGACCCTAGTTGTATGTGAAATGCGAGCCAGGTCCTACCGGGCCTTAACATTCACGCGTATTACTTCTGAGAAAACTTCGTTTTACCCCTGGAGGGGTAATTACCTTTGCATTGTCTCCTCCTTCAAACATTGGAGGTAATATGGCGGGCTTTTTACTCTAAGTTCTGATTAGGGAATGTAACGGGTACCCGGGTAACCGACTTTATTCAGAGTCTGGTAAAACCCGGGTATTTCGTCTCAGAACCCTTAAAAAAACATTAATTAATCGAAAAAACAAGGTTCACCCTGTTGTGGCATAATTTTGTAAGTAATAATTCTTTGTAGCATAATGTATATAGCCATATTTGGCTTTGTGCATAAACTGTTATCGCAGAATCTATAACTATTCGCATAATTTTATTACGCAGAATTACGTTAGTCCGAATATTATTTGGTCCTACTTTTCATGTTCCGAATCATATTTATACATAAATTAAATGATTATAAAATTATAACACCGAATGCTATCGTGGCAGAAAGATGTTTTGTCATAATATAACTTTTAACTGTATTGTCGACTACAATATATGGTTTTGTAACCTAACCTACTTTTTCTGCCAGCAGTTCGTTTTTGTTGGGGGACGCAGTTCAAACCTAACCTATACCTAACTTTTTCTACTCCTGTACTGTTATCTGTCTTTTACTTGGTCACGAACACTAATATAAGAACATACATAATATGAGTTCAGAGAAGTCTATACTCTATTCCCCATAACAGCACTAGTGTCGTTATAGTCACTTTACGTTATTGCTAGCATCCACAGACTTCTAAATCTAGGTTAAACTTAGGTCAAGGATTAAGCGCTCAATTCTTACTTCACGATAAAAATGCACAACTACCAACTTAACAAACAATTAAATTCCTACGATTCATAAGAAAAACAAAACTTTCCGAATTAAATTAATTGATGCCAACATAAAAAAAAGTATTTTAATTATCGTCACATCGTGTCACCAGCCATATCAAAAAAAAGTTTACCATAGACACAACTGTCATGCCGGCTGTACACACTCGGAGAGACCAGACGAGACACGCGTGACGTCCATGTATTTAATATTTTAACCTAGTCGTAGAAAAAGTATTGTATGCAACGTTGTATAATTAAGTCAAAAAACGCTCATTGCGTCTTTATTTGCGATACTCGCCGCATTCGCGGCTCGTATCGCAACTCACGCAATTCGCATTTTTTGAACCTTCTTATACAACTGTTGCATAAAATACTATAACCTAACCTACTTTTTCTGCCAGCAGTTCGTTTTTGTTGGGGGACGCAGTTCAAACCTAAACTAACCTACTTTTTCTGTCTGGTCTTTTATTCTTGCGGGGGGCTTCGCCCCCCGAGCCCCCCTTGTAGGGTGCTTCGCCCCCCGTCCCCCCTTTTTTGGCCTTGCCATAGCTATGAACTCGTGCAAAACTCTAATTGCTTAAATGTTTTAACCTAATCTAAGCCCCTTTTCTATCAATTGTTTATTTTGTAAGGACACAGTTCTAAATCTAACCTAACGTTTTTAGCAACAGTTCTTTATTATGAGATTTGTGAGGGATCAAAGTTCTAGCCTAACCTACTAAGTTAGGTTAGAATTGCTAGATGTTAAATGTTATTAGTTCATCGTTATACTGAATGAACAAGATGTCCAATGGAATTATATCACTTGATTATTATAATAACTTACCTCTCCTAAACCTACCCTATCAATCTCGGACAATCGATAATATGCCGAATAAAATTCTGCACAATAGAATTATGCGTAAAAATAATCGGTCATAATAATAGTATGCGAACTTAATTTCAGACAACTACATATTCGGGATGTAACTAATTATGCTTAATAAGGTTTCTGCCACATTACCATTCGGCGAAAACCGATTATGCCACATCTGTTATGCTAAAACAGTTTCGGACAATAAATGTTATGCCACATAGAGGGAACCCAAAAAACAATCACATGGTTGCTTGCTTAACGGGGCCGGCAATAATAATAATGCAACCCGGGTTCCCGAAAACCGGAATAAGTGATTTTATTTAGAGTCGGGTAATAAGTACAACAGGCAGGGGTTACTATTATGTTGCATAATCTTTTTTGGTCGAATCATCATTTGGCAGAATTCATCATTTGGCATAATGCATTTTATTCTGAAACTTTAAACTTTTCGGGATTGTTATGTTACAAGCCTAACCTAACCTAACCTATTTAACAGGATAATGCCTTAAAGAGTCCTGAAAATTCTACAGTTTCAGAAAAAAATGCATTATGCCAAATGATGAATTCTGCCAAATGATGAATCGACCAAAAAAGATTCTGCAACATGAGGCGTACCCTTAACGGGGCCGGCAATAATAATAATGCAACCCGGGTTCCCGAAAACCGGAATAAGTGATTTTATTTAGAGTCGGGTAATAAGTACAACAGTACCGTTGACAAGTCCTGCACGAACTGTAGTTTCGATTAAAAATGTAACAAACCAATACTGACCTCTGCCTTGTGGGCGAAGTATTCGAACCGCGCACGCGCATACCGTCGCGCTAATATGGCGGCCGCTTCCCGCGCAAAACAACTACACGCATGCTTAGCCGACCTTTAAATATTTGTCACGGAAAAGAAAGAAACAAACAGCTGTACGCTTTATGTGCGAGCTGTTAGAGTAAGCTAGTGTAACGAGGCGTAATAGTTATCGCGTAAATTACACCTACTTACATAAGTATGTTAGGTACAGTTGGACCTGAAACTGAAATAAAGCAAATTACTAGACTAGGCCTTAGTAAATTTTAAATCTGGAATTAACTTCCTGCTATGATTTACCCACTGCGCTACAATATGGGATTTTTTTAAGAGTGTATATAGGCGTCGGTAACCACTTTCCATCAGGTGGGCTGTTTGCCTGTTTGCCTGTTTGCCAGTCTAAGGCAATTAGAAAAAAAAGTGTTGATCATTTCAACTGATTGGAGTACCTATATGAATAGTTTTATGCAAGTTAATGCCAGTAACGGGGCTAAAAGGTATTTAATTTTATTACGTGTAATATAATATAAAAGTAAACTGGTGACTCTGTGAGCTGTTTGTTGACCTCGAGTTTGCCAACCCCCATGTACGTACCATTTTGAAAAAATCATAAAACCTGAATACAAAATATATAACTATCAAACCTGCTCACAAAATTTCATGGGAATGGGACGAGAAATGCGACCTGCAGAGAACAGCCGGACATTTAGACAGACATACGAAAGCATTTTTGCCCAATCTGAAACAGAGATGCTTCGCTCGCGTTTAACGCTCCCTCGGTCGAAAACGCATTTTCTGCTTGAATTTTGCCTTTAGAGTCATGTTTGATACATACAATACTTCTGTATTAAAAATAATACATGTCAACTGCTAAATAACACACAAAAGTCGATAAACTTCAAGACTCATCTTGAATCATAGATATTTTTTTACTTTCCATACAACCAGCGATTTTGCCATATCATCCCCGTGGCGTGGCACTACTACTATTTTGGCACCACTGATATTTTTATACACAAACTAACTTTTGTAAACCCACCGATCTTATTGGAAATCGACGGAGCTCTTACTTCTAGGCTGTTTGCCTTTCGGCCAACTGAAGCTACCTAACGAACCTAAACCTACCTAATATGTAGGCCAGTTGTGCCAAAATAGTCTGTAGTGCCACGGGGAGTAAACTGATTTTGCGTTACTATGTAGTTAAACTTTTTTTTCTCAAACATGGCATGAAATGTTGACAGCCTAAAAATAGGCCGCAAAGTACCTCGTTTCCGGTGTGGCTTGACACTTGGCACGTAATGGAATTGAAATTTGCCTTACTTGCCACAGCATCACGGCATTCAGCCATTAAAAAAACAAAAAACTATTTTTGCTATATTTTGCAGTTTTATTTATTTAAAATTGACATGAACATAACAAATAACACATTATAAACAATTTCCAATTATTATAAATTGCAAACTAAACCACAAGAATACACATTTAAAATATTTCATCTAAATATTCGCGGTAAAAATGTAAACTGAAACAGCTTTTGGTTGTAGTATATGGTTTCAGAACGTGACTTGATATTTGCATTATCTATGTCATTAATAACGTCACTTTCTGATAGAAAGTTTCTGTTATAAAATAATATTTAGGGTAAGTAAGGATATTAGTAAGTTTATTTATTTCATTGCATATTTGAGACAAGCACTATACATACCTCGGCGGGAAATGGGGTTGCCGGCCTCATAACTATCTGGCCTCGCTTCGCTCGGCTAGCTATATGTACTCGACCGGCAACCCTTCACTTCCCGGCCTCTGCAGTAATGTTCATGGATTCACGTTTCTAGATCGTTTAGGAATCAAGAGTGAAACAACCAAGTATACAAATTGATATGTCTTCTTTTATTTACAATATATAGTATTTACACGTTGTACATAAAAACAAATTAAATACCTATTAAGTACTTAACCTATAATTTCCACATAAAAATGTTAACAGATTATACTTAATTCAACAACAAACATACAAAATGTCCACACATGCAATTGCTTATACATTTGATCTCTTGTTCACTCTTTATACGTGTAATTTTTTCGGGCAAAACGTACCACATTGCCACAGTCATGGATGTATAAAATAGAAGGATACCGCGCGGTCTAAGACGCGGGTGAAGCCAAGCAATGGCCGCCGAAGTGAGCATGTGTGCATTGACGGCCCAATGGCAGCCGACCGGCCCATTATGCTGGTTTATGTGTGCGTGCGTGCCATTGGGCCGTCAATGCACACATGCTCACTTCGGCGGCCATTGCTTGGCTTCACCCGCGTCTTAGACCGCGCGGTATCCTTCTATTTTATACATCCATGGCCACAGTATAATAGCAGTATTTTTTTCTTCCGACAAAACATACGTATCGCGCGCTAGTATGTGTGCGCTCCGTGTACGAACGCACCACAAGCAAACATTTAGCACTGTGTAAGAATGCTCCAGTATGAATCACACTATGTGAATACGTGTCGCGCGCTCCAAAACAAACGAAGTTGGACTACTTGTTTGTCTTTATACTTTGACATAGCTGTTTGTCAATAGAGGTTACTTATAAAGATGTACTTAAACAAATATCATCTATATTGGATAAACGGCGTCTGGTACCTTTTGTTTTTTTTTATTTATTTATTACAAATACATTTAACCGTCTCCCAAAATGTTACTGTAGGGCGCGGAGCATAAAATAGTTAGGTTAGGTTAGGTTAGTTGTCATAAAATTGATATTACATAATATATTGACAACTTTGTTTTGTCAAGTACTTATCACATTCTTACACGACTGCGGGTCTGATGGTCGATTATTGATATTTTGGTCTCGTTCTAACACGTCAGAATACCTGAGAGAGAGACATACTTGTTTTTTTATCTCCGACGAGATACGCATTTATGATATCACTGAAGGTGAAGGGGTAAAAGTTTTGATTTAAATAAAAAATCTAGGGCCTAAATGCGGTGGTACCTACAGGCAATTATTTAAACTAATCATTTGGTAAATAAACTTCCTTCCTCAATTATTTCCTCAATTATTGTAAAACGGCTTTTCTCTTGCGAACATCATGTTAAGCCCAAAATTGGTACCTATGTTCGACGTTTTTTGCCCTAAAAAAACTTGGTCAATAAGAAAAATGTAACAACTAATATCTTGATACACTTTTCTTATTATCCAAGTTTTTTTCGAATTGTGTTTATTTACCAAATAACACATGTAAGTATGAATAGAGCTTATATTTTTTGTAAGCTGACAGTACTATATTGTATTCATGGACAGCTTTCATTTATTCTAAAATGCAGACTGGACAAACTAAAACAATACATAGTAAACAAATACACAGTAACTTACGATTAACGGTATAACTAAAGTATTATTAATACGTATAGCTGCACAAACATATTTTATTCAATAATTCCAGTAAAAAAACTGCAAATTACCCAAGATATTGTGATTCGACTCTTTCAAGCTCCCTTATTATATAATAAGCCATTATTTTTTAATACAAATAGATGCACATTCGTTGACTGAAATAATATACAATTTCACGTGTTTATCCCACTAATATTATAAACAAGTGAACCCGCTCACAACTTCGTTCGTGGTGGTGAAATAGTTGGATAAAAGAATCATGTGTTAAACAGGATCATACTACCTGTATACCAAATTTCATGGAAATCAGTCCGGTAGTTTTTGCGTGATGCGCGAACATACATGAAATTTCTACGATTTTATTATATGTATAGGTGTGAAAATTTGTGAAGATGTTCAGATGTTTTGATGTTTGTTATTAAATAACGCGGTGACAACCGAATGGATTAAGATGAAATATGGCATGCATGTAGAACAAATCCTGGACTAAAACATAGGACTTTATATCCCGTTACAGTTCTCTTAGTACCTATAATAACGGGAATAACATAGGCGAAGCCGCGGGTAAATGCTATTGAATTAATATGAACGACAACAGAGTGACACTAAATTAATTCCATAAAATAAGAGTTCAGTATGACCGATTTTAAATGAACCACAAAAGATATTAAAATAGTGTGTACCTATCAAACTTTATCACTGAATGCGCATATTTTCATATAAACATAGGCTTAAGACTGCATACTTTTAAGAATATACTTCATTATCAAAGTAAAATCTCCGAGTGAGCTTATACAATACAAAAATAATAATAAAAAATCAGAGTAAAATTTACTTCATTAAAGAAGATTTTTTTAATCCACTTTTTATATCTTTATCATTATTTACCTACTGTACTTCGATCGTTGAGTTCCATAGTACTACAACATGTACTATTAAAGCAACGTGTGATATTCACGGACAGCTATAACAATTTCTTGAACATATCACAATATTTATTTAGATTCCATTTATTTCAAACCGTCGTTTTCTTTAAGACAATTAAAATCAAAAGTACATTTTAAATAATCTTAGCAAAAAAGAGATTACATACTTTCTACCGGATTAAAAAGTATTATTTCACGTAGGTAAACAATGTAGGTAAGATAAACATTAGAGAAGAAAACATACAATTCAATAAAAAATAAGATATATAACGTATATTCTCAACGGGGTAAAACAGATGGAATCCTAAAACTGGCCAGAAAATATCAATAATAAACACTAGTATATGTTATCTCCTTCTAATCTCATAAATTTGAAAAAGACACATGTACAAACCCTTATTACCGATATCAGGCCCTAGAACACCGGACGATGATCGTAAGTACACATTTCTACGCCAACTACGCTTTGTACCTATCTAACACCTAGCATAAGTCTAGCTGTAACGAAGTCGTCAGTCTGTCGTTTGATATACCTGGTAACTCCATTGCTCCGACAATCCTACAGAATACAGGTAGCGATAATAAAAAATACCGGTAAAATTTAAATACCGGTAAAAGTAAAATACCGGTAAACCCACACACCTTGTGCAATATGATGAACAATCGTTATACGAGTATAGTTTACTTTGTCCACATTTTAATCTGCATTATATCTTGGACTGGTAAGTTGTACTTATCTGCAAGCTATTTATGTTTAAATATTATTGTGGCCAGTGTAGAAAGAGTTCTAAGGAGAGGCCGATAATACTCTTACCAAATTCAAGTTCATTAAAATTGGTACACTACCATTAATTACCATTAGGCAATTCACTTCAGCTATTACTTCACCGGTATTTTAGTTTACCGATACCTGGTAAAATACAAATACAAAGTAAATGCGAAATAAACGTCGAGACTAGTCTAAAAGGTCTTTGGCTACGATTAAAAATACTACTAAATTATGACAAACGAATGACTCAAAAACGCATCAAAAATAATTTAATAAAATTATAAATCCATAAATAGAAAAAAAAATGGCGAATAAATTATAAACTGTACTTACACGATTGGACTTTAAATTACATTAAAATTGATTATTAACAATATTACAAAAACAGATAAAATACATTGGAGTTACTTTACATAAAATCGACTGAAATTCCATTCGCTTAAAACATAGTTCAGTCGTCGTATCGTAATAAAATATAAAAGATATATGTTTAAAATTATGCCCTCGATATCTTTATATACCTATCCATTCGTGCGTCAATCATAATATACGTTTATATAACTACATAGGAATGAACCTCGACGCAAGCACCGATATGTCAAGATGGACTAAAGTTTCTCTCTAACGCTATAATTTCATTCAACATTTTAGAATATCTTCTTTACAATCCTAAGGACAGACGGCATGTTACAGTTACTCTAAAGATTTCGCTGATCATTGTTCAAAACACTGGTTTATCGTAATATTCCGACTTTTGATTGAAAATCATCTGTGTTGACAACCAAACCTTATTTAAAATCACGCTCATTATGGGAGGTCTCATCAGGAGCATCAGGTTTGCTTAAACAACGGGACGAATTGTCAAATAAAAGACATACTTTTAACTAAATACATACTTGTTACAATCCTCTATTTTCACTTTTATATGCGGCACAAATAATAGCCAAGTTTTATACTTAGCACTTATAAATTGTTTGAAACAATGCTCAAAGTCAATTCACATTTTATCTACCGCACTATTTAGTATTTTATTCAATGCAATGTAATTATACTTTTTATATCAAACTTTGTGAAAACTTTACTATATCACGATCAAACAATGATCAGTCCAACCCCATTTCAAGAGAATTGACACAAAAGTAAGTAGGTTGGATAGACTAACAACTTATTGTCGTACTAAATTATCGACCATACGTTATGGCAAGAAGGTCGTTCGAAGCGAATAATCGTTTACAATTAGACCGTTACTTTCAAGAGATAGGATATATTTGATCCCCAAGGGACGTAATATGGGGCAGTATTTAATTTCTTAACTAAAATATACAGATATAATAACCAAGCTCCCTGTATTTGGCATAAGTTTAATTTGTCCTAAGGTATCGTTTAGTCTAAATTATTAGTTCGCATTTTTTTTTTCTAGCTCAAATGAAAAACATTTCGAGTTTTGTTTACGTTAGTCATTAGAAATAGGTTAGAATCATCGTGAAACATCAATGGTACCTATTGTAAACTATTATGCGGTAATAGTATTTGAACAAACGAAACATTCGGTCTAATTAAATTATACCAAACAAGGGAACCAAAATATCCACATTCGAACCTTCAATACGCTTGAGTACAATATCATAGTAATTGAAACTGACATTTCAATGACAAACCATTTTTATGGTATAAGTATAACTTACTGGATTGGCCCAATCTACTCCGTAAAAAGCATTGAATAATAATATCTGATAAGCCATAATTATTATGTAAATTCTCCTTATTGCTATTTATTTCATAAAGTCTCCAGAGATAGGGTTAATGTCGATTTCAATTACTTGAAACACTTTGGTGAAACCTCTAAAACACTAGACAGAGAAGCTCATTGTAAACAATAAATATTACAATTAATTCCTACACCTAAAATTGACTTCGAAAACGACAAACAACGACACACAACACAAATTGTTTGTTCTAAAAAAATATACTACGTAATCATATTCTTGACCAATTGATAAATCTTTCGCGCCAAATGTCAATTAACTTTCGCTTATGAATAATTGACGGTAATGTATAATGTTGGACCAAATTTAATGATTAAGCTAGGTTTTGAATGTAATGGTAACTGGGTGGGACAGTTGGTATGGTATTTAAATAATATGTAATTTATTTCAGTCAGTTAAAGAAAAAAAAAACCGGTCAAGTGCGAGTCGGACTCGCGCACCGAGGGTTCCGTACAAACTCATAAGTAGATACGCGAATAGTTCAAGAAAAACTGTATGTCGATTTGTTTAGTAGAAGCAAATAAGTATATGTTATGATTTTTGCAAATTTCTAAAAAACAGTGCAAGTTAGGAAAACAGTTATATTTTCCCTGTAATATTTAGAACCTGACGTGTAATGATTCTATTTAATAGCAAGGACCATTAAATCAAGAGGACTGTCACTCTCCATACAAAAAGCTGTTCCCCGAATTTACAACGCCATCTATGTATAAGCTTGGTAAAATAATTATAATATTATTTACAATTATTTAACTTTGCAAACGTGACACAGTATTTAAATGTATTTAAATTTATTTATTATTAGCTGTTTACGAACTAATTGTTACTATACTATGTTTCTTTGTTCAATTATAACATCGTTAAATGCTTAGTGTTTTAGCGCCATCTAGTTTTGCCCGGAAATCCCCTAGCGTGAAACATGCCATCGCTTAGTTTTGCTACTCGCCGCTAGGGATTTCAAGTTTTTGTAAATTTCTAAAAAAGTATTAAAGTTAGCAAGACCGTTCTATTTTTCCTGTAATATTCAGGTTGATATTTATAATTAGTAATTATGACAGATTTTTCTGATCAGTAACTTCGGAGATAATAGGGGGGGAATGGTACATAAAAATGTATAAATCAAAAACTACTTATTTAAGAAAAAAAATAAAAATGGTGTTTTAATCTACAAATTAAGCCCTTTCATTTGATACCCCACTCAATATAATAGCCCTACTTTCAATTTTCAAAGTCCCATTACGGAGCCTTTTAAAAAAAAAGTAAAAAAGGTACAAGATATTTTTTATGTCCAATAGGCTCGGGTTAGCTATTTTTAACACTATTCCAAATTTCAAGTCGATAGCATCAGTAGTTCCTGAGATATCTGGCTGTGACAGACGGACAGACAGACAGACAGACAGACAGACAGACAGACAGACAGACAGACAGACAGACAGAGTCGCACCATAAGGGTTCCTTTTTTACCATTTTGGTACGGAACCCTAAAAACATGGTCAGAAACTTATTTCAAAAGATGGCACTGAAGATGTATTTTTTACCTCCACTATACATTAGCCGGCAAGGTATATTTGTCTACTCTAGATGTCGTTACTGCGCAACAGTTTATTGCAAAACTACCTTGCGCTAGATGGAATAAAGTTCATTCTGGAACCCAAAAGAAACATTATATTGTATACAAAATCGATATAGGTAGACAGTGTGACCAGTTGAAGGTAGTGTAATAAAACCCGTCCGAGGACAATTCTTGAGATGAGGACTTCTAATACCGATATTATTTGTATGGGCAATACCGGGATTCCTATTCTCCATACTAAAAATACCGGTATTCTCCATACTAAAAATACCGGTACTCTCGATACTAAAAATACCGGTATTCTCGATACTAAAAATACTCTTGTGGATATGTCATCTGTATCGCGAGACATGATATCGTCAAGCTTAGAATAAAACAGGAGGAAGATTGGTAACGTTTTGAGTTACCTTTATAGAGAAAGTGAACAATTAAGTATAAATCAATTCCACTGGTCATAGAAGGTATTGATTGTGACACCGGTTTCTAGCGTACTCAATCATGTTAGGTTCTTAGAACCAATATTTGATAGGTCACGTCCGAATGCCTAGTTACGCGCGTATTCCTTTTACTTTTAATTTAAAATATCAATGCCAAATATATAGAATTTCGGATAGACACTATCTCGATCGAAGCCGAACATCACTCCAACCAATGTAAATTACAGAAATTGAATTGAATATCAAATAAATGCCACATGGCGGGTCATATTACTCTAATGAATCCTATACCAGTATTGATAGAATGGATAATACCGGTATACAATATTACCCATACCATAAATACCGGTATTGAATGGTCCATTACACACTAACGCCTAGTGTTGAGCGAAATAGGTAATAGGTAAATCAAGAGGCAGTTACAACTACAAACCCTGGGTACTGGGGACGTATTCCTATTTCTCTAATCTCATACAGCCTTCATACAGTTTATTGTCCATCCATCTCTAGTTTTAGCAAACAGTCCAGTACTAAATTACCGATCTGACTTGTTAGCCTTGGCATTATACGACCTCAAAGCTCAAATAGTCATATAGTCGCTTTTTCATAACTTCAACAAAATCATTCGCATAATGAGTCTCCAAAACTGGTCAGATTTAGACCTCATATTCCGAAAGTAGCATTAATACGATTCCCCGATATGAATATTCGAACTAAGACGACGTTCTACAAGTAAAGATGTGTAAGTAGGTAATGCTAGTACCACAAAATAGTGGTCACATCAAGACCATAACAAATTGGTCACAAATGTGAGATACCTGCCTTGGTATACGACCAGACATTACTCTGACATCTGTAAGACTTCTAATACCGGAAATTTTGTACGGTTAATACCAGTATATCGGAATACCGGTATTGTAAACACTAAAAGTACCGGTATGGAAAGTCTTACTCTACTTCCTTGACCTTACATGTTAATATCGGGCGTAAGCGCGTAAGGACCGACTTTATCACCATATATCTGTATAATACAGATACCTCTCTACTTTCATCACCTTCCAACATGCCGAACATGCATAGGTACATGCGGTATTCCCAACATCTCCGTTTGTACTGGAGCGGAATTATGGCGTTGACTTTAAATATCTCGGTGAAGCGCCTCACCTTACAACACTCCGATATCGGGATACATATGTGGTATTCCAGAATTTTCCTTGTACTGGAGAGGATCTGCCCGGAATTCTACGGACTTAAGCGCCATGTGTCCGTATATCTCGGTGAAGCGGTGTATGCAGGCGGAGCGTTGGGACATGTGGCGCGCGTCCGCGGATAGCATCTCGGTGTTGGTGCATTCGGGGCATTTGAACTTCTTGCGGGGAGTTACCTGGAAAGGTATATATATATGTTATAAAAAAATGGTACTTCCAAAAGGCGAATTTAGTAACACCAGCCGTCCAACCATTAGGCTTATCAGGGAGACACTTTGAGTTGATTGATGAAGAGGACAGATTAGTAAGACTATGGATGTATGATACAATAAGTTACTCCTTTTCTTTTTCTGAGAGTTTTATAGGTACTTAATCCTTTTCTATTATTTCACCATCATTAAGTAAAATAACATAACAACACACCTCTAGTTGATGGTTTCGTTAACACGATCGAACTACAGCAATACGTTTAGTGGCAAGACCAGATCTTGTGGCGAAACACGTGCTACCAAGAATAGATGTTCTCACCTTGATGGGGGGCTTGCCCGTGACATTGGCGACGAGGAAGTTCATGGCGATGTCCTCGCAGTTGAAGTTGTCGTCGACCCACGAGCGAACCGCGGCGGGCATACGGTACGTGTAATACCACGACCAGATCTTGTGGTGGAACGCCGCGCCGGTCAGTACCTGGAATAGTAGACAATTTATGTAGATAGAATAGATACAGCTTGAATTAAAGGAACACAATAGTATTTTATACAATCGTAACATAATGAAGGCTCTTAAAGTCGAGTACCGTGTTTAGGCCACGAGGCTTGCCGAGTGGCCTATATAAGGTACGAGAACTTTAAGAGCTAATTATGTAACTATTGTATACAATACTTTTTCTATGAGTCAACTAAAACAACACCAAGCAAACAAATAAACTATCACAATCACCATACTTCTACTAAAACTATTCATTCAAAGTTTTATTTAAAGGCCGAAAACAATTGAGCGGCAGCATTGGTTGTAAAGCGGTTTGTGATTGGCTCATTACAGGACTAATTGCACCAATCGCGTGGCAGGAGCGTGTTTAATTAGAGGCAAATTTGACAGGTGTTACGTTCTGAAGCGCATTTAATCATCGAATTTGCATTAAAAGGAGGTTTTTACACAAGGATACACTTTTTTAAATTTGAAAGTTCTATTTTCAAAATTATTATAGTTGTCTAAAGCATATTATAATAAATATTATATTTGAGTAGAGAGTGTCATAGACTAAATAACATTGAAAAGTTAGCATTTATAGTTTAGTCTATGGGATCCTAATGGAAAGATTAAAGTCGACGAGTAGAAAAACATTTATGGATTAGATTTAGGTACGTTTATCTGTCAGGTAGGTTTCATACAATCGTTGGGAAGTTAAAACCCATTTGCACAAATGTTGTGGCACCGTCTGAAGTTGCAAAATGTAACTTTTCTTTTTTTTATCTGCCGAGTCGTTTCATTGTTCGCAGAACAATCATGATCAACTGCTAGTATTGTGCGGTGCTGTTGTTGCTCGCCATATAGTATCCCAACATCTCTATCTTGTATTCTGATGTACTCATACAGGGTCATACCCCATGAGTACATACATCAGAATACAAGATATAGGGAGCGTACGCATACGCCGATGGTGTAAAAATTACGTCAAGCATGATTCACTTCACTCTTCCGTTTATTGGTTGTTACCGGCAATTACCGGTATCGTAAAAGTTATCAATTAACTCTAGCACTACTTTTAATAGTAGAAGCCATTTTATAAATCAAGTTGTGTGTCTCGCCTGTGTTATCTTATTTATTTAAGCTGAGACTGACCGTTATAACATAGTAGATTCAACTTCCTCATTCGACTGAGTCCCAACGGGCTCAAATCCGAGTAACCAGGCCATAATAAGTCTAGGCTACTCTCCCACACTCATCCTCTGTTAGATTTACAGGTCTAGCAGAAGAGCAGCAGGTCAGTTTTCCTTTTATTTTATTTTTATTTTTAATGTCTTCTGCCATTGACGCCAATCAGTGAAAGTAATGATGTAATTAATTCATAACTTAAACGATACCGGTCATTTACGGTAACGGTAAACCAAAGTAATAACTAAACTAAATCAGCCTGTATGTAGTTTGCCGTCATTTGCTTGACATCGGCGCCAAAATTACGCTCCCTGATAATAACATACCATGGAAATCTCGTTGGTCCACTCGCTGTGGTAGCGCCAGGAGTGCGTCCCGTTGTCCCACACGTGGAGACGGGACGGGAACCCCACGATACGGTCCGGGAACTCGCGCCACACGTCGAAACTGCATTGTCAGAGACAAATCATGTGAATTATTAATGTGAACCAGCGTTGCCAGTAGGGAATGCAAACCGGTTAACCGGTTAACCGAAAAACCGGTTAACCGCCTGTATTTGGCACCGGTTAATAACCGGTTATCCAGCCCAGAAATCGGTTTTTAACCGAAATGTAAAAACTGTAGTAAATTGACAAAAAATCTGTAATTTTACCGTATTCCTTTCCGATTACTCATTTGTTTTACTCTGTGAGTTCAGAAACCTTTAAAAATCAATCACATTGGTACTTTAACTATGTTCCTTTAAGTTTTTCTGCAGATTGAAGCGATTTGAACATTACACACTAATTTACACACATTACTTGTATTAATTAGCAAACTCTCATCATCTCACTTTTTTCCTTTATGTTTTTTCTTCTTGCCTGTAGTTTTTTTTTATTTAGTAAGTGGAGTTTTCTATAGTCAACAGTCAAGTCAGCCTGATTCAATCAATTATAGTTACCAGTCTACATTTTTTCCTTGTGTCCCTTTAAGGTCTTAACGTCTGATTCGTAACGGGTTCGCCAAATTAAGAGTTTTTTTATATATTTCCAAACGTACTTTATTTATAAACTCCACCATAGGAAACACCAGAGTCACAAAAGTTTTATACCAAAGACAATTTTTTTCAACAAATTTTCAGTTAATCGTAAAAATCAATTAAAGCTAACGCCGGAAATTACTGCCAAATTGATGTCAAAAACTTGATACTTTGTGGCAAAACCTGCGTAAAACTGATTCCCTACGCAACTTGTTAACCTATATTCCTACTTATACCATTTCTGAAAGAAAATTTCTTCACTTTCTCTATAATATGATGGGAATGTAGAAGTGTCTGCAAATATCTAGCAGGTACTTTAGCAAAGTGATGTTCGCAACCGAGTGTTGGTTACCATTCGATAAAGCAATATTACGTCAATAATACCATACCTACCACTAATATTATTGATGTGTGTGAAAATGTTTGGAGGTTTAGATGTTTGGATGTTTCTTACTTAATAACGCAGTATCAACTGAATGGATTGAGATGAAAGGCATGGAAGTAGACTAAGTCCTGGATAAGGATACTTTATATCCTGGTAAGGATTTCTCTTGATATAATAACGAGAATAACGCAGGTGAAGCTACGGGAAAAGCTAACAAAAAATGGCTCACAGTTTTAGTTAAATAATACGCTTTTCCAGCATTGATTTGACCGTAGTTGGGGTTGAGCCACGAAAAGTCTAGCAGTATTGGCATATTGAACAGTATTGGGTTCTGTGGCCAAGGGAGTCGCCATCTATGAGAACACGTGTTACACATGTACCCATCTCGATGCAAATACTTTACAGCTTTGACGATCGAGCGAGAATAGACGGTGTTAAGTTAAAAAAAACCTATTAAACAAAAGTCAAAGTAGATGGCAAAATTGAAGGAACTTGCTGGGTGCCCTGGTGGTCGAAGACCAGAGGCACTAGGTTAGATTCCTGGTCTGGACCATAGGAGAGCGCCATTTAATTTTTCTATGTATTTTGATTTCTTGGACTTTATGTAACACAAAAATGTGGTGTAATTTACCCGCATTAAAAAACTAATAAAAAAACATCATGTTCATTTCATATTGTAAATCTAGGTAGTGAATCCGTTTCAATACAGGCCTTACCTTACTCTTTATTTTCCGTCTGGCCAAATTATCACGATATACTGTCAGTAAAATTCCCATTATTATTGTTTGTTTTTTAAGTTGATTTTGTTTAATAATCGACTAAGCAATATTTTAAAATAGTTCTTATTATCATACACTCACAAAAACGACAAAAATGGACGAATATAAATTAACCGGTTTTTAACCGGTTAATCGGTTTTTTCGGCATCACTTCGGTTAATAACCGGTTAAAAAAATTGGCCGGTTATTGCATTCCCTAGTTGCCAGATTTTTTTGCCAAGTCGGGATTTTAAAACTTTCATCGAAAGCGGGACATAGTAAAAAAACGTATATAATCAGATGGTTTTAAATATTTATCTTTTTATATCAGTTTTTAATTACTTGTCTGTGCCACCCGCCCGCACTTCCTCAGCACGCTGCACGCACGGTCGAGTTATCCCCGAAAAGCGGGACTGAGCCTGTCCCACCACTGTCCCACGCTGGACATTTTATTTTGATGCAACGCTGATGTGAACCCTTGTCTGGGGGCCTTAGCTAATAGCACAGAATAAGTAATAGTACTACGTACAGATGTTTCTCTTTCTAATAATACTTATGTTCGGGTCCGACCGCCGGACGGGACGCACCGAATCTGACCGTCTCTCTCTATCGCACAACGCGTGCTTTTTCTGGTCGCTGACTAAGCCCCTCTACAGGAGCAAAATTAGATACTACACTCCTGGTAATAGTGAATATTCGTACAAGTAAATATTGTATTGCAAGTAGAATGAAACATGTCCACAAACCAGACGTGCAAAAAAAGGTCTCGTCATCATGTCTTGTTATGTGAAACCGTGACAATTACAATATCCACCCTTTACACTAATAGATTCAGAATAATAGTTATCGTTCTTTTTTCTTTAAATACAAGCCAACGGGTATATCAGATAATCAAAGTTTGATTGTAATTTGAAACGCATTAATTGCAATGTGTTCACATATCTACGCTTTCTCTGATCTGATATTGTGGTGCCATTTGAAAAGTAAAATTGTTAATGTACATACAACTTTGTACTATGTGACAAATGCATGTTTTTTGCTTCAAATCGTATTAATCACGCTCTCATCGCAACATGGTCTTTTGATTGACTGGATAAAGATACCGTACACTGGCAATATCATGAGTTTAGATTGCCTTAGAACCATACATTTTGACGTAGTTATTTTTAGGGTTTCGTACCTCAAAAGGGAAAAACGAAACCCTTATAAGATCACTTTGTGGTCCGTCTGTTCGTCCGTCTGTTTGTCCGTTTGTCAAGGCCCTTAAACCGGCAACGCGTGGAGGTACCGAAATGAAATTTAAACCATATACTTAAGTCTACTGTCTTTCTAGTTTGACGTAAAAAAAAGATGTGGCCGTGTATGCCGCAAAAAACGTATATTTCGACACTCTCAAGGATACCAAAATTTATGAAATTTAGCAAGTAATACCGTCTTATACTACAAGTATAAAAATACTTCTTTTAATTTTACTTTCTCCACAAGACTCCGAACCTTCTGGAGAAAGTAAAATTAAAAAAAGTATTTTTTTGGAATAGGATGGCCTACTGCTAATCGCAACATTTCGTAATCATGTTCACGAGACGTCTCTAGCTGTCACGGAAAGACCATGCCATGTTTTATCGTGTCATGCATCCTACTTCCAGTGCGCGGCTACCCTAGAGGTATCATACGTGCAACGGTCGAGTAACTGCGGGCACTGCGCTCGCATCACATGATATCAATAAATAAATCAATTATAGCATTACAATTTACAAAAACTCTCATCTGGCACAATACTTATATTTAATTATAACCTTTATTTCACTCGTAACTCGAGTGATTTCGCTATAAAACGTACATATGTGAAATATTGTTTTGATGCTTATTCAATAGCTTCAATGCCATATAAAAAACAGTTTACTATGTATATACTGGGCAGTATCACGCGAGAAAGTATATGAACTAGATATATTCGGACAGTCAACCGTAATAAATCGGATAATGTAAGTTAGTAATCACGCAAAATAGACGCAGTATCACGCACGCATGCACGTCGAGTGGAAAACTAGCCCGTGTAAATCTAACGTATAAGTTTACTCAGTAAAATATCACATGGTTTAACTCCTCTAGAGAAATAAACCTAATGTCACAATGACATAGAGTCGGACTACGCTAAGTCTGCAGAGGTCGAAAAAGGTTTTATTTCAAGAAACACACATGACAACATCACAAGCAAGATAATTAATTAGTCTTGATACTTGGCAAATATCTTTAATAAATATTTAGGACAGTCTTGCACAATCGATCTAGTTCCAACCAAAGTAAGCCATTATTACATGTGGTTGCGATTTGCTATCGACCTAGTCCCGAACTAAGGGTGCCTTTCTGCCAGAGACACACCAGCCTCGCCTAGCCTCGCTCAGCGCGGCCCGGCATTGGTGGATTTTTTGTCGCACACCGCTCCGCTACCTCGCACAGCTCCGGTGGAAACGCAGCCTTATCCCACCTCACGCCCCAGTTCTCCATTAAGTTGTACTCTTATAAGCGACGATACACGTACAGATCGTAACACATAAGCGTGCATTTATGAATTTAGCTACTAATAGGATTAGGCTAAGTTCACAGATGCAAACTTACGTGGTGCGAATCTATTCGCAAGTTTCCATTCCTGAAGTTAGCCTCAAGCCTCCTAGTAACTTAATTCACACACAAACTTACGTGGTGCGATCTGTAGGTACATACAAAGAACTCGACGGTTGATATACGCCTATTTTGCGTGATATGTTGAAGGCACTATTCATTGCGAACCCAACTCTGCAAGAAAGCCTAGCAGACTATTGATGCTGCCGAAGATTTCTTGGAGCCACCTATGACAAAGTATAATAGACGAACAAGTACCTAGTCCAACTTCGGCCGTTTAGGAGCGCACAACATGTATTCACACAGACGCTTGATAGCACGACTGTGTGAGTGCAGCATATACTGGAGCATTCTTACGCATTCTTAAAACTTTGCTTGTAGTGCGTTCGTACACGGCGCGAACACATTCAAACGCGCGATGTACCTTTTGTAGGAAGAAAAATTACTGCTATTATACTGTGCCTAAGTGCTCCGAGGTTTTGTACCAGCTGGCCTAATACTCACCCGAACTCCAGTTCGTCAGGGGTGAGCATGACAATGTCATCGTCGATGGTCAGCTGGCATTCCGTCTCGATCTCGTCGTATGGGTAGAAGCGATTTGACAGCTTGTTTTCTTTCGTCCTGATCACTTTCAATGGCTTGTTGATCACTGGCCACTCGGATGCTGGAAAAGAAAAATAAACAATTAAAAAAAGGAAGCCGGAATATTTAAATTTAAATAGTGCCTTTGAAAAGTAAGTGACGAGCAACAGTCACATATTTCAATACATAGCTGGAAGTAATAATGTGTCTCTTCATGGGATCAACTGAGTTTAATTAGGTATAGCTTGATTTGGCCAAGACGAATTATTTTTGGAGTTAGTAAAATGTCTCCAAATTCTATAATTTACGCTCGAAATTATCAAACTTAGTCGTTTTTGTCGATTCCAACCTGAAAAGCCCAGTTTAGTCATTTCCAGTCTGAAAACCCACTTTGTACGATTGACACTTGTCGCCATTGTTAATTTGCCAGCTACCAAGTATCCACGGCTGGGCAGACTCCGAGATCTCGAGTTCCTATGAGATGGCCCTTCTGGATAATGAGCGCGTTTAAAAATTCTTTTGTCATTAGCCTGCGCCACTGTTGCTCTAAAACATCTACACTCAACAGCAAAATATATGATGAAACCAGGAATGCAAAATATCTGACACCCACACCACTCTATTCCTTTAGCAATTAGGTCGTGTCAGATATTTATACATGCCTCATTATTTCAAATGATAGTATGAGCAGGAGCGGGTTTAATGGGAATTATAATGTACGAATTAAAGTGAAAAATGAAAATTGACTCGTATCAAGAAAACTGTGTATCGAGAGTAGTACTCTTTCTGGTAATAGATTCGCTCTGAAATTGGGTCTCTTAAATATATATATACAAGTACATATTAAGTATTGGGGTATTTTGAGTTTACAGTCGAATGCACCTGCAGGATAAACAATATTGAAAAAAAAAAACAAATATTAAAAATGGTATGAAAAATACTAATATTAATTACTAATCATAACGCGATAGAAATTGCGTAGGCTCTGTTCAGTAAAGATCAACATTATAGAAATGTGAACCTTTTATACTAACATTTTAAGACTATAATTAAAAGTACGGGCCTCCAATCTAATAGCCAATATGGGTATCTATTCAAATGAGAGTTTGAAAAACCTACTGACTGTGATGTGATATTGAGTAGGCACTGTAATGAGACTAATCAATGTATCCAATCTAATAACTTCAGGAATAACAATTATTTAAATACGACACACTATCACAACGGTCGGTAGATTTTATAGATAATTTTATTTATTACAATAAGTCTAATTTGATTTCCAAACAAACATTAATATACAGTCAGCATCAAATAGTCTGTAACATCCAAAGCGCCATAGATATCGCAACACATCTTCCTTACTATATATTTAAAGTTGGTCTCTTGTTTCCAGAAATTAGGGTAGGTATGTTTCTAACGGATTATCCTTCGCATTTTTTCCCGTTTAGGTTTGACGTAAGTCGACATGCAATTGTTATCCAAATATATTCACCAAACATCCTGTATTCGATTAAAATATTGTTGATATGTAAATTAACTGCACTGTACTAATTAACAATGACCGCGCTTTTGTCCTTTGTGGTTCGCCTTAACTGATTGTATTTGTACTATTGTTAAATTTATTTTGTCTATTCAAATATAATGTAATTATTTCGTATTGTCACTTAACAAGTAGCCTTTTTAGTAACGCGGTTTAATTACATAAAACTCATTTGGATTATAATCTTTTCTTTTAGGTATTTAAAAAAGGTAAACAAAAAAACCACGTGACTCGGGTCGTTCAGCCAATCAGAGCAACGTTTTGTATCTGTGGCACAATACCATTGGATGAACGACCCGAGTCACGTGGTTTTTTTGTTTACCTTCTTTTAAATACCTAAAAGTACAGACTATAGGCATATGCGAGACTGTAAGTATCAGCTAGGGCATGCAATACCGGAATTCCACCTTATTTTTTCGATACTACAATACCGGTATTGAAAAGGAGCAATACCGAAATACCGATTTTACTTTTTGTTATCCCCATTATGTAAGTAAAATTGTATTTTCTCCATTATATTGGACAAAATGTCCAGTAATTGCTAGTATTTAGTTAAACATTTTATGCCACACCTGGCCATAAAGCTTTCTGGCCAAGTGTAGACATAAACTGATGTACATTGTACACAACACGGGAGGTAATAAAGAAAGACCTCGATCGCATATTTACGTCCCTCGCTTGCAGCTCGGGCCGCTAACTTCTGCGATCTCGGCCTTTCTTTGTATTACCACTCTAGTTGTGTAATGTACTATTTAAACATGTTATATACCTATTACGTTATGACTTATGGTCGCGCTAACCATCCTAATTTTATTGTGCATTGTATCGGACTTGGCGATCGGCTAGCATTGATGGTGTTTCGATTTGTTAATTTTGTACTTATGTGGACCTCAAGGCTGATTATTACTGTGATTTTGCATACATAATACCAAAAGTTTGTTACTGTTAATTTTTTGATACAAGTGAGATCCTAAGAAAGACAATTAAAATGATTTTCCATAAATTCGTTTTTTTTTCTAAATCCCCAATACCGATACCGAAACCGGAATTCCGGTATTGAGTCTCAATATCGATATTGAGAATGATCCGGTATTGCAAGCCGCAATAACGCATTCAGTCAGTTCAGTCCACAATTTTTCACACAAAATAAACCCAGTCGGAATCTCGGCACTGAATGATGTGAATAAGCACAGATGAAGTCAGTAATGTAGCTTTGCCTACTTGAGAATCTTAAGATTATGATTGAAGGGACTCAAGTTCTATTTTTCCGGAAAAAGATTTGCATATAACTTTACATAAATATTATGACATTGGAACCTATGTGCATGATATAGGTGCATCAAATGTTAATCATCCGCCCACTCTCTGTTATTATTGGTTTATGTGGCGTGCAGGTAAACGGGCAAACAAAAGTCATAATCTACACATAAAGTATCATTTTCCATACTTTTCCCAGACAATTTCCAAGATGTAATTCACTTTACTCCCACAATTGTTCAAACCACTTAAATAATTAACTACAATTAAAATTAATCTAAACTGGCAGTTTCATCTCGCATTCACTCTCAGTCCGATAGTGCGTAGCAAATCGATGACGAATAACATATTAATTAACTGTTTGTTCAAACTAACCGCCAAACAAGATTAAACCTTACACAATCCACAAAAGATACACATTACAATAAAAAAAATCACAAGCCAATTACTTATAAAACCTCATATCACGAGCATGAGTTTTCTTGAAATATAGACCGTAGTTTGATGAATTAAGGTCCTATATTTAAAGATAGCATTGAAATAGATGCAAGTTTGCTATGGTTGTTGTTTGATATGCTAACATCTGTTTTATTGAAGCTGTATAAACAGTATCGAAGATAATTTGGAATCTATTGTAATAGGTATTGTATGGAAAACTGAAGTTTCAACACGCGACCGAAAATTCAACCGTGAGACATGGCCAGTATAGTTTAAAATAGAACGAATTTATATTTAACTGATGATCTTTTAAATTGAGTACTTTCTTTGGCGTACAATGATCGCAATCAGTTTCATCTCTAGGTAAGATTTTTAGATGTCTCATTTTGAACCTTGTCGAAATACTTTAACGTCGGTTTTACATTGTATTTCTTCAATTAAATCTAGTTGTGAATAGCGACTGAGATTATGCAGAACAATATTCGGAAAAAACAGATGAATATGTATTCTTTGAGTGCATTCAAATCTTAGTTGTTGCAATAAACATTTAGAATGTTCTGGGTTTCTACTGCTTAAACGTTGAATGCTGTTTCTGATTAACTGCTTTTTGCTACCATAATAGGCACAAGGAAATTGAATGGCGAGCGTTAACCTATTACGTTTTTTAGAGGTCTTTTTAACTTACAAGGCAACAATTGAAATCAATTTATGAATAATCGAACATGTGCGGTCTATGTCCTCGAGTTTTTCAGTAATAGGGTACGTATCTAATTGCAATGGCTATGCGTCCATAGAACCAGATTTCTACCGGCTTACATTACATTTGAAAGGTATCTGTATTAAGAATTTTAAGTATATTATCTAGTGACGTCACCATACCTGCCCTTAAAAAAGTAAGGCAAATTTACTCTATTTGACTAGAGTAGTGTATTAGTAAGTTTGGCCCCATTGGCACGGTCACGGTCAAAACCTAAGAGAGCTCACATGGCGGCGGTCCATTCCTCTCGGGTTTAAACAAGATACTTGTATCTTGGGTGCCGTGACCAGGGTAAAACAACACCATTTCAATACTTAACTACGCCGCACTCTAATAATAAATTACACAAAAGCAAACTCACATGGAGGTGGTGCCTTCCTCTGGTTGTTCCACACGACGAGGATCTTTGCCAGGCTCGGAGTGCGCACGAGTTTCCGTACCAGTGTGAACAGGCTGTCCACGCGATCGTACGTCAGTATGACCGCAGTGAAGCCAGGCCCCTTCGGAGCGGTCACGGGAAGGAAGAGCGGGTTCACCGGACCATACTGGAAAAGAAATACAGACATTATTTTGTATGCTATATTATGTAATACCACGTGTAACCATGGATTGGCAAACGTAGGGTGGGGCGCCCTCAGACAAGGTGGAGTGACGATCTTCGCAAGGTGGCTGGCAGAGGCGGGATGCGAGTGACCGCGAATCGTGCTCGACGGCGTGACATGGGAGAGGCCTATATCCAGCAGTGGACTAATACGGGCTGATGATGATTATGATATGACAATCGATTTTGGAGAACTTCTGAATGACTATCTACAGTCGGGATCATTTACTATCAGTTAAATTAGAATCTTGTTTAAAACTAATGAAGGTGGAGAAAATAATGAGGTTCGCGCAAGGAGTAGACTTCGATGTTATTTTCTCCCATGAAACTCTTATTGTTGGCTTTACATTTACGAAATGATAATTAAGTAGACATGTAAATAGGTAGGTGGTTTTCATAAATAAAGATGAAATGAGACCAAATATCTAAGCACACTTTTACGAGTAGTCTCTGAAAATAGTGGTTTTCAAATATCTTCGATATTTTTTATTGAGCAATATACTGAACTAGCGAGTTAAACCTTCGATATCTTAATCGCTTGCAATCAGGCAGTAAAGAACTAAAAAAACCTTTTGACCTGAGCTATTCACTTTCATATATTGAGAGAAGACCTGTTACCCCAGCAGTGGAACGTAACGTATATCGATACCTTTAGACTCAAAGGAAGTAAACGCCGTAGGTTCTAATGGAGCTTACGCCCTTTGAGTCTAAAGGTATCGATATAGGCTGAGGACGATCTGATGGAGTGAAAAACAAAAGCCCAATAACGCTAATACCGCTTCAACGACAACTTTACATCACGGAACTAAGTACTACAAAAACACAGTACGAATGTGCGAAAAATTTATTCAATCAGCATAATGCCACTGGGTAAGCCGTAAATAGTCATTATATACTCGTACAAGTAAAGATAGAAACAGTGCCCTAGAGACGTCTCGTATAACAAGACTCAATGTATGTACCTATATTAAAACAGTAAGACCAGTAAATGTGGATCGTCCAGCACTGATACAGATTCACGGTCAAGTCGTTATTGTGCGTCGTCCGTCCATCCCATTCATCCTATCATTACGTCGCATATTCTAAGACACTGCTGACAAAACGTGACGTCGTTAAAAAATAAAACGTAGGGAAGGATATGCAAAATTGTTACGATATATGTGCGTTTCATCTTGGCTGGTGAATAAATGTATAATCTGGGGCGAGACGAGCATTGCGAATTTTAACTTATGAGTGTTACGAGACAAAACTCGGTAGTTTTTGACAATATCTGACAAAACTCAAAATATCTGACCTGCTCTAACAGCTGGTGGAATAGTTGTGGAAGATATTATTACAGTCGACTGTAGTACCCACACGTGGTGTTTTACTATTAAATCGGGCAAGTTGAAACTATAAACACAGTTATTAAATGCCAGCTGGTGTCGCTTAATAATTACGGAAATAATAAGGGCGACAAAAAACTATACTGATTAAATTTTCATGGCACCGAATTTGATGTAACAAATTTGAATATAATTTAATGAAAAATATCGAAATAATAGAATACCGGCTTCAAATTAAACAAAAAATTATAAAACCGGACGGTTCACTAAAGCAAAGATGCCTATGCATATGCACTCTAAATTATCGTGCTCTATTTTCCCTCTTTAAGGTGATTCAAGTAGTTTGCTTCCACGGCATCAATTGTTTGAAATGTATTTTATTTTATAGCTTGATACATTTTATTTGCGCTAAATGACATGATCACTTTCACAAATTAATAATAATATACTGACCTTAAAGGCACATTTGCATATTAATTCTCGTTTCACACTTCTCAATCTTCTCATGTCATTTCGCGCTGATAAAATATATCAAGCTAAGTATAAAATAAAACACGTTATAAACATAATGGATGTCGTGCAAGCAACAATGACCCTCTTTATGTTTTTTTTTTATCTTTATTTTTAGGGAGCTTTTGTCAGACTGACTATGCCAGCTCCGTTAAGCCTCTACCGTACAATCTTCAAAGCAAAAATACAATAAAAAATTAACATAAATACTTAAAAAAAGGTTACCAAATTTGTACACTATGCTTTAAAAAACCGTAAACAAACTTGACACCCTCTTTATGTTTGTTTGGAAAACTAGGTGATTCGAGTCAGTCAATCCAAAGCAAAAAGGGCTAAACAGTCCATGTTAACATCGCCAAATTTGCTTGGATTGTGTGTAATTTTATTGGTTGAATACGTTTGTATTAACAGCCGACTCAAATCACTTTAAGGGTAGAATAGGAATTTCATATTTAAATTACTGCCTGCGGTTTCGAGCTCCAAAATTAAACACAAATGAAAGTAAAACGCTAACGATTTATGCTAACATCTAGATTGTTCGTACTTAACGAGTCGATATTTGATTCCCATTAAATAATACTCGAATGGTAATGAGGGCGGTTTTTTATTCATACTGAATATTTTAACGACTATAGACACAGTCAAGGACTCGAACAAATCAATGTTTCGCGTCGTTAAACGTTATTTAGTCAGGTACGGGTAGGGTTACCACTTACCAGACATCAGGAATTTGCCCAACATGTCAAGAATTTCGGAAATTTGTCAGGTATGTATGTGGCCGGAGTACTACTCGTACTAAAATGTCAGGAATTTCAATATATTTTTTGGTAATGTATCTATCTTCATTCAATTTACACAAATACAATAAAAAACCGAAACCCCGATCTGTATTTCTTTTTAACACTTACAAATTTCTGCAAAATTACACTCACTGTCAATGAATTCGGGTCATTTTCTATATAATTGTTCATAGAAAATGACCCAAATTCATTGTCCGTAAGTGTATAAACTATATTGGGGCCGGGTGCGACCCCGACCCGATCGCCGGGAATTTTATTCGGAAATCAGGAATTTTGTCAGGTATTTCAAAGTTTATCTGGCAACCCTAGGTGCGAGCGTTTGCGTTTGTACTGTCAGGTAATTGGGATTGTAGGTCGATTAAACAAGCCCCTCCCATGCATGTACACCGATACATTTACGTGGAATGAGTGTATATTACACACCGCGGGCGGTTATTGACAATTGTGTCACAAGGGACCGAAATGATGTATATGGCGGGAGCATTGAATAAAAATTATTCATTAAATCCAGAGAGAACAGGAGTATTCTATGATAGAATCCTGAGCGTAGCGTGGGATTCTAAAGTAGAATGCTAAGCGAAGCGCGAGATTCATGTGTTAAATTAATTTTGCTGTCGTGTAATACATACTTCTTTCACACTAAACTATGTCTATGAGGAAAATATGTTTTGAGCAAATATGTACTGTAGGTACAAGGTAAAATACTAAATACGAACTAAAATCAAGATAACGTCCGGAAATTAAAAAATAGTAGATTTTTCACAGGGTAGCAAAATGATGTATTTACGGCAAGGCCGTACATTGAATCCTGAACGAAGCGAAGGATTCTAAAGTAAAATCCGGAGTGAATTCGGAGAGATTCAAGTGCTAACGCCCGTGGTAAAAATAATTTGAATATTCAAACAAAACGCTACCAAAACCACAATAGTAGATTGTGTCACAAGGGAGCAAAATGATATATTTACGGCGAGGGCGTACATTGAATCCTGAACGAAGCGACGGATTCTACAATTGAATCCCGAGCGTAGCGAGGGATTCTAAAGTAGAATCCGGAGCGTAGTGAGGGATTCAAGTGTTAACGCCCGTGGTGAGAATAATTTTTCATCACACTTGCTCGAAAATGGTGCATTACACGTAGGTTTTGCGGGCCGTAAATGAGCTATTACGCCCTAGGGCGTAATGGTTTTCTTTTTAAATTTGAAACGCTGGTTCTGTTTTACTCTTATTTGTCATGTTCAAAGGAAACGCCAACTTACTTTTTTAACTTTTATCACTGAAATATTTATTTAAAGAGAACTGGTATTGCAAATACATGTAAACACATATTTCTGTAACATTAATTAAATGTTTCAATAGTGTATTTCAGTATTTTGCAATTATAAAATCAACCGTTTTAGGTCTGTACCGCTATGGTTTCCGAACGTTGCGCATTGTCTATGGATATGTCACTAATGTCACTGTCAGTTTTACAATTTTATTTAGGTTAAGTAAGGTTAATTTTATTTAGATTTCCTCACAAGTGCGATGAAAAACATTGTGTGTGCCACGGGCGGTAAAGGAATTACAAACTCGTGTTATTAAAGCCCTCGGCTTCGCCTCGGCCTTGTAACAAACACTCGTTTGTAATTCCTTACCTACCGCCCTTGATACACAATGTACTATTGCTACCTTGTGACACATACTGCTTTTCACACCGACTATGAGGAAAATTTAAATACAAACGCTACCTACCAAAATAACGAAAACGAAATATATAGTTAGTCAAAGAGCATCACACATTTTTAATAAAATGAAATGTGAAATTGTTAAATTTACAGTTCCTTATTATTTTATAAAACGTTTATTACTTTTTACGGACGGGACGAATTTACCACTTCCATATTATATTTATGGCCCTCGCCTGCGGCTCGGACCCCAAACACCTGTGGTCTGGGCCATTCCTTATTATCGACTTTATGTAGAGTCGATATGTAGAGTCAATGTAGAGTCGATATGGAGAGTCGATATGTAGAGTCGATATGTAGAGTTGATATGTAGAGTCGATATGTAGAGCAATAATGTAGAGTCGATAATGTAGAGTCGATATGGAGAGTCGATATGTCGAGTCGATATGTAGAGTGGATATGTAGAGTCGATATGTAGAATCGATATGTAGAGTCGATATGTAGAGTCAATGTAGAGTCGATATGGAGAGTCGATATGTAGAGTTGATATGTAGAGTCGATATGTAGAGCAATAATGTAGAGTCGATAATGTAGAGTCGATATGGAGAGTCGATATGTAGAGTCGATAATGTAGAGTCGATATGGAGAGTCGATATGTAGAGTCGATATGTAGAGTTGATATTTAGATTTTAGAGTCGATATGTAGAGTCAATAATGTAGAGTCGATAATGTAGAGTCGATATGGAGAGTCGATATGTAGAGTCGATATGTAGAGTTGATATGTAGAGTCGATATGTAGAATCGACATGTAGAGTCAATAATGTAGAGTCGATATGTAGAGTTGATATGTAGAGTATGGTATGTATGGTATGGCAATGGCATATTCTAAGCAGGTTCAAACTAAAAATACCCTGTAGGTAGTCCTTGAACAGAAAAGTATCACTTTGATCCCTCTTATGAGGGATCAAAATACTTTTTTCTGAATAGGAGGTGTGAAAAATAAGTTTAATCAGCGCGTCCCACATGATTATTACAAATTTAATGTGAAACAGTGTTGCATTGTTAAATTTCGTCTATTATTATTTTATAAATCGATTATAATTTTATAAAGCTGTGTATTGGTATGGCATATTTTAAGTGGGTAAAAAAAAACTCTTGTGCTTGAACAGAAAAATGCCACTTTGATCCCTGTTATGAGGAAAGAAAACTCTTTTCTAATTAGGTGTGAAAAATAAAACTAATGTCCCAGATCGCAGGTGGTTTTCATTGCTGAGTAATCCCACTAATATTATAAATGCGAAAGTTTGTGAAGATGTTTGGATGTTTGGATATTTGGATGTTTGGATGTTTGTTACCTAATAACGGGGTAGCAACTAGACTAGATGGATCAAGCTGAAATTTGGCATACGAGTAGACCAAGTCCTGGATTGAAACATAGGATACTTTATATCCCGGTAAAGAGCTCCTTTAACAATAACGGGAACAACGCGGGCGAAGCCAGTAAATGATGCTAGTTTACTATAAGATAAGGCACTTGTCCCAGCGCCGGCGAGTAAGGGAGTAAAATTGGGCGAGTAACCGTTCATTGCGGGCTAATGAGGTACAGTGTAATCGATCGATCTCTCCAGACCCGCAATGTACCTAATGCTACTCGCCCGATTTTACTCGCTTACTTGCCGGCGGTGGGACATATGCCTTACACCTTCCCTTGTCCGGGAAGTGGGATTTTCTCTCCGTGTGTGTACATAATCTACCTGTACCTATATCATATTTCATGAAAATCGGCCCGGTAGTTTTTACGTCATACTCGAACAAACAAACAGATAAACAGACAAAAATTTCAAAAACTATTTATTATTATTTTGTGCCTAATAATCTTAGCAGACTAGATAAATTATGACACTAACGAACCGGCCTGTAGAATACTTGACAAACCATACTATTAGAATTTAACAAAATCTTCGTTGTCACAGCAGTCATGATACTCATGAATCATGATATTGAAGGGTTCATATGGAGACGTGACGTATGGTATGATTACAATAAACAAAATTTTAATGTTATCAGTTTTTTTAGTTTCGATAAGATGACCTCAGAAAATAAAAATAAAAACAAAAGTTATGCTACTTATGCTATAGCTAGTGTTATCTGCATCCTATCTGCAATTTATCCGATTGTACCACTTTCTTTCCTAAAATAAACCACCTTTTATCAGGGACTAGCTATTTCCCGCGGCTTCGCCCGCGTTATTCCCGTTATTGTCCCAAAGATACTCTTCACCTGGATATAAAGTATCCTTTGTTTCAATCCAGGACTTGGTCTACTTACATGCCAAATTTCTGCTTGATCCATCCAGTTGCTACCCCGTTATTTAGTAACAAACATCTTCACAAACTTTCACATTTAAGTATAATATTAGTGTGAACCCTAGACCTTATAAGGAACCTACGTACTAAATTCGGAATTCCTAGGACCAGCGGTTTGGGCGGTACGTTGATATACACACTTTCAACCCCCATTTAAACCCCTTAGGGGATGAATTTTGAAAAATCCTTTCTTAGTGTACCTCTAGACCTTATAAGGAACCTACGTGCTAAATTTGAAATTCCTAGGACCAGCGGTTTGGGCGGTACGTTGATATACAAACTTTCAACCCCCATTTAAACCCCTTAGGGGATGAATTTTGAAAAAACTATTTTTAGTACACCATTAGACTTTATAAGGAACCTACGTGCTAAATTTGGAATTCCTAGGACCAGCGGTTTGGGCGGTGCGTTGATATACAAACTTTCAACCGCCATTTAAACCCCTCAGAGGATGAATTTTGAAAAACGGTGAAATCATTTTTCTTGTAATCTAATAAAGAGTCTAAACATAAAGTTTCAAACCTCTTACTTCTAAAATCGTAGACTCTCCATACAAACTTTTAACCCCTTAGTTTGAAAAATCCTTCCTTAGTGCACCTTATAAGGAACCTACATGCTAAATTTGGAATTCCTAGGACCAGCGGTTTGGGCGGTACGTTGATATACACACTTTCAACCCCCATTTAAACCCCTTAGGGGATGATATTTAAAAAATCCTTTCTTAGTGTACCTCTAGACCTTATAAGGAACCTACGTGCTAAATTTGGAATTCCTAGGACCAGCGGTTTGGGCTGTGGGTTGTTAACAAACTTTCAACCCCCATTTAAACCCTTTAGGGGATGAATTTTGAAAAAACTATTTTTAGTACACCATTAGACTTTATAAGGAAACTACGTGCTAAATTTGGAATTCCTAGGACCAGCGGTTTGGGCGGTGCGTTGATATACAAACTTTCAACCCCCATTTAAAACCCTCAGAGGATGAATTTTGAAAAATCCTTTCTTATTGCACCCCTAGACCTTATAAGGAACCTACATGCTAAATTTGGAATTCTTAGGACCTGTGGTTTGGGCTGTGCGTTGATAAACAAACTTTTAACCCCCATTTAAACCCTTTAGGGGATGAATTTTGAAAAATCCTTTCTTAGTGTACCTCTAAACCTTATAAGGAACTTACGAGCTAAATTTGGAATTCCTAGGACCAGCGGTTTGGGCTGTGCGTTGATAAACAAACTTTCAACCCCCATTTAAACCCCTCAGGGGATGAATTTCTAAAAACGGTGAAATTACTTTTCTTGTAATCTAATAAAGAGTCTAAACATAAAGTTTTAAACCTCTTACTTCTAAAATCGTAGACTCTCCATACAAACTTTGAACCCCTATTTGAACCCCTTAGGTGATGAATTTTGAAAAATCCTTTCTTAGTGCACATTTAGACCTTATAAGGAACCTACATGCTAAATTTGGAATTCCTAGGACCAGGGGTTTGGGCTGTGCGTTGATAAACAAAATTTCAACCCCCATTTAAACCCCTTAGGGGATGAATTTTGAAAAATCCTTTCTTAGTGAACCCCTAGACCTTATAAGAAACCTACGTGCTGAATTTGGAATTCCTAGGACCAGCGGTTTGGGCTGTGCGTTGTTAACAAACTTTCAACCCCCATTTAAACCCTTTAGGGGATGAATTTCGAAAAACGGTGAAATCATTTTTCTTGTAATCTAATAAAGAATCTAAACATGAAGTTTCAAAGGTCTTACTTCTAAAATCGCAGACTCTCCATACAAACTTTGAACCCCTATTTGAACCCCTTAGGGGGTGAATTTTGAAAAATCCTTTCTTAGTGCTCCCCTAGACCTTATAAGGAACCTACGTGGTAAATGTTGAATTCCTAGGACCAGCGGTTTGGGCTGTGTGTTGATATGTCAGTCAGTCAGTCAGTCAATCAGTCAGTTTCTTCTTTTATATATTTAGATATCAGGGATAAACCCAAGATATACTACTTTATTTGTATACAAAATTTGAGCTATCGGTTATGGAATAAGTGATATACTATCTCTTGTGATTAGAGATGGGCCGTTCCCGGGAATATTCCCCACTTGTATGGGGAATATTACCGCGGTGGGAATATTCCCCATACAAACGGGGAATATTCCCGGGAATGGCACAACTCTACTTGTGCTAACAACCCTATACATTATGAATTTATGACATAAATAATCAATTCAGACGAGACTTACATTAATAAATCAGTTGCTTTGACAAGGTTCCTCGAGGGCTAACAAATCAAACTGAGTGACGTATCAGTAATCAGAGACTGCTCTAGCCCTTGTAGCGCCTGTGTGCAATGAATATACTGGCACCCTCTATCTAGCAGGCGAAAAGCGCCCTACCGCCTTGCTTTAGGCGGATCTCACACTGCAGCGAAAATCGCGGCGACACGCGACTCAGCGATTTTCAGCTTTGTATGTAGAATCATCGATTTGTATAGAAAAATCGCGGGGTGGCGCACACTGGCGCGTAAATCGCAGCGACTCGCAACTACTATGCGCAAGCTACACGGAAAAAATCGCGGCGACGGGCGATTTCAGTGTGTTCTTCGCCTTAGCTTAGCTTCTAGCGACCTGTAGGCTTATGATGCTACGCTTTGTCGCGTGATAAATAAATGATAAAAGCATCCGTCACGTTCTGACAAATAGTGTGTGAGAGTGACGGATGCTTTATCATTTATTTATCGCGTAACAAAGCGTAACATCATAAGTAGGCTTATGATGCTACCCAGAGTTCATTTACGGGAACAAAAATATCTGAACACGACCCTATTGCGAAGAGCATAAAAGCGTGTTCAGTCAGATATTTTTGTTCTCTTATATGTGTGCATGTAAATGAACTCGACTGTACGTGTTGCTTAAAAACATGGCATATAGTAAATTTATGATGAAATGAAATGAAATTGACCTTTATTGCAATATTGATATTGTTAACTAGTACTCCGCAAGCCAGATGGTCGGACGACATCAAAAAGACGGCAGGGCCGACCTCGAGTAGAATCGCCGCATCAAGAACCTAATTGCAAATCCTCTAAAGGCTACGCGTCGTTGCTTGCGACGAGTAGGTACTTAATCTGTGTCATGACACTCAAATCACCGAGTCAGGGTATCACTTAGCACGAGTTTTGCAAAAACGTCAATAACTCGAAAACTAAGACATTTTTACTGAAGTAAAATTTACTTAATCTGGTGTCTTATGAGCTGGTCTATCAGCCCGTTTCGTATCGACGTTGGTTTTAGGGTCACTCTGTATATAACGAGTTGGGTATTTTTCATAATGACTCGTACATTTCTTATCAAATAGGTTCATTTGACGTCGGTTATTTCAAAGTTCTTACTTTTAACTGCATCTTCATAGCAGTCTATTGCTACGAACTTATAAAGTAGTACCTTTTGCCTGATATCATATTAAACAAAAGGCTTGAGAACCAAACGAGGCCTAGCCAGATGAGACCACGCCACCATAATCAATATTCCTTACTTTTACACAAAATAGACTACCGAAGTCAAAAACAAATATCACATATTCACTTTGATAATTTACTCGTAACATTTCAAACTAAAGCAAATCGAACTCGATATCGAAACTCTGTACTAACAAGATATAATTTATGCTTCAAAGTTGCCAGTATTCACCTGCGTATGTTTAACTAACTCCCACACGAACTTTTTGCCATTACTTGAAGATTTCAGAGATGAGACTTATTTTTGAGCAAAGAAAAATGTAAGAACTTCACATACAGGGTGATTGATAATTCGACCTATACTTTGAAAGGGGTTATACTAGAGCTCATTTGCAATAAATTTAGCTCAGTAAACTAGGGGTCTAAATTTGATGGTTATCAAGTTATTTGAGTTTTACGTTTTTTTAGAAAAAGCCCGCTTTTCGGACTAAAAATGATAATTATGAAAAAAGTACTTCCATTTGGCTGGTATAAACTTTGTTTTCTAAAAGCCAATGAACCAATGACTACTTCAAATAAAAATTTGTGTCAACATTTCAGAATTATCTTAGAAATAAACGGTCATGAAAACCAAAGTCATAATTTTTTTTTTTGATTTTGTTACAACTGATGAGAATTACTTGAAAAAAATGTACGGCACTTGATGTAAAAACTACAGAAATAAGTTCCTCAATTAATAAGCTTTCCAAAAAAGTACAAATGTTGGCAACTTTTTCAAAAATCTTGAAAATAATAATAATAATTCCAGAGCAGGTAGCGGTTTCGCAAAAGGCGTACCTGGCCCGGAGCCGCGTTGTTTGTGTCACCTTTATTTTTCTGAGGGCTTCAATTGACCTGCCTCGGTATCTTATCTTACCTTATTAGGGGTGAGATCAGGGTAGATTGCGTTCAGGCATGTTCGTGACTAACCGAGGTTTAATTATCTTCATTCAGTAAGTGATCAATTATCTGCCTTCGACCTTCTTTCCAATTCAGACGTATCGTTGTTAACTTATTTATTTTACAAATGAAATGAATTATTGTTTATCAAAACAAAGAATAATAGCATGAACCTCGTATAATCCAACGAACTAACCGAGGCTAAATTATCTTCATTCAATAAGTAATCAATCAATTACTGTCAACCGTCTTTCCAATTGGACGTATCGTTGTTAACTAATTATTTTACAAATCATTAACTAACTAACCGAGGCTTAATTATTTTTTTCAGTAATGAGGTGACCAATTAGTTAATTATTGAAAGTAATAATGATACCTAATGACTGACAGAAATAAGCATACCGGACCTGAAGCCAGTCTGCTTACTTTGTGTTTCTTCATGCAGAAAGCACGATATTAATTTATTTACATCAAATGCTTGTTGGTAGGAATAAGATTGCAAAAGCAGTAAAATAACCAGTTTCTAAATAAAATTTTATTTTAAAATAATTAAATTATTACTAAACACAAAAAGAAGCACGCAGGGTAATGTTTCGCCATACGATAAATAAATAATTAAAATAAATTACAATTACAACTACAAATCTTGTTCGAATTGCCTGCCTCGGTTGCGAATGCAAGCACGAAGTCTTGTACGTACTTCACTGACTGTAACCCGCGTCGACAGACTTTCTTTAATAGTTTGGGCAGCTGCTACAATTTTTTCTCGTAAATCTTCTACATCACGAATTGGCCTGTCGTAGACTAATGCCTTCATGTGACCCCAAATGTAGAAGTCGCATGGAGTTAAGTCGGGACTTCTCGCTGGCCAAGGGATCGGACCACCTCGACCAATCCATTTTTCTGGATAATTCACATCCAACCAATGTCGCACACGCAGATAATAGTGAGCTGGGCAGCCATCGTGTTGATACACCATGGCTATCCTTCTGGCAAGCGGCACATCCTCCAGCAGCATAGGTAGTTCGTCCCTCAAAAAGTTCTCGTACGCGTCACCGGTTAATCGTGCCGGCAGAAAGAATGGCCCGATCAAATTGTCGTGCACAATACCCATCCAGACATTTAGTGAGAATCTGTGCTGGTGAGCTCCTTCTCTGGACCTCCGTGGGTTTTGATGTTTGGGGGCCCAAAAATGCAGATTGTGGTAGTTAGTTATTCCGTCGCGGTCGAAGTTGGACTCATCTGTCCACAAAATGTTCTTCAGGTACTCCGGGTCTTCGATGTCAGCATTCAACAAAAATCTGCAGAAATCGATTCTTCTTGCAGGATCTCCCTCCTCGATAGCGTGTACTGGAGTGTAGTGGTATGGATACTGCCGTGCTGAATGTAATGTGAACCAAACCTTCCACTGAGTTATCCCAAGCTGGTTAGCCACAATCCTTGTTGATGTAGTGCCATCCGCGCGGAAACACTCCAGGATTTGTTCCTCTTCAACCGGATCATGGACTGGAGGTCTTCCAGCATCAGCTTGACGACGTTGAACCGATCCAGTTTCTCGAATACGTCGATACGTCGCACCAAACACACTTACATCAGGTAAACGGCGGTTGGGGAAGCGTCGTTGATATTCTCTGCGAGCCGCAGCGGAGCCGCCATCACAAAACCCGTAACAGTACAGGATATCCGCGTATTCTTCATTTTGATAAGCAGCCATTTTTTTTAAGAAATTAGTACTTCCGAGTTGGAAAGAAGGTCAAAAGTAATTGATTGATCACTTACTGAATGAAGATAATTAAACCTCGGTTAGTCACGAACATGCCCGAACACGAACCGAACGCAATGTACCCAGATCTCACCCCTAATTAGATAAGATAAGATACCGAGGCAGGTCAATTGAAGCTCTCAGAAAAATAAAGGTGACACAAACAACGCGGCTCCGGGCCAGGTACGCCTTTTGCGAAACCGCTACCTGCTCTGGAATTATTATTATTATTTTCAAGATTTTTGAAAAAGTTGACAACATTTGTACTTTTTTGGAAAGCTTATTAATTGAGGAACTTATTTCTGTAGTTTTTACATCAAGTGCCGTACATTTTTTTCAAGTAATTCTCATCAGTTGTAACAAAATCGAAAAAAAAAATTATGACTTTGGTTTTTATGACCGTTTATTTCTAAGATAATTCTGAAATTTTGACACAGATTTTTATTTGAAGTAGTCATTGGTTCATTGGCTTTTAGAAAACAAAGTTTATACCAGCCAAATGGAAGTACTTTTTTCATAATTATCACTTTTAGTCCGAAAGGCGGGTTTTTTCTAAAAAAACGTAAAACTTAAATAACTTGATAACTATCAAATTTAGACCCCTAGTTTACTGGGCTAAATTTATTGCAAATGAGCTCTAGTATAACCCCCTTCAAGGTATAGGTCGAATTATCAATCACCCTGTATACATTTCAAACAGAAAAAAGATCGTAAAGATTACAATACAGTACAATACAATACCTACAATCAAAATTTATTGCACACCAAAAAATAAATTACTATGTAAACGTATACAAAAAACTGTCGTAAACAATAGGCGGTCCTATCGCTAAAGAGCGATCTCTTCCAGATAACCTTAATGATTAATGTGTGTAGGTACTACGAACTGAAGAAGTTTGTAGTGGCCACTACTAACAAATACAATGTTTAGTTGCACAAAACGTCCATTAGCACTAATGTCATATTAAAATGGTTGACGTCACTATCAGACTTCTCAAGAAGATGACGGCACACAGCCAAAGGTGACATAAAATTCGGGTTACAACCAAACGAAAATGAAGTTTTTGATAATAATGACAGTTTGCTATTTTACAACCTTATTTGAAATTACATGAACGTAAAGCATGTGAATGGACCAACTTTTAAACCCATTAGCTTGAACGAGATAAAAGTGCTCGAGGAAAATTTGCGAACCGAAAAATGGCTACCGTAAAACCTAACTAAGGTTCGCACTACGGACGGAGTGCCTACTTGTATACATTATGTGCTGTTTTGAACTTTTTTATCGTGAGGAACATTGAGTGAAACTAAAATAAAATAACGATGTGTAAAACTATAATTCGAATTCTTTCTTACTATTCACCAATCTACGTAAGAGATATCTGCGTGCATAGGCTGCCGTGACTGCTTACCATGTGACAGGCCGTATGCTTGTTTGCTACCCTAGTTGTATAAAAAATATAATAATAATAACTGTCATGAAAATATTAATTTCCTAATGGAAAGTACTTAAGATAAGAAAACATACTAGTCCAACCAAAGGCTTGCGAATTTTAAAACTGACAAGTTACATATGACATTTCCAGTTACATAAAAGCTTGTAAAATTAGACCACAGTTTTGTAGTTTCAGCCATAAATTGGTGTTGGGTTAGGTATTCCCTTGACTTGTCTAAATTTTTTTTGTCTAATTTCAGTTTGTCTAACAACTTTTACTATAATGAATTTTTTGTCTAAAGTCAATATGTATAAATTCATTTTTCATAATTATTGTTTTGTCGAAACTCGTTTTACCTAAATTATCATTTGCATAACTCTTGTTTTGTCGAATATTATTTTATCTAAAACTCACTTTGTCGATTCTTATTTTAACTAATCATTATATAGCCGAATATCATTTTAACTAATTTTTTTTTTGTCTAAAATAAGCGTGTTTTGTATGGGTAATTTTTCTCGAAATTTGATAATTACCAAGATAAATGACGAATTGTAAAATGTAAAATTTTCAATGATGGAATATTATGTATACGATATTAGCCTGCGAAAGTCCGAATTTAGGGCTCTCGCTGGTTAGGACGCGTGCCGACACAGCGCGCCCTAGAGTATTTTTATAAAGCCGGAGGCGTGGAGGGAGAGCAGCCCTCGCCCGCCATGACGAAGCGCGGGAACGAGTGAGGCGAGCGGCTGAGGCTGGTCGCCGAAGGCGACCAACAAGCCGAAGCTGCGGAGCCGAGCGAAGTGACCGTGCGCCGTCATGCAAGGGCGGAAGGGCTGCTGTTCCCGCAGCGCCGGAGATACGGAAAATCACTATTGACATTAAAAACGAGCTGCTACCAGAAAACTGTGGTGTGCGGATGTGTTATGCGCTCCGATTTAAAGTCATTCGTCGAAAATTTTACAAGTGCTAGAAATTTGGTTGGTTTATAACAAAGGAGCCGTTGGGGGAAATGACTAACAAAAAACTTAAATAGGCTGAACGAAAACGGGGGTCCGGGGGCGAAGCCCCCCGCATTAAGAAAAACTCAATACAAAGGTTACATTAAGCAAAAATGTAGGTTAGGTTAGGTTAGAACTGCGTCCCCCAACAAAAACGAACTGCTGTCAGAAAAGTAGGTTAGGTTTGAACTGCGTCCCCCAACATAACCGAACTGCTGTCAGAAAAGTAGGTTAGGTTAGGTTTGAACTGCGTCCCCCAACAAAAACGAACTGCTGTCAGAAAAGTAGGTTAGGTTAGGTTTGAACTGCGTCCCCCAACAAAAACGAACTGCTGTCAGAAAAGTAGGTTAGGTTAGGTTTGAACTGCGTCCCCCAACAAAAACGAATTGCTGTCAGAAAAGTAGGTTAGGTTAGGTTAAATGAAACATTATACGAAATAAGTATAGAACAAACAAAATTATGCAAAATGTATGTTAGACAAAAAATAATTATGTTAAACAAACATTATACAAATGTAGATTATACTTACTAAAAATTAGACAAAACAATATTAGACGAAATAAATTTAGGTAAAATAAGGATTATACAAAACGAGTTTCACTCAAATAAAAATTAGGCAAAATGAATAATTATGCAAAACAATATTAGTCAAAATGAAATTAGGCAAAACGAAAATAGGCAAAAAGTTGTTAGGCAAAACATCGTACAACCGTTGGGTTACGGTACTACACGGTACGGTAGTTAATGAAGTTCAGTATTTAAAATATGCGTCGAACTCCTTACTAGTTCAATATGGAAGAAACCTTGCAAATTGTTTGAAAACGAAATTAGCTTACTTTTCTATCGCATTTGTCCCGTTCCACCAGCGAAAAAAGCCTCAGAAAAAGACCACAAAAGCTTCAAAGTACTCCAACATTGTCTATAATATTACGTATGTTCGTTGATTAACATGCGATCAAAGGAATGTTAATTGTCCTACACGTAACGTAATTATTACAATATATGCAGCAAACATTATCGTCCATTTGCGTGCGACATTTGATTTCTACGCGACATGTCCATGACTCAGTGGTACAATATGTAGTAATAACACTGGTAACGATAATGTCTAGCGAATATAAAGAGTGGTTCAGAAAAATAGTAGCACGCATGATTAAAATTACAGTTTGATAAAAGACAGTGCAAGCCGAAAACATGTTGTAATCGTGATTCGAGTCTACGTTAAAAATAAAACAAGTATAATTAATTTAATTACACGTGCCATAATTTTACAAATTAAGAGTATCGACGACCTTTCGCTCGGAGACGAGATACAATTTCCTTTTTGGCAGTTATGTTATATATATATCTTATTTGAATTTTTTTTTCGTCTCAAACCCTTATCCTCAACCACTGCTCGTCTTCATTCAGTAATGAAAGACTATGTGTAGAATCTGAGAGCCTTACTTATTGTAGATTTAGGTATATTTGAATATTTACCGACCTGAATTTACTGACCATAGAAAGGATTTTCTAGCTAAGTGTACAGAATGAATTTGCAGGGGGGTGGCTTCAGATGGTAATATTGGAGTTATTTTAAAACTGACCCAAAAACCAATGATTGGATATTACTCCCAAAAGTACTTATACTATACATTATATAACAAATAGAAACTCTTTATTGTAAATAAGTCGGAAATAAAATACAAATGCTGCTACTGTTTTTCCGGACCACTCCTTAATTTGGCTGCCTTCCAACTTCCATGTAATCTGGTGTAAAAGCTTCCTAAATACAGGTAAAATATAAGCCTAACCAATTAGTTAAATTAAATAACAATATCGACAAGGCAAGATTGATTATAGGTGTGATAGCTTCCTCTAATATCACTCTTATATTGGTAGTGGTCATCACTTCAGGATTAGTGGCATGCTCAGTGTTGTGCCGGTGAGAACGTTCTCGCTCTCGAGAATTCCTTCTCCTGAGAATTCTCACATGTTCTCGAGAAAGTTCTCCGGGAACGGAAATTTCTGAGAAAGTTCATAAATACTTTTAAAAAAATAGTATTATTTTGCTTTTATGTCTTCGTATATTTTATTGATAGAAGTTCGTAAGGTACCTGAACTTTTTCGAATATTCTGAGAGCAAAATTCTCTATGTTCTCGAGAAATTTCCGAGAAACTTCTCGGAAACGTTCTCGGTGAAATATTTCCGGCAAACTTCTCCGGAACAAATATTAGCATTAAAGTGATTTAGATTTAAAATACAGGTATAATTTGGGCTGAAATGTTTTCGTTATTGTGGTTAATAGGCATTCGTAAATGAGTGTATCTTGAACGAATATTCTAAAGGCAAAATTCTCTATAATCCCGAGAAGCTTCTCGGAAACGTTCTCCCTCGGTAGCTGTTTCTAATAATGAACAATATTAACAGCCTACATAATTGCTTTTATTTTTATTTAGTTTTAGGATTTTTTTACTTGAATACACTAGTTTCTATATTTTAATACATTTGCTATTTGCTGATTTTTTTATAAATAAATTACTTCACAACAGCCTATTATACAAGTGGTAGAAATGGTAGAATACACATAAAGAGGCGAAGTCTCTCCTTAGACTTAAAGGTTCACTACCGCTTCAAATTTTTCACATACTGCGTTTTTGAACCAAGCCAAGAGGAACAAGATGATAGCAGTACTCCATATGAGGTCAGACCTGCATTTTGTGCAACAGCTGTCTTTGCCCAGACGTGATGTACCGCTTCGCTCAACTCAGCACATCAAACTTTTTGGATGACAGCTTTGGTTTCTCTTATAGGTGACGAAACTGAACGTCACTGAAAATGTAGCATCCCAAAACTTTTCAAGATGGTGAGAGTCGTGTTTTGGAATTTTGGAGCCACAGTACATGGAATTTCCTTAGCAGTCAATGTGCAAACTTGTCTTGATGGGGTTGAATTGGACTAAATTATCTCAACCCCAATCGAAGACTCTGGAGATAGTGCTCTCGATTTTGGTCACGAGTTGTTCACGGCTTTCTTTCACGATGTAACGAGGGATGCTTGCTCGGCTCGTGTAAAATGTATCTTTGGTCACTGCTATCTGCATAACAATGGACACGATCAGTAGACAGCATATGTGTCAGGTCAGGAACAGCGTCAGAGACCAACGCGGAGCATAGCGGGACGCCTGCGTTTTTAACCATGCTTTAGGAGCAGCTGCCATCAACCACGGCTTTTATGCTTCTGCTAGTTAAAAAGCTGGCGACTCCTTTGTACAAATCCTCGGACACTTCGCAATATATGCGATAACTTCGATAGAAGACCCCGGTGACTAACCCGATTGACCTTGACCCTCAATTCCCGAGGCCCAGCGTTGTGTGAGATATAGGTACTAGGAGATCACCAGTGCAGCGACCATTATAGACGGCCGTTGATCAAATCATGTTCCTTTAGATACCTATCTAAGGAATTTTATATTAATCACACGCCCCATCACCTTAGACAAAAGGAAAGCAATAGCAATAGGACTGTAATTTGATGGATGGATAAACTGTTCCCTTTTTTGGGCACTGGGTGGCAGGTAAAGAGAGAGAATTATTTATGAGAAGTAAGAAAGCACAACAGGAGTCGGTGATATTTTATAGTACATTGTGTATCTAGGGCGGTAAGGAAGGAATTACAAACGAGTGTTTGTTACAAGACCCCGAGGCGAAGCCGGGGGCTTTAATAACACTCGTTTGTAATTCCTTTACCGCCCGTGGCACACACAATGTTTTTCATCACACTTAATGTGAGGAAATCTAAATAAATAACCTACTAATCCACCCAGTATGAGACCAAAATTTTAAAACAGAAAGTGACATTAGAGACATATATCCATAGATAATGCGAATGTCAAGTCACGTTCAGAAACCATATCCGTAAAGACCTTAAAGTTAAAAAAGGAATTGGCGTTTCCAACATGACAAATAAGAGTAGAACAGAAAAAAAAACTATTACGCCCTAGGGCGTAATAGGTCATTTACGGCCCGCAAAACCTTTGTGTAACACCACCATTTTCGCGAAAGTGATGAAAAAGATAATATATCAATGTTGTGTGGAAAATATATTGTTAAATGTTATGTATCACTGCAGATCAAGTCACACTAGTCCGTTTTTGCCCATTCGAGTCTTGGATAGACTTAACATTTAATGTGTAAACGAATATTAATACGATGACAACGCCTAATAAAGTACCGTAAATTATTAATAATCTATAGAAAATACTTTTTAAAAGGAAAAAAATAACATGAAATTTTGCCGAGAACGTTCCCCAGAGAACGTTTCCGAGAAGTTTCCCGGGAATTTCTCGAGAACAAAGAGAATTTCATTGATAGAATTACCTGTTACGCACAAATGCTTTGCAAATAGTTATAAACCACAAATATAATGAGTATTAAGCGAACAAAAAATGCATATCTCAAAAATATAAGGCACTTTCTCAGAAATTTCCGCCACGGAGAACTTTCTCGAGAAGCTTCTCCTGATGTTCTCTTGTTTTCGAAACTTCTCGAGAACGGCCCATCACTGGGCATGCTATACGACACCATCCATTCTTCTCTTTAGAGCTGTTTTGGTGCATTCGTGGAAGAGAAAATTTAGAAAATGTTTCTGAATTTGTTTAACCTGGTCACTTCATAAATCTGTATATTTTCAATTTATCAGGGATTCTGACAAAATAAGGAATTTTCCGGTGCCACTGGTTTATATTTGATTGCTCAAAAAACGTTTTTGGACCCACGCCATTATTTGATTAATAACCAAAGTTTCCCTCCAAGCGCGATCTCCGGTTTTTGTCATCCAACTTGCATGCTTTTGCATATGTTACGAGAGCTCGGAGCGTTGGGAATACACTGCAAGCTCTGTATATTACACAATGACATATATCTGCCATGTTTGTAGCCGCAATATCTACCCAAGAACACAACCCGAGCCGTTATGAAATTTACGTGAGGCAACTTCAGACTTCCAAGGATAATAAAGACAAAATCTCTTCAAAGTAGCTGTCGTCAAAATACGCATAGATAAAGTATACCAATTTTACCGCGGCTGTGATTGCTGTACCTAACAATAAACCCGTTGTATTATGACTAACAAGAAGCAATTGATTTTATAATTCAACCTACGTAGAGGTCAAAAATGCTTGAATAACTTCGAACGTTGCTAGGTTGTTTTTTGTTTGGACTTTTTGCCTGCGCGTCCAAAGGGAATGAAGTATGAAATTAACTTGTGTACTTAGGTAAAGGTGCGCAGTATAAAGAGGCTAGACAGACAGCACTTACTTTTGCAAGATACTATCTACGTTACTTTTGAAGTACTTATAGGTACGTTTGTTTTGCAACTACTATCATACTTTTGACTTTTGAAAAACAGAACATTGAACACTTTGGAATATCCTTATTTTTTGGATTCAGCGCTGTAGCTCAAAAAAATAACTGGCCAAGAGCATGTCGGACCATGCTCAGTGTAGGGTTCCATAGCTGTAACTATAATACGATGTAAAAAAAGTACAACAACAAAAGAGCGTATCTTCATAGCAATTACGTCCTTTTGTTGAGAAGCGCAGTTTATCGGCAATAACTCAAAAACGGTACATTTGATCTTGTTGAAAATAATTTTCGTTGAAAGTATTAATTAAGCGTTACCTTCGTGATTTTTTTCATATTTTTCGGGCGCACGGTTTAGAAAATAGAGGGGGGGGGACACAATTTACACAACTTTCGGAGTGATTATTTCCAAATACATTCACTTAATCAAAAACATTACTTACAAACCTTATAGTGTTTTTTAAAGAGCTGTCGAACTATGTACCACACGTTGATATTTGCTGAAAAATTTTTTTTTTACTGTCTTTAACATGTATGGAGTGCCCCCTCTAAAAATATTTATTTTAATTATTTATATACCAAACTAAGTAGCGGCTCATAAAAGACACCTACATTCCAAATTTCATCAATATCCATCATGTAGTTTTTGAGTAAAATGCCTGTGACATACGGACAGACAGACGGACGGACATGACGAAACTATAAGGGTTCCGTTTTTGCCATTTTGGCTACGGAACCCTAAAAAGGAACTTAATAAATAACATTCGCATTTCAAACATTTGGACGCGATGCGACTTAGCCCACGTGAATTTCCCCTTCACGGCCCATTTCACCCGGTTAGGGGTTGATTTGCGAAAAATCCTTTCCTTGTGCGTTTCTTGACGTTTTTCGGCGCATGTCTTCCATATTTCAAGTACCTATATAAATTGTGCAGCTTACGCCATGACCTGTGAAGTTTAATAAATCACAGTTGATTCATACTGTATACGATTTTGGGTCCCAAATCAATTCGGGCTCACGATACACTGTATGCGCTAAAATATTTGAGTATGCTTGTACGTGAATAGAATAATTTGACTTTAAATTTTTATTACTACTAATTTGATTACTTTGCGTGCTTATTTTTACTTTAACGCGTACTACTTATTTAGCATACCGTATAATAACACAGTATAATATCAGTAATTTTTCTTCCTACAACAGGTACATCGAGCGCTTGTATGTGTGCGCGCCGTGAACGAACGCACTACAAGCCAAATTTTATGAATGAGTAACAATGCTCCAGCACGGATCGAACCATCGCCAAAGTATAAACACAGACAAGTAGTCAAACCTCAGCCGTTTTACAGCGCACGTTACGTATTTAAGGTCGAGGCGCAGACAATGCGATCCGTACTGGCCACTGGGCCATTGTTACGCATTCGTAAAACTTTGCTCGTGCGTTTGTTCACGGCGCGCACACATAAAATATCGCGATGTAGGTACCTTTTGTAGGAAGATAAATTACTGCTATTATACTATGGTATCGCGCGCTCTAAACGGCCGAAGTTTGACTAGTTGTCTATCTTTAAACTTTGCGGTTAATGATACACCAAACACGCATATATGTAGGGTGGTAGAAACGTAGCCACTATTTCGGACAAGACCGAGTGCATAGGCATATTTTGGATGCGCCATCTCCGTCATCAAGAGGGTCAAGAGACGAATCCCTATTTATTGGAAAATCTCGCAATCGAGATGCCCCAACGGCGTTAAGGAGCTGCTTTGGTACTTTTACTCTTTTCTCTAGTCAGTCCTTTATGATTGAGATCGTGACCGCGTGGTTCTTTACTTGTCTTTACTTATTAATGTTTAACATGCAAATCAACCCCGGCAATCAAACCGTCTGTCGTCACACATCAACCAGCTCTTTACAAATTTTACAATCGTAGATCAAGGAAGTCCTTTAGTTATTTTATTATTTACACTTTATTAATATTTAATACGCACGCGAGTCAACCACAGCAAATAAACCGTCCATCGTCAAACGTCAACCAGCTCCTTAGATACGTAGATCAAGGAAGTCTTTTGGTTCTTTTACTCTTCTTCCCAGTCCTTCCCTTATGGCTGATGATCGTGACCGAACGCGGTTCTCTTACAAAACTTTCTTTATTAATATTTAATACGCAAGTCAACCACGGCAATCAAACCGTCAATCGTCACACGTCAACCAGCTGCTTAGATGCGTAGATTACCGGCACTGACCAATTTTGAGCACGAAACCACCATTACGGTTTCCTTGTTGGAAATAACGTGATCGTTGAGTCGGCATACAGGAAACAATTTATTTTTAAGTGAAATATAAGTATAATAAATAATTTTATTACTAATCGAGAAGTTGGCAGATCATTATTTTTAGGTTAGTCCTGCCTAGCAAGTCGCTCCGCGGAAGGCAGTACAAAACTATTCCTCTGGCTATAGGTATACATCTTGCTACTTACATGGAACAAAACAGTAAAACAAAGCTGTTTTACGCCAGCGCCTGACAGCGTTGATAAAGATGCTCATAACTCGATTAATCTTCAGATGACAAGAATTTTATCGAGTTTAACCGTGATAAGTCCCACGCTTCAAGTCTTCAACCCACTTCGCGAAATACTTGATCGGCTGGAGCCCGGATAGAGCAAAGTTAAGGAATCGATGGACAGAAATCGACGAGTAAACTTGCAATTTGCGATGGCTGTACTTTGGACTCGAACCTAAAGCAGCATTAATCCTTTGACCGACCCCAGTTGGATACTCTTTAACAAAGAGCCTTATACACATATTCGAATTGATCCCGAGAAAATACGATTCAAATGGGAAAAAATTGAATGTTAATTTCTTACTTCGGATGTCGCCATTGAGACGTGACCCTAAAACTTGGCAGCCATGCTGTTAACTAGAGCAAATTTAAATTGAGACATTTTAAGAAGTTAGTAGACTTTATAACAGTTACTCATTACACAGCCTGAATTTGTGCATATAAAAAGCATTGCTTTTAAAGCAATACGTTTTTTACAGAAGTTTCTTATATTTTGTCGCTCTTACGTCAGAATAGTTTGGGGAGTAAAGTGAACAGTCCAGGTTAAATGAAAAAGATGTGGCTTAGAACTAAAAAATCGGAACATATATAATTGTTTCAAATTTGTATAAAAAAATCCTTTTATTCAATATAGTTGTGATATACCTATACCCAGGTAGCAAACTGACGTCGGAGACGCATAAGGGACGTCATTCATAGGTCATAATAAGGTCGGTCATTATTCGTCGAGAGAGGACGTTATGGTGACGTCAGTTTAGGGTCAGGTCCTAAACAGGACGTCGTATTCACGTCAATTTAAGGTCAGTGTCGAGACGTACCATATTCGGCACAAAATTGACGTTTTACTGACGTCTATTTGGGGTCACTATCCGCACGTACCATTTTCGTCGCAAAGTGGACGTTTTGCTGACGTCTTTTTGGGGTCACTTCCGGACGTACCATTTTCGTCGCAAAGTGGACGTTTTACTGACGTCTATTTGGGGTCACTTTCAGGACGTACCATTTTCGTCGCAAAGTGGACGTTTTGCTGACGTCTTTTTGGAGTCACTATCCGGACGTACCATTTTCGTCGCAAAGTGGACGTTTTACTGACGTCTATTTGGGGTCACTTTCAGGACGTACCATTTTCGTCGCAAAGTGGACGTTTTGCTGACGTCTTTTTGAAGTCACTATCCAGACGCACCATTCTAGTCACAAAATTGACGTTTCACTGACGTCTATTTTAGGTCACTATATCAGGCCCCTATTTCACCAATACTGGCTGAACCCTACAAGGTAGATCAAAATAATGTACTACAGTATTATACACCTTAATAAAGTCTACAAAAAAGTCCGCGATGGTATACGTCTATCTCTTAGGGGTAACCCACACTAACCATTTTTTATCCTTTACTTTTTACGAGAAATAATGGCTTATTTACGAAGCGATTTTAAGCAATACAGCATTAATACTTATGCAATTAAGTACCTTAAATACATTGTGCATTGAATATATATCAATATGACCCTTTACGGCATGTAATTTAAATGAATATTTTCGAAGATATTACAGATTTAAAATGCAGGGACATAGCGGTCTGTAGTATATTTAGTATAAGCATTGCACCCGTGCGAAGCCGGGGCGAGTCGCTAGTTTCAAATAAATTATGATGATTTATTTCCAATGAATGGTGAAATGATTTGGGGTCACTATGGGAAGATTTTACAGTGTGAGGTGCTACCGGAAACTGCAAACAAAGTGTTCCCTCTCTGTCGCACTTGCGAACGAACTTGCAAGTGCCAAAGAGAGAGAAAACTTCGTTTGCGTTTCCCGGCAGCGCCTCTGTCCGTTATTAGTCTAAATCTGTCGTCCGGTTGACGTCTGTTTTATGACGTATCTGGGTAATCTGGGGCGCTACAGGGAAACGCAAACCAACTTCGTTTTGCAGTTCCCGGTAGAACCTCTGATCCCGAAAAGCTAAAGAACGATATAAGGAATGCATCTATAATTCCATGACGAAGTCTACCACCATCATAGCGAATGCTCAGGGCAAATACTAATCCATTATAACAAGGTTTTGTATAGCCGGTACTTTATGCATAGAAATTCGAAATTTGAATTGATTCATAGTCGTTATAAGTATCCGACGTAAAAAATAACGCGTTTTGTTTCTTGATATCAATTTGTCATTCTTTATGTTCTAAAATATTTATACAGTAAAAAAAAAAAATTTCGTCTTTTTAAGTAACTTAGAAGTTGATATAAAGTAATTTATTACAGGTTTTTTTGATTAATAACAACAAAAGAAGCTTGAAATGTGATTTTTAAAACATCGACAGTTGGAACGGAACGGAATTCTGACATTTTGATTTTCCCTCCGTTTTCGTTGGCTTGGCTTGCCCCTCCCCTCCCCTCGTTTGCCCGCCATTGTTGTGTCGTACGCTTCCGTTCGTTACTGTGCTGTGTTGTGCGTCTGCGTTTCAAGACTTAAATTTCATCAAGATCAAACAACTAGGTAGTATGTACTCAGTGATACAATTTAGTGAAAAAGACGGGGGGACAGTATCTGTAATTAACAATCAGTGGTTTACGCCAAGGCGTTGTGAAGTTTTTTGGCCACCCGTTAAAGGAACTAAGGCGTTTGAAAAAGTTTTGGTTGATGCTGCGACACCAGATGAAAAATGGAAATTGTACAGCGTGCAAAGAGTTTTTTGTGAGACTGGTAAGCATATTTTAATATGTTTTTTACGAACCACATGGATTTGGCTATAGGTACCTATAAACTAAAAGCAAGTTAACAGTGCCGCTTTCGGTTGATTTAGTGATTAGTGTGAGTCCATACAAATTACAAAAGCTACTCGCACTTGCAGCAAATGTATGAACTCTAATCACTAATCAGTTTTAACAGGCCATAAGGTTCGTTTCCTGACTATGGTATTTGGATGCAATATTAAACCTGATTTATCGAGAGCTTACTGATGTTGGTGAAAGTTTTCTGTGACTGTTCAGTTTTTCCAAGATAAAATGTGTACTTTATATAGGTATGCATTTTGAACCTTTTCACTATAAATTTTACAATAACTTAGCACTAGCTCAGGCATGCCAGCATGCCATCACATTACAACATTCATTGTGAAAAGGTTCAAAGTGGCCTACTAATCAAATTGGTTGACCATACAATTTCAGTTGTTCCTACTAATGCAACTCCATCCTCCGTATTTACTAATAACCTAGTTTTAACTGACTGAGGGATGCATTATGTTGTATTCATTTATTATTTTTGCATGTTGTGTGTATTTTTTTATTTCATTTGCATGTGAAGATGACATAGAGAAAGCAAAAAAAAAACTGAAACTGGTTGAGGATACCTCAGACTTACAGACTGAAGCAGAAGCGGAACCAAGTCTCAAACGGAAAAGGCCAAAAAGATATGTTTCTAGCAGTGATGAAGATAATGACAATCGCATAAGGCCACCACCATTAAAGAAAAATACATTAAAAAAATTACAAACATTTCAAGCTGCTGGCAATGTATGCTTAGAAGCTGGCAACGGCAAAGGTGAGTTTTATAGTCAATGGTAGTTATGAATAAAAATGGCATGGAAGTTTTTTCCTTTTGTGATATGGACCCCTAAAAATCATGAGTGATTAAATTGTGGTGTGTAATAGATATAGCCTTAGTTATACATAGCTCATACATATATATAATCCCAACCCATGTAAGGGTGAGAGGTTCGGCGTTAAGTAACAGACAACCAGTCTATTGTAAATATGATTTATTACTGCATGATTACATGGGTTGTGATTATATATATGTATGAGCTATGTATAACTAAGGCTATATCTATTACACACCACAAAATGTATTTTAACTAGTTTTTTTTTACATGTAATTGTATAGGTAAACAGTATGAAATTTCAAAGTAATCTCAAAAATAATTTGTTATGTTCTGTGCAGATACCCATCAAAGTCAACCAAACATTACCCAAGGAACTCCTTCAACACCAGAAAGTGAGTAAATTATAATGAATACATAATAGAATATTATTCTTAGTTAAAGATTAGGTTTGGGTAGGGTTTCATAAAAATGCATCACATTTTAGAAGGTGATCAGGTAAGGTAACCTTTGACATAAAAAAAAATAGCTTGTTCAGTCTGGCTGACATACTTGATTAACTGCTGAAATGTGACTAGTCATTTTTGTGAAACCCTGTAATTATAATTTATTACTATGGCCGACAAGAATGAAAACCATAAATATAATACATATTAACCTACGGTCTTTTGCCAACAGAGACCCTCTTATTTCTGAATGTAGATGACGGGCTTCCTGTCTTGACAAACAGTTTACTGCAAGGTAAGATATCCATCTTTATATACAGCGTGTAAGTCTAATACGGGCGAACAATTAAACCAGATATAGCGTTTAGTAGTGTTATCATTAATTAATATTATTTTTTAAATTACACTTAATAGTGACCTCGTAATTAATTTTTGAAAATTTACCGACCAGAAATGTACCCCATACATGCTTGTTATGACATTGCGAGATACGAGCTTTTTTAAAGTAACTGTCAACTAGCGTGTTTGTCAACTTGAATGTGTTGCGTTACATTACGGCCCGAATTATTTTGTATGGTAAATATTCTCATTGTGATTTTAAGCAATAGTTATCTAAATATACTTCTTAGGTCCTATGCTGACCACCGTTTCAATATTCGCCCGTATTAGATTTACAGGCTGTATTTATATCCAGTTTTATTTTCACCATCATGTATGTATGTCACTATGTGTGTCATTCCTGTCACCTGCTACAGTGTAAACAGCTAGGATGATTTTGAGAGAAATGACGTAATGATTGGATTCATCTTTTAATATATAAATGTCCATGTCCTGACTGACTGAAAACTGCATCAACGCACAGCCGAAACTACTGGGGCTAGAGTTGAAATTTACACCAGAACTACCTTTAACAACGTATGCAACGGATAAGAAGGGATTTTTGGAAATTCCACCCCTAAAGGGGTTAAATGGGGGTGCAAAGTTTGTTAATGGGGGAAACTTTATTTTTTGTGCTAGAGTCTTTAAACTTACAAAGTACTTTTAGCGTTTTGGAAAATTCCACCCCTAAAGGGGGTTAAAAAGGGTTGCAAAGTGTGTATGAGGGAAACTCTTTTTTGAGATAGAAGCTTAAAAGTTTGTAGAAAGATTACTTATTAAAATAAAAAAATTATACTTTCAGCATTTTAGAAAATTCAACGCCTAAGGTGGTTGAAAGGGGGTGCAACATTTGTATGGAGGAAAATTCAGGGTTGGTTTATGAGTGCACTATCGCGTATGAAGAAGATACTGTGGTACCGATTGGCAAAAGAACTTTATAGTGCACTTACTGTAATGCCCTTAAACGGGAAGATACAAAACTTCAACTAATTTCAATGTTTTTTTTAAATTCATTCCTTAAACAAACATTTAGACGATAACATGTTCTACGCGGACGAAGTCGCGGGGCAACAGCTAGTTTTTAATAGGCAGGTACTGGAAAAGTTCTGCATTGTTTATATTTTTTATGCCACACCTGGCCATAAAGTGACTTTTTCCGCACGCTGCGCGTACGGAAAAAGCCGCTTTCTGGCCAAGTGTAGCCATAAAGTGATGTACACAACACGGGAGGTAATAAAGAAAGCCCTCGATCGCATATTTACGTCCCTCGCTTGCAGCTCGAGCCGCAAACTTCTGCGATCTCGGCTTTTCTTTGTAGTACCACCCTAGTTGTGTAATGTACTATTATGTTGTCAGATATAGCAGAAGACGGCGAGGGGCGCCTAACTCCGATTGCACGGCTTGATAGTCCTCGGTGTCGATATGAACAACCACCGAATCTAGGCAGCGACGTGCCAGCAACGCCATCGTGTGTTCAGGGATTAACAGGTAGGTAATTATACTATGATGTGTATTACTTTTTATTGGTACTTTTTATTCGACTATTGGGAATGTTACTTAGTACTCTCTCCATATTTTTGTTATAATGTAGTAATCACTAATGCCGTCTGTACGCACCAGCCGGGACAGTAGGAGACAGGTTTATAACTTATTAAAAACTATATAGCAGTTGAACGCGACTTCTTTTGCCTAGATTTTGGTTATAACGCTATCCCACGGTAACTAAGTTTATCCTAAAACACAGGTTTACGTATCTTAGGGAGCAGGGCTTCTATTTTTAAGGAAAATTGTAAATTGCTCTATGAAATACATAAACTTAAGTATCCAATTTTTCGAGATAAAAGTAGTCTATGTCCTTCTACAAGGTCACATCTACTCCTAGGTAGGTATACCAAAATTCATCAAAATAGATTCAGCAGTTTGGGTGTGAAAAGGTAACGGATAGACAGAATTCCTTTCGCATTTATAATATTAGTATGGATGAATGAAATTGAGTGCCTGTCTCGCGGTGTCTCAGCGAGTGTGTACAGTCGGCATAACATATATTTCATTTATTTCATAATGCAAAAACCATGGTTACAACAAACAAGATAAGGTCATACATGGTAACCCTGTAAGGGCGTAGCATAATATATAATTATTTTTTATTAACCCCCGACGCAAAAGAGAGGGGTGTGGTGTCGTAGCTCCCAAAAGAATGAACCGATTTTCGTTTAGATTTTTTTGTGTCATATATAATTTTATCCCGAGTGTTCTTAGCCATGTTTCATGAAAATCTGTACAGCCGTTTTTGAGATATTCAACTTTGAAATGATAATTTCGGGGGTTTCTCAACTTTTCTAAGTTGTAGTTATTTTTATATTAATAGCATGCATGAAATTGAAACGTAAGATTATTTTTTTTTACTTTATGTATGGCAGCAAATATATCGTAGCGTCAAAATGGTCAACTATATGTTCAGTCGACGTCAAAGATATGTTTACACTTTTCCACTTTATTCCATTGTAATAAGGTGGAAAAGTGTGAACATATTTTTGACGTCGACTGTACACGCTCTTTACTCTCCATGACAATAATGTCTTGTTCCGATATATTTAACCACTTTGCACTTTCGTCGCTACGATATTATCTGACGCTGACGCTACTAATAGGTACTGTTTATTATTTTTTAGGTTACCAAGCAAAAGTGCTCTCATTATTGTCCTGTATAAAAACCCAAAATGACCAAATAATAAGCCTTTTAAAGCATACAGGCACATTGAAAGGTACTCTCAAACCGGAATTCAAATTCCCAATTAAAAATGCTGATGAACTACATACAATAGAATCATTACTAGACAAGAAAGAAAATAATGATAATTTGGTAAGTTACAATACAATGACTCTATTGATTTCTTGAACACCACATAATAAGCATTACTGAAAAAAGATAAATAGTGAAACATTGCACCAATAGGCGGCCATGTAGCTTCAGAGCTATCTATTCCAGGCAACTTACGTAAGAAAGATGGAAGGGACAGCTTGAACCAGGTGGTGCAATTTATAGTTATATATATATATATACACGGATTCAATACCTTCACACAACAAGATGTAAAATGTTAGGTCTGATCAGCAATGTATTTGCTAGTTGACAAATATACCTACATTGTTTTGTTTATTACAGGTTTCATACATGAGAACTTTTGGAGGCAGAGATATTTCCAGCAAAGTGTCTCGGATAATGAAATTTTGTTTCACTGACCAGCTAGCTGAACAGTATAACTTCTATGGGAAAAGATCTAACAAAAAGCCCTTCTGCCAACTGCGCCTGCGAGAGTGTATCGTGGGTAAGTTTAACATAACACATAACTGTAAGGCCGTGTCCCCAGTAGGCGAGCTGTGAGCAGCTGGCTAACTCTGAGGGTGCTACCTCACCTATCGATCGATCATCGATCGGCATCGATAGATGACAATCGATTAGTGTGGTAGCTTTGGGTGATCGACGGATACACTATCAACCGATAGTTTCTACTAGACTGATCGATGGTCTAGTAGAAACTATCGGCTGACGTCGACTGTTCTATTCTACCATCGATTGATGCCGTCGATCGATTATCGATTGATTGGTCTAGTAGAAACTATCGGTCGACGTCGACTACCATTCTAACTCAATGTTGAGTGCGCGAACTGTGCCGCCTACCGGGCACATCGTTCGCTGTGAATCAGCCACTCAATGAACGAGTCAGCAAGCGATACGCTACGCACGCTGTATGGACACTCCATTTCAAAATTATAGGGACGCAAACTGGAAGCAAACAGTTAGCCGCTCACTGTTCGCCTAATGGGGACGCAGCCTTTGCTTCTGAAGCTTACTTAAAAAAAATTGTGTTTGTCTATTTTAACCCCTGACGCAAACGTCTGTTTCTCTACGGCTTTGTAGCTCGGAAAAGATTAAGCGAGATAGTTTTAGCTTTGTTTGATGAAAATCGGTTCAGTTGTTTTTAAGATATTCAACTTTGAAATATTTCGAAGGTTAGTTAAGATTCACAGAATTTAAAAACCATGGCAGCTTCGTGATTTGAACTGCAGCCTCTCAAGCAGAAGGTCGTGGGTTGGAACACTTGGAACCCCAAACTATGTGCGTAAATTCGCAATTTATTTTGAAATTTATCGTGAGCTTTTCGTTGAAAGAATACATCGGGAGGAAACCTACACATATCAGCTGTTTAATGTTATTTGTGAAGTTCCAAATCCGCACTGGGCCCGCGTGGGAAATACAGCCCAAGTCCTATCAATTTGAGAGGTGACCTGTGCCCAGCAGTGGGACATATGCTGGAGATGGAGATTTTGCGTAGTTATAAAATTAACAAATGTATTATGTCTTTATAGAAGGAGTTGTCACCACAACATCTGGGTCTACAGCTAAAGAAGTAGAAGATTCCATAAAAATTTGGTTGAAGCATGCCCCTGAAAGATTGAAGAAAAGTAATAAATAAAAATAAACATGGCAGAAAAAATTAAATACTCGAAAAAGGCTATAGTTGGAAAACGTCAATTATTAAGAAGAGCAAAGGAAGCAGAGTTAAGTGTAATTTCAAATTTACAAGAAAGTACTACAGCTGGAAGTGCGTGCTCTTCCTTAGTTAATTTGCCATGTACTTTATATAATAATTCTCAATCTGAAATTGTATCACCAAGTTCTAGTAATAATTCCAATTTATTGATGCAACATGACATTCCTGATGAAAGTCATATTACTACGTTTGATGATGAGCATTCACTATCTGATTCAGATTCTGTTAAATCTATAAAAGATGATGATTTAGAAACAGAGTTAAAACATTGGGCCACTCAATATCAAATACCGCATAATGCTTTAAATAGTCTTCTTAAAATTGTGTCTCCTTTATGCCCTGGATTACCAAAAGATAGTAGAACGTTGTTGACAACCCCTTTACAAATAAAGGTTACTAAGTTAGATACTGGAGAATTAGTATATTTAGGTCTTCTTTCACAAATTCAAAAACAAATAAAACTATTTGACGATACTGATAATAGTATTGGGAATAGAGAAATAAAAGTTTCTTTTAACATTGATGGACTTCCCATATTCAAAAGTACCAATACACAATTGTGGCCCATATTAGGATTGCTAAAATATAATCCTAATGCTAGACCATTTGTCGTCGCTCTTTTCTGTGGTCGAGCTAAACCTTCACCATTAAGTGTTTTTCTAAAGCAATTTGTCGACGAATTAGAAGAATTACTTAGAAATGGTTTCGATCTTGAAAATATTCATTACAGTGTTAAAATCCATAGCTTTATTTGTGACGCTCCAGCACGAGCATTTATCAAGTGTACTAAACAACATGGTGGCTATTCAGCTTGCGACAAGTGTGTAGAAGCAGGCGAATACCGCGGCCGCGTGATCTATGAAAGTGTGTCCGCACCCATGAGGACCAATGAATCATTTCGTTCGCAGCTTGATGAAGACCATCATGTTGGAGAGTCACCACTTTTACGGCTCCCTATAGATTTGATATCTTTATTCCCTACTGAATATATGCATAATGTTTGTTTGGGGGTAATGCGTAAGCTGTTAAATGCGTGGATTAGTGGCGATTTACATGTTCGTATACAAAGTCACTTCATTAAAATAATATCTGAAAAACTAATCCATTGTTCAAAATTTATACCAGTTGAATTTAATAGAAAACCGCGGAGTTTATCAGAATTAGCTCGATGGAAAGCAACTGAATATCGAATGTTTTTATTATATGTAGGTCCAATTGTGTTAAAGGATAACTTGCCACGTTCACTTTACGAAAACTTTCTACTTTTTCATTCAGCTATTACGATTTTATGTTCAAACAAACATATCAAAGAACTTGGTATAGAATTGGCTCAGGAATTACTTCTGATTTTTATAAATCATTCAAAATCAGTTTATGGATTACATTTTTTGGTATATAATGTTCACATGTTATGTCATATATGCGATGATGTACGCCTCTTTGGTACACTAGATGAATATTCAGCATTCCCATTTGAAAATCATTTAAAGAGTGTTAAGAAATTAGTACGATCGCCTAATAAGCCATTACAACAAATTGTAAGAAGATTGAAAGAAATGGAATCTTCAAAATTATACAGCTCCTCATCGCAAATAACTGTTTCTGACCAGTTTTATTCTGGACCCCTACCCGAGGAAAATGTATATGAATGCTATAAAAAACTAACATATAAAAAATATACGTTATATGTAGCAGAATCTCGTGAAGCTGATTGTTATTGTCTTACTAAGGATAGGAAGGTATTTAAGATACACAACATCCTTAAAAATCATACTTTATTTATTTATGGAAAGGAGTTTGTAAACTATCAGCCGTTCTTTGAGTACCCTTTTAATTCAGTAGCTATTGATGTGATGGTAGTAAAAAATTATTCACATTTTAAATTGATACCTGTTAATGAAATTTTAACCAAATGTGTGGTTGTCCACAATAACGGCTATACATTAAGCATTCCAATGCTTCATGATTATGATTGTTAGATTCTTTTTTAAATGTAGATATGAAACTATGCATAGCTACGAGTATGATGCTATGATATGACTTGCTTTTATGAATGAATATACAGGATGTAATTGGGGGCGTATCAAGCAAAGGTGGTCGTGAATGTCGGTACCTTAAACTACTGATTGTTTATTACGGATACTGCCCCCCCCCCCCCCGTCTTTTTCACTTTTCACAAATTGTTTCACTGAGTACATATTAGTTGCATGTTTACCTTAGGAGCGCGTTCACATATAAGCCGGGGATACACTAATTAAGAGTCAATAAAGAGTCATTGTATTGTAACTTACCAAATTATCATAATTTTCTTTCTTGTCTAGTAATGATTCAATTGTATGTAGTTCATCGGCATTTTTTGGGAATTTGAATTCCGATTTTAGAGTAACTTTCAATGTGCCTGTATACGAAACTTCGCCTGACATATCTGGCGACATCGCGCGACTTGCACGACTATAGATATTGATGTCGCCAGACATGTCGAGAGCGAAGTCCGGCAACGTCGCGCTACTTCACCCGTGTCGTGGGACATTTGTCCCCTAGTGTATCCCCGGTTATAGCCGTTATTGTCGCGCGACTGAAGCGCTGCGCAGCGAATCCCTTCACACTACAGCGGCTGTAGCGCAGCTAAGTCGCGCAGCTGCAGCGCGACCGTCGCGCGGCTGTCACGCTGCAACTACTTAAATATGTGGATACGAGTCGCGCTACTGCAGCGCTACAGTCGCGCGACAAAAACGCCTGTACATGTGAAAGCGCTCTAAGTCTTAATTAAAATGTAACGCATAACACAGCACACTCGTCACGGTCGCGTACCACACAATATACGGGAATTCTAGTTATGTTTTTTAGTCAAACAAATTAATAAAGTTGTGAAACTTATGTGGTATGATACCTTTGGGTGTGGTGTTTAAAACCCACAACTCTCCCCTCCCCCCCGGCCGCTTCAACCTTGATTGAAGATTGATTGGATTTTTCACTTTTTTTTTCGAAAACTATTATAGATACGGAAAAAGTGTTCCAAGGCAAAATTAAACCTCATTAAACTCTAAACAAAATATGTCATGTTTTATTTTGATAGGATTGAGGATTTTCACGCTAAAGCTAATTGAAATAATAAATTTATGTTTAAAGTACGTGTTGAGTTAAAATAATTTCTCAGAATATGAATTAACGTTAGTATAAGTATTATTTTTGGAATGTTACCTAGCTATAAAATCACAAAATGCATCATAATACAGTACAGTATACACTAATATTCTCTTCATCTTGTCCCTGCTTTTCATAATCGTTCTCTCCATATTTTTTTTAGGACACTAGACCCCAGCAACTGTTACCTATAACCGTAGTTCAGCGCAAGCCAACTTTAACGCAGCTGCATCCTTTTCGTTAGCTTCAGTTTGAAAACCGTCAATCCTATCAAAATAAGGTATATGACATGTTTTGTTTTGAATATAATAACGATTATTTTTGCCTTTGACAAGTTTTCCGTATCTATAATTGATTTCGAAAAAAAGTGAAAAATCCGGTGAAGGGGCACATTTCACTGTGAGGGGGGGGGGGGGGGGGGGGGGGGGTTTAAACACCACACCCAAAGGTATCATACCACATAAGTTACACAACTTTATTAATTTGTTTGTGTCACCCATAATACATTGATTACCGGGCAAACCTACGGTCGTGTTTTTTTAGTTTAGTATAAGTCCAATATTTAGAGATAACAATGTTATTTTAAATCTTGAAAAAATAAATACTACAAAAATTACCTAATTATACTTGTTTTTTTTTTAGCAATAGAAATAAGGAAACAATCATATCGTGAGCACGGTTGACTTACAGGGGATGCATTATGCTGGCATCCCCCGTAGGTCCTGAAGTGTACAGTCAACCAATTGATTCCTAGGCCATCATAGAACTCTGTCATAGTAGTGACGTACGTACATCGTATCTAGCGAAGTACATCACTACTTTCTGTGGTGGCCTAGGAATCAAATTGGTTGACTGTACAGCCCAGTAACGTCTCTATGAATTTAGTATATGACGTCACTCCAACGTCAGTGGCTGCCCTAATATGTACGGCCCAGTAACGTCCCTATGAATCTAGTATATGACGTCACTCCAACGTCAGTGGCTGCCCTAATATGTACGGCCCAGTAACGTCCCTATGAATCTAGTATATGACGTCACTCCAACGTCAGTGGCTGCCCTAATATGTACGGCCCAGTAACGTCCCTATGAATCTAGTATATGACGTCACTCCAACGTCAGTGGCTGCCCTAATATGTACGGCCCAGTAACGTCCCTATGAATTCAGTATATGACGTCACTCCAACGTCAGTGGCTGCCCTAATATGTACGGCCCAGTAACGTCCCTATGAATTCAGTATATGACGTCTCTGTAACGTCCCTAAATTGACGTCTTGAGGCTGTGACAAATTGACGTCATCTGCTGGGACCCCCCGACGTCAAGAAATGACGTCTCTTACGTCGAGCAGTACCGTAAACGGACGACATAATGACGTCTAAATGCTACCTGGGTATACTCGTACCTACCTACTAATACATATCAAAAACCATTTTCTTCATTCCTTATGTTTTTACATATTAGAATTATCTAGGTACCTATATCAAATTATTATATAATAACCTGTGTAGGTTTTAATAATAATAAGTTTTAACCTGATAATATATGAAACGTTTGCCTTATGTGCAACTAGCATTTCCCCGCGGCTTCGCCTGCGTTATTCCCGTTATTATCCCAAAGGACCTCTTTACCGGGATATAAAGTATCCTATGTTTGATTTTAATCCAGGGCTTAGTCCACTTGCATGCCAAATTTTAGCTCAATCCATTCTGCTGTTACTGTGTTATTTAGTAACAAATATCCAAACATCTTCACAAACTTTCGCATTTATAATATTAGTGGGATTGCACGTGTCGGTTTGTGCCCCTCTCCTTCTGAGAGAGGCACAACTTTCGTTTTCCCAAAGTGGCAAATTTTTGACCAAACGGGACACAGACCACTCAAAAAAAAGCACGTGTCGGAGTGATTCTGTCAAAGTGTCAATAAACACTGTCTCATAAAGTCTCATTATTTATTTTAATAATATGATCAATTCTGTTGAATGAAAATAAAATAAATATTTTAGTACATAATATGAGTTTTTGAAATTAATCGAAAATAAAATATTTTGTAAATGGTGAAGTGCGAAAGTCCGCTCGAAACAAGACACCATCAATTTATTATTCGGTTGAACAACAGCAACAGCAGACTGACTAGGTTTTCGCATTAATTAATACTGTTCCATTTACTCCCCAACCCAAACAGCATATAAAAATATTCTTGTATTCTTACTTAAGAGTTAAAATGTATATTTTTTTCTTTAGAGAATATTAGTTTTTAAGCTTAAAACATTAGTTCTGTGCTTTCTGATGAATGTTGTGCTAGGTAGTTATAGAAGTGTAAATTTAGTCATAGTTTTAGAACGCATTTCATCTATTTGTAATTATTAGTTTACACTTTGTTACCTGGCCTAATAAAATAAAATAAACTACCCTATTTTATTGTTAGAGCGTCAAATGTGCGGAGTCTAGCGTTCACTAAGGAGTTTAGTTTACTTTGATTCCTAAGAGGGTGATATAGGGGTTGAAAGTTTGTACAGAAACCGCATCGGGTACACGGCTTGTAGAGTGTGTATATTTAAAACGATTTCTCGATTATCATTCATTATTTAACACCCAAACTGTACGACCAAGTAGGTAGGCAGGCAGTTCTTGGCTATTTTAAGGCGTTCAAACACCTCTATCTAAGGAAAGGCAAGCTAACTTTGTCCCAGCTTACCATCGGAGAAATTTGAGAACATCTCTTTCCCCTTTTCACAAGATCAAAGTAAAACGACTTTAAACTATAAAAGGCGTTAGACAACTCTTTATGATAGATATAAAGGATGTCCATAACGTCCGTCAGGTGTTCAAGATCTTTATCCGGCCGAGCCGAGTCTCGCTTCACCCTAGTTTCAAAAGTACTAGAGCTCGGATAACGAACTTACGGAATCGATGGATTCAGAGGCGAGGGGTTAATGTTTCCACACGTTTCGAATGCAGATAAAAAGTCAAATCCATTGTACCAAAGTTAAAACGAAATGAAGTAACTTAGGAGTTAGTGTGATTAAAGGTTTTATTTAAGGAAATACGTCTTCTTGGAATTAATTCAACATCTACGATGTTACCATACAGATGACTCATCAATATACGTAGGAATAATTTGATGCACAATTGAAACGAAAAACACTGGCGGATACTTAACATTTTCGTTATTATCAACTTATCATCTGCCCTCATGCAACCCTGAGCCTCTGTGTTAATATTATATTCAGAAATTACGGTTATTATTTCTGAAGTTAATTAAATCATAATCTGTTTTCCCAAGGCTAGTCTTTCTTAAATGCTAAGATCTGTACATTTATCTAAACTGAAGTATTTCTCATTTAACAAACTAAATTTTGCCAAGTCTAAAGGGGCCTTTAAGAAGTTTGGCCTTTAATTGTGTATACCTGCAGTGAAAATGCAACTGCCGATTACGTCACTGCAGCTCTATAGCTTCTTCTTTTAACTGAATCCGACCCGCGTTATTGTTGTACGACCAAACAATATAAATCCTAAGCCACTGAAGAAATCTTTCACACAGACAACTAGAGTCTGACTCGAATCACAAAAAATATGAAAAAAAAAACGTTTCTGGCAACACAGAGCATAGGTGGGCCATATGATTTTTATTATAGGGCGTTTTCCAAAAAAAAAACGTGTCCCAAAATTCCATGACTTAACGGTGTACAAAATTTCACACCGTCAAGCTGGCGTACCCAGGAATTTCTTATAGAAAGAGTTCACTATATCTCGGCTTCTACGATAGCTAGAGAAATGAAATTGTAGGACCCTAGGGTACTATTTGGGTACTATTTTTTGAGATATAAAGCGTTTCCAAAAACAAAGCCGTTCCAGAGATACAAACGGTGTACGCCAGCTTGACGCCCGGTACCCGTACACCGTGAACAGGCCTTATATTTCGAAAAGTTTAAAGGTACTATTTTTTTCACCTAGGTATTTCGTCGGTACTATTTATTGGCTGCATCAGATTCTGAATATCTTTACGGTGTACGCTATCTTGACGGACTTGTTAAGGGTTAATTGAACAAAATGATAATCTTGTTTCTTTGTGTAAATAAAACCGGTCAAGTGCGAGTCGGACTCGCGCACCGAGGGTTCCGTATAAACTCATAAGTAGACACATGAATAGGTCAAGAAAAACTGTATGGCGATTAGTTTAGTTTAGTAGAAGCAAATAACTATGTGTTACGATTTTTGCAAATTTCTAAAAAACGGTGCAAGTTCGGAAAACCGTTATATTTTTCCTGTAATATTCAGATTGATATTGATAATTGGTAATTATACATATTTTTCTGATCAGTAACTTCGGAGATAATAGGGGGAATGGTATTTTTTTAAACGTTTTTCGTCATAAAGCAAAAACTATTTATTTAAGAAAAAAATAAAAACGCTATTTTAATCTACAAATTAAGCTCTTTCATTTGATACCCCACTCGATATATTAGCCCTACTTTCAATTTTCAAAATCCCATTACGGAGCCCTTTAAAAAAAAAGTAAAAAAGGTACAAGTTTTTTTATGTCCAATAAGCTCTGGTTAGCTAGTTTTAAAACACTATTCCAAATTTCAAATCGATAGCAGCAGTAGTTCCTGAGATATCTGGCTGTGACAGATGGACAGACAGACAGACAGAGTCGCACCATAAGGGTTCCTTTTTTACCATTTTGGTACGGAACCCTAAAAACGTTATCCATATAAATTGTATGGTAATTTTCGTTACACACAGGAACAAGATTAACATTTTAACCCAACCCTTACGGACATCATTTCTGAAAATGACCCAGATAATTTTATATCAGGCCAATTTGTTGTATTGCATATTATTAAAAAATGCTTGTCATAAATACTACACGCTGGTCAAATTTTAACGTCGACGCATTTCCTTTGAAAAATAATTTTATTACCGTAGCGACAAATTAGGTCACAGTAGAAAGGTCTGGGTTGTCGGTAAATCCTCTACGTAATGTAGGGCAACCAGGTTAGGACGGGTTACACAAAACGACGTAAAGGTCGCGCTCCTTACACCATTATCTCATAAATCCCGACCAAGTTTGCGGCGTGGGTGGAGTATACACCAACTAATGCCATTTATTCGTGCATCCTACTATATCCTGGATCCCGACCAAAATAGCCCTAATTGTGGGCACTTAAATAAGCATGTTCGGAACTCTGATTCAGAAGGTTGCAGATAACAAAAAGGGCGGCTGGCGCTCCGGGAAATTGACTGCAGAGCTATGAACGTGGGTAATTATGAAAATTACAGTAGTTTTTAATTAACTGTGAAGAAAGCAAATTCGCGAATAAGACTTATGTAAATGAACTTGAAAAGTTCTATATGTCGGTTATTACAGTCACGGGCGTCTCAGATTGGCTCATTTTTATAGGCGTTGAACACTAAAGGTAGATTTAAGGATTCCGTACCCAAAGGGGGCCAACGGATCCCTATTGCTAAGCCTCCGCTGTCCGTCTGTCACAGGGCTCCAGCTTTTGAAACGTAATTGTTTGAGGCCAATTTTGAAAAACTGTTTCTATTTTCATTATTGTTATTACTTTATTACATTATTATTTTAAAACCTTATTCACCGCAAAACCAATGTTGACCAGTATAATAATTAAAAAGAAGAAGAAATAAACATAACTACACCATTTGCAATGTAGGTAAGTGTTGTAAGTAGAGCGACATCGTGTTTACCATAGGTCTATATTATTTTACTGTAATCTTTACTACCCACGAGAACTTAATCGAACAAAAGGTGACATAGGGCCCTCTTTGCTATTCAACCCTAGGTAGGGTAAAGCGAACGAGCGAAGGGCGCAACTTACTAAAAATAGTCTCATATAATTAAATCTGTATTGTAGACATTACTTTCACGCTAATTCTGGCGTCAGTTCAGTCCATTGATGAAAATTAAATATTTTAGATAATATTCATCAGTCCGTTGTAATTGTGAATGACTGAAAACTGGTATCAAAACTGAACTGACGGCAAAATTAACGCGTAACCGAAATTTCAAATGACACAACTTTGTTATATGCGGCAGTTCAGATACCAATGTGACTGAAATATGAGGTAACCCGCGGAAAAAGGACGATCATGACTCACGGCCCTCATTGATTTATAAAGGTTTAAGTGTAATCGTCTGTTTCAAGCCGAGTAGGTACCGTACGGTAAAAATTCAAATTGTAGAAAATAGGTACGTATGGGAGACAAAGAATTGTATGAACGCTTTAAAGGCTTTTGAAATTCAATCCGGATTTCAGTCCGGATTATGACAAAAATGTTTATAACTTCTGCTAAATTGATTGAATTATTATGATAGTTTTGTATGATTTTTATACGGTATATTTTATAGCAAAATAATCAATTTGAATTTGACAATTTAGAGCAATTTTCGTGCTGAGTTTAAGAGTAATTTTCGTGCTGCTTTCGAGTAATAGTAGCTTATGCCCGCGACTTAAATTATAATTAAGCAAGTGGTGTTCATAAATAGTTTCTGATATTTGTTGATAAACTTGGTTGTAATTGAACAAAACCGTCAAATATTGGGCACAAAAACTGAACACTTACCGCGAAAATCAATTCTTTTGTCCATTTAAGGATTATTTCCAAAAAAATAATTCACTTCGTAAACCCCCTGTTACTTACACAAAAAACAATCTGCTAATTGTTAAAGAGGACAGAGTTTCTAATCATCATCATTACTTTTCTAATATTATATGCTACGTATGGTATTTCAAACCTCTTACTTTAAAAATTGTATGGTTCCTAAAGAAACTTTCAACCCCTGTAAATACTCAACAAGTTTTGAAGATAAATTTTAATAAATGTTGGAATCGTTCTATTCAGTGCAATTCATCTCAGATTTCCAATACAAAGTTTTAATCCCCATTTAACCCCTTTTGAGGATGAATCTCGAAAAATGTCTAAGTCTAAGGTAACAATTGAATGGACTGAGATGAAATTTACACACAAATAGACCAAGGCCTGGATTGAAACATAGGATACATTTTATCCCGGTAAACGAGTAACAAAGGTAGGGGGTTTGCAATTCGAATTTGAACTGATGATACCGCGCCCACATTCAGTCCCCAAATTTACGAAACATACCAATACGATTGCTATATTCATAAAAATAGTTTTCTACTATTCTGTTTATCCGAGTGTAATAATATCGATAGCTCCAAAAGCCGATAAACAGGATTCTTCACTCGGGTGCGCGTGTAAGGAGAGCCGGCCGCGAAAAAGCGCTTAGAAATGGGCTCACAAGTAAAAATACAGAGGGAATACACTAACCGGAAAATATCTGCTATTGGTGGAATTTTGAAAAGAGAAAATAGGCAACTTTTTTATGTAGCAGCGGGTGAATTTCAGAGCATTTCAACCGCCGTCATCACCAATCCCAAAATTTAGACGATTCGCTTTAAGAATGTATCCTATTATTTTGATAAAATTCGAAAATAGTACCTACTTTTTTCATGCTTTGATCAAATTTTATGTAATTTTTAAAAATATGTCATCATAATATCAGGACCGCTCTGAAATCCACCCTACATCATCGTTCATTAAAAATCAGCTCAACGGTCTGTATATATAATGCGTTTTTTGTCATAGATAGGTACTACATATGTGAAAAACTTAAACAATGGAAGCTGCAACGAGCCTGTCTCGGGGTTTGTATAGAAAAAAGCGGTATTTATTATTTGATTCAGTTAGAAATTTAATGTGACGAAACTTGACCGGGCAGAACTATCTGTTATTTCTCAAAAGAAATAGGTACCTACACCTACAAACTCGCAATCGCTTTATTTAGGTTATTTAGGGTTCTAATTCATCAGTCAACGTAAATCATTACTAAGGTTTGAACATTATCCTGTGCCTCCTTGACAAGCAAAATCGCGAACCCACCTGGCAAGGTAAGCTCGCTTATCAAAATACCACGTTACGGATACAAGTATCACTGCCCTTATACCATTGAGACAAAGTCTACTATTGCTTGACTTAGTGCGTATTGTTTTCATGGTGCTACGCACCGCACCGCGCTCCTACTAAGGAAAAGATAACGCGCTCCAGTTTCGAAGTTCCTTACACCCTCACGATAACATACGCATCGATAGAACGGCTGACTGGGTTCCATTAATAATAAATTTAACAGGCAACAGTGGTAAAACAGCCATAGACGTTGAAGCCCCGATAATATACGTTGATATTCGCAGTTCAATCTTAATTACCGACGCATTACCTACTCAAAACATTTTGTAACTGTCAGAAAGTTGCAAATATTATTATATGAAAAAATTATACTAGGTAATCCAATATTTTTTTATTGATTTAGGTACCGTTTGTATGATTGGGGATCATATTTATTTTTATATGTAGTTATTATTACATTATTGTATAAAATTATAAATGAAGTCAATTACAAAAAAAAAACAGATTTAGAAAAACATTACGATCCTCAGACCTCATAAAGCGCTGAACTTTAAACTTGTGACTTTATAGCTCTTTGTCTAACAAATGTCTTTTTAAGGCAACATACATAAAGTACATCAAAAATGTAAGCCATGTCACCTTCAGGTTCACTACATCAAATATGCAACACCTCCGCACTGTCCGATTACATACTGGAAGACCTATTGAAAATCAATATGCATCATTTGATAACTAAGCTAAAAAACACAAATAAAGCTTTAAAGCAAAAGTTACTAACTAATCTGTTCGTAAGATTTACCCTCAACCGCTTAACTTTAACAGATAGGTACCTAAATATATTTTTAGAAGCCACGACCAAAAAAGGGAAAACTTAATATGGATGGGATGTTAATCTTCGAAACTGTTGGCCCGATTTCAATAATTCTTTCACAGTTCCAAAGATAACGGTCCCGGGACAGACATACTTACGTCTTATCCTAAAAAAATAAGAGAATCCGATAACCCATTCCGAAAAGCTTCGTTTTAACAGAAGCAATAAATTGTTTAATGGGAGGATCGACATTTTGACCGCTTTCGTTTTTCCTTTTAAAAGGAAAGACAATAGTATTGCACGATTTTCCGGGAAAACGGATGAAATTTTATGTTTATAATATCTACATAAGCGACCAGTGGCGTGGCGTAAAAGATATCATTGGGCAAGCCGGTGCAGATTTGGCGTACATTTTCCTTAAGAGCTGCAGCATCAGGTGCTCCAATGCCTGATATTAGGCAAGCCGGTAGGAATCGAGTTCTTTTGGAGGCCACGCTACTGTAAGCGACATCAAATAACTATACATTTAATAAAATTCCAATAACTTAGTAACACAAGCATTAAATACATTTGGCTTTTTGATCATGATCAATGATTCTGTAATTTCAAATTGTCCTAAATCAGGAATTTACTACGAAAGTGAGAAAACGATGTATTAATATTATATTATATGTCTATAACGTACCTGGGTGAGGCTCACAAAAAAATGTACTTTGTCTGTTTTTCACGCGCCAAATTTCAAGAGAAGTTTTAATTTTTTCGTAGTTCTTTATAAATAATATAACTTATTTTCTGTATTGGCCATTATTCACTTGTTAATATTAGTCCATTTAAATTATGAATACTTTTAAATTCAAGCAAAAACAAAGAGGTACAAAAATGGTGAATTATAGATTCCTACAAAAATAAAATGTGTTCACGCCTAGTAGATTTCCTTTTTTTTTCATTACTTCATCGTTATTGTAGTGTATCAAGATTTCTTAATGTTATGCAAAATGTAATTGCATAAAACTACTATTCTAATAAGAATGTGTAACAAAACTAGAACAAAAAAACTATTTTTCGTCAGTTGGATTTTAGTCACTTTGGAGCAATTTTGTAAGGTAAGAAATAATATACGAGTATTAGTTTGTTTCGTCTAAAGATAGTTGAAAAATACATACAATATTCTTAAATAATGCAGTTTATCAATCACTTGCTTTACAACTAAAGATGCTACATGAATTTTAGGTTATGTTATTCACGAGTGTTTGTTCACGTGTGTTGCATGTGTTACGAAGTTGTGTGACTTTTTTAGTGGTGTTAAGTGTAGTTTTTGATTTAAATAAATAATACAATCCATATTTGCATTTTTTCTGATATTCCATTGTTTTATTGCCACATGTGCATTAACCTTACCACAATTTCCAATGTGTTACACCGTTCCAGTGTGTTATCGTGTATTACAAGTTCCTGTGTGTTATGGCAAATTTTCTATGAGCCTCACCCACCTAATGTTTCAATAGGGAATGTCAGCATGTATGAGCGTTCGAAATGGGTGATGTGATGACACTAGACGCACGCCTAAAACAACGTAAATATTCCAGAAAAAAACTCGTTTACTAATTTTATATTTTGAAATATTAAGGTTATTTTGACATTATGCATTTAGCGAATTGTCTCGAACAGAAGTTAAAATGTTAATGCCTTTAGCATTACATGACAAACAGATTAAATTAAGCCAAACGTTTTACGGTAAAATAATGGAGATCCCTTGTAATGTTAAACGAATATACCTGTTCTTTTCGCTTCATGTCGTCGGGGGTAAAAAATGGGCCAAGTGTCCTTGATATGGAGAGATTAGCGGAGGGAAAGATGCTGTACATAATGGGACATGTATTTACAACATAAAACGTAGGAAACACTTGCGCTATACATAGAGGATTTTACACGGACTAGATTAATTTAAAGGTCTGTATGGTCTTGGTGATTTTAATCACTTGTTTTGTTCCCCGTAGATAACCAAGTTTGATAAGTGGCATTCTACTACTAGTAGGAAAATTAACCCAGATATCAAATGGGATTTTTTTCCCGTAGAAAACCGATATTTTATTTGGTTTTCTATGAAGGAGAATGTGTCCTTCGTAGCTAACTCGGTTACCGAACGAGAATTTGTTTTCCCCTTAGAAAATTATGTTAATATAAATCTCATAAATACATACGTACTTAAATCTAAACTCGAAACTATGACTATGATAGCACAGCTGATGACCTGATGGGTAAATAAGATACATGTAAAAAATGCCTTACCCGTAGAAAGAAAATGCCATTAATGATTTTAATCAACTCATTGAATAATAGAACTTTTCCCTATTCTTGCAAAAACTTTGCAGTTTTAAGGGAAATCTTTTGCTGAATACACTGTAGAAATAAATTACAATATTTGAATAAATTGACAGTGCAAAAACGCCGTTCGACGCGAATAATGCGACATGCAAGCTCACTACAGCAAGTGGCGGTTTCAAATAGGATAATACATATTGGGTCGAAGAAAACTTTTCTATTTTCTAAACGAATCAAGTAGGAACTAGAGAAAATGTCGCATTCGTAGTATGGCAAGGGGGTTACTTTTCTCTGCAGCTGACTGCACCTTTGTTTTGTCGTAGGTACTAAAACCTATATTTTTTAGACTGATCAATATAAAACAATTGTAAAATATGTATATTACTAACAACTTAACTAAATATAAACAAAAAAAATCAGATCGGAGTTTTGCTTCATTAAATTTTTCACGAAGTAAATTTTAATTGGTGGAAAAGCCAGTGAGGCACTCAAAGTAGGCACATAATTTAAGAAATAATATTAAAATATAATCTAAAGGCCGTCTCCTCGAGCTGTTATTTCAGAGCCATTAACTACATTTATACGTTAGGTATCTTTTACTAGATTCGCCAGAAACTTCGCCCAAGAACCGCCTACACTCTATAAACCTCGGTTAGTTCCAGTAAGATACTTGGAAGGTTTTTAAATGGGTTTTTTTAATCTGTATTAATACTTTTGTTTGGCTAAGCCTTGTTGTTAATAAACGTATATGTAAACCTACCAACGTAAAAAAGTGTTATCTCCAATTTAAGTGTCATTATCGCATAGTGAAATCGCTATTTGATCGGATTATTTTGTTATCGATGGCGCCAAGCATAAGCGACGCTACGAGTATACGGCTAATACTATAGGTAAAAGCTTTCACATGCATAAAACCTAAACAAATATTAAAAATCAATATAAAAGCATTCCAACTACCTACAACAAACATTTTTAACAGCCTGTTCAGCTATTTGATGTTATGGAGAAAACACAAGAAGCAAAACATATTTTTTCAAGCGATGATCGCTCAAAACCAAATATCGATGAAATGAAAATGTCTGTTTACTTAGAAATCTCATATCAGTTAGCTCTAAAAAGTTTTGTTTCCCTCGAAGAACCGTATATTTTCCGTAAAATGTAACCTGGGCAAGTCAAAAGCACTCTAAACCCTCGAGCCTGCATGAAGAGATAATAAGCAATGCTTGTACTATAGGTAGGTACTAGACGACGATATACATACTTATATAGATAAATAGATAGAAAACATCCATGACTCAGGAACAAATACTCGTGCTCATCACACAAATATTTGCCCTTACCAGGATTTGAACCCGGGACCTCTAGCTTCGTAAGCGGTGTCACTCCCACTCAGCTAAATGTCGATGTAAGATTAATGAATGTTGATGAAGCGTATGCCAGGACCGCAGCAAGTGGAAATATGTAGACTCTGTCTATCCCGTTGGGAAAAAGGCGTTATTGTATGTAAGTACGTATATCCTAATACCTATCCCCAGTCAATATTCCCCTAACAGACATATCAATCGGGAAATATTACAGCACCATTACCGACCCAACCCCGCAGAGGAATCGTCAATATGGCAAAAGTGCAAAGAAAAGAAATCCTCCTAGTAGAAATATCGAGAGAGCCTCTTGAGAAATACCTAAATGATATCAGAGTCGGCTCAATGATATTCCATTAACTTCGATACTTACTAATATAATAAATGTGGAAGACGATTTTTATACCAAGTCCAGAATTCTTCGAACCACCGATCCGTACACTAACACATTATTTTGGTTCATTTTAAATAGGTTTTCACTACTCATATCGTTTACATAATTTTAGCATCGCAAGCTATCAGGAAAACAGACCTATTTCATTGGGCGATGACATGGTAAAAAAGCCGGTCAAGTGCGAGATGGACTCGCCCACCGAGGGTTCCGTACAATTTTGTAGATACATACGATACTAGTATTAATATTAATGTACCCTATACATTTTAATCCCCTTAGTAAAAAACAATATATTTTTTATGATTTAATTACAAATGTATAGTTTTAAATTTTTTCCCTATATTTGTAGTATAAGACGGTATTACTTGCCAAATTTCATAGTTCTAGGTCAACGGAAAGTGCCCTATAAATTTTGATTTCCTTGAGAATGTAGAAATATACGTTTTTTTCATAGCTTCACGGGACTGTAGACCTTGAGTATTATGGTTTTATTCTCAACTCGATACCTCCACGCGTTCCCGAGTTAAAGGGTCTTGACAGACAGAGGCCGGACGGACAGACAGGCAGACGGACAACAAAGTGATCCTATAAGGGTTCAATTTTTTCCTTTGTAAGTACGGAACCCTAAAAATTAAGACAAACGAAACCTTACATTAACAGTATTACCTGCCTAAATTCTGTATCCAAACGTATTTCCTACTTTTTGTCAGGGTGCCAGAGTAGAAGTGAAAATAAATAACGTATAGATAAATTACTAAATGACCGAGAGCACAGAATTGCATACGTATTGTGTGTTTACAGGCATTCTATATTTGAATTTTCTATTTTCCCGTACTATCAGCATAAAAAGAGGTTTGTTATATATTAAAAAAGTGAGTACCAAAATAATGTCAGTGTCAAATTCTAAATATTATTTAAAATTAGAGAAATACTTAAATTATTCTCCTTTTCATGCGAACGGTACACCGGTTTTCCGCGATTAATATTCATTTAAATAGAACAATTTAAACGGATTATATCACTTGTATTACCTACTTCAGCGCTATGTTCGCAAAACTTTATAGCCGCTGTACGTTAGAGTCTAAAAACATGTATACGATTTTGAATCTTATATACACAGGCACAAGTTGCAAAATGTATATTATAAAATATGATTGTACCTATAGCTTACTGATGCGCTAACAGAATCAGAAGTGAAGCCCTCTTGTCTAGAAGACTCGTATCCACTTATGCTTTGGAATCCGAACAAGCAGACCCCACTCAAGCGTTATCCTTCTCGTATCGACAATATAAATGTATTTTTACCGTAATGATAACTCTAGACGATGTAAGAACCGTAAGAGGAAAGGGTTTATAATAAAATATTCTCCGATTAAGCTAAACACTCGCCATTTTATCTCTAATGATGTTTCCACACGCATACAATGATACTTCCATGATCCTCCCCAATAGCAACGCGCGAAAAATGCTTATGAAGAAACGTTGACTACATTAATTGCGACTCTAATACCGCAATCACTTTTCACGCAAATCCAATATCATAACACCCAAATTACAAGAAGTAGAACATTTACAACCGAAATTTGACCCCAGCCTTTGCGGATCGTAAAATCTTATGTTTCTTAAGAATATTTCTTGCAAAGAAACTCGCGAGTAAAACTGGTGTTAGATATAACAAATGACTTCGGGAAATTTGGGTTTCCGAGGGGGGTTCAGTACTCATCTATCATGATAATCGACGATTTGACACTTTTGCAGCGACATCGCAGGCCCCGAAAACGGTGGCAAGGCCGGGCAGGTGATCACGTAAGTTTCTTTACAAGCTTTTATTAAACTAGGAATGTTCGTAGTTCGTATATAAGTTATCCATTTAAAATTTTACAAACCTTTTATTCAACCACTTGTTAAATTCGATTCAACTGAAATGTTGGCATACTTTACGAGTTTCGTTACAATACAATATCACAGCACCATCGAGCTTATCTGATGATGCAGCCAGAAAGTGGGGACTGGAACTGCCAAATGACAAATGTAGATAAGTATAGTCGAATTTGGGCTCGTATGTTTTGTTATAAAAAAAACTTCTTTAAAAAGTTATATATGTCCTTAATAGAGCGTGGAAGCCAGGCAGGAGCCAAGGGCAGTTCTAAGGATAATTTTAATTGCGATGTTGCATGGCACCATTTCAACCCGAAAACCTTCTCAATCGTTAAGAAAAAAAAACAGTAAGTTTGTATGAAATTACTTATACAGTTTTTATTTTCTTTTATTGAATTAGATTTTAATAGAACGCGAAGTGCAGCATTTCGGAAGCTTTTAATAGCTTTTTTTTAGCTTTTTGAGGACTCATTCGCGAGCTCGCGAGCTCGCGAGCCACGTCCACACTTGGGTTTTTGGTTACAGTTCGCAGATGAGTACTTGGCTTAACAAATGGCGCCCATATCTCAAACGCATATCATAAGCATCTTGAGAAAATCTGATTTCTATACTCACGACAAATCACATGATTGATAGTTTGATTTAATTTATCATCAAAATTTTAATCCAAAAGGATTTTGCAAGACTTCTTTCAAAATTGGAACTCAGTGCTTATAAATAAAACGGAAATCTCGTCAAACAGTTAGGGTAGGTATAAGCTCTTAGAAATTAAAGACGGAGTTCGTCGTCCTAAGGCAGAATTTATCCTTTAGGAGATTTGGCCTATCCTTAGGGATTTATCCCAAGATTAAACCCATAATACTTTGTTTGACATCTAATCTCTAGACATTCTAGAGCTAACCTATTCAGTAGGAAACAATTGTAAGAAAGGACGATTTCTGTACAATAAACTATTTATGAGTTGTTTCGGTTCTTTTGATACGGTAGATTATCACTTTGATCCTTAGCTTAGAAACTTTTCTTCTTTCTTGTTAATATTAGAAAAGATATTTCGGTGTTGATCTCAGAGGTAATTTTAATGTTGTTGCTGGCTTGCCAAGGTATTAACTAAAATCATTAAAAATATAAGTACCACATTAGACAATCGGTTTTATACAATGTCAAAACGATTGGGTAGTTTACCCTAATTACCCTGACTGTCTGTCCTGGACCTGGCATGACGTCGCCCGTACCTGGTTCCACCGGAAGACCAGCGCTGGCTCTAAGGTCGGCATTTTGCTGAGGTGGGACCGTTTTGTGGCAGCGTATCTTAAGCTTAATTAATTTATTTTTTTGTTGTTTTTATCTTGTGCTGTCATGAATAAATGTATTTTCTTTTTTTTTCAAAAGCAAAAAAGGCCACTCTGAAATTAAAGTTCCTCAATAAACTAAATTTATGCCACACCTGTACGTCTAGCATAACTGGCCGCGACTTCGTTTCTCGCGCGACAGAGCATCATCTGTCACTGTCACGCTATATTACCGAGTGGAAAGAGATAGGTAGCATTTGTCGCGCGACAAAGAGTCGCGTGTCACAGTTGTGCTAGAGGTACTGGGTATGCAGCGCGTACGGAAAAAGCCGCTTTCTGGCCAAATGTAGACATAAAATGATGTACAAACGGGAGGTAATAAAAAAGCCCTCGATCGCATATTTACGTCCCTCGCTTGCAGCTCGGGCCGCAAACATCTGCGATCTCGGGCTTTCTTTGTATTACCACCCTAGTTGTGTAATGTATTATTAAGTCACGCAAAATAGGCGCATATCTGACGTCGAGTTGCGGAAAAATAGTTCGCGTAAAGCTATAAAGGCATTCCTAGACGAATGCGGGGAAAATTATAAGAACAGCATTGTCGGAGAAAAGCGAAATATTCCTTATATTAGATGCCTCAGCTACGACTAGGGAATGCAACCCGGGTAACCGACATTATTTAGAGTTGGGTAAAACCCCGGTATTTTGACTTAGAGCCCGGGTAAAAAAGCCTAGTAATTCATAAGAAATATGCATGTATCGTTTTATTTTAAAGATAGTAAATAAAATCTAACGGCCGCCTCAAAGCAAACGCGAAACATCATCAAATGATTGCTTATCTCACTTAACACGGTAGGCAATGCCTGCAAGTTCATTGTAGGTAATGCAAGCCGGGTACCCGAAAACCCGAAAACTTTATTTAGAGTCGGGTATTACCCGGGTTTCATATTTCACCGGGTATTGCATTCTCTTGCTACAACTAACCACAGTACGACATGATAAGACTTCTGGAAATGTATGCTAAATCGATTTGAAATCACATATTAAACCTATTTCCTAAACACGTTAATACTTACTTCAATTTTTGCGAACCAATTCTCAGTTGGCCAGATTTTTTATATATGTTGCCTGATTACTCGCAGGCGCCTGGACCGATTTGGTAACGTGAGGGAACTGTTCAAATATTATAAGCGCACCTATAGCGAATTACGTTGTTTTTATATGTTATGCAATTGTTAGTTAAATTCGAAGATTCCTTTGAAGTCGGTTATTTTTTTTCTAGTTAAGTATTCAGCCATAGCTTTTGAATATTCTTGTTAGTTTTGGGGGGTTGTTACCAAATTGATTTAGTGGTAACAGCTGGGAATTTTTTTCCCATCTGTTACCACTAAAACCATACATTTAGTGGGAAAAAAAATCCCAGCTGTAACCACTAAATCAATTTGGTGGTACCTAGCAGGTGGGAATAACCCGTTTCGGGAGTAAAAGACGCAACAAGTTTCATGAACTCGGAATATTTTTACTGGGCATTAAAAATGGGTCGGGTAAATTTTAATTAAATAAAAAAACCAATAGCAGCGGCAAACGAATCGAATAACAATTCAAAATCCACAGTACCCCAAAAATATGACAAGATCCCGACGATATTCATGAATTCTTTAAAAGTCGAGGCGTCACAAAGCCTTACAATATTCGAAGTTTGCCGAACTTGGCGGCCTACTTAGCGCAACTTTGTATCCAGTCGGCGTTATTCAGCCGACTAAAATACCTATTTCAGGAGATTGTTTGCAAGACCGGCCGCGTACGGGGGACTTTTGGCACCACGACTATCGTAACTATCGAGTTGGGTTGGGGAAACCGAACTGCAATTTGCGCCTCGGGCGACAGTTGGGATTTTATGGATTTTCAGGGTTCGACAAACGCAACGTAAAACGAAACCTTTAAAAAATTACTTTCGGTGTTCGACTATTTTTATGAATCTTAAAATGTGGTATACTGTCGATCCCAGCTGACAGAATTCTCAAATAGAACAGAACTCGAAAGGCATTCTCCGCTGGCTGACCAATAACTACGGTACTTCGAGTTTTTAGGGCTAAGATGCTAACAATATCAGCAGTAAATATAGGTACAGTTTAGAAGTGAAGGAAATGTCACCCTTAGAGCATTTAGACTGGAGAAGCCTTTCATATTATTTCCCCTCTGCCAAAGGCGCAAGCACAATGTGCATGCAGATTATAAAAACTACTTCAATTAATCGACTATACGCAGTCTCGAAATCGTTCTCAGCGCATGACGAGCTCCGTGAAAATGCCGTTATGTGCTGTTTTTGGGTGCAAAAAACGTTCCACCACATCAAATCTACAAAAAGATGGAATATCATTTCATATGTAAGTAAATATTTGCTTTAACTTCACTATATTTACATTATTTTCGTATTAAACGCTTTATTTAAAGTTCGAAGCCAAGTATCGATTATATAAAATCGATTTGAAGACATTCATTTAGATCCTAACGGAAAGAACAAAATGGCGTCTATTTTGACGTTTGACGTCTCACCGTATTTCAGGTAATAAGGACTACTGTCTTCAACATTTTGTATGCAAACACAAGCCAATATGACACTTCGCAACATTTGTAGGGAAGCCAACTCTTACTTAATTGAAAAATGAACCTTGTGTCTACGGCTATAAGGTCGATTCGTTAAAAATTATATCAACTGTTTTAAAGTGTACGTGAAGTCATAAATCTGCCACAGTAGTGCTACGCTATTTGACGAATATTTTTTCGATAAAAAGTGAATAATTTAATTTACTGTAAATATACAGTACTACATAAAATTTATCCTAAACTAAAATAAAATAATTAAACTACGTATAAGACTAAACTAAACCTCGAAAAAAAGGTAAAAATAACTAAAACACCCCGCCCCGCATCGTACCTGGCTCAAAGGTCCCCATAATACCAGCAGCATTCCCTCGCTGAATGGCTAAAGAGACCTGTTGAACCAAGTACGATCCAGAGCGAGGATCACAGCCTCTCTGTCGCAAACGACGCCCTAACTCTATAAAGAGGGCGCGGGCCTCCGAGCCCCAGGGTCCCGCTGTTTCAACCGCGACTGGCACGAAATCGTAGGCTGACTCCAAGGCGGAATATTTGGCGTGCTTCAATTTTGCGGCATTTTCTGCTGCTGAGCCCGCACACCGCGAGGTCTGCCTCAAATGGGATGCAGCAAATGTGCTGACACACGTTGCATCCCATAAGAGACAACGCCCTCTCCGCCAAGGAACCAGCGTCAGGCCGTCGGGCCGTTTACCGTCCGTCCGACTCAACCCTGGCGGCTCCAAAACAAATGGCACATTAATCGACACCACTACATTAAATTGTTACCACTGAGCTTATTGATATCGGGTTTTACTCGTAAAGTATATCATAGTAGTGATGTTTATTTTTACTGACGGAAAACAATTCTTGTGAATAAATTGTACATAGTACCTAAACGTTATGTAGTCTTATTTTGATAAGCTCTATGGTGCTAAATTTAAAAATACATAAATAGATTAATTTTTTTCACAATATAATTGTTATTTATGTGACTGGTGCATAATGAGTGAGAGGCATTAATACGAGCGTGGTTTTATGAAACGAGCCGAAGGCGAGTTTCATAATAAGATCACATGAGTGATTTAATGCCTAATTAAGTACAGTCGCATACATAACTTTATTTACATGCATATCATAAGTTTTTTACAATATTAACAAATATGGCCAGCGTTTTCAAGTGGTACCTACTATTAACTTATTTGTAGGTATAAAACCTAAGTTTGAATAAAACACAAATAACTAATAAGAATTTAAAACTTTCATGTTTCAAATATTTGTTCTTTCTGTTTCTTATATGAATGGTGAGGTTTTATTAAAGCAAAGAAAAAAACCATGCATATTCCCTATTGTTCTTAAAGGTATTCTATAAAACGTAACCTTGGTGGTACCTATTAGATATGTTAAATAGTGTTCATTTCGGATCCACCTAATTTCCTATAACCTAATTTATTACTGGTTTGATATTATTACGTTAAAGTAAACTGCTCCAGCTCTAGCAGGTTATTCCTCGAAATAGTTTTCGAAGTAGACCACATTGTAAAAATTTAACCAAACCTAATTGTGTAAGTATCGATAAAGAATACCTAGTCATATTGGTTTTTTTATTTCTAATCAATTTTTATTATAACACTTTTATTCAAATTATACTTCGACTTAGTTGTTTAAAGTATAATGTTCATGTTTTATTTAAATATATTTTTTTGAGATTCTAAGTGAAATAGAAAACCGAATTAAATGCAGTAGTAGCATATTTATAGTAGTATATTCAATTTTATAATCCAGTAAATTATTATACGTACGAAATATTTTTATACGTACACCAAGGCGCCATCTTCACCGTCTCGAAAAAATATCGATATCGATATACGCCAACCACTTCGCAGCCCAATAATCGGTTCGAATTTTAGGCGATTACGCCTACATCCTATGAAGCGAGTTGTGTATTTACTTGCTTTTTATTGCATTTTTTTGCATTAGTGTGAAAAGTTAAATTTGTGTTGTTGTATTTTTTTAGTATGAGTGCGTAGCAATGAGAGAGACTTTTGCATTTGTGGGTAGTTTTTTTATATGTGTGTTACCCTGCCCCCCTCTGAATGTGGCAGACTTTTTTGTTCGGAAAGATGCGTTGAAGGCGCCTCCTGTCTAAATGCTCTAAGATGTCACCCTTATTTCATTGCAGTAAGGATAACATTTCTTGGACGGGCATTTCATTTCAACGGAGTGTCGTTACATAGACACTGTTTCCCTACCTTATGTGTAAGTCGTCTTTTAAGGAAACAATGTGACGTTTTCAGATAAAACGTACCTCATTTCCGCTTGTTAGCAACGACGATTTTAATTGCGTCTACTTAGCAGTACCACACATTTAAAACACCATAGGCCTTGCGAACGAGTGCTCGACACTACATAGTTTACGAGCTTTGAACCATGTAGGTAAAGAAATTACGAATTCATCATTATCGCGTCATCATCATCATTAGTGGTCGCGAGTGCGGTAAAATCGACCGCGCGCGCCAGAACTAACCGGCAACATTATTTTTGACAGCGAAAAGCGATACTAATCCCCTGCGAATTGTTGAGAATTGTTTCGGTGTATTTTCAAACAAAATTGCCTGCTGCGGAATTTATAGTATTGCGGCCCGATTTCTGGTATTATTTTTGCACGAGTTGTACTTATTAAATTCAGACGAACGTTTGCTAGGAACTGGTGTCGGATGTCTGTGGATAGGTAATTAGGTATATTATGATAAAATGACAGCATGTGAAATTAGAAAGCATAAATTGTAAATTATAAGTATTTGAACAATTAGATAAGTAGGTATAACCTAGAGTCCGCGGATGTATCCCAGGAAGTCGCCTGGGAATACTAGACCGTCAGTGTTGCAAATAAAATTATCAACAATTAATAAAATGAACTTTTATGCCACACCTGACCATAAAGTGTTATTTTCCGCACGCTACGCGTACGGAAAAAGCCGCTTTCTGACCAAGTGTAGACATAAAATGATGTACACTACACGGGAGGTAATAAAGAAAGCCCTCGATCGCATATTTACGTCCCTCGCTTGCAGGTCGGGCCGCAAACATCTGCGATCTCGGCCTTTCTTTGTTTTCCCACCCTAGTTGTGTAATGTACTATTACAGTAGTAACTCCGTAATTCTGAAAATGAATGAAAAAATATATACCGTAAGGTCAGGTTACTTTCGCCCTGGGGGGTAACTTTGACCAATAGGGATTAACTCAATTCAGGTTTTATTATTGCATTTAAATTACGGCACATTGCCATGTGGTTGGTTTTAGCTGACCGTTCATGTTTTTATGTTTATTATCAGACGTTATAGATCTGAGATATGTAAGTTGTAAGGTGGGCAAAGTTACCCTATATTTGGCCAAAGTAACCCGACCTTACGGTACCTAGGTAGAGTAGAAAATATAGTACTTTACTATAACCGTAATCGGTGCTCCAACTGAGAGTCCCACTGCTGAGCGACGCTTGTAGGACTATACTATTACTTATGATAGACTTTCAATATAGACTAAACTCACCAAATGTTCTGGCATATTCCAGTCTTCATAACTCCTAGCTGCCAACGGGAACACCTTCTCATTAATAATCTCCAGCATAGTCATCGTAATCTTCTGTACACTCGAAAAATACTTCTCATACACCCATCTCAACTGCCAGTACAACTCCCCACGTCTCTCCTTACTCACTGCATGCACTATCTTCAAAACGTTCTTTAAATTCTCTTCTGGTATGAAAAGCCCAATTTTATTCCAATCAACGTGAGAATTAAACGGCATTATAACAGAATCAGCCACTATTATAGGCACACATTGCGATGCCAATATGTCCATCAGTACGGCTTGGGACAATCTTGCACTACGAATAACTAGGCAAAACATCCCGTCTTTCAACACTTCTGGGTAGTTAAATATCCTACCCGTAACGTATTCACAGCGTTTACTGTGATCTATACCTCCGCTTTCCGTTTTACATCTATCTAAAAGTACTAAATCGTTTGATGAAGACGCTATATTCTGTAATATTGACAAGTAGTCTTTTGGGATGTTTTGTTGTGTGGATAGAATTAAATATTTCTTCTCGTCTGGTTGTGTACTGTCTACGTTAGCTGCAATAGGACTGTATACGGGAATCGCCACATCGAATCCGTATCGAAACGTCCAGGTGTCGAAGCCGGCGCCGGCTATAATGGCCTTCCCTGTGTTGAGATCAAGAACAGTCTCATAGTTTGGTGCTGATCCAGGCAGCATGTTAAATATAAGGTGGTTTTCTCCATTGTTCCATCTGCAACAAGTAAATGAATTGTAGACAACTAGCACTAAAATTATCACACCTATATACTAGGATTACCTATACATATTAAAAATTTGAATCAAATAGTTCAGAGAATAATATGAAGATCTTCATTGTTTCGCAAATCGTTTTTCAGAATGATTGCATCTTAAGTCTAGACCGCAAGTAGGTGTGAATCGATACCAGTGCAAAATACTTATTATCAGAAAGGTTTTCAAACAAAATAACAGTGCGTAATAGATATAATCGGTTCATATTTCGTAACGTAACACCATACAATACAGGATTATCAGAATAAAATAACATTAGAACACAGATTTTAAATGTGGCACATTCAGTTCTGACACCAAAAAAATATTATGTTCTGTATTTATATTTGATGGAAATTAATATATTTATACATACATATTAATAAAATGGAAAGACTGTTTTTTTATGAAATTAACGAACTTCCACCGAAGATGGGACGGGTGCTATGGGGCGTAACATGCGTGAACACGCTGACTCCGTCCCATTTCCATGGTACCACGAACAAAGGCGGCGTTGCGGCCGAAGCTCTCAAACGGCAGAAGTACAGCGACACTCGCTCAGTAGTGATGCAACGAATACGAATACGATTATTCGTATTCGCCGAATAGTAGACATTTACCGAATATTCGTATTCGGCGAATACTACTACGAATATTAAAAAACTAATATGTTTGTACGCAACTCTAATTACTGGCAGACTTGGAAAACGCGCGTCGTCGGCACGTAAAAATACGACGTGTGCATGACGTGTGTTCCGTACAAACTCGTGAGTAGATACGTGAATAGTTCAAGAAAAACTGTATGGTGGTTAGTTTAGTAGTAGCAAGTAAGTATGTGTTAGGTTTTTTGCAAATTTCAAAAAAATGGTGCAAGTTAGGAAAACCGTTATATTTTTCCTGTAATATTTAGGATTATATTAATAATTGGTAATTATTACAGATTTTTCGGTTCAGTAACTTCGAAGATAATAGAGGGGAATGGTATTTTTTTGATAATTTTTCATCCTAAATCAAAAAGTACATGATTAAAAAAATTAATAAAAATGGTTTTGGAATCTATAAATGAAGCACTTTCATTTGATACCCCACGTGATATAATAGCCCAACTTAAAATTTTCGACCTCCCATTTCGGCCCCCATTAAAAAAAAGTAAAAAAGGTATAAGATTTTTTTGATGTCCAGTAGGGTCGGGTTAGCGACTTTTAAAACTATTTCAGATTTCAAATCTATAGCAGCAGTAGTTCCTGAGATATCTGGCTGTGACAGACGGACAGACAGACAGAGTCGTACCATAAGGGTTCCTTGTTTACCATTTTGGTACGGAACCCTAAAAAGAAATCGCCTTAAACCAGAAAATCTACAAATTTAGAAGAATAGAAATTCATCAAATAAATTAGTAGGTATTTTATTACCATGGCGAGATATTCGTATTCGTATTCGCCGAATAGTAGGTTTGATATTCGTATTCGTAAAAGTAGTATTCGTTGCATCGCTATCGCTCAGTATACAAGCATCGTGACGTGATTCAACGAGGAAATGCTGCCAGCATTTTCTCGGCACAAAGTGAACAAGGGCCCATTTGGGATACAGAAGCTTTAATTAGCCTGTTGACTCGATTTTTTTTCTGTCCTAAATCGATTCTACTATTTCTGAGGAACAAATATCTATATGACACCTAATACATTGGTATAAGTATAACAGCCACAAATTGTAATCAAAAGTAGCAGATCGGACTGAGCATTGAAAACGCTCTATACAAAACGGTAGGAATTTATGACGTCATCCGTTGCATCGCTGTACTAAGTCTGTATGAAAAAAATTGCATTTTGCCATTTTGAGCACGAAGAAGTGCGTTTAAACACATAGTTGTCATACATTTATTTTTTCAGTGTTATTTAAGCATTCCGAAATTGACTTTAATTTTTCTTAAAGACGATAAAAAAAATATCGTTTTTTTTTTAAACTTTGTGGTCTCATAACTTTATATTTTTTATACATTTTTTGTTTATTTCTTTTGTGTTATGATAATTTAGTATTTTGCAATCCATGTGACTATATTATGATGTAACATTCAACATTATTCAACATCCCAATTGTTTTTTACTTTAAGGTTTTAGATTAATTATATCAAATTGTATCCTGAGTGTAGATAGATTATGATCCAGGTTAACACATTCTCTTTTAAGTTTATTCTTCAGAAATATGTCTGCAGTCACCTTATTCCTCTGGCCCTTTTTCATAATAATGTATGGAGACAGAGGAATAAGTCGCAGACATATTTCTGAAAAATAACCCTTTAGCTGACAATCTGAAAGTAAAAAGAGATATTTAGTTTATTTCTTCAACAAAGTCCTGGGCAACCTCTAGTTACAAATAAAAAAGCTTCATACTGATAACAAGATTGATCAATAAATAAATGAACATATGTTTAATAACATACTAGTACACTACAGATAGAGCCTTGTGTTATGTGCATAGTGTTTGTAAACTTGACTTAGGTTATATAATAAACATACTTAAGTAAGTTACGGCCTTTATAGGAAAGCCAACTGCTATGTCTTCTAATCCAGTTTCAATATTTAGTATAATAGTCATGAATGCACTTAAATGCATACTAGAGAATGCCCGCAACTTTGATAATGTAGGTGAAATAAGTTATTAGTTAAAATCTATCCTAATTATGTGTTAACCGGGGACTTAATCTATCTGTATGCTACATTTCATGGAAATTGGTCCAATAGTTTTAGTGTGATGCATGCACAACACACATACGTTTTGACACGATCTTATTATACAATCATGTCCCGATATGTGACCATCTGTATTTTTTAAAGTACACATTTTACGGAAGGTTTATAAGAACTATATTAAACCTTGTTTAAACACGGACACATAGTATAAAGGTCTCTGCCAACAACACCGTATCATACCATGACTAAACTATGAATGTATCAGGCACGGTATGAGAAATACTGGTCGGTGAGGCAATGTGCTAGTGGGGTTGCCAGATTTTTTTTTGATCCTGTAAGAGACAAATGCTCATTTTAGCAAATAAAACGGGATTTTTTCATTTTTCCCCGGGACAAATGAAAAACATGCATTTTCCTTATTTTTACTGCTAGTTAGTAGTTGTATTTTAAAGAAGATTGTCTAGTTTTAACACATCTTTGTTTGATTTTACATATTTATAAAATTCAATGCAGCTATAATCATAATTGAAAGCGGTCATTATTCGCTCTTTATCAAATCCAGAGTACCTAAATTTTTTGCGCACATCCATTTTAATGCCACAATCCTCTCTACAAAGCAGTTGAAACTTGGGATACTAGAAATAATGTTGAAATACGGGACAGTCTGTCCCGGCGCGACGTTTAAAATTATGCCTGAAATACGGGACGTCTGGCAATGCTAGGGGGCATAGTCTTATACTTTTCAATAGAAAGAATATTTCTTTGCCTGACACGTTCATAGTACGGTCATAGTATGATATGGTGTAGTGGGCAGAGACCTTTATCAACAGTAAAATTGGTCAAACACATTTTCAATTTTCATCCAATTTGAAATGTCATATTTGTAGGCAGGCCTTTGCCAAGTGGCAGACAGACATGAGAAAATAAAGGAAAAGTAAAATTAATGTATAACAAACATTTGTCTGAATAAAGGGCTTTTATTATTATTTATTATTATTATTTGTAGGCAACTGTATGGAAAACATTATCTTGTTCTTAATTATCGGGCCGCAACTGTATGTACCAGTGGAGCCACTCGTAACTTTGTTCACAGAGGTGAAATAAGTCAAATGTCTCTTTTTTGCTTAGGTTTAGGCGGATAAAAATGATTCTATGTGTTAGCTCGGGTCTTAATCTACCTGTATTACAAATTTCATGAAAATCGGCCTGATAAGTTTACGTGATGCGTGAAGAAACAGTTATACAGACAAACCAACGAAAATTGCAAAAACTTTATTGATATTTTATTACATATTTTTAACACTTACTTTTTGGAACAATCTTTAATTTAATGTACCTACAAACAGAGATGGGCATTATTCGAATAAATTTTTATCTAAATAATCATTCGAATAAACAATAATTCACAACTTTTTTATTCGCGGATGATTTATTCGCGAATAAATTATTCGCGGATGATTTATTCGCGGATAATTTATCCGCGAATAAATCATTTGAGCGCTGCTCAAATGACGAATGAATTATTCGTTATCTTAAATAATCGGATAAATCGACGAAAAATATTTAATGTTTTTTTTTATTCCATCCAAATAAGTTCATAATGGCATCGGATATTCTTGCGCCTATTTACCTAAAGTTGGCGAATTCCCGGAAAAAACTAAGCAAGTATGGAGTCGGCTTCTTAAAAATATAGCCTTGCTATCAGTACATGTTAGACGGCACCCAGATGCAGCGTGTCAACGAAATCAAGGATTTAGGAGTGCTATTTAAATCGGATCTTAGCTTTCGGGATCATATTATTAAGGTATCGAAAAAAGCTTTCCGGAATCTTGGTTTCGTTATGCGACAATCGCGTGCATTTACCAATATTAACGCGATTCGTGCGCTGTACGAGGCGATAGTTAAGAGCCATTTAGAATGTAATGCAGTCGTCTGGAGCCCGCATGAGACTAAATATAGGTTCATGTTGGAGCGTATACAAAATAAATTCGTTAGATTTTTATATTTAAAATTGTATGGTGTTTATCCATTCTATCCGCTAATGTATCCGACTTTGTTCGTCTTAGGGATGGTAGGATACAATAAGCTGGAAGTACGAAGGGAGTTGGCGCTCGCCTCATATATATTTAAGTTGTTGCGGGGCAAGTTGTTCAACCCTGGAGTGCTGGCCGAAGTGCAACTGAACGTTCCGGAGCGGTACGTGTGGCGGCGCATTCGGCCGAGTCTACTGGCCGAGCCTCGCGCGCGCACGCAGCTGCTTCGTCAGGCCCCCGTCACCAGAGCAATACGGGCATTAAATAGAGTGGCAGATGAGGTAGACATCTTCTCTTGCTCTCTGAACGAATTCACAAAGGTCACGCTTTATGTTTTGTGTTATAATGTGTTGTAATATGTGATATGTGTATAAATTTTGTATTATTATAAGTCCGTAGATGTAAGTATTCCACACTGTCGCATTAGGATAAGCCTGTAATGATAGTTGTGTGATGTTTTTAAATAAATAAAATAAAATAAAAATAAATATTTTTAAATAATATAAGTTCCGGGATTCCGGGATTGCATAAAACGTTACGAGAATGTAATATACCGCAAAAATGTTATCCAGGGTCTGATGATGGAGCCGGAAGGTGGCCATTGGAACTCCGTAATAAAACCTCGGAACCCCATCGTGTTTGGGCTCATTTGTTTTGTATTGACGAGTACTCTGAACCGAAATGATATCCAGGGTCTGATGATGGAGCCGGAAGGTGGCCATAGGAACTCCGTAATAAAACGTCGGAACCCCATCGTGTTTGGGCTCATTTGTTTCGTCTTGACGAGTACTCTGAACAAAGATGATATCCAGGGTCTGATAATGGAGCCGGAAGGTGGCCATAGGTACTTCGTAACAAAAAGTCGAAACCCCATTGTGTTTGGGCTTATTTGTTTCGTCTTGACGAGTACTCTGAACCAAGATGATATCCAGGGTCTGATGATGGAGCCGGAAGGTGGCCATAGGTACTTCGTAACAAAAGGTCGAAACCCCATCGTGTTTGGGCTCATTTGTTTCGTCTTGATGAGTACTCTGAACCGAAATGATATCCAGGGTCTGATGATGGAGCCGGAAGGTGGCCATGGGAACTCCGTGATAAAACGTCAGAACCCCATCGTGTTCGGGCCCATTTGTTTCGTCTTGACGAGTACTCTGAACCGAAATTATATCCAGGGTCTGATGATGGAGCCGGAAGGTGGCCAAGGGAACTCCGTAATAAAACGTCGGAACCCCATCGTGCTTGAGCTCATTTGTTTTGTCTTGACGAGTAATCTGAACCGAAATGATATCCAGGGTCTAATTTATTCGCGAATAAATCATTCGAGCGCTGCTCAAATGACGAATGATTTATTCGTTATTTTTTATTCGGATAAATCCACGAAAAATATTTGAGGTTTTTTATTTTTCCATCCAAATATACCACTCGAATTTATACCTCGTGTGTTCATAAGTTTTGAGACGATTTTTTAAAGGCCCAAGAAAATAAATGTTGAACTGCCGGCTCGATAAAAACTTTTTAAATATTTTTAAACCTTGTCAATGAGAAAAAAATTGATTCGGGTGTAATTTTTCGGTAAACCAGATATTGAAATATAATCTAAAGGTAATACCTATATTTAGGTATGATCTAAAGGGCTTACAGTCGAAGAAAAATCTACTACTTAAACGATCGTTAAAGAAAATTAAGACTCACATGATGTCAACAGTTGCTATGGACACGATCCCAAAAAGATTTTGTTTGCCAACGAAAAAATCTTCACCATCGTTGAAGAATACACAACTAGGGTGGTAATACAAAGAAAGGCTGAGATCGCAGAAGTTTGCGGCCCGAGCTGCAAGCGAGGGACGTAAATATGCGATTGAGGGCTTTCTTTATTACCTCCCGTGTTGTCTACACAAGCCACTTTATGGCCAGGTGTGGCATAAACGTTATTTATTGCTCTTTTCAAACGAAGGCATGATATCTGTTTTATTAGTAAAAAAATGTAAAAAAAGCTGTGTTGATTTAAAAAAACATTTTTGTGTTTTTTTTTTATTTAATGTTATTGTCCTTTTAATACGAATTTATTAGCATGATATCTGATTTATATAAGTTTAATAAACCAATGTTGATTTTAAAAGTGTTGTGTTATTTACTGTCCTTATAATTGATACGACTAAAGCAACCCAAAGCTATTATTCTAACCGGATGGGTGAAATGTATGAAGCTATAAAATAAAACTTATTTTAAACATAATTGATGCCATGAAAGCAAATAATTTTAAAACCGACCAACTCCAATCACCTTATAGTACTTACATTACACAACTAGGGTGGTAATACAATCGCAGAAGTTTGCGGCCCGAGCTGCAAGCGACATTCGAATAAATTTTGCCCATCTCTGGTTGTATATTATCGGTGATACCGATATATCGGCGATACCGATATATCGGTATCGGTATCGTTACATCCCTAGTTCAGAGTACTCATCAAGACGAAACAAATGAGCCCAAACACGATGGGGTTCCGACGTTATATTACGGAGTTCCCATGGCCACCTGTCTGCTCCATCATCAGACCCTGGTTATCATTTTGGTTCAGAGTACTCGTCAAGACAAAACAAATGAGCTCAAGCACGATGGGGTTCCGACGTTTTATTACGGAGTTCCCATGGCCACCTTCCGGCTCCATCATCAGACCCTGGATATCATTTCGGTTCAGAGCACTCGTCAAGACGAAACAAATGAGCTCAAACGCGATGAGGTTCCGACCTTTTATTACGAAGTTCCCATGGCCACCTTCCGGCTCCATCATCAGACCCTGGATATCATTTTGGTTCAGAGTACTCGTCAAGACGAAACAAATGAGCCCGAACACGATGGGGTTCTGACGTTTTATCACGGAGTTCCCATAGCCACCTTCCGGCTCCATCATCAGACCCTGGATATCATTTCGGTACAGAGTACTCGTCAAGACGAAACAAATGAGCTCAAACACGATGGGGTTTCGACCTTTTGTTACGAAGTACCTATGGCCACCTTCCGGCTCCATCATCAGACCCTGGATATCATCTTGGTTCAGAGTACTCGTCAAGACGAAACAAATGAGCCCAAACACGATGGGGTTCTGACGTTTTATCACGGAGTTCCCATGGTCACCTTCCGGCTCCATCATCAGACCCTGGAACTCCAATCACCTTATAGAACATTACACAACTAGGGTGGTAATACAAAGAAAGGCCGAGATCGCAGAAGTTTGCGACCCGAGCTGCAAGCGAGGGACGTAAATATGCGATCGAGGGCTTTCTTTATTACCTCCCGTGTTGTGTACATCATTTTATGTCTACACTTCACCAGAAAGCGACTTTTTCCGTACGCGCAGTTTGCGGAAAAAGCCACTTTATGGCCATGTGTAGCATAAACAAAATTATTTGCCTTAGTCAGATCAGTAAAAAAAAGATAGAAGGTCGTTTTATATAAGGCAAAATAGTCCGTTCCGTTAGAACAAACAACAGTCTTTCAGCTATTGTTAGTAATATTATTAAGAGAAAAGTTAATAAGGTATTCCCATAAAAAGTTATTCGTGGCCATTTATTCGACGAATAAATTATTCGCGAATAAATTATTCGTCGAATAATTCATTTAAATAAAGATAATCATCCGAAATTTTTATTCGTCATCCGCGAATAATTTGGTTATCTTTATTCGTTATCCGTCATTCGAATAAATTTTGCCCATCTCTGCCTACAAACACAATCATTAAACGATTTTATTATATGTATAGATTAGACATAAATGCAAAATGCTCCAGCTGGATGTCAGTTACCTTTTCATGCTACTGGACCAATTTTGATAAAATTTGGCTACAAGAAAATTCAAACCCTAAGGAAGAACATTGGTGATTTTACCGTATGAAACCCACTTCCTGAAAGGCGACAACTCAGGGGATGTAAATTGGTAAGATAGCTCTTATGTTTTAAAAGGGGTGCATATCAGGTTGCATAAATTTGAAAGCCAAAATTCATCATATGGCATCATTTTCTACAACTGTAGAATTTTCAGGACTCTTCAAGGCATCATTCTGTTAAAGAGATTAAGTTTGTGTTATAATAACCCAGAAAAGTTTGTGTCTAGGAAAAAATGCATTATGCCAAATGATGCTTTATGGCTTTCAAATTTATAAGACCCAATATGGGGCTGTTTTAAAAACAGTATTTTTTTTTATTTTAGCTTCAAAACTGAATATGTTCATCCATAAAAATTTAGTTATGATAAAAATTATTGCATAAACTATTCATTTCTTGTTTGTGTTTGGTGGTTGAAAACCGCTTCTTAAAAGGTTACAGTATACTACTAGGTCTGTTACAGATAGTTACTTTGATGCAACAGAATTACAACTCTATGCGAATGTATAAATTAGCTCTTTTCTGTATATTTAATAGTATAGTATAGCACTAAATTGTAAAGATAGTGAACTAGTTAAATATTTACACACTAAAGTCTACTTACAGTGGAAGAGTGTGAAAAGCCTGCGACACATGTTTACTTAGAAAACTACGCTGATTCAGGGTGTCTACGCTGGGTATCAGCAAACACGCCTCCTCCGGATTCGCTGTATAATATTTACTATGTCTTATAGTATCTAAAATTACGTAAAATTCTCTAGAAAATTTTGATATAGGACCCTCTGGCGTGTGGAAGTCCGTTCTCGGGTAAATGTATATTGTTATCTTATTGTGGCCGCCTCGGCCGCATCGGTACACGTTGAAGCACTCCCAGTACGTGCAGTTTGCATTCCGAGACTCCACCGTCGGCGCATCTCGTCCCAACAGTACCACTGAACTTCGGTCCAAATTCACTGGCTCATGCACAACCGTCCGCGGCGAACTGCCCGATAGAGCATTAAACAACACAATAAACGCTAAAGTCACCAATATAAACAACAGCAACCCAACGAAAAACCTATGATACAAAATCTTTCTATACGATATATACTTCGAATGTTTCCCCGTTTTTAATAGCGAATCCGCAGCCATTTGTGAACGCCGCGATCGAATTAATCTTCATAATTTACATATGGCACCCATTTTTACAGGCAAGATTAATGATTTCTCATTCATAAAACTAGCAAATTTGTAAAATGCTACACCACATACGGTGATCTGAAATTCTGATTTGATTTGACAAGCGGGCTGCCAGTGTAATCGGGGTGAGGGGCAACGGGGGATGGGTACAGCAAGGCGCGTCTCACTAGCGCCAAGCATTAAGCTGTCTTTATACTTTCCAGCATACCGGACATTGTTTTCTGTGCTTATTACTAGACTCCGCACTTTTGTCGCTCAGACCAAAGACTACTATTGTATACTTGGGTATAGACTGGCAACTCAGCCGATTTCAAGGCAACCTACATGTGCAGCCATCTATCCCGTGTGAACGGTACTAAAATACGTATATAAATATATATATATATATGTATATATATATGTATATGTATATGTATATATATATATATATATATATGTATATATATATACATATATATAGTTATATACGTACCTATATAGATATATATAGGAAGGTAATTGTAATTTATCGTATTTGAAGGGTCCACTGCAATAAAGATGAATGTTCAATTCGAACACATGACGCGAATCACGTATTTACTTAAAATTTAATAATTTTGAACATTCTTCATTATTGCAGTGGACCCTTCAATTTTGTCAGATGGTCAGTAAAACGTATACTTGATTGCGAAATCATTAATTGTTCGGCAGTAAGTAAGTTTTACATGGCATCTGACGATATGTGTACATATGGGCAGTTACGCATAGATGCAAAAATAAACCACAAGATTTCATTTTCTAGTTTTATATTTTTGGAAGTGCTCAAAGGCAAATTTGAAAATTTTTAAATCGTTCATTAGCTGTGTTTACGACATAAGACTGTTAATGAGTTTGCACCAATTTTGTATAAAAATTCGGACAGTTTTTTTTAAACAAAATACGCTTTCAGTCTTTCTTTGTGTGTTTCACAAGTCAAATCTCACTTATCACAATAAATAACACGAGTCTTTTATCTGAAACCAAAAAGCGCAACACAAAGAGTCTTATCTCACGAGTCTGCTCACAATAACGAGATTCAAATTATAAACGGAGGAGGTTACGCTCAACTCGACGTTAAAATAATATTGAGATCCCCGATTGAAACAAATAGGAACTTTATGAAATTTAACCGATGCCGACAACAAATATAAACAAACTTTAAAAGAGAAAAAACCAAAACAGTTTTACAACTGACATGTGTACTGTGTTGCCATAACATTTGAAGTCGTACTACCATTCTAATCTACTTCATCTTTATTTTAGGTTGAGAATTGTCAAAAGGTGGAAATTATGACGTACAAATTATTCAATAAACGTGTTAATTCAAAAATAGTAATAATAATGAAATAATTTGTAAAAGATTTTTATTATGCATGATGACAATGGTAGTTTCGTCCTGTATGCTGGCAAGAAAAGTCTTAATTATCTAGATTGGCTGCGATCAAGATATATTATGTTACTATAAGTATATTTAATAAATTTACATTATTATTATTCCTTATTTATATTGTTTATATTTTTGACGTTTTTACTTATTTCCTTGAATTAATTTTTGATTTTGAACTTTTGATTGTGATCATGACTTTAGAAACAAAAAGTAGTTAGAGGTTTCGTTCACAAGGGATAGATGGCAGATGTGTTTAGCGGTCCTGTTTCAATATACTAAGAGAACATAGCATGGGGTAGAGTTTGTCTAATGATAGCTGACCCTGAAAAAGCGACAAATTCAAAAAATATTCATAATGTATTATCGATCTAATTAGAAATAAACGGTTTTGATACAGCTTTTTGCCTTCAGCACGTTTTGATGAAATAGTCCTTAAGTAACGGTGTCGCCAAGCTGCTATATCAAATGAATATTAAACCATATGAATATTTTTTGAATTTGCCGCTTTTTTTCAGGTTCAGCTTTCATTAGACAAACTCTAGTATGAGGAGAAAACAGCATAGTATCAATTTTATTCATGCGAACACCTAGTCTCCTGTTGTTCAACCGGCTGATAAATTAATGGGATTTTACGAGGCAACTATCGTATTGAGCCATTTACAAAAGGATTATTTTCGATTAATATAGATATTTACGTTTAAAACGTAATTTTTTTATTATGCATTGTTTTATTTTCATTCAACAGCACTGGACACATTATCTCTCTCTCTTCCTAGCTATTATCCCACATGGCGGTGGGGTCAGCTTTCCGAACTTGTCTCGGATACCTGACATTCAGTCAAATCCTTTAGCAAAACATCTTTCCAGAACTGGACACATTATGAAATTGAATAAAGGTACTTACACATTTGCTTAAAAATAAGCATGCTTTTGAGCACGCTTAAAAACAGCATGCTCTGTAGCTGTCCAGATTTGCCAGAAATAAACATGCTACTTTTGAGCATGCCTCCAAATAAACATGCTCAAAGCAAACGATTGGACACACTTGCTAATAAGCACAGGTTTTCGGTCAAGATGGACTGGTTTTCTTTGGTATTACAGCACCAGTTCTATACGAAAATAACTAAAAAACATAATCAATTACCCCTTTATATGTATAACCATCATGAAATTTAAACTATTTAGATAAAATTCAAAATTCTTCGCCCTTTCATTTAAAATTCCCGCCAAAGAATCAATGACACTAGCATGCTAATAAGCAAGCCTGTTCAGTCAGACGAGCTTGAAGCATGCCCCCTTCCACCCGCGCCTCAGGCAGCATGCCTACAATCTACAAATCAAACAGCGGTCCTGGGGTCGAACCAGGAACCAGAAAAAGCAGTGACGTATTTTGAAATTTAACGCCCCAGGCCAATAAAATTTGCCAACTGAGAAGGATTTCGTGCTTTAAATTGAACGTGGGCTCGTGGCTTCCGCTGGCTACCCCAGCTAGCCATGGCCCACTTGGAGCGGAGTGCCGAGCAGGTGACACAGCGGACCGCATGTCATGTCATAATGCCCTTGGAGGCGACTGTCGAATGCATGACGTGCCGAGGGGTAAGAAAGTATATACTTATGGCAAATCGAGATGGAGATGGGATATGCTTACAATGAAATGGTATATCTCTTGCGTCATACAACTAATACGTTATACCTCAGAGCTCATATTACAATTTACAAAAAGTCAATTTGGTATTTCCATCAATGAATATAAAAATTGGTGCCAGTGAGGCCTACAAAGAATATAAAAGCTACACTTTATTTTTGAAATATTTTCCATATCCACGGTTGTACTTAAAGTATCAAAATTATTTGCTCTATAAACAAGAATGAAAATCTAGTTTAAAAAAAAATATTCATTGCGGATCGGCAGCTGTTTCAGTCCTGCAGGCTTGCAGGATCGAGATTTTGATGCGGGATTGGATTCCCCATTCGAGAAGTATGAGTGTACTCGACTACTAAACTATGGGAGTGATTTGTTTTATTTGACTGCATATCTTAATAATTATTAGTTAATATCTTACAACAGACATAAAAAAACCTTGAAGTAAGGTTTTTTTTTCTCCAGCATGATGGATCACTGACCAAATCTGGCAGTGCAAAAATACTTAAAAGAAAAACTAACATCTGCATGACGAGCATGACACATTGCCATTGCCAGTAAAAAATACATGTCAAATTTGTTCAAAAGTCTTTCTACGTTTATCTGATTGGTGTTTTAAAATTTACTAAATGTAGTCTTTTTCAAGAATCTATTGAAGTTGGCTGCATGTTAGTCAATATCCGTATTTGATTAAACTATGTGCTTTAAAAATAGCGTTTGAGAGATTTTATTTTTCGTAAAGTATTTTATAAACAATTAACGATAAACGTTTGGAAGTCTATATTCCGAACATAGCAATCAGTGACGACGTCGAAACTTTTTTTATATGTTTTTGTGTCAGTTTTGTGTTGTGCGTAGTTATGGTTCAGTTACTGATGGCTTGATTAATTTATTATTATTTTGTTTTTAAATTCCGACCAAGTATTTCGGTTTGAGCTTGACCAGAAATGGCACTGTTACCTCCTGATCCAGTTTATACTATCCGTAACGTGGACAATGTGCCCGTTTATTCGCTGGCGTTTAGCTTTCTGCCTGGCGGTTTGGAGAGGTTACTAGCCGGTTCAAAAAATGGTTATGTTTATGCATACAACCTTCAGGTGAGATCTTATATTCCAAGATGCTGTTCGCGTCGTCCACAGCGTGTGTATCTACGTTGGCGGTGCCCGCGTGCCTCTATACTGCGCGCCATTCCTTTGTTTACTACCCCCGTTCTCTGACCCAGAAAATGAAATAAATTTTCCTACGCCACGAGTAACCCAATTTCTCTAGCATCTGTTTTGAATTGCGTCTTTTATTTTTAAATTTAGCTTTGAGTCTATATTTAGATTCAAATATTTACGAATGTCCACATACTTAAATTTAACTACCTGCCTACCCACCTACCCTCTCTATCTACTTATTTTTCATTACATGGAACTTTCAAGATTCTGTAAAGGCATTCTTCAAACATGTTATATTTTATTTTATAATATATTAATTTAAGAATAATATCAGCTCAACATGTTTTGAACATAACCTTAGTATATTTTTAATCATACACCTTTTTTTAGTTAGAATGTAGATTAGAATGATACATCAATCATCATCATTGGCCTTTGTATCTATTGCAGACGATTTATGGTATAATGTTTCAAAGACAACATTTTAGTGGCTTAACCCCTGGTATGCGGCATAAAAATTTACCTTAAACTTAAAACATAAGGTTCAACGCTTGGCATGGATCCGTGTCTAAGCATACAAGGGGTTAATAGACCAAGACGAGAGTGGCATATTCTACTGAAGAACTGAATAGAGAAATGATTACAAAGAGGATTATCAGTCCTTCACAATTTTCAATCCAAATCATCCAAAGAGTTACCATTTCATTTATTTTAATTGTTCCCAGACGAACCGTGTGCAGCAGAAGATCCAAGTTGGTCAAGCTCCCATCATTCACCTTATGCACACCAGCAGTCAGCTCATCACCCAAGAAAAAGGCGGCAAGTACAAAATCTTTGACCTCACCAACAGCGGTTACAAAGAGGATGCCGTGATCGACATTGATTACCCAGGCTTTTGTAGATTTGACGCCAACACAAAACTCGAAACACTCTATGTACCTGATACAGAATCTAAAATTCACATCTATAGTTTTGCTGGAGAAAAAATTGGTTGCCTGGAGCCAGATGAAAACTTGCCCAAGCTAGGAGACCCAATGTGTTTGAAATATATTGAGTTATCAAGTGACAAGCATTGCCTTCTAGCGGGCTATGAGGCCGGCTGGCTCCTGCTGTGGGACCTCAACACTAGTCAATGCATCAGCAAACTGCAAACAAAAGAATGCCCCATGTCCGTGGACTTCCATGTGGATCAGCAAAGAGGCATGGTTGGTAATGCCTCAAATGTGATACAGATTTTTAGTATAGGGAGAAAAGACTCGAGCTTGGCCCACAAGACGGACATAACAATCAAGAATGCTGGGATCAATAAAGTCCAGTCACGTATGGATGGGAAGGTATTTGTTTCAGGCGGTTGGGATGGCCACATCCGCATATTTTCCTGGTTTTCTTTGAGACCGTTGGTCGTGCTCACTGAGCACAGGCAAGCCATACAAGATGTCTGTTACTCCGCTCAAAAGGTTTCCTATTGGAATGCCAATATCATGGCAGCCGGCGGGCTGGACGGTGCCATTACACTCTGGGACTTATATAACAATAAGCAGTAACCCAGAATGCATTTATCAACGAAATTTAACAATTAAATAGTAGTACTTTTTGACGCAAAACGAAACTAAAAAGAATATAAGTATTACGCAAAGATTGATTATACTTTATAGGATATGTTTGCCCTGATTGCTGCTTAATGAAATCTATAAAAAATTCGACATGAATTCTATAAAACTTGTATTATGAAATAGAGCCAGAATTGCCTTCGAATTAGAATGTAATGAATAATTTCGTTATTGCTTTAATTATTTTTGAATTTAAATATATTAAATGCAGTATAATTGTTATTAGTAAATTGTAATTGGATCTCATGTGTACAAATGCCGATAGAGGCAAACTTGAACCACCTTGTGCGGCCGAGCTGTTAGTGAACTAAGTTTAAATGTTTGAAAGATATTTTCCAATGGTTTTAGTCATTGTTTTCTCAGCGAATAGAGAAAATAAAGCATTTGAATTTTTGAATCTACAGTTTTATTTGACCTTACCAAAGTTTTCGTTACTTATAAGCTTGCTAACTCTTCTTTAGAAAGAAGTTAATTATGAAGTTATGAGCTTTCTTTGTTTTTGTTTGATCTCTATGCATTATATTGATGTTTCTTCCATAGTGAAAACTGCTTTAAAATCTGTCTAGAGTCTGTGCGGAAAGAGAATAGGATTTAGATTTGGGGGCGCTGTAACGCTTTTCTACAGTATTTGCAAAAAAAAAATGCCATACTGGTTAGGTTAGTTCCGTTTTTCGCCACGCCTATTCTCTTTTCGCACAGACTACTAAGGTATGAAATAGGAACAAACATGTTTTCTATTCTCATCAGTTACTGGTAGGTATGGGTATTGTTATGAATGACGTGTGGTTAACTAACATTGGCCAGTGTTTGGCAAACTTGTTGTTTAGGGAAGCAGACTTGGCGTTGGTATTACGCATTTGCGATAACTTTAGATTATTTTGTTATTGATTTGGTACAGAGGGCAGTGACTCCGCTTATCCCCCAGATAAAATAACCTAAGCTATAATAAATTATGATTATGAGATGTAAAGTGTTATATAAACTCGTATGGCGCAGTACCCATTATTTATTTTTAAATTAGTATCAATTCCATTTCGATAAGTACTAGTACTAGATGGAATTAGGTAAATATTTTCGCCAAAGTTAAGGTTAAAAAGTCACGACGTTTTCAAGCTTTATGTACCCACTTTACCGCTTGTGAATAAGGATGATTTTTGACTGCTATCAGTGGTACTTTTTGTCTCAGAACGACACATTTATTACTAAGTGCAGTAACGAATAGTATTGCTTTAAATACCTATAGAGAATTGTAACCTCTTTTCATAAGTAAATTGTTACATATATGTATAGGTAGGTATGACTCATAATTTTAACTAGGTACATACCTACTTCAATATGAGTCATTATTACAACAGCTGTTTGCTTGGCTCAAAATCCTTTTATGCAGATATCCATTCATCTATTTGTACATTACATACCTACTTATTACCGATGTCAAAATATACCGATAGCATTCCATTGATAAAAGCCACAAAATAGAACATTACATAGGCCAGTAAAGTAAGAAATATCTCACATGTAATTGTCGGCCGAGGCGAATCTGTGGTTTTCTTATTTACTGGGTAAGGTAATTTTTCTGTTCGACGGAGTCAGAAAGCGGCAACTTCGTTTAGCGCAGCGGCCGGAAAGTTGACGTTTTCCAGCCGGAGGACAGAAAATGGTGTTTCCAAGCGAAAGGTACCATTTTACCACTTGCGTAACGGGAATTGAGAGATCTAATAATATCAAAACATCTTGAATCTACAGATGGCTACACTATGCGTATACCTTACACGACTAGCACAAGATATCCGCAACATATCTCTCGGTAGATTTTAGCTGCTAAAAGATGGCATCGCATGATTGTATGTATCTGCTAGGGTCCTTATCACACTGGCAATTTGTGAGCGGGTCGCAAGCATATTTTATACAAATATCAATCATGATGAATTCGTCACGTCACGAGCTTTGTATAAAAATACGCTGGCAACTCGCTCGAAACTCTACAGTGTGAAAAGGCTCTAAATAATGCCATCGCATGCTTTTAGCTGTTAAGGACTAACAACATAGCAGATTTATTATTTATATATCTTCTATATCTCTAACTAAAAGAACAAGTCCTGACTGCCTGGCCTGTCAACGCATAACCGAAACTACTAAAGCTAGGAACTTGAAATTTTCACAGTAGGTTGGTTGTACACCGTAAGTAAGAGATAAAAAGAGGCTGAAACTTGTCAATAAGAGTAGAGAAAGATATTTCACTGCTTTTCGCAGTTCATCCCTAAATATGAACCAGATATTGTTTGTAGTTGAAAATATGAGACTTCGCACATAGACACTCAGGAAGTTGTAAAGATCTAAGTGGGCTCGCCCCTCAGGCCTGCGGCCCTTGGGTTCGCGTAAGTAGGGAAGGCCTGTGACGCTCCGCACCTTCGGTACTACGCGGAAGCTCTGCCTTCGGGTGTGCTAAAAGATACTTAGGGAGTAGTAAGGATCTGGGTGGGCTCGCCTTCGGGCCTGTGGCCCTTGGGCTCGCGTAAATGGGAACGGCACTGTGATGCTCCGCACCTTCGGTGCTACGCGGAGGCTCGGCCTTCGGCCTCGCGTTGCTAACGCTCCCCCGAATGCCTGCGGCCCTCTGGGTAGTTCCAATTCGTAACTTTGACAATAAACACAAAATCTCTCCTCACCCCGTAGTCCCTCGTAGTTGGGGTGAGAAGGGATTTCATGCTAAGGTGAGATGGGCAAATTCTTGGATCGACACTTTTGGATTATGAATATTACTACAGCTCCATTTGCAATAAGAATATATTATTTAGGTAGCAGTAGTCTTTAAAAACCACCTCACCCCTCTGTCATCCCTACTCTCCCCATTCGTAACCCAACTGTCCTCGCAATCCCGTCTCACCCCATTTTATGGTATACTTATTTGCTCCTACTAAGCTAACCGCCATACATTTTTTCTTGAACTATTCACGTATCGCACTTGACCGGTTTTTTATTTACTAATTAGCACAAAAAAAAAACAATAGCGTAATGAGATTTTAATTTCATTTATACAATACAGTTAATAAGTTACTAATATCACATGTACAGTGCGTTCATTATTATCTAGCGTATAGATCTTAGGGCTAAATCACATCTTACAGCTAAGACTAGCAATTTGAATCGTTTCAATTACTAAACTCCTTCGTTAAAGGTTTCTGAAGCCCGAAATATTAAAAAGATGTCGGCTACTAGTGATAGATTAACCATGTCGCAGATGCTAAAGGCCCCTACTCAGGGCCGAATTTGGAGGTATGAAGACCCTGGGGCAACGAAGGAGCGGAGGCCCCTAACGGACTAGTGGAGGCCTCTACTTATTAGGGAAGTATTGTGGAGGCCCGGGGCAGTAACCACGCCAAATACGGCCCCGCCCCTACTCGAAAATGAACAGGCCCCCTCCCCCTTAGGGACAAAACATTTACACGACACGACGCCGCGTTGTCGTCGGTCGACAGGTATCCACGAATTCCTCGACGCGACATGGCATCGTGCAATGACTCGACGTCGTATCGTGTAATTGTGTTTCGGCCCTTACGTATAAAATTATCGGGAAGTCGAAGTTTCGCACATCTAAGCCCTAAAATGATACAGGCCTACATACCCTAAAATGATACAGGCGGTGGCTTAATCCGGCACTGGCCGCTACCTGACCCTTTTTCGTAATAACCGAAGACCAGTTTACTTTTGTGGTGCCACGAGATGTGTGTAAATTACTTTTACTGAAGTACTGACCAAGTAATCTCAACGTGTCCTTTGCTTTCTCCAGTTAAGACCTTCAAATCACTGCGGCAAGCAAGTTAACTCGTAGCATAGCCAAGGTTCAGCACAGTAAAAGATTTCAACAAAATGAGTATGGTAACGAATAGCCAGTGAACTTTTCTTTCTATATTGAGCGTCAGATCATTGCGCTTGGCACAAGTCTGAATCAATAAATCTAGCGATATTTCGACATTCAAGAAACCTTAATTATTATGAATTTGTGATATGTATTTAATTATAAAACGGTACAATATTAATTTGAGAATATGTGGAATCTACAAATAAATTTAAACTTGCACTATTTTTCTCGTCTTCGGTATTAGAGCGTCCTCCTCTGTGGCTACTTCAACCAATCTCCGTCGCTTTCTGAGCGGCCTGGAAGACTCTGAGGGTTCTCGGGCTTTTGTTACTATCTTGGCCATTTTATTTCCTAATCGGGTTATCTTGAACTTGGGCAGAGTTTGTTCTGCGTTGCCAGTCTCGTTAGTTTCCATTTCAGCTTGCTTTTCCTCTTCTATCCGATCGTTTAATTCATTGCTTTGGACGCTCGAGCTTTTATCAGTTTCCGTGTTGACTTCGTTATTTTCTTTGGATTCCTCGTCTTTATTTTTATCGCTGTTCATTGTGAAATCTAACGGTCCTTCCGCGTCGTCTACATTGGATTCAGTTTTAACTTTGCTAGCACAGTGTGCTTGAAGGAAAGACGCGAAAGGTATCGGAATTGGGATAGGAAGGGGGATTGGAAGGATAACTGGGTAGGGCACTAGTACAGTGACTGGTGGACTTTGTCCTAGCGGTGGAGGGAAGTTCAGAGGAGGTGGAATGCGCGGTCTTTCTTGGTGCATCGGCATTACCGGCCGTGGCATGAAACTAAATCGCGGTGGAAACATATTGGGCCTATGTTCAATATGATTGCTATCCATGAATACTGGAGGCGGCATCCCGTACATGGGATTCGGAAACTGTGGGGTAGGCATGGTGTGTGGGTTTACAGGATGTGGGGGCGAATGTATTGCACTGTTTCCTATTGTGGACGCAGGAGAAGACCCGTCCATTGAAGGGCTGCGCATTCTTAAATCCTGGGCCTTTGGAGTGGACGTATGTTTTACCGTCTGTGACGTGACGGTTGCGGAACATTTGGATGTCCTCCGCTTCCGCAAGTTCATTTTTAGCCTGGACTCTTTCTTGGTTTCCGGGGACTTTTGCACTGTCGTTCGCTCTTCGGGAGTTTTTGGCTTCATGAGTTTTGCCGAGGGGGCTATAGTGATAAGCGGGAGCGGGGATTTTCTCGCAGGTCTGTTCTCTTTTGTATCTGACCTCTCTGAGGGCTTTGTTGTTTCAGTAGGTGAGCCAGATCGCTCGGAGGCTGGAGAAGCGGATCTGCTTTTGCAATTCTTGAGCCATAGTTCCGGAGTGATGAGGTTGGAGGTGGAAGAGGCGTTCACCAGGTGTGGGTTGAGATCGAGGTGCGCCTGCGTCTCTCGGCAGAAGATGTGCATCTTGTATTGGTTCAGGCATTTATCGGAGCAGAACTGCAGTTGCGTGGCACCATCCTGTAATTACAAATTATTTGGTGTTAATTTTGTTTTTGAAGAAACTATTTCGATTACTTTTGTACTTCTAGCTTGTATTGGAGAGAGATAAAGAAAGATAGAGAATGAAACTCACCTGGTCCACATATTAGAACCGTTGCCGTCTGCTTCAAGGTTCATTGTTTCTCACATCCACGCGTGTACACCAACTAATATTGGAAAGAGAGTGGAACCTACCTGGAAGTTCACATAAGCTACAGTGGTGTCGAACGTGTCGGTACCAGCGGCAAGCCTCGGCGCGCTTATAGTTGGCCCGCAGCAGCTGGCTAAAGCATAACTCTGAGCAGAACACCGCTCCCGTCTCCTGCAGGGCTTCACTGTCTAACACTCTTTCACTAACAGCTTCCATTCCAGAGAGAGAGAATGGAACCCACCTGAAAGTCCACATAAGCTACAGTGTGTTGGATGTGTCGGCACCACTCACGAGACTTGGCGAGCTTGAAGTTGATCCGTCGCGACTAGCTGACGCATAGCTCAGCAGAACACCGCTCTTGCCTGCTGCGGGGCTCTACTGTCTAACACTTACATCAACAGCCTCTATTCCAGAGAGGAGATAGAGAGACGAACTCACCTGAAAGTCCACATAAGCAACAGTGTGTCGGACGTGTCGACACCAGTCACAAGTCTTGGCGCGCTTGAAGTTGGCTCGCCGCGACTGGCTGAAGCACAACTCTGAGCAGAATACCGCCCCCGCCTGCTGTAGGGCTCCGCTGTCCGTAATGCTCTTGTTGCACCAGGAGCACTCATCTGGAATATGGAAAGAGGCATGTTTAATACTTACAAAATATTTGCGCAGAAAGGAACTAAGGTGACCGATGAAGTTGTCAGAGCAAGTTAAAGGAAGTTGGGCTGGCTGGGCATATAGCTCGAAGAACGGATGGCCGATGCATGGGGCGTAAAGGTTCTCGCATGGAGACCACGAATACATTAGGTTCAGCGTGCGTCATGTCCTCACAAGATGATCTGACGACCTGGATGAGGTCGCTGGAAGTCGATGGAGGCAAATAGCGTGCGACCGTTCGTTGTGGAATTATTTGGGGGAGACCTATGTTCTGCAGTAGACATCTCAATCTCAAGGTTGAAATAAAGGAAGATGCCTACCTAACAGTTTATAAATTATAACCAAGAAACTATCAACAATTTTGTTGACATGAATGGAGACGGCATTACTAAATTAGTCAGCGAAAATGTTTCACATCATTGGTCAAGAATTTTTAAAACCCGTATTTACGAGGATTATCAACGTTCTCATTTTTAATTAAACTCAACTTTAAGATTAATATTTTCCGCTTCAGGCTACAATAACGAATATTTACTGAAAGAACTGGCAATAATTAAAATGGAAGTATCGGGTAACTCCACACGAATATAACAAGTTAAGAAAAAACGGTTTTTGAGCTCCCGTCTCCTGTATCCATCTCCAATTAATTTTTTAAACTTGGAATATAAAATACCCGGTACAAGTACAGTATACTTTTATACTTTTTAGGGTTCTGTACCCAAAGGGTGCCAACGGAACCCTATTGCTAAGCCTCCGCTGTCTGTCCCAGGGCGCTGTCACAGGGCTCTATCTTTTGAACCGTAATAGGTAGAGACTTGACATTTTCACAGAATGTGTATTTCTATTGCTGCTATAACAACAAATAAAAACAAAATTAAATTAAAAAGAAAAGGAGGTCCCCATACAAGAATCGTGTTTGTGTCGGTCAGGCACAGGACTATCTTTTGGACCGCAATAGATAGACTTGAAATTTTTTCTTTATACTTTGCCCGGTTTCCGCTAATTCAGCTAAGAAGAATCGGACTCTAGAGCGCTGTCATCATAATTCCAGATTGTCACTAAAAAGTCTATAAACAACAGCAACAACCCGGCAACCGAACACCGATCTCATTACGCTCGTTGCCTTATTAATTTACGTGGCTCTAACGAATCCTATCCGTCGGGTTACTCGATACATCGCTCGATCATTCACTGCTACTTTTAGAAAAACGATTACACGAATGTTTTTCAATGGATTGTGCTGAGAAAAACGCGCTGCGCTAAAGGTTAATAAATAAATTGTAAAGTTACTATTTTAAAGGGAACGTTCGAGAACGCCGAAGATATTACCTATATGAAAAAATTATGAACTTTTTATTGTGCGAAATTGATTAAAACCAGAGTCGCTTGTCCGGTCCTGTAGGCACGTAGGTGGCGATTCTCCGAGCGTTTTGACCGCGCGGTTTGACAATCATTGTTGTCCGACGATTATTTACTATAACGAAAGGTCAAATCGTGATAATTTCGATAAAACTAGACTTAACCTCGGGACTGTTTTTCGGTTTCATAAAAAGTTAACTCTAGGCATCGTTTTTTTGAACAATATTTACTGAGACAATAATGACGAAAATGAAACGCCGTAAAAACGCTGAATGGCCCAGGTACTATATGAGACATATGTCATGTGCGACACAGCATGAAAGAGCAAACGGAAAGTGGGAATGCGCTACTGTGACGCAGCGTAATGTACAAATTGGCTATTTGACAACTTTTTTCTGTGATATTTTACAGAAAGACCTCTCAATAATAGAAGTATTAGTAAAAAAACCACTTCAATATCATAAAAACTTACGGAGATACTACGGCCCCCCGCGCACTAGGTAGCCTGGCTGTGGTAGCCAGTAAAACATATGACGTTGTATGGGAGCCCGCGCACTGGGCAGCCAAACATTTCATATATTCGACTGGCTGCCGCAGCAGCCAGGCTGCCTAGTGCGCGGAGGGCCTTAGACTTTTCCAATAACGTGCCGAAATGCACCATACTGAAGCCCATTGACGTCACGACACGAGACATACGTTGTTTGCGGAAATCAAGAACTTTGTTCTGCAACTATACTCACGGACAATGAATTCGGGTCACTTTCTAGATATGATATTGTTCATAGAAAACTACCCGAATTCATTGTCCGTGAGTGTATTTTAAAATTTGCGTTTATCGTAACGGTTTCATAACAAAAGATACCATAAATTTTATGGGTTATTTAGTGTTTGTTATTAATAGTTTTTAATATTTTTATACTTTTAAAATGGACTTTCCCAAAGTAGGAACTTTGCAGGCTCATAAAAAAAGTTACACGTTTGGTATCAAACTCAAAACTAACATATTTCCTTATTTTAACAGGATTTTATATATTTTTTACAAATTTCGGTTACAAGCCAAGTACCCAATTGTACCTACATGTACAGTACACATTCTCATTGGCTGTTACATGGTGCGTCGCGGGCTAGATATCGTCACTACTTTGAAAATAACTGGCCAAGAGCATGTCGGACCATGCTCAGTGTAGGGTTCCATAGCCGTAACTATAAGTAAAAAAAGTACAACAACAAAAGAGCGTATCTTTATAGCAATAACGTCCTTTTGTTGAGAAGCGCAGTTCACCGGCAATAACTCAAAAACGGTTAATCCGATCTTGTTGAAAATAATTTTCGTTGAAAGTATTATTTAAGCGTTACCTTCGTGATTTTTTTCATATTTTTTGGACACACGGTTTAGAAGATAGAGGGGGGGGGGACACAATTTACACAACTTTCGGAGCGATTATTTCCAAATATATTCACCTAATCAAAAATATTATTTTGAAACCTTATAGTGGTTTTTAAAGAGCTGTCGAACTATGTACCACACGTTGATATTTGCTGAAAAAAATTTTTTTTAGCTTCTTTAACATGTATGGAGTGCCCCCCCTAAAAATATTTTTTTTAGTTCTTTAACTACCAAACTAAGTAGCGGCCCATACAAGACACCTATATTCCAAATTTCATCAATATCCATCATGTAGTTTCTGAGTAAAATGCCTGTGACATACGGACAGACGGACAGACGGACGGACGGACATGACGAAACTATAAGGGTTCCGTTTTTGCCATTTTGGCTACGGAACCCTAAAAACTCGCATCTAAAAACGTCGTAGAGAAAAACGTCCTAAGTTACATATGAACTTCATACAGTTACTGCGGTTTTACCTGAAGTCAGTACCAGATACGTGTTTGTTTTAAAGTACTGACGATATGTCGTGGCTGACTTGTACAGTCGAGTTCATAAATATGTGTACACTTGTTTACCTACTCGAATGCGGTCGCTAACAATTAGTATGCAAACGCATTCGACTAGGAAAAAAAGTGTACACATATTTATGAACTCGACTGTACTAACTGTGCTACTCTGACTTGCATTGCATTGGACTAGTAGTAGGATGACTAGGGAGGTAGTAATTAGAAAGGTAACCATTATCTTGACTTGTAGCTATAACTTTTGAAGTCGATAAAAAAAGATAAACCCTGCAGGTTTAACCATTGAACGATAGGGTCTCGCGATATTAGGGATTGTCTGAATATCGTAATACAATAGCACTGAAAAGGTGGTAATTGTATCCATAATTACGGAAAAATAAAGAAAATACTCCAATTAGAGTTGTGCGGGCGGAAAGAGAATAGGCGTGGCGAAAAACGGAACTAACCTACCCAGTATGCGGCAAATATTTTTTTTCTTCGGTAGAAAAGCATTACAGCGCCCCCCAATTTTAATCCTATTCTCTTTCCGCACAGACTCTATATACTTTTAGGGTGCTACCATCAGCAAAATAATAAAAATAGAGGTTATTTTCAATTATTAAATAAAATATATCATATGACAATTATATTACTAATGGATTATGTCAACATAGGAGTAGGTACACTTGCATTAAAAATAAATCATAGGTTTGTTTGCAGATTTTTCTTACAAAAACGATATAGCTATTAGTTTCCCAGAGTTTAATGTTGTTGTAAAATTAGAACTTGAATAAAGCCAAGTTGAATTTATTAAATAAAACTAGTACCTACTAAATATTTTTTGTTTGAAGCCTATCCGATCCGACGAATTAAGGAAGGAAAACACACAGTAAACGTGTAATTTCGTTGCAAAACATACGATATTTCTAAATTTTTAGAGACACTGAATAGTCGTAATTTTGCGGTTTTAGAGCTGCTTTCGCTCAACATTTCCGTATATTTTTATTTTAATGTATATTTTATATACGTTATCGTTTTTGGTTGACCTTTCACTGCTCTATAATGATGAATAAGAGCAATTTTGCTAATCAAAATATGTAAACGACAATTTTTCAAGAAAAGTTGTTTTTAGTACTGAAGTGAGTAACGGTTAAAACTAAAAATAACCCAAGGGTAACTGAATAATAATAAAAATTAAGCATGAATGTAATAAAAATATATCGTTTAAAGAATTAAAATACGTTTGGAGAACATGATTTTTTTTTATTCAACTGCCGGTAGCACACTAAAAGTATACAGCTAGATCTTTTTCTTTATTTTTCCTTAATTATGGATAAAATTACGCATTTTTTCAATGCTTTTGCATTACGATATTCAGAAAATCCCGAATGTCGGGACACCTTACTGTACGAGTATAAGTACACCTCTTGCGTACATAAATATAAGGGGACAATCTTACACAAATCGAACTAGCCCCATAGTAAGCTCAATAAGGCTTGTGTTATGGATACTAGACGACGATATATTTAATAGATACATACATACAAATACTTATATACATAGAAAACATCCATGACTCAGGAACAAATATTCGTGCTCATCACACAAGTAAATGCCGTTACCGGGATTCGAATTCAGGACCTCTTGCTTCATAGGCAGGGTCACTACCAACTAAGCTAAAGCGGTCGTCGTACATATAGCTCTTCCTTTATTACGGTTTCGGCATTTACTTTCCATAACGTAAGTTAAACCACAGGTGTATCAACGACAAAGAAGTTTTAACATTCGAAAGCAACCGCAATCCAACGAAGTAACATTTCGTGTTCATTATTCATTAGAAATAGTAAACCCACAGCGGTATCATATTCATATCCACATTCTGAGCCGTGTTTCACGTTAATACCGTACCTACCTAAAATCGGAAAATATCGCGTTGCAAAGAATTTGAGCTGAACACTCATTAGTTGTCGCGAGTCGCATGAAATTCCAGTAAGTCTAGCGTACAACAATTTATGTTCTCAGTTTCAAACCTGAACTGAAGAACGACAAATTAAATTTTGATATCTTTAATGTAATGTGTGCCTGAAAATACCGTTCGTATAGAGAATTCCACTTTTTTGAAGTCTACTAAAATAAAAGTAATTCAAGATAAGTACTTAACCTAAAAAATGCTTGGTCGTAAATTTTTATATCATTCATTTTTAATATCCGACTCCTTTGCCGGACTTTAACGGCGACTTCATTGTACAATCGGTTCCGTTTTCAGGCATAGGTACAACTCTAAAGCTACGAGTTAATCTAAATAATAGATCAACGATAATATCCCATTCAAAGATACTGTAATTACTACGCCCCCGATTCCAAGAATGATCAGTTTATTATTTTTAGCGGGAATCAGATTTTTATCGCTGGCACCCCTGCCCCTGTTTCCCGCCTTTTTTACGTCAAAAAGCGTGGACCGCGTTCAGTTCGTTTCGTCACGTTTCACAGAACCACGTACAGCTGCTATGGGCGCTATTTCTGAGAAAGTTAATACTGTAAAGCGTATGGAATGATCTGAAAGATGATTGTTCATATTTTCACTTTCGAGTTAGATAACTATTAAATTTATTACGTAATGAATATAGGTAGATTTGCACGGTGCGCTACAGTTCTAACCGCTCGTACTCATATTGCCAGCCGAGTTGCTGATTCATAGTTTTGTAATACTCTTGGTTGCACCTTTATTCTTATGCTTGGATTGCTTCCGTTGCAGCCGATCATTTCCCATCATAGTTTTCAATACTGGTGTTTAAACCTTTGTTCTTATTCTCGCTGGCCTGGCTTACTCGGGGCTGGCGCCTCGTGCCCTCGACGCCTGCCAACGTCGCAGTTCTAATCGCTGGTATTCGTACCGGCCCAGCAGCTCCTTCATAGTTTTCTAACTCTTGCGATTTGTAACTTTGTTCTTATGCTTGCTGGCTTGCTGGGGGTTGGCGCCTCGCGCCCGTGACGGCGCCTAGAGCCGCAGCCCTAGCCGCTTTTAACCGCACCAGTCCAGTACCTCCGTCGTAGTTTTCTAATACTTATGATTGTTTGTACCTTTGTTCTTATGCTCGCTGGCTTGCTCGGGGCTGGCGCCTCGCGCCCGCGACGCCGCCCAGCGCCGTAGTTCTAGCCGCTCGTACCCATACCAGCCGAGTAGTTCATTCATAGCCGTTTCTGCGAACTCCTGAAACAATTTTTTTTAATTAATGTACCTATATCGAATAGATTTCAGTGATTTGCTTCCGAATTTCTTGAAAGTACAAACATTAAATTTGAGGCACAGCTTTTTGACATGTCCTTGGTCACAGAGATATGTGACGGCGCATCTAAATACGTCCCACTTTGTCGCTTCTAGTTTCCGAGTCACGGTCACGGGCAGTTTAGTAAAACTGGGCAAAAATTACCTAAACTCAGTTTTAGTCAAAATTAGACAGATTATGCTTTAACGAATATATGATTTCGAGTTCAGAGCTTGAATGATCTTTTTGAGCACCTTTTTGAACGCTCAAAGTTTAGAGCCTAGGGTCCCACTTTGTCGCTGCCTAAATACCTACTACGACCAAAATCTTACTTTTTGTTCGTTCTTTCGTGTCGGCGACTTCAAGGACGTTGTGGCCGTCACGTCAAGAGCGCACCACCCCCTCCCCACCTCCCATACCTAAATACAAAGCTGCAACTCATTTCTATAGATAGAATTGTTCTCCAGGAGGCATACCAGAGTAGAAATTTGTATTCAGGAGTATAGGAGGTGGCCCTTTTGGTGGAAGGAGGATAAGTGGGTAGGAGGGTAAGTACCTAGGTACATAAGTTTTTTGAAAAACCTGATAGTTACTAATAAAAATACTTTTAAAACGAGAAATTTGTAGAGAGAAAAATTTGCCCCGTTTTTCACGTTCAGGTCAGCAAAACTTTTGAACTATCTCCAATTCTGGTTCGATTTTGATGAATTTAGAATCAAAAAAGTATGCAGATTATTTTAATACCAACCACTCCATAACTTCCGAGTAGAAGTATGTTTTTTGTTCCGCAAACTTTAAACAGGATTATCTCAGAAGCCGGTTTTTGACTATTGAACTTAGAGACTTGATTCTTTCGTCAATAGATAGCTTATATTATGTAGTTTTAGGAACTGCTAATAACTCCATACCCTCAAAGCGGGCCTTTTTTCCGCATCGTCACATATATTTGTTACAATTCTAGTGACCACGAGTTGTTTACATTTTTTTGTCAGCGTCGGACATTGAACGCTGTTATTTTAGAAGTTTATTTTTAAGAAAAAAAGCTATATATTTAAAAAATAAATGGCGCCACGATGACCTCCTTCCGTTTTATCACCGACAATCGCGATAAATTCGTAAGAATATATAAACCGTGATTCAGACGCGTGTAACTCAAGAAATATTTGTGCCAGCGAAAAATAAAAATTGTTACGAGAAAAATGCGCCGTTGTCACTTTAGGTACTAACGAGTTGGCAGAAGTGGTACCATACCAACTACACGTGTTAACATACAATTTGGATCCCTTTGATAATTTCTCAATAAATCTCACAGGGTAAACTGCCCCGGAGGTAGGTGGACATAAGGCCGTTATTGCAGTCTTTTATATCACAACGACAGTTAATAGATTACACAACGACCAAAACGACAGTTTTACGCCAATTATTGTCGTTAGCTGTGACATTTTTCTATCCACTTGGAAATCCGTTGAAGATGAAAGTTGATCGTGGTCGATGATAAGCAACAATTACAAGTACAACATCACTCGTAAAAGCTCCTCTACCCATTGGAAAAACAATTTTAATACGGGAAATTTTCTTTAATGCAAAGCTGGAGTAATAATGTTTCAAAGGTTCATTAGTTACCTTCTGATACAAGATATGTATGAAGCGAATGTACATAAAACAAAGGGAACTTTACATATGTAAACTTTGTAACACAGGAACCGTCCTTAGACACCTTCATTAGACTGGTACCTAGCAGTAACAGTAGCTTCTTTGTCATACGACCGCCTAAATAACCTTATTTAATTATGTCGTGTGCAAGGCTGCGGACAGACAGGTTATATTTCAGGCAAGATGGCCAAGGGCCGTCTAATTGGGCTCCGGTTTCACAAAGAGTTATACGGAAAGTATTAATATATTCCGCACTAACGTGGGAAAATTAAAGTCCCTCATTAGAGCTGTTTTGGTGCCTTTATTAGGACCCATAATTTAGGATTGGCTTAAAGTACAGTCTGAAAATAAACCCAACATGCCCCAGGTTCGGCTCTGAAATAAGGATCTTTTAAGAAGTTAACCTACTTACCAGTGGCGTGGCGGTGAAGAAATCTTTGGGCAAGCCGGAGTAGGTTTGGCTTCAATTTTCTTTAAGAGTACCGGAATTAAGTGCTGAACTGCCTAATATTAGGCAAGCCGATGGGAATCGAATTCTATGGACGCCACGCCACTGCTACTTACTTCTTTAGGCTACTTAATTGCAGAATGTAAAATTGAAACGGTCCAGCTAGGTGAGATCACGAATGATCTATTAAATGGACTCGCTAAAGGCTATAAAATCGATATACGGTAAACCATGTTTTAATTAAAGAACACGAGCGAACGCGTATTACTCGTGCACACAAACCTGATACGTATTCTAATGGGGAACAGGACACAGGCTGAGGCTGCTTGCACTTCGGCCGTTCGTTTTAATTCCCCGCCAGTGTTGCCAGTGTAGTGTTGCGTAATAATTATCACTGAAAACACGATATCCTGAACGCACCGCAGCGAAGGCGTCTGACGTAAAACTCGGGGCTATTATTCAGCTTTTGCCTGATCAAACTGCAGCCGAAATACGAAATACATCGGTAGCCAACGGGCTGATAATTGACAACCTTTCATTTTTTTGAGCCTTTAATTTTATTGGTTCTCTGTATTTGGTTTGAAAAGACGAATACGCTGATAGTTTATTTGTTTCACCAGGATTTGTAATTAATTTATAATTAATATATTAATATTTAATTATTCTAAAAGGGCGTAACTACAGTTCTACGGTAGAATAAACCATTACTTTAGTCTTATCGCGAACGAAAAAAAGTAAGCGATCTGACAGTATGCATTTACAATGTCAAATTCAAAATTATGACAGCTTATTTTTTCTGTGGCAAAAGGCACTGGCATTTCATCTATTGTGCCGTAGAACTGGTAAAATGAGAACATATTTTTTATTCATTTGTATTTTTTATATTAAGCGATATAAAAAAAATATAAAAATAGTGTAGTGTTCAGGAAACAAAATGCTTTCGAATGGTATATACATTTTAAAGTGTTCTTAAAATGAAATGTTGTCAATTAATATCGAGATACATTTCGTAATTAGCGTTGCATCGGGATCAATCGGGATTACAAAATTGGAAATTCGTGATTCAATTGTTTGTGGCGTAGGTCAAAATAATATTCCTATCCATCTGCGAAATATCATATTATCATCATTAATATTATAATGGATTATTTAAAATGTATTTTTTAATTCTCATTTTCATTCGTGCTCGACGTAATCCCACTCAGAGACAATTTACTTCGCGTTAAAATGGCTTGTTCTAATTATTTGTAAAACAACTACGATACGATTTACGTACGATAATTGATAACTCTCATAAAATACGTAAAAAAATCATAATAACTGTTGCTGTAAACTCAAAGATAAATAGTCTTCCGCAGAACTTAGGTACTACTGAACCATTCGGGATACCTCCTTGGATAGTTTGGCAATTTTACTCGGGCAGAGTTACGTGTAACTAGCACGGAAAAACGAATGGGAATTGATCATAGCTTTAACCTAGCCAACAGTTCCTTTGATTAATGTATATAACGTGATAATTTTTGGTGCTTTTCAAAGCTCAAATTTTCAAAGATTTCCCAGCTAAACACGATTAATTTCAAAGCTCCTACAATATTCCCATAGTTCGCAAACCGGTTTCAAAGAAGCGGTCAAAGCTCGTAACGTTAGCTGCAGTCGATAATATTGTGATATCCAATATAACATAAATGCTTTTAATGTCAGCTAGCAAGGTAAATTTAGGAGCGTTCGCAATATGACACCGCGCGGCGACCTACGCACGGCTACAGTGTTGCCAGTGTAAAATGAACGGTAGCTATGGGGAATTATTACTTTAGCCATTAGTTATATTATATGAGTCAAACTAAGTGGTCGTTATTTGTACATATCTTGTTAAACAATTTCTTTTTAAATGACTCAACAATCAATATTCTTACTAGCGTATTTTTATTTCATTAAATTTCACATAATAATCAAGCCACTGTGAAACGGATAAGCTTGTTGAAGTGGCAATGGGCAGGGCATATAGCACGTAGAACAGATGGCCGTTGGGGCCGAAAGGTTCTCGAATGGAGACCACGAATCGGCAAGCGCAGCGTCGGACGTCCACCAACAAGATGGACAGATATGATTTGGTTAAGGCTGCTGGCTCACGGTGGATGCAGGTTGCTTCCAACCGAATTAAGTGGAAATCTATGAGGGAGGCATATGTCCAGCAGTGGACGTCCTATGGCTGAAATGATGATGACTGTGAAACTGTTATATTTAATAAAGTCTCCACGGCCAGGCCTTTATCCTAATGTGTGTCATCCTACGATTTTAAAAAGAAAAAATGTCTCCTCAGACTTGGATTTTGTCCAGTTGTCAAACAACGCACGTTAAAGTTCAAAAATGCAAATAACAAAACCGTACGAAACATTGAAAACCGCTGGGCACGCTTCTAACAGAAACCAAAGCCGCTCCCCATTTCGTAGCTCATATTTGTTTCCGTACATTAGTACGGAGTGAGGATCGGTTTACCCGGCATTAGGTGAATTATAAGCTCCGCTGGTGACACCCGATCTGTTTGCTGTGGGCTAATGAATGGCGATAGTTGCCCACGCAACTGCGCCTACGGTCACTGGGTCAAGGGAGGATTCTTAAAATGACAATGATTTGACAGTTTTGCCAAAGTTTAAGAGGAAACAGGAGGGCAGTTTTTCCATACAAACGTAGTCCCCTGTTTCCTCCCTGGATAATGCCAGTAGAGCAATCATTTTTTGTCCAAAAATCTATGGCTACTATTGATATGTTCCTATGTTTTCCTTTTTACGATAAATTGATTCTCAAAAGAGATATTAACCTTCAAAAACCTAAAAAAAATGCCAGATTTTCCGCTGTGTTCACACATCCAGAAAACAAATTTGACTAGATTATTAAAAAAAAGGAAAACATAGGAACACGGCCAAAGCCTTTCTTTAATGTTTAATGAAAAAAATAGTTAAATAGGTTAAGTTTTGGGGAAGAAATCAGGGGACTACGAAACGTTCTTTTCATGAAATTTTAAAAGGTATTTTCGGTCCAAGCTGCAGTTGTCTCTATCGCGCAGTGCGGGATAGCGAGACATTTTAAAAATACCTAATTTTCAATTCTCTCGACCTTACTATTTCCTCTTAAAGACAGACAAGTAGTCAAATTTCGGCCGTTTAGCAACGCGCGATACGCATTGTATTGTATCGTGCGTGTGTGTGAGTGTGATCCGTACTGGAGCATTCCTTCTTACTTTTGCAGGAAGAAAAATTACTGCTATTATACTGTGGTATTGCCTATACAGGGTGACTGGAAATTCGCCGTATTATAGAGGTTTTTCTACAGCTCATTTGCAATGATTTAGGCCCAGTCAACTAGGGGTCAAAACTCCTTGGTTTTCGAGATGAAAAAAAAATTGAAATGTAAAAAAAAATGGGAAAAAATCTGGAATTTCTGACTTTGAATGCTTTTATTTGTCAATTGTTGTAATGTTTTGGCACTTTTTACTATTGTAATGTAATCAGTAGTTTATTAGCTATTCAAAACATGTTTTTTTTTTATTTCAAAATTGCGTAGTTTCTACACAATCACCAGTTTTATGTCAAGAGGTGGGTATTTAAAAAGAAAACCAAAAAACTTGAATATCTCGAAAACCAAGGAGTTTTGACCCCTAGTTGACTGGGCCTAAATCATTGCAAATGAGCTGTAGAAAAACCCCTATCAAGGAATAAGGCGAATTTCACGTTACTTCACGTTTCCTAAAATCGCCCAGTTCAATGTGCTAAATATATCTCGTAGCGTAAAATATATTTAGAAACACGCGAAGCAAAATAAAAGCTTGTAACAAAATGCATAATATCGACTGGCTCAAACGTGAAACAAACTCCATCTAGGATAGAACACAAAGGCCCGGGCGTTCTGTTACGTCTCCGGTAACCAATCGATTACGTTTCACATGTTTCTCATTATAACAGTCTGGAAACAAAGCGAGGCTCGCGTTACAGTGCATTACTCTTCAGCCTAGCTTGGTCATGCGAAACCCTATTTTCGGTGAAAACATTACACTGGCAACATTTCGGCTTTTCGGGCGGGAAAATGCTACGTGGAAATATTTCGCGGTCAGATGTTTAAATCACATTTGTCGATAGTTCCTAATATCGGTAGTTTGAAGTTAATCGCATTCGCTATATATATTTTGGCAACTTTATAATTTGTGCAACAACGTAGTAACTGCTAGTTAAAACACTTTTGGTTTCCTGATTATTCTGCTCTAGGATAAAGATATTATCCAACACATCCAATCCTCGGTCAGTGTTTACATGTGATGAATTATGCTCTGATTTGTAATACCTGGAAACAAAGACATACACTGTCAACATTTAAGATTTTTAGGCGGGGAAACGAGATAGGGTTGCTACATGAAAAAAAATGGCGGCATCTGTTTATATCACAACTGTCAGTAACTCAGTACTTATGCAAAATCGATACTCTAGAATAGTTTCATATCTTTTGTCAAATTCATAATTTGTTTAACGTACATTTTGTTTCATTAATTGTACCCAATCCTTGGTCAGTAATTACATGTGATTGATTATACTCCGTTTTATAACTGTTCTGTTGAAACAATTAACAAAGCGATATGAGATGCCTAGTAGGCCATGCATTCAATATCGGGTGTATGAGTTGGGGAAGGCAACATTGAGTTTCGTATAAGATGAACTGTAGTTGGCCGTAAAATATCAGGTTTTATTGTAAAACATATACCTACTATAGGCTTGATATTTCCGCTTCGTAACTGCTTACAATAACGCTAACGTGATGCGTGGCCACAGAATATAGTACATTACACAACTAGGGTGGTAATACAAAGAAAGGCCGAGATCGCAGATGTTTGCGGCCCGAGCTGTAAGCGAGGGACGTAAATATGCGACCGAGGGCTTTCTTTATTACCTCCCGTGTTGTGTACATTATTTTATGTCTACACTTGGCTAGAAAGCGGCCTTTTTCCGTGCGTGCAGGTTGCGGAAAAAGCCACTTTATGGCCAGGTGTGGGTGGCATAAAGTAATTTACGTACAGAAGTTTATCTTTCTAACAAAACTGACTTTCGGGTCCGACTATCGAAGAACGCACCGGATCCAACCGTCTCTCTCTCTCTCTCTCTCTATCGCATAACGCGTGCTCTTTCTGGTCGCTGGCTAAGCCCCTCCGGAGGGGCAAAATTTGGTACTAGTCGCCGCGCGGCGAAATCGCGGAGTGTGCCACTCCTGGCATGGCGTATTTTTGAACCAACCTCTAGTGCTAATGAAGATTTAACAACGTAATGAGATTATTATATCGAACATAAAAAGCAGTCACATACTATAATATTTTTGGGTACCGTAAGGTCGGGGTACTTTGGCCAAATGTAGGGTAACTTTGCCCACTTTGTAAATCATATATCTCAAATCTATAAGGTCTGATAATAAACATAAAAACATAAACGGTCACCTTAAACCAACCACATGGCAATGTGCCGTAATTTAAATGCAATAATGAAACCTGAATTGAGATAATCCCTATGGCCAAAGTTACCACCCAGGGCGAAAGTACCCCGACCTTACGTTACTTGACTTTTATTTGGCAACCCTATTTCGGGTATGGGAGCCCACTTTCAGGGAATACCTACTTGTTTTAGCTGGCAACACCGGAGTGCCTTTGTAAAGTTACGCCGCAACTAACGTGAGACTTAGGCGACAGGGTTACTAAGTGACACTAAAGTGATAAGTTAGCACTAGCTTTAGGAGACTAATTTAGCTATTTATTTTGATGTCAGTAACAGAGAAACAAAATGCAGTTATAGGTAGTTCCAGGAGAGTTGAGGTGAATGATTACACACACAACTACATGAAGTACTCATTGCAAACAAGTGAAAGAACGAAATGAATGATTGAGTAAATAAACACAAGCTATAGTTTAAAGAAACTTTTTGATCTATCTTGCAATTCACTGTTGAACTTGCTATCGGTACGATAAAATAACAGTAATTTCAAAATCCCGCTGTCATTACAAGACATGTTGTTGTGTGCGTGACCTGAACTCTGCTGGAACTATCTATAGTAAACATTGTTAGCTTAAGGTGGCTTAAGACACTATAAGTACCTACCAATGGCGTGGCGTAAAAGATATACTTGGGCAAGCCGGTGCAGATTTGGCGTACATTTTCCTTAATAGTTGTAGAATAAGGTGCTCAAATGCCTGATATAAAGCAAGCCGGTAGGAATCGAGTTCTTTGGACGCCACGCTAGTACCTAATTACATTATCTTTACCTATATTATCCTTTACAAAAATATTTATTTTACCGAACTCTCTTCTCTCGTGTGAAATGTCTATTTACACGTGGACATTGGCTAAATCAGTAAGAAGTGAAAGCCGTTAAATAAATAAAAAAAAAATTGTTTAGTTCCAATTTCTTTAAATTGATCGGCAGATGCATGAGGGAATGAATATCTTTTATATTTGCGTGTATCATGTGGAACCTTTTCCGCATGCTCATAATATTCAGTAACTCCCTTGAAAGATGTTTGAACAGAAGCGATAGTTTCGATCAATAAACGTAATTTCAAAGTTTTAAACTACATACAAGGCAGAGTATCTAATGAGCTCATTAGCATTACCTAACTTTCCAGTAATAATTTTATCACGAATCACGAAACTTGCATTTGGGTCTTGTCCTGCAGATCGCTTCACAAAGTTAAGATCACTAAAAGCTTAATTTTTCTGATAGACACTTAAAATTACTCTATCACAGTATTTCGATGACCACAAGAATGACGTTTAAAATATGTATGATTCATTTCCATTTCACCTCATTCAAACTTGGAATGCGTTTATTTTGAGGAAAACAACAGTAAAGTATGTACAAACACAAATATTTGACACTAAGAATCATTTTACAAAAAATTACCCCGCGTTAGGACGACTGGTAAAAATAGCCGACGGTAACCCGAGCGCGGTAACCCGACACGAGGCTAAAAGCGACCAAAACACCCGCGGCTCCGATCAGGTTACACGTGTAAAGAAAGGGTATTAAAACTTATATGATTATTATGACGCCGAAAACCTGGTTATACCAGCCCTACGAAATAAACTCGGTCAGACAAAGTTAAACATAAAAATCATAATCAAGAATCAGGGCGCTCTGATAAAGTTTTGAGTTGCACTAAAAGGTATAAGGGACATAATCCAATTTATTCAGACAGTAGAGCGGCGATAAAACCCACAGAGGATACTGATGCTGATGAACTCAAAGACGTTGTATGTAGCTTACTATAAAACTGTGCCTATTAATTTATTTGCGTTAGTATTATTACCATCCCTTTCTTTATTTAAGTACTTCCACATAGTAGGTATACCTATATTACAACGTTTACACACCTACTATTAGTTGCTTGCGAGTAGTAGGTATTTGGGCAGCAATAAAAAGAGTAATTTTCGAACAACAAAGATCAACTGTTCAAGGATTATGGGTGTTCAAATGATATAATGCTACTTTTTAAAAGACCTAACGTTTCTAGCGAAGGTATCTGGCGCCGCTATCACGACCAGAAAAATATTGTAATAGTTACAGAATAAATATGTTTAATGCCACACCTGTACGCTTATGATGCTACGTTTTGTCAGGCGATAAATAAATGATAAAGCATCCGTCACTCTCGCACAGTATTGGTTAGAACGTACCTAACGTACTTTCTTGTATTGTGCAAAAAAGTTTAAATAAATGAATAAAAGTGCAGTGCAACGCAGTTCATCGCTCTCTTATTATTAGGCTTGGTTTTTCCATTCCCGTCTGTAGCTGGCGCGGCAAAACAACTAAATATTTCTTATAAATAGGTAATAACATTCTCGAATCTCATCATAGAAATAGTAAAAATAGCCGGCCGGTAACCCGAGCGGGGTAACCCGACACGGAACTAAAAGCGACCAAAACAGCCGCATTACGTGCTCCACGTGTAAAGGATATTGCAACTTTATGAACTTTATTACTTTGCAATGGTTTTACCAGCCCTAAAATAGTTTAATAAGATTTGACCCGCGACGTGACTTAGTAATAATAATAACAGTTCGAAACCGGAGGTCTAACAATATTACATATTATGTAAAATATGTCAGTTTGTTCGTCGCTTCGATTTTGACGAACCACAACAGCATAAATTCCGAACTGTAAAACTGTTATTACTACTTCACATATAGGTCTCTCCCAAAAAACTCGACCATGAGCGCTCTCGCGTCGCCGAAATCTGATGATGATCCGTAAAAATTCTGAGAAACCAAACGCAAATATCGCCTTAAGAAAAGTAACAAGATGTCTCATTTAAACAAAGCACAAATAGACATAATTTAATGGGTATATGGAATTAAGATACCTTACCTTAAGATACATTTTATTTTATACTAATTTATATAAGCTGTTTTTTTTTAAATAAAGCATTCAATAGGTCTATACGAAAACGACCAATTTGAATTGATTTCATAATAACTTTGGTTGCTTTTGAATTAGCCGATCATATTTTCTAACGAGTAGCTCACGTTGCACTAAAATTCAAAACCCTGTCAAAGATTATACAGTGTAAAAACTGGCAGACGGGTCTAGTTCCAGTAAAATTAACGGAGTGACGCGCGTCGGGTGACGCCGAGACGAGCGTAATTATTGCGATCGGGTTGCGGGCAGAGATGGGAGGGAAGCCTAGTGAAGTTGCTCCCGAATTTTGTGAATTTTAATTGGTATTCTGACTATCAAAGGTTACGTATACTGGTTGGTTAAAAAGAAACTCTAACTCTAGTGCGGCCCGCGTCAATTTCGTTACCTACTATGTGGCCCTTGGCTGCTAAAAGGTTGCCGACCGCTGCTATTGATATATTCCTGAAGAAAAAGTAATCCAAATCTGCTCCGGCTTTACTAAGAATATATTATTTGACGTATTTTTAGGTGGTACGTAGTAACTTAGTAGGTAAGTCTATGACGGATTCGGTTTATTATTCGATTATTGAATTACTACCTACTTATATTGAAGTTAGCATAGTACAGTTTACAATGTCACTAGATACATATTTACAATCTAATAAAGGCACAATATAGAATACAGTTACAGGGATAGGCATTTTTTCTCTATTAACATGGAATGAAATATTGACATTGTGGCATACTTGATTTATGTTGGTTGTATCTGTGGTTGGACGGTTGGCAACATCAGACAATACATGAAGATACTATCGGGACTCTTGTGGTTTTATTTATTAATTACAAATACTACAATATAGTATTAAACAGACATTACATTTCTTATAATAGGCCGCGAAGTACCGCGTTTCCGGTGCGGCTAGACGAGAGACCTTTAATGGAATTTCCTACAAAATTTCATTACAGTAATGTACTATTACACCTTAGTTCTCAGAGCATTACCACAATTTCAACATTCTGCTTCGAGGTTATATTTACATAATATATGTTAAGTACGTATATGGTATGGATGCACTTCTGATTCGAACACCACAATAGCACACAGGTTTATTTATCTTATAGTATAGAGCATTAACTGCCAAGAAAATGACACGACACAGAGTACAGTACAAGATGTAGTGAATAATCCTTTCCTATCGGCAAAACTCGGAACAACGATAACACCCGAATGTTGCCGATGTGTCTATGAATTACTGTATTATTAAATTACGTGTAGGTATCAAATAAATCGCATACTTTATTTATCAATGTCAAATGTCAAACTGCTCGTTTGACGTATATTACACTGAGACGTTAAAACCACCACGATTCTATCATATAAAGAATTTTCAGTTAGGAAATATAAATAAATATTGAAAATAACTTCGCAGGCTTGCCGATCTAAACGTTTCCCTTTTCTTAGTGCTTTCGGCATGTCTGTTATAAATTGTTAATGTGGATCGAATAAAATCAATGTTTATTATTTCCAAAAATGACAGACAAGAGTGACATGTAAAAAGTCTATCAAAATATAGGTGGCCTGCATTAATACACGAGTCCATTAAGTTTATCACAAAATCTAACATAAATATCAACAAAATATTTCTGTGGTATTAACTACTCTATATAGATACTTCCTCTTGCAATGCGACCGTTCCCTACGTTGTCTCGATGGGTACTGAGTGCGAGTGAAGTAGTAAGACAAAAACGAACATTTCCGGGAAAATACGAAAGGAAAGGATTATTCACTACATCTGTACGTCTATTTGGTTGTTGATGTTGGTGGATAGATTATTTTGTCACTGGGAATCGCAATTAAACTTTTTGTAATTTATTCGTTTACTAAGCATTTACCAGTTTCAACTACGTTATAGGTACCCGTTTTTATCCTATGGTAACTTTTAACTGTGATATAAAACATCCTAAGTTTCAACCCAGGACTTGGCCTAATTGCATGCCAAATTTCATGTCAATCTATTCAGTTGTTAGCTGTTATCGCGTTATTTAGTAACAAACACAAACATCTAAGCATCCAAACCTCTAAACAATCAAACGTCTTTACAAACGCTCACATTTATAATAATAGTGTGATATGTGTCAGGATACTTTCGCGAAATATGGTCCGATTTAAAGGATTTGATGATTGATCAATGATCATGAATCAGCCAAATCTCGCGTTAAATAAGGTATGCAAATCGAATCACGTTCGCGAACGCAAACGAACCCTGTTCGCACGGATATCGCCGTTTTATTGTACGAATAAACAGCTTATAATGCTATTTGTTCTGTCACATGACACCGATCAAACTGAGTGTGCCCGCCTTGTGCCAGCGGACATTGTATACCTATACAGGGTGAGTGTGGGTAGCTAAGAGACGAGATAATTTGTAGAATTAGAGTGAGTAATAAGATATTCGCCGAGTTCTTGACACTGCTGCATATGGAGTAGATATAGGTACTATGCAAGTACTATGCATTAATTAATTGAAAAAAAAACATAAATAATTTTCGGCTCCTCGTCAGTTTCACTGTAGAATATAGACAGGTATCTGACTGCGCCGCAGACAGCTTACTATTCAACATTGTAAGCACAGATCTTCACAATAAACGGCAATATTTTGCTTGCGAGATATACACGGTTAATACGTCCTTGCCTTTGTATAATAAAGGCGCTTACACAATAGTTACTACATTGTGTATCAAGGGCGGTAAGTAAGGAATTACAAACGAGTGTTTGTTACAAGGCCGAGACGAAGTCGAGGGCTTTAATAACACGAGTTTGTAATTCCTTTACCGCCCGTGGCACACACAATGTTTTTCATCACACTTGTGAGGAAATCTAATTAAAATAACCTTACTTAACCTAAATAAAATTGTAAAACTGACAGTGACATATCCATAGACAATGCGAAAGTCAAGACACGTTCGGAACCCATAACGGTAAAGACCTAAAACGGTTGATTTTATATTTGCAACATACTGAAATACACTATTTAAACATTAAATTAATGTAACAGAAATATGTGTTTATATGTATTTGCAATAACAGTTCTCTTTAAATAAATATTTCAGTGATAAAAGTTAAAAAAGTAAATTGGCATTTCCTTTGAACACGACAAATAAGAGTAAAACAAAACCATCGTTTCAAATTTAAAAAGAAAACCATTACGCCCTAGGGCGTAATAGGTCATTTACGGCCCGCAGAACCTACGTGTAATGACACCATTTTCGAGCAAGTGTGATGAAAAAACTTTTACGTCATTAAAATCTGCGATCTGAGGCATTCTTTGTTTTACCGCCCTAGGTAAGTAATGTTCTATTTCCATTCCCCAGGTGAACAGAACCACCTATAAACAGAAGGGTCTGTCAGTAATAGTACATTGTGTATCAAGGGCGGTAAGTAAAGAAGTAATTCATTTACCGCCCGTGGCACACACAATGTTTTTCATCACACTTGTGAGGAAATCCGATTAAAATAACCTTACTTAACCTAAATAAAATTGTAAAACTGACAGTGACATTAGTGACATATTCCATAGACAATGTGAACGTCAAGTCACGTTCGGAAACCATAGCGGTAAAGACTAAAAATGGTTTATTTTATATTTGCAAAATACTGAAATACTATATTTAAACATTTAATTAATGTTACAAAAATATATTTTTTTACATGTATTTGCAATAACAGTTCTCTTTAAATAAATATTTCAGTAATAAAAGTTAAAAAAGTAAGTTGGCGTTTCCTTTGAAAATGACAAATAAGAGTAAAACAGAAGTAGCGTTTCAAATTTAAAAAGAAAACCATTACGCCCTAGGGCGTAATAGGTCATTTACGGCCCGCAAAACCTACGTGTAATTACACCATTTTCGAGCAAGTGTGATGAAAAATAAATTTCATCCACATATAATATAGGTATACTCAAATGTTTGCTTTAGATGAGAGATCATGAACTTGGCCGAAATCTCGGCCGCTAAAAATACGCACAGAAACAGAACTGTCAGTCACCTGAGAAGTTACATCAGTCGGACTGAAATGGCACGACCATTGTAATCAGAACTGGGTAACCAATCCGCCACGATTTGTTTAGAGATGATTTCATTATATCCCCAAACAGGCGCAAAACAGAATCATTCAAAGATACTTTTTGGCAGCATTTATTTTCAGGTAATGTAAATTCGCAACATGTTAGATTTTTTCCCTATCCCGTTCAAAGTTATTTTTATTTATTTAAAGTGCATGAAAAATTATTAGACTAACCTTTATTCTATACCTACGTGTTGATAGAAATGTAAAGTAGAGCTCTGCCAGACTAGGCAGGAAGCGAAACTAAAATGTGACCGAAAAATCACAGTTAGTAGCCAAAAATTGATATACATACTTCCATCCATACATTCGTCCATTTTCATGGCATTCTATGTCAAATTATGTCAGGTCTATATGTACCTATTGCGCATGTGCATGAGTGTTTTAAAGATAAAACGATTCAAGAGGCTATGCTAAAGAACTAATTTTGGCAAATCGAATTTTCAAATACATCACTGAATGTGTAATGTAATTTGGTTTAGCAAGCTTTATCAATCCTGAACACAAAATTTGTACGAATTCAAGAAAATTGAGCGGTTCTACAGACAGCAAACAATACATTTGGAAAACAAAGTATGGATGGAGTTTAAATAAATATGTTTGTTAATAATTATAGTCAAGAAAAGACCTCACCGATGTATTCGGAGATTTAAGAGTACACTTTTTCAAAACTGATTTCACATTTACTTTTATTCTCCAGATATTTTTAATTACATAATTTGAGCTCTCGGGGTTCGATTGCTCGTTTTAATTATTCTAAGTTGCCGACACCCGACGCGGTATCGTCGTTAATTTTAGTGTAAGCGGAGCCGTGGTATCCCATGCCGCAGTCGATGTAACCTAATCAGTACCAGTATCTTAACTTAGAGAAAAAAGTTGTACTGTAAACTACAATGTATCCGTTTTGACGTGGCGTGGTGACGTATTTACACACACCATACGTTTGTTGGGTACAATCATCGATATTAACTGCGAGGTTGATAAACAAATTAAATATCTTGGCTCTCAACTGCGTAACTATTTAAAGTATTTAAACTTAAAATACGATTCTAAGCTAATTCAAATCAAGATCAGCAACCTGCATAGGAAGACGGGCTTGAGGTGAGGATCACGACAAAAGCATCAGAAACAGTCGTGATTTGTGATGACTACCTACTTCAATAATCTCATGATATTGTTTCACAAGTTTCTAAGGAAATTGAGCTAAAGTGTGGTGGTAGGGCTCAGGGTCATTGTCAGATTTAGGTTCGCGTCTTTATTAAATAAAGAACGTTCCCTCTGCTATAATCCGACGTAGGATAGCAACATATCCTAGATTAATACAAGTTCTAAACTTTTGACCACCGGATGGACGACTTTTGTTTTTTGAACTGTAAATGTCTACGTCGTTTCTAAAGCCAACATGGCGTCAAAATACTGATTACAATAATTCTACTGTGCCAAGCTAGCCTGTTTTATGCAGGAATAATTAATTTTCTACAATTACGCAACGTGAGGTTACGTACTTCTAAGTATTTCCCAAAATTACGCGGCGTATCGGGTGGCTTTGTTAAAATTTAATTATTTTATGGCTTATGTGAGAAAAATGAGCGGTTTAGGTGGCGCGGTATGAATTACACCTGGTTTATTGTGTACACGAAATTAATATTGATTCGGGAGAAATAAATAAAAACGGTTTTATCGAAGCATGTAGTTCATGGAATTATTATGATCACACACCCTCACCCTGTATATTTACATAAAGAAAATTATTTACTTTTCTACCTCTTCTTACAAATTAATTTTCCAAGAACTTTAGTGGTCGGATTAACTGGTGAATTGCTTAGCAAGAATGCAGTTAAGAAAATCTGAATGTTTATGTTATTAATATTTTTTCATAGAAAACTCATACTAGTTATTTGTTTTTTACCCGACTGCGGCGAGGCCCAAAGGAGGGTTATGTGTTTGACCTGTATGTATGTAAGTATTTATGTATGTATGTATGTCCGTTCCTATGTCCGCTCGTAACTACTCAACAGCACGACCGATTTTGATAAATGATACATCATTAGATTCGTCTTGATGGCGCGAGTGTCACTGGGTATAAAGTTCGTTAATTTAAACGAATTGGCGGATTTTGTGCACTTTTAAAGTGAACCGCGGTCGGGTTTTTTTTAGTAATTACTACTATTTATATACTAGTTATGTGATCTGAGGTTTTCTTATTTACTGGCTAAGGTTTGTATACTATTTTACGTCACACCTGGCCATAAACTGGTAACTACCGCCTCTACTTGCGCGGAAAATTTCACTTCCTGGCCTGGGGGAGAAGTAAAATTATGTACTTAGCACGGGCAAAAGAAAGCCTCAGATCGCATATTTATCGCCCTTGCCTTCGGCTCTTTACCGCCCTAGGTAAGTAATGTACTATTTCTGTTCGACGGAGCCAGAAAGCAGCCGGCAAGGTGACGCTTTCCGGCCGGAATGCAGAAAAGTGATTTTCTCAAACATGGCATGAAATGTTGACATTACGTGCCTAAAAATAGGCCGCAAAGTACCTCGTTTCTGGTGCGGCTTGACACTTGGCACGTAATGGAATTTCATACTTTTTAATTTTCATTCCACATTTATTTGGGCCACAGCATCACGGCATTCAGCCAATAAAAAAACAAGAAACGATGTTTGCTATCTTTTGCAGTTTTATTTATTTAAAATTGACATGAACATAACAAATAACACACTATAAACAATTTTAAATTGCAATTTTAACTACACGGATACACATTTAAAATATTTCATCTAAATATTCGCGGTAAAAAAAAAAGTAAACTGAAACAGCTTTTGGACCGAACGTGACTTGACATTTGCATTTTCTGTGGATATAATATGTCACTAACGTCACTTTCTGACAGAAAGTTTGTGTTATAAAATATTATTCAGGTTAAGTAAGTACTAATAAGTAAGTTTATTTATTTCAATGCATATTTGAGAAAAGCACTATACATACCTCGGCGGGAAATGGGGTTGCCAGCCTCGTAACTATCTGGCCTCGCTTCGCTCGGCCAGCTATATGTACTCTGCCGGCAACCCCCCACTTCCCGGCCTCTGCAGTAATGTACTATTGTTTGATCTGTCAGGAAAGTAGCCTTTTCCGTCCTTTCTAAATTATGATAAAAACCATCAATTCCTAATAGATTCAGACTGTGCGAAGCCAGCCGAAGGATTAAAGTTTGATTTATGTACTATAATAAACCATTGTACATCTGCCGGTTAGTCTCCCCACGTCACCTGAGACGCGTCACAACCCGCGACATTATCGAGACGAGCGTCTCTTGTGTCACGTCACATAATACACCCTTTATGATGTATCAACTACCCTGACCTTGTGGTACTACATCAATCATCATACCATAATGTTATCCAATTACTTTCATAAGTGTACAATTTAACACCTCGTATTTCTAGGTAAACACATAGAATCAAGAATGAAAATGAAAAATGATTTATTCAGTAACTTAGATTATTTTAACATTACTGGACTGGTGCCTCTTTTTAAGTATATGAGATACCTGTATTAAGAGACACCGCTCTTCCACTTATGGTAACTTACTTATAAACTTATAGTGCTTAATTTGAACAAAGTATAAAATAGTACATTGTGTATCTAGGGCGGTAAGTAAGGAATTACAAACGAGTGTTTGTTATAAGCCCGAGGTGAAACCGAGGGCTTTAATAACACGAGTTTGTAATTCCTTTACCGCCCGTGGCACACACAATGTTTTTCATCACACTTGTGAGAAAATCTTAACTTAACACTTTTCGACCCAGTATGACAAGAAAATATTAAAACAGACAGTGACATTTGTCACATATGTCCATAGACAATGCGACCGTCAAGTCACGTTCGGAAACCATAGCGGTAACGGCCATTTTAGTTGATTTTATATTTGCAAAATAAACAAATACATTATTTAAACATTTAATTAATGTTACCGAAATATGTGTTTATATGTATTTGCAATTACAGTTATCTTTAAATAAATATTTCAGTGATAAAAGTTAAAAAAGTAAGTTGGCGTTTCCTTTGAACATGACAAATAAGAGTAAAACGGAACCAACGTTTCAAATTTAAAAAGAAAACCATTACGCCCTAGGGCGTAATAGGCCATTTACGGCCCGCAGAACCTACGTGTAATGACACCATTTTCGAGCAAGTGTGATGAAAATATTATTAACATGCGGGAATAAAATAAGCGACTGTTAGTGTGTATAAGTACTATTTGTATATGTGACTGTAATTATGTGTTGCTACGTGATGTTTTGTATTAGATTTTCAATTTCACTGTACGTTTTACTTTGAATCCATTTTATTATTTTGGTTTTACACTCATGTGAGCTAGAGGGGTAAATGTCAATGTGTTTGTTGAGGGCATTATACAGTTTTGCAGACTGCGTTGCATAATGCCTTCTTGCATAGGCGGTACGCGTTATCGGAATGGGAATAACATTTGTCTTCTTTTTGCGTCTAGGTTCAGTATCTGGTTTATAAACAGTAGTTTTGTGCTTTTTTAATATTAGGTTTAGTACATATAGTTTCCTTACAGATAGAAGGTCACAGTCACAGATTCTGTAAAGGTCACAAGTAGGGTATCTGTACGGTTTGCAGTACATAACTTTTAGTAATGCGCGTTGTGCTCTCTCAAGTTGAATAAATTTGGTTTTTGTAGCCCCACCCCATATAGGGATGCAGTAAGCAAGAACGGATTGAACTAATGATATATATATTTGATTTAAGAGGGTCTTTGCAGCTATATGCCTCAGATTTTTAAAAACCCATATGAGCTTACGAATCCTATTCATGATAAGTTCCGTGTGTACATGCCACGTTAATCGCTGATCAATCATAACCCCCAAGTATTTAGTGCTTTCTACCTTAGCTATGAGTGTGCAGGAGCAGTTTGTAGGTATAGAGTTTTGACAGGTGTGAATTCTAATAGAAAAGTTTGTATCTGGTTGGGTTCGATTATAGTTTGTGAAACAGATGTAATTAGTCTTGCTTGCATTAAGGGTGAGTAGATTTTCATGAAGCCATCTTGCTTATATACAATTTTGTTTAATTTTAAAATGTTCACTCACGCAGAACAGATAAGTTTTTTTTATTCCGTGGTTCACTCATGCATGACATAGCAACGCGACGCGGGCTAGTTTTCCACAACTCTACATTTAAAATTTTATGAAGAAGAAGAATAATGGGGTAGGACCAAGCGAGCGAGTGAGGTCTTTGAGTCGACCATCGTTTTCATCGTTGTTTGTATTTTTATTTGTCCGACGATAACTTGACTACCGTTTCTGCGATTTTCCTTAAATTTAGTAACCCTTGAACAGATTGTGGGTATGGCGGAAAAGGCTCCGTATACCCTGGACTGCGCGCCGCACTAATGTCTCTATAATAACCCAACTTAAACTAGAAAGTCAGCCAAGGCTATCGACCATCTGTCCAACGTGTGCTACGATACTTTGGTCACATAGCTCGAAAAGACCCGGACAACTTAGAGAGACTGATGGTGATGGGAAAGATGGACGGCAGTAGACCAAGGGGAAGAAGCCCAACACGATGGTGCGATCAGATATCCGACCAACTGGATACGACACTCAGCAGCGCGCTTCACAAGGCAACCGACAGGAAGAAGTGGAGAGCTGCCATCAAAAAAATTAATCGGCGGAGTCACGATCCTCAGCAGTGAGGAACAGACTTAGAAGAAGAAGAAGAATAGATTTAGCTCATTTTCAAACTTGAAACAGTGCATTATGCAGGGTGACCACTATTTACAACAATCAAAATTCCCTGACTTTTCCCGGTTTTCCAGCCGGTTTTTCTAGTTTTTCCCTGACTATAATCTTAACCCTTATAGGCATGATTTTTTTTATCGTTACTAAAAAAAAAATATGTGGATACCTAAGGGCGTAATAAATACTAGAAAAATATTTAAAAAAAATAGTAAACTTGTACCTAATCTTTATGATATGTGCTACAACATTATACTAAAAAATAATTACTTATTTTGTTAAAAACTGTTATAAACACACTCAACGAAAACCTTAAATATTTAACTTTTTCAAAATTGCCGCCATTTTGCTCATAAAATCTAATAACTTTTTTTTTAATATAATTTTGCCAAAAATATTTATGGATGTATTCGGAATCTAACACGTAAATGTCACATTTATTAAAAAAATAAATGTGATTTTGGATAGCTGCATATTGCTGCACTGGCCATCAAATATACGATGCAGATATACATCATTATGCATTTAAGGGTTAAATATAATAAGGATGAAATATACAGGGTGTTTGGTCCATCGTTTGCCAAATTAAAATGGCGGATAGGTGGGGTTATTTTCTATCCCTCTACGCTCTCTAAAAAAATGTTTGGCTCACGTGTATTTTTTTTCTTTCTTTTGTTGTTTTTAAAGAATTTACAGGGCCGACGCGTTTAAATTTGAATAAAAAAAAAAGTAAGTGCAAAAGAGATGAAATGTTTATTGCATCGTGATGTGTAACGTTTCACGGTTGTATCAGAGTTAAAATTACTGACATGTTACTGCTAGTTTTCTTTTTACTGACCTTCAAATGTTTTACAACATGTAAAAATTTAGTCAAAGATGAATTTTGATTTGCAATAAAAAAAACTAAATGAGACCCACGTTCTTAAAATTGTTTTAAAAAATTCTGTGCTCTATCCTCTTTCTAATGATGTACAATAATCCCAAAGAACCTTTCATGAACTTTATTTTTTCCCGATTTTTTGTAACTGACGCAACAGGCAAATTAACGATGCCCAAACATTGACGCTGTATCATGTCTCTGTTTTCATTTTTCGGCGACCAGGCTTGCAGGTTGTGAAGATGTAAAATCCCTGACCTTCAATAAATTTCCCTGACAATTCCCTGACTTTTCCATGACTAGTGAAAATCCCTGACATTTCCCGGTTTTCCCGGTTTTCCAGAAAGTGGCCACCCTGATTATGATACGAGTGGGCTAGTTGGTCATTACAGTGTCGGCTGCCGTCCGGCGAGGGCTGTAATAGCCAAGATCCCTAGGAAGGCCGGATCCCTGCGGGAGAGTTCCTATCAAATTGGTTTAGTTCCTTTCCCCTATTAGATTGATATCCCAATGAATGAACAATCTGTGTTTTGTTGGTTGGCGCTTTAGGTTAACATATTTTAGTAAGTGTGGGTTTTCATGCCAATTTGATGTTTACTCGATTGCAGATTATGAAACATAAGCCGCAGCGGGGCCGGCCTCCCGCGAAGATGGACTGGAGATCTGGTTATGATTAACCCTAGTTAAAGTTACCGGAAGCTGATGACCGTTCATTGTAGAAGTATTTTAAAATATATGTTCAGTTGTGTAGGTCTCTGGGTTTAAATAATTATGACGTTACCACTTACCACTCCTAACTATTTAAAATTATCGAAACTTTCATAATATCGTACGCTGAAGTGCAGTTCTAAGAGCGTTTCGTTTCTCACAAGTTACTCTCAATTTTCAGAGCCAAGTTTCATTTATTTTCTAGGCATTCTACAAAACAACCGATATAGTGAACCGAAGCTATAGAAATGGTTCATAATCTGGCCAGGAAAGAGCGGTTGAAACTCTGTTTAAAGTGCTCAACTGAACATTTTTTGACACGGATTGATTACGGAAACGCGAATACTCGTAATTTTCACACCATTCATATTCAAGCCGCATTTTTTTCTAGAAAACGAATTCTAAACCAGCCAGATTGATTGTCCACTGCCAGGGGATCCTGGTCCTTACGGCGAGGCAGCAAGGGTCACAAAGGCCGTGGCGGTAACCGATACGGACACATGATACTCGCATGCACGCCTCCAGCCGGGAGGTGTTGTTTATTCACCCCCCTCGCATAGATTGGAGCGAGGACGCAGAAGGGTTACTTTTGTTTTAACGATATATCAATATACGGATTCATATAAATTGACATGTGTAATTCATCGTGTTATATTGTAGTATAATAATAGTACATTACTTACCTAGGGCAGTAAAATAAAGAATGTTATTTGACGCCCGAGTCAAAGGCAAGGGCGATAAATATGTGATCTGAGGCATTCTTTATTACCGCCCGTGGTAAGTACAACATTTTTCTGCCCTAGGCCAGGAAGTGGGATTTTCCGCATGCGAAGCGGGCGGTTATTGCTCTAATCTATCTAATATAATCTAATCTTTTCTAGTCGAAATGGCAAAAGAAAGAATCAGAAAAAATTACAAAGCCTAAGTCATCAGGATCTATTGCAACAACAGCACAATGCACATGTCAATTTTCCTGATAACTGATGATTAGGTTACCATAATGTGTAGTTTCAAAACAAATTCAGACCTTCATTATATTTAGAAAACTATCCTGAGACTTCATCATATTGAATTAAAAATGGATCGCTCACGTTGTCAATAGCCGACCCGACATGTGTAGATTATTATATTAGCTAATAATCTGTGCCCAGTCTTCGTCACCTACTCTGTAGAATTAATTACACCTGACACCGTATTAATTAGGGCCACGACGTGTTCTGCTACTAGAAACCAACTACCATTCATTAGCCTCAGTAATTCGAGCCTACAACACGCCCAAGCTAATATGTCACCACTTTATCACATAAGTACTCGCAGGTGCTTATCTATCAGCCACAGACGTCCTGCTAGACATAACTCTTCAATGCATCGCCATTAAGTGCAGTCCTGTGGAGACCGCATCCACCGTAGACATGTATAGCGAGTGAGTGAGTGATTCAAAAGAACTACATTATATCTAGCTCACCGGCTCACTAGCTCAGTTCCGATTCAAACATCTCAGTATATCTTACAACTCACTCGCTCTCACGTAGTTCTATTAATTGAGCCATGAGCTGCAAGAAAAGACACGAACATTTCGTCCCTGTCTTGTCACCGTATTTTAATGTAAGCTACGTGTGGGAGTAGGTAAGGTATACGGGCCATTTTCGTTGTTGTGCACAAAGTCCCTTCCGGTTTAATTTTTATTCTTATACTTATCGTTGACTAACCTTCAAGTTTTTATGGAGAATTCTCTTTATCATAATGTTTATTTTTATTTTTTGAAAATGTTTATTTATGTTAAAATACAAGTTGTAAAACATTGCAAAGGTTGGAGTCTCCTAGTAAGTATAGGGATACCTGTATCAGGAGTAATATATGTATACTGTTGTAGCCTTAATATTTGTACCCACACGCCCAGTCTTCGTTATGTATTAGTCTATGTTACCATTTAACACTGTCGTAATCAGAGCTACGTGTATGGCTACTGTTTTAGCCCCAAGTTTTATGATTACACGTCCAGTCTCTGGGACGAATCTTAGGTTGCCACCTCACACTGTATTAATAAGAGCTACGTGCAGGGCTACTATTAAAAACCTATGATTTATGCCTTAAGGTTGAACGTTTTAGAGAATTTTCATACAAATTTCAGTCCCGTTTTTCTCCAGCCGTGATCATTTTCTGTACTTGAAACATTATTAGTTCGATAGTACTTTTCCTTCTGATTCCGCCAATAAGAAAAAAATACCGAAAAAAAATGAGAAATATTCTAAATAAATCCATTTGAAAACTAATAATTTTTTTATCAAACCGTTGTTTGTGTGAGTGTAGAGTATCGTGTCGGTGTAAACAAAAGGGCGGCATTTATCAACAACAGCTGATTCTGGGTGTCAAAAGAATGCCTAGATTGTTTAAAACCTACTCCTAAAACTTCTGGCCGCTAAGCTAATAAAAATTAAAAAATAAAGTGCTGTCAGCCGGTGTCGAAGTTTATCTCCATCAACAAATTTCATTTCCTAAACTGAGTTCAAGAAGGAGGTGGTATTGCATTGTAACTGTTTTTATCGTAAAGATAAAAATTGTACAAATACTTGAGTACGGATATAAATACGAGCTCTTATTCTTAGTAAAAAATATTGGATTTTTCGATGCAGTCCATTAGTTTTAAAAGCTAAAAGAGTTTGCTATCATTGACCATAAATGTATCGTTTGAAAAAAACCTTTTTCATTACTGCACTCCCATGCTCGATTAAAAAAATATGTTGCCTACAACAGTCACATTTACATTTGAAGTTGTCAACATTTTTCATACAATAGCAAAGATATTCCTTGTTATTAATTTTATTTTATTATTTGAATAGAAAACAGTTAGTTAAATATTTCCTTGAGCAACATTTTGCATACTACTTGGGTGGTAAGCCTGCCTGATGTGAAGTAGTCACCGGAGCGTACTGCCATTTTACTAAAAATAATGAAAACAAACGTACGCACACTCGAGACCAGATGGATTACCCAAGTAAATCCTAATTTGCGTCATCATCAGAAGTTCGTTGCCGTCACCCCTGCTATGAAAAGCTATAGCTCTGCATGGAGATGTTCGGCTGGAATCAGCCAGACTGGAGATCGCCTACCTAGCGCGTTCAAGAATTAAGAAGCGATATGAGGCAGCTGAAAGGCTTGGCTTTGTATTCTACCGAAGTCTATGAATAATATTCTATCGAACCCGTGAATCAAACTTTTTTTACAGCGCAATAATAACAGATCCTAAATGTATGACAGAGAGTAGCAAGATATTCACAAAAGTTGCTTGTAAGTAGTGGAATTTTAGCATTTTGGAGTAAGTAAGTTTGACGCGACAATTCTCAATGAAAATAAATAAATAATATACGATATAAAATATGTTTTTTTCTTGGCTTGGCTAATAAGTAAGTATACTATAAAAGTATACTAACTTAGGTCAGTAAGTATACTAGTTACATGTAAGTTACATGCACAACTAACTATTCATATGTGAGAGGTCAATTTGCAAAGAAAGAAGTAACAAACATGTGCAGATAATCAAAAAATCAGAAATATAAAAATATATTGGATACCTAACAATATATGTAGTATGAAACTAAAACTTCTTATTTCAACATCACCTGAACGTCTAAATCTTTATCAAATAGATTAAAATGGCGCCAAAATAATATGTAAACTAACATGACCTGTCATACTGTCATAATAATAATTATTGACAGTCACTGACACTAATGACTGTCAACGGGTACGCGTGTGTGCGAGAATGTGGAAAATTGCGATTATTTTTAAAAAACCTGTTTTATTGTCCACAAGAAGACTGTAGAGCTGAAATTGGTTGCGATTTAAGCTCATCATTTTTTACTGGTTCCGCCAAGACATAGAAATAGTAAATATTTGGTTGGGTTTAGCTAAAAATAATAAAAACACTACGCAAACGACGTACAACGCCATCTGAGCGGCTAAAATTGGTAACTTTCTCTAACGTTCCTCCTTACGGGTTTTTTTAATATGGAAAAAACTCGAGTTTTAACCGAAACCGAGTTTAATCCATACAAAAAATAACCGAGTTGCATTTCCTCATGCCTATACGGCCCGCGCCGCCGCGGCCGCTACGAATCGCGTGACACCAGCGTTAGAGATGCTCTTGCTCACTTTGCTGGGACTTGTTATGTGCAACTGTTTCAGTGAAAGCTACATATTATAGCTTATCGACAATATGACCAATACTGTTCTTACGTAGACTACGTGAAGGCTACCAATGGCCCCAGGATTATGCCTACACGGCCCCTCTGCGTCGCTGCTCACACAAAGATGTACAATGCAACACATCGGGATCGGTTACAACGGGCTATCGCGTGACACCGGGGCGTTGGGGATGCTCTCGCTTACCGTGCTGGGACTTGTTATTGCCACTGTTTCAGAGAAAGCTACTGTCCCTAGTACAAGACTAAAAGTAGTGGCACTTATTTAAGATTATAGATAAAGGACTGGCCAGATAGATTAGGTAAAATATTGATTTGCAATTTCACGATTTTCACTCAAGCTTGAATGTTAGAGAAAAAAACCAAATCGATAAACGTTTAAAACGTCTTATAGCTAAAAGGGTCGATTTCAGGCGTTTTGCCAGCGTTTTTTGGATTTCATTAGTGTCAAAATTAACTGTGTAAAAGTATCACTGATCACCACCGTTTGCTGCTATATTTGCTGGACTGTAAATAGGAATTCACGCACACTTACAGCATTTTTCATAGGACACTATGACATACGAACTCCTTCCAAGAAGCTATTAACCATTTATCATCCCATTACTACGATTGGGCGGAGTACATAAAACATTATGTCAGTATCGTAACTTTAACGTCTGGCCAAAACAGCGGCATTGAGACATCAGACATCACTCCTCGAGATGCGTCAAGGGATCAACGTGATGGAAATACTGTAATGAAATTATGTCCACTGACCATGTCACGGTCGCAATTCAAATATTATAACAGTATTTTAACTTTATACTACAACTTCATAAAACTTTTATTTTTCTGACCCTTCCAGGGAACTTGGTAAGAGAAAAGTAAAGGAGGTTTTACTTACCGAGTCACCGACCCAAGTACGTAAAAATATAAAATAATTAAGAAAAATATGGTTTAATTTCTTCTGCGTCCTATATTCTCCGCTAGGCAATAGTGCCGAATATTCGGCATTTTTATGACTAATCGGCCGACTACAAATGATGCCGAATAACGATTTGTGTAAGCAAATTTGGTTTAGAGTAGGTATATGCTCATGCTCATGCACCAATTTAATATTTTTGTTTGGCCCAGCAGTTAACTGTTAAAGAATGCCTTATGGCATTACGGGTATGCTCGCCGTTTGTACTTTCCTGTATTGTACAATAAAGTCTAAATAAATAAAGTGCAACACCCTATAACTGCCATTTAAAAATCTTTCTAGTTGACAAGCGGCAGTTTCAAAACGTCACATGTAAGCGTATGTTTGAAGTGACAATACTGATTATACTTTAACCGTGTGCAGCCTTGGCCCAATAATCTGCGCTCGCGCATACAACTTGCACCGCGTGTAAACATTCTTATCGCCGAGGTAATACGAGTTAGAATGGCTTGCGTGTATCGAGTAAGCGCGATAGTGTTCTGTTTCGAGGATCTTCACGTGTTTTATTGTTTTGGCGTAACCAGCATAGTAGCGAGGTTATGGTTCCCACAAAGTGGTGAATGAGTTACAAGACCTATAACTTCGTGTTTTTCAGATTGAAAGAACGTGCGTTTCCCGTCATGAGGTTTCAAGGAAAATATCTTGAAATTAGAAAATATGTGCCTGTTGTTAATAAATATCCAATCTTTAAATTTTTATAAATTACAGAAACAAGTGACATTAGAATAATATTACCCTCTAATGCACTAGGGAAGGGGGAAACATGGGCGAAAATTACCCTAAAGATTGTAATGTAAAAAAACGAGGTGCACCTAAGAATAAGGGTATTAGCATTAATTGATACTACCCTAAAGGTTGTCTGGAAGAGATCGCTTATTAGCGATAAGACCGCCTGTTGTTTACCATTTATGCTGTTTTAGATTTAAGTTTCTGTAATCTTTTGTTTTGGTGCACAATAAAGAATATTGTATTGTATTGTATTGAAGAGTTCTTAGTAGATTTATTTATCTTTGTGAGTTTCCAGCACCAATAAGGACTAAAACGGTGAATACTTACTTATCTAAAACTACATCTTTGATCTGATACTACAGACGTAGACTTACAATACTGCCGTCCACAAACTAAAAGGCCGCTACTTTGTATGAAAAATCATACAAATAATACAAATTAGCGGCCTAAAAGGTTTGAAGACCATCTTTAACCATATTTAACCATCCAAAACGGTGTTTCGCGGACTAAAGAGCCAACATACAATGTCTATCTACGTTTTACTTAAAAATGCCCTTATAATAAATTATACACTTAGTTGGAGAAAATATGAATCTGTAAGATTAGCTAAGTATAACCTACCTTTTAGGTCATGTTGCAACCAAGTCTCATTGTTTAATATTTAAACCAATCTCTGCAGTTTTGTTTTCTTGAGCACTGCATCTTTATGTCCTACATTTCGACATTTTGAACACAAGAATCCATGCCATTTGTAATTATGAAGGTCACACACGAAATATTCTGTTGATTAAGTACCTAGTATTGCCGCTATATAATAATCCGCCGAATAATCGAGAAATTTGAAATCCTACGAATATAGATTGAAATATTATTGATCGTCCAAATTTTTCCTGGGCAATTAGGTGTCAATAAAAGATGCCATTTCTGAAGAAAAAAATGCGCCATATGAGGAAAATAATGTACCTAGGTAAAATTTTCACCATAAAATGTGCTGTCCGAAATAGGTTTACATAACTAGGGTGGTAATACAAAGAAAGGCCGAGATC